>OU744792.1:10642780-12109490 GCA_916614155.1 Mesoligia furuncula
AGCAGAAGATTACTGTGACATAATATATAGAATGGTTTTATGATTATCGTGGGAAGGAATAAAACTTCATTTCAGTGAAGTAAGAATAGGCTTGTGGTGATATAGAAACTCATTGGAGTTTCTATGGTTTTAAAATAAAACTATTAATTTTGATAATGTCACTTCGTCTTTGTCTTTTCATTTTGCCTTGTATTTTGTTGATTAAAACCAATTATTATTATTATTTTTGTTGATTCAAAAGGTTTTATCTTATTTGACAAGGCTCAAATGTCAGCATTACGCAACAACGTTACCGCGCAATAGTGCTATTATTCTGATAGGCCTCTATTATACTAAGGTAAACACTAGAACAAAATCTCATTTGATAACGCCTAATAGGGAAAATGTGTCTGTGCAATCGTGCCCAAATCTTTTATCAGCGTTGTTAACAGGACCCGTGCATACGGTTGAAAATAAACTATAGAGTTTATCTGCATCTGTCCCTTATGAGTTGTGTAAAGATTCTTAAGAGTAGGTATTATTAGGTCCCATTCAAGGCCTCGTGCGATTTGACTTGTGACGCGACTTGCGTCAAACGCCGCGCGCGCGCGTCTCGTGTTTCCGTCTTTTGTCCGCAAGTTGCGTCGCGGTGGCACGTGGCTTGCCCTTATCAACTTCTTTCATTTGTTTTCCCCGCAGTCGCTGTCGCGTGTCGCTTGAGCGTGTACGAGCTCGTGGCCACGGGATTAGGTAGATTCAATAAATTAACTGTGTGTTCTTTCTTGTTTCAGAATATATCAATACTAGTGGTGCTGTTGTACAGTTGGAGAATTGGCATCAATGCCAAGAGGTATAAGGAACTGGACGACGTTTATTATGGTAAGTGCACGCCTCTATCTAATCGGCACTGAACGACAAGCGTGGCTGGAAACGTACTTAGGAAGAACACACTTTAACCCACTCATATCCTATGGCCAATCAGAAAGGGGCGGACCAACCTACGTCGGTTGGTACGCCCCTTTCTGATTGTTCTTAAATTCCTTTACTGTGATTAATATAGACATCTACAATTTTTTAGAGATTCCAAAAAATAAACAATCCAAAACCGTTTTTTTATGAATTTCGATGAGATGATGATGTTTTTTTATGACTTTTAATCGAATATTTTGCATCATCTACATCGATATTGACACTGATCGTATGGTTGGTAAAATGCGATTTTTACCGAAAACGATGTATGTTTTTCAACATTGATTTAGAATAAAAATCGCATTTACGTTAAAATGTCGATATATAGGGTAGGATTTTTGATACGGGCAACAAAGGTTTTTGACCATAACGGTAGCAGTTACAGAAAACGGTCTTAGAAGCCTATCCTTACTTTTTTGAGAAATTTTGATGTTCATTCACAGTTTTTGAGAAAAAATAACAGTCCCTTGACCCGTGCCCTTACTGCCCCAGCTCAAAAATTCAACCTGTATTTAGGCAAAAACGGTATAATTTTTAAATATTATCATTTTATTATTACATGACACCAAAAATAAAATAAAAAACATCGGACCACGCACAATGAAGGGTTCCGTAGTTGGAATTTATTTATTTATTTATTTATTTATCCTCCTGCTGGAACGCATGAATGAATTTATCCCAAGAACAAACAACATTGTAGTTGATAAATATGTTCTCCCATACATTCCAACTCAAAATGAAAGTTTGTACGCACAATATTGAGACTTACCATGTTGTTTTAAGACCACAGACTTCTTATAGGTTTTCCACTAATCTATAGGTATAGAAATATTTTCTGTATTTTTTTCAAAATTTTAGGCGGTGGAGAATGGTCAATTTTCGTCTATTTTCTTAAATAACTTTAAAACAATTTAATTTAAAATTATGAAAAATTATATTTGGAATCCTCACAGTAAGCCCTTTTATTTGATAAGTCACACGGTACAGACTGCGAAAATTTTTATTTTTATTTTCAATTAGCCCCCCAAAAATGAACCCATATTCAAAATTCATTAGACGTTTGTGTTTGGGTCAAAGAGATTCATATGTGCACCAAATTTCATGTTAATCGGGCTATTAGATTCGGAGCAAATTGGCTGTGACAGACGGACGGACAGACACATGAGTGGTCCTATAAGGCTTCGGTTTTTTTCTTTTGAGGTACGGAACCCTAAAAACAAATAAAAAGCAAAAACGTCTCATAAACTTTGTTACTTTGAACTAGCAACGGTCTAACTATCAAAGAAAAACGAAATAAGTGAAAAAAATGGGTAAAAGCTTCTTTGACAGCAATATACTTTGTGAAAGCATTTATTTTGAGTGATACCCAATTAATGTTGACGTCAATTATACTTTTATATCTTACTTTTTTTTTGAGTTAGACAGGTTGATACTTGAGTTGATACAATTTCATATAAGTAATGCAAGTAGGTACTTTATCCTAAAGGTCATGGCACACTATACCTGCACCGTAACGACATTGCGCACCGCTCCAACTCTGCAATTAACTTGTCATTCAAATTAGAGCAATAAATCGTGTGTTATATATTTCATAATGTCAATATGAAAAACGCTACATAGCCCGCGCTGCAAGCGAGAGGACCGCGTGTTTACAGTGCGCCGACCGCGTGCTTAGTGCGCGCCGAATCCGAGTCGCCAGCGAAACAACGTCAAACTAACAAATTTCATATTTTTATAACAATTGTGTTCGCGGTGACAACACCTTGCGGCCAGCACGCGGACTACGAGCTTGCACCTCGCTGCCGGCGCGCGGACTACGAGCTTGCACCTCGCGGACGACGCGTAGTTAGCGCGCTGGCAGCTAGCCGTAGCCTGAGGCGACACTGCTGTGCTGCAGCAGTTGCGGTGCTGGTACAATGTGCCACGACCTTTACACTTTTGACAGTCAACCTTGCTATTGCCGGGTCAGCGGGATTGTCCGAAAGGGTTACCGCTGGCCCGGAACATAAAGGGCTAAGGAAGGAACACGGGTGGGTTTTAGTCAGTAAGAGTCTGACACTCCCTTCCGCTCCACCCAGAGCGGGAGGAGTCATTTGATGATTTCCCATCCACAAAAAAAAAAAAAAAAAAAACCTTGCTATGCGAACTTTTATTTGGGAAATATTTAACTGATCCTCCATAAATCCTCATAACTGAACTTTTTAATGATGAACGCTTTTTAAATTAATTAAAGTTTTTTTTTGGGCTTCTAATGATTTGAAATATTATTTTTTGACGCTATTTTTAACTTTCTGACCTTTTCTCGCAGTTGGTCACAATAACTAAGCTAGGGTAGCCCGACCAAACGGGTTAGGTAAGAACAGTGACCAATTACGCGCGAGTCGAATTGATCGCAGTAACTAACCTAGAGAACTCAGTATTATTAGAGGTTGGATAAAATACATGCCCTTTAATTTTTTTACAACATTATGCTGCATGACCTAATACAGGGTTAATGGTGAAACATTGACAACCTCTTAAGGGATCATTGTACTCATCATTATAAACAACTTTTACTATGGGACCAAACTTGAAATCGCAAAAAAAAATCTGCTGTTTAGTAGGTACATTTTGACGAGTTATGCAAGCATAAATGTAGGGAACAACAGATTTTAAAGTTGTACATAATGATGAGTACAATGACCCCTTAAGAGGTTTTGCGTATTTAACGTGACACCCTGTATATGTCCTATTACCAATCTGAGACTTTAAACTGATATAATAGATGCAACCTTCAGTTTACGAATGAATCAATTCTGTACTTCACACTGCCAATTTATCGTCATCATCAACCTACAACAGTTCACTCTTGGAAATAGGCCTCTTCAATTGCTCGACATTCAGCTCGATTCTGGGTAACTCTCATCCAGCTGCTACCAGCCATAAAAAATAGAAATAACAAATTACATTGTAAAATAGACCGACACTCGATGATGTATTAGACGGCTTTGCTAACAAAAACCGGTATATTTTCACGTCAGATCAAACAAAAACAAAACTCATGAAAAACATAAAACTCTCTAAAAACAAAAAACGGTTGTTTCACAGTAAAGTGTGTACAATTTATTATTATTTACCGAACGAAAATGATTGATGGCCTAAAGAACTCAATATAATCTATTATTGTAACGGGTGGACTTTTAATTAAGAATAAAAAAAACGATGAATATCTATTTTGTTATTATAAAAACTAAAACGAAAGAAAACCATCATCTGCCTAGCCTTTACCCAACTATGTTGGGGTCAGTTTCCAATCTAACCGGATGCAGCTGAATACCTGTATTTTACATGGAGCGACTGCCTATCCGACCTACACAATACCCTACACACAATACCCCTTGGTAAGACAGGTCCGACTTTCGGGCTACTGACGACCCGTAACGACTGTGATCTACGAATGACAGCCGGGACCAACGGCTTAACGTGCTTTCCGCTGCACGAAGGGGTCTTGATATGTGAAGGTGGTCACCCATCTACGGACCAACCGTGGGAAGCGTAGTTTAACCTGATCGATCGACCGGCTGTTATTACTTAGCCACAAGCCCTTCAAATCCCAAAACGAAAGTTAATTAGGAAAAAAATGGAAATATCGACGTAACAAAAAAATACTGATTGTTCCTAAGTTAATTGGCTGTCGGTTTCATTTAAATAATAGCCATCTATTATTTAAATGAAACCGACAGCCAATTTCAATTAGGTAGTATTGGAGGATGGAGTGTCCGGTAATTAATTGATAACCTCATAAGGGGTCATTGTACTTATTAATATGAACAACTTTTACCATGGGACCAAACATGAAATCGCAAAAAAAATCAGCTGCTCCCTACATTTATGTTCGCATAACTCGTCAAAATGTAGGAAACTGCTGATTATTTTTTCGCGATTGCAGGTTTGGTCCCATTGTAATAGTTGTTGTTCATAATGATAAGTATACAATGACCCCTGAATAGGTTATTTATTAATTACCGGACACCCTTACCACACCCAGAACTTTATATTATTACTAGCTTCTACCCGCGACCTCGTCCGCGTGAAATTTCACCCTCCCCCCATTCTCTTAGGGGTGGAATTTCGAAAAACCCTTTCTTATTGGATATCTATTCTTGATAAAGAACACACCTTCCAAATTTCATGCCTCTAGGACCAGCGGTTTAGGCTATGCGTTGATATATCAGTCAGTCAGGACTTTGAATTTTATATCTACGAGTATATATAGATTATTTCCGAAACAAAAAAACTAACAGAAAATACATGGTACCTCTACTTCTCTATAGATAATTAAGTATTACATTCGCGTGACGCCTTACAAAAACAGCATGTAATTAGTTGGGCATCAAAACATTATTTTGGTTTTCGTTATATTACAGCTAAAGGGAAAATGATACTCGCATGTTGGTATAGAAATAATGAAGGATAAATTGGGTTCTGATTATCTTTTTCCACAAACTTTCCCAATGTTATTCGAAAGAGATTAGGATGGGTTATACAGCTTAGAAAATACGATACCTGTTTCTAATTCAATAATAAATAATATGAGTGATTCTCTTTGTCTAGCTATGTATAAGGTCAAGTTAAATGAGCTAGTGAAACTTCGCAGACGTCTGCGAAGTATAGATATACACCTATAAGATAAACTATTTATTAAAATAAAATTCGACGATTTTTTTTGAGGGGTCATTGTGTTTTTACTCGAAATATTAGTTTCTTATAATATTAGAATCTGTTTTTTTTTTGTGTAAACTTCATAGACGTGATGGGCAATCGATATTTAAATACGATAAAACAAAAAAAAAAACATACTTTCTCAACTCATACTTCAAGTAACAACACTACCTGCGATTGTAACCCCTCAAAAAAACAATGTAATTTTATTAAATTCTGATTTATCGTGTTTAGTTAGATATTGATACGGTCGATATCCATTACTTCTTTAGAGTTGCGCTAGATAATTTTATTTGAACCTGTAGAATTTGTATCTGTTGAGTAAGAGGCTTTTAACAGAACAACGCTTTTTGGGATCTACATTCAGTTAAACTTTGGTTTAAAAGATTAACGTTCACGCAAAATGAATTACAATTAGGGAACTTTACCTACCAGTTATGGCCCGAAAATATTAACAAAATGGTGTAACAATTATTATTATACTATTAATATACCAAAACTTTAACACCTTTATTCATAAACGTTGCTTAAAGTTAAGTAGTGATTGGCGACTGTTTAACCATACTTTTTTGACGTTCAAACGTCACTTAACTTTAATCGTCGTTTAAAAATAAATGAGTAGGTACTGAACTTTACTTATTATTCAATTCTGGTAGCTCCATTGAAAAAACTTAAACACGTGCTTTCAAACTTGATTTACAATAAGCGCTCCTAGTCTATACTTATAATAAATCTGTAGAAGGGTCAATTCTGTACATTGAAAATATTGAAAAAATAAATAGCGGGGGGTGTTGCTGGATCGATACCAAACCCAAATATGTGATTAAAAAAATTTTTGTCTGTCTGTCTGTCTGTCTGTCTGTCTGTCTGTATATGCAGGCATCACGTGAAAACTAACGGTTCGATTTCGATGAAACTTGGTATAATTATACCTTATTATCCTGGGCATAAAATAGGATACTTTTTATCATGGAAAAATACGTAGAAAAAAAAATCTTATTTTTCAGTTTTATTCATAGACGTTGTTCTGTAGAACCGCGAACACACGTTGCATTACCCGCAGTAGATAATTTTCCATTTCAATTTAAGAGAATACAGTTTCCTGTAGCTTTGTGTTACACCATGACAATAAATAAGGCTCAAGGTCAGACCCTAGGAGTTGCTGGCGTAGATCTTACCGCGAGTTGTTTTTCACACGGGCAACTTTACGTAGCTCTTTCCCGTGTGAGCAGTCCAAGAAATCTTCATGTTCATATTCCGGACGAGATCACTAACAATGTTGTGTATGCTGAAGCTCTCAATTAACTTTCTGTCGCATTGTCACGATCACTTTTTTATTATTGCAAACTTTTCGTCACTGTCAGTAATTTACTGCTACATGCTACTTATCAAGGTCGGAATTACTATGAAAAAATACTTACTACAGAACGCGAGCTCAACAGCAGTAGCTCAATAGAGGGATCTCCTTAATTATTATAGGCTTAGCCGTATTTGGGTCCAATAGATATTTATAAGATGTCATTGTCAGAGTTACTCAAAATGGAGAAATAAACCATCCACGCGAAGACCCACATCCGCGCGGACGGAGTCGCGGGCGGAAGCTAGTTGTTAAATATGTAGGTAACAAATACAACTTATCTAACAATAGTCTAGACATCATTTTGTGTTCCAAGAGACTAATAAGGAATGCGCTTGAACGACCTAAATGTAATTAACTTATCTAGATGTAACCAATTAATTACTTAGGATAAGATCTATTTACTTACTTTTCTTGTGTTTTTCTGAGATAATCAAATCGTCCTGATTGTTCATGTGGGTGTGGAACATTGTTGGAAAAAACGCTATTACTGCAACAATTAACATACCTACTGATCTGTTCTATGAACACATCTAAATCATCGTAAGCCCAACAACAAAAATATTCGTACATTTCCAACACAGTACTAATGTTGAAACTTAAAAAGAACTGGTTTTTCTTGTAAATCTTACCGGAGCTATGGAGTTCAAAAGGTGGAAATAAATAATCAGCTTCTTTGATAAAATCAGAACTTGAGTGCCTTAAGAACAAAAAACGAAGACATAAGCCAGATTCCTCGTACATTATTTAGGTACTCCAGTAACGTAGCAATATCTTTAAGTCCATGTAATCAATCAATCCTTGAAAGAATCGAGACAATTGTCACGAATCGAAAAAATCGAGACTATTCTTTCTTTTCATAAGAGATTGGAACATGTTTTTATTTTATTTATTTATTAAACATTTTGTAGATTTTACAGGTCAACCCAAGACGTCTACAAACAAGTTACATTTAGTAATATACGCTTACAACTATTTGTTGTTAACATAAGTAATATTATTATTAAATACTAATGCTTAACTACTAACTTATAGTGCTTAGAGCATTTACAGCTTAGCCTAGTTACGTAAAGTTCAGTTTAAAATCCTTAAAAGTCTGCTATCGTAACCTTCTTGTACTAGTATGACAGTATTTTGTTTTTATTTATACATACTTTATTGTACACCAGAAAATACATAACAAAAAATACGATTATTAATACAAAACGAACAATGGGCGGCCTTATCGCTTTCTGCGATCTCTTCCAGGCAACCTTGGAATTCCTTAGACAGTGTTTGCGTGGATATAAAAAATGGGGTTGTCAGTGATGCAAAATAATATAATATAATAGATACATAGATGTATAAATATGTTTTGCTACGAACAATCGATCGGTATCTTTTTTCTTATTTTCTAAAAACCTCACATAATTCTCTCTTCGTCTGTGTGTGACCACGTAGTTCTTCTAAACTACACACACACAATACACAATTTTGATGCATTTTTCACCATCACTTAGAGAACTTGTCCTGAAAGGTTTATATGTTTAATACATAAATATTTAACTCTTAAATATAGCACAGAAGTCTCGATGTTTTGACATGTTGCCACATCTGACACACACATTTTGTAGCGAAAATAGACGGAAACAAACAGTTTTCGCTAGTTAATACGTATAATTTCTTTTTAAATTCCAAACATTGAATATAAAAAAAGTTAAAAAATTAAACAAAAAGCAACTTAAAACGGTCCGCAAAATAGGTAAGGTATCACACCCGCCGTATTTCAGTTAAAATAAAAAATTAAACTACCTACAACATACTAGGTAACAAAAGAATAGGGGAGAAAATAAAAAAAATATCTGTTTAACACAGGCTCCTGTCTGTTGGCGAATACGACCGGCGAATCCGGCTCAGCTCAGCTCTGATTATCAGTACGAATCAGCTGTTGCTCCGGTGAATTGCAGAATTACTTATTGGAAGTCTGGGTGGTAGGAGGAAAAGCCGAGTGTATCGGCTTGCTGAAAGTTCGGGCATTAACCTGGAGTAAAACTTATCCATAAGAACCCTTGAAGCAAGCAGAATCTCGTATACCCAAAAAAAGAGCAAAGAACCATCATTATTACGTACCAAAGAAGGAGAAAAGGTTTCCATCAGCAGTGGAGACGAAACGTCTCAATCGATCGATCTTCTCGTTCAATGAAACGTCTTCTAGCGAGGAACCTTTGTTAAAGAACGAAAGCGATTAAAAATATTGCAACATGAAAAAATATAACAATGAATAACCCAAAAATAGTGAATACGCTTATTTCAACACAAAAACACTTTCAGATGAAAATTCAGATTTAGTCGTTTAGGCATTTAGTCCAAGGAGAAAAAAAATCTTTTCACGTCAACCGATTTCTTTCAAGTGAAGCTTAGCACCATGAAAAAAAAATGCCACCTGACGTATCAACGATTCGTAATTTGAAATCACTGAAAGTAATACATGGCCTGTATTAAAAATGAGGTTGAATATCAACTCCAAGAAGGATTGATGACTAAAAAAATAATGCAGGATTTGTTAATGCTGCAATTTGTACATTTCTAGTACTCGGGCACCAACCCGTGCATGGCTAGAAAAACAAAAAACTAGCATTGTTGCTTGTACGTGAACTTGTAGGGTACATACAGTTTGTCTATAAAGTCATGAAATTAACGTTTGAGGAACTAACATTATTCAAAAGTAGGGCAACACTAAATCATAGTACATCGTATGTCATCGGCTGTCATCGACTTATTTTGTAACTGGTTATATAGTGCATTTTTTATTGCTTTTCAAATCTACGTCGATAAAACTTCGAAAAAACGTGTTAAATATGAGGAAAACAAATAGGAGTGGAGCTCGGGAAATTATTTTTAAAGTGTATCAACGATATTTGTTAGAACACCAAGCTGGACAAATTTTATTAAATTTGGATGATATTTATGCTCGAACAGCAGTAAGACTGGTATGTAATCGTGTTACTGTTTGTTTTTTATCTACCAAAGTTACTTACTAAATATACGATTTTAAGACTAAAATAAGGATTGTTTACATTGCGCATTAATAGGTTAGATTGTAAAATTAAGTAGGCCATATTGTAGTGCGACCAGAATTTTTGATACTTTTGGATGATCAAAACCGCTGATTTTGAATAAATAATAATAAGTTATATCATGTTTGAAATTAAAAATAGTGCTGTCTATTTTCTGTTAGATATTACGTCATATTATTTTTTTTAAATCTTTCTTTCAGGAAAATCTGAGAGTACAGTGAGGCGTATTGTAGATGAAATTATTATTATTGCTGGCCTTCAACAGCATTACGCCTGAAAAATTTAAAAACTGTTGCCGTCATGTTGCAATAATTGAAAAAGAATAATGAACGAGGAAGAAACCTATATCAAGATATAGATGAGTCGAATAGCAGCAGCAATGACAGCAGTAACGAAGACGTTGTTAGTGACGCAGCTGAAAATTAAAATACTTTTTTTACGTAGAATATTTGGAATCAGATGATGAAAGTAATTCATTATTATGTTATGGGATATTTTTCATGAATAAAAAAAGTTAAAACATATTATAAATAATGTATATGAACATTTTTCTTTCATTTAATCATTTTATTTGAACGAAAGAGACCATAGATTTGTGCTATCTGATCGTTTATGCAAACTAATGAAGGTCGGAAGGAAATCATCGTGAGGAAACCTGGACTATAATTAATATAAATCTGAAATCGCCAACCCGTCTTGAGCAAGCGTTGTGATCAATGCTCGTGCCTTCTCTGTTGAGAAGAGGCCTTTGCCCAGCAGTGGGACAGTAATAGGCTGGTATTATTATCTATAATGAAGATAGCATCTTTGTCTATGGTTTCTGTAGGTTTTTTTAATAAGATTACGGATTTTACGACTACCTTTTCTATCCAGTTTAAAAAAAAGCTCGTTTTCATTCAAACCAGGTTTGCTTTTAGTACAAAATAATGTGCTAGTATCAAAATCAATTTAGTCACACTATACAGGGTTGCTACGTGCACGACCGCAGCGCCCTCATTTTTTTCACGACTTTATAGACAGACTATACCATTACCATAGTTTATTGCACAACACAAACCATTTTAATCTGTATGTGGTTTTCATGATGATACAGCTTATTGACGAAAACGTCAAACAGAAAAAATATTTTTAGTTTCTTATAAGTTTATTTTAATTTGTATTTATTAACTGGACTATTGTGACGGTGAGTTTGCGAATTATAATCCTATCAATTCTCTTTCTGATTGTTGGAAACATTTACTAAGAGTTCAATCCACAAAAACGTTTAAATTCAACCTTGAAACATTTTTTTTTATTATTAATATTATTTTACTTACTCCTAAACAATTATACACAAACAGACGTTAAAAAAAGAATTCCACGGTTGAACAACTTCTTACAATTATTGTATCTTCAATCCCAGATTAACTTTGTTTTCAGTTTACAGGATAGATAAAAAATAACATTTTGCAACAGTTTTGTCTTTTGTAGGGAGTCTATCTTTATTTTGCAGGGGAATAAACTAGAAATAACAATAAAGTTATAAGAGTGTTTGGCTATAAATAACGAAACGAAAGTAATATATGTCGTTATAAATCGTACCTATGTCCTTATAAGTGTTTGATATAACAGATGGTGCTTCGTTGGTCTAGTGGTCGTAAGCGCAACTGCTGAGCATGAGGTCCTGGGTTCGGTTCCCGGGTCAGGCAGTGTTTCATTTAATTAGGCAAGCCAAGTTAGAGGGGCAATTCTAGTAATTTTAAGAACTTTCACAGTCTGATCTCAGTCTCAATCTGTCAAAAAAACCTCGATTTCCCTACATTTTGACAAGTTTTTGACATTTGTTTGTCGTTGAGATGAGACTGCGACTAGATTTTGAACATTTAAAACGTTATATACGTTTATTACGAGAATTGGGCTTCAGGTTTCGTGTTCTACACCTACATTTTAACCTTTCCATACTAAGCTGCCAACTCTTAATCATGCATTCCGTACCTACGTATTTCCAGGAGTTCTAAATTGTTTTCACATAAGTTAAGACCGAAAGACATTTAAAGACTGGATAAAGTTATGTTTATTCCGGGAAACTTAGAACGTACTCCGCGGAATCTTACTTTGTTTTCAAAGAAAATTTTCTACTACAAAATGAAAAACTGACTCATAGGTACAAAGATAAAGGAACAGTGATTTTTATCGAATGATTGACACCTCTCACCAAGAGCTCTTATACTTAGAATCACTTTTAAATCTCCAATTTCCTCATTTAACAACCCAATAAAGCCATCTTCCCTTTAAAAGATCTTCAAATTCGTCCCCATCACATACAAAATGAACCTTTAACGATATCGATTCATTAATATTCAAATCACGAGAAGTGCCGAAAGATTTCTTTCGGGAATATTCGGGAAACCCGAAGTGGGTACCTATCATCGTTGAACGAAAGAGGAAACCATTTCGTTCGTATAAAAATGAGTAAATGAAAGCGAAATTACTGAACGAGTCAATCATGAAAGATTTCCTTCGGTCCTTCGAGAATATTAATTGTTAGGAATTATTCATTAACGTTGCAGAGATTGGGTTCGTGGGAATATTTAATTGAGTGCTATTCACTTTTATGATTGTTCTCCACTTAAGAGTTGTGTAAGTGGAAGGAAGGAGTTTATTATTATTTAGTTTTAATATTGTAGAATAAGCTCAACAATAAATCAAACAACTATATACGAGTGCTACTACCACGATAGTTTTTTGTGCATAAGCCAAAGTTGACAACCATAGCGCAAGCGTAGGTATCAAAGTGAAGTACATACATGTGATTGCCTTCTGTACTCTCTGTATTTTGTGACTGTACTTACCTACCTGTCATAAAGAGTAACCTTGATAAATTGGATGAGACAGAGGTTAAAACAGAAGACGAACTAGCAGGTCAGTGGTACTGTCCGAAAGGGTTACCGCTGGCCCGGAACATAAAGGGCTTAACCGGTTGAATGCCGTAATTACAGAAACAATTAAAAAGCTATTGTGTCTCGCGTGGATCCACGTTACCCGATACGAGGTTTAATGTGGGCGTGGCATACAATAATGCTCATTTATCTATTATTTGATATTATTTTAATTATATGTATATAATTATATTATCTTCATGGTCTTCACATGATCTGACCAAGATTATGTCGGGACTTTAAAAGAGACTGTGACCTCTGAGTTTGGTTCGGCCTTTCTTAGAGTAGTCAGATAAGAAACGCCAACCTCATATAGTTTTTAAAATATGATTGAAGTGTAAAAGCGTTTGTACAAATCTACTTACAGAATCATTTACCATTTTATAATATTATCAGTATAATGATAGCACCATTCTGCTGTCTATCATGTTCAACCTAACTTAAGTAATCAAACTTTGAGTCAGAGACTCCAATAACCAGCTTGTAGACTGATTTCTTGGCGCGAAAAGGTCAGCTGAAATATCCCTTTCATAATTAGTTTTGAAGTGAAAACTTCTTTAGGCGCCGTTGGGCGTTCTTTAAGATGGGAAAAACCATTGAACTCGCGCCACTGATAGCGTAAGCGACACTGCGCGTGTTTTGTTTATAAGACGATTAAAAAAATACTTTCTTCGGATGTGTTCGGCTGTCCTAGGGATGTAATCGGTTTTAATGTATATCCGATATGTCAGTGAGTGATGGCAAAGTGTTCTGTTTGTGTTTTGTTTTCACTTCTGTCGGCACTCCCGGAGTGCCACTGTTTTTTTATTAACAAAACCACTACGCGAAGCTCTGACAGCTAGAAGGCGTCGCCGTCGCGGCAAACCCCGTAGAAGATGGCGGGACAAGCTGGAGAAAACAAACTACCAGTGGTCCACTTTAGCCCTGGATCGAAAGGGCAGGCAGTCGTGGGGTGAGGCTTTTGACCAGCGAGATGTTGCAGGCTAACAGTAACAGTATTTTATTAAACCCAAACTAAGACATCAGAAGAAATATTAATCAAAACTGACAACCAGTTGTTCTTATACGAAAGACGATAAATACACAAACACTGACCCCAAAAGTAAAGGGCGTGTATTCCAATAAAACCTAAAACCGTAAAATAATCAATCAACAATCAACTCGGCATATTGCAGTCCACTGCTGGACGTTGGCCTCTCCCAGGATGCGCCACAACACCCTGTCCTCCGCCTTCCGCATCCAGTCCGTCCCAGCCACCTTCTTTAGGCAATCCATCCATCTAGCTGGGGGGCGTCCAACACTACGCCTGCCGATACGCGGTCTCCACTCCAGGACTCGTCTGCTCAACCGGTTATCGGTCATAAATCATCGGTAAAATGCTAAGCTCTGTAAAAATAATACTTGAGAAAAAAACCGCGTTTTGATAAGAAAAAAAGCAACCCCGCCTTCCTCATAAATATCAATACAAACGTCGACTATAATGTAAACATTGATACAAGTCAAGAAATATCGCCGTATTATTCATGCTACAATTCGGTACGATATACATTTATACATACGTGTGTTTCTGTTGCCGGTTATTGCGATCCGAACGAGCAATGTACTAACCGGATGATAAATGTTGTCATATTTCTTTGCGATAGGTACTCTTACCTGGCTAAGGAAGTGCGGTGTAGTTTTCTTTTGACATTATTCGTGCTGCCGAACGTTCTACGCCCATCGCGCATCAACTGCGACATTCCTGTCACAGTTGACGTGACTTAGGATAAGTAAGTAACCGGAATTCGTTTCGAATGTGTTGCGGATAAAATAATAAATGTGGTCTTTCAGGTAGAATAGCTGGCGAGATTCCTAAGTAGGTATCCGATGTATCGGGTATCCGATTTATCGGAGTATGCGATTTATCGTGATCATTATAGTTATAGTTTTGGCAGTTTATTAGTTAGTACACAACAAAATACGTAAAACAGTTGTTGTGTTTTCCGTACACTTGCGCATATAATATTTTGGGTTGTCTTGTTATATCTTCTCATTAGTAATATCAATCAGATTTTCTTACAATACTTTTCTTTAGAGACTAAGTACCAATTTCACCAATGAAACTGAACGCTATCAACTCAATCTAAGCATTCAAGAGCTGTCAGTTTCAATATTCCTTAGCAATGATGACACTGACAGCTCTTGAACGGTTCATCTGCGCTGGCGATCTATTTTCTAAAAAGCTTAGTGAGCTGTTACTATTGTACTTGAATTAATTAATTAGTTAATTCTTAATTAACTGTTATTGTTTTTACTAACTTTTCTAAATGTATTTAATGAATTTTATTTTAATTGCAATTGAATAATGTTATTTTTTAAATTTTCAACACAATGTATCTATAATTATTGTTATGAAATAAATTACTTAAGACTTATGACTAGTGTCAATCCCTAGCATCAACTGGAATGACAGTTCACTTCACCTAAGTTTTCACGGTGAGTTTTTTACAGAATAGACTCGCTGATATTGTTCAGTTTCATTGGTGAAATCCGCCCTAAAATGACATTGAAAAATTCCTAATGGTAAACATTTAAACAAGCCTTGGTTTGATATGGAATCCTGTCCCTCTGCAATAGCTTACTGATAAAAACTACCAACATAATATTTCTACAAATAAAAAGAGATCTGTCCCAGACATACATCTATAATAATTATGGAGAACTCTTTCGTACATTTTCGCTCGCAGTTGTGGTGCGGTAAAGTGGGCCACAGCGCACTGTGGAGGCGTAGAGGTTAACGAAGGGGAAGCTGTTATCAAGATAGCGAACAACGGGTGTTACGAATGCACTGTTTGTTTTCTGTCTTCATAATGTAATTCGATTCGATTTTGATTGTAAAATGCATTCTTATTTACTACTAGCGACTAGCGACCCAAAATTTCATTGGTGTCATGTCAAAACATCGAGAGTTCAATGCTATAACTAAGTTAATACACATAAACCTTCCGGTATAAATGCTCAGTGATGGGGAAAGCCACAACAAAATCCATTGCGGAGTTTAGAAAACCTAAGGACATACAGACACGAAAAACAGCTTTGTTTTAAACTATGTGTAGGTATAGATGATTACTCAAAAATAATTAGAATTAATTGGCCAAAGAATTAGCATTGTCATTCAGCGCGGCAATGCTGCCAGTCTTCTGGGCACGTTTCCGGATGACAGCGATGCGGACGAGTAGGTACTTCGACGCCTAAATGTCCTTTAGTTTTGTATTTATTTGTACAGTAAGGTAGTTGGTCATTTAATTTAGTATCTAGTGTATATTTGGATTAATAAAGATTTTTAGAGAAAAAAAAAACAAAAAAATATGTTTACTTATAGGTACAACAAAAAAAAAAAACAAAAAAAAAAACATCCATTCTATTCTATTCTAAAATTTACGTCATGTTGATTTAGTTGGGGACACGGTTTGACGTCAGTAGGTTTGCCCCGTTTTCCGTTGAATGTGGATGTTAGTAAGTACTGAGCACCTCTGATGTGATGTTACTAATTAGCGTAATTAGCCTATAGCGTTCCCACTGTTGGGACTCAGGGCTTATCTCTGTGAAAGGTCGACCATTATTTTTTTTAAGTTTTCGATAGCCAAAAATTTTAAAAATAATGTTCGTGTTATTCTAAAGTTACTTAGATTTCAAGGGTTTTATTCAGCAATCCAGGTGTGTCATCAAAGAGGATTCGATACCCGTGGGGAGGATATTAATTTATTTACCAATATACTATAACTCGAATATTTTATTAATGAAATAATCAATGAGGTAGGTACATTCGGTCGGAAACCGCACTCGGCAGGTAATCCAATACGAACTCCGCAAACATGGCAGAATTACATAAATAATAATGTAAATCATCAACACCACAATAATTTCATATTTACTGTACGTTAACGAAAACTAATTGGACGTGCGAAACTAATTTATTTTATAAATTAAACATTGTGCAAAGCTTAATAAGCGGTTACATAATTTTTAAACCAAATCTATTATTTTTAGTACCTCAAACACTGAAAAATGTTGACCAAATAGTACTGGAAATAGAATTAATAAGAATGATGAGTTTTATTAGGCTCAAAAAGGAAATGAGGTAGGAGAGACTTTTGAAAAATCCTAAGTAAAAAGTCGTAATTCTGATATTGGACCAATTTAAAAGATATTTCATAAACTGAGTAAGAAGGTTATGTAATGTGTCCCTATATTTTTCTTTTTTCATTAATAGTTGTCAAATTTGTGCACTAGGCCTCTGTTGACAGCGGTTTAAATCGGCATTTTTTGAGGGTACTAGTGCTTATAAAAATAATGTATCATCAAAAAGGAAAACATAGGGAAATACTTACAAGTAGTTAATATTTATCATTCTGTAAAAAAATCATTGCTTTATGGTCATTAAACAGAAAGAAAACAGGCGAGAGCATTATTTTCTATGGAGAAACGATCACCCGCATTTCCTCTTAAACTAGAAAGATCCATAAGACTGAATTTATGTACAGTCAACAAAGGAGATAAGTATACAGGAGCGTCGGATATAGTTGAAGTTTACTAAAAAACCGATGGATGTTCTGGACTGAAATTTAATTTAATAAATGAGCTGTTTATTTTCTATTAATACAATTAAATTTTGTTCAAGAACATCCATCGGTTTCTTAGTAAACTTCAACTATATCCGGCGCTCCTGTATACTTATCTCCTTTGTTGACTGTACATACTTAGTAGATATTACATCATTGAGAAAGAAGGCTCTACATCAAAACAAGAGCAAGAGGTAACATAATATACCGATGTACAGAATCAGCACATCAAGCTACTACAATCAGTCAAATTTCTTTAATAGATTTTCAACTCTATAGCTACAGCATAAGGTTCAAAGTTGATTGGGAAAATTTGACAATTTCGGGTAGCTTGATTTGCTGGCGTCTGTACCACCTCAGCCACTGACCAGTCCAAGGTAGCATGGTATGGTCAATTAATGAATTATAAACTACTATCTTCTGCCCGTGACTTCGCCCGCGTGGATCGGAAATTAATCCACGGGAACGTGGATAATTTGGTTTATAATTTGATTATGGCCCAATAGGCCCCAAAAGGAACGAATGAAAGGCAATTGCATGTAGCTGAGATGAGAATGCTAAGAGGGATGTGTGGTGTAACACGAATGGATAGAATGAGAAATGAGTACTTAAAAGGAAGTCTGAAAGCGGCATCGATAGCTAAAAAGTTGTGTGGAAGCCGGTTGTCATGGTATGGGCAAGTGTTACGGAAGAATGAGGTAAATGTCGGTAGGAAAGTTTTAAGTATGAATGTCGATGGCTATAAGAGTAGGGGAAGACCAAAGAAACGATGGATGGACTGTGTGAATGATGACATAGTTAGAAAGGGTGTGACTACCAAGATGACGACTAATAGAGAAGTATGGGAGAAAAAGGAGAATGATTAACGTTCTTCCCCAAAATGTCATCTATCTTCTTGCCAAATTTTATCGAAATTTGTTTAGTGGTTTAGGTTTGAAAAGGTAACATAAGGACAGAGTTATAGAATTTGTAATATTAGTATGTTATATATATATTCTGTATATTAGTATGTTATATATATAGTATATTATATAATATACTATATATATAATATTAGTATGTTATATATATAGTATATTATATATTCTGTTTTTGGTTGTTCATTTGTTTAATTGAACATACCAAACGCTTCACTTTTCATTCGGAATTTACTCCAAGTGAAACTTCTGAACACAGAATGGAAAATGAATGCATTAGTTAATTTTTTAAGGAAGGGCTGTTACAGTATTGAAGAGTTCGTCAGTTAAATCAGTTGACGCGATGCGTTATTTATGCGTTATTTGCTATTATTGCGATTTATTATTGTTTTTATTGTGGTAATCATTTACACTCGATTCTGTAGGTATATATAAATCTCGTCATGTCGAAAATATCGACATGACGAGGAACGGCAAGAAGGCATGGGCGACTTTAAGAAAATTCACTGGTGACCCCCCTGAATCAACAAACTCAGGTAAAATTTCGGCTAACCAGGTAGCTCACCAACTTTTACTGAATGGTAAGGCCCCAAATAAATTGCCAAAATTACTAAAAGCTACCAAGAACTTAACATGCTCAGCAGAAATGAGTAAGCCCTTCACATTGTCGGATATAATCCCGGCTATCAAGGCGCTGAAGAATGGTAAGGCGGCTGGACTGGACGACATTACCGTGGAACAACTTAAGAACCTGGGTCCGATAGGCGTTTCATGGCTCCTTGCCCTATTTAATGCCTGTCTTGAAAGCTCGATGATCCCCAAAATCTGGCGGAAAGCCAGACAGCATTGCTTTTTACAGCATTGCTCAAACCGGGAAAACAACCTGACAACCCGAAGAACTATCGGCCTATATCTCTTCTGCGCCATACGTTCAAATCTATAATATAGAGGAGTAGTATAAAGACGATCTATCATTTATCGTATCATATTGATATGTCGTTTTATTATAAAGAAAGTGTCAAATATAGGTAAAAATTGAGGATTTATGGATAGTAAATTCAAGCAATGAAAAGAGTTAGTGTGTTAGGGATCGTAAACTGAACGCTACAAGGGTTCTGCTCCATAAGCACGAAGTCCGTAGTTTCAATCAAATTTACGGGAGTTTACCACTGCCTTTCGCTTACGGACATAAGATTAGTTCAGTTTCCGAATTAAGGATGAATGACAAGACGATTTGACAGGTGTCCCTACGCCCGATGAATTTTTGCCTGTTCGAAAACTTGAATTTGATAGTCGTTTTAACGGATCATATACTTTTGGACCCCCGGTTCGGCCTACTGTATCAGAAGCGGTATTCAGGCGACATTACGCACCAACATAACACGAATCAATGGATCGTACACAGCCGAATATCACAAACGATTTAGCGAATTCGCTTGCTAGTAAGTCGATATCAGACGCTTCACTCAAGTAAATGTTGATTCTCGTTTCATTCCATGCTCACACGACGCCGACAAAAATATACAGGAATGAACGTTCATCCACTCCTTTAATTTTTCGTTCATTCGGTAGGCGAGACGCCGAAATCTAATATCATTGGATCGGTCATAATCTTAAGTCGTAAGTCATTTATTTCTTAACAAAAGAAAAAAGGAAGTCATAAAATTATAAAATAATTTAAAATTAGATTAATGATGATTAGATACTGATAATAAAAAGTAAAGATGAAAAAAATAACAATTAGGTACTACTTTTTTACAATAATATAATTAATACTTAGTTGTTTAATAAAGAAATATAATGTCAAAAGATGAAAATAATAAAATGAATAGTCACTTAACTACCTACAGAATCTTCTTCTTCTCAGTCAATGTGTCACTAACGGGATGCAGCAGAATACCAGCGTCAGGTATTGTACCTGGTGCAACCATGAGGCACACACGACATTCGACCTTTATAGATGTATATGAGCTAGGTGTCTATGGGTCAATTTATCTTTTTAATCTTTGTTATTTTTTTTTTCACCTTTTTTGATGTTTTTTAATACCTGCATTGTGTCTTGTGTTGCACTGAATAAACATATACAATATATATATATATATATTTATATCTATCTATCTATCAAAGTTATCGTAGCAGTCCTCTAAACGCTGTTCACAAGTCCAAAACCCGAAAATGTTGTCAGTTTAAATCAAATAGACGACGACCTATATTCTTCCGACAGTTGCTTACTGTCGGAGGCAAGACAAGTCAGGTTATCGAAATGTGTAATTTTCGATACGATAGCCAATCGGATGGTTGTAAATATCTATGCCGAAAACTAAATGCGAAAATAAAATGCTACTCTTGTTTAAAGATCAAAATTAAAAAGAAACTTTGCACATACTTTTAGCTGCCTCATTAGCCAGGAAAACTCTAGCAGAATTTTCTAGGCGAAATCACCACATCTGCTCACTCTTGAGGGGATTAAGGCAAGCTATGATTAACAAAAAGAAAATTTTCCGCCCGAGTTCAGCTAGCTTTTACAACAGGTGCTTTAAATATTTTTCTCATAACCCCACGTTATGCACGAAAATGCAATACAAACACGTACAAGCCAGGTCATGCGCACACCAGTACCTATCTAATATTACTGTAAAGAGAATTCTAAATGAATAACGCTACTCTCATTCTTGCTCACGTAACCTGAATAGGAACGGCAAGATAAAATAAAACCTTATTTACTTAAAAACTGGGGAAGTTTGAATATCAAGAGTTGTGCGCTTGAGTGCATGTTAAGAGCGTTTACGCCGTTCGGCATTTCATACAAACTTTCAAGCCCTTATTTTTCGAAATTAATGAACCGATTTTAATGAAACTTCATATGCATAAGCAGGATACAAAGGTCTAAAAAGTTAGTAGAGAACATTTTCGAAATGTTTTATTTAAAAAAAGATAACTGGAAATTTCTGTTTCTATGGAAAATTTAAAATCGGTTTAATTTGGCTGTAGCACAATTTTTCGGAAATGTTCTTTACTAACTTTTTAGACCTTTGTATCCTGCTTATGCGTACGAAGTATCATTAAAATCGGTTCATTCATTTCGAAAAATAAGGGCTTGAAAGTTTGTATGAAATGCCGTTCGGCGTAAACGCTCTTAAGAGCGTTTACGCCGATACAAAGGTCTAAAAAGTTAGTAGAAAACATTTTCAAAAAATAGTGTCACAGCCAAGTTAGACCGATTTTAAATGTTCCATAGAAACATAGATTTCCAGTTATCTTTTTTTAAATAAGACATATTGAAAATATTTTCTACTAACTTTTTAGACCTTTGTATCCTGCTTATGGGTATGAAGTTTCATTAAAATCGGTTCATTCATTTCGAAAAATAAGGGCTTGAAAGATTGTATGAAATGCCGTTCGGCGTAAACGCTCTTAAGTTAACGTAGGTAAGAGAAGTGTGGGTCTGTGTGTGTGCGCTTGAGTGCATGTGTGAGTTAACGTAGGAAAGTGAGGTGTGGGTCTGTGTGTGTGCGTTTCTGTTCTTTAAACTTTAGGTAAATATACTCAGCCTATTCCGATCACTGCCCATAACAAAGAACAACCCTGTCTGATATATGGTATAAACATTCTTATTCTATGATCTGACCAACGTATAAAGGTAGTTTTAGCAGGCCTCTGTCACTCCATGTAGATACTCGCACTTGCGCGCTATAATTACCTACCGCCTGGTCGAGCGGTCTCGGGCCGTTTGCGGACCAAATTCAGTGCGGTTTTCGCATGCGAAGCGCACGCACGTTGTTCAATTTTAATCGTTCCATTCGTTTGTACGCGTACCTACGATGCCGTCTGGTACAACCATTTAAGTAAAACACATGTAACTTTTAAAGATTTTTTTTTTATTTTAGTTACACACTGACCTCTGTGATTATGTTTTAGATGTATTGCACAATTCACACCTCAGCACCAATTTTTTATACGATACAATTTTAAACTACCCTATGGTCAGAACATATTCACAGTTCTCAATAAAATAGACACAAATAGTTATGTTAAGAGCCTATATATACTACCCCAGCTAAATATCACTCTTTATCTCGCTTGCACGATACTGCGGACTGTGTCAGAGCGAGACAGAGTGCGGTGCTGGGCGGAAGGCAGGAAAATAAAGGTAATTCAAAAAAATTAAATAACATAAGACCTGCTTTATAATTAGTATGCAAAGTTTTATGATCTAATTTGAAGTATTTTTTGAATACCAGCGGTTTATTTTTCGGTTTGGAGGTAACTTTGGAATTTTTTTCTATCGAGAAAATTTTATGGAATCATGTTTTCATCTAACATAATACTTAACATTAATCCTCAACTTTAGTATATATTTATTTCAAAATTAATGTTGCGGTATTTTCGACATAACGGAGGATCATGCTAAGCCATTGGAGGTAGTATAGGCTCTTAATATAATTTTATCGAAGAGGCAGCAGCCCTGCGATTGCTGTGGGATCGCGCGGTGCGAAGCAATCACAACTGTACGCTTGAGCATTTTGGCACATTTTAGCATGCAGCGGTTGCGACGCGACGGAGTAGGCTATTATAGCAGTAGGTATTGGAAATTTTCTACTGAGTGAAGTATCTGTTACGTAGTAACTATTTAGTAATCTGTGGTTTTAGTTTGTGTTTTAGTTACACTCTGTCTTTACGTTGTTAGTTTTAGCTATAGCCAGTTTGTTTAGGCAGTCCGCAAGTTCGGTATTTTCGGGCAAACTTGGAATATAAATGATAGCATTAAGAACTGCGAATATGAGCTAGAAATTCTTGTCAGTTATCTTGCAAGGGTCTAAAAGGTAAACAAAACTATGACCATAATAATTGAAGGTTGAGTAGGTTTAGGATGAAGTTTTACCTTTCGTGTCTTTAAGATGACGAATAAGGTTAGGTACCTAATAAGTAGGTACGTCAAGGGAATTGGAAGCAGCGTATTCCTGTCAGTTAATTATGTAAAACTTCGATCCTACAAAACTCATAATACCATATCAAAGATAACAAATTGATGCATTTACATAATTATTGTAATACAAGTTGTGGCTCCGATTTGATTTCTCGTCGGCAATAATGACGAATTTAAAACTACTTTACATGCTCCATTTAATGGTGAATTTTCAAAAATCCTTCCTTAGTGCTTCATTGGAACTCTTGTGCAAAGTTTCATGCTCATAACCCTAGCCGTTTAGGCTGTACGTGGTCCATCAGTGAAAGAATGAATGAATGAAATTAAGATTTTTATTAAGTAGATGTAGCACAAACCCAGCGGCCCGCCCCTCCCTCGTACGGTTTTTACGACAAAACATTGATATAATTATCTTTATTAAAATATGTTAGTAGTTTAGAAAAAATATAAATAAAACTTCCGGAATAAATTCTCTAAATGACGGTGAAAATCACATAAATTCCGTTGCGCAGTTTAGAAGAAAGACCCAGTCACACAGATAGATACGAAAAACAACTTTAATTTATAATATCTGACTGTGAAGATAACCAAAACTGCAATAAATATGTGTAACCTATAGGCCATACAAATAATCGAACCATAAACGATTCGATTCTAAGCGCTGATAGCCAATCGCTTAGTCCCTTCCTGCTCATAACCCCGCCTCTTTGCAATCCAACTCATATCCTCGCTTCAAAGCTTCAAACTACTGAACAGGGTCAATAGCTCCATTCAAGCAGAAAATTCGATTATTGAGAATAGCATTAGAATTCGTAGTGGTCCAACGCTATACATTCAAATGCGATTAAGCGTAGTGCGACGTAATTATTTATCGATGCGTTTCTGGGATGCTCTATAGCATAGAACATTTAGCGATAAGTTTCACAGCATTTCACGGTTTTAAGCCTGTTAACAACATCATTGATGATGAGTTGTGTGTGATAGATGAATATAAATTATAGTTTATGAATAAGTTACGAATAAAAGGGGTGGATTTTTGTGTACTGTTATTAGATAAGTGTACTTCTTCCCGTTTGTGTACAGTCCGCTGGTACTAGTGGGTTCGGTGGTAACCGATGGTACTAGCGGGAAATTTTATTCTCTATAGTACCACAATTTAATTAGTGGTGCTAGTGAGACTGTTCCCAACCTTCTAAATTATAATTAGAAAACGTTTTGACTGTCAGTACCACCGCTGTATGGTTCACGTACTGACTATAATTTTGTCTATCTACTCGTATTATAAAGTAAAATTTCTGTTAAATATTTGTGTATTTTTTATTTAATTTTCATTTTAAATGTATTTTTTAAATTTGATTACTAATTTTTAATTTAGTTTAATTGTATGATCCAAATTTTAAGGAATAAAAAAAAAATTAAAAAATCGGCTTTTTACACGTGCCTTCTTTCTTCACTGACATTTATCTCAACGTTCGCGAAACCTATAAATATAAAACGATACACCAATGTACTTACATACCATTATCCGTTTCAGTGGCGGTGACGTAACGGTGGCGGACATCTATTATTAATGTGAACGCATCCTCTTTTGTTGGAAGCAACGGAACATCGTTTTACAGCCAGATTCATACATCATTCGAATTCTGAATTGCAGATTTAATACATTTTTTTCGATGATCTTTGAATTAACTTTAATTAATTGAAATAGGAAATATATTTTTTTAAGTTAATTACCGCAACTTTGATGGTTTCAGATACCAAACTAAAGCACTGTAGCAAAAAACCATAACGGTGGTTCAATATCTATCAGGCTTCCACAAATCACATAGATATACTGCTAGCCACTCGCTGTCTTTGCAAAAACCTTCAATGTCAAAGTTGTCGGGATGTCCCATTATCACTTTGTCAAGCTCCATCGAGGAGCTTCCAATAAATCAAATTATTAATGACGTAATTTACTAAATTAAATATATAGCAGAAATATAGGTAGGTACTACTAGATATTGCTCAAACGATTACGGATTATTGTTTGTCAAACGATTAAGTTGGAGTTACCGACATAGCTTGCAGTGTAAGCAAACTGAAGTGGCAGTGGGCTGGCCATGTCTGTCGAGGGACCGATAGCCGGTGGAGCAGACGAGTCCCGGAGTAGAGACCGCGTATCGGCAAGGTGTGGGACGCCCCCCAGCTAGATGGACGGACGATCTAAGGAAGGTGGCTGGGGTAGACTGGATGCGGAAGACGGAGGACAGGGTATTGTGGCGCAGTCTGGGAGAGGTCTATGTCCAGCAGTGGACTGCGATAGGCTGAGTTGATTGATTAAAACGATTAAGTATTAAATTTCACGTGCATACAACTAACAAGTAATTCTAAAGCGACAAAAGAAAGAAGAACAAACTAAGAACAAATTTTGCTTACAAGGCATTCAAACAAATTAGCTACACGTGTAGGTAAATAACTCCACGTAAGTATTATTATCTTAAAACAAAAACAAATAACTGAAACCCAAAGTAATAAGCCGAGCTTCAACTTTACCAGAAATTCGAGAAAGTTAAATGATTAAATGTCTAATATATAAAGTAATAAGCTCCACATGCGAAGGGAGGCTATGAAATTTTAAAATTAGCCTTCAGCGAAACAAGTTTATGTGAAATGGATGTAAACATGGTTATATTAGAAAGCCTCGGATCCCGGTGGTGTTCATAATTTCCTAGATTACGAGGAATTTGCCGAGCTTGGCGATAGAGAACTGTGAAAGTGGAGGGTAGATAAATTAAATTATAAATAATAACTCTCCCTGGTTTGCACTTTTATTCTTCATCTTGAACAATTAACACCGTTGGAGTTAATAAAAGCTTTTTAATCTTTTAACAGTTACTGTTTTTTTATATTTATGATAAAAAATAAGTTTACGGTAGCCAAATCGCTTTGGGTTACTGGAAATGGTTCTGCAAGTAGGAAGGACACGTCCGCTAACTGTATTGCCCCATTTCTAAGGTGTTTGGATAGGAGATGGGAAATTAATTTATGCGTCTGAACAAACGCCAGCACATCAAGCTACCCGAAACTGTAAAATTTTCCCAATCAACTTTGAAACTTATGCTTTAGCGATAAAGTTAAAAATCTATTAAAGAGAGACCATCAAACTGAACTACTTTCTCCATGAGACCAACATCGTAATCGCGAAAAAAATATCAGCTGTCCCATACAAAACTTTAATACCTACTCGAATCTAAATACACAAGGACTGCCGCATTTTGTATTAGGACAGATTGTAGTAGCTTGATGTGCTGGCGTCTTTACATACACAAAAGAAGTGCAAACAAAAAAAAATACACTATATAGATAAGGATAATTCTCTCTGGATCTATCAGCCAATAAATTTATTGAGATGACCTGATTGACCATAAGTTCCTAATAGTTATGGCTAAATGCAGCTAATATTAAGCCTAGAAAAAGTTCAATCTTTAATAAAGGACATCTAAAGACCAATACATAGTTCTACTGTTTTGTAAATTTTATAAATCTCAGACTTTTCCAGTCGGTTTTCTTGTGGCTCAGATTCCTTAAAACATAATGATTCAAAGTTCAGAGTTAGATTAAGATACATGTTTTCTTGTTATATAACAGAGATTGGGGCCAGGATTTATTTCTTAGACATGTAATTTACTTTTTGTCTTGTTTGTTTAAGGATTAGGAAACGTCTTACGTCAGTAGCGTTACATAATTAAAGAAGGCGCAAGTCCTGTGGTTGTGTGGGTGCGACTATATTCATTGTACCATGTCGTCACGCCTTTCCCCCGGCTTTATATCATGCTATATTATGTGCTTAAGAGCGTTTACGCCATACGGCATTTCATACAAACTTTCAAGCCCTTATTTTTCAAAATGAATGAACCGATTTTAATGAAACTTCATACGCATAAGCAGAATACAAAGGTCTAAAAAGTTAGTAGAAAATATTTCCGAAATGTCTTTTTAAAAAAAGATAACTGGAAATCTCTGTTTCTATGGAAAATTTAAAATCGGTATAATTTGGCTGTGACACTATTTTTCGAAAATGTTTTCTACTAACTTTTTAGACCTTTGTATCCTGCTTATGCGTATGAAGTTTCATTAAAATTGGTTCATTCATTTCGAAAAACAAGGGCTTGAAAGTTTGTATGAAATGCCGTTCGGCGTAAACGCTCTTAAGACGACAAACAATACAAGACATAAAATATCACATACTTTTTCACAAAAACATCTAAATGATTCATCACCTGCCTATATAGCCTTTTCCCAACTATGTTCTACGATGGTCGGCTCCCAGTCTAGCCGGATGCAGCTAAAAAGTTGCTTAAAAGCAACTCGAGTAGGTATACTTTAACCATTTACTTTTGATTATTTTTCTTTTACTAATAAAACTAGCAGCGCCCCGCGGCTTTACCCGCATGAGTTTCGATCCCGTGGGAATATCGGAATAAAAACTATCCCATGTTATTCTGTAGCTATAAAACTGTCAAGTTTCATCAAAATCCGTTTTCTAGTTTTGCGTGAAAGAGTAACAAACATGCATCCATCATGCACACAAACTTTCGCGTTTATAATATTAGTAGGATAGGATAGGATTGTGATGATAAATACAACGTGTCAGTACATATTAAACAAATACAGGTGTATATATGTATATCTATAGTATTATTGTTATGTGGCGAACACCGCTCCTCCTAGGAAACCATAGGTGTAACGACTCGGTTGAGCGACCTTGTTTATTTTAATTTGCCGTACCTATTCAAATAATAATTGTTTCCGTGCTTTGTTGATTTAAATACAGGTGTAATTTCTTATATAAATAAGGGATTCGTATTTTGTTAATATTGAAGATATTGCGTTTCAAACAATTACTATGCGAGGCATGTAGGTAGGGTTTCACGAATTCTCAGATGTTTCACAAAGTCTCAGAATAAAGGCTATTACTTAGGTTCACAAAGGTCAATAGCTGACGATTTGAGACACAATATAGACACCTCGTTTGCACTGTACCATAGTGAAGTGACAGAACAGTAGCGTCACTTTTGAGAAACATCCAATTACCCGCTCGAAGAGGTAATATAATAGAGTATTTTTTTTAAAGTGAAAACTTCTGGGCCCTTTTTGAGATGGGAAAAAACCATTGAAATCGCTACACTGTTACCGTAACCGACACCTCTGTTTTAAGTTTTGACCATTATAAACACATCAACGCGCGGTACATTTTCTTTGGGAAGAATGACCATATTTATAAAATTACTATGCTTTTTCAAGTTTTTACCTCTGTCGGCACTCCTGGTGTGTTTTTGAATTGATTTCATATAAAATTGTGACACTAGACGATAGTAACTATCGTCTAGTAACACAATTTTATATAAAGTTAATTAAGGTGTCTTTCTAATATTACTGTTTAGACTTTTTGGAGAGCTTAGTAAATTAAATAAATAAAAGTTACGCAATTTTCCGACCAGCTAACAGATTTTTTTAATACAGCCTAACGAAATTGGTAGATTGTTAGCTATATCCTGCGATAACGTCATAAATTGCACCAGTCGCTGAAATCTCATTGGTCAATATTGATTGAACGACTTGCGGTAACTAGTTGCTCTACTGGGCTCGAAGTTCATCGATGCTCGATTTAAATTGCATTTAGATGAACTGACGTGCATCAGAGTGTGACAGCCAAGTCGACCGTTTCTTCGAAGTGATGCTACTGCCATCGATCTATTGACTGTGGTTTTACTTAACAAAGGCAATCATTGAGGGGTTTACGTATTTGCATAATCTCTATAGCTAAGCTGAATATGTTTGTGTTGGAAGTTGGTTCCTCATAACTGTTTAATGAAAACGGAAACTTAGTCCATTCAGACAACAAAGTGACTATTAGGTCGTTTGTATATAGGAGCAATACCTATCTTCTATACTAAAGCTAAAAAGTTTTAGCTTTTTTGTTTGTTTGTTTGGACGCGCTAATCTCTGAAACTTTTTACTCCCCAACACAACCAACAACAACTAACACAAACACACTCACACTACACACACACTTTTTTCTTTCTTTCAAACTACCAGTCGGATTTGAAAAATATTTTTTGCATTTGATTGCCCATATCTTGAGGCAGGCTATAGGCTATTTAACATTAAGCTTGGACCCTTAGGAGACGAGCCAAGAAAAAAAGAATCAGAATGAACGCAATGCGTAAAGGAAATAATAGCACGGGCAGGCGATGCGATGCGACGAGGTGGGTGGGGGAATAAGAAATTACACGCGAACGAAGTCGCGGGTAAAAGCTAGCAAAGTATATTTTAACCTATTTTATTTCCTATTTGGTAACAAAAATGTGTTAAAACCTACTTTGTATTTATTACTTGTGTGTTAGGTGGTTTGTGTAGGTATTTAAGATATTGTAACGGCTAGGGTTTTGTGGGTAGACTGCATAAGCCGTCTACTAATAGATAGTATAGAGAAAAAATAAACTAGCAGGTTAAGGTTAATATATGTATCTAATTCTATACTCAAACTTAAAGCATTTATTTCAATTAAACCAATTACAAGCACTTTTGAATTGTCAAGGTGTCGGTCAGTCAGAAAGAAGAAGAATGGGCAAGAAACTCCATGGACACTCTTTTAAATCAAAATAATATGGTTACAAAGTCTTGTTTACCTCATTCATGTTAAAAATTATGCATGTGAGAACGATGCAGAACGTTAAAAGCTTCCGTAATGAAAAGACGAAAAAACAACAAACAATTCAAATATTAAATTAAATTAGTATAAGCCATGGCAGCAAAGAGATGACCAGTCCCTACTGACGGCACCCGTTCACGAACATGACGCAAGTATTAGCACCATTCAGCTCAACCATTTTGAAGGGAGCTAAATGATCCAACACTCGCGCCACCATCAGCGAGATATTTGAGTGAGCATGACATACCCTCAGTCGCCATTTAATTCAATGAACCCAGTAAATGGACGCGTTATAGTATGTACGGTCGACGCCAAAAGTCCATAGGCGAGTTTACAAAGTAATTGCTTAACGTTTAGTTTGACTTACGACCTTCTTTTAATGAGTAATTTGGCACACACACCCGCATATTACTCGAATAATCACGCTTTTGAATATAGTTCCGTTTCATGTTCGTCTTGTTCACATAATTCGTAAAACTTTATGAGTATACCCACAGAAATCTAAATAAATAAATTAGGTATGGTAGATAGATGCTGGTAACTTACGGCTCATTCACCGCGACTAATAGAATGTTGTTCGTTTTTGGTTGGTTTTTGATATTGTGGGTTAGTGACGTGTGTTTAATCTATGTATTAGTTGTGTTCATTTTGAAATGTAAGCTTTGAGATGAAAGCGGATATTATCGCGCAGCGTAAAAGTGGACTTAATATTATATCACAAATATTTGATGAAACCGGACTGACTGTGAGTATTATGATTTAATTATTTTATCTAACATTTAGCTAATTAAAGTAGGTATAACTGCTGATCCTAGTAATTATTTTTTAATCGTATTAACCATAAGGTCTAAATAGAAGAAAAATATATATTTCCATAAGTTTATTTATTTACTTTTGGAATGATGAAACATTAAGTAAGTATAATTATAATATAATTATTTTGTAACATTTCTATTTTCAAAATAATTTTGTTTCAAAATAGTAATATTATTTTATAATTTTGCTAGTAGCCTAACTTAAGTATTCCTTTTTTGTTTTAGAGAAATTATCTACTGTGAGTCGGAGGGTCAAAGGAAGAGGGAAGAGGGTAAGCTTTCACTTGCCAGTCGAAAGCGTAGTGGAAGGCCCCAGCTGGTCAGTGAATATAAAACAAGTGCATCGAGATATTTTGCCAAATTATTCGACACGTCTTCACGAAGCGTTCGCCGTGCAAACGAAAACCAGCTCAAAAACCATATTTGATTGGAAATCATAAACAAGAACGTTTACATTTTGCGATAAGATACAGCGATGATAGATACAGTGATGGGAAGCACGGAATGAGAGATCTGATGAACAGTTGAAGTTGCATTCATGGAAATATGCAGATATATTATGTTTAAATAATAGAGGATCCCTGCGCGAGGATTTACTTGATAGCATTAATAATAATGGGGGTTATACAAATTATTAAGTTATAAATTACAAATTGATTTTAGTAATATTAAAATAATATTGTGTCATATCCGTAATAAGGATTATTTTGAGGTTTAGTTTCAATCTTCTTTTCATAATGAAAATGAATACTTAAGGCGACAATAAGTGACAGCGACCTTGAGCGAGTGGGAGGAGCGAGCGTCACGCCCCGCGACCCCGCAACTGCATGCACGTAATTTCGTAGGGTAACCATACGTTTCAGTTGGTGAGGATAATCCAATCCTGCCTGATTTTTGATCACCATCCATTTTTATTTCAATGTAGTGTTAATAAAAATAAGTTAAGGTAATATTTTGATAATAAATTAAGATTGTAATCATATTATTTTAATAATAATATGCATTGAATAAGTTGGTTTATTTATGGTCTATCTATTCATACACGAAATCTCATTCATCATCATTGTACTTATCATTATACTGTGGCGAACTACTTTTACTGTGGCATCAAACCAGAAATCGCAAAAAGAAAAAACAGCTGTTCCCTACATTTCGACGAATTATGCGAACATAAATGTCGGGAACCGCTGATCTTTTTTCACGATTTAAGATTTTGTGCTAAAAGTTGTCCGTGTAAAGTTGTTTCGTGTATGAATAGATACCTTATACGGGTGTAAGGAGAACGCTTCCGAAGCCAGAACGTAGATTATATCCAACCTAAATACAAACGGATACCAATAACCTTTCGCTTTAAATTGGTTATTTTCTAGACTTCTTTATTTCGTAAACACGCAATGGAAACCGTACAAAACGTGAGGTCATTGACACGCAAGGCAACGACGCGTCACCGCGCGCACGCGTCGCGCGTCGCGGGAGCCGAGCGCTCCGTACGGCCGGGGCCGAGTCACGGGATTTATACGGAATTTACAAACACCACTTTCAAAATGCCTACCCTTATAAAACGTGTAAAACGTCGTGAAGTCAGATAGCGGTGTCTTTTGATGTGCAAAGATCAACAAATTACAGAGGAGAAAATGTTAAAAAAAGAATAATTATGAAATCAGAATCTGTTAGGAAATTGTAATTATGCTTTATTATCTACAAACTGTTTTCATTTTTAGGGTTCCATACCCAAAGGGTAAAAACGGAACCCTATTACTAAGACTTCGCTGTCTGTCCGTCTGTCCGTCTGACTGTCACCAGGCTGTATCTCAAGAACCGCGATAGCTAGACTGTTGAAATTTTCACAAAGTATATATTTCTGTTGCCGCTATAACAACTAATACTAAAAACAAAATAAAATTAATATTTAAGGGGGGCTTCCATACAACAAACGCCATTTTTTTGCCGTTTTTGCTCGATATCAAAAATGGCAACACTTGAAATATTCACAAAATACTCAGATAAATAATAAAATTAAAATAAAATAAATATTTAAGGGGGCTTCCATACAACAAACATGTTTTTTTTCGGCGTTTTTTCCTTGTGGTACGGAACCTTCGAGTACGAGTCCGAATCGCACTTGGCCAGTTTTTTTATCTATTAAATAAGATTTAACGGGTTTCTTAGATTAAACTAAATTAGTTCTACTTTAAATTGATTGGGTTTACGTAAGGATATAGTTATTTCAATAAACGAGCGCGCGTCGTGCGACTCTAATTACGTTGACATAAAGTTCAAATTCAATTGATTCACGCGCGCTAGTTGCATCAAACTGTACACACGATGATAATTTTTTAGTCAATCACGGCTAGAGTCGCGATCTTTTATTTTATCTGATGCATTATCGATTATCGACTTACATACAAAACTTTTATTAAATGCACGACACAGTGCATCAATTTAAAACTGTTGACGCCTCTGTAATATTTCGTCTTATTTATTTTGGCGGCGCTTTACAAAGGATGCCCAAGGTCGCCGCCGCACCGCGCATAGCCGTGGACGCCTCTCTCTAACTAGGTGACCCGGCCCAGGTTCAAACCTCGGCCTGTACCAATGAGTTTTGTGATCATTTACCTTGATTATCAGAATTCGAACGAAGGTTATTATTACTTACTTGAGCACGTGAGTGCAGACAGCTGGTACAACACGGTCACAATTATCTCTGTACCTCGCTGGAAGGCGATGCCCATCTCGCCTCCCCCTTCACCTCCCCATGTACGCCGCGTCGCGTCAGTCGTCGCGTGGACTTGGGGTTGTCAGCCGCGCGGCTGTCGGCGAGCGCGCGTGCACTTTGAACTCGAGGTCATGCGCAAGCGTCAGATGATATTTATTTACGAATACATTGCTTGTTAGATGCAAAGAAAAAAAAATGTGTTTAATCGCGAATAATGGTTTTTTTATTTAACTGTTCTCACAGCATAGTGTACGAAAAATGCTAAAAAAATAGGTAAAATTGTTCATTATTTTTTCCAATTTTTTGATGGTATTGTATCGCCTGTCACCTGTCACCTGTCTTCGTTGGAAGCGTCTCCCTTACACCCTGTACATTTACGTAATTACTTACCAAATAAATGTGTACGAACATAAATAGGAAATACTAATGAAATATAGACATACCAACTTAAAATAAGAACAGAAGATGACAAAAATATAAAAGAAACATGTGTGATGATTTGTGTGCGTGTGTGACCAGATATGTATATGAACGTAAACGAAGTAAATAGAATCGGCTTGTAAGGATCGTATCAATTGGCGTCCATGGGAAAAAGACGTGAGTTTTATATGTGTATGTTTGTTTATGTACTTACAAAGATTTAAAATGATCAAATTAAACAAAAATATGTGAATTATTTAATTTTATTTTAAATTTAATTTAATATTCCTCAAAATTTTGTGTTTTCAGTGAATCATTTATACGACGTGTGTTTGTATTACAAAGTGACTCTTGGTTGTTTGTATTGTCTTGGCTATTGTCTTCCACCATCATTGCTCGTTTTTTGTTTTGCTTTTTTTTTATTCTCTTTATCTATTCCGATTTTCTTTTGCGTCCCTGTATAGCAGTAACTATGTAAGAGGGGTCCCTTGGCGCGACTAGACACGCGCGACTGACATTTCCGCGAAATACATTTGCGCGACTACACTTCCGCGAAAGATGCTTGCGCGACATTTATTTTGGATGTTGCACAAAATCCGAGAAATTAATCCCATACAGACGTAACATTACGCCTTTATTCTCTAAAGGGTAGGGCAGAGGTGTATACTAAGTTTGTAAAGTACACCCATTTATTACTTTATCTAGATAACGTTCATAATACCTCATTTAAATTGTAGAAAGTTATATTATGCGGTTACATACGTTCTTCCCGAGAGCAGGGGAGATCGAAATCAAAATCGCGGCTGCAAAATTTTACAAAATAAGCGTCATCCATCTTGGATTTTAAACTTGACCTCATTTTCAGCATCAGGGCCCGCGAAAACTATGGACACGACACCCATGACGTATATTTTGTAAAATTTTGCAGCCGCCATATTGGATTTTGACTTTGACCTCATTTTCGTCATCAGCGCCCCCGAAAACCATGGAAACGACACCCATGACGCATATTTTGTAAAATTTTGCAGCCGCCATATTGGATTTTGACTTTGACCTCATTTTCGTCATCAGAGCCCCCGAAAACCATAGAAACGACACCCATGACGGATATTTTGTAAAATTTCGCAGCCGCCATCTTGGATTTTGACTTTGACCTCATTTTCGCCATCAGCACCCCCGAAAACCATGGAAACGACACCCATGACGCATATTTTGTAAAATTTCTCAGTCGCCATCTTACTTAGACCGCATAATATAACTTTTAACAACTTAAACTAGCTATTACGTATAACTAGTTTAAATTAGTATGTAGCTAGTGTATTAGTATGTAGCTATACGTATGTTAACTAGATAAAGTAATAAATGGGTGTACAACACGAACTTAGTATACACCTCTGCCCTACCCTTCGGAGAATACAGGCGGGATGTTACGTCTGTATGGGATCTCATTTTTCGGATTTTGCCCAATATCCTTTACGAATATAAATGTCTCCCAAGCATCCTTTCGCGTAAGTTTAGTCGCGCAAATGTCTTTCGCGGAAATGTCAGTCGTGCAACACTTGCAACAGTCTAGTCGTGGAAACGTCCAGTCGCGCACGTGTCTAGTCGCGCAAAAGGAGTCGCGTAAGTGCCTTTCGCGCAAATGTACCAGATCCCCTGTATGTGAGCTACTCTGAAAATAATAATAATAAATTGGGTATATGCATTTACTTGTCAGCAATAATGTCCTCATTTTCAATATGCGGAGTTGCCTTTTTTTCGTGTTCTATACAGCCAGAGCTACAAAATAAATGGATTTTTAGGCCGATGCCTAAAAATCCATTTATTTTGTAGCTCTGGCTGTGTATGCCTATACTTCCATGCCGATGCATGGAAGTATAGGCATGTGAGAAATTAGGAAGATAGTTGTGCACGACATAAGTACTGTAAGTCTACAACAGACGCAAAAGTTACATCTCCGCAGACGAAGTCGTACTAAATTTACTTATTTATTTATTTATTTGCTAGGGATTACTTACAGCTAAAACAAACAGAATAAAAACTAGCATTATCAAGAATAATTACGTTTAAATACTATGTCAATAATAGCATTCAAGTATTTTTTGAAACTCTGATCCGGACTGTCCCTACAAGGATGCGGTATGGATATACTACATTACAATTCTGCATTTACGACTTGAGAATCTTCGTTATTTGGTATTCTCCTAAAACAGAAATAAAACAATTATTATAAATAAAATAAAAGTATGTTTACTACAATTGGATATCACATATTTATTTATTTTATTTAGGTACACTAATTTAAACTTTCGATAGAGATAAATGATAATTTTATTTCAATTAAAATACATTACTTACCTCAATAATCTATTTTTTGCCAGTATAAGGCGTTTCTTTTTTAGTAATTTGGATTTACCAGGCATTTTCAGCACGAAACTCAAAAGCGAATAAAATTATGTTCTGATTTCTCCGAGCGTTAGCGTCTACTCGTGACAGTGGTCAGCGATGCACTGCCGCCCGTCGCCCGCAAGAGTCCCCGCTTCAACGCGCACCAAGATTATTCGAAATAAGAACCCACGTTGATTTATCAAACACAAAACAAATAAAAACCGTATATTAAAATTTGGGAAATTAAATTGTCTTTTAGATGGTGAAAGTTTTATGAAAATACACCCGATAGTGTCTGCGTGATTATCGTTTTTTTGTCCGCGGTAGACATTACTTTACAAATTAATTACACTATGTTTAAAAAACATAATTGCAAATATTCACATATAAAATTACGAAGAAAATTGTCTAGTATAACATATTTTATTTTCAAAGAAATCAGGCCAGCCGTTTAGATGTGATGATGAATTTAAAATCATTTAAAATCGTATATCTGCGCCTTAAGCTGTAACCGCAATAAGCCCTAATAAGTACGATTTGTTAACTTTGATGTTTGAGATAGTGCACTGGCAATACCACTGAGTAATTTAATTGTATTGTGATATATTGTGAAGGAGTCCGCACTTTTTTTATTTGCATGCGTAGATTTGCTAGTCGTGGAGTAACGATAGTAATTATAACACAATATTATTAAATAACTAAGATACAATATTTATACTCTAATGGTCGTAGTTCACTGATTACCTGCTTTACTTCAATTAATTGTTCTTTATGAGAAAATAAACTGTTTTAACTAAAAAAATATTTCTAAAATTATAACGAATAAACATTTTGAAATCACAACATTTTTATTTTTTTATTTTAAATCCCATATAACTTAAGCTTATCAATATAATAATAAAAATATAATAATTATTACATTATTATTCTCGTTTATTAATCTATCGAATAATAAAAAAAACGAGAAAGATAATTGTGCAAAAGAAAAATAATAGCCTAATCTCGAGATTGGAACCCAGACCTTCGCGTTTGCTAATCCGATTCGTAACGTTACTAGCTATATGTGCTAGCTGTGATTAAGTCAATTTTAGCAATCGTTTGAACCCACCAAGGTCATATGATTACGTACCCTGTATGTAAAAGCGACGGTATATTTTTGTTTCGTTCGATCGCTTACACACACAGATGTAGGTACCGGCCTGTGGCTCGCGGTGGGCTTCACAGCGAAAACGCTCTTATCGTGATTATGGAGTTCTGTTGTATACTGTAACATTTTACGTGGTACTCACACATGTGCTATGCAATTATACAATACTAGGAGATTGGATAATGCAAAACGAATTGAAAAAAAACAAACGAAATGCAAAAATAATGCAAAACGAATGAAAACCAAGCGTGCCATTGGCACGCTTGGTTTTCATACAGATTGTGATACTTGCTTTATCTAGGTCTATCTACATATATCTGTGGACAACACCTTTTAACCTAAGTGTGTGCAAGTGCTCAGAACAGACTGTGACCTTTACCTGCGATCCAGCCGTGCTACTTAATCTATATCCGTGTTATCTAATCTTGGAAAATACTGTTGCAGCTGCTGAAGATTTTAAAATACTATTTTTGCATTATCCAATCTCCTAGTATTGTATAATTGCATAGCAGTCACGACTGAGGGACCACCTTTAACCGATTGTATCTTATGACTTACTTTTACAAATTAGAGGCTGAATTTACAACTGTTTGAGAGCTTTTTACTAAAAGCTGACGTAATCAAAACTCAAAATCAAATGTGGTCTCTCAATGGGAACACAAACGCCATTTTTTGACTAGCTACTATGACGTCATAAGCACTATTTAGTGATGAGAAAATGAAATCGATTCAAAGACGTCGCCACGTGCGGCACCCTTCTCGCCCCGCCCCCGCTCCAGCCTGCAGTACAACAGGACTGAGCGCGAAAGTGGCGGGTTACGATTTTTGTATGTGAGGCTATAAGCACCCCTGGTGGGTTCCCGCATTGTCGAGGCGGAGGGGCGCAGTAGCCGTGGCTCTGTCACCCACGGTGAAGCGAAGAACCAGCGGAAGCTGAACCCGAGGAGGGGCCGCTCGTCAGGGCTTTTGCCTGTAAGCCGACGATGTAGCGGCCAACGAGTAGGTTACGGTGCCGCTTGGGCGATATCGCAACTGAGGCGGGCCGCGATGTCGTATGGGAGGCATCGCGGCTGAGGGTAGGAGGCCGCGGTGGGAGAGGAGTGCCGGTATTGCGGTGCGCCGCTCTCCCTACCTTCCGCGGCCTTGACGGGTCGCCACCATCTCATGGCGGATGCGGTGAGGCCGCAGGGGAAGAGAAGTGTTAGTATGACGTTGGCCGCTCTCCCTATCCTCTGCGACCGAAAATTGGCAGGCGGCGGGGCCAATGACGTGACCCGTCGCAGGATGACCAAAGGTGCCCAGACACGAGGTCGTCTGGTGCCCATGTGCTGGTTTGGTCCCTGGGGTGGTCACGGCGTGCTATGTGTTCTGGTGCGCCGGTGATGGAGAGTACTCCCCAGAGGAGGGTCCGGTGACGGACAGCCGCGGCGGGTCCACGGATGACTGCTAACGCGTGACCATGTTCCCACCGTAAACGGCAGAGGAGAACACTGGGTGTTGTCCTTGGCAGCACGTGGCAGACATGGTGTCCTGTCAGCACAGACTCCGCAAAGTAGACCGGTCAAGCCGTCGTAAGACCACAGGAAGCGTATGGCTCAGCACAGGTTGCAGTTCCATGCAGCATGCAATCCGATCGATCGAACGTCTCCTCTTCAGCTCAGCATCTGAGCAGCGTGCAGTGTGTTGTTGTTATGTATGTGTGCGCGCATGTTTATGTGTGTGTGCGCGCGCGCCCGGCCGACCGCCTACTTATAATAAAACAGTGTGCTAACAGCAGCCCGTAGTTTCACTTGCCTACATACTTAACAGTGGCGACGCGTTTTACCCAAAATGGCGTCGTTTGGTGTATTGTCCACTTTCGATCACAATGTACACGAATGGAAAACATACAAAGATCGGATCACGCAATGGTTCATAGCGAATGATATCGACGCCAAAAGTGACGCGGCAGGTACAAAAAGGCGAGCGATTCTGCTCAGCGCACTCCATGACGGTACCTACAAACTGGCAGCGGATTTGGCGTTGCCGAAAGATGTACAGGTGGTGCCGTACGAAGGACTCATCAAGCTGCTGGATGATCACTTCACCCCGAAACGGTGCGGGTTCAGTGAGCGACACAAGTTTTACTCGGCTTCGCAGCAACCTGGCGAGTCACACACGCAATGGGCGGCAAGGCTGCGAGGACTCACCGCACATTGTGAGTTTAGCAATGTGGAGGAAGCATTACGAGATCGGTTCGTGATGGGCATGGTAGCGGGTCCAGAACGAGAGAAGTTGTTTGCCAGGGACTTGGAGAGCCTAACCTTGGCAAAGGCGGTGGAGGTCGCAGAGAGCGTGAGGTGCGCCCATACAGGCGCCGCCGCCGCCACGCCGGCTGCTCCAGCGGACCAGGTCCAGGTATTCAAGATCGGCAAAGGACAAAACAGTGCTAAATCCATGAGTGATAAGTGTTCGGTGTGCGGTCGTCGCAATCACAAGTCGACAGAATGTCGATTCGCGAAATACAAGTGTCAAAAGTGTAACGTTGTAGGACATCTGCGTAGGATGTGCAAAGTAAATTACGTGTCCACAGGGAATGTGAGCGAGGACGACGATGGTAAACCGCTTTTTAACATATGTTCAGCTCAAGGGGAACCTTTGACAGAAACGGTTACAGTTAATGACAAAAGTATTCAATTTCAAATTGATAGTGGTTCAGCTGTTTCGGTAATATCGGAAGGTACTTATAAAACTTTATTTGTCAACATGCCCGTGCTATCATCTCGGAAAAGATTTTATAGTTACACAGGAAACATAATGGAGTGTGCAGGGTATGTGCGACTGCCCGTAACATACATGCAGCGCACGCACACACTCGATGTTTATGTAATACGTAGCGGCGGCCCACCGCTGCTCGGCAGAGATTTTTTATCAAAATTTAAATTGAAATTAACTACGGTCAACTTCGTTAACGGCAGCCAAAGTGTAGGCGAGCAATTACAGTCTCGGTTCCCAGAAGTATTTTCGAATAAGTTAGGCACTTTTAAAAATTATCAAATTAAACTAAGGTTAAAAAGTGATGCGAAACCGGTTTTCTTTAAAGCGCACCCTGTCGCATTTGCACTACGCGAGAAAGTAGATGAGGAGATAGAACGACTACTGAGCTTAGGTATAATAAAACCAGTTCAACACTCGGACTATGCGTCACCAATTGTGCCCGTACTTAAGCGTAATGGTTCAGTTAGACTATGCGCGGACTATTCCGTAACAATTAATAAGGTATTGGTTATCGAACAATATCCCTTGCCCACCATCCATGAATTGTTTTCCAAATTACATGGCGGTCAGCAGTTTTCAAAGCTAGATTTATCAATGGCCTACAACCAATTTGAACTCGACGAAGAGTCACAAAACATGACATGTATTAACACCCATCGCGGGCTGTTTAATTATACGCGTCTTGTGTTCGGATTGTCGAGTGCGCCATCAATCTTCCAGCGCGCCATGGAAACTTTGCTGTCCGGTTTAGATGGGGTATTATGTCTGCTTGACGATATACTAATAACTGCAGAGTCAGCTGATGCACATATGAAAAAACTACACACAGTATTAGAGCGGCTGCAGGATGCAGGGTTGACACTGCAGAAAGATAAATGTGATTTCTTCAAAGATGAAATAAATTATTTAGGGTACGTTATCAATAGAAACGGCCTGAAGAAAGATCCGTTGAAAATAAAGGCAATTGTTGACGCCCCGGTGCCGACCAACGTTAATACCTTGCAGTCATTTTTAGGACTAGTGAACTACTACAGGAATTTTGTACCACAAACATCGAGTATTCTTTGCCCATTGTACGACTTATTAAGAAAAGGAGTTAAGTGGAATTGGACCACAGACCACGAAAACGCGTTCAGTAAAATAAAAAAATATTTAACGTCCGAACGAGTACTAACACATTACAATAGTAAATCGAAAATAATATTGACAGTAGATGCTTCGCCATACGGTCTGGGTGCAGTTCTGTCACAAGTAGATGATGACGGCTTAGAACGACCAATTTCGTTCGCGTCACGCACACTGAATTCTGCTGAAAAACGATACTCGCAGATTCAGAAAGAGGCGACTTCAATCATATTTGGGGTAAAGCGTTATCACCAATACTTGTATGGGCGATCAGAACCATTCATATTACGTACAGACCATAAACCACTAATATCAATATTTGGACCGCATAAGGGTATACCGGAGGTAACGGCTAACAGGTTGCAAAGGTACGCAATGTTTTTAAGTGCATATAATTATTCCATTGAATATGTTCGCAGTGCCGACAATAGCGCAGATTATTTATCACGGGCGAGTAGGTATACGCGGTGAGACTGAAAGGGCAAACGCGGTGGAAAAGGACGACACGCACGCCGCTGCCGCCCGCGCCGCCGCGCTTGCTATAGACCGCGCGTCGTACGTCAACTTTGTTATCGAAGGTAGTACGTCAACTTTGTTATCTTTGTTGCCGGTGACCTTGGACGAGTTACGCGAACAAACCGCTAAAGATGTTACTCTAATGAGGGTGATTGATTACGTACAGAATGGATGGCCAGGGAAATTAGTATCAGACTTGCATATTAAACCTTATTATTTATGTAAAACACAATTGTCTTACGAAAAAGGTTGTCTTATGAGGGGTCATAAGGTAGTTCTTCCCGGAACGTTACGTACTAAAGTATTGCAGGAATTACATAGCTCACATTTGGGAATTGTGAAAACTAAGGCAGAAGCCAGGGCCCGGTTTTGTTTCCGGGTGTAGATGCAGCGTTGGAAACAATGATTCATTCCTGTAAGATATGTCAACAACTGCGGCCGTCCCCAGGGCGAGCACCTCTCGCTCCATGGCAGTACCCACCAGTGCCATTTTATAGAATACACATCGACTTCCTCGGTCCGTTTAATAATCAAACATTCCTGATAGTGGTAGACGCATACAGCAAGTGGGTAGAAGTGTATGACGTCAGCACGTCGACCACTTCGGCAAGCGTCGTGGAAAATTTATACGATTACATGTCAAAGTACGGTCTACCCCACACAATCGTCAGTGACAACGGTACCGCATTCACGTCTTTCGAGTTTAGGAATTTCTGCTCGCTAAATGGCATCACTCATTTGACATCACCGGCCTATAACCCAGCAAGTAACGGACAGGCAGAGAGCTTTGTCAAAATCGTAAAAAAAGGCATAAAAACTAGCATTTTCTCGCCGCAACATAAGGCAAAGCAAAAGTTAAAAGTTTTAAAGTACCTTTTTGATTACAGAAATTCGGTTCATTCCGTCACAGGGTTTTCACCGGCTGAGCTAGTTTATGGGCGAAAGCTTAGGTCACGGTTAGATCTATTTGACCCACAAACAGCGTCGGCCTCGCTCACAAACCCCACTGAAAATGTAACTCGTCAACAGTGCTCGCAGATTAAGTCATACGGGGGAAAAAACAAACAAGTGTACAAACCAGGTGACCAAATATTGTATAAGAAATTTAAAAGCAACAGTAAATTTGATTGGTGCAAGGGAATTATTATAAAGAAAATAGGGAAAGTACTATACGTCGTCGTTCAAGACACAAGTACTGCGTCCGAAGTAAAAAAACATGTAAACCAGTTGACAATGTGTAAAGAGAATAATCCACAAAAACAATTGAACTATGACCTTGACGACATGGACAGTAACAATACGCCAATAAACCGAGCTCAAGAGCCTGTGGGAGAGGAAAGTGTTGTGTCAAACACGCAATCTTCATCCCCCGCAACCATTGAGCCGGGGGCTCCGGTATCAAGGTGTGCGAATAGACTTTTAAGAAACATTCCTCGCGTCGATTATAAGTCTTATTTTTAAGTTATGTAGTAGTGTAGACACATCACAACTCATTGTTATTGTTTAGAATATAAGTGTAATAAGGGGAGGAAATGTTATGTATGTGTGCGCGCATGTTTATGTGTGTGTGCGCGCGCGCCCGGCCGACCGCCTACTTATAATAAAACAGTGTGCTAACAGCAGCCCGTAGTTTCACTTGCCTACATACTTAACAGTTGTCATAGAACCCCTAGATCGGGGCACATAGTGTAAGTCCATAGCGAGCAGCATGTGAAATGCTGAGTAATTTCAGGCAACTAGTGATGCGCGTACGCTTTAGATGTGCTTAGACACTTAGTATCTTTAGGATGAGAGGTTTTTCTTTTGAGTATTAAAAATAAACTTAGTTTCCAAGAACCCTGAAGATGGCGTTGAACTGACTACGTTACTAGGTACCAAAGCCAAAACGCTTGGAAAAAAAACATTGCGTCACGTCACATACGCTCGATGAGTGACACTTTCGTTTGCTTTCGTTTTACTATCTCAAAGTTACATCCAAGTGAAATAATAAAAAAATTATGTGACGTTCAGTTCCTTGCAGTAACATACCAAGTTCAGCGCCATCTATCCAGCGACTAGGGAAGAGTTAAAAAAAGAAGCAAAAGAAAATCCCTCATTACTCGACCAAATATTGTTGTGAAGCCACAACGTTACAACATCCAAAAGTAACTAATATAGTATCTTAAAATTAGCATGATTAAGTTTTGTTAAGGTTCAATATCGCCTCACATAGCCGTCGACCGTTTGACCGTTTTTGGGATATATTCAGCGATAAACGTGATATTATTTCAAACATAAGAAAAAATAAATAAATTTAGCTCATTTTTTTAAATCTCAGTCTTCCTCCAGCATAAACTCAAACCTCACACTATAATGAAACTCATTACTTTAAGCAACCGACATGAACCTTATTGCCTCGTTAGATGAGACTGTTCGTACAAAAAGACTTTGACCCTACTTATACAGCACGATCTACGTAGCTTACGTACCCACAAATGAATTATACAAAGGAACCTTTTCAGAGGGAATTCCTTATTCATCTTGTCTTACATTACGGCCTAAGCTTCGTGTATGGAGGATATTAGAGTGATACATAAAAATGAGGTGTATTCAGCTTTTATTCGTACTAATCTCGTAAATCGTTGGTCTTGATTATGTTAGGGTTTTCGTAATACAACTTTGCGTAGGTAGGTGAGGGCTTTTGAGGATTCTCAAACATGAATTTGTAATTCTGTTCGCTAAAGACGTAAATTTAACCAAATAAAAAAATTACTCACATCTATAACGAAGAAAGAAAAATTGTTTTCACTTCTCATGCTCTAAAAGTTCGTCTTTATGTTGTGCGTAGGCGACATAAAGTCGCTTTTTATGCTCTAGTGCATAAAGTATTTTTTTTTTATGAGACAGATAAGTAATCAGGCCCAACAGTTACGGGCACAATAAAACGTCGCAGATTAAAGTCCTTATTTTATTTAATTTGCTTTAATTTCTATCACTTCCGTGTTTTCTGTCGTTAATTTAATAAAACCAGATAAAATAGATGTCATTTATTATTTACAAACGCAAAGAAACGTTTTTATGGCTTGGCAGTATGAATGAAATACCCAAGTCAACACACATGTTGAAAATTAAAAAAAAAACATGTTTCGTGGCGGAAATTATCTATTCTCTTCTTCAATTTTACAACATTTTTGAACAGTGCAAAAAACTGTTATTTATACTTTATACCTATTTCATTTTCTCGTAATCGAAGTGAAAAACAGAGTGAAATTATAATAATTATTATAATTTCACTCTTGACACTGGTTGTACAATCTACTATAATTATTCTGCACAAACAAAACGCACAGATTACAAATAAATAAGACATAAAATATACACATACAACGTAGCTAAAAGCCTCGTACTCAAGCACATAAAAAGAGGTCAATTTTATCCATTGCTTCATGTCAGGGCCCAGGGACCAAAGACAACACACATAAATGATAAACGATTTATTTCTGTAAGTAGGTTTTTACAAACACTTTTACACGTCAATCATATTTTTTTACATTAATTGACATTGTCAATACAAATTAATCCGTGATGCCTTTGCGAAGTAAAACTCGATTAAACAAATAATTGAATGGAAAAAAAATATATTTTGAGGGAAGAAAAATACATATTGCGCCGTTCCCAAATAAATTGGGATAAGGGCAAGAGAATGGTGATGAGTAAAGAAAAATTCGGTTAATATGAAAGAATTCATCCATTGACGTATATATTACTTACTTACTTTGAAATCATTGAATTCATCCTTTCTTGTCCTCACAATTTCAAAAAATATGGATGTACCTGAGCTCCGGAATCCGACAAGTAATAATATTCTATTCACTGTTGTAAGAGAATAAAACAAATGCTTACAAGATACTTCTGAACTTATAAGGGTGGAATACAATGTGGCTGACATGAAGTGTCCCATTTGGATAAGGAGAGAGAAGTAAGCAATAAAAAAATCTACTTATTTCACGCAAGTCCCCTCTATTTAGTATAGATGCTTTTTATTGATGCAATTTTGGGGTTATGTGAATGTGCCTTTGAGCTCTCATTGTGGAGAGCCTTTACTTTTACATATTTCTGTCTGCGATTTTACTTGCGTGAAATAAGTAGATTTTTATCATCCTCTTTGCTCTTTTTTTTTGCAAATAATTCGCGAATTATTTGCCAAAAATGTTAACAAATATTAATTAATGGAAAAATAACTTTTATTCCTACACAATAAAGTTCACTAGTCATTCTGCAATCAACTTAATTGTCATTGAAATAAAGTTGATATTTGTTTAACTTGCAGTAAGGTCCGTGCAGCACTGCGCACTTTTACTTTAGACACATGTCAGTTCATAAGTGCGCTTGCACTCGCTGTACATGAAGCGTGTCTATTGTAGCGAAAATAGACGGAAACAAACACTTTTCGCTAATTATTACGTTTAATTTGTTTTTAAAAATCCAAATATTGATTATAAAAAAAGAAAATAAAATAATATAGGTACAGGTAAAAAAATGATGACAAAATAATTTGGGAATCTGTGACGTGAAAATTGGAAAGAATACCTAGGGATTGTACCAAAAAAAAAAATTAAAATTTGATAACGCGACGAATTTAAAAAGTGATTGCAATCAATTTTAATCCGTACGCGTGCTTAAAAAGGTCCGCAAAAATAGCTAAGGTATCACACCCGCCGTATTACAGTTAAAATAAAAAAAATCAAACTATCTACAACATACAACGTAATACAAGAATAGGGGAGAAATAAAAATATCTGTTTAAAGCAGGCTCCTGTCCTTTGGCGATCACGACCGGCGAAAATGGCTCAGCACGGCTCAGTTCTTGCGTATTCGGTACCTACGAATCGGCTGTTGCTCCGGGGAATTTCAGGATGGAAAACTTATTGGCAAGCGACTGGGTGCCGGGGTGGAGCCGAGTGTATCGGCTTGCTCTTGAGTTCGGGCCTTAATCAATGAATAAGGAAAAGAACTTATTTTCCACCAGCAGTGGAGACTCTTTTAAGAAACGTCTTCTAGCGAGGAACCAAGATAATACAAAAACACTTTCAGATACATAAAAATCACGAGATTTAGGCGTTCAGATCGAGAAGAAAAAAATATAATCTTTCACGTCAACAGATTTCTTTCAAGTGAAGTTTTGCACCATAAAAAAATGCCATCTGACGAATCAACGATTCGTAATATGAAAAAAACTATGTAATACATGGCCTGTATTAAAAACGAGGTTGAATATCAACTCCAAGAAGGCTTGATGACCAAAAAAAAATAATGCAGGATTTGTTAATGCTGCAGTACCCCCTTTCCAAAAAAAAAAAGGATTAGGTGAGGGAGAGGAAAAAAAAATATTCAGAGGTATAAAAACCCTGTAAGAAATAAACTAACTTAGCCTAAATATCAAAACGATAAGATAAGAAATCGAAATTAAACCTAAATAAACGACATCGAAGTGCAGCAGATACTGAATAAATACGAAATCCGGACTTCAATCTAAACGTTATCAGTACAAGCTCCAGACGCGTTGCCTAAATCTAGAAAGAAAGTAAGAAAACTAAAAACTAATAAGACTAGCCTAACTTAAAAGCTAAAGACTTAAGACCTAAGTAAAAAAGATCCCAATGAAATATAACTCAAGGGCAAAAGTAACGACAAAAGTTAAATTAACGACTAAGTCGGAGAAAGGACTAATGAAAGAGACTACGTAAAACAACCAAAGAACTTAAGTCAAACAAAAGACTTGAAATCAAAAAAAGAACCTTAAATCTAATATAGAACTAAAGCCGAACAAAGGACTGTTAGTCAAAGAACTTCGAAGAAATAAGAAGCTTATGCTTGCTTCTTATAAATAGAAAGAGGGTAATCAATAATAGCAATGATAAACAAAAGAAGGGAAAAAGAAAATTGTTAACCGTATAATTATTGTGATTTATCGATAAGAGTACATCGACAATGTCTCAGCACTAAACTAAATTATCGATACGTGTTAATCGTCCGTATCCCAACACTAAGCGCTGTCATTATGTCATTATGAGTATGACAGTCGTAACGACATCTGCGGGAAAAAACGGAACTTATAAGCATTGACATTACAGAGAAGTTATAAACAAGTAGTTTCAATTAGAAACAACTAGATGACGCAGTTAATGTTTTTATTAAATAGACATTTATGAATGAGCTTTTTTATTTTATTAAAAATTAAGGGAATTAAAAGGGGTGAAAAGCATAACAATAATTGGAATGGAACATTCCGAATGGAAAAAATTAATAGGATTAGGAGTTTTGAAATTACAAAGGAATTATTTAAGAATATCTTTGATATGATATCTACCAGAATGGGGGGAATCAAAATCATGAAGTTCATAAGTGGTTCTAGAAATAACTCTTAGTCACACGGCATTTAATAAAACGAGGAGCTAACTTCCCGGAAAAATAATCATCACCAGAAGATCTGGAAAAATTCTTTCTCCATACAATGTTACCAACATTCAACGTGACGTCTGAACGATGCGAGTTATAAGCTCGTGAATTACGGAGGAAAGCCATAGAAAGATTATCAGCGACTTTCGCATAAACCTCTGCTAATGATGATAAGTTCGAAGCGTACCGAGTCCGACTTTCAGCTAAATATACGCCTTGAGTCTGACTATTAGTACGAATAGGAACCATGAGAACTTCTCTACCAAACATCAGGAGGTTTGGTGAAAAACCTGTGGCTAAATTAATACAGGAGTTGAGATAACATTATGAAACATTCTCATAAAACTTGATAAGGGAAGAATGATTCTACGCGCGTTTGAGCCCGACTTTCAGCTAAATTGACGCTTAGAGTCTGACCATACGCACGGGTAGAACGCATAAGAACTTCCCTACCATACATAGAGAATATTTTAAGAAAACCGTAAAAAAATTAGAACCTCTTTCTTTGAAGTCGGTTAAAAAGGGAACAAGACTAAATACGGACGCCTTTCGTATTAGAATCAATTAGGAAAAATTTAAGTAGAAATTTAGAGAATTTTAATATATTAAGAAAAATGATGGAATAATTACGTAACTTGAAAACGACGTTTTTAGTTTATAGGAATATTTGCGTAATTTTAGTGTCATATGAGAGGATTACGCTTAAAACTAATATTCCCGTTTGAATTAAGTAAATCGGTCCAAGGTTTTAAGAGTTAGAAAGAATATGGTTAATTGAAAAAATGCCCAAAAACTAAATCTCTAAAATCGATCTTTGTCTAAAAAGTTTTTAGTGTAGAGATAGGAATAACCTTCGTCTGCTATGTTAGGATGCAAAAAGGACAAAACAAAATTAAATAGGCAAATGTGATAGTATGAATGTACTTAGGAAGAGCTAGAAATCCAGTGATCAGTCTGATGGGGAACTGAATGGCAAAATATCAGCATCAGTCCCTAACAAACTAACACAACGCTGAAAAAAAATCAAAGCAAACTAAGGCAGTCAGGAAACAACAAAAAAATAACCCTCAACTGCCACAGTAAAGACAAAACTAACAAATATACGGGTCAGATTCCACATAGCAGGTAACAGTGTTAGGTAACGAGTAATATGGCTGATAGAGGAATGGTTTGACGACGTGACATCACAGGAACGGCTGGGCTAAGAATTCAAAGAAAAACAAATTGAAACTAGTAAACCATCTGCACCAAAAAACAAATACGTACAGGTGGGCTAGAATCACAAAAAAGACAAATAGAATCTAGCAGACAACCGTGCAAAATCAACGCTTACCTTAGCCACGAAGCCTAAATCATTCGTACACCAAACACACACTACAGGACACAAACTACTTCTAACTAAGGAGTGGAATAAAACCCAGGATAAAGATGTATTTAAAGGGAAGAAATAAAAGCGTTTTATATGTTTATGGTTCTACAAAATTATTATTTATATTGCATCACAACATAGCACATTATAATAAAGAACACCATCAGCAATAGAAGGGTTAACCGAAGTTGTCAATCACAGCATATCTCTGGTAACCATAGCAACGATCTTGTTTGACAGACGGACAAAAATTCTTGTATTTCTGTTCTTGATGAACCTGTAAACATACAGAAAAATGAAATATTATTTGCTCGGAAGGAGCAACCACCCCCTCCCGACAAAAAAAAGGTTAATTCAGTAATTAGAATCAATAAAATTACTTACTTTTACTTCGGGCGCCATTTTGTAGCGAAAATAGACGGAAACAAACACTTTTCGCTAATTATTACGTTTAATTTGTTTTTAAAAATCCAAATATTGATTATAAAAAAAGAAAATAAAATAATATAGGTACAGGTAAAAAAATGATGACAAAATAATTTGGGAATCTGTGACGTGAAAATTGGAAAGAATACCTAGGGATTGTACCAAAAAAAAAATTAAAATTTGATAACGCGACGAATTTAAAAAGTGATTGCAATCAATTTTAATCCGTACGCGTGCTTAAAAAGGTCCGCAAAAATAGCTAAGGTATCACACCCGCTGTATTACAGTTAAAATAAAAAAAATCAAACTATCTACAACATACAACGTAATACAAGAATAGGGGAGAAATAAAAATATCTGTTTAAAGCAGGCTCCTGTCCTTTGGCGATCACGACCGGCGAAAATGGCTCAGCACGGCTCAGTTCTTGCGTATTCGGTACCTACGAATCGGCTGTTGCTCCGGGGAATTTCAGGATGGAAAACTTATTGGCAAGCGACTGGGTGCCGGGGTGGAGCCGAGTGTATCGGCTTGCTCTTGAGTTCGGGCCTTAATCAATGAATAAGGAAAAGAACTTATTTTCCACCAGCAGTGGAGACTCTTTTAAGAAACGTCTTCTAGCGAGGAACCAAGATAATACAAAAACACTTTCAGATACATAAAAATCACGAGATTTAGGCGTTCAGATCGAGAAGAAAAAAATATAATCTTTCACGTCAACAGATTTCTTTCAAGTGAAGTTTTGCACCATAAAAAAATGCCATCTGACGAATCAACGATTCGTAATATGAAAAAAACTATGTAATACATGGCCTGTATTAAAAACGAGGTTGAATATCAACTCCAAGAAGGCTTGATGACCAAAAAAAAATAATGCAGGATTTGTTAATGCTGCACTATGTAAAATATCATCACGCCTGTATCCCCCAGAGGGTTAGGCAGAGGTGTACAGTACATCCACATTTCGCCAGAAAGTTTTAAGTCCCATGTAATAGGGGGCGAGCCTATTGCCATCAACTGGGCACAAATCCAGACTGACCAGACCAGACAGGCTACTTAGAAATCCCTAATTAAAAAACCCAATAACATATTGCATAATCTGAGAAGCAAACCCAGGACCTGTCAGCAGTAGGCCTTGCGGCCACTAGATCAACGTTTTCGCTCATTGTATCGATCCGAGCTTCTTTATTTTATGACTCAATGTTGGGGCCATTCGTCTCCGGACGTAACTCCGTCCATCTCGCGACACGGTCCTTAGCAAAACTTCAGAGTTTCTACAGCGAAAACCTTTTCTGTACGACTGTACTTAAAATATTTTATACAACATTTTTCACTGAAATCTTTGTATTTTTGTATTGTGCACTCAGCTAGCTTGTTGTGAATGAGAGAAATATATATATTCGCCGGTGTCGTTATTTCATGGCGAAGTTAAAATTTCGTTCAAAAAGTTGCTTTTATGAACATGTCGTTCTCAAGAGTCACGTTCCAAAGCGAGAAGGGAAAAATAAATAAATAATTTTTAAATAAAAAGCAGTACCTGCGGTTAGCTTCTAGCGAGTGCAGAACGCTGTCATAAATAATGTATGGATGCTGGCACTCACTCTTTCTTATTAAGGCATTATCACATAATTATATCTACTGAGCGACTGCGCTACTAGCCACAGCTCCTGCCTACATAAACTCTGATTTTTAATTTGCTAGAACAAAATGGCAGCCAATATATGTATACTTCATAAGGTCATGTTGACAAAAAAAGTTCGATCGCAGCTCTCACTTGAGTCTAGAAAATTAAATCAGAGTTTAAAATACGCGGGCTCGGTGCGTTACGCGGTGTAAATATTTTACAGCATCACTCTCTCTCGAAGAGAGAAGGCCTGAGTCCCGACAGGGGGAACATTATGGGCTGATTATGCTAAAACTAGATAAAAAGTATCCTATAGATGTGTTATTCTGATGTATGTTATTTATTACTTTAAAATTTTTCATCCAAATCCGTTCAATAGTTTTTGCATGAAATAGTAACAATCATCCATCCATCCTCACAAACTTTCGCGTTTATAAAATTATAATATAATATATACAAAATATAACTGTATACTATATAATATTATCCTTTTTACCGCCACACGGCAAAAAATCAAAAACATGCCCTCGGCGGTAAAGTCTGTCATGTAGTCGAACCGTGGTGTGCTGGGCACATTTTGGTTTGTCAACTATATGTTACCGGCCAAACCCGATTTTAGGATGAACTAGTTTCGCCTAGGCCAAACCAGTTCATTCGCTCGCTCTTGCATCCTATCTCGACGGAGCCCCGCTCCGCGGGGTTCCTATTTCTTTGTAAAGGGTTTGAAGTAACCTAACCACTTTTTTTTTTTTTTATCGTGGAGAAATGCTCATGCATTCTGCACTACCACGGAGAGATAGTGCAGTTATGTGGGACTCTAACCCACTAAAACTCCACGGTGTCCTCCTCTGCCGCTTACGGCGGGAACACGGGCACGCGTTAGCACTCATCCGTGAACCCGCCGCGGCTGTCCGTCACCGGACCCTCCTCTGGGGAGTACTCCCCATCACCGGCGCACCAGAACACAGCACGCTGTGACCACCCCAGGGACCAAACCAGCACATGGGCGCCAGACGACCCCGTGTCTGGGCACCCTTGGTCCCCCTGCGACGAGTCAGGGCATTGGCCCCGCCGCCTGCCAATTTTCGGCCGCAGAGGATAGGGAGAGCGGCCAACGTCATACCGACACTCCTCCTCCCCTGCGGCCCCACCGCGTCCGCCATCGAACGGTGGCGACCCTGTCAAGGCCGCGGAAGGTAGGGAGAGCGGCGTACCGCAATACCGGCACTCCTCTCCCACCGCGGTCTCCAACCCTCAGCCGCGATGCCTCTCATACGACATCGCGGCCCGCCTCAGTTGCGATATCGCCGAAGCGGCACCGCAACCAACTTGTTGGCCGCTACGTCGTCGGCTTGCAGGCAAAAGCCCTAACGAGCGGCCCCTCCTCGGGTTCCTCTTCGCTTCACCATGGGTGTCCAAACCACGGCTACTGAGCCCCCCCGCCTCGACAATGCGGGAAACCATCGGGGGGGAAGTAACCTAACCAAACCTAACCCCGGGGTGCCCTTCGCTAGCTCTTCATCCTAAAATCGGGTTTGGCCGGTAACATATGTATACATGACTGTGGCGGTCAAAAGATTAATAAATAGGAAGTAATGAAAAAATTACAACCAAAGTTAGGCAAGATAACACAATAAATTGGAATAACAGTACAACACTTGTGCTTCATACCGTTATAAAACTCTTCGTTTTGCCCCTAAAACTTTTAAAAACAAGAAATCAATACGAATAAAATTTAATTCAGCAAACAGCAATCAAAATACAAATAGGAAGTGCCTCGACCTTACCAGTGCAGAATGAAAGGTGAAGAATTCTCATTATGAAGCCAGGCTGGCAGAAATGCGAACAATTGTTGTAATGGAGGACGCATGTCACATACCTCTAACGTTGTTTAGGGATGAGTATGGGGATAACGCGTTTTGGATACGGACTCTATACGGGTTTATTGTTTTTTGCCCTTGTACTCAAAAAACAATAATAATATAGCGGATTGTGGCTGGATTTGTCGAGATCGAGGATTTTTATTCTACTAACAGTTGGTTAATTATGACCTCAGTGGCTTCTTCAATCTTCTTACACCGTTTCCATAATCAGTTCTCCAAAATCGGGATGAAATAAATGAATGAACGAAAACATTATCATTATTTTTTTTCGGAATCTGCAAAAGACTGCGTGGCCTATTCCGTTCACATACATATTCTACATCCATGTCTATCTCCAAGACCTTCCATAATTCATCTACTAACACTTTAGTGATAGTGTTCAACCTATGTCGACCCTTGTTACTGTTTGTCACTTTTTAATTACGAAGGACAAAGGTGAAAATAGTAACACTAAATGATAAATTATTTATTTTCTGTAAGTAGGTTTGTACAAACACTTTTACACGTCAATTATATTTTTTTAAACTAGATGGGGTCGTCGTTTCCTATCTGACTATTCTGAGAAGAAAGGCCGAAACAAACTCAGAGGTCACAATCTCTTTTAAAGTCCAGATAAAATCTTGGTCAGATCGTGTGAAGACCATGTAGATAGTACTAGTTGACTAGTTGTTCGTAACTTCTTCAGTTCATTGTTTTATCAATATGTTACGTTTTATAATATAACGACCTTTCCAGATAAACTGTAAAGTTTTGTAAGATATTTTGTTAGAAAAAAATTGCAAGTTTTTTTTTTAAATCACACTTCACACTAATATTATAAAGGCAAACGTTTGAGTGTGTGTAGTTATGTGTGTGTGTTTATATGTTTGTTACTTCTTCACGCTTGAGCGTGACGGCTCGACCAATTTTGATAAAATTTTGTTTGGAGGTAGCTGACACCCTGGATTAACATATAGGCTGCTTTTTATCCCAATATTCCCACTGGATTGACACTTCTGCGGGTGAAACCGCAGGGCGCAGCTAGTAATAAATAAAACCGTGTCTCGGAAAGCACGTTAACCCGTTGGTCCCGGCTGTCATTCGTGGATATTTGCCAGTCGTTGCGGGTAGTCAGAAGCCCGAAAGTCTGACAACCAGTCTTACCAAGGGGTATCGTATTACCACCCAGAAACTGGGTTGTAGAGGTCAGATAGGCAGTTGCTCCATCGAAATACTGGCATTCAGCTGCATCCGGTTAGACTGGAAGCCGACCCTAAAATAGTTGGGAAAAGGCTAGGCAGATGATGAATAAATAAAATAAATAAATATTTTATTCAGTATTAAAATTGGTAAAATATTTTCATAAAGTCTTACAAATAATTTACAAAACTATAATGATGTTAGATGCCTGTACTAGGATAAACCTGTATCACAGGCAGAATGGAAAATTAAATAAATGAAAAGTTGAAATTTTATACAATATCTGTCGCCCTCTATATTATTACATGGTACTTAAACATAATTGACGAAATGTGCCCTCTGCCTAACCTTTCTGGAATTACAGGCTTGATGTTACGTTACGTTGTTACGATACTAAGTCACGATCTGTCTACAGGGTAAGTTAAGCTGCAAAATAATCTCTCGACTCCATTTGTTTAGGTAATAAAATATAGGTAAACAAAAAAACACGTGATTTAGTTAACCACCTAAACGTAATACCAGTCAGTTCAGTTGTCATGCTACGTCACAGTTGTACTCTTCAATTTAGCAACGTTATTAAATTCTGACGTTGCTAAATTGAAGAGTAGGTACAACTGTGACGTAGCATGTCAAGTGAAGTGACTGGTATTACGTTTAGTCGTTAACCACGTCACGTGTTTTTTTTTTGCTTTATTTTATTACCTAAACAAATGGAATATAGATTTACACTTCTTAGAGCAATATTTTATCGTCCAGAGTACCTACGCTTTCCTCTGCAATCATGGTGTCTACTTTTAATTTTATATTCCGAGACTCTGCAGGGTGTTACGTAAACTTCGTTTAATTTTAATATCTTCCAGGAAAACTAACTTTAATAAACTTTTTATGTCATAACTTTACGCTCGTTCTGCCGTACGGAGTAAGTGGATTATGTGAAATAACTTCGTATAAAAGACTCCAGAGGCAGTAAAGTTTTATGTTCCAATTGAAGAATAAGAGGTTTAATAGTTGGTTGGTAAAAATAGGCTTTGCACTCATCTTCTACAACTTTGAAAACGCCAAAAGAAAACCAACCATTTCTCCCCGTGTTGGTTTGGTTGCATACAATTAGGTATTGTTACCATTGTGTTGGCAGTGGAGGTGAGCAGTGGTAATGGCCGTGACTTACGAGTTGTAGATTGTGGATTTAACCCAAGCAGGCGCTTTAACATAAACTTTATATGTAAATTATGGTGAATGAAAACGTCGTGAGAAAGCGTCCTAGCAAATGTTCTACAGCCAAAAATTCGTAGAAATATGACATCCCCCAATCCGCGCTGAACCCGCGTGGTGGATTATGGCCTACTCGATTATGGGTCCCACAGAGAAGAGGCCTGTGGCCCAGCAATGGGAACATTATCGGCTGATAATGATTTGATATGATATTAGCGCTATGTGGCTCCGTATTTTTTCTATAAGATAAATGCTGCTATTAATTTATTTATAATACCATTTTTGTTGAGAGTCATGTCATCATCATCATCTACCTAGCCTTTTCCCAACTATGTTGGGGTCGGCTTCCAGTCTAACCGGATGAAGCTGAATACCAATTGTAGCTGAATAATTTGTTGAGAGTCATGTGTTACTTGTATAATGTTTAAAACTGGTGTAAAATACGCGAGACAGGGAGACGTTATCTCGCCGAAACTGTTCAACACTGAACTGGAGGATGTCTTCAAGGTTCTGGACTGGAAAGAGGCTGGCATTAACATCAATGGCAAGTACATAACTCACCCTCGGTTTGCCGACGATATCGTAGTCATGGCTGAGAATATGGAGGACCTCAGTAAAATGCTCGATGACCTATAGTGCCTCCGAAAGAGTGGGTCTTAAAATGAACATGGACAAAACAAAGGTCATGTCAAATGCCCATGTAACACCCACTCTCATAAAGATCGGAGACAATACACCCGAAGTCGTGGACGAGTATGTTAACCTAGGACAAATTGTCCAGTTAGGTAGGTCTAACTTCGAGAAAAAGGTTAATCGTAGAATCCGACTCGGCTGGGCAGCGTTCGGGAAGCTACGCAATATCTTCTCATCCCACATATCGCAGTGTCTCAAAACGAAAGTCTTTGACCAGTGCGTGTTGCCAGTGATGACTTATGGCACTGAAACGTGGTCGATCACAATGGAAGGCCCATTGTGATAAGAAGGCTAAAAGTCACCCAAAGGGCAATGGAAGTGGAGGTATTTAGGGGAGGCCTGTGTCCAGCAGTGGACGTCTTTCGGCTGAAATGATGATGATGAAAATACGCTAAAACGAGAACAGCACATAAAGTTCTTTCAACACACAAATACTGCCCCAGTTTCTAAATAAAAATTCCAGTCAATATTCTTTAGGAATAACAAACCGTGATAGACGCGTGATTGGCAGTCGATCGGCGGAATCTGAAGGGGGAATAATAAAAATATAAGACGAGATGAACTAACGTTTCAATCCGAATGATTGAGTCCTTTGCGAACATTCGCGGGGATTGGGTGAGTAGATGGTTTGTTAAAGATTTATTTATTTAATACTTTAAGCACATAAATGTACAGAGGCGGACTTGATGATATAGGCATTTTCTACCAGTTAACCTTTGGGTGATGCAGGGACAAACAGTAGTAAGTGGAATCATCATCAAATATTTTACTGGCAAAATTCTTTTGAGAGACAATCCCGGGAATTTTGCTTTAAAAGTTAATAAAATATTAAGAGCCTGTTTCACGCTATCCGGTTCTAAATATGAAACAGTTTTTATAAGTAAGTAGTTTTTTGTACTTACTTACTTATATTATACATCAGTAGGTGCAAAATAACTTTTACAAATAACAAAACAACCGACTTAAAAAAAAAACTTCAAAGAGAAAAATAACTTTAATTTCAGAAGTCGGTGTCGTTCGATTCGCATTTTCATTAACTGCCACCGACTTTTTTTTGTTATTTAAAGTTTTTGTTTTTCACTTTTAAGTTGTACTTATCCCACACAAATTCGTAAAACACTACTTGCTATGTAAATATCAGTGACAGGACGTTATTATAAGCGTTTACGACGTACGGCATTTCATACAAAATTTCAAGCCCTTGTTTTTCGAAATGAATGAATTCGATTTTAATGAAACTTCATACGCATAAGCAGGATACAAAGGTCTAAGAGGTTAGTAAAGAACAATTTCGAAATGTCTTTTTTTTTTAAAGATAACTTGAAATAGAGATTTCCAGTTCTCTTTTTTTAATTTCAATTTTTGATATTAATTTTAATTTTTCCATAGAAACAGAGGTTTTAATGGAAAAATTAAAATCTGTCTAATTTGGCTGTAACACTATTTTTAAAAACAAACGCTATTAACACCAACACTCACACACTATTAACACAACACTAACACACACACACTGTGCGACACTTGCAGCTCGGTTCCAAATAGTACCTTTAAGTAATTTATTTATTTATTTGTTTATTACATTTGGGAAAACAAACAGTAGTATATTAATCATAAACAGTGTTGACTTATTAAACTTAACAAATATACTACCCACAACATTTTCCACAAATTACTATATTAAATAATAAAAAACAAGCTGTTAGCAAACTTTAACTGTAGCAGGGCTAACTCAATGAAAAAGAATTTAAAAGAAAATCATAACAATATTCTATAGAAGATCAAAAAAAATAAAAAAATATATATCATGCGTGGTGTATCATGCAGCTCCCTAGCCTTTCAATAATGATAGGTACGTACATTGCGTAAAACCGTAATAGTAGTTAATAGTAGTAATTATTTGGCGTTGGAAAAATTTGCTGATTTTTCCAACGCCAAAAAATTTATCGGAGGAATAGTTTTGAATTTTTTACAGTTCTTTTATACAAAAACTTTCAGACGTGAATTTATTCCACGAATAATAATTATCTGTAAATTGAAAAATCAGCCCTTATAATAATAACGTTTGTATAAACAAGAACAACATAATATACAACATACGACTAAGCAGGCTATACTGTTCGCACTGCTTATAAGGATATATTTTAGCCATTTACATTTTAAGCAATATTAGACGTGTCGGATCCGTGTTCACACGTCAACAATTTTATGCCAATTACTGATTTATACAGTTGGTTGCCTAATCGAAAACCGATGAACTGAGTTATTCTGCTAAAATATATTATACCATAACATTTAATTATAATATCGAGCCTGTAATCCCAAAAGGGTTATGTAGAGGTGTAACAAAATTAGGAAAAACGAAACTGGCGAATTGTGGGTACACATTTTGCAAGTTATAGTCACTGCCCATGTTCCTAATTTACTCTAGGCTGATAATAATTTATTCGTTTTTAAGGTTCCGTTGCCAAATGGCAAAAACGGAACCCTTATAGATTCGTCATGTCTGTCCGTCCGTATGTCCCAGCCACTTTTTTCCGAAACTATAAGAACTATACTGTTGAAACTTGGTAAGTAAATGTATTCTGTGAACCGCATTAAGATGTTTACACAAAAATAGAAAAAAAACACATACTTAGAACTGAAACTCAAAAATGTTTTTTTCATCAAATCCGTATTTATGAATAGGTCTTCAAAAATTATATTGAGGTTTCTGATATTTTTTTTTCTAAACTGAATAGTTTGCGCGAGAGTCACTTCCAAAGTGGTAAAATGTGTGTCCCTCCCCCCCTGTAACTTCTAAAATAAGAGAATGATAAAACTAAAAAAAATATATGATGTACATTACCATGTAAACTTCCACCGAAAATAGTCTTTTTTAATACGTCATAAATCGTAAACCGCAATTTACCATTTATTCAATCAACTCAAATATACAATTTAAAAAAAAAAATAATATCATAAACATAAACCTTATGCATAATCCCGGATGTTACGGAACCCTCGGTGCGCGAGTCCGACTCGCTCTTGCCCGGTTTTTTTTTCTAATTTTGTCACAGCCCACGTTTCGATGTTCATGTTATGTTTAAGTCCCATGTAATAGGGGGCGAGACTATTGCTAACAACCGGGCTCAAATCCAAGTTTCGGCCTGCTACTGAGAAAATTTTCTGTCAAAGATCCACTAATGACAGCCGGGACCAACGACTTAGCGTGCTTTCCGATGCACAGAGGGGTCTTGGTATGTAAAGATGGTCACCCATCCACGAATCAACCGCGGCAAGCATATCTTAACCTGATCAATCGACCCGTGCTGCTGTTATTACTTAGCCACAAGCCTCTCTCTATAATACGTTATAGGTGTCTCATTTTAAATCGGCATCACGCATAAAGCAAATCTGGTTCTCCGATCCAATTCCCTCACTTATTTAATTAATTTTTCCAGCGTCACTATTTTATTTGTAATTTGACATTTCCATTTCACTCAGCTGAGCTCCAATTATTTTTTTAAAAGTTTTAATGCAATTATGCGTTTTCTTTTTCCATTTCACAGAACCCATTCCCAGAGCAGCTTTTTACCGGGACAATGCATCGCATCTCCGTCGCGCCTTGCTTGACGTGAACCCATTATTCCTATTGAGTTATAGTGAACTAAAATTGGATTCCAATTCACGGTGACGGTTTGCAGGATTCTGCTAATATCTATAGTCCTTTCAATTCACGAGCGCGCGTCCTGTGATTTTTATATCATTGTTATACTGCAGAGTTGTGGAGCTCAGCGGTGTATTGCGTAACACACTAACAGGGGCCCAAGTCTGCTAATTTTATAAATTCGTCATTCCATTACGATCCCAGTGTCATTTTGCTAAAAGTTCGTAATCTGCTAAATCCATAATGATCGATCATTGGTCGGTCAATGGCACAGAACATATACGATACTCGTAACGAATTAAAAGCAACGACTGCAGAATGACGTTCTAATGGTAGGTCACTGATCAAAGGAACTGTCAAAATTTTAGCAGATTACCGCCTAAGTTAGTCATTCATTTGTTATTATGTACGAGATTACCATTCTATGCCATTTCTTTCAATGGGGTGTCAGTGGTTGACCATTGGAAAGTCATAATGTCGCCATATTAGTAGATTACCTACCAAATTTGTCAAAATCAAAAATTATGAAATCAATGATAGACCACTATTGTAATAGCAGACTTGAGGCCCAGTAGGAATGGTTTTTCATTTTAACAGTTTAACCTTTTGACCGCCACAGTCATGTATAGATGACAAACCAAAATGTGCCCAGCACGCCACGGTTCGACTATATGACAGACTTTGACTTTGCCGAGGGTCAAGTTTTTGATTTTTTGACGTGTGGCGGTCAAAAGGTTAAAAATATTAATCGTGTTATTTACGTTGTTGAGCAGATAATTTTTTGCAACATAATATGAATCTATGGATTAGCAATATCCCCCAAAATGGTTCAGTTTTTGATTGAAAGTGTGTTGTGTTACGCAATTGGGGTGCAGATAGGCAGTCGTTGCTTGTAAAATACTGGTATCCAGCATCCAGCTGCATCCGGATAGACTGGAAGCCGACCCCGACATAGTTAGGAAAAGGCTAGGTCGATTGATTGATTGATATAAGATATTTTAGATTTAGATATTTTCGCTCTTAATCAGAACAAAATTTAGAAAAATGGCTATTGATTTACTTTCTGATCATCCTTAACGATGACTGCTTCTTGATGATGTTATGGTGTGATCTGATTGGTGACTACGGACTAAATCTGAACGGTGAGAGCTGTCTTGAGTTGGTTTGTGTGAGTTTTCAGGTTTATTTTTATTTTCCTACTGTCCCTTTCTATATACGTCCGTTTCCTTATCTATAATATAAAAATGAATCGCTGAATGTGTTGCTAAGCGTAAATCTCGAGAACAGCTGAACCGATATCGCAAATTCTTTTTTTATAACCATCCTTGAGGTACGAGGATGGTTCTTACGCAGAGAAAAAATTAATATATCTATGGGAGTAGGGTAGAAGTAGGGTAGGAGTAGGGTAGGAGTAGGGTAGGAGTAGGGTAGGAGTAGGGTAGAAGTAGGGTAAGAGTAGGGTAGGAGTAGCGTAGGAGTAAGTTTGGAGTAGAGTAAGAGTAGGGTAGGAGTAGTTAGAAGTACGGTAGGAGTAGGGTAGGAGTAGGGTAGGAGTAGGGTATGAGTAGTGTAGAAGTAGTGTAGGAGTAGTGTAGGAGTAGGGTAGGAGTAGAGTAGGGGTAGGGTAGAGTAAGGGGTAGGACATCACAATTTATATGGCAAAACAACGTTTGCCGGGTCAGCTAGTTTCTTTTAAATTCGATATGATTCCGTGGACAATAGTGTGGGTTCTGCGTTTGTTAACTAGTTATTATACCTTAGCTTACTATTAATATTGTATTGCATAACTGTTTTTTGTCCCAAATAAATAAAATAAAAATAAAATAAGGCATAATATTCTATAATGTCAATCCTCTAATGTTGTCTATTCTGTAATGTTGATCCTCGCCGCTCATGCATGTCTTTCCACTTCACTAGTACCCACAATCACACTAATATTATAAAGGCGAAAGTTTGTGAGTCTGTGCGTGTGTGTTTATATGTTTGTTACTTCTTCAGGCTCAAATGGCTGGACCAATTTCGATAAAATTTGGTATGGAGGTAGCTGACTCACTGGATTAACATATAGGCTACTTTTTATCTCGATATTCCCATGGGATCGACACTTATGCGGGTGAAACCGTGGGGCACAGCTAGTCCTCAATAATAGGTAATCCAAATTTAATTTTATATATTTCTTTTCCTTTATTTTGGTTTACTGTGTTCTCCTACCAGAGGTTAAAATAATTTGTTATCATTATCTTAATAGTTAATGCTCAGTAGGCCAAAGCCTCCCCATATTCTTCCACCTTTCCTTGTGCTGTGCCTTCTCCGTCCAATTGGTTAGGAACAAAATCATTGTTTTTGGCGTGGGCCTGGTAACCTGTGTGACAGGATTTACCTAGTGCTGATACTAGTCTCTCACAAAGGATTTATCAGTCTTCATGTAGTATTCATATTTTTAAGGTGCCTTTGTGGAAGAGAAATAAATGTTTGTTAATTATATGTTTGTGGGTTCAAATCCGGGCAAGTTCCTTATTATATGTTTAGTATTACTAGCAGCGCCCCACGGTTTCACCCGCATAAGTTTCGATCCCGTGGGAATATCGGGATAAAAACTACGCTTTGTCCTTACTCAGGACTCAAACTATCTCTATACCAAATTTCATCTAAATCGTTTCAGCGGTTTAAGCGTGAAGAGATAACAGACAGATAGACAGACATACTTTCGCATTTATAATATTATTATGGAGCATGGATGTTTGTGGGTTCAAATCCGGGCAAGTACCAATGCGATTTTTTTAATTTATATGTACTTTCTAAGTTTATCTTGGATATTACTGACATATATAAGTGAAGGAAGAACATCGCGAGGAAACCTGGACTTATCTAAACTAATATAAAAAGAACATGTTTGATGTTTTGTGTGTTTGTTTGTTAAGCTTCTGCGCTAAAACGGCTGAACGGATTTTTATGAAGTTTGAGACACGGGTAGATGAATAGAATAGAATAGAATACTTTTTATTATGTACACCATATAAATTACAGACATAAAATACTTTGGATCAAGGCCTGGATCAGACATAAAATACTTGTATCCCGATATTCCCACGGGATCGAAACTTTACGGGTTTACTGGTGAAACCGTGGACCGCAGCTAGTAGTATCATATAATATAATAATCATATCATATGATAAATATACTTAATACCCCTGTTATTATCACTGTCCATTCCAAGGTTGCCTGGAAGAGATCGCAGAAAGCGATGAGGCTGCTCTTTGTATATTTTGTAGTATTTGATTTATTTTTATGGTGTACGATAAATTCATCATCATTATCATTATTTCAGGCGAAAGACGTCCACTGCTGGAAAAAGGTCTCCTCCAAGCACTTCGACTTCGACCTGTTCTGTGTTTCTCGAATCCAACGGGTTCCTGCGGCCTTCACAAGGTCGAAAATACAATAATGTATAATACAATAAAACAACTTACAATATCATCATCTGCCTAGCCTTTTCCCAACTATGTTGGGCTCGGCTTCCAGTCTAACCAGATGCAGCTGAATACAAACAACAACAACAGCAACAACTACAAATCAATAACACTTACAATATAGTATACATAAATTAAAGTTTGAAATTGCCAACCCGTTTGAGCAAGCGTTGTAATCAATGCTCTTGCCTTCTCTGGCCTGTTCTCATGAACAGGCCTTTCCCTGCAGTGTAAAAATAATAGGCTGGTATAAACGTTGCAGTGATTGACACACGTTCGTGTAACAACTGTATCAAGCAAACACCCTTGGGGATATCGATGTAATCGATTTTGACCAGATTTGTTTGTTCAATTCAATCGATTACGTGACAATTGTAGCCGATGCGATTGCTTCGAACTCTAGGGACTCTTTCGAGGCTATAGTCTATAAGTGTCTGTTTCTATGACGGCTATTAGAATTTATTTTGTACGGTTTGATGATCGGGGCGTTTAGGGAATCGTTTGGAAGGGACTGTGAACTCTGACATTATGTCAGTGTTAAATTTTTTGTAAGGGTTTTTTGATGTTTTTTCGCTCGAAAAATGTTGTACCCAGAGTTCTTTTAACATTACCTACCTAACACAAAAGTCATTGTTTAACACGTTTTCATATCTAAATGCTGGATGGATTTTCATGAAATTTTGATTGCTTGGTGCCCCAAGAAAAGGTGAAATTTTTAACTCGCATAATTAATAATAAATAATAATAAACCATTTATTTTCAGGTAACAAAGACCCATATACCTTAACCTAGGTATGCATAATAATATAGTAACAATTTTGTTAGTAAATAAAACTTATTAGCTAAATATATATTGTTAGTATCACTTAGTTGCACTAAGAGCCGTTCCACACGGTGCGGTACGGCGCCGCACGGCAAAGAATTCGACGAATCAGCGGGCATACGCTGCTGTGTGCCCGCTGATTCGGCAAAATCTTTGCGGTGCGGCGCCGCACCGCACCGTGTGGAACGGCTCTAAGTCTCTGTGCGTTCCGGTGGTTCTTGTCCGCGAAAGCAGCAGAATACCATTCCACACAAAAAAAAAAGAAATTGCACACTTGGAGTAAACCTTGGCACTGCAGAACGTTATAACTCTGTATTGAAATAATGAAAGAAATCCCGTAAAAAAATTTTTTTATGAAGTTGGCGCAAAATTTGAAACGCGTCCAAGGCACTCGCCGACTCGGCGAAGCATGCGCCAGCTGATGGCGCGCAAACAACTCTGATTATGCAAATTATCCTGCATGAAATGCACCAGATATTTCTGGCAAACTAACCCAGCAATATGTTTCTCATGCAAATAACATTCCCCGAGAATTGGGCTATCAAATGCAAAAAGATTTTTTCAAATCCGACTGGATTTCAATTCCTTACAAATATATAAACAAAGGAGGACCGGACAAAGTGGTCCCCACGATCAATAACAACCAAAAAAATGTCATTAGACAGGCATTTTAATATAGAGCAATAAATACTATGGCGGTTAATTTAAAACGCTGTGTGAAAAAGATATGCCATAATTCCCAACATATTTAAATTATAAATGGTTTATTTTCTGTAAGTAGGTTTGTAAAAACACTTTTACACGTCCATCATATTTTTTTAAACTAGATGAGGTCGGCGTTTCCTATCTGACTCTCTGAGAAGAAAGGCCGAAACAAAATCAGAGGTCACAGTCTCTTTTAAAGTCCAGATAAAATCTTGGGCAGATCGTGTGAAGACCATATAGATTGGTGCCTGAAATGGTCTTTTGAGGAAAGTACCACACAGATTGAGCGGACCTGTCCAATCAGTGCACGCATTTGTCAAAAATCGTGTAGCTCAACTCAGAAGTTGAGGTGCTCAACGATTCGACGAACAATACCAAAGAAAGGACATTTGGGTAGGCCGCGTAAATTACTCAAACTGCCAGATCATAATTAAAACTAACTGAGAAGAAAAACAGAAAAAAGAAATGACCCACATAGTCTTCACATTCACAATAATTAAATAAATAAAAAAAAAACTTTACAAAGCAAATATTCATGTCATTGTATATATAAAATTCATCAATGTCAATGTGTAAAGAAAAGAAAGAAAAAAATCCGGACATAATCTTTGAGGACCATGTATATTGGTGTCTGAAATGGTCTTTTGAGGAAAGAACCACACAGTTTGAGTGGACCTGTCCTGTCATTTATTCATATAATTCCACAAGGAACACTATTTATTTTAATACCATTTATAGTTTTAATTGAAACTATTAGAAATATTATTCGACCAGGAACTTATTTAAAAACGATTAACATTTCATTTCCAATTAGTTATTTAAAATATTTATGCTACAATAACTTTATTAATTAATTATCTCTTTTAAATTTGAACGGAATATTTAAATAGTTAATCACTTCTTCTTAGTCTTCGTCTCAGTTTGATTCTGATATAACAAAATAATATGACACGATCGAGCTGGTCCGACGATGGACCTGGACGCTAGATATCGGAACTCTTGAACTAGTAAACCTATCGAGTATGGACTCATTAGATATGTCCCAACGAGTACTGTTCATTTTACCTGATGACGATGACCTGTTGACTGACCTGGACACCAGGATAACCGAACCCTTGAATGGAGCCACTAGTAAAGTCATTGTCATGAGGTAAAATGGAATGGATAGTTGGGAAAAGGCTAAGTATATGATGAGGCAGATGACTTAGTATACAAACTCACAGGAGCATATAAATCTGTCCAATTTGGATCGCAATAGATACTTGGCTAACTTTCTAAGTTCTACCTACATAACTTTAACTGAAGAAAGTTGTATATCTATTTGTGTAGTTACAGTACCAAGGTCTGGCAATCACAACGTCGTTTGCCAGACCATAAGTAAATAGATTCAAGAGCTAGATAATTCGAAACTATTACTGGGTACCTTCATAATAATATGATTTACATGTTGGCTTTGAAATGTGAGGCTCGTCTTCTATTTCTTGGGATTTCTAATACATATTATAAAATCAAATCAACTCATTTATTTGCTTGAATATGGGTAGTATAAATAAAGAAGAGAAGATCCGCAAATCTATACATATAATAAAACAGTAACGAAAGAAAAACTGTACATTGTGAATTTTCGAGAAAAAATAAGTGGCTTTTGTTAGAAAAACGTAACTGATGACAAAAAGTGACTTTTTAGAATTTTTGTCTGTTTGTCTGTTTGTCTGTGTGTATGGTACAGCTTCACGCCAAAACTACTGGATAGATTGAATTGAAATTCAGCAAAAAAGTTCTTAGTAAACCAAGGAAGGCTTTAGGCTACATATTATCACGCCGTATGTTATGGGAGGTAAGCAATATTGATTTTAAAATGTGTTTGTTCGGAATTGAATGCAAAAAATAATTGAATGCACAAAATGACTTGTTTATTTATTTATTTAGCTAAAAATAAAACTTTAACTCTGGGAACATAATAATCACGCTATTTTTATAAAGGAGCGGGGCAGTAATATTATAAATTGCAAGGGAACAGCTATTTCAACAAATATGTCAACGGGGAATTTAGCGGTAAGGTCAGGCGACCGTTAACCGCACTAAATGGTGCGAGTTCAAATCCCATAATATTGTTTTAAAAAATCGTAAAATTATTTTTTTTTAGTTTTTGCATTTTTTATGTGCATTAGGAACGATACTGTTATGAAATCTGAGAACTTCACATGTCCTATCTAATTGTATGGAGAGTTTCACACCAATATTACTAAACAGATTGATTGGCGGTACAACAAGCTACACTATCATGAAATCAAGTCAAACTTTTGGTTCTAAGCTATATCTTACCAAGCACATTTATTGTAGGTAATTCATTTAAGTATGTAATTCTTAGTTTTGATCCTTGCTGCTGTTACCATTTTTTTTTTAATGCAAAACTAATGTAGTTGTCTGTTAAATTAACGACAATTTAGTTTTATTCATAATTTAATTAATTTGGGTAAATAATATGTAGTTTCCGTTTTCTAACTAGATGGCGTTGGCGTCGAGTTAGATCGCGCTATGGTTTTGCTCCCAAAAAGTGATGTTATAGGTGCCGCTCTCATCCTATAGAAACGGGGGTTACCTTTGCTGTCTGTGTTGGTTGATGTGTTTAATTTTCCTGTTGGCCTTCACAGAGTACTGATAGACTGAAATTGGCCTTTTTCAGACTCTGTGAAGGGGACAACTTTGCTAGATCACTCACTTATGATGAGGTGCCGTCGTACTACACGTACGACAAGCAAAGAGGTGTATTTAATCGACGTCGAAGCGGACACGCCGTGGACGGGTTTCCGGGAATTTTTAAGGACACCGCATTGGGACGGGTTTACACTGTGCACCCAAATAATGGCGAGTGCTATTATTTGCGAATGTTACTGCACACAGTGCACGGCCCAACATCATTTGCGTTTCTAAGGACAGTCGATGACATTGAGTATCCCACATACCGCGCTGCTTGCGTAGCACGCCACCTTCTCGACGGTGATCAGCACTGGGGCAACGTACTTGAGGAGGCCAGCATTAGTGACAATCTCAGTCGTTTGCGACATCTGTTTGTCGTCATGTTGGTGTTCTGCGGTATTGCGAATCCGCTTCTGTCCGAAGACTTTCTAAGAGGTCTGAGACGCACTACTGAAGACAATACTGAGGCAACTGATGAGCGCGTTCTAAACAGTTGCCTTAGTTCACTTCAAGATATGGTCATTTCGATCTGCGGCAGTCTCTGGTGGATTATGGGCTACCGACTCCACAACATCTGGATGTACTAGAGCTTGGAAACAGAGAGTGCAACTTAAAATAAATTATGATCCAAGAGCTATGAGTACCTACCGTCGTCAATGACCATGTCTCTAAGTTTACCTCAGAGCAAAAGCAAATTTTCGACACCATCCTCGACTCGGCTCGGCCAAGGTAAAATGTTTTTCTTGGATGCTCCTGGTGGAACAGGGAGAATATTTGTCACCGCTGGCATTCTCGCAGAGGTCAGGAGGCAAGACAACATTGCCATTGCAGTAGCATCGTCAGGAATCGCCTCAACACTGCTTTCTGGTGGCAAAACAGCGCACGCAATGTTTAAGATTCCCATAGATTTAGAGAGTAATGAAACACCTGTTTGTGGAGTGTCACGCAACAGTGACAAAGGGCGCGTGCTTAAAGATTGCTGTTTAATCGTGTGGGATGAATGCATTATGGCGAACAGAAAAGCAGTAGAGGCGTTAAACAGGACTTTGCAGGACATCCGCAGGAACCAGCAGATGATGGGTGTAGTTACACTGCCTGCGTAAACGCTGCCTGTGGTGACGCGAGGAACTAGGGCTGATGAGGTGAATGCTTTGTTGAAATACTCTTTCTTATGGCCACATATTCATAGGTTGCGCTTAACGATGAATATGAGAGCACATCTTGCCGGGAATATACACGCCCAAGAATTTTCTGATGTTCTCTTAAAATTGGTTGAGGGAACGCTACCAGTAGACGGTGGCCAGGTGGTTCTACCTGAGATACTTGGGAGAGTGGTGTCCACCTTAGAAGATTTGATTCGCCTGGTGTACGGGGACATCAATAGGATACCGCACCAACATAATTCTTGAGTGTGTGAACGAGCCATTTTAACACCCAGAAACGACCAAGCTTCAGCGATCAATGAATGCATTCTCGCGGAAATTGAGGGAAATGAAGTGATCTACACTTCAATAAACACTGTTGTCGACCAAGATGACGCCACACATTACCCCGTAGAATTTCTCAATTCCCTGAGTGCAAGTCGACTACCAGCGCACACCATTAAGTTAAAGGTCGGTGTCCCAATTATGCTTCTTCGAAAACTCACTCCGCCTAAACTATGCAATGGGACCCGGCTCAAAGTCGTTTCGCTGCAGAGAAATATCATTGAGACGGAAATTCTAACTGGAAATTCTAACCCGTCCCGTCCCCGGGCTCTTAGAATTCGATATCAGACGTTTCAGATCTTCGATTTTGACGACCCCGTTGTCGCCGGCATAAAGTCAAAGTCAAAGTCAAAACATTTATTTCAAGTAGGCACTTAAAAGGCACTTTTGAACGTCAAAAATTACGAAAAAATAGAATTGATTCTAGTCGCCCATTCCAAAAGGTAGTTTTCGTATGGAGAAGAATGGGCAAGAAACTCCACCGTTACTCTTTTAAAATGTTTTACAAGCAACATACATACATACATAAGCAATAGGATCCGCGTACGAAGTCGCGGGCAGAAGCTAGTATCTCATAAAACAACTCGGTACAGCCGTCCTAACTGGACTGATTTTTATGTTTTTTGATTTGTCGGATTTGTCTACACCCAGAATAGTAGAAAAACTATAAAATGAAAACATGGGAAAAGTTCTGGAAAAAATAGTAATGTTGTTCATTTATTTTCTCATACATTTGTTCTCATTGATCCCGAGGCTGTACGAAGTTCGACGGGTCAGAAAGTTATGATTAAAATATTTCCTACATTCATGTCTCTATTGCTTTCATAATCATTACAATAAAGTCGCTTCTCGTGTCTGTCTGTGTGACCGCGTTATTCTTCTAAACTACGCAACAGATTTTGATGCGTATTTCACCATCATACGTAATTAATTAGTCCTCAAGACCGAATTTCGCCATGGCGGCCAGTCTCAGCGGAGACTAACCTTCGGTGCGGGAGATATTATAGTGCATAAGTGTTTGCAGACACAGGTGCACGTTTTCTTCCCTCACTCTCATAACCCGATGGGACCGAAGAGAGATCAGGCGCAGGACCAACGGCTTAACGTGCTCCTCGAGACACGGGGGACTCAAACCGCCACCTTCCAAACTCCCGGCTGCTACTAAGAAATTCCTTATGGAAAAACCCTAGCCACTAGTAAAAAAATATAGGTACCCAATTGGCGAAAAGTGAGCATGTATGCCGCGGAAAAAGCAAAAATCATAGTGATGATCATTATGTTTTTCTCAGTAAGAGTTGCTTACTCAGAAAAACACACCGAAAACATCTCATCACCTGCCTAGTCTTTTCCCAACTATGTTGGGGTCGGCTTCCAGTCTAACCGGATGCAGCTGAATACCAGTATTTTACATGGAGCGACTGCCTACCTGACCTCCATTACCCAGTTAACGGGTAATACGATACCCCTTGGTAAGACTGGTTGTTATACTTTCGGGCTTCTGACTACCCGTAATGACTGTCAAAGATCCGCGAATGACAACCGGGACCAACGGCTTAACGTGCTTTCCGAGGCACGGAGGGGTCTCGGTACTTATGTTAAGATGGTCACCTATCCACAGACCAACCTCGGTAAACGTCGCTTAACCTGATCGATCGACCTGTGCGGCTGTTGTTATTTAGCCACGGGCCCCTCTATACCGAAAACATCTATTCATACAAATATTTACAATTGAATGACAGCCACTTTACTTCTAACCCTAGTAACTCCACCTTACTTTTCTCACACACAATGCACCTTTTCGCCAAAATAGTCCCAACTATTTTGGCGACGTTGGAGTTTCTTAAGGCAGGTAACCACAAAGGGTTAGCTCATGCGTCAATTCGTTTGTCCTCTTAGCTGCTTGGGTCGAAATAGATGTTTTGATAAACATCCATCATAATATTTGTGTGAGTTTTTTCGTCTCACGTTCGTTTCACCGACTGCGAGCGCGCAATTCGAACGCGCTCGCAGTCGGTACTATTTTTGACTATGAGAATTCTTTACGTACAGAGGCCAGCACATCAAGCTACTACAATCTGTCAAATTTCTTTAATAGATATTCCGCTTTGACGTTACTAATGTTGGGTGTATGTGCACTCGATAAGTACGCTACGCTGTCGTTTATGACGTCAAGTACAGCTGTGTTGTCTGCGATGCTTGCAGTCGACCTCCTTCGGGGCGCTGGGTTGGGAACAGGTGGTGTCTCAGGTTTCTCTTGACTTGTACAATGTTTGCGAAGTCGGTGGTAAGCATATATTGCACCTGCTGTCGCTGCTACTGTTGCCAATATGTATTAGACAAACTTGGTGGACATCGTGGTATGTCGCCCGATCGTGGTTATGTCTTCTGCGGTCGCGGCTTTCATCTGTTCTATCTGTTTTCCCAGATCTCGCAGTAATGATCTTTGCTCCACTACAGTCTCATTCTCGGGTTCGTGTTTCAAAACCGGTACCGATAGGTTGAAGATCCGATAAATTGGAGGGATTTCCAGCGTGAGTTCTTCCACCTGGGCATGCATTATAAGGTTCAAGGTTGATTGGGAAAATTTTACAGTTTCGGGTAGCTTGATTCGCTGTACATAAAAGATAATTATGAACTTATACTTGATTTGCACTTGCACCGTAGTCATTACATGAAATTCCGTAACATTTGTAATAGTTATATTTACATAAACTTTATGGGCTAAAAGTTTTGAGTAGGAATGTGGATGGGTGTGAAAGATGATTGGGCTAGAAAGGGGGTGACTACCGAAATGAAGACTAATAGAGAAGTATGGAAGATAAAGACATGCGCTGACCCCAAATAAATCGTGATAACGGCGAGAGAATATTGATATTGGCCAGGAACTGAACACTTATGGATTCTGTCACGTTTTACTTACAAAAATAAGTTTTTGAAGTGAAAACTTCTTTAGGCGCGTTGGGCATTTTTTGAGATGAAAGAAAACCATTGAACTCAGGCCAATGTTACCGTAAGCGACACCGCGCGTGTTTTGTTTATAAGACAATTAAAAAAATACCCGCATTGGATGTGTTCGGCTGTCCTCGGAATGTACTCGGTTTTAATGTACATTATCCGATATGTCAGTGAGTGATGGCAAAGTATTCTGTTTGTGTTTTGTTTTCACTTCTGTCTTCACTCCCGGAGTGCCACTTTTTTTTTAACATCTACTTTTATACAACGTACCGCTATAATGTTGACATTAATTTAACACACGGATAAGGCTAGTCGTGACCAGTAATCATAAAAAAATTAACAACATAAAAAAATTCGTAATTTGAAAACTACCGCCTGCGCCGTTTGCTGATATAGGGCAGACCCTTTCCTTCAATTCGCCTACTCTTTGCACGTTATTCGTTAAATATCATTGATGTGAAATTATGATCCGTGACCCCGGAAAATGATCCCTGCGCTACAGTTCTTTAAGTACAGGTGGCTCCAATAAACTATTTTACTATACTATACTAGGTACGTATGTTTATTTAAAATAGTTTCGTCGTAACGTTTAATGAAAATAAAATATGTTTATAACACGAAAACGCGAAACCGTATGAAATCTGCACGCTGTATACCTACTAAAACATAGATATATGATCGTACATATTATTTGAAAATCAATATTAATCATATTACGAGCCATTTTCCTTACCCTGCCAGAAATCATACGTAGCGACAAAAAAATGACATGAACATTCTAATGGCATGTCTCATTTTGGGGCGGTAATGTGATATAAGCATCTACGATACTGCTAATACCATGGGAATACGTCTGCAATTTATACCACCGAAACCATTTTCTTCAACATTTTCGAAACATAACGTTAAATTAGACCCTGATTTAAGTTGGCATTCAAATCAAAAACATTCTTGACATTTCACTTAAAAATAGAAACGCGATTATGCCACGCCAAGTACAGGAAATTCAAATTCAAAACTTAAATTCAAAATTCAAATTTATTTTCTCTTCACAAACAAAACAATCGTATCGTATAAATTTAGACAAGCTTGAAAACGAGTTTGTGGTGAACTGTGTTACTAGAAATATCTGTATTGCTCAGAATGCTCAGATCCCCTGTGTAAATTAAATTGTAGAGATTAATCGCAGAACTAATCCTGTATTTTAACCCAACAATATATTGATTAAAGTATTTATTGAATGTGAGGAAATTAAACAAAATGATTCCCGCAATTCATTTTATTGTTGATATTCATTTTGTTGTTGTGTTGTTTTCATTTTCAAAAATAGTGTCCTTTGCTTGCAACTTCATAACATTGTTTTGGTAATTTGTAAACCAATCAGTATATCCATCCACAACCAAATGATCTCATTGTTATGTTAAATTTAGTCTGTAGTGTAATTATACCTTTTTGAAAAATATAATCTCTTAATAAATATTTTTTGTTAGTTTTTATTTTGTCCCATTACTGGACAAAGGCCTCCGCTTTTTCCTTCCAACCCTTTCTGTCTTGTGCTATCTCTGGCCAAGTTATAATAATAATAATAAATCTTTATTTTCAGACCATTGATCCATAGAAGGTATACATAAAACACGTTAAATAAAAAATATCAAGAAAAAATAACAAATAAAAACGAATCTAATAAAAACCTACAAAACAAAAACCTAAAAAATAAAAACCTACCTTACATATCTGAATGACGGTCTGTGCGCCGCCATCCAGTGACTTATTATTTGGCCATCCACCCTGCCGGCTACAGTAGCCACGAGGCTGTTGGGGCTGTCGCGCACCCGACGCATCAGTGATGCAATTCGCAGACGCAGCAGCGACCCGAAATTCGGAACGCATGCGTCCGCGAACATCCCCGACGCGCTAAGAAGCGCGGCAACCCCAGCATCACCCGGAACGCATTATTATATTGGACTCGTAAAGCGTTGTACGAGCCCTGAATGAATGAATGCTATAATATAATTGTTGAATAATGATATTCTATTCTTATATAATCTGTGATAATATGGACTGTACTTTGTAATGTGTATTAACATTGTCTGAAATAAAGATTTTGATTCGAATTAAATGACTCAAGGTTTAAAATTACTAATATTTCCATCACGATAACAACTATGACAGGGTTATTGGTAAAACATTAACAACCTCTTAAGAGGTCATTGTACTCATCATTATGAAAAAAAAAGTAAATACTTTAATTAATATTTTTCAGAATATAGTAGGTATTAAAGATATTTTCTGTTTGTTTCAGGTGTACAGATAGCATATTTTGCGATCATAGGAACACAGATGTTCATGATCGTACTCAGCATATTCCTCTTCTATGGTATTTATAAAGTAAGTATTAATTAATTTTAATTCAATTGATGACCTTATTTATACAACGGTGCTACATCCATGGTTAGTCAACCATAACTTCTGACTGGTTAATCTTTTACCTAGGTTCAGTGAGCCTCAAAAAGATGTTGACAGCGGCAATTATTTATTTTATTGTCTACAATTGTGTTCCATAATACTTTTAAATCTGTTTGAGGCTGCCAACAGGAAAAAAGAAACATCCTGTATTGACTTGATCTTATTCTAATTTTGATAGTTTCCAGTATTTTAATTTGCACTGCGCTATCTAGCAGCGCTATGTAACCTCTGCCAAAAATTTATGAAACTTACACGTGCTATTTAATCAACTAATTCGGTATTCCACAAAGTCCTCGCACTTGCATTTCTAAAGAGGCTTTCTTAGAGAGGACCTTCCACCCTGAGTAACCCTTTCTCTAAATATTTAGTATCGTTCCAAAAAAAATAACTTTACTAAATAACTACGCTAACAAAAATAAACCTCATATTTGTTTGGGGCCCGAAAAAGCCGCTTCTATTTCAACCTCTACGACATTCGATTACATTATTTTATGTGTCCGTAAAATGCCAGTTTCAAGACGCTAGCTCTCGTAAAAAGGGAAATAAATGTATTATTGTACCTAGCAACATTTTGTTGGGGGTTTTAATAAGATTGCCAGGGCGAATTAAATGAGATGTAGTTTTATTTATAGTTTATTTGGGAATAATAATGAAAATACAAAGCTTATAGATAAGTCACTATGTGTATGTGCATCTGATGCAAAAAAGACCTATTCTGTCTACCTATTCTGTTCTGACCTATTCTGTTCTACTTCTAAATTGTCATTAAATGATGCGCTAAGGTCGCCCGCGAAATTTAATTTTTCTTATTTTTTTGCAATTTGCAGTGTCAGGTTATTATGTTGATCAAAATATGATTCGCGACCGTAACAAATATGGCTTTACCTACAGAATTATACTCATTAGAATCAGCAATACAACTCCATAAGTTAGAATTGGCCTCAAATGTCATGCTTTCATGAAATAGACTGCATTCAATCCTACTATCGTACTTCCTACTTCCTACTATAATAATATAATAATAATAATATAATATATAATAATATAATAATAATAATATTATAAACGCGAAAGTTTGTGAGGATGGATGGATGTTTGTTACTCCTTCACGCAAAAACTCCTGAACGGATTTCGATGAAACTTCACAGTAATATAGCTTATACATCAAAATAACACATAAGCTACAATTTATAAAGGTTTTGTGTGATTTGGCCATAATATAACGATAAGTATCAAGTAAGTCGGAAAAATTCCTGCCCTCTGAGAGCTATTTTGGCGTGCGCTGCCTAAACCGTTAAAGTTACACGAAGATAATGTATGGTGGGATTGTTTGCTTTAAATTGTTCTAAATAAAAGTCCACGACAGCATATATCTACCTTTTATGTGGAAGCCATTATATCCAAAATAGTGAGCCATAAATACATTTAAATTGGATACTTTTTTACAATGCATATTTTAGAGTTCTTAGTTAATTCTTATCAAAATTAATACATTTATCGCTTTCGATATTTAATGTAGATAAACTTTGTCTTTTACACTAAGCAATTTGGAGGAATACTTTAAAAGTTATCACGAAAAGATTGACCTGAGTGGAGCGCCTATGAGGCAACGACGCGCGGACGCGCGCCATCTCCGAGTGCGCGACCAAGCCCCGAACGTGGGCATGCAGAAGCGTGAGGCACAGAGCACTTTTTAACCGACGAAAAAACGGAGGAGGTTCTCAAGTCGACGCGTATATTTTTTTTTTATGTATGACCACGCAAAACTTTTTATAATACCTACTGGGCGTGAGGGCAGACCGGCAGACGTCGTTGACGGTTCTGTTCATTTTGCGAAGCGATTTATTACTAACTTACAGTAGGCATAATCATAATTTTTAGGTAGTATATTTGAAGTAGAAAAGATTCGTTATTAATTTAATTATTATAGTCATATTAGAATTGCTTTCTTTGTTTGTTTAATTATAGGATTGTATTTTTAGTTAGTTAGGTATAGGTTGTATTTGTAAATATTAAGTACCTAAATGGATTCGTTATTGATTTCATTACTTAGATTATTACAATAAAATTCTTTTTTTTTAGTGAGTTTAAGGATAATGTAGTTTTAGGTTTAGGTTGTGTTGTAAGTAGAGAAGATAGATTCGTTTTCCTCTTAATTACCTATTGGAATTGTTTTAGTTAGTTTGAATATTACTACCGATTTTGTGATTTTTTAAATATACTCACAATAATGACGCGAAAGCGTAAATCTAATATTCCACAAAGCTCTAATAAAGCTCGAGCTATGAAATAGCTAAACTTAACGAGACGTCACAACAAACTGAGCTCCAAAGGTTTGAGCAGGCGGCACGTGAGGCGGCACACAGAGCTGCTGTGACACCAAAACAGTCCCAAGATCGGCGTCAACAACACGCTGATTATCTGGCATCTCAACGAGCTGCTGAAACTCCAGATCAGTCTCAACCTCGAAGTCAATGGCATGCTGAGTATCTGTTGTCTCAACGGGCTGCTGAAACACTGGAACAGTCCCAAGATCGGCCCCAACAGCATGCTGAGTATCTGGTGTCTCAACGGGCTGCTGAAACACCGGAACCGTCCCAAGATCGGCGTCAGCAACACGCTGAGTATCTGGCATCTCAGCGAGCTGCTGAAACTCCAAAACAGTCTCAAACTCGACGTCAACGGCATGCTGAGTATCTGGTGTCTCAACGGGCTGCTGAATCACCGGAACAGTCTCAACCTGGACGTCAACGGCATGCTGAGTATCTGGTGTCTCAACGGGCTGCTGAAACACCGGAACAGTCTCAACCTCGAAGTCAACGGCATGCTGAGTATCTGGTGTCTCAACGGGCTGCTGAAACACCGGCACAGTCCCAAGATCGGCCCCAACAGCACGCTGAGTATCTGGTGTCTCAACGGGCTGCTGAAACACCGGAACAGTCCCAAGATCGGCCCCAACAGCCTACTGAGTATCTGGTGTCGCAACGGGCTGCTGAAACCCTGGAAAAATCCCAAGATCGGCGTCAACAGCATGCTGAGTATCTGGTGTCGCAACGGGCTGCTGAAACACCGGAACAGTCCAAGATCGGCGTCAACAGCATGCTGAGTATCTGGTGTCTCAACGGGCTGTGGAGACACCAGAACAGTCTCAAGCTCGACGTCAGCAGCAGGCGACTTACATGGCATCCCAAAAAGCCACAGAAACCTTTACAACGGCTGAATCTCGCAGACGCGTTGTTGTTACACGAATATTATGTACCGTGGGACTGTTTGTCTTAAACAGTTCTAAATAAATGTCCGTGACAGCATAAATCTACCTTTTATGTGGTAGCCGTAAATAGTGAGCAATATCAAAAGTACCTCTTTCTGTAAGTTACCTTTTCACACCTAAACCACTGAACGTATTTCGATAAATTTGGCAAGTACTACTTCACCGGTATACTATCCCGTAGGATAATTTCCGACATTCACGCGGGCGAAGCCGCGGGCAGAAGCTAGTAGAGTAATATGAACTTAATAAGTTGTATTGATGATTTTTATGATTATAATTCTATAAATAAATATTTGTTACGACCGCGAATCATAATTATTTAAATCAACATTTGTATATTGATTTAGGTCAGTTGCCCTGATACTGACCTGCAAATTGCAAAAGACGTAGGTAAGTAAATTTAAATTTCGCGGGCTACCTTAGCTCATCTCCGTTATTTTTTTTTGCATTGGATGTCTAATGACATACACACAATGACTGATCATCATCATTTCAGCCGAAAGACGTCCACTGCTGGACATAGGCCTCTCCCAAGCACCTCCACTTCGACCGGCCCTGTGCTTCCCGCATCCAACGGGTTCCTGCGGCCTTCACAAGGTCGTCGGTCCACCTTGTTGGAGGCCTTTCAACGCTACGTCTTCCGGTACGCGGTCGCCACTCCAGAACCTTTCGGCCCCATCGGCCATCTGTTCTGCGAGCAATGTGGCCTGCCCACTGCCACTTAAGTTTTGGGTCAGGATCGGTGCTGGACGGAGCGTAGACTTCATGAGTCGAGTTCTTTCCAGCTTGACATTTTAGTTCAATGTGCCTCTTACCATGCGGTGATCACTTCCGGTTTTCACCGTGTTGATCACAGAGACATCATTGAACACTTGCTTCTTCGTCGACATAATGAAGTCAATGTCATTTTTAGTTGCACCATCCGGGCTCTGCCAGGTCCACTTTCTATGCTCACGTTTTCTAAAGAAGGAATTCATCATAAACCGGCCTTCCTTCTCCATAAAACTGGCCAGTAGGTGGCCCCGACAATGGCTCGTAAGCTTTGTATTTTCATTATTATTCCCAGGCACATAAACTGTTAATAAAATTACATCTCATTTAATTTCGCGGACTATCTAGACGCTTTCGCCTTAATACACTCGAGAGCAATGAATTCGGGTAAAGTGTCGATCTTCTTGTGCTGTGGTACACCTGGCCCTGCCTGTTCCTGGGGGCTTAAGCAAGCCATCTTGGCAGAATCATAAAAAGATAACATTATAATAATAATAATAATAAACCATTTATTTTCAGGTAACAAAGACCCTTAACCTAAGTATACATAATAATATAGTAACAATTGTGTTAGTAAATAAAACTTAATCACTATGTTAGTATCGCTTAGTTGCACTAAGTCTTTGTGCGATCCGGTGGCACTTGTCCGCGAAAGCGGCGGAATACCACACCCTGCGGGCAAAAGCTTTCTTCCATCACCAGGTGCAGGTAGCATGTTGGTACGCGCACCACAAACGCCTTAAAGTTGATGAATCAATTATGAATCATAATATGGTGAAGACAGTCCGTGTTTTTCTTTTTTTCGCTGCACTATGTAGGTATTTGGTAGGATTTGTATTGGATTGATTGGTATTTTAGCACAGACAAAAATTACTGAAAAGTCCTTCACCAATGGGATTTGATACGATTAACTTAACAGTTAACTGTCCATTATAATTCATAATGTTATCCTTTTATGATTCTGCCAAAGTGGCCTTTTTCGACCCACTGGTCTGCGTAGGTTAGAGCCGATTTCCTCGTAACGTCAGGGAACTCGTTCTACAGTTGACAGCGACACACCCACTGTCCTTGCTGTATTACGTTGACTCCGGTCGATTTCCCGTATTGTGTGAATTCTTCAGGTGAAAGCGACATTATAACAGCTTTAAGAATGAATATTGAACATCAGAAATGCTGTTTACATATCTTTTTATTTCACAGAATAGAAACAAAAACAGATAACTCGAAAATTTGTAGTTCCGTTTATAAAAGTCCCATTTTTTTATTTTGTCATTTTTGATAGCATAACTTTACAGTAACTAAGAAGTTTTATTACTTTCATTTAAGGAACATTGAATTGTCTTTTAAACACAATTTATTTCATTAAGCTCGCATTCTTAGTTTCCGTGACTTTCAGGTATCTTTATGTGATCCTAATTCATTGCTCTCGAGAGTATAAAGTTACCTCATTCATGATAAGGTGTAATTTAGTAATAGGGGAAAGCAAGCAATCTCGGTTGTGTTGAATCACAAGGGAAATACATTATTTAACAGGGGAACTACATACCGCGAGGCCCACAGATAAACACTCCTAATTCACCGCTTTAATATTAGGTAAATGGAAGAGCTACATGAATTTAATAGCTATGTCTTTTACAGGAAAACGTGGCATTTCTAGTGCCGTGGGTCGTCGGCTGTATGACCTTCATGGCGTTAGAAGCAATGGCCATGGTTTACTCCAATATTCTTAGAGATCATGTTAACAAGGTAAGCACTCTTCTTATAATAATAATAATACCAGCCTATCATTGTCCCACTGCAGGGCCTCTTCTCCTACAGAGAAAGCACGAGCATTGATCACCATGCATGCTCATGATGGGTTGGCGATTTAAGGCTTATAATTTATATATATTCTATACATATTATACAAAAGTAACATAGTCAAAATAGTACATTGATAGATTTTTTTAAATAGATTTTTTGTTTATTTGTCTGGATGTATATTCAACATTTAGTGTCCCGCAAAATGTTAAGTCGTTGTCAATGGCAATAATACCTACTTCCCAAAAATTCTATCCACATCATCTTCAGCAGTCAGCGCCATTTGTGATTTTTGTAACATCAAATTTTGATGAGACGAGAAAGGTACGACTTTATATAAACACCAACATTGCATGTTTTTCCAAACTAGTATTCTGAATATACGTTGTAGTTAATACCTACACGAATGTCATTAATTATAACGTACGCTGTAAGGGTCAAGGTAAAAAATCACATATTAAACAGTATCCATTTGAACCTAATTAGCCGAATTCCCACATAAATAAATACTGAAGTATACAAGTTTTTATTGAAAGAACTGAACACCTCTTAAGGGCTCATTGTACTCAACATTATGAGCAATTTTTATGACGATGGAACTAATACTGAAATCCTAAAAAAAGCAGCTTTTTCCTACATTTTTTCGAGAAAATTAATTATTTAGTCAACTCATCACGCGGGATAAGTTCCAACGGCCTCAGTTGACTAAAGAACCGTTTAAAAAACATAAATTACACTTTGTAGAATTAAAATAAAGTCAAAGTCATATTATTTTAATAAGGCACATAAAAGTCATCGTTTGCGTAATTACATTCACGTCATTTACCTTGGGTTAAGATACCAAAATAAACATTTACCTACATATTTAAAAATGATCGCTAAACAAATAAATACTTTGGGTTTTTTATACAAAATTTCATTGGGTAGGTATCTTATAGCAAAAACGGATGACTGCATTCAATTCCGATTATAAAACTCTTTCTGCAATAACACATTTATGACGCGCTAACGTCACATCGCAGCGAACCGTATCCGGGCGCAATATTGCCTGCCGAGCACTGAGCAATAATGATTTTATATCATGCTTAAATTACGCGCAAAGTGATATCTGCATTTAAAATGACGTTGACAATATCGTGCTGAAAAGTAACAGAACTATTTTTTATGGGTTTAAAATATAAAAATGAAGGTTTGATACTAACCTATTCTTCGTTTGATTTGTATGATAATTATGATAATGATAATGGTAAGTCCTGCCAATTCTTGGTCATACATTGTCAGTCTGTAATATTTTACTGCAGTAACCAAGTTAATTGGTAAATTCACAATTTATTGTTCTAACTGCCGACTTTGCAAACATTTTTGGTGACTGCTGAGTTATTAAAACGGACGCGCAAAAGCTATATGTAGACATTTTTAATGTTATTTTGTAAAAAAATAATCAAATAAACCATGTTCTAAGATGATTATTAAAACGGTAGAGTTTATCTAACAAATAACGATGCAGTCTGATAACTCTGAAAACCACAAAGCCCTCTTTTACTGTAAATTTCCGTCTGCCAGAAGGTAATACATTCAATGCTGTAGGCAACAATCAGCGGTGCCATACATTGTCTGTCGTCGAGCACAAACAAGGGAACAAAGGACCGCCAGAGCAACAATTTGTTGATCACAGAGTAGGTACCATTGAAGCATTGTCTTCGAAACACGGTTGATTTGAAACACGTAGATCTCTAGTGCACTACTGTGTGTTTATTTAATTTTGAGTTTCAACGCAAGGCAAGGTCCACTTCTATTTTCTGTCTCAAACAACTTTAACGAAAAGTTTGCTTCACGTATGCACTGCTGAAAACAGCCTCCTCTAAGACACTATGCTGCAAGTTTGAGTTGAAACATTACAAAATTTTGGCCTTCAAAAAATTGCAACCACATTACATGTTACTATAATGGGAGCTATTTCAGAGAACTTCTATAGTTCTCTGAAATAGCTCCCATTGTAGTAACATGTATAGTGGTTGCAATTTTTTCTTCTATAACTAAATGAGAAAATGCATTCTATACAATGCTATGTGAATCAAAACAAACCAAGTTTTCAACATCAAACTCATCGTATCTTCGAAGCTAACTAACGCTAACTCAAACCGAATAAAATAAAGTTGCCATTCCAATTAATAAATTCATTGTACCGCATAGGAACACAGCGCGTCCAATCCACTAAGTAAACGGGCGGGTAATGCAAATACATATAATTTGTGCTTTGTTTCAAGCCACACTTTAATAAGATCCGTAGGTTATGGTCGTATTTCTCAGTATTCCCGTTAGTTGAAATTTAATTATCACCACTACTGTAATCTAGAGATCACAAGGACAAAATAAACATGAGTTTCTTAGATACACGCCACAATTTTTGTTGGGCCAAATCCCTAAAGAGAAAAACAATCTCCAATTAGTAAACGGATTACATGTTACTGTATGAACTGCTAAAAACTAAACGATAAACTTTACTTGTTTATCCAATATATCGCATCTTCGAAGCTAACTAACTCAAACAGAATAAAATAAAGTAGCCATTCTAATTAATCAATTCATTGTACCGCATAGCAACACAGCGCATCCAATCCGCTAAGTAAACGGGCGGTTAATGGAGATACATATAATTTGTCCTTTGTTTGTTGCCACACTAAATAAGGTCCCTTGCTATTTGGTGCTTACTGATGTTGTACTGTGTTTCTATTTATCGTATACAAAGCATAGGTATCATTGATATTTATGGTGCCTTAAAATTAGGTATACAGTTTGTCCGATGTGAGAGAACGAGAAGATATTTGCCATCGGAATAATGTCCTCCTAGGGCGTCCCCTCCCGGCGCCGGTCCCTCCCACACACATCTGCCTTTTGTTAATATATTTTCCGCATGATAATCCAAAAATACCGTAGTTTGTAGATAAAAAAAAAAACAAAAAAAACTTGCTTTCAATTTTAAATAAATGAATGACACACAATAAAGATTTTTGAAATGTAGCAAAGTGCTTTATATACGGCGCAGCGTGTAGCACTGTGAAATTGTTTACCCATTTTGTTCACATGAGGGTTAGCCAAGGCATAAACTACAACGTGCCGCTACAATGGCGACATTAATTTGGGTTTGGGCATACATTAATTAAGGCTATAGTGGCCAGTAATCATAAACATTATAACAACATAAAATAGTTCGTAATTTCAAAACTACCGCCTGCGCCGCTCACCGACATAGGGCTCTCTGTTTCCTTCAATTCCTCTATTATTACAGTTCTTTAAGCACAGGTTACTTCACGATGCTATTTTAGAAAATTGTAACTAAATAATAACGTTTAATGAAATTAAAATCACATCACATCACACAAATATTATAAAGGCGAAAGTTTGTGAGTGTATGTGTGTTACTTCTTCACGCACAAACAGCTGAACCAATTTTGATAAAATTTAGCATGGAGGTAGCTGACACCCTGGATTAACACATAGGCTACTTTTAATCCCGATATTCTCACAATATCGTGTCTTATGCGAGTGAAACCGCAGGACGCAGCTAGTATGTTCATAAAACGATAACGCGAAACCATTCAAGTGTGTTAAATTAATGTCGCCGTTAAAGCAGCACGCTTTATAATATTTTTTAAATGCATCCTGTTTAAGAAGTAATTTGTTGCCAATTATTTTGCGCTCGTGTTTATCAAGTCTTTACATTTTTTAGGAGTTAAATACCTAATATTTTAATTAAACTCTTGAAGTCATAAATGAAGCTAGGTATGGTGTGTTTTAAATTACGTGTTTTAATTAGTACGTTGTCTGCTTCTACACTTTAGAGTCTTGCGCGGGGTTAAAGGACCAACAAGTGGTTTTCTTGAGAATTTAATTGAACAAGGCAAATTATCGAAGTCTGTGGCACTGCTAGAGATTCACAGACATTATTTCTAGAGTAGTGTCTAGAGTACCTGGTTGTATTGCAAGCAAAAAACTGCTGGCAGTTTTTTTTAATTTCTTAACTACCTTCTTACAATATGACGCTCTGGAGTTTTGGCGTTGGTTTTTTATGTACAGTTAACAGTATAGGTACTTATGCTGTTAACTGTAAATAAAGAACCAACAGTAAAGTAGCGACTTACGAGTTGTAGGTCATAGGTTCGAACCCAGACAGACGCTTTACTTTGTGTAAATTATTTCATCACCACTTTTCTCAAAACGGTAAAGGAAAACATCGTGAGAAAACCGGCATGTCCTAAAACCAAGAATTCGAAGACATGTGCCATCTATCAATCCGCACTAGACCCGCGTGGTGGATTACGACCCACTCCTTCTCAGAGAGAGGAGGCATGTTACCCAGCAGTGGGAACATTATAGGTTTATTAAATATACTTACACAAGCTATTGTAATAATGGTGGAATCAAACATCTCTCAACGAAAAATTGTAAGTGAGAGCACGAATATTACCACAATTAACTGATTCGTCGAAACAGCTCTTAAAAGGACCCTTATCCTTTAGCGCGTCCACAGAGCAAATAGGCAAACAAACTCAACTTCGTTAATAATTATATAAAACACACACACAAAGCCGGCTGAAATATCCTTTGTTCCAAGCGTGTGTTGAGCAACAGTCTCATGACAACGGATAACGAGCCCCGCTTCCTTTTACCTTTTAATCTCTTGTTTTGACAGCTTCACGTATTCACCGAGGTTTTATTTTCATGCATTCGGATAGAAAGACCACTTAAAAACAGGCTTACGTAAAATACCGTGGTCACAATAAAAAACTTAAAGGGATATTCGAATTTGTGCATTCTAATTTTGTTGACTTAGTAACACCAAAAGCTTTGAAGCTGGTTTCAGTCAAAATATTGTACACTGCTACAAGAATCTTCTGGTATTACGACGGTTTAATACCATCATGATTCCATTGCAAGAGAGAGACGGAGCTATACATGACCGACAGCACCATCCCTTTTTCGCCCTGGAATCATGATGGCATTAATATCGTAATACGTACGCCAAGTGCTCGAATGACGTTGCCAGGGGGGTGCTGTTTGTAAACATTTGTGCTTTTTTTTTTGTGCAATGTCACTTGAAATTTATTCAAAAAACAAGATGGCAGCGTTTCCGATTTTGAGTCAAAACTTTGTAGTACTCCTACTTTGTAGAGTCCTGTGTTGAAAACACTCAAAGTGGCTTTGTCATCTGATGGCAATTACACAAGTCTGGTTCAAAGGTGCGTGTCACACGCAAAGAGGGTCAAAGAGTATCACGTCATGACTCTGGCTTGTGTGGTGCGACCCTGCGAGTAAATTATAATGGAATTTATTCGCTCCTACTATGCCGATGTGAAATTATGCATGCGAAATTGTATAAACCTAGGGTACGCACCTAGGTAGGTACAAGACAGCCGCACAAAAACCAAAAGCAATTACCTACCTCAATAGGTTACCGTCGTTCACAGACAAACACTGACACGGTCGAAGGTCAAGGCTGCGCCCTTTAAACAGAATCAATTATGTATGACGTGGTGGTTTAATTTACTCCTACAAACACTATCCCAAAAGCACTCTTTAAATTTTAAGACGTTGTCAAAAGTGGACCTTCTTACGTCTTTCTATTATGCCAGTGCTACTTTCTTTCTCTTTTTGGATTCGAGCCAATCCGGTGATTCGAGCCAGTCCGGTGTCACGTTCGTATTTTGACGTATGTGTTGCCAGCCAGCATGTGGCGTATTGTTTCGTTTATTATTCGTTCTGGCATTCGATTTTCGATATTTCGTGCAATTTTAAAATTGGAAGCGCGAGTTACATCGTAAACTCAACAATGACTTACTTACAACTTAGTCTCAATAAATAATGAGAAAATCAATACCTTATTGGTTTGCAAACGTGGGTATTTAGTAGGTGATGTTTTATTATAAGAGTTATCCATGTTCTTCATGCGTATAATTATCTACATACTTATTTAATACCAAACTAGATTTAAAGTGAGAAGTATACATTCAAAGCTTGTCAATATTTTTGAAAGACAATTTCAACAGAAAAGCCAGTTTCCGTTAATAAATTGGATTTATATAAAATTGTAAGTACGTACCTTATCTCTTTTATGCCCAGCAAATCACTATGACCGTCATTTTAAGGGTGACCAAAAGTCCAAACCTTACTGGTCATCTTTTACGGAATGTTGTTAAAGGAACAAGTCAAATCCTCCTCTTGTTTAATCGCCAAGTAGATCATTTATCAAACAAAATCATCTCTCCTCCAATATCTCAATTACCCAAGTCAAAACTTTGCCGTTTACTCTGCAAACTCGCCAGTAATAGTGTTAAGCACAGTTTTTGTTAGTTCGAGCCTCCAGTTTTCTGTGTGCTGGTTCGCGATTCGTCTCGTGATTAATCGGTATAATGGCTACGATCTCCAAGTTAGAAACTCCTTGTTAAATAGTTTAATAGTCGTATCTAGTTTCTGATCAGTGGACCCAGCATAAACGCGCGGAGAAAACAGCAATCGGTCCCGGGGTAACGTGTTCGTTGAACATAACTTGGGTTTTACCCATGTTCATCCGGAGACCAATGCGTACAGAATAATCAACTAGGCCGTCCAGCTTCTGCTGCAAGTCCTGCACCGATTCAGCCAGCATGCATGGCAATAAATAATCACGCTAATAATGCATGCCGCAAAAATAAATTACGAAAATGTGTTAGGATAGTTGTAAATTTCCGTTGGAAAAATCGTTCGAATTTACGTCGTGCGTTCGTTCTAGGCCACAGAACTGCGAAAATGCAACTAGGGGCTGATTTTTCCATTCCCAGATAACTTTTATTCTAAGGATAAAATTGACGTTTGACAGTAATTGTATGAAATAACTGTCAAAATTCCAAAATTATTCCTCGAATAAAGTTATCAGATGATTGAAAAATTAGCCCTAAATCGTATACTAACTATCCTGTGAGGTAATTACGAAACGCAGTATCAGTAACAATGGGTTTCATTTTGACAGTACAACAACATTCATTGCGTTATTTACGTTGTTGAGCAAACATATTTTTCGAACATAAAAAGCAATGGATTAGCGATTTTCTTCAAAATGATTCAGATTGAGATTGCTAGAGCGTTACGGAATTAGGGTACTGCTTATGATGTATTAAGGATATAGGCCGATTATTCCTGGATTAATTTAGATCATTTTGTGATTATATGCTATATGCTTATCAAAGATGGTATTTTCAATTTAGGTTGCCGGCTAAACCGCATTTAGATTGCGAACCGCATTGAGAAAAAAAAACTGAACGAACGCTAAGTGAAAAAACTTAGCGTTCTTTTAGTTTTTTTTTTGCTCGTCTCCTAAAGGTCCTAGCCGATGTAAAATTTACCTACAGCCTTCCTCAAGAATTAGGCTACCAAATGCAAAAATAATTTTTCAAATCCGACTTGCAGTTCCAGAGATTAGGGCGTTCACAAAAACAAACTCTTCAGCCTTTTTATTAGTGTATATGTTACCGGAAGCCGACCCCAACTTAGTTGGGAAAAGGCTAGGCAGATGAACTCAAACTCGAAGCATTTATTTCAATTAAACCAATTACAGGCACTTTTGAATTGTCAAGGGGTCGGTCAGTCAGAAAGATGAAGCTAGTTGCCCATTCCAAAGCGTAGGTAGGATGATGATATGTTACCGGCCAAACCAGTTAAATCGTTGAGCTCCTTAAGTTTTGAGTTGAGCTGCACGATTTCTGACAAATGCGTGCACTGACTGGACAGGTCCTCTCAATCTATGTGGTTCTTTCCTCAAAAGACCATATCAGACATCGATCTACATGGTCTTCATATAACCTGACCAAGATTATGTCTGGACTTTAAAAGAGACTGTGACCTCTGAGTTTATTTCGGCCTTTCTTCTCAGAGTAGTCAGATAGAAAACGCCGACCTCATCTAGTTTAAAAAAAAACATGATTGACGTGTAAAAGTGTTTATACAAACCTACTTACAAATATCGTCGTTTCAGCCGACAGACGTCCACTGCTGGACATAGGCCTCCCCCAATTTTGCCATTTGCAATTTTTTTTTTTTTGGGGGGGTTTGCCATAATCGCCACGCTTGGCAGGCGGGTTGGCGATCGCAGTATGGTATGATGGTGGAATAAATAGAGAACGCTGCTGCCCATTCTCCGGTAAGACCCTTAGTCGCCTTTTACGACACCCACGGGAAGGACGGGCGGGGCGGGACGGCTTACAAATATAAAATCATTTATCATTTATAAATAAGCCTTGGCGACACGTTGCTTGCACGAGCGTGAATGTTGACCTTGTTGCACGCTGTCTATAGGCCGACCGCTTAATTGAGACGTTGCCTGAGGAAGCAGTGCGGTGCGGGAGGGGTGCGGTGGCGTGATGCGAGAGCTCAGTGATTCGTCAACTTGTGACAACTATCAGGGTTCCCGCACAGCGCAGCTATGTCTCAGTTAAGCGGTCAGCTTATAATCCTTACATCCTAGGACTATGTTGCCCATTGATTTTTTTGTCTTTGTAACATTTAGTATCCGGCGTCAAAGAACTGTTATATGGATATTTACTAACACCTATTGTTATGTAAATTGTTACGTATTCAGTGAGTAAATGATTATTACTTAACAAAGGGGTTTTCAATAGGATGTAGCAAATATTTGTTTGTAAAGGATAAGCCTAGGCTGGATACCTGGTAGGAGAAATTGCTAGGTAATTGGGAATTGAAAATATCAGAGAAATTTTATTTTGTACAATATATAACCAAATCATATGCAGCAGTCTTATTTTGTATCTTAAATGTCGTAAGTTACAAAAAATCTTCTATAATATTTTATTTTTATTTTTGGGCAATGTACAAACGGCGCACATCAAGCTACCCGAAACTTTCAAATTTTCCCAATCAACTTTGAACCTTATGATTTAGCGATAAATAAATTTGACAGATTGTAGTAGCTTGATTTGCGTCTGTACCTACTGTATCTGTCTTCGAATAGTAATAGAAAATAACCACTACTAATAATGCAAACCTATCACACTAATATTACAAAGGCGAAATTTTGTGTATGAGGGGGGGTGTGTGTGTGGGGGTGTGTGTATGGGGGTGTGGGGGTGTGTTTATATGTTTGTTACTTCTTCACGCTCAAACTCGGCTGGATCAATGTTGATAAAATTTTGTATGGAGGTAGCTGACACCCTGGATTTACATATAGGCTACTTTTTATCCCGATATTCCCACGAAACTTACGCGGGTGAAACCGCGGGGCGCTACTAAACTTCAACTATATCCGACGATCCTGCATACTTATCTCTTTTGTTGACTGTACATCCCGATTTCGCCAGTTATGTTTAAGTTCCATGTAAAGGACGATTTCCAACAAATGGCTCGCATCGCATCGGATCGGAAAGGATACGAACGGATCCAGCGGCAGCCGATCGCGTCCGGCGGGATGTCGACGCATACGATCAGCTCCGCAGCGTCGCTTGCAAACGTATCCGTTTCTGTGCCTAGTTTTATTCCTACCGTGTTGACGTGTTCTAATTTTTGAAAATGGTTGTAGTTGATGTTTTATTGTTGGCTATTGCATAAGAAGAAGAAGAAAATAATCATAAAACATAGAAGAGGAAAAGAAAATTTTGAGAGAGCCGATCGCACGTCGCGGAAGACGCCCGCAGTCAAGCTGCTGTGCGCGGCTTGGTAATATAGACTTTAAATACTGTGCACACGATTTAATATCGTTTAAAGATTGTAAAATCCGTTCCGAGCCGATGCGATGCGAGCCGTTTGGTGGAAATCATCCTTTAGACAAAGCGGTTTATGCTGTGCATTGTCTGTCTGTGAATAAATTAATTTATGTATCATTTTTATTGAGTAGATTTGATCAGAATCAGAAATCGTTTATTTGGTTCGTATGTAGTACCTAAGCTACCCACTGTCCCATGTAATCATCTGCCTAGCCTTTTCCCAACTATGTTGGGGTCGGCTTCCAGTCTAACCGGATGCAGCTGAATACCAAAATTTTCCATGGAGCGACTGCCCATCTGACCGCCACAACCCAGTTACTGGGTAGTACGGTACACCCACTGCCGCATGAGACTTATTCAGTTCATTTGTACTTTCAAAGCTTTATCTTGGACTACACTGACATCGGTGAAGGAAAACAGCTAGTATATTATTATATCTACCCACTTTAGTATAAGTATATTATTGTATAGCAGTAATAACACAAATAGGTACTTATTACATCATAGCATTGGCAAACGTTATAGGCACTTAATTAATTAATTTTGCCGCACAACAGTAATTAATGTGCCAATAAATTAATTAACGAATTATTGCTATTTGTACCCATTTACCAATGCCATACAGTTTTCGGAGTAAATAATGCAATTTTTAAGTGGTATTTAAAGTGCTAATTTACAAGGATGATGATGGTGATGATGATAGTGGAAACGCCAGGAGGGGACGCCATAGAAGGACTTAAAATGAAGAAAGAGTATACCTACCTAGATGGTTTGGTCATAATTGAGAGGATGAATGAAATGCGACTGTCAAGGCAGATGTGAGTGGGAACGCCGGGAGGCACGCCTTATGAGAACATATACTGACCTTGAAAATTTTAAAAGAGTACACCTTGATGGTTTGGTCTTATTGAGAGGATGAATGAAAGGCGACTGTCAAGGAAGATGCGAGTTGAAACACCGGGAGGGGACGCCATGGAAGGACATATAGTGACCTTGAAAATTGTAAAAGAGTACACCTAGATGGTTTGGTCTTATTGAGAAGGTGAATGAAAGGCGACTGTCAAGGCAGATGCGAGTTGAAACACCGGGAGGGGACGCGATAGAAGGACATATAGTGACCTTGAAAATTGTAAAAGAGTACACCTAGATGGTTTGGTCATATTGAGAGGATGAATGAAAGGCGACTATCAAGGCAGATACGAATGGAAACGCCGGGACCCCTCCCGTTGTTTCTACGCCCTGGAATGATATTATAGTGACCTGACCTGATATTCTTCAGAAAGATCACATGCATATTCGCAACTGGCGTACTTGTATGACCATAGGGGCAATTCTTGTAATTTTAAGAACGTTTATAGTATGATTTCAGTCCGAATTTATCAAAAATACCTTTAATTTCCCTTCATTTTTGACATTTGTTTTTCGAGATGAAACTGCGACTAGATTTTGAACGTTGAAAATTACGAGAATTAACCTTCTGATGTATGTAGAACAAAGCAAAAGGAGTATGTAATTTGGAACAAGGCGTTATGTATGTGTCCTACTATAATATAATAATATAATATAATATAATATAATATAATATAATATAATATAATATAATATAATATAATATATAATATATAATCACACTAATAATATTATAAAGGCGAAAGTTTGTGAGGATGGATGGATGTTTGTTACTCCTTCACGCAAAAACTAATGAATGGATTTCGATGAAACTTTACAGTAATATAGCTTATACATCAGAATAACACATAGGCTACAATTTACAAAGATTTTGTGTGATTTGGCCATAATATAACGATAAGTATCAAGTAAGTCGGAAAAATTCCTGCCCTCTGAGAGCTATTTTGGCGTGCGCTGCCTAAACCGTTAAAGTTACCCGAAGATAATGTATCGTGGGAATGTTTGTCTTAAATAGTTCTAAATAAATGTCCGCGACAGCATATATCTACCTTTTATGTGGAAGTCATTATATCCAAAATAGTGAGATATAAATACATTTAAATTGGATACTTTTTTTTACAATTTTTTACAATGCTTATTTTAGAGTTCTTAGTTAATTCTTATCAAAATTAATACATTTATCGCTTTCGATATTTAATGTAGATAAACTTTGTCTTTTACACTAAGCAATTTGGACGAATACTTTAAAAGTTATCACGATAAGATTGCCCTGAGTGGAGGAGCGCCTATGAGGCAATGACGCGCGCCATTGCCGAGTGCGCGACAAAGCCCCGAACGTGGGCCATGCAGAAGCGTGAGGCACAGAGCACTTTTTAACCGACGAAACAACGGAGGAGGTTCTCAAGTCGACGCGTATATATTTTTTTAAAGTATTACCACGCATCACTTTTTATAATTCCTACTGGGCGTGAGGGCAGACCGGCAGACGTCGTTGACGGTTGTATTCATTTTGCGAAGCGATTTATTACTAACTTACAGTAGCCATAATTATAATTTTTAGGTAGTATATTTTAAGTAGAAATATAGATTCGTTATTAATTTAATTATCATAGTCATAATTAGAATTGTTTTCTTTGTTTGTATTTTTAGTTAGTTAGGTAGGTACAGGTTGTATTTGTAAGAATTAAGTACCTAAATGGATTCGTTATTGTTTTCATTAATTAGATAATTACAATTGTTTTTTTTTGTGAGTTTAAGGATAACGTATAGTTTTAGGTTTAGGTTGTGTTGTAAGTAGAGAAGATAGATTCGTTTTCCTCTTAATTACCTATTGGAATTGTTTTAGTTAGTTTGAAAATTACTATCGATTTTGTGATTTTTTAAATAGTACTCACAATAATGACACGAAAGCGTAAATCTAATATTCCACAAAGCTCTAATAAAGCTCGAGCTATGAAATAGCTAAACTTAACGAGACGTTTCAACAAACTGAGCTTCAAAGGTTTGAGTAGGAGGCGCGTGAGGCGGCACACAGAGCTACTGAGACACCAAAACAGTCCCAAGATCGGCAACAACACGCTGAGTATCTGGCATCTCAACGAGCTGCTGAAACTCCAGATCAGTCTCAACCTTGACGTCAATGGCATGTTGAGTATCTGTTGTCTCAACGGGCTGCTGAAACACCGGAACAGTCCCAAGATCGGCGTCAACAACACGCTGAGTATCTGGCATCTCAATGAGCTGCTGAAACTCCAGAACAGTGTCATCCTCGACGTCAACGGCGTGCTGAGTATCTGGTGTCTCAACGGGCTGCTGAAACACCGGAACAGTCTCAACCTCGACGTCAACGGCATGCTGAGTATCTGGTGTCTCAACGGGCTGCTGAAACACCGGAACAGTCCCAAGGTCGGCGTCAACAACACGCTGAGTATCTGACATCTCAACGAGCTGCTGAAACTCCAGAACAGTCTCAACCTCGACGTCAACGGCATGCTGAGTATCTGGTGTCTCAACGGGCTGCTGAAACACCGGAATAGTCTCAACCTCGACGTCAACGGCATGCTGAGTATCTGGTGTCTCAACGGGCTGCTGAAACACTGGAACAGTCCCAAGATCGGCCCCAACAGCATGCTGAGTATCTGGTGTCTCAACTGGTTGCTGAAACACCGGCACCATCCCAAGATCGGCCCCAACAGCATGCTGAGTATCTGGCATCTCAACGAGCTGCTGAAACTCCAGAACAGTCTCAACCTCGACGTCAATGGCATGCTGAGTTTCTGGTGTCGCAACGGGCTGCTGAAACACCGGAACAGCCCCAAGATCGGCGTCAACAACTCTGAGTATCTGGCATCTCAACGAGCTGCTGTAACTTCAGAACAGTCTCAACCTCAACGTCAACGGCATGCTAAGTATCTGGTGTCTCAACGGGCTGCTGAAACACCGGAACAGTCCCAAGATCGGCCCTAACAGCATGCTGAGCATCTGATGTCTCAACAGGCTGCTGAAACACCGGACCAGTCTTAAGTTCGGCTCCAATAGCATGCTGAGTATCTGGTGTCTCAACGGGCTGCTGAAACACCGGAACAGTCTCAACCTCGACGTCAACGGCATGCTGAGTATCTGGTGTCTCAACGGGCTGCTGAAATACCGGCACAGTCCCAAGATCGGCCCCAACAGCATGCTGAGTATCTGGTGTCGCAACGGGCTGCTGAAACACCGGAACAATCCCAAGATCGGCGTCAACAGCATGCTGAGTATCTGGTGTCGCAACGGGCTGCTGAAACACCGGAACAATCCCAAGATCGGCGTCAACAGCATGCTGAGTATCTGGTGTCGCAACGGGCTGCTGAAACACCGGAACAGTCCAAAATCAGCGTTAACAGCATGCTGACTATCTGGTGTCTCAACGGGCTGCGGAGACACTAGAACAGTCTCAAGCTCGACGTCAGCAGCAGGCGACTTACATGGCATCCCAAAGAGCCACAGAAACCTTTACAACGGCTGAATCTCGCAGACGCGTTGTTGTTACACGAATACCTATCGTGGGACTGTTTGTTCTAAATAAATGTCCGTGACAGCATATACATATCTACCTTTTATGGGGAAGCCGTAAATAGTGAGCCATATCGAAAGTACCTCTTTCTGTATGTTACGTTTTTACACCTAAACCACTGAACGGATTTCGATAAATTTGGCAAGTAGATAGATAGCATCCTAGGGAAGGACATGGGCTACTTCACCGGTACTGTCCCGTAGGATAATTTCCGACATCCACGCGGGCGAAGCCGCGGGCAGAAGCTAGTATTATAATATATTTAAGTTGTGCAAAATTAATTTTGATCGATAAGCCTCTACAAGGCTTCACAAGGTGGGCCAGCGACCTTCTGAAGGCCGCAAGAACTCGTTGGATGCGAGAAGCACAAAACTGGTCAAAGTGGAGGTGCTTGGGGGGGGAGGTCTATGTCCAGCAGTGGACGCCTTTCGGCTGATGATAAGCCTCTATCTAGGACGCGGTAATGGCTTATTTTCGATCACATTTAGGCAAGTTTGAAGAAAATGAGTCGCTACGGCTTGCCCTATTTTAACTTGGCTAACCAGCTTAGTGAATTTGCGACACTAATGGCTATAAAACTCACTATGTGCAGACGCCAGCACATCAAGCTACCCGAAACTGTCATATTTTCCCAATGAACTTTGAACCTTATGCTTTAGCGATAAAGTTGAAAATATATTAAAGAAATTTGACAGATTGTAGTAGCTTGATGTGGTGGCGTCTGTACTTAAAAAACTATTCATATTTTAGGCGGAGTACTTATCTTGTAACAAAAGGAATATAGACTACTAAACAAAACTTATTATTACATTTATTATAACAGCAATGCAGATGTGATTTACCTACCATTTAGTCCAATCATTTGGTAGTTTTACTAGGAAACCGGGACTGGTACCGACATATTGGAAAAATGGCGCCAAAAAGAAGTTTTTTGCCAATATCTCCTTTCCGACTCATTATACGATAAAAATAGTTATTCAAACGCGTTTCGCCAATAAAAGCAACAATAAAAACTCATTCCCACACCATCCAGTTAAATTAATTAAGTATATAACTATTTAACCATAAAATGAGTCGGAAACGATATATCGTCAAAAAATTGTTTTTCGGCACCATTTTTACAATATGGCGGCGTGAGAGGTAAACATACGAGGTGGCAAAGTGAAAATTCGAAAAGAGCACGTCGAATTCAAAATTACCAATTTTTAAAACTTCATTTAATCTATCTAGGTACTATAATACTGACTAACTAACGCCAAATAATAACCCACCACTTTTTTTAAAGCTGGTTTTTTAATTATGCAGTAACCCACCACTTTTTTAAAGTTGGTTTTTTAAATAAGCAGCTAAGTATGATCCCGCGGGCGTTTAATGTTTTGCGTTCATCGGTCGTACATAAATGTGCCCAAAGCTGTTCACAAAGTAAAAAACTGGCCAAGTGCGAGTCGGACTCGCACACGAAGGGTTCCGTACCACAAGGCAAAAACGCCGAAAAATACATGTTTGTTGTATGGGAGCCCCCCTTAAATATTTATTTTATTTTAATTTTATTATTTATTATTAAAGTTAAAATACAACTGAGTATTTTGTGAATATTTCAAATGCCTACCTGTTGCCATTTTTGATATCGAGCAAAAAAGGGCAATAAAATCGCGTTTGTTGTATGGGAGCCGCCCTTGAATATTTATTTTATTTTGTTTTTAGTATTTGTTGTATTGATTGTTGTATGGGAGACCCCATTAAATTATTATTTTATTGTTTTTTTTAGTATTTTGTTGTTATAGCGGCAACAGAAATACATCATCTGTGAAAATTTCAACTGTCTAGCTATCGCGGTTCTTGAGATACAGCCTGGTGACAGACAGACAGACAGACGGACAGACGGACAGACGGACAGACAGCGAAGTCTTAGTAATGGACCCTATTACTAAGACTTCGCTGTTCGACTAAAACGCCGAAAACACGATTGTTGTATGGGAGACCCCATTAAATTATTATTTTATTGTTTTTTTTAGTATTTTGTTGTTATAGCGGCAACAGAAATACATCATCTGTGAAAATTTCAACTGTCTAGCTATCGCGGTTCTTGAGATACAGCCTGGTGACAGACAGACAGACAGACGGACAGACGGACAGACGGACAGACGGACAGACAGCGAAGTCTTAGTAATGGACCCTATTACTAAGACTTCGCTGTTCGACTAAAACGCCGAAAACACGATTGTTGTATGGGAGACCCCATTAAATTATTATTTTATTGTTTTTTTTTAGTATTTTGTTGTTATAGCGGCAACAGAAATACATCATCTGTGAAAATTTCAACTGTCTAGCTATCGCGGTTCTTGAGATACAGCCTGGTGACAGACAGACAGACAGACGGACAGACGGACAGACAGCGAAGTCTTAGTAATGGACCCTATTACTAAGACTTCGCTGTTCGACTAAAACGCCGAAAACACGATTGTTGTATGGGAGACCCCATTAAATTATTATTTTATGGTTTTTTTTAGTATTTTGTGGTTATAGCGGCAACAGAAATACATCATCTGTGAAAATTTCAACTGTCTAGCTATCACGGTTCATGAGATACAGCCTGGTGACAGACAGACAGTGAAGTCTTAGTAATAGGGTCCCGTTTTTACCCTTTGGGTACGGAACCCTAAAAACAACAAAATAAAGGGATTATTTGTAGCGGTCGTTGACCCCGACTGGTAAACGAATCAAATGGGTTTGTGATTATAAAACTGTCCGTCGCTTGAAATAGGGATGAGTGTCTACACTGTCTACTCCAATATTGACTGGTGAACCCTTTACGTAAATTTCTAAAGGGCTTCCCGTCATTTTTGAGGAGACGTGTCTGAAAGGCAAAATGTCATACACTACCCGGATGTCATCCTGTCACAATCCCCTCTTTATTTTTACATTAACCCCAATATTCCAATAATTGATACAGTTTTTTGCGAGTATTTGTACTCGACGTAATTTTCAAACCGTTTATATTCTAACTGTCACTTTTTCTTTTGTTACAGCAATTCGACTCAATATGCAAAGCTGAAATATCATTTTTAATACCACGGATACTATTAAATGTAAGTATAACATTATTTTGGTTTTTCACTGTCATAACATGTGTCTCGTTTCTCAAAAGACCATTTCAGACACACAATCTAACATAATCTTCACATGATCTGACCAAGATTATGTCTGGACTTTAAAAGAGACTGTGACCTCTCAGTTTGTTTCGGCTTTTCTCCTCAGAGTAGTCGGTTAGGAAACACCCACCTCATCTAGTTTTTAAAATTTGATTGACGTTTAAAAGAACTAACTAATTACAGAAATAAAATCATTTATCACTCAATTTAAATCAACCCACATTCAACAGAAAACATTAAACATCGTAAGTGCACATACCCTGTTCGGTAGCATCTCTTGGAATGGCTATTATCCAAATAAATTAGTATTGATATAGCACTTTAGGTTCCTCATAAAACACACATTAAATTAAATTTTCACAAAACAAATTACACATTATAAATACAAAAAAACCCATTTTTTTATTTTCCTTTCTTTTTTCTTTCGATACATCTAGTACATCATGTTTTGTGCTTTTTTGTTAATTTTAAACACGAATAATTGAAAAATCTAAGTTGCCTATATATTAAATTGTTGCATACCATCCAGACTATCCATACTTAGGTAATACCTATTATAAATGCGATCGTAACTCTGTAGTTTGTCTCTTACCTAATCACGCTTTGGCTGAACGAATTTGGATGAAAGTTGGCACACGGATAGACCAGAACTTAGGTTAGGACTTATACACTCACACTCACACACACTACACTACACTTGTTACACTTGTTATCCCGGTAGTACATTCCCGATGGAATGATTTCCAACATCCACGAGGACGATGCCGCTGGCCAGACGTAGTACAATGTCAAGGTAGATTTCACCCAATTCTTTCGTCACTTAATACAAAAAGGCGCAGAAATCATGTGAAATTCAAAAGTCAACGCTGCAAACTTTTGTTGAACACCGTACAATATCCAGGTTAGCTTCTATCCAAGTCTTGCCAATTCGGATAGACCAGAACTTAGGTTAGGACTTATACACTCACACTCACACACACACACACACACACACTACACTACACTTGTTATCCCGGTAGTACATTCCCGATGGAATGATTTCCAACATCCACGAGGGCGATGCCGCTGGCCAGACGTAGTACAATGTCAAGGTAGATTTCACCCAATTCTTTCGTCACTTAATACAAAAAGGCGCAGAAATCATGTGAAATTCAAAAGTCAACGCTGCAAACTTTTGTTGAACACCGTACAGTATCCAGGTTAGCTTCTATCCAAGTCTTGCCAATTCCTTTGTGCGACGTATGTCATAAGTCAGCGCGGGACGTGGCCCCTAAATAACGCAACGAGCACCATTGTGCGCTCGAACAAAACTTCCCTTGGCGGAAAATATGCTTTTTAAATGTTCAAGCTTGTTTTTCACTTTTTTCACCTGACGTTGCAGGTATGTAGTTGTGAGTTTACATCTGCAGTACACAATCAACCTATTTCAGTAAATATTGTGACATTTTGTGAAGGAAATTCTGCACATTTTTAACAAGGCCGTCGTTCTTTTTTGTTCGGACTTTCTTAACAACACTGGGTATTTTTGAAATGGTCTTCCGTTGTGCTTTATGCAAGAAGTTTTTAAGGGTCATAAAGCTGATGATGTAAGGAAAATGCGATCTATGAATATAGTTTGAAGTTACTTCTTTTCTGAATGTGTGCTCGATGTGTACAACGATGGGCGCGCTTTGAGTAATTTATTACGATGTACCCACTCACCAGATTTATTAAAACAACAAATTTTATTACTAGCTAACTGTAGGATCAGCGCTCTGGACTATCTTAATTATTACCTACATGATAATATTAAAACTTTTTTTCTCATTAAGTGATTATGTAAATCTTTGAGAAATAAATAAAGGGAAAATAAAAACCAAAAAATAGGTACATAAGTAATACGTTTTAAAAGTGGTAACACAGCACTCAACGTGCGATCGCGATGTCATTATGTTGATATTTGAAACAAAATGTTCGACGTGGTATCAAGATTAAAGTTCAATTTTGTCCAATATACATATATCAGCCAATGACAGCTAAAACAAACCAATTGAAGTTCTGTAGTACACTTGGAGACTCTTAACTGAACAAATAAGCACTAATGTGTGTATTTACTAAACTTCAAATTGGACACTAGGTACGCTAGGTGTTTTCAGACCATTATTATTTCTCTTGCCTTGGATATATCAAATAGACATTTGATATCCAAGGCAAGGAGTAGACACTCCGACGAACTATTAGTCCATTTAAGTTGACAACTTCGGTAATGGAAAAGTTTCATAGTGCGCAGAAATGGGTCATTTTGACAAGTAATACGACTTGTTTCTTATAACTAGGGAATTCTCTTACTTAAAAACTTGTCTTACTTAAAAATAGTTACTTATTTAAGTACATGCCAGTTATGTTGATGAAATGTTGAATAATTATTTAGGATCGAAAGGCTGCGCACTTAAAAGCTCTTGGAACCTTCTCACCTTCTTTTTTTGTTCATTCGAGACAGTACACATTACTCGTTTCTGTTGAGAAATATTAAAGTTTGTGTTGTTTCATTTATTCAGCTGAAAACCCACAGATACACCTAGATAACGCAAGAGCAACTACTTCGCGTGCCAAAAATCGCACCAGCTTGCGTACAAAAATCGTAAGCCGCCACTTTTGCGCTCAGTCCTGTGTAGTGCTGGCTGTGTGAGCGTAAGCGCTGGCGCTAGACCTCGGGGGTGGGGCAAGACGGGTGCCGCACGCGGCGGCGTCTTTGAATCGATTTGATTTTCCCATTACTAAATAGTGCTTATGACGTCATAGTAGGAAGTAAAAAAAATGGCTCGCTCGGTTTTCATACAGATCGTAATACTTGCGTTATCTAAGTCTAGCTATATCTGTTAACCAAACACTAGTTCCTAATTAAGTGTTTACCTCCTTCTTCCACAGTGCCTCTGCATATGGTGCGTCCTCCGACTGTACCACCTCCTCCGAGCCGGCGTCACATGGAAGGGTGCGGCCCCCATCGAGCTGTGACTACTGCCTCCCCTCCACCCCTCGCAGCCACAGTCGCGACACTCGCAGCCCTGCGAGTCCACGCTTCTCTTAGGAGGGGCAGAAAGTGACACCGATGCTAGTCTTCATGAACTCTGACGACGTTTTACGTCTCTCTTACTATAGCGTTTTTTGTTTAAGTTTACTGTAAAAGGTTTTTGACACGTCAACAATAACATAGATTATGAAATAACTATCAAATCGCCAAGAAGCATAAATTATCGTATCATACGCCCCGCTAATTAAAAAAAGTAACGTAATTTTGAAAGTTCTGAGCGTAATATACGATCTATCAATCAGTTAGTCTTTGTCTATGACGGTGCTGGTTGGAATGTGAAATGGCTTTAATTTTGTTGGTGTAAAAAAAATGCAGCTCATCAGTATCTGAGCCGTAGATTTTGTACTGCCATAAACAATATCTTTGAGCTCTTTGCGACACATTACATACAAAAAATTACAAGTACAGAAGCTATAACTTCCTTCTTTGTGTCACGGCAAAAACTTTAGGTGCTATGTTTCCCGTCTCCAAGTAAACGATTTCCCGAAACAGCGTAAAAGGATAATAAATATTTCAGTGTGACGGCAACTCAAGCCTTTTGCGCCCAGAAAATGTATAACACATTTATTGTGTCGTTTTTAAGACTTTACTTAAGTTATGAATATCAATGAGGCTGGTTTCCAAACCTTATTTAAACGAACAATGGTTTATGAAAAGCTCTAGGATCTAAAAACCTTTGTATTAAAGCCTTCATCTTCGGAGGGAAATTATCTTTGACCTATTTACTCCTAAGAATATGTTGCTCCTTACATAATTATCAGATCTGTAGTATTCCGGCTAAAGCCTAAATCAACATCGCATTGAAGATCGGGCGGACAGATAACAACCGAAGGGTTTATCTCAAAGCTTCCAGAATCCGTTTTGAGTTAATTCTCAGCCTACGAATATGAAGATATTTCTAAGAGTATAAAAACATTCGTTCAGTTTGTTATGGGTATTTAAGTTTTTTTTAAACACTAATCTTTTATTTTAATTGGACATAAAAACCATTCATATCCATAATCAGCCCTTATTGGTCCCACTGCTGGGACACAGGCCTCCTCTCTGTAAGAGGTAGTGGGTCATAATCCACCACTCGGGCCCAGTAACCATTATTATAAGAATTATTATCTTCTTCTTCGGTTCGCTCTTAACAGAGCGGTCGTAGCCCCTTGCCTCAATATCTCTCTACATCTGGTTCTGTAAGGTGACTGTCTGGCGCATTCATTAAAATGATCTCCAATTAAAATTAAAGTTTTTTTTGACGAGTAAATATCAATTTTACAATCGCAAGCTTTCCTTCAAGTTTCGTTAGTATATCGGCTGACTGATAATTATAATTATTGACCAATGCATAAACACATGATTGTACTCATCATATTAGACCAGTCACCCTTTATTGTGACTGTATAATATGATGAGGACAATCATGTGTTAATGTATCGGTAATAATAATAAATCTTTATTTTCAGACCACAGATCCATAGAAATTGCTGGAACTAAGTAACTTTTACAACTGGATTTCCGACTTCCTGAGTGATCGATCGATCAGAGTAAAGTGTATTTCAAATAAACTTGCGATAAATGTCATTCAACCACCCTGTACCAAAAAGTCCAAATAACTTACGATAGATATCGTTCGTCATACAATACAATAAATTACCATAAATTACCCGATGTCATAAAAAATTTGAATATTACACAATTAAAAAAAAAATTAAAACTGTTATTAATTGAAAAATGTTATTATACGACTGATGAATTTCTGAATGATAAATTAATGTAGACTTATTTATTTATTTGACTGGAGAAACAAATTTTAATTTAATATTGTGACTAATTGTAATTTATGATTATTTATTTATGCACTGACTTTAGAAATTATGCCATATTGTTTTTATTTAGCATGTAACTATATTTGTACGCCTCTTGGCATAACATAGCGAGCTATGAACTTTAATTTAAGAACTGTATTCACTACCTATGTTACACAAATAAAAAATGATTATGATTATTAAGATTACAAAACTGTCGCTAACATTGCATCGGTTGAGTTTCATAATACCAAACACGGAGTAGGTCATTGTTTTGATCGTGTTACCGACACTGCCCATACATTTTTTCGTATGGTTTGGAAATATTCGGATACATTAGTAGAAGGAGGTGAACAAACTTTATCGCAAGTTTATTTGAAATGAACTTTAGTCATAGATGGCTGCTCATCGGAACATATGGCCATTGATGTTCCACAGTTCTTTCTGCGACTGCAATTTTTTTTTAAACTAACTATTTCTGCTGCACATCAACGACCTGCTACACCTTGGTGCAATCAGGTACGCAGATGACAGCACAGTCGACAACAGAGAGGAAACAGCTACTCTTAGAGAGGCCATGGTTGACCGAATGAATTTGACCTTGTATCTCGTTTCCCAGTGGGGTGACGAGGACGACAATCTGGTCAAATTCAATGCTTTAAAAACACAAGCGTGTCTTTCCACTGCGAAAAGGAGCCAGTTCCAGTTATGTCCTACTTTCCGAGTTGCATCTGTACCGGTTACTGACCGCCTACAGTTTTTTAGGATGGAGTTGACATCTGATCTCAACTGCGGCTCAGTCATCGAGTCAAAAGCTCAAACCGCAACCAAGAAGCTGAGCATCCTAAATAAGGTAAGGCGATACTTCACATCAGGACAGCTTTTAAGTATGTACAAAGTACAGGTCCGTTCCTGTATGGAGTATTGTACTCACTTGTGGATTGGCTCAGCAAAATACCAGCTTGCTGCACTTGACTCGATGGAATGCAGAACTAAAAGGCTTATAAGCGATGAGACGTTGGTAGCTACGCTTCACAGCCTGGCTCATCGGCTTAATGTTGCTTGCCTGTCGGTCTTCTACAGACTGTACTTCGGAGAGTGTGCGCAGGAGCTCCACGACCTGATCCCACTGTCGTTCTTTTACCACCGGACAACAAGACGTACTGCAGCGTACCATCCGCACTTGGTTGATATCCCGACGAGTCGTACTCAGCACTTCTTCTCCATTTTTATTATGCGCACAGCCAAAGTGTGGAACCCTATTTGGATCCCACATTTAACCCGTCTGCCTTCAAATCAAGACTGAACAGGCATCTTCTGGGCACGCTCGTTCCATCATAGACCTCATCTATCGCTTTCCATCAGGCGTGATCACGGTCAAGAGCGGGCCCATTTAGCAAAAAAAAAAAAAACTGACGTCATTAATCGTGACGTCAGTCATTTACATTATTTTGCTTCATTTAAGTACTTTCGTGACAAAGAAATATAATTGTTGAGTTAAAAATACCAGTGCAGTTATTATTTAAAAGGTAATTATGCAAATGAAAGTTTGCAGTCGGCGATAATTAAAACAAACGTGAGTATTGCGTGGAAAATGCATTGCGTGTTTAAATTTAAATGAAACAAAAGGTTACAAAGCGAATTCATTTGTGGATGTATTATTTTTTAGATTACCAGCTACCTTTTGAAAGAATAAAGAAACATTCTTTTTCGCATTCTCTGTTACGAGAATCTAGCTCGAAGCTGCTTTTACAAAATAATCTATATTTTATAAACATGGTAGGAAAGCATGGTGCACATGGTGGTATATTAACAACCGACTGAATAAGCCCTCGTACCCATGGGCGATTTTTTTGGCGCACTGGACTTTCAACGCATTGCTTAGCGCATAGTGTTCAAAATCCATCAGTGCATTTTTGACGCGCTGAGAGGAACTCTGTTGGATTCTCAATGCTCGGTTCAGCACCGGTGTTGAAAATCTAGTGCGACATAAAAAAACCGCTGCCTGCCAGTACCTGGAAAATCTGTAGTTTACTTCGAATAAACTAACAACATAAAATTGAAATATTTAAATACCTAAACTATTGATTTGGGTTAGTTCGAATAAATAGGAACTGAACGGTGCACAAAAGGAAAAGATTATTATCAAATAGATACGTTCCTCCAAAATAAGTGTAAAATAATTTCATGAATTTTTTTTTTTTTAATTGGAATATTATTTCACTCTTTCATTCTTCATACCATTGGACAAGGACAAAAGTCGTTAATTTTTTTTTTGTTTGACGTGACATTTAGCCTTTCTTCCAAGTTATCAAGAGTACAATAATGATTGTTCAATGCGTATCAAGATATGATATCAATTTGTAAAATATGTATAACCGACTTATATATATATTTTTTTTAAGTAGTGAGTTATTTTGTATGCTATTGTTGTATAACGTGACGTTTCTATATTTGTAGCTACACACAATTTTTAAAGTCTGAAAAGATAATTTTTAAGAGGGTGCATTCGGGTGGGTGGAGTTTTCGGCGGGTGGTGAGTTGGCTGCTTCGCAAATAGCTGTCAAATATTTTCTAATAGTATATTATTATTATTTTTATTATTTGTTTTTTTTTATATGTTTTGATTAGTTTTGATTAGTTTGTGAATATTATTTAATGCAAATATGAAATATCGCTCTGTAGTGCACTAAATATGAATTATGGACTGCAATAATAACACGTGACACCCCACAGTTACACCTGAAACTAAAGACCAATTCAGTGTTACAATACCTATTCATTGTTGTAATTCGTTGTCAATATTTTCGTGCATCCTGAACCGGTAAAATTGACAAATTAATCAAAATCGCGAAGCATAGATTTGAGTCACCACCTTTCAGAATGCACCCTTTTAAAGATAGTTAATATTTTTGAAAATATTAGCTCAGAGACATTTTAGATAGTTACTTACGGGTTTTAATAAGACAGAGGCAGTGCTGTATACCCTCGCGAGCAAAAGTATGGGATCACTTACTTGGAATTGATTCCACGCGATCTTGAGTACTTAATAACTAGATAAGAATAATTAAAATAGTACCATTCTAAAGGTTAATCTGTTAACTTCAAATTGATACCAAATTCATTTAAATCACACTAGTATTTAAGGAGCTATCCCGGATGGAATGAAGGAGTTAGGAATACATAAAGATAATGGAAAAATATTAAATGAAGAAAACAACAAAAATTAATCAAAAAAAGGATTTTATTTGGCCTTAAAATTAAGTTTCAATATTTTGTGTTCCCTCCCCTCGCTTTAATAACTGCTCGAAGACGGTTCTTCATTGACCTAATCAGCTTCTTGCCGGATACCTTCCCACTCCTCTATCAAAGCCGATTTCAGCTCATTCACACTTGAAAGAGCAGGATTTCTGTAACGAACCCTCCTCTTCAGTTCATCCCACACGTGCTCAATGGGATTCAAGTCCAGGCTGAGCCGTGGCCAGTCCAATGTGGCGATACCGACTTCTTTGAGGTATTCAGTTGTGGCACGGGAAGTGTGACAACGAGCGTTATCGTGCATAAGGAGGAAGTCATCACCGATATATCCCGCATAAGGAACGACATGTTCCAGTAGAATATCGGAAATGCTACATTTCCGATATTCTACTGGAACATGTCTGAAGTTAGACCACCTCCTCGTCCTCCGCCAGGTACAAAAACAAGCTCCGTTTTACCGTCTAAGGAAATGCCGGCCCACATCATACAAGAACCGCCCCCATAAGCCACTGTCTCAGAGAAACAACATTGCGCAAATCGCTCCCCAGGCCGCGACCCGACCCCTTCGGTCGCTGCCATACAAACACATTTTGCATTCGTCGGAGAACAGGACTCGCCTCCATTGCCCAACCTCCCAATCAAGATGGGAGCGAGCAAATTGAAGGCGTGCTTGTCGTTGACCTGCCGTCAGTTTCGGGCCTGTGGCAGGCCTTTTTGGAGTCAAATTAGCTTGCTTAAGTCTTCGATGAACTGTACACTTGCTGGCAGCTACCCTACGAACATTTCGGTGCTTCTGTGGGACGTCGACACCAGTCAAATGTCGATTTCGGAGAGAGGTTGACAAGATAAAATGGTCATCCCTCTCCGATGTGCACCGGCGCCGCCCAGATCTTGGTCTCGGGATAAAGCCACCAGTCTCCCGAAAGCGTTTATAAACTTTCGAAACACACGACATGCGACAGCCCGCTGGCTGAGCCCTTCTTGCAATAGGGCGACGATTTGTGCTGCTTCTGTAGGTCTACACCTACAGAAGCAGCACAAATCGTCCATTGTCTTCCAAGTTCAAGGGTCAAAAGTAGCGGAAATGTGTACCAGTCAACGTGCAAAAGCCGACTGTTAAAGAAAATCCGATAAGGCGTGCTTTTATAGGGAGTCAATAGGCCGCAACTCACGACGTATCAAACAATTGAAACATATAAATGTTTTTCCTTACTTCTTCACCTAATCCGGGATAGCTTCTTAAATAATGGCGTGATTTGAATGAATTTGGTATCAATTTAAAGTTAACATTAAAACTTTAAAATTGTACCATTTTTATTATTCTTAACTAGTTATTAAGAACTCAAGATCGCTCGGAATCAATTCCAAGTAAGCGATTCCATACTTTTGCTCGCGAGTGTATATATTGAACAATATGTAAATTGTTTTTCTAAAACTTCACTTTGTAGCACTTGAAAACTGTAAATAAAGCTTGTTTATATATCAGTTAGAAAATGTAAACGAACAATTTTAAACTGAGTTGTCAAAGAGAAAACTTTGAAAAACCTTCGCGGTTTTTAAAACATCGTGAAATCAGAAGAGAACTTTTAAAGCCTGTGTTGTTCGATCAAAAAGTTATAATGATCTAAAATAATTTGTAAATAATGTAAACGTTAGATCTAAAGAAATATTTTGTATATAAAAATAACAAATGTATATTTATAGACGCTGAAACAAAGCTTGTTTTACTGCTTGTAAATAAATAGAAATGGAATTTATATTGGGTGATGTAAAGCTCCCGTAAGTGTAAACGCTGTATAAATAGACATAAAGAAAATTTAAAATACGTTACAATGAATTTCCGATATTATAAACGTCTAATAAATTGAATGTTGAAACTGTTGATATCGTTTTAATTTCGAAGGCTAGACTTTGTAGGGTTCCGTAACCAACGGGACCCTATTACTAAGATGTCCTTCCGACTTTCATATGGCTTTTTTCTATAGTTGTTTATTTATTTATTTTAGTATTTAATTATACCGACGCCAGCACGTCAAGCTACTACAATCTGTCAAATTTCTTTAATAGATTTTCAACTTTATCGCTAACTAAAGGTTCAAAGTTGATTGAGAAACTTTTACAGTTTCAGGTATCTTGATGTGCTGGCGTCTATACACACAGTAAAATTGATACAGATACAACATTTTGGTATTGAGTACAAAGGTACCTATTACGGTTCAAAAGATACAACCTCTTGAACCGTAAAAGGTATTTGAACAAAACACATTTTTTTTTACTAAAGTAGGCATTTAAAAGATAAAATCTAGTGTCAGATATTGTACAGTGGTGGTAGGACCCTTCATGTGCGTGTGGTGTGAGGGCCACTTTGTTAAAACTCTTTGAAAATGTGCTTAGGATTTAGTGAACATTCCCAAAGAATTGTGAAAGTTGGTATCAGATTTTGTGAAAGTCTAATAACCGAGTTATAGACTGGAAAGTTGGGCCCTCAGTTCTCACATAGAGAATTGAGGGCCCACCTAAAACTGATAAACTATGGACATTACAGAAAAAGTCTTTATGCCAAAATCTAAGCAAATGCCAAACAAAATTTGTGAAAACAAGATATTATCGCAAAATACTGTCCTACTTTATATATCTTCGTACAAAATGGGCCCTCAATTCTCATACACGTAAAAGTTTATTACGCAATTATAATGAAATCATTAACTTACAGCTACTGTTTGAAATCCTATATGCTACTAAATAAATTGTGAAAATTTATGAAAGCAAGAACAGGTTTTGTTGTTTAAAAGTTATGACCTTGATAAAATTCGGGCCCTCAGTTTTCCATTTTATTTTGTTTTTGATTTATTACGCTTATCGTATGAAAGATAAGACAAATACAAAACTGTCTCTTTTTGTGAAAAAAATTGTGCAACAAATGCGATACCAGAAAGAAATTAAAAGACCCTTTATTGTATAGGTAAATCGAGTTTTATTTTTATTCTCTGTATTAGGAAATAGGGTGACCACAATTTCTTTTAGATTGCAGTAAAGATGAGTAAATGTAGAGTCATAGGTTTTAATAAACTTTCTTCGATTTTTCGCTTATTATCGTCATAGCATTTGTACTCAAGTAGCGTGATAAAAAAAAAATATTTCGGAAATTGAACGATCACATAGAAAAATACTGTTCCCCAAATCATTTTTGCTTGAAAAATCGTTCGGTCCGAAAAAACTAATGACAATAATCAAATAATTTATTTATTATTTTTATAAAGGCTTTTGCCCAGCAATGGGGCAATGTAGGCTAAATATAATTCTAACTAATATTATAAATGCGAAAATAAGTTTGTTTGTTAGCTTTTCACGCCTAAACCACTGTACCTTTCATCCCGAAAAAAGTGCTGTTCCCGAGGAAAACAATAATAACGTTATTATGATAATAGATGGAGCCATATGACTTTCGAATTTCACGCGGACGACGTCGCGAGCAGAAGCTAGTACCTAATAAAGCAGTGCGTTCCTAGATGTTTTTTTTATTCCTAGGTAGGTACTTGCACAATAACATAGATGTTTTCTGGAGTATGAAATTATTATATTTTATTTTAAAATTTTTACAATTTATAAATAGGTGAAATTGAATTACCTAAACAATTCTTAGAGTGACTATCTAAGTACTATTTAGTAAAATATTACGAACTTATAAAATTATGAGTACCGGTATCCAAACAAACTTACCTTGAATGTTTGATATCTTGACCGAAGATGATTGAGTGTCTTGACCGAAGATGTGTTTGCGTATTAAAAATTTTTTTTTTTTTATTCTTCACTAAAACTGTTTCATAAAACTCGCCTTAATGCTTTATTACCTACAACTTCCGCTGCACTATCATAAACTATTGTTTAGTAACTACACTAAATATTACAACTATTGTGCGTATATGTAAACAATAATTATATAATACATGTAATAATATTTTTAATATAATATTAGCTAGTTATTAGTTTTATTTATAATATTAGTTAGGATTATATTTAGCCTACATTGTCCCAAGGCTGGGCAAAAGCCTTTATAAAAATAATAAATAAATTATTTGATTATTGTCATCAGAACGAACGATATTTCAAGCAAAAATGATTTGGGTAACAGTATTTTTTTTTGTGATCATTCTAATTCCGAAATATTTTTTTTTATCACGAAACTTGAGTACAAATGCTATGACGATAATAAGCGAAAAATCGAAGAAAGTGTATTAAAACTTATACTCTACATTTACTAATCTTTACTGCAATCTAAAAGAATTTTGGTCACCCTATTTGCAAATTCAGATAATAAAAAGAAAACTCGATTTTCTTATATAGTAAAGGGTCTTTTAATTTATTTCTGGTATCGAATTTGTTGCACAATTTTGACACAAAAGGAGACAATTTTGTATTTGTCTTATCTTTCATACGATAAGCGTAATAAATCAAAAACAAAAGAAATGGAGGACTGAGGGATAACTTTCAAACAACAAAAAGCGGTGACCTGTTCTTGCTTTTATAAATTTTCACAATTTATTTAGTAGCATTTAGGATTTCAAACAGTAGCTGTAAGTTAATGATTTCATTATAATTTCGTAATAAACTTTTACGTGTATGAGAATTGAGGGCCCATTTTGTACGAAGATATACAAAGTAGGACAGTGTTTTGTGATAATATCTTGTTTTCACAAATTTTGTTTGGCATTTGCTTAGATTTTGGCATAAAGACTTTTTCTGTAATGTCCATAGTTTATCAGTTTCAGGTGGGCCCTCAATCCTCTATGTGAGAACTGAGGGCCCAACTTTACAGTCTATAACTCGGTTAGTAGACTTTCACAAAATCTGATACCAACTTTCACAATTCTTTGGGAATGTTCACTAAATCCTAAGCACATTTTCAAAGAGTTTTAACAAAGTGGCCCTCACACCACACGCACATGACCCTTCGTGTGCGTGTCTGACTCGCACTTGGCCGCTTTTTTTAATCTTGCTTTTCTTTCTTAGTTATCTTTGTTAATATCTAAAGAAATAAGTCACTCCCAAGGAAAGGTCATCAATAATTCAGCTTGAGCAATCTGTGACTTTTTCGCTTAAAAAGTCGTTTATAATGTGAAACTTTCATATTTAATTCTGCTATGTTAAGTCAAAGAATAAGTTTCATTGTTTTATTTTTTTGCATAGTCAAGCTTGTTAAGACAAGCTTGTTATAACAATCGTAAAGTCAGGTAACTATATACCTACTATTTTTATGGTATCACTTAATTTATCTCCATACTCCATGGTTCTGGAGTGGCGATTGCGTGCCAGAAGACGTAGCGTTGGAAGGCTTCGTTGGAAGGTGGACTGATGACCTGGTGAGGGCTGCAGGAATCCGCTATATACGAGAACCATAGAACCGGCCGAAGTGGTGATGCTTGGGGAAGGCTTTGTCCAGCAGCAGACGTCTTTCGGCTGAAATGTTGTTGATGATGACTAGATTTACGGACGAACTGCTCAAGATTAGGTAAGTAAGTGCACTTTCATATTTGTTATTCACATATAAGGTATTCTACAATAACTCATGTTTTATTCAACATCAATACATTGAATATAGGATAAAAATAAAGCACATTGAAAAAAAATGCGAACTAAGTTAGTTCGTCATCGTCAGCCGACAGCAGTTCACTGCTGGGCATAGTCCTCTCCTATTGCCCGCCGTACAATTCGATACTCGGCAACTCTCATCCAGCTGCTGCGCCCTGCGAAGATCGTCGCTCCACTTAATTAAATAAGTATGTATATAACGTACCGAAGCGATAATAAACAGCATGCACGAGTCTTACATAACCCAACATCTCGAAGCAAAAGGTCGCATGTGCAACACATACGCCTCTTTAATTATGACGTCACATTAAGGAAGTCTGCAAGTGAAAATGTGTTCATTAAGGCGTCCCGCCAACTCACACTACATTTGTACGGTCGGTAGATCAGTCTTGACAAGAATTCCTGTTTTTCTTTTCCAAAGATGTTTTAAGTTCAGTTCAACCTACAATGTTTGAGGGCTATTCAATAAAAGTCGAGCGTTCCACACCAGAGCTACGAGTATATTCCAACAGAACATCAAAACTTAAATCTACCGACATACTTACAATCTAAATATTATGAATCTACCTACATTATAATGTTCCCAGTGCTGGGACATAAGCTTCCTCTCGGTGAGAGGGAGTAGGCCGCGGGCCAAGTGCAGGTTGTTAGATATCACATGTCTTCGAATTGTTTGATTCTAAGACATGCCGGTTTCCTCACGATGTTTTACTTCACAGTTTTGAGAGGTGATAAAAGAATTTACACAATGCAACGCGCATTCCTGGATTTAAACCTACGACCCACAAATTGTAAGTCGCGGCCATTACCACTGGACCACCCTGTTATGAAACATAGAATACAACATTCATAATTTATTGTCAGATTATTTTTGCAAGTGAACCCAGCGGGGGCTCACTTGCAACCCTCATTACTTTGTGACGAAAAAAAGGGGTTACCTATCACCCTAAAAGTGAAGTTCGTTAGCAGAACTACACTTTTAGGGTGGTAACCACTTTTTTGTCGACTGTAGCTACATTATTAAAGCACATGATTTAAAGTGAGAGGGATTTGAGTCGCATTTCAACTAAATTGCACCGCAGCCGTAGTTAATGAAATTTTAAATTAATTAACTACAACGGTTGAGCTCTGAGGAATAGTTGGAATAATAGTTTTATCCCAGTATAACTTTCGCCGTTTTAACTTGAATTCAAATGATAATGTCTGCGCTTTTACACATCACGACAAAGTCTGCTTTTACTGAAAACACAGAGCAAAAAAAAATAACTTTGTCCTTTTTTTAAACATAGTGCTAAATAGTAGTTTTCGATTTGTGTGTGATAAAAAGTACATTTCTTTAGAAAAATATATATGTAATTATCAATTAATCCCTAATTAATAAATAAAAAAATTGTTATCCTAACTTAACTAAAACTATTCACAAACTAAATATATTATCCGCATTATTTTTTTGTATGATTATCTCTCAATATCATACAATTTCTAATTTGATTAAGGCATATTGAGAAAAGCTATCTACCAGAAAACCAACGATATTTTGTAAGCACGCAACTGGCTTAGAGAATGATGAAAGATTGACATATCTTAAGGTAGACGAACGTTGGTTAAAAAGTTTATTGTACGCTAAAGATATTGCACAACTGTGTTTATTAGTTACACAGGTAAACAAGGTGTAAGAGACAAAGACGTGCAAACTATTACCATGAATTCAACAACTGACGAAAAATTTCAACTTGTGGATCATGTGCGGAATTCATGGCAACATTTTGCGCGCTCATGGTTTAAGGTGTAATGCCTATTATGGAAAGTAAACGACATGGTACCGCACCCTCATGCCTACATGTTTGTCGTGATCACAGATATAGATACACCTAGATAACGCAAGAGCAACTACTTCGCGTGCCAAAAATCACACCAGCTTACGTACAAAAATCGTAACTCACTCGTCGCTTTCGCGCTCAGTCCTGAGTACTGTTGCCTGGGTGAGCGTAAGCGCTGGTGCCTCGGGGGTGGGGCGAGACGAGTGCCGCACGCGGTGGCGTATTTGAATCGATTTGATTTACCCATCACTAAATATTGCTTGTGACGTCATAGTTGGTAGTCAGAAATGGCACGCTTGGTTTTCATACAGATCGTAATACTTGCGTTATCTACATCTATCTATATCTGTGGTCGTGACAATTCCATTATTATTTATAAACATAACTGTCCACACCTTTTGACCTTCAGGCATGACCTTTAAAAGTTCACAGCCAGACATTGACACACGAACCCATCTGAGTATTAAATAATACATACAAAAAGGACTTAACCTGCTTTGACAGTCAAACAGAGCAGACGTGTTACTAATTTACTCCAGAGAAATTATTTTCATTGTACGCAATAAGAACCCATAAAGTAACAGTGTTAAATACCGAAATTAGCATACATCGAGTGATACGGTAGTGACTAATTGCTTCTAAACTTCGGCGCACCAGCGGCGCGTGTACCCCCCGCGCGCACCTCGAGTAAAAGAGACATCTGCATTTTTCTTCTCACTCGCGCGCACGCGCCTACGCATAACACGCAGGTATACTACAAAACTTTTAATTATGAGTGATCACCGCCTGCCACAATCCAGAAACGTACCAGTGGGCCAATCTTGTTCGAACTCACAACCGGACTTATCAAAAATTTGTGATGATGATGCGAAAAACAATGTTAGCTGCCGGAAAAGAAAAGAATGAGAATGTTGCGATGTGCTAACTGCACTCAATGACTTTCGGGCGGAGATGATCTCAATATTACAATCAAACTTGAAACCTATGCGTGATGATATATCTGCAATGAAAGATCAGATAAATGATATTAAAAGCTCAACCAACACATTGTTAGCAGAACACAAAAACATGAAAAAAAAAATCTCAGTACTTCAACAAAACTGCGCAAACACGGAATCGAAAATATCAACGCTTGAAGTTGAAATCGAAAATATTAAATCGACCACTTCTAAACCAAGCACATCTGATATTTTTGCTGGTGAAAAATTTATTTCTGAACTCCAGGAAAGGAGTAACAGAAGTAAAAATGTCATAATTGTTGGCCTGCCAGAGCAGACTCTGGCGGATAACTCTGCACGTCAAACTGAAGATGTGAAGGCTGCTCAGACTGTCCTGCAAAATGTAGTTTCGGAAATTCCTAAGGTAGTCAAGGCTATGCGACTTGGTAAATACGCTCTTGGAAAAAATCGTCCGCTAAAGATATGCTTTAAAAGCTCTCAGGAAGCAAAGGAAATATTGCAGAATAAAAATAAAGTACTAAGCAACATCAAATTATACTCAGATCAGACCCCTACTCAGAAGAATATAATGAAGGAAATGAGCCAAGAGTTGGCTCGACGTAAAGAAAACGGGGAAAAAGACCTGATTATTAAGTATATTAACGGCACTCCAAAGATCGTAGAAATGCCTTCAAAAAACCTCAATCCCTAATCTCGCCGATCTTGCAAAACCAAACCAACGAAACTATTACCTATCAACTATGTCACACCTACCAGGATCTATACATATACACCAAAATCTACCTTAAATATTTTATTTTACGCAAATGTGCGAAGTATACGCAGGCGAGGAAAATTTGACGAACTGAAATGTTCCTTACAATCGATTGAAAACACAACCCATGTTATCCTACTCACGGAAACATGGTTAAGATCTAAAGAGGATGCGGAATCATTTCAGCTACCCAACTATACACATTATTATAATCTCAGAACAGACTCAAGAGGCGGTGGGGTTTCTATATATGTGCATAATAATATAAATCATAGCTTGAACGAAGAAACCTACACCGGAGGTATAAACTACCTTTGGGTAAGTCTAGAAAAATATGCACTGAGCATAGGTTTAGTCTACAACCCTGGAACTACCAACATAAAAGAGTTTCTTGAAGTGTACTCATCACAATTGATTAGCAAAAAGCGAGCTATTGTCTTTGGTGATTTTAACATCGACCTATTAACAAAAAATAGCAACAGCAAACAGTATAGAACTGCCGTCCAAGAATCTGGCTACGAAATTATTAATCATATCAACGAAGACTACTGCACACGTGAATCCACTTCTACAAAGACTATTCTCGATCACGTATGCTCAAACTTGAAACATAAGGGCTTTCACATGGCAATTGTTGACTCACCCATGTCCGATCATAAGCAGATTTACCTATCAATGAAAAAGTGCAAATCACCACCTAGAAAACGTGTCAAGTATGATGCAGTGGACTACGAAAAACTCTTCGAATATATCAAAAGTACAAATTATCAGTCAAATGACAACTACTACAACAACCTCGAACAGTATATAAAGTGTGCAATACTTGAAAGTAAAGTTACTAAAAGTAAAGTCCTAAATCCACCCCAACAAGACTGGATATGCAGAGATATAATAACAAAGATTCATGAAAGAAATGTAGTTTGGCATAAATTGAAGCAAGATCCAGAAGACGAGGAATTAAATAAACAATTTATAATAGAGAGGAACAAAACAACAGAAAGAATTCAACATACTAAAAAAAAATACTACTATGAAACATTCAAGAAATACTCAGGAAACCCAAAGAAGATGTGGAAACTAATTAACACACTGTCCAACAACAAGGTCAAAACACATTGTACTCCTCCAAATCTAGTAACCAAAGATGGTCCAGTAACCGATGGTAGCAAAATCTGTGAGACTTTTAACATATTCTTCTCAACTATCGGTTCGACACTCGCTAATGCTATCCTAACGACACAACAAAAACACAACATAGACACAACACAGACAACAGATTATACTCATCAACTAACTACTTTTACACCATGTCAAACGGACGAAATCTCAAAAATAATCGTTAGTCTTGATTCTAACTGTAGTGTAGGGATTGACGGGATAACCACAAAAATAATTAAATGTTTAAGAACCCTAATATCAGATAAACTGACCACTTGTATTAATGAACACCTTGCCGAGGGAACGTTTCCAGATGCTCTGAAAATCGCAAAAGTTACCCCTATCCATAAATCTGGCACAAAAAGTGACCCGAACAATTACCGGCCTATCTCCGTCCTTCCTGTTGTGTCCAAAATTTTTGAAAAAGTTATTTATTCCCGATTAGACAAATACCTCGCCTCTATTAACTTCCTTTACAAACGACAATATGGGTTTCGTTCTCTGTCCAACACATTATCAGCCACAGCAGACCTAATAACAGCAACACAAACAAATATTGACCAAAAAAAGATAGCACTAGGTCTTTTTATAGACCTAAAGATAGCTTTCGATACCGTTAGCCACTCAATATTACTACAAAAGCTCAGTAACATAGGTGTTTCAGGGGTGGCACACAAAATGATTGAGTCATACCTAAAGAATAGGCATCAAATAGTAAAAATCGGGGAATACCAAAGTAAACCACACAGCACAGGCTCATTCGGTGTGCCCCAGGGATCAGTTCTTGGACCACTATTCTTTCTTATTTACATCAATTCCGTGCACGAAATTTCATTACATGGACATGTTTCCCTTTATGCTGATGATACCTGTCTTTTTTACTATGGCACTTCGATTGGCGACATGATCAAGCAAGCGCAGGAAGATTTAAACACATTATCTATTTGGTTCCAACAAAACCTGCTTACAATTAATGCTGCTAAGACTAGTTATGTCATTTATAAACCCAAAAATAAAAAAATACCCGCTCACCCCCCCTTGACCATTGATAATCAAATAATACAGCAAAAACAGTACGAAAAATACCTTGAGCTAAGAGTAGACTGTCAGTTAAACTGGAAAATATAAATTGATCACATCAGATCCAAGCTATCCTCACTTTTGGGCTCATTGCGCAATGTTGTCCATTGCCTTCCTCATCGAGTGCGCCAGACCATTTATAATTCGTTAGTGAAGCCACACCTGATGTACATAATAGAAATATGGGGCAACGCGCCAAACACTAACCTAAAGGACCTACAGATCGCTCAAAATAAAATTATTAAACTATTGTTCCACTATGACTACCTTACACCTACAATCCAAATTTACAGGGAAACGAAGCTCATGAGTATTAAACAACTCCATGCATACTGTACCAGCATACTCATAAGAAAAATTCTGAACAAGTCCATTCACACACAAATACACTTCACTAAAATACATCAAGTACATAATCGTAGCAGTCGTAGGAAGGATCACATTTTGCTACCGCGAGTGCGGACAGTCAATGGCGAGAGAACAATTATTTTTGCGGGAGTACAACAGTATAATAAACTACCTAAAGAAGTAAAGAATGCGAACTCGTTTAATATTTTCAAAGCCAAATTAAAAAATCACATACTTAATAATCAAACATTACTACCATGAATAGACTTGCCCTACTGTTGCGTTGCTTTGTTGTGGCACCGGGTTCGCATTTCTTATCTATTATGAATATTTGCGACCATAGTAATTATTTCTTTTGCGGGTGGATTGAAAAGTTTGAAGTTTTGTACTCGTTAATGTTACTTACGAACCTACGAAGTGAAATGTTATTAACTTAAATAATATTGCGTAAATGATTTTTTGTAATGGAAAACAATAGCTGCTTAGTTTGTGTGTCAAAGTTCTATTAAGATTAGTAAGTTTTCAAAATGTTCTCAAGTAAATGAAATCTTTGTAATTTCTTATTGAGAAATAAATTTCTTTAACCATACTTACTGTTATTAAATTTAAGAGCAGTACCTAAGTGCAGTTAGCCAAAAAATCCGGTCAAGTGCGAGTTGATATTTTTTCTTTCTTTAATATTGAAAATATCATTGAGTGTGTTGTCTCGGAGCACTTACATTAAAACGAATATCTTGGGACTAGCTTTGTTCATGAGGCTATAGTTGAACTATAAGGGAGAGCGCCCGCTAGCAAATTAGTTCCCCAGCAACTTTTTTGTCTCTGTCGCTGTCTCCTCGCCGAGGTTTGGACCATGCGCACACGGGAGCGACATCAACACTACTTTTTTGTTAAATTTTCGGTTGAACGGCAACTGGGAAGCAAGCAACATTTTTGTCGCGCTGTGCGCACTTGCATTCCAACCAATAGACGGGCGGCAGTTGCGTCCAAACCCACGGATAAAAATGTCTTCCAGATGTCATGTCGCTCTATGCGCGATTTTCATACAAACCCGTGGACTTGATGTGAGAGACAAATTAGTTACGGAGACAAAAGTTGCTTTTGGGCGACCCTCCCTAACTTTAGTTTTAACATAATTTCTATAATGTATTTTTACACGGAGCGTCTATTTTCTGACATATGCAATTCAGCTTATCACCCTACTACTACACTACAAATGATTGAATAATTAAAGTTCAAACTTACTTAATTGGGGTATTATTAAAAGAAATCAAAGTGACCAAAACAAAGATAAAAGATATCAAATCAAAACACGGCTATTGCTAATGTTTTCTATAAAACATTACACCATCAACCCAATTCACACTCTCTCCCTACACATTTAAGTCTATTTTTAAACACAGTGACTTTTCCAACGATATCTTGGCAAATATTTACTGGACTGTCTAAAGGTAACGCCACGACTAATGGCGCGGACGTAGCCCTCGGGCCCCTCATTAGAACCTCTCACTGAATAGTACCTAGTGTCCCGTTTAAGTCTTTTGTAACATTTTCAAGAATTTAAGACACCCTGTGATGTGTCGTTTGATGCGAAAACTGGAGGACTGTCAGGTGACGAAAGAAAATGATAAATGGTCCCAAGTCTTGAAGAATTTTCGTGACGACTGCAAGAGACAAGAAAATGGTTTCCCGCTATTAGATATTATGAACGATATTTTTAGAGTTCCGTACCTCAGAAGGAAACACCCGAACCCTTATAGGGTCACTTCGCTGTCAGTCCATTCATCCGTCCGTCTGTCTGTAAGTCTGTCAAGACCCTTTTACTCAGGAACGGGTGGAGATACATACTTGTAGTTAAAATTAATATCGATTATGTAGGACTGCGGTCCCAAGGGACCGAAGCTTGAAGCTTGATTTTTTTAGAGCTCCAAGGAGCTCTAAAAAAATCAAGCTTCTAAGTCGACGCAATAAAAAATATGACACAGACATATTTTGATACTCGCAAATAAATCAAAATCTTTAAAGAATCATGAAATTTGGCAAAGAAGCAAGGTGCACAGTACAATTAAAGGAAAAAGTCTAGAAATCGTTAATATGTAGTTTCATCACATAAAATTTTGCGATTATAAACTTACCTTCATTTGCAATTGGAGAATTTGCCGTTACGTAATTAATATCAATGAATGGGAGAACATGATTTTCAACTGCCAAGTTAAATTTATTCTTGGGATAAATTCATCCCAACTACGGAACCCTTCATCAGTTTTTTTACCTACGAAAAAATAATGTTATCAGTGCAAAACAAATGTATATTTTTTGATATAGTAAAGTATTCTGCCGTCATAAAGAAAAATGGCACAACTAACATTTTTTCAAAATTGAGTTATATACATATTTGGACCGAGCCAAAGGTCTCTTTGTCAGCCGATGACCTAAAAAAATCTAGGCAACAATTTCATTCAAAATTTTAAGCAACAAAACTGAACGAACTTTCCTGTCACCTTTTGTCAACGGATCTAATTTATCGCCTATACAAGACTTAACAAAAAGCTTTTTGTACAACTTTTTGCGACATAATACATCGTTTGTGAAATTCAATCTTGTACATCGGCACCATTAGCTTACATAAGGGGGATTCTCGTAAAAACTCATCCAACGTAATCCGACTGCGAGACTAAAAAAAGATGATTATGTTTTCGATATAAAAAGTATCAAAATTTTTCATGATTGTAAAAATAACTTGCATAATATGTTGAAAAGAGAATAGACAATTACCATCTTTATTTTTGTTGTTTGAGTTTTGATAAAGATAAGATTAATGAAAAGACACAAGGAATCATACATAGTTTCGCACATGATAATCAAAATGATGCTAAACTGCGGGGTAATTGCGTAACACACTAACAATGACAATACCGTTCATTTTGACAATTCAAAAACATTCATTGCATAATTTACGTTGTCGAGAAGACGAATTTTTCAAACATATGAAGCAATGGATTAGCAAAATCCATAAATTTTCCAAAATCCGTGTGATTGTGATTTAAGGTATGTTATGCAATAATTGGGCTGCCGGTTGTTGAAGGGTCTCTGGGAGCAATGACAGCAGCACAGCAGTACTGCATACATATAAGCATACGAGTTCATATTATAAATATTAATTAATCTAAACAAAACAACTAAGCTACTGCCTGTAGAACTATATTTTGCAAAGAAAATTAAAGCCTCTAGTTTAATCACAACAACACGGTTTGTGTTGTTGTGATTAAACTAGAGGCTTTAATCTTCTGTGAAATTATCTAACAAGCACATCGATAATATTAGCATAAATAAACTTTGCCCACTAGACCGCTCTACGCAAATAAGTAAATTCTTGTACTAAGCGCTTCCGAAGTACTCGTAGTATGAAAACATCTCAGATGAAAGTCGAAGTTACAATGTATTCACAACAGCTATTAACGTGAACTAGAAAGTCGAAGAACTATCAAATGCTTAACTACAGCTCGCAGTTCTGTGGTTAAGGTGTTGCCACAGGAATTTTATGTTTGTTTCGTGTTTCGCAAAATTTGTTCAACTTAATTCTAAACTCTTTGAAGGTAAAAATAATTTTAATAAACGAAAAGTCACACAGTATTTATTGAAAATCCCTGTACCTAGGATAGAACTATTCAGGCGCAGCTGCGTGTATATGGCACCGCTTATATATAACTCATTACCTATCTGGATAACCGAACTACCTTACAAAAAATTCTGTGTGGTTTTGAAAAAATGGTTGATATCGCACAGTTTTTATTCTGTCAGCGAATTTCTGAACAAAAATCTTGTTAGTCCTCACTTCAGAAATGCATTGTAATATTTTTTAACTTATTTGTCTTCCTTTGTTAATTTAATTAACTGTAAGTTATTAGTATGTTACTGCATGTTGTTAATACATACCTACTTCATGTATTAAATATTTGCATGCCATCATTACATGGCGGAATGTGTCTTTGCACTACAATTTTACATAATCTTCTTTTGTACCTACTTATCACATTTTATGCAAATAAACGATTTTGATTTGATTTGTGTCAGAATGTATAATTTAATAGTAAGGTAGTTTAGTAAATATTGTTAATTGTATTCCTATGAAATGTATTATTGACAAAGGTGTCATAATGTATTAAACGGATTATTGACAAAGGTGTCATAATATTGTATTGGACGGAAGGGTCCCATAAAATGTATTGTTAACCATGGTGCCATTTTGTAGAGGATGAAAGAGTCCCACCGTACACTGTTTTGTAAAGAAGTTTTGTTTCAATATAACGTGTGATTACAAACGTAATGGTTCAATTGTATTCTTAATTAATTAATCAATATGAGTAATTTTATAATTTGTTATGTTATTGTATAAGCACGAGGTCATGCTTAGCATAGGATGGCCGACTGTCAGAATGTATAATTTAATAGTAAGGTAGACAATATAGATGTATAAATAAATATAAAATGCTAAATGAATAAATGTAAAAACCTAGTGTGTTTGTGCTCACCGTAAAACGAAACGTGCGCCTGCAACTGCAAACGCACGTCTTGTGTGATTCATAATCCCCGCCACTGAGTAGGCGTATAAAAACGAGTGTTGCACAAGCAAACGGGCAGTTGAGTTCGAGTGATTGTAGAGTGCGCACCTCTGAGTCTGAACTTAAATGTAAGTACTATGTGTTATTATTAATTTTAAGCACCATTGTTTGCTGTTGTGATTTTGAATGTTTTTTGTTTTATAATATACTTAAAAAATATAATCTTGTAAAGCCAAGTTTTGTATATTTATTTCATACCTATATTTATATATCCTTATAACTTTATGGTCCACACAATTTAAATAAAGTAAAATAGATAAGGTAGGATTGTCCTACAAAAGGGTATGGCGATCTTACATTATCAGAAGCGGGATTCGAATTTGAAATATGTTTAAATAAATAATTGTAAACATTTTTTTTTCTTCCTTTTTTTAAATTGTGTAACGGCTAAACCTGCGTAGTTTGCTTTCGTTATTTTTTTTAATTCCAGATAAAAATGGAAGTATGTACTGGTACTGCTGCGGGGCAAATACCCTCGCGGCACTCTGCGGGCCGATCTGATGTACATCGATCACGCAGCCCCGTACGTCGCTCTCCAAGTCCTATATTGTCAATGAGGACACGCAGGGAACGCATAGAGCATCTGAAAAGTCGTGAGTTGCAATCGCCTCACAGCCGATACGATGATTGGTTGTCTCGCAGCCTTCGTAATGAGCGATTGCCTAGTCGCCAAAGTGACGGGCAATCGCCACGCAGTCGACGTGATGGGCGCTCGCCATGCAGTCGACGCGATGGGCGCTCGCCACACAGTCGACGCGATGGAAGCTCGCCACGCAATCGACGCGATGGGCGCTCGCCACGCAGTCAACACGATGGGCGCTCGCCACGCAGTCGACGCGATGGGCGCTCGCCACGCAGTCGACGCGATGGGCGCTCGCGATGCAGTCGACGCAATGGGCGCTCGCCATGCAGTCGACGCGATGAGCGCTCGCCACTCAGTTGGCGCGATGGACAGTCGCAGTGCAATCAGCGTGATGGGCAGACGCCGCACATTCGACGCAATGGGCAGTCGCCGCACAGTCGACGCGATGGGCAGCCGCCGCGCAGTCGACGCAATGGGCAGTCGCCGCGCAGTTCACGCGATGGGCAGTCACCGCGCAGTAGACGCGATAGACAGCCATCCCACAGTCGACGCGATGAGCAGTCACCACGGAGCCAACGCGACAGGCGTTTGATGTGCAGCCGAGGTGACGGGAGGTCACGCAGTCTTCAGCGTGGTGGGCAGTCTTGCAGCCGAAGTGACCGATGGCCTTCTGGCACACAGGACCAGCCTTTAGGAGCTCATCAGCCACTCCGCTACCTTGGTGAAGAACAGATCCGGAAACCGGGTGAGTCAGCTGCACATTCTTATAAAATTGACGATATTGCTCAGATTTTTCAAATGATAAAAACCTTAAATCATACTGATTCGTTGGATAAACTAGGGTCTATGCAAAACACTATACCAGAATTTGATCCAGGCAGGAAAGAACAGACGATGACCATGTGGCTACACAAAGTAAACGAATGTGCACTCATTTATAGTTTGACTGAAAAACAAATTGTACACTTTGCCTTACCCAAGTTAAGAGGCGTTGCCAAGAGGTGGTACGAGGGTCTTTCGTCTGTCCTTTATTCCTGGAACGAATGGCAACAGAAGCTTCTGTCTGCATTCCCTCCGGAGGAAAATTATGGGCAAATGCTCAGTGACATGTTGGCTAAAAGGGCCCGATTTAACGATTCGTTAGAAGAATACTTCTATGAAAAAATTGGTTTAATAAATCGATGTGGTATAGAAGGCACTCGCGCTGTAGAATGCGTTTTGCACGGTATTGACGATCGATCTGTGAGGTTGGGCGCCGAAGCTGTTAAGTTTTCAGACCCAGATAAATTATTATCGTATTTACGTAACGTGAGAAATATAAAGCCGCTAAATGACCGTAAAAACGTTAAAGGTCCCTTGAATAAAAACGGTGACACACAGTCTCGAACTTCTGGGAATAGCAAGCAAACTCGTTGCTTAAATTGTAAACAAGAAGGTCATTTCGTTGCTCAGTGTCAGCGTCCAATTAAGAAATGCGGTAAATGCAGTAAAATCGGCCATGAAACCGAACAATGCTACTCTAAAATTCCAGCCCCAGATAAAACCGTTTTAAGAGTTGCTAGTAATGAAGTAGGCTTATCAATCGATGACTCTGTTTTGTTGAAGCCTAATCAAAAATATTTTAAGCAGGCTGTTGTCAATGGGGTCTCTGTGCAGGCCTTCATTGATTTAGGTAGCGAATGCTCCATGATTAAAGATTCTGAGTTTCGAAAGATCAGTAATGAATTTGACACCAAGGACTTGCCGATCCTGAGGGGTTTCGGTAATTCAATAGTCAGTGTCATCGGTAAATTTAACGCTCATATTATCATAGACAGTGCTGCCGCCAATGTAGACCTACTCATAGTCCCCGATAACGTCATGCCTTTTCCGCTTATGATTGGTCAAACGTTTACAGAACAGTCGCACATAATAATAAAGAAAACAAGCGATTGTTTAGATATATCAAGCCTGGGCATTCTTGAAAGCTATAACCACAAACTTAAATTATTTTGTAAAAACAAAACTGAAGTGTCCGGACTTACTATTGTCGAGGTATATAGTAACGACCCTAGTTTTGATGGAGAAGTATTCGTAGAAGGGAGTGTACGATATAAAGAACACGTCAAATACTCAGTTCTGTCTGGTATGTATTATGTTCGGAATGGCCTCGGACTTATAGTTATTACTTGTGCTCCCACTTTGAGATTAAGCTTTGACGCTGACTTTTTTATAGCGCGAGGCCTAGTAGCCCACGAAGAGGAAGTATGTCACGTTTTAAATGTCATAAACTGTACAGCTCGTGTGCCTTCAACCTTAACAGAAGCCCAATTAAATATTGCTGATGATCTATTTGCTGAAGATAAAGAAAAACTATTGTCATTACTAAATGATTATCGAGAATGTTTTGCTCTGGATTTAACGGAATTGGGTAGTACGTCGATCGGTAACATGAAAATAGACTTATGTGATGATCAACCGGTAGTTTATAGGCCCTATAGACTGGCAATTCCAGAAAAAGAAGTAGTTAGATCAAGGAGTTGTTAGATAATAATATCATACGCCCCTCTACTTCAGCTTATGCGAGTCCCATAGTCCTCGTTAGAAAGAAAACCGGTGAATTCCGACTTTGTATTGACTATCGAGCGCTCAACAAAAAAACTATTAAAGAAAATTATCCAATGCCTCTCATTGACGATCAATTGGATATTTTATCAGGGAATACGTTGTTTACCACATTAGATCTGGCATCCGGATATTATCAGGTGCCTATTGCTGAAACTGATAAACATAAAACTGCATTCGTCACACCTGATGGGCATTACGAGTTCAATCGCATGCCATTTGGTCTGGCTAATGCGCCAGCAACGTTTCAGCGGTTAATGAATCAGATATTAGGGAATGCTCGACATGGGGAAGCTTTGGCATACTTAGACGACGTAATTATACCCAGTAAAACTTTTTCTGAAGGTATGGAAAGGTTGCAGTCTGTACTAGATTTATTTAAAAACGCTGGACTTTCTCTTAAACCATCTAAGTGTTATTTCTTTAAACGCGCAGTAGATTACTTAGGGTTTGAGGTATCGGAAAAAGGTATTCGACCAGGTTCAAAAAAAATTGAAGCTGTTGAACGTTTTCCTGTACCACAAAACCAGCATAACGTCCGTCAGTTTCTAGGACTGGCTAACTTTTTTAGGAGGTTTGTCCCCAAGTTTTCTATTTTGGCAAAACCACTCACCCATTTGTTAAAAAAGAATATTCCATGGCAATGGGGACCAGACCAAGACACAGCATTTAAAGTTTTGCAAAAAGAATTATCTCAAAAACCTATTTTGGCATTATACAATCCTAACGCTTTAACAGAATTACATACCGATGCTTGCAAAATAGGCATAGCTGGAATTCTTTTACAAAGAGATGAAAATTTAGTTCTCAGACCAATTGCTTATTTCAGTAGACAAACGACCCCCGAAGAACAGAATTACTCATCGTATGACTTGGAAACATTAGCAGTTGTATCCGCTCTTCAAAAATTTCGGGTTTACTTGGTTGGTTTATCTTTTAAAATAATCACAGATTGCAACTCGTTAAAAGCAACGTTCCAAAAAAGAGATATGCTTCCTCGTGTCGCGCGATGGTGGGAACAGATGCAAGAGTACAATTTTTCAATTGATTATAGACCAGGCTCATCCATGTCCCACGTTGATGCGCTCAGTAGGAATCCGGTATCAAGTTCGGAAACCGGAGTTTTCGCGGTGTCAGAGTCTACATGGTTGGCTACTGTGCAAAATGCCGATGATGATATACAAAGAATAATAGGCATTCTTAAAGATCCAAAATTTGATGACTTAGTCGATATAAAAACTAGTTTCAAACTAAAAAATGACAAATTGTTTCGAATAACTGCTGATGGGGATCGATGGGTTGTGCCAAAAGGAGTGCGTTGGCAAATTGTAAAGCAAAACCATGATGATATAGGTCATTTTGGTTTTGAAAAAACTTTAGATAAAATTAAATCCAATTACTGGTTTAATAAAATGCGACGTTTCATAAAAAAATACGTAGATTCATGCCTGGAATGCGCATATGCAAAATCATCCGGTGGGAAAAAACCTGGTTATCTTAACCCAATACCAAAAATAGCAGCTCCTTTTGACACAATACACATTGATCATACAGGTCCCTTTGTGCGAAGTAGTAAAGGCAATATGTATATTTTGGTTTTAATAGATGCCTTTACCAAATATATTTGAAAGCAGTAAGAAATACTAAAACTAGTACGTCCATTAAAGTACTTAAAGAGTATTTTGGCATCTTTGGGGTTCCTAGAAGAATAATTTCCGATAGGGGATCCTCATTTACAAGTGACAGTTTTAAAGCATTTATTAAAGAAAAGGGAATCAAACATGTACTTAATGCTGTTGCTACCCCCAGAGCGAATGGGCAGGTAGAAAGATATAATAAGACAATTGTAGATTCATTAACAGCAAAAACTATTGGTGTGGCTGAAAATAAATGGGACGATCACTTGCCTGAGATACAATGGGGAATAAATAATACGTTAAACAAGGGTATTAATCGGACCCCTGCGGAAGCTTTATTTGGCAAACGGTTAACGGGAAGTAGTGAGAATAAAATTATTTCCGAACTAGAGGGTGATATTACTAAGACTAATGAACAAAATATAATAGAAATTCGTGACGAAATTAGTGAGCATATAGCTACCAGTCAGGACAAAGATAAATCTTATTTTGATAAGAAACGTTGTGCCCCGGTAAAATATCAGGAAGGGGATTTAGTACGTATTGAGCGTCAGGTGCCTTCTACAGGGCACAGTAAAAAGTTAATACCTAAATTTCAAGGTCCATACAGAATTACAAAAGTATTGGATCACGACCGATATCATGTCGAAGATACACCTCTCACAAAAAAGGGTGGTAGAGGTTATTCCACGATAGTCGCGGTCGATAAACTAAAACCGTGGCTGAATTTTAATAGGCCACATGATAGTGACAATGATTTATCCAACGAGTCTGATTAACAAACAAGTATTTCTATTTACAAAAAAAAATATATATACATAATAATAATAAACTAAAAGAGACTAAAAAGTCTTATTATTTTTAAAGACAGAAGGGTCTTTAATTTATATGTTATGTATCTTAATAAGTATATTTCTTACATGTGAAATTATTTATGTTGACAAAGGTGTCATATTATTAAGGACTAAAGGGTCCCATCATAAATATTGTTAATTGTATTCCTATGAAATGTATTATTGACAAAGGTGTCATAATGTATTAAACGGATTATTGACAAAGGTGTCATAATATTGTATTGGACGGAAGGGTCCCATAAAATGTATTGTTAACCATGGTGCCATTTTGTAGAGGATGAAAGAGTCCCACCGTACACTGTTTTGTAAAGAAGTTTTGTTTCAATATAACGTGTGATTACAAACGTAATGGTTCAATTGTATTCTTAATTAATTAATCAATATGAGTAATTTTATAATTTGTTATGTTATTGTATAAGCACGAGGTCATGCTTAGCATAGGATGGCCGACTGTCAGAATGTATAATTTAATAGTAAGGTAGACAATATAGATGTATAAATAAATATAAAATGCTAAATGAATAAATGTAAAAACCTAGTGTGTTTGTGCTCACCGTAAAACGAAACGTGCGCCTGCAACTGCAAACGCACGTCTTGTGTGATTCATAATCCCCGCCACTGAGTAGGCGTATAAAAACGAGTGTTGCACAAGCAAACGGGCAGTTGAGTTCGAGTGATTGTAGAGTGCGCACCTCTGAGTCTGAACTTAAATGTAAGTACTATGTGTTATTATTAATTTTAAGCACCATTGTTTGCTGTTGTGATTTTGAATGTTTTTTGTTTTATAATATACTTAAAAAATATAATCTTGTAAAGCCAAGTTTTGTATATTTATTTCATACCTATATTTATATATCCTTATAACTTTATGGTCCACACAATTTTAATAAAGTAAAATAGATAAGGTAGGATTGTCCTACAAAAGGGTATGGCGATCTTACATTTGCTTTGATTGTTTGTTCAATTCTGTTCGGCTTGCGACTTTGCCGCATCATGAGGTTATGAACAGTTTGCATCTGAAACTAGTAGTTTTAATGAACAATGAACGTAAGTACAACCGTAGAGGTAAATATGACTATTATATGTAGTGTCAAATCATAGCTTTTAGTAGTGAAATTTATGATTTAGAACAAATTAACTCCATTACTATATTAGACTAACCCCTTGCACAATATCTTGATAGATTTCTTCACAGAGGTCGCTTAGGAATGTCACATCAGCTAGCTTATAAAAACTGACATGTAAAAATGATTTTTAATATTCAAGTTACAAAAAAACATTTAATTTCAGGAATAGGATATTTCAAGGAAATAGGAAATTTAAAAATTCACAAAAACTAACTTTAACAACATAATACATACACGTTGATTACGAGTACGAAATACTTACAATAACTTCTATAAATGTGGGAATTAATCTAAATATTCTATATAAATAATAAATAATATTAATATAAATATCTAATTCTTTATAAATAATATTAATATCTAAATATTCTACCTCTGCTTATTGGTAAATAATTTAAAATATGTGTTTGAAATAGAAGGAATTAATTAGTTGATGTACAACTAAATTCCACTAATGAGCTATGCAAGAGGATTGAAAATGGCCAAAGTGAACAAAGCTAAGAAGACATAGTGAGACTGGCTGGAAAGATGCGGATATCCGTATTCGCGCCAATTTGAACTGTATTGTGATGTGAAGAGCACAAGGCGTTTTAGGCTGTAGCGACAGAGTAGAGGAGTATTTTCAACAACTGATGGATGGACACAGATGGAAATGATGCAGTAGATGAAACAGGAAGATTGATGAATACTGCACTTTGTACCGGATAGAATACAAACTGAAATTTTGAACTGATAACTATGACTACCAGTATCTAGTATGGTTATTGTTTTTTTTTTGTTGCTTACCGTACCTACGCACGTGAGTAGTTAAAGTCCTTTCACAATTATTTTACCGCTGACTTTGCTTTACTGTCAAAATCACAATGATCTTTATTCTCATTCTAATAAGGTTGCTGTTGTGATGCTGCCACTGACAAGTCTGTCAAAATCATTGTCATCTTTATTCTCATTCTAATAAGGTTGCTGTTGGGATGCTGCCACTGACAAATCTCTCAAAATCATTGTGATCTTTATTCTCATTCTAATAAGGTTGCTGATGGGATGCTGCTACTGACAAGTCTGTCAAAATCATTGTGATCTTTATTCTCATTCTAATAAGGTTGCTGTTGTGATGCTGCCACTGACAAGTCTGTCAAAATCATTGTGATCTTTATTCTCATTCTAATAAGGTTGCTGTTGGGATGCTGCCACTCTGCGTCGACTGCCGGGAGGACACGGCGTGACATACGCTGGCAGAGTGTGCTGCTTGGGACGAGCCACGCCATGCCCTCATCTCAGAGGTAGGCAGCGACATGTCGCTGCCGGCCGTAGTCGAGTCGATGGTCGACAGCGAAGAGTCCTGAGACGCGGTGGTTTCCTTCTGCGAAACAGTCGTCTCGCAGAAGGAGGCTGCAGAAAGGGAGAGGGAGATCTCGTCCACTGGGGTGGTTTTAGTCAGTAAGAGTCTGACAGACCCCGCCGCCCGCCATAGGGCGGCGGACGTCTATGAGGATTTTCCAACCCGGAAACAAAAAAAAAAACCGGACAAGAGCGAGTCGGACTCGCGTACCGAGGGTTCCGTAACATCCGGGTTTATGCATAAGGTTTATGTTTATGAAATTATTATTTTTTATTTTATTTTTGAGTTGATTGAATAAATGGTAAATTGCGGGTTCACGATTTATGACGTATTAAAAAAAACTACTTACTTACTACATCTAGTTCAAACCAATTTTCGTTGGAAGTTTACATGGTAGGTAATGTACATCATATATTTTTTTTAGTTTTATCATTCTCTTATTTTAGAAGTTACAGGGGGGGGGGACACACATTTTACCATTTTGGAAGTGTCTTTCGCGCAAACTATCCAGTTTAGAAAAAAATTATATTAGAAACCTCAATATCATTTTTGAAAACCTAACCATAGATACCCGACACGTATGGGTTTGATGAAAAAAACATTTTTGAGTTCCAGTTCTAAGCATGGGGACCCCCAAAATTAATTGCTTTTTTTTCTATTTTTGTATGAAAATCTTAATGCGGTCCACAGAATACATCTACTTACCAAATTTCAACAGTATAGTTCTTATAGTTTCGGAAAAAAGTGGCTGTGACATACGGACGGACAGACAGTCAGACGGACAGACGGTCAGAGAGACAGACATACGGACAGACAAACAGACATGACGAATCTATAAGGGTTCCGTTTTTTGCCATTTGGCAACGGAAACCTAAAAAGGATGCTGCCATTGTCAATGTCTGTCAAAATCACAGTGGTCTTTATTCTCGTCGCAATAATGGTTCTGTTAAGTTGCTGCTTAGGTTGCGGTTAGGTTGCCTATGCTGTGTGTAGTGAATGAAGTCAGGCTGTGGATGATGATGATGCTGCTGTCAAAGGTAAAATAAAATAACAGTGAACGGACTGTAAGTATCGCCCTAAATTCTAAAATACTTAAAAAAAAAAACGGTCAAGAGCGATTCGGGCTCGCTCACCGAGGGTTTCGTACAAATTTGTAGGTATGTAAATAGTTTATCACGGGTTTTTTTTTTAAATTAACTACAAATTTTATTGTTTTCGGATTTTTTCCTTTACTTATGCTATATGGCCTTACTTCTTGTCAAAATTCATGATTTTAAAGGATCTTGACAGGCAGACAGACGGACAACAAAGTGAGCATATAAGGGTTCCGTTTTTTCCTTTTGAGGTACGGAAGTCGGAACCCTAAAAAGAGAGTACACTTCCTTTGCAATTTTGTGCGTCGCTAAACTGGGGATCGATACGAACTATACAAAACAGCACAACGTGTCGTCAGCTGCGTTCAATACTTGCCACCTCTATAATCTCAACTGCGGAACATGATCATATAAGTAGTTTAGTGTCATCATATCTCAGTTTACCCCACACACTCCTACTCCTACATTTGTCTACACCAAAGTCCCATTACCATACTATGGCAGCACCCTTATCTGGCTGAAACTCGGAACCAACTTAGCTCAACTTGCACTGAATACTACATTAAACTAAGTTTGAGTGCCCATCTCGTGGATCGGACTTTGTTGAATAAGTTTATGATTTATGGCAATAACTTTGATATAAAAATGGATATTGGAGACTTTATACGTCCTTCTGTGACCTAATTGTAGAATTTGGAAAGAAAATGTTATGAGATTCACGAAGTTGATTTTTGGGCGATTATTATGGTACTAGCAGCGCCCCGCGGTTTTACCAGCATAACTGTCGATCCTGTGGGAATATCGGGATAAAACTATCCTTTGTTAAAAATTTGGCAGAGAGAAGGATTGCATCCCGGGGAAGGCCCCGAGATGCAATCTATCTCTCTGCCAAATTTTATCGAAATCCGTTCAGTGGTTTAGGCGATAAAAGGTAACAGACAGACAGACACTTTCGAATTTATAATATTAGTATGGATTAACAAGCCAAGCCAAGTTGGGTTCCTATCGGCAAAAATGACGAGTTATCATAGAAACATTCATCTACCTACTGAGCCCGTTTAGGTTGGGGAGGATTTTCAAAAATCCTTACTTATTCATCACTATCGTTATATAAAAACCGGGCAAGAGCGAGTCGGACTCGCGCACCGAGGGTTCCGTAACATCTGGGTTTATGCATAAGGTTTATGTTTATGAAATTAAATGGTTTTTTTTATTTTTGAGTTGATTGAATAAATGGTAAATTGCGGTTTACGATTTATGACGTATTAAAAAAAACTACTTACTAGATCTCGTTCAAACCAATTTTCGGTGGCAGTTTACATTGTAATGTACATCATATATTTTTTTTAGTTTTATCATTCTCTTATTTTAGAAGTTACAGGGGGGGGACACACATTTTACCACTTTGGAAGTGTCTCTCGCGCAAACTATTCAGTTTAGAAAAAAATGATATTAGAAACCTCAACATCATTTTTAAAGACCTACCCATAGATACCCCACACGTATGGGTTTGATAAAAAAAAAAAATTAAGTTTCGGTTCTAAGTATGGGGAACCCTAAAATTTATTGTTTTTTTTCTATTTTGTGTGAAAATCTTAATGCGGTTCACGGAATACATCTACTTACCAAGTTTCAACAGTATAGTTCTTATAGTTTCGGAGAAAAGTGGCTGTGACATACGGACGGACAGACAGACAGACAGACAGACAGACAGACAAGACGAATCTATAAGGGTTCCGTTTTTGCCATTTGGCTACGGAACCCTAAAAAGGAAATCTTGCGCAAAATTTCATGTTTCTAGACCCAGCGGTTTAGGCTCTGCGTTGTCCGTCACTGAATGAATGAACTTAAGATTTTTATTAAGGGGACTACAGGACCTAAACGCAAAAAACGCAAGTTTTATAATGCCTAATAGTTTACGATCGACTACAGTATACAAAAAACTTTTTACAAAAAAAAACAACCGACTTCCAAAAGAAACACTACAAATTGAAAAATAACTTTAATTTCGGAAGTCGGTGTCTTTGGTTCCGCATTTTCGTTTATTGACACCGACTTCCGAAATTAAAGTTATTTTTCAATTTGTAGTGTTTCTTTTGGAAGTCGGTTGTTTTTTTTTTTGTAAAAAGTTTTCATTTTTCACTTTTTAGTGGATCCGTTTGTAATTTATCTAAGTTACAATAGCCTAATGTCAACAGCTCATCACTTGTTACAAAATATTGCTTTTCCCGATGTTGGGACATTAATTGTTGAGGACTCCTCAACAACCACTCACCATACGCATTGTGACGAGCATAAATTGTTTAGCAACCATATTAAAGTAATCGAATCGCAACCCGTGAAATATTTGTCATTGAGTAGTTCCAATGGCCATCTGTGGTCTTCTTCATCAGCTCCACTTTACCAAATGATGATTTCCGAGAGCAAATGCTCAAGTTATTTAAAAAAAATACCCAAATCGTTATAGCTTTGCCTATAAAATTTGAGGGTTTCCCTCGATTTCCATGGGATCCTCTCATCCGATTCCTACTTACTGATAATGGGACCACCTCGAGAGTATACCCTTTCAAACAAAAAAAAGAATTTTGAAAATCGGTCCACAATTGGCGGAGTAATCGCGTAACAAACACAAAAAAAAAAAAAACATACCGTCGAATTGAGAACCTCCTCCTTTTTTGAAGTCGGTTAAAAATCAGAAATATGTTAAATTTTTCAGGATATAATATGCTGGTTAGATACTGTGTTTAAAACATAATACAACTAATTTGATACGATAGAAAAAAATCATGAAGGTACCCCTAAAAACTTTTTTTTACAATAAAAAAACAACCGACTTCCAAAAAAAACACTACAAATTGAAAAATAACTTTAATTTCGGAAGTCGGTGTCTTCGGTTCCGCGTTTTCGTTTATTGACACCGACTTCCGAAATTAAAGTTATTTTTCAATTTGTAGTGTTTTTTTTGGAAGTCGGTTGTTTTTTTTTTTTCTAAAAATGTTTTTATTTTTCACTTTTTAGTGGGTCAGTTTGTAATTTATCTAAGTTACAATAGCCTAATGCCAACTGTTCATCACCTTTTACAAAATTTTGCTTTTCCCGATGCTGGGACGTTAATTGTTGAGGAGTTCTCCTGGTAAGAACCAGGAGATCCTCAACAATCACTCGCAATACGCATTGTGACGAGCATAAATTGCTTAGCAACCATATTAAAGTAATCGAATCGCAACCCGTGAAATATTTGTCAGTGAGTAGTTCCGATGGCCATCTGTGATCTTCATCATCAGCTCCACTTTACCAAGTGATGATTTCCGAGAGCAAATACTCAAGTTACTTTAAAAAATATCCAAATCGCTGTAGCTTTGCCTATAAAATTTGAGGGTTTCCCTCGATTTCCATAGAATCCTCTCATCAGATTCCAACTTGATGATAATGGGACCACCTCGAGAGTATACCCTTTCAAATAAAAAAAGAACTTTTGGAATCGGTCCAGCCGTCTTCGAGTAATCGGTGAACATACACAAGGTAGCTACTATAACTGTTGAGGAATTCCCTTAACTGTCCTTCGTCTTCATCATCAGACCCCTAATGACAGTCGCAACCCATCTAGGTGTAAAGTTCACATCAATACAAATTAATCAAGCCCAAACACAAGGTAACTGCTGTAAATCGTTGAGGAGTCCCCTCGACTGTCTTTCGGCTCCATCATCAGATCGACTCCAGGCCTTCATCAAATTGTAGTGCTTTAAAATACTTAATGAAAAAATTAACAAACGCACTAGTCGCTCCTACGATTTTCGAAAGGACCACCAGGATCTGATGATGGCATCCCAGTGAAATCGAGGGGACGATTTCACTGGGATGCCATCATCAGATCCTGGTTTCCTTATCATGAGACCACCCTTAGCATATATCCTTTCCAACAAAAAAAGAATAATCAAAATCGGTTCATAAACGACGAAGTTATCCGCGAACACACATAAAAAATATATATATATATATATATACGGTCGAATTAAGAAACCTCCTCCTTTTTTTGAAGTCGGTTAAAAATCAAACTAATATACCTACAATCAGTCTGATTTTTTTTCAGATTATTCTACAAACAACGTACTAACTAGCACTAGTGTTTTAACTTTTTAAGTCCAAACAATAGATTTTTTGGAAATAGATAATTGCTTTATATTTTGCAATACATTACAAGCGTTGTGTCATCGCGCTTCTCTTTCTTTTCTATGCAGTCCAACAGTGACCGCGCTTTAGGTTATGTAGTCCCCTTTGGTAGATAATGACACTTTAAAAAAGTCGTCTGTTGTGTGAAAACTGTTAAAATTCTGTAGAACCAAAAGATTAAGTCGAACAGTTTACTGATGGAAAAAGACATAAAGCGAAACATGTGCTTATGGGAGAAAACCATTGGAAAAAATAAACAGCAAATAGGGTACGAGGTTTGTAAAAATGATAGGCACATCTGCACTTAAAATATCCCTCATATTATTATATAACACACCTGTGTTCAAACAATTTTCTACTTAGAAGTTAGTCGAGTGTTGGAAAGTTTTATACACAATAATATTTTGTTCTGTTTTATAAGCTACTGTTTTCGTTCATCATATAAAGTGTCTTAATTTAAGCTTCTTACTTTAATTTAACCCTTCTTCTGCTTAATTTTTAGTTATGTATTTACCAACTTTTTTATCATGTTGTTTGTAACTGTAAAAATTCTGGTTAATTGATATTTTTTTACAAAAACCTAAATTAACGATCGTTAGTTTTGGGAACAAGGGTTCAAACAAGACTCAAATATGTCTTAATTATTTATTTTAAATACAGCTCACCTGTGCACTTGATTATCTTATGATTGTGTCAGTGAGCGGAGTTTGCGCATCTGAATTTTTGGCCAAAGATGTTTGAACTTTTTTCTATCGATACCCTAAGAAAACTCCATCACGAAGGACTAACTAATGAAATCTCTGGAGAGGTTGCAAGCAGACGGTGAACAACATGCAACACGGCGCAAGAATTCGCTGACAAGTTACTACCCCACTTTTACCCCACTTTAACTTTTATTTCATAGTAGATCCTTAGGCAATGTTGCTGCAGATGAACTTGCAAAGAGAGGCTCTGATATGGAGGTGAAACGTACCCACTTCGCCCCCTGCCTTTCTCACAATTTCGTGCTTGGATTCGCCAAAGATCGAAAGAACTCCATAACAACAGATGGTCACGGGCAACAGACTGCAGACAGTCAAAATTGACTTTACCAATGGTACACCCGCGATCAATCAAAAAACTTCTCAACCTGAGTAGAAATAACCTTAAAAACCCCCTTAACAAACATCTTTTTAACATAGGCGCCACAGACAGCCCCCTTTGCAGGGGCTGCTTTGACGCCGAAAAATCAGCCACCCACGTCATCCTGGAATCTGAGGCCGTGAACAATGAGGTCGCTCCGCGAAACTTGTGAAGCTCCTAGAAAACTTCTGTGTTTTTGGGCGGAGCTATATAGGCTGGCTATGTTAGCCAGAAGCCCCACGCACAACAGACTGAATGGGAGTCTAAGTGCGGAAAAGGGAGTCCCATCATCATCATCATAATCATCATACCCCAGTTTTGGAAGCCCATTGACAGATCGTTACTGATGGTAGCCAGTAGAAATTATAATTGCCAGTATAATATAATCATACAGATCGCTACAGATATAGATTATTGGGACGTTAAAACCAGAAATAGATAGGTTTTTCTACCTCCAGTATGCCAAAACTGGTGATCTATCAATCACCAGTTTTGACATATTTGGGTTCACTCGTTAATCTGTTTTCAAATCTCATGCTAAAAGATTAGATTGGCTTTTGTTATTTAGGTCGACCAATCACAACAGCATACGATATGACACATAATACAAAATCACGCCAGTATTGTCCGAAGGGTGCAGCAAACCGCAGAGGTGCAGAGGTGAGAAAACCGATATGTACTAGAACCAAAAATTCAAAGACATCTTGGTCCGCGTGGTAGATTACAGCCCACTCCCTCTCACAGACAGGAGGCTGTGTCCCAGAAGTGGGAACATTATAGGCTGTCTAGCTTCTGCCCATTGACCCTCTAAGGAGTAGAATTTCGAAAAACCCTTTCTTAGTGGATACCTACTCTTTACAAAAAACACACCCTCCAAATTTCATTTCTCTAGGACCAGCGGTTTAGGCTGTGCGTTGATATATCGGTCAGTCATATATAGATTTTAAACATTACCCCATGAGAGATGAGTCTACTTTAGCCAGCATGAAATGAAATATTTGGCATCTCGTAGTTAACCTTGAGAGGTCGTAACTACTTAACCGGACTATCCTCTGGTTGCCTTAAGTAAACTCAAAGCCTCCAGCCAGGGGCGAATATCTAGTATTATACTAAGCGACTACACGCTAAGGGGTACGAACCTCGGCCTAGGGCATTTTATATTAGGGGAGAGGGCAGCAAGCTGGGACAGGCTGGATCAGATTTTTATTATTTAAGCTTGAGATCGGCGTTCCTTATCTAACTACTCTGATTTCCTATCTGAATACTCTGGTCAGTCAGTCAGGACTTTGAATTTTATATATGTATATGTCGGAAATACGTCATCCGTTTGACTATTCGGAACGTCAGCGCCATCTGGTGGCGCAAAATGAGAACGCTAAGAGTGACTCAAGTGAGTGAGTTAGTGACATTTATCAGTGCACAACAGCTGATTCAAAATCACTGTAATGTGTCATCAGTAAGGTACACAAAGAAGCAGCATCAACGTAGCTATCGTAAATAGCATACCAAAGACGTAGCGTGGAGCTACCAGTTACGTGGGGTGACTTGAAGAATCGAGCCAAGCAGTCTGCAGCCGCCGGTGAAGCACTTTTTGTGCTGCAAATGAGGGAATCCAGGGCATATCGCGGCCCTGCACGAGCAGTGGCAGCACGCGGATGGTGCATAATGTGCTGGAAGTATTCAAGGGCGAGAGGTCGTCGTATAACTACTCTCAGGCACATTAGAAAATAAAGCTGTTGCTGAATGCTCGTTAGTAAAATCGAGTTGTGCAGCCAAATTAAGTGGTAAACGAGTTAATGATGTTGTTGTGTTGACTGGTATTGGTCAAACACGTGTATTCAGCACAGAACAAATCATGTGTAGCGTTGCGATTATCGAGCAATAACTTGAGATTTTATTTTTCTACCCGACATTTACTTGCAAAGTAACATTATGATAGAACAAAGGCAGCTATAACAACATTGGCGATTTAGTGTTATTAGAAAACGAAGAGCGAAATCAGATTATAAGACTAAGTTAGATCATAAGTTCAGAGGTCCGCTTAAGGTAGTTGATGTTTTGGATGCTGATCCCCATACGTTAAAAGCTTTAAATTCTAACACTACTTACAAGTAGTATGCTCACGATCGCATACGAAAGATGCCTCTAAGTAGTGTTCCTAGCGAGTTAAACGTAGAAGACGGTAACGAGAGTTCATGCATCGAGTAGTTAAAGCACATACCATGGCTAGGTCGCACTGTACGCACTTGTCTGTAGTCGTAACTGCAACTCACTTGTGAGTTGTTCAAGGAGCGATGGGCAGCTGGTGGTGCAGCGGGGACCAGGGTCTCAAAGGAGACTATTATTGTGTTGGTCTTGTAATGACCTGGGAGTCGTAGACTCTATATGTGAAGTGAAGTATGTTGGTCGCATCACTTAAGGTGATGACTATATTGGTGGCATGGGTGTCACTAGCTGCTGCGGCAGCAGGGCCATGAGCGTTGTATGTGATCTAAGTTGATTCAGTTCCTGATCAATTATTACCAAGGCTTAACTTAAAGGAATCTTTTGTTGTCGATGATTGCAATCGCTTTTAATAAAATTTCGTTAAGTAATGCGTTTCAATAACAATGTGGTCAGAATTAGCCGAGTGAAACATGCACTGCTGTTGATTTTTTTTTTGTTACAGGTTAACACAACGACGTGTACAAGCAGAACGGCAGTGTTGGACAGCGCTGCACTCTTTGGATCTCCTGTACGAATAATCGCTGATCAAGGACGGTGCTGTTTGTGCAAGAAGCTTCGCTACTTCTGCCAAGGAGGCAGTGACAGCGAGTGGATGTCTGTACCATTAAGCCAGCTACAGATCTATTGTCTACCGAATCTGGTGAGTCGTTTCCATTTTATTTTAACTCGGGTACTGAGTGCATCCTTGGTAAACAACAGAAAAAACAGTTACATTGAGAAGTAAAGCCCAGTCTAGTTTACAATGCAATTTTGAAATATGCTCACGATAGATTACGAATGATGCCAGTAGGTCATGTACCAGTCGAAGTAGATGATGATCACAGTGGTGATGAGCAATGAGCAAGCCTAATTAGTGGGTTCCCTAACAGCCTTAGAAAAGTTGTGTGTAGTCACGGGGTGATGCATACGGATCCATTCGCTGGATGTGTAAGAGCAATGTGATTGCTGGTTGGCCGGAGCGCCGTGGCGTTGGAGTGGGTTTCCAGGTATCTAAGGCTCTTAGTGAAAAAGATGATTGTTGCAATGTGGATAACGATGGTACATGGCTCTAGTTGATGTTTTTTTTTGCTATGATTGATGAAAGTTTGGTTACATCAGGCTCTGGTTGAATCAAGTATGCTCATGATCGCATAAGAAGGATGCCACAAGGTCCCTAGCGAATTAGAGGCGATTAGTGAAGAGTTAGATGTAGAAGATGCTGGTGAAGGCTCATCAGCTCGTTCCGATTAATGTTAATGCATAATGTAGGTCTTATGCACGATTTACCGGAGAGAAGGCCCGGTAATCTGCATACTGTTTTGGGCTTATCAGTGTGAAGGACTGATACTGAGCCACTTGTTTGGTACTGGGATTGCCAGAGAGGACTGGTACTGTCCCATGTACTCGTATACTTGGTGCATTAATATTGCGGTTTAGTTTCTTTAATTTGACCTTTATAAAACCTGTAGTATTCTTTCTGATGCAAGTTCATATAATAGTGAGATAGATAATCATTTAGTATGAGGTCAGGTTGGCCGAGCTTAATATTGTCTACAAATGGGTTTTGTTTTGTTGCCAGGTAACATAGCACACGAGGACGTGCGACTTGTCAGTATGGCCGTGTCGGAAATACGTCATCCGTTTGACTATTCGGAGCGTTAGCGCCATCTGGTGGCGCTGGACAGAGTCTATCCTGACTCCGTGGGGGGGTCGAGGAGAGTGATTTTCGAGGTGAAGCGGAAGACTGGACATCGTACGGATACGGACAACATGTGTTCAGAAACTGTCGCGCGTTCCGTATCGTTGAGTGTGTACCTACAGTGTGTGATTCGCTAGTGTAATTAAACTGTTCGTTAAATTATAATCTGATTTAAACTGTAAACGGTTTTTCTATTGCGCAATAATCAACACTACCCATAGTACGCCCGCAGTAATTAAAATATGCCTGATAATAAGGAGACGAAATCATACCTGCTCCGATATATATAAATTATGCTGAGTCTGATAAAAGAAGTCAAACGTTATTAATTAAAATAGTTAAAAGTTGCCCCACTAGGTGTGAATTCGATAGGTACAGTCGGTGGCCAACATTATCTGACCCACTTGAGTGATAGCGAATTTGAACCTTATTTGGAATACTCCGTGCAAGCATTTCGATAAATCATGTTGTTAGGCGATTTTAATCATTATATTGTTGTTGTTAAGGTTGAAAGGCTAATGAGTTTCAAGATTACTAAAAAAAAACCAAGGCCAGGGTGGATGAATAAAAAAAAATATCGCGCATCAGTAACATTTTAAAGGTGTCTACGGTTAATAGCTAAATTCCGTGATTCATTTTAATAGCTGGTTGTGATTGTGCGATAATGAACTTTATGAAAATATACGTTACGGTTCAAAATCTTTAGAATATTGCGTCTCTCATCACAACTAAGATCGAAATTCAAAACATATTACAACAGTTGTGTTGGTCTCGTGGTCACTAAGGCAGTTCGATATTTATCGTTGTCTGCGTTCGAAACCAGGAAAAACCTAACAGCTTTTTGTTAGCAATGTTTTGTTTTTTATTATTATCTATTTTTTTACTTTTTTTTAACGAACGAAGTCGGGAAATATCTTTTTAAATGGGCAGTTTGTATAGAAATGTTTATTAATTCATTAAAATATACATAAGTAAGATAAAGTAAGTAAATGCTCTTAAATTAATACATTTTATAATATCATATCCAAACCTAACCATTTATAAACATTTAAAAAAAGTCATGCTAATAGTAATTGCTTGGAAGTGTGTTATCGAGAAAACATTGATGTCTATAGGTAAATGCGAGAAAATAATGAATTTGTGAAATGTTTTACAGATTTACAGCTAAGTATATGTAGTGAATCAACATGTTATTTAAATAAAAAAATGCATTTCCATTTATAACAATAACATCACCACAGAATCTTACATTTTAATGGTTTAGCATTCATTCAATTGAGCACTTACTTACATAGTGTGTTTCAAAATACTTATAAGTAGATTAGTTAGTAGCGAAGTGGCGCACCGTCTCCTTCTATAACTTGCTGTAAGCGGCTACGCATACCGCTCACAATGTTCCAACACAAATCTTTTCCTCTCATGTGCTCCCATGTCGATGACACGATCTCAGCCAAATCGTTTTTATTTCGCCCTTCAGATGTGTCCCAATTTAAAACCATTTGACCCCATAGGTTTTCTATAGGGTTCAAATCGGGAGTTTTAGATGGCCAGTAAATAACAGTTACACCTTCTTGAGCAGCTAACCAATTCTTGCAACACAAACAAACAATGCCTGCACGGTGGATGGAGCAGTTATCTTGCACGAAGTAAATATCTGTATTTGGATAGGCAATTCGCACAGTCGGCAACAGGACGTCACCATCCAGCCAGCAATGTTTTGTATAGTCATTAAGTTCCGACATGACGCTTTGATTACACCAAATTCATTAAAAATACTTTTCACGATTTACGTCAAACGTTTTAGAAATGTTTGTGCGCCGCAGTCACTGTTTAGGTAGTTTAGGTAGACTGACTTTTGTCACTTAGATCAATTTATTTATTTTATTTATCCATCTACCCCACGACGTAAACTTTTACTTCGTCCTACTTATTTGAGGACTTATAGTTTTTTTTTATTTACCCACTTGTTTTCCAGAAAAGTTGTTAGGCAAAAATCATATTGGTTGTTCTATAATAATGCAAGAAATATTGTAGAAATCATAAATGAAAACAAATCATCATCTGCCTAGCCTTTTCCCAACTATGTTGGGGTCGGCTTCCAGTCTAACCGGATGCAGCTGAATACCAGTATTTTACATGGAGCGACTGCCTATCTGACCTCCACAACCCAGCTATTGGGTAATATGATACCCCTTGGTAAGACTGGTTGTCAGACTTTCGGGCTTCTGACTACCCGTAACGACTGTCAAAGATCCACGAATGACAGCCGGGACCAACGGCTTAACGTGCTTTCCGAGGCACGGAGGGGTCTCGGTATGTAAAGATGGTCACCCATCCACAGACCAACCGCGGCAAGCGTAGCTTAACCTGATCGATCGACCTGTGCGGCTGTTATTATTTAGCCACGGACCCCTCATAAATGAAAACAAATAAAGAAAAATAAATTATAAAGAAATTGATATAAGGTGGATTGTGTTTTCGAACCCACATGTTGTTCGTCGCGAATCCAGCATCGAACCGCGAAGCCACAATGACTGGTTGAAAATACGCGAAATTAAAGATTAGGTAGTAAGTATGGCCGTGTTACTTAAAATCTATTCAACTTTAACGACAAGAAGATAATGATTAAAATGGCTTGACAAGTTATGCCGGTGGGTCAGGCAATGTTGGGTGGGTCAGACAATGTTGGTCACCGACTGTACCACCAATGGTGTGCAATGGTGTAAAATGACAACAAAACCTTATTGTTATATTAAAATTTATTCTGTCAACTTACAAGACATCGAGGCCAAATAAGTAGAACACAACTAATTACGTATAAAGCTTACTTATCAGCACTTAATAGCGTGATTATCCGATTTAATCATCCCATTGCTCCGCTAATGAGGCCAATCAATCTTTTACTTTCATTTGCTAATGTGTGTTGGATGAACGTTATGTTTATGTAGGTTTGTGTGTTTTGTTTGTGTATGTGTGGGGTGTGGGTGTTGTTTTGGGTCAATAGTCTAATGATGTGGAAATTCTGGAGCTTTCATTCCAATTTGTTGATATGTTCGCTTTAATTGAAATTGTGGGTTTGTTTTGTTAGGTTCCTTTTACATCAACACGTAACTGATAGTTTTGTTATCAATGGGAATGGTTCTAATCAATTATAATGATAGAAGTGACCCATTTAATCAATTTCCTTTTCATCGTAGTAATAGGACTTATTATTTACTAGCTTACTTCCCGTGGGTGTCGTAAAAGGCGACTAAGGGTCTTACCGGAGAATGGGCAGCAGCGTTCTCTATTTATTCCACCATCATAATATACTGCGATCGCCAACCCGCCTGCCAAGCGTGGCTATTATGGCAAACACCCCCAAAATTGGGGGAGGCCTATGTCCAGCAGTGGACGTCTATCGGCTGAAACGAAGACGACGATTTACTAGCTTCTGCCCGTGACGTCGTCCGCGTGAAATTTCTTAAAGATTAGAGAGATCAAAAAAACAAAAAAACTCTTCAACTTTTTTATAGTTCTATGAATTGTTATTATCTAATATGTATTACTTTTTATTAGTATAGATTATTATTATTTTTAACCTATGTTAACCCACTCTGGGCAAAGGCCTGCCTTTCTTCTTTCCACTCCTCTCTGTCTTGAGCTAGTGTGGACCAATCCTGACAGTAGGCGTCAAGCTCAGATAGGAATAGGAATTATGTTCAGCTAGAGGTTCTAATGCAAACGAATAAAATAAACATATAGAAATCGTTTCCAAATGAACAACTTCGTTTGTTTCATTTGATTGGAATCTAACACTCGCAACGGTCGAACAATTAATTAAACTCGGACAAAACAAAATCCAGCAGAATAGTTACCATTTGAATGATTTTTCAAACATAATATCTATTTTCATTCGGTGGATTTCATGTAGTTATTCGTATTCCGTTATTAGCTTTTCGAGTTTTATCAATGACTCTATTTCTTTAAATATTCTAAGAACTTTATGTAAGATTACGCCAAAAAAGGACATTGGGAAGAAACGTCCCCACCCTCCAACAGACTTGAATGATGTGTCATCGGAAGCGTCTAGTAAGATAGATAATGTTTACCCGACTGCGGCGAAGCCCAAAAGGAGGGTTATGTGTTTGACCTGTATGTATTTACCCGACTGCGGCGAAGCCCAAAAGGAGGGTTATGTGTTTGACCTGTATGTATGTATGTATGTATGTATGTCCGTTTCTTTGTTCCCTCGTAACTTCTAAACGAATGAACGGATTTTGATAAATTATACGTCTTTAGATTTGTCTTGGTGGCGCGAGTGTCACTGGTTATATCAAAATTGAAAAAATATAAAATGGCCGATTTTCGGCGCAATATTATGTCTTCAAAAAAAATATTTTTCTCGAAACCTATCGAGTGGGGTATCAAAATAAAGGGTTTTTTTAAAGGTGATTACAAAAATATATACAACTTATATGGTTAAAAGTAATTCGAAGTGACAAATCGTAAAAAAACACGTACCAAGAGCTAAATCGTCTGCGAAATCTTTCACATTTATTTTGTAAACTAAAAAGCTGGAAATAAAAAAGAGTTATTCAAAAAAATAAAAAACCCGACTGCGGTAAAAAACTGAAAAGTTAAAAACAAGCCCATTTTAAATTAAATAAAAGTTGGAAGCAGACGGGACCCATATAATCATTTTTATTATATTTTCAAATTCAAATGGGTCCCGCCTGCTTCCAACTTTTATTTAATTTAAAATGGGCTTGTTTTTAACTTTTCAGTTTTTTACCGCAGTCGGGTTTTTTATTTTTTTGAATAATTTACTATGGCGACGTCCTTCAAATACGTGGGTTTAGGTTTTATAATAGATTGTTTTTTTATACATTTTTTCTTTTTTACTAACACATGTAAATGTGTTAGTAAAAAAGAAAAAATTAAATTAAATTAAAACTAAGTAATTAGTTTGCAATAAAAAGGATTAGAATATGGCGATCTTAATAATGTTTTCGTATAAGGTAACGGTTTTTAAAGCAACCGACTGTTTGTTTCCCTTACCCTCACACAATTATTAGTAGTTTGTGAAAGTGATGCATAATGAGCAGTGGTGGCCAAGTGGTGACGGCCGCGACTTACGAGTTGCAGGTCGTAGGTTCTAACCCAGACCGGCGCTTTACTTTGTGTAAATTATATCATCACCACTGCTCTCAAAACGGTGAAGGAAAACATCGTGAGGAAACCGGCATGTCCTAGAACTAAAACTTCGAAGACATGTGACATCTACCAACCCGCACTGGGCCCGCGTGGTGGATTACGGCCCACTCCCTCTCACAGAGAGGAGGCCAGTGTCCCAGCAGTGGGAACATTATAGGCTGATTATGTATGCATAATGATATTATAGGCGAGGTTTTTAATAGTATTAGACGAGTGTTTAAATAGTTATGAGCAGTTTCATACACTACACTATACTACACAAAAAAAAGTAATAAAAAAAATATAAAACCCGACTGCGGTAAAAAACTAAAAAGCTGGAAATAAAAAAAAGTTATAAAAAAAAATAAAAAACTTAAGTTAAGAAACTGAAAAGCTGAAAACAAGCCCATTTTAAATTAAACAAAAGTTGGAAGCAGGCGGGAACCCATATCATTTTTATTAACTTAAGTTTTTTTTTTTTTAATTCCAGGTTTTTTGTTTACAAATGTGAAAGATTTCGCAGACGATTTAGTTCTTGGTACGTGTTTTTTACGATTTGTCACTTCGAATTACTTTTGACCATATAAGTTGAATATATTTTTGTAATCACATTTTAAAACCCTTTATTTTGATCCCCCCACTCGATAGGTTTTGAGAAAAAAAAAATTTTTTTGAAGACAATATTGCGCCAAAAATCGGCCATTTTTTTCAGTTTTGATATACCCAGTGTCACTCTCACAATTAAGACGAATCTAACGGCACCTCTCAAGCTGAAATCGATCAAGCCGTTTAGGCTAGAGCGTGCCAAAGAAATATACATACATACTTACACTCGAAAAACATAACCCTCCTTCTGACGCAGTCGGGTAAAAACATATTTTATAGTATTCGTTTCTTAAGGAACCTGTATCGTAGTAAAACTTTTTAATTTTATTTCAGTTGTACGGTACTATTTTTAAATTCATAATCAGAACGTGTGTAGTTAAAAGTATTTCTATAGCTGTCAAATCCGGCTTCTTAGATTGTCACGAATATGGTCGCAGTCGTCACTTGTGCATTATTTGCTACTCTCGTGGTAATACGTATTGGTTTGCTTCCGGCGCACAACGACCCTTGCTTGTTTTCCGGACTTTGAGAATATCTTTGTGACTGACCTTGGCACGTTAAAGGACACGCCGATGTGTTATGTGCCGACGCGTTTTGTCTTAAGGCAGAGAAGACACGTTTTGGAAGATACTTTGCCTCAAAGTTCACCAGCGGTGGCTGACTATTTCACAAAATGGGCTAATACAGGTTAGTAAGTTATGTTATTTTTTTCTTTGTCCAACAGTTCTTACGATGAGTTACAACAATCAATGTAAAAATATTCGTGCCGCAGCACGGCGCCGTGGATGGTGCGCCGGCGGGCGCCTGGCTCGCGTCAGTCGATGTTTCGCAGTCGGTGTGCTTGATAATAATTATTATCATAGACGACTAAATGTAATTGTTAGTACAGTCAAGAGCACGTCAAGCTTGACTCTTTGGACTAGCCCACACGCACGTATGGCACACAGTATAAATCAGAGCTTAACTTAAGCTCGCAGTGTATCGTTTGACATGCTTTAGTCTGTACTAATGAGTTAATAGGTATATTAATTAACTTAAACACTGTTATTATTACTCAATGATTTTCAGTTTGAGAATTAAGTATTTTTTTATATAGAATCGTCATTTGTTTATGTGAAATAAGCCTTTTTGTTTGTGGAAAAAATGATTTTTGTTTAACAATAAATACATTTTTGCCGTAAAGTATTTTTTTTATTATAAATAAACCCAATCGTTTTTGCAACTAATACTAGGCTTTTTTGGGTCCCAATGAACAAATTGACGTATCCCATGACTGTTGGGGACGGATTCCATACAAAATACCCCATGGTCCTTTATTTCGGATATCTATGTTTAGCCAAATTTTTCAATCGACAGACAATTTTTATTCGTGGAATAAAATTGACGTTTGATTGTTTTTGTATGGAAGAACTGTCAAAAATTCAAAATTATTCCTCCGATTAAATTATATGGCCTTGAAGAAATCGGCGCTTAGTTAAACTATTTACTTCCAACATCAAAAATTACGTAAGACAGTCCTCCAAAAACGCCCGTCTTTCACCACTTCCTAGTGCTTTAGCTGGGATGAAGATTTTCGACCAATCTTGCTTCAAACTGTTTCACATTTTTTTTTTTTGTTGAATAAGGTACGGGTACAGGATGCACCTAGACATATGGGCCAAAGTCGCCACACATTGGGTGCCTGAAGACGAGCGTCGTCACCGAGGCAGGCCTAATAAACGCTAGCGTAACGATTTGGGACACGTTCTTAACCGATTAGATGGAGAAGGCACGGGACAAAGAAAAGTGGAAAAATATGGGGAAGATCTTTGCCCAGCAGTGGCCTAGCATATTATGGTAAACGGAAAAAAAGTACAGCTAATAAATAAGCTAAGCTCATGCTCTTTGCACTTAAGCCGTCTAATGGCTAACCAACATTGCCAACACAATACGAAATCTGTATTCAATACCTACATTTTTAAAGTCAATACATTTTCAAAGCGATAATTTCGCATTTTTGTCCAAACAGGATAAGGTTTATTTATCATCATTCTTTTGACTTAATCCTTAATTAACTATGTCACCAACCTGAAAGTTAAAAGCAAACGTCACGAAAATATGAAACAAATAAATAACCCCAGCATGCGATTTCAGCGATGTCAATAACCTCTCAACGACACCGTTGGAGATTCGACACAAATTGCTTTTCAATTATTTATTTCAATGGAATATAAATTACTATTGATTTTCAGCTTCAAAACAACGCACTGTTGTGTTTCGACACAATTTCACATTTCATATTGTTCGGTTGCGTTTTGCTTTTTATTCAAACTCAAACCATTTATTTCAACAAAACCATTTACAGGCACTTTTGAATTGTCAAGAAGTCGGTCAGTCAGAAAATATGAAGCTAGTTGCCCATTCCAAAGCGTAGGTATGGAGAAGAACGGGCAAGAAACTCCATGGACATTCTTTTAAATTATATTTTTACAAAAATATCAGTTACATCATTAATGTTGAATTTATAATTATATTTGAGAACGATGTAAAAAAGACGTATGCGTTAAAAGCGTCCAGAGTACAGCTAATAATAAGAAAACAACAATCCAAAAATAAAATAATTTAAAATAAGCCGAGGCAACTCAACTTAGAGATGACCAGCTCCAACTGACTGCGCCCGTTCACGAACATGACGCATAGATCAGCACCATTCAGCTCAACCATTTTGAAGGGAGCTAAATGATCCAACACACACGCCACCGTCAGCGAGACATTTGTGTGAGCATGACATACTATCAGCTGCCAGGGCACCTTCAAATCAATGAAAGACGTATGCGTTAAAAGATATGATATAACCCGGTAAATGGTATATAGCGCATACATAGAACTCACATCTGTGCTATGCAATTATTATACAATACAAAGGAAATTGAGTTTGTACAATGCAAAGATAGTCTTACAATCTTCAGCAGCTCCAACAGTATTTTCAAGTGTTAATCAATTAGTTGTGGTTGTGGAGCAGGACCAGTATTGAGCCAGGCATTGTTATCAGCAATGTAATTCCCTAACTTATAATATGCCTGACTGCATAGTGTGCGTTTTATACAAGACTTGAATTTTGTCCCATTCAGTTGAAGAATGTGGGAGGTATTTTACTATAACATTTTAAACAGTACCCCACAAAAGACGAGTCTACTTTAGCCAGTCTGAAACCCGGTTGAACTAATAGGTCCCTATTTCTCGTACTATAATTATGTCTTTCACCTCTTTTACTAAAGAGATGTAAATTTTTCCTTACGTACGTGATGTTTTCGTAGATATATTGACAAGGCACCGTCATGATGTTAATTTCCTTAAACCATTTTCTTATTTCCCTTAGAGAATCGCGCCTGCGGAGATTATATAAGTATGGCTCTGATGGCTCTTTTCTGCGGGATAAAAATAAAATCAATGTCTGCAGCCCGTCCCCAAAGTAAAATGATAAGAAGACATGATACTATGAAAGAAACTAAAATAGACTAGTCACGCGGTATCTACATCAGTAAATTGCTGTATTTTTCTGACAGCATAAGCTGCTGAACTTAGCTGTCCTGCAAGAGATGTTAAATGAGGACCCCATTGTAGCCTTGAGTCGAGCGTGATCCTTAGGAAAGGAGTTTTATCGACGAATTCTAGTTTCCCTTAACTCAATATTATCTCACAATCACTACCTTTTTTTTGCGGATGGGGATCATCAAATGACTCCTCCCGCTCTGGGTGGAGCGGAAGGGAGTGTCAGACTCTTACTGACTAAAACCCACCCGTGTTCCTTCCTTAGCCCTTTATGTTCCGGGCCAGCGGGAACCCTTTAGGACAATCCCGATGGCCCGGCAGGCTTCGGCCCTAAGGAGTACCCTCCTCGATGCTGACATCTCTTTGAGGCGCGCGTGGAAAATGTACGCACCGTCCGGCATGAGCCTGGTCCTGATCGGACGGTGAGCTACCCATTGGTCTCCGCCCGCAGGCCCGCGCCTACGGTGGCCGGAAGTCGTCACGCGACTACTGGACCTCCAGTAGGGAGTTATTTACGTCGTCTAAATTAGTAGCACGTCTATTTACCTTAAAAATTAAGTGTCATCAGCAAATAACACCATTTGTGGTTGATTTTTTAATAAATGGAGTAGATCATTAAGATACACTAAAAAGAGGAAAGGACCCAATATCGAGCCTTCTGGCACATATTTACTGTTAAACCATGTGAATTGACACCATTTATTTGAACTTGCTGTTGTCTATCATTTAAATAGGAACTAACTAAACTGAACGCAAGTTTTCCAAGTCCGTAATGCTCAAGTTTCAAAAGCAAGGTTTCGTGATCGACGCAACCAAATGCCTTGGAGAGGTCACAAAAGATTCCTATGGCATCTTTGGCCTCTTCCCACGCGTTAACAATGTGTTTTAATAAGGTTACACTGGCGTCGGTCGTGCAACGTCCTTTGGTGAAACCATTTTGTTGGTCGTGAAGGATTTTATTCGTGTTAAAATGATTGAGCATTTGATTAAGCATTATCTTTTTAAACACCTTACTGAAAACCGGCAACACCGGTCTATAATTATTGTTGTCTTTACTGTCCCCAGATTTGTAAATTATTTCATTAAATCGGGGAGAACTCCTTGATCAACACGCGAATTAAATACTAAGGCTAAGTAAGGTGCAATAGTCTCAATTATGGAGGTACACACTGTAATGGACATTTCCCAAAGATCTTCGGTCAATTTGATCTTAATTTGCTTATAAGCTTTTATTACTGCTACGGGGTTAATATGTTGAAATTGAAATTCAACCGGGCAGGCTGGGACGTTCGCTCTTAATAAATCAATTGATACTTCGGGTGGGGAATTTAAGGCTTCCGTCGTTTTTGATGGTATATTGTTAAAGTAATTTAGAAATTCTTGAGCTACTTCTAAGTTAGAGCTTATGGCACCAAGTGAAGTCTTCAATGTGTAATCAGTGTTTCGTTTTTTTATTCCTACCAGTTTCGTTATTTATAATTTTCCAAACTGTTTCTATTTTATTTTCTGCTGATTTGATTTTATTGCTAATGTACAAGGCTTTGACTATTTTGCAAGTATTTCTAAAAATGTTGGAATATGTAGCAACATACTTGCTAAAAGTTTCAGTATTGATGTAAGGCCATACAGCTCGAATAGTCTTTCCCTACTTATCCTAATACCTTTAGTTGCCCAGTCACTAAATATAAAATTAGGGCAAATGTTTTTTGTTTTCTTTTCAAAAGTTATATTGAATTAAGTGTGCACTACTGAAAAGAAATCCTCGTACAATTTATTTGCATCATCCATATCATGTCCCCGATCATTTAACTTATTATTTAGGGTATTATTGAAACTATTTAGTTTACCAGTCGTTATTGGTCTGAATTGTATTTGCACTTTTTGCAAAGGAGTTTTTAACCTAAAAGTTAGCGTTTGTTCACTATGATCAAGCGGCAGATAATAAAGAATCAGAATCGCAAAAGACATTATCGATACAATTAGCACAAGTTGGAGTTATTCTAGTCGGTTCTGTAAAAACATTAGATAAATTGAACGATTTGAAAAAGCTTAATAATCTGCTGCTATTTGAATTATTTTCCAAAATATTAATATTAAAATCACCACAAATAATTGCGGCTTTGTTATTGGATGCAAGTTTTGCTAAGACTGACTTAAGGCTTTGACTGCCAACGCGGTCACCGGTGACCGCGAACAATAGATTTTCTATTGTGTCTGCTGTCTGGCGTTCAACGTGTTAAATACAGAAAAGTTCTGATAATTAGGGATCTGTAAACGAACACTACAACATGCTTATCTAGCTCAATACAGGACCATCGATGCAATGTTCAATTGATAAACCCACTATGTCATTTCGTTGCTTGGAGTTTGAACAACTTTTTATCAATATTAGAGATCCTCCTCGCAGCATAGATTTACGGTTAAAACAACTGCCCACACTATAGTTCTCAAAATTAATTAACATTTGGTAATCCTTTAACCAATGTTCAGTAAAACAAACAATGTCAAACTTTGTTTTTTCTAAAAACATTCCAATTTCTAATAATTTTTCTTGAATATTTTGATGAAATAATTTTAAGTCATTATGCTGATCTCCTTTTTGATGTTTACTTATTTTAGAGCAAGATTGCCTGCCAAACAAGCCTTGTTGTTGTTAGGTATAAGAATAGTATAACTGGTACCTTCTGTTGTCTAACAAACTAGTTTAAATTATTATACGGAGTTAATCCCAAGACTTTCAATGTCATCACCAGGAAGTGAGCTCATAGTGCGTGAGGGAAATGGAACCTTCTTCGTACAATTTGTACAAATATTTATAGCATTTGAGCTACATTCATTCAGGCCAGCCACCTTATTATTAGTATTATTACTAATTGTTGTGGTATTAATAATACAAGGCTTCGATATAATACTTATGTCTGAGTTTATATAAAAAGCTAATAGCCTCGCTCTTATGTGTCTAAAACTAGCAGGCAGATACACAGTATCCATAGTCGACTTTAAAGTTTCTACAAAACTGTTGGTGTCAAAATATACAAGCTTACTATTACTTTTCTGTAGGTTATAATGTAAACAGTTTGGTTGTTAGGTGAGTTAGTAAAGTGTATTACGTGATGATGTTTAGGGTACAATACAATATTATGTGATATAAACCCTACCAGAGGGTCAATTAGAACGTTAACAGTCTGATCTCAGTCTCAATTTGTCAAAAATACATCTAATTTCCCTACATTTTGACAAGTTTTTGTCATTTTTTGTCGCCGAGATAAGACTGCGACTAAATTTTGAACGTTTCAAATTACGAGAATTGGCGTTCCTTGCTACGGCGTAGCTGTAGTTACTACGCCGTAGCACATACTGCGATAACGTCGTCGTCAGCGTAGCCAAGAACTAGAAACATTGCAAGTTGTTAATTATTATGGGCTTGCTATATTTCAAAGTTTATTAAGAATGTTATCGATTATTTTATGTCAAGACGGCGTCCAAAGGCATCCAAAAGTACCTATTTCATTGCCCCTAGGACATTCGTTTCTAACAAAAAATCTGCTTCTATAAAAACTTTTCGAATAAACCTATTTCTGAAATACCCAAATCAATATAACCCTTACAAACAATAAATTTGCCAACATTTCGCAAACTACTATAAACCTCTGTAACGAGGTTCCCAAAACCGTTCAGGTGTGAACGGGCCGATCACAGGCTTAAGTGAACTAGTCATAAATTTAGTAAGACTGAAAACGGCCTTTATACCGATGTAAATCATTAGAATAAGCCTCTAAGACTGGATCAGTATCGTACCTTAGAGGATCCTTTAGGTGTAACTATGAAATGGACTTATGGTAATATTTATGATCGATGCTTCATACAAATTGTAAATCAAAAATTATGCAATTTATTAATAAGTACATATTTTTTCCTCTTCGCATTCCTTAGGAAGCAATGATATAGAATGAATAGAATGCTGGACTGAAGAACGATGGGGTAAGGCAACGGTGTAGTTTAAAAGTAGATTTGGTAACAAAAATTGAAAAGAGTATTCTAAGATGCTTTGGTCATGTTGAGAGGATAAATGAAAGGTGAAACAAAAGGTATTTACAAGGCAGAGGAGCGATTCTCGTATATTAATAACGTTCACAGTCTGATCTCAGTCACTATTGTCAAAAAATACTTCTAATTTCTGTACATTTTGACAAGTTTTTGGCATTTGCTGAGCCCTTGAACACAGACTCCACCGACATGAGACATCATGACATCGAGGCAATTCAGCTGTTGTCAAACAAATATAGTGCGAAAACTAAAACGGACAAAACCTTTTTAACCCCTGACGCAAAAACGACGGGGTGTTATAAGTTTGACGTGTCTGTGGCATCGTAGCTCCCGAACAGATGAACCGACTTTGATTTTTTTTTTTTGAAAGGTGAATTAGTTAGCTATATTTGATGAAAATAGGTCCAAGCTGGCCGCCGCCACAAAATGGCGTATTACATATTTTTTTAACAACTCCCTCAATATGGGTATCAAATGAAAGGGCTTGAATAGTAATAGTAACTACGACCACTGAGTTTGACCATTTTTAGGAATGGAATTATCCTACTTAACAAACCTATTTCTACATTACATAGTTGCAGTCTCGTTTTATAAACTAGATGTGAAATACCTAAGGTATTTCACATCTAGCTAGGTATTTCACAATAGCTATAAAATACTTGTACGAAACTTGAATAACTAAAGGAAGAACTAGAAAAAGGATATAATAAAACAAAAAAATCTGTTTAGTCTTAAAAATTATTCTTCAACTATAAATTAATACTTTTTTTGAAGTCGGTTATTAAAAATTATTAAAATTTTTACTAACCGACTTCAAAAAAAGGAGGAAGTTTCTCAATTCGACCGTATATATATATATATTTTTTTTTTTATGTGTGTTCGCGGATAACTTCGTCGTTTATGAACCGATTTTGATTATTCTGTTTTGTTGGAAAGGAGATATGCCAAGGGTGGTCCCATGATAAGGAAACCAGGATCTGATGATGGCATCCCAGTGAAATCGAGGGGAACATTCAAAAATCGTAGGAGCGACTAGTGCGTTTGTTATTTTTTTCATTAAGTATTTTAAAGCACTACAATTTAATGAAGGTCTGGAGTCGATCTGATGATGGAGCCGAAAGACAGTCGAGGGGACTCCTCAACGATTTACAGCAGTTACCTTGTGTTTGGGCTTGATTAATTTGTATTGATGTAAACTTTACACCTAGATAGGTTGTGACTGTCATTAAGGGTCTGTTGATGAAGACGAAGGACAGTTAAGGGAACTACTCAACAGTTTACAGTAGCTACCTTGTGTATGTTCACCGATTACTCGAAGACGGCTTTACCGATTCCAAAAGTTCTTTTTTTATTTGAAAGGGTATACCCTCGAGGTGGTCTCATTATCATCAAGTTGGAATCTCATGAGAGAATCCCATGGAAATCGAGGGAAACCCTCAAATTTTATAGGCAAACCTATAGCGATTTGGGTATTTTTTAAAGCAACTTGAGCATTTGCTCTCGGAAATCATTATTTGGTAAAGTGGAGCTGATAATGAAGACCACAGACGGCCATCGGAACAACTCAATGACAAATATTTCACGGGTTGCGATTCGATTACTTTAATATGGTTGCTAAGCAATTTATGCTCGTCACAATGCGTATGATGAGTGATTGTCGAGGAGTTCTCCTGGTTCTTACCGGGAGAACTCCTCAACAAATAACGTCCCCGGATCGGGAAAAGCAATATTTTGTAAAAGGTGATGAACAGTTGGCATTAGGCTATTGTAACTTAGATAAATTACAAACTGACCCACTAAAAAGTGAAAAATAAAAACATTTTTCCAAAAAAAAAAATCAACCGACTTCCAAAAAAAACACTACAAATTGAAAAATAACTTTAATTTCGGTAGTCGGTGTCAATAAACGAAAATGCGGAACCAAAGACACCGACTTCCGAAATTAAAGTTATTTTTCAATTTGTAGTGTTTTTTTTGGAAGTCGGTTGTTTTTTTTTTTGTAAAAATGTTTTTTTTGACACCAAATTACCTGAATCTTAAAACGTAAAAAAATTAAAGATGAAATACAAAAATTATGGAGTTCCTACAAAAAGCAAGAAATAAAAAAATCTATTACAAATTTAAAAAACCCCCGACACACAATAATAATAAAATTAAATGTAATTGGAAAAGGATAAAATAATTTAAAAACCCCCGACATAAAGAAAACAGATAAATTCATATGGAAGTCGGGGGACCGTTCTGTGGAACACCTTCTATTCTAAGAGGTCCCCCGACTGCCATATGAATTTATCTGTTTAAGTCTCGTTACATAAATTCTTTATGTCGGGGGTTTTTAAATTATTTTATCCTTTTCCAATTACATTTAATTTGTATTGTAGAAATATTACTGCTAACACACATAATAACAACACATGAACAAAGTGTTTATATCATCATATCAGACTCTAAGAAAGTGGAACGGACTTATTACTATTAGTCTTAAACTATGACTACTTAGACTATTAGTCTTAAAGGCTAGATTGTAATTCATTATTAAGAACCTGGTTATTTTTAAAAAGGACAAAAAAAAAGTTGTTGGCATTATTTTGTCGCCGCGATGAGACTGAGACTAGATTTTGAACGTTTTAAATTACGAGAATTGGCCTTCTGATGTGAGTGGAAACGCTGGGGATAATACGACTCACCAACCGAATTTCGACAAACCGAAATATGGAACTCCGTCACGTCTTCATTTCGACAATACTTTAGTTCGAAATACCTTAAATCTTCGACATGAATCAAAAATCAAAATCAAAATGTTTTATTTCACATAAACCTACATTGGCACTTATGAAACGTCAGAAGCTAGGTGCACGGTTCCAATTGGTCGTTTCCTATGGAGAAGAACCGGCAAGAAACTCCATGGTTACTCTTTTTAAAAATAATTGGCTCTTACAATGTTTCCAGATTACAGTAGGTATGGGAGGACAGTGCAGGCCTGTCAACAAGTACCAAGTACTTACAGGACATGCTTTATTGAATTCTTGGCATACTGTAGAAAATAATGTACCATAGTTTATGTTGGGGTCTTGTGAATCAAAACTAGCTGTGGAAAGATTGCTAAGAACATTATTATTAAACATTTTCAATTTATTTTTAGTTAGAGGTCTTAATTGAATGGATTTATCTATGTGTAATCTTTTACCTAAGTCAAATGATACAAGTTGACCAGTATGGTCAGACCTGACGCCAGTAATTAAGGAAGAGTCTTTTATTTTACAGTTAGTAAATACATTGTCGATGCATGAAGCTGAAGTTGCTGTTATTCTAGTCGCTTCATTAAATATACATTTTAAATTAAATGATTTAAACAATGATATTAGCTTACATTTTTCTGATGAATTAACTACTAGATCAATATTTAGGTCACCACAAAAATAAACAAATTTACTATCTTTAAAAAGTTTACTAAGTATTTCTTCCATAAAAAATTGTCAGAAATTGCCTCAAATTTGTCATCATTTTTGATCATAATCAAAAATGATGACAAATTTGAGGCTGGTGGTCTATAAACACATAAGAAAGTATGGCCTTCAACTTCTGCACATGCTACCTCACATAAGCGATCAACAGAGAAAGCAGTGATATCCTTTCTTTCTTTATACCTAAAAGAACTATTACATAATATCAAAGTACCACCCCCTATTGAGGACCTGTTGTGCGCACTGGCAACTGAAAAATTATTGACATTAAACAACATTCTATCCGGTTTTAACCAGGTTTCACAAAAACATAAGATATCCATATGATATTTATCTATTAACATTTCCACGTCTAGGATTTTGCCAGAAAAGCGATTTATATTTTGGTGATATAGTAAAATATTCTTATTATGCTTCTCTTTTGTCGAGTCTAAAAGTTTAAAGAATTAATTACAGTATTATTAGAAGTACTAGATAATACTGTTTCGTCACTTAACCTAGTCTCAGTTAAATTATCAATAACTGCGTGTATATTGTAAGCTAACAAAGTAGCCAGTACATGCTGACTTTTCTTGGGAAGAAACATATGTTCCTGAACTAATACAAAATCCCTAACAAAATAGTTTGTATCAAAATACAATAAACGGTCACTATGACGACATGTCAAAGTATGCATTAAGTTGTTTAAACTATAAATGTAATCGTTTCCTGCCTCATACAAATTATCAGAATATGGCAATACACATAATATTAATTTACCTAGTTTTAATTTAAGTAGGGTGTCAATACCATTAACTATGTCCCTTTTTGTTACGCTCAGACTGTTTCCAATTAAAAGAACTACAGTAGTCTGCTCATTCATTTGTGTATGTTTTATTTTATGAACAAGCTCATTAAAATGCAGGTTATGATAACAACAATTAACTATAGTATGTTTAGAGCGGTTATTTAATAATGATCCATAATGATGACTTAACTAGGAAACGATACGACTTCGACGACATGCTTCTTCGACAATAATGGTAGTACGACATGAGTCGATTTCGACGTACTCTACTCCTGCATACTGTACTTCATGACTTAACTAGGAAACGATACGACTTCGACGACATACTTCTTCGACAATAATGGTAGTACGACATGAGTCGATTTCGACGTACTCTACTCCTGCATACTGTACTTCGACAATAGCTTACTTGGACGTGATATATCTGAGAAACGCTGGAACGCGAGGACATATAACGACCTTTTGGTGATGTTTCGGTTATCTATGGTGATGTTCTTTAGAAAGGTCAGGTACGTAGTACTCGCAAAAAAAAAACTTCTGTAGTTTTCGTCCTACCCCTATGGGACGAAGGCATGATTTTACTAACAAGTAATCTGAAGGCCAACCCTCGTACCTAAAAAACGTTTAAATTCAAGTCGCAATCTCATTTAAACGACAATCAATAACTTGTAAAAATTGGGGGTAAATTAGAGGTTGTTTTGACAGATTGAGACTGAGTTTAGAATTCGAACGTTCTTAAAAATACAGAAATTGCCACTCTAATTAATGACTTATTTTGTGTTATGTAAAATTAAGTATTTAATAAACATTATTATGCACGAACCTTTTTAGGGTTCCGTAGCCAAATGGCAAAAACGGAACCCTTATAGATTCGTCATGTCTGTCTGTCCGTCTGTCTGTCTGTCTGTCTGTCTGTCCGTCCGTATGTCACAGCCACTTTTCTCCGAAACTATAAGAACTATACTGTTGAAACTTGGTAAGTAGATGTATTCTGTGAACCGCATTAAGATTTTCACACAAAAATAGAAAAAAAACAATAAATTTTAGGGTTTCCCCATACTTAGAACCGAAACTCAAAAATTTTTTTTTCATCAAACCCATACGTGTGGGGTATCTATGGGTAGGTCTTCAAAAATGATATTGAGGTTTCTAATATCATTTTTTTCTAAACTGAATAGTTTGCGCGAGAGACACTTCCAAAGTGGTAAAATGTGTGTCCCCTGTAACTTCTAAAATAAGAGAATGATAAAACTAAAAAAAATATATGATGTACATTACCATGTAAACTACCACCGAAAATTGGTTTGAACGAGATCTAGTAAGTAGTTTTTTTTTTAATACGTCATAAATCGTAAACCGCAATTTAACATTCATTCAATCAACTCAAAAATAAAAATAAACATTTAATTTCATAAACATAAACCTTATGCATAAACCCGGATGTTACGGAACCCTCGGTGCGCGAGTCCGACTCGCTCTTGCCCGGTTTTTTTAAGTCTCTGTTAAGTTTTGTTGCAATTAAATAATAAGTATATCGGCGCGTGAAGCGGTTGGCGCTGTTTGTTTCGAAGTTTCGAGCTGTCAGAACACGATGACCGATGTCACTCGGTTTTGACGTTTAAGTTGGTTTAAGCAATAGAGCTTAGTTCGCTTGAGTGAGCTCGCGACTGGGCTGGCAACACTGGTTTTGGTATTAATTAGTTTGGCAACACTGGTTTTGGAGGGAACTGAGAAAAGTCAGATTACAGAACGACAAAAACGAGACACAAGCTTCCCCGGAGTTTTCCGGGATGAGAGGAGTTTTATGATGGAAATTGGAAAAGAGGAGCAGTGAGAACTCCGCTAGAAGAGTGAGGTGTCTTGAGGGACAGTCAACGGAGGTCAATTTGGTTAGCCAGCCCGGTAACGATCTCGCTGCGTATCTGGATGTGTCGTGTACCTACAGTGTGTGATGATTAGCGAGTGTGATTCAATTGTTCGTACACTATAATCTGATTTGAAGTGCAAACGGTTATTCTATTGCGTAATAACCAACTCTACCCATAGTGCGCCTACGGTATTTAAAATATGGCTGATGATGACGAGACACACTATACCTTCTCCGTCATCAGAAGTGGGATTCGGGTTGGTTTAAGCGCAAAAATCAGAACGCTAGAAGTGACAGTAATTTGAATCACAAAGTGCAAACATTCAAACACCTAAAACAATAATCGTGTGGATCTGTCGAAGTTCGACCCAGACAAAGCAGGTACGGATGCGCGATCATGCTGCATGTTGTTTTCGGCATAGGCTGTAATCTGTACGCAGAAATACCTTTGCCTAATGACGCGCCTGCCGCGTAAACATAACAGTTACAGTGCATGACAGCTGATTTGTTTTGCTAAAAATTCACGCATACGAAGAACGTAGCGTGTAGCTACCAGTGACGTGGAGTGACTTTAATAATCGAGCCAAGCAGCCGTCAACGAAGCCTTCCGTGTGCTGAAAGTGAGGGAAACCAGGGCATATCGTGGCCCGGTGCATGAGCCCAGCAGCCATTTGGATGGTAGACAACGTGCTGGAAGTAATGAAGGGCGAGTGGATGTCGTTTATCTGCCCTCAGACACGTTACAACATATTTAAAGGTGAGCTGTATTGTTTTGTTTACGATTCTCTTTCTGAATGCTTGCTAGTAAAGGAAAGGTTAAGTGGCAAACGACTTAATAATGTTGTTGCGTTGACCGGTATTGGTCAAACACGTGTATTCAGCACAGAACAAATCATAATTATGTAGCGTTGCGATTAGCGAGCAACAACTTGAGATTTTATTAATTTCTACCCAACATTTACTTGCAAAGTAATATTATGATAATACGTGAAATTTTGAACGTAGGCTTTTCAATTAACATGACTGCGATCGAGTTTTGTAACATTAAAGTTCTTGTGATAAATTCAGTTTCAAACGGTTAACAATAACAAGGTTCCATTTGATATGACAAAGGCAGCTATATCAAAATTGTGGGTTTGCAATTTCGTGTTATTATAAAACGAAGGGGAAAGCCAGATTATCAGACTAAGTTAGATCGGAAGTTCAGAGGTCCGTTTAAGGTAGTGGACGTTTTGACAAGTGATCGCTATAAGTTAAAAGCTTTAAATTCTAACCGTACTTACAAGTTTAGTATGCTCACGATCGTCTTAGAAAGATGCCTCAATGTGAAGTTCCATCTGAACTGATTGTTGACATAGAATCCAATGCAGATAATAATAGTAAAAGCACTTCCGCTATTGTTTGAATATGACGCACACTAAAATGACTAACCTACCTACCCTTTCGTTATCAAACTGTACAGTCTGGTCGTAGTTGTAACTGCGATTCTATGAGTCGTTCAGGGTGCAATGTGCGGCTAGATGTATGGTGGCTGGGTCTGAATAAGACTACTGTTTGGGTCTGAATAAGACTACTGTTTTGGTCTTAATGAGACTACTGTTCGGGTCTATAAGACTACTGTTTGGGTCTGAATAAGACTACTATTTGGGTCTCAATGAGACTACTGTTCGGGTCTATAAGACTATTGTTTGGGTCTGAATAAGACTACTGTTTGGGTCTCAATGAGACTACTGTTCGGGTCTATAAGACTATTGTTTGGGTCTGAATAAGACTACTGTTTGGGTCTCAATGAGACTACTGTTCGGGTCTATAAGACTATTGTTTGGGTCTGAATGAGACTACTGTTTGGGTCTCAAAGAGACTACGCTGCCGAGCAGCCGGGTCGTATTAGTGTTGTGTGTTGTATAATTGTTCACTTTACAATAAGTGAAGTTTATTCTGATTATTTTTACTTGTGAGGTATCTTTCAAACTTTCTTTTTATGTTTACCATAACAATGTGGTCAGAATTGGCCGAGTGGAACATACACTGCTGTTGATTTTTTTTATGGTTACAGGTTAACACACAAGGACGTGTGCAAGCAGGATGGCAGTGTCGGACAGTGCTGTACTCTTTGGATCGCCTGTACGAATAATTGCTGATGGGGAGCTTTGCTCTCATACATCCAGCGAATGGATCTCTGTGCATCACCCCGTGACTACACACCTTTTACTACGGCCGATAGAGAACCCCTGCTCGCGTGCTTCCAATAATGTAGGCTTGCTTATCACCACTGTGATCACCATCTACTTCGACTGGTACATGACCTACTGGCATCATTCATAATCTATCGTCAGCATATTTAAAAATTGCATTGTAAACTAGATTGGGCTATATCTAACACAGACATGGACTCGCTTCTTAACTCGGCCATTACCGCAGTTAGTTTCTTCAGCTTGGGGTGATATGACTTAGCTCGCCACCAAAAAAGGATACAGGCCGGAGTCGATGCTTTCTCTGAGACGATGTCTTTGGCCGGTTGCAATCCACTATTTATTTGGCAGAAGTCGAGAAACTCCTTGCTGGAAAAGCACCATCCTTGATCGGTGTCGGCGCGTGAAGCGGTTGGCGCTGTTTGTTTCGAAGTTTCGAGCTGTCAGAACACGATGACCGATGTCACTTGGTTTTGACGTTTAAGTTGGTTTAAGCAATAGAGCTTAGTTCGGAAATCGCCTCATTCGGATACGAAGCAAGATCGTTACCGGGCTGGCTAACCAAAATGACCTCCGTTGACTGTCCCTCAAGGAACCTCTCTCTTCTAGCGGAGTTCTCACTGCTCCTCTTTTCCAATTTCCATCATAAAACTCCTCTCATCCCGGATAACTCCGGGGAAGCATGTGTGTCTCGTTTTGTCGTTCTGTAATCTGACTTTTCTCAGTTCCCTCCAAAACAAGTGTTGCCAAACTAATTAATACCAAAACCAGTGTTGCCAGCCCAGTCGCGAGCTCACTCAAGCGATTCGCTTCGTATCCGAATGAGGCGATTTCCGAACTAAGCTCTATTGCTTAAACCAACTTAAACGTCAAAACCGAGTGACATCGGTCATCGTGTTCTGACAGCTCGAAACTTCGAAACAAACAGCGTCAACCGCTTCACGCGCCGACAAGTATAATTGCTTTGGTGTTCGCAAGTAGGACTACTGCTGAGCATAAGAATTTGTCAGTCATTTGCCCGGAGTTTGGATTTGTGCCCGTTTGATGGCAATAATTTATAGGCTCGACCCCTTTACATTGGACTTAAACATAATTGGCGAAATGTAGGTACTAGTAGGTACACCTCTGCCTAACTCTTTAAGGACTATAGCCGTGATGTTATATTATGTTAAAATCAAAAACTGACTATCTGAGATTACGTCTGACGTAATCACAAGAAAGTTAATTTTGTATAGAGAAGCATAAGCATTCACCGTAATACTGCTTTCGTAGTTATCAATTTAACCGTGTAAATCCGTTTGTCTCGTATTGGCTTTACGCCATAAATAAGGACCGATCCCAAATTGTATCATGCTAGAACGAGATGGAGATATCCCTTTATTTATTTAGGCTTCATTTATTTCATCACGCACTCTCTTTGTTGCTTCCAAATTCGAATTTACTTAAATTCTTCACGAAACGTGCCGTAAAATATATGTTTAAGGAGAGTTTTTTTTTTGGATTGTTTATTCTTTTAAAAGTTGTTTTTAAACTTTTTAAAAGGTATGTTAAGTTTGTTTGAGATTTAAGCAGAAACTTGGAAGTTTTAATGTTGTTTAGTTTTTTATAATGAAAATGTAAGTTTTCATTATGTATAACTTAAAATCTTTTGTTATAAAGGTTACTAAAGGAATTAAAATTATTCAGGATACTCAAGTTTGGTTAAATAAAAATTAAGTCTTTTACCTAATCCGAAAATCTGAATACATTCACTAACAGGCCAGGAAGGATGAAACAATGCTCAAAAGGCTAACATTTTATTTACACCAAAGATTTTCGATAATAGATTTTATAGTCGAGGAGTTTCCTATGTTATTCGAGAGACAGCTATCCAATCCCATATTTCGAGTGGCTAGCTCCGGCACCTGATTTTATCTGCTATCTAAAAAGATACATCGTGTTTCTGTAAAGGTAAGGCTATTTGGCAAGCGATGGCATTTTTTTTCAAGTTTATTTTGGTTTAAGTACTTAATAGCCTAAAGCTAACATACAATGAAATGTTTATTTATGTAAGTAGATCTTTTAAGACACATCAATATTTTGTTGTTCAATATTTTAAAAACTAGATGACGCCGGCATTCAGCTACGGAATGATCCCTGAGAAGAATTGCTGAAACAAATTCAGAGGTGATGGTCTCTTTTAAAGTCCAAAGATTATATTATTAGGACTCTATGTGAGCCTAATAATGCAGGCACCACACAGACCAAGACCAGGTCTGTGTGGCGCCGGACTGGTCTGTGTGGTGACTGACTTAAAGAATAGCACCACCCCATACTTCCCGTGGGTGTCGTAAAAGGCGACTAAGGGGCGTACCGGAGAATAGGCAGCAGCGTTCTCTATGCATTCCACCACCATACCATACTGCGATCGCCAACCCGCCTGCCAAGCGTGGCGATTATGGCAAACCCCCCCCTTTTGGGGGAGGCCTATGTCCAGCAGTGGACGTCTTTCGGCTGAGGTGATGATGGTGGTGAATAATGCAGGGCCTTGTTTAGAAGCCTAATAATGCAGGGCCATGTCTGGAAGGGCATTTTGAAGAAAAACGCATTGCAGCTTTGAGTTGACCTGTCGCAACAGACGGCATGGATGCATCAGTCATCGCCTCTTGCACCGCCAATTGCTAAATGCGTTTAGCGCTAAACGTATTTAAAACATAATTCAGAGAAACATATTTAAGACAGGGTACCTGCCTTACCTCAGAAACCAATTGACCAAACCAATTGACCATTGATTGATTTATTTTTGCTCATAACACACCGCCGCCGTGCCAGTTGTTAGCCAGAAATGTCACAGGGCGACAGCACGACGTAATTTATTCTAAAATTGAAAAAAAACAGTTTTTGGTGATTTCCTTGTAGTTTTTTCACTTTGGTTGGAACGTGATTGTATTGTTTAAAATAACATTTCAAAATACAAACAAGGTTATTCACATGCGTCAACAATCACACTTGCAGGAAAGCACTTGTTTATTTTTGTGCGGAAACATTGTTTTAGAGATCAATTTTTAGGGTTCCGTAGTCAACTAGGAACCCTTATAGTTTCGCCATGTCTGTCTGTCCGTCCGTCTGTCTGTCTGTCCGTCCTCGCTTAATCTCTGTGACCGTTAGCACTAGAAATTTTGTAGGAGTACGTATATCAGTTACGCCAACAAAGTGGTAAAATAAAATTTTGGAAAATATATTTTTTTAGGGTAGCTCCCCTACATGTGAAGTGGGGATGAATATTTTTTTCATCATCTACCCCATCGTGTGGGATATCGTTGAATAGGTCTTCTAAAATGGCTTAGGGGTTGCTAAAATTATTTTTCGATTTAATGCTCCATTTACGAAATATTAAAGTTTAAAGTGCAAATTTTTGTTCCAGTAGGGCGTCCCCCCCCTCTAAAAGCTACACTACTAGCTTGAAAAATCTGGAAAAATTCTCGGTGATAGTGCATTTCGTGAACTTTAAAGGAAAAGTATAGCGGTTAAGATAACTTTATTAGTTTAGCAGTAATAGTCGTTGAACTTGGGTGTTGGATAATTTTGTACCAAATACAAAATCCTTAGCATTAATCCTTTAAAGTGACTAAGATGAAGTAGTAGCCTGTTTATAATGGGTAAAGACTTGCATTGAAAACCAAAATATGTTTTTTTTTTTACCTATTCAGAATAAAGAACAACAGAATCGTACTACATTGTGATAACGGGCTACTACGGAACCCTACACTGTGCGTGGCCCGACACGCACTTGGCCGGTTTTAAATTTATTTCGGCATGAGAGGGCAAGACGGGGTTTGGGGTACCCCATCTTGCCCGCATTAAAATAGTTCAAAAGTTTATTTTGCTACCTCTGTAAAAGTGCCAATAATTATTTATATAATTTAAATAAATAAATTAATTGATTTAATGTGGCTATTCCCCAGCAACTCATGCCCTTTCCAGTACCACGAAAAGCTTCTCGCGTTATTAGAAAACGAGGAAAAACTGCAATTAAAACTTCATCGCAACATAAAAGAGCATTAGAAAATACCGTGCAAAAAAAAATTCTGTCTAATATGCAAAATGGGCTGCATGTGCTGAATACGGCAAATAGGCTCACTGCACCTGTGCTGGTATAGATGATGAAGATAGGACGTTTACTTGCGAATTCTGTCAGCAAATATAAATTGATTTTTGCAAACCAAATCTTGGCCCTTAGGGTACCCCATCTTACCCGAGGGAGGGGGCAAGATGAATCTGACTTTTTCTACTTTTTGAGGATTTTCTATTTAATTACATAACATATGTTCCTAATTACATTGAATCATGGAAGAGTGATTACCAAAGATAATTAAAAATTAAAAATGATAATACACACATCAAAAGTGTCTAGGGATCAAGCATTTTTATGCGGATTTCTTGAGATTGAGATGTGGCTTTGTAGTAAATTTATGATTTTATAAATTTATATGGATCCTTTTTGGTGCATTTCATAATTTGAATCAGGAACTGTGAATCAAATTCGAGTAAAAGATGAAAATCAGCTGTCAATATTTTCCCTATAAAAACATACAACGCATTGAAGACATTATTAGTGCTACTGTTTCCCTACTACTGATTAAAACCAACGTTATTATGGAGCGGCGACGTCATTTAAGCAGGGAAGAAATGCTCAGAGCCGTGGGAATGATAGAAGCTGGTTCCCGGCAACGTACTGTGGCTTTAGCTCTGAATACAAGTCAGAGTGTTATCAGTCGACTTTGGACACGTTACCGAAGCACTGGTACCGTGGCTGACTGCCATGGAGGACGGTATCGCTGCACCACACGGAGACAAGACCGATACATTCAAATCTGAACTCGAAGAGCTCCAACAATAACCGCCATGATGTTTTTTTTTTTTTTTTTTTTTTATTTCATTAACAATTTTTACATTGTGTCGAAATTCGCATATTTGAATATAAAATAAGCATGAGAAGCAACATAAAGACAGAAAAAATAAAAATAATATAAACAAAATTATTATGAATACATCCTACATGAGTGACAATGAGTGACAATGAGTGACAAGTTTTAAAACAATCTTCGTAGAACATGCAAAAGCCACTGAGTGTTTATATAAAAAATAAAAAATAAAGTTATTTCAAAAAATAAAAAACCCGACTGCGGTAAAAAACTGAAAAGCTAAAAACAAGCCCATTTTAAATTAAATAAAAGTTGGAAGCAGGCGGGACCCATTTGAATTTGAAAATATAATAAAAATGATATATGGGTCCCGCCTGCTTCCAACTTTTATTTAATTTAAAATGGGCTTGTTTTTAGCTTTTCAGTTTTTTACCGCAGTCGGGTTTTTTATTTTTTGAAATAACTTTTTTTTATTTCCAGCTTTTTAGTTTACAAAATAAATGTGAAAGATTTCGTAGACGATTTAGTTCTTGGTACGTGTTTTTTACGATTTGTCACTTTGAATTACTTTTAACCGTATAAGTTGTATATATTTTTGTAATCACCTTTTAAAACCCTTTATTTTGATACCCCACTCGAAAGGTTTTGAGAAAAAATTTTTTTTTTAAGACAAATATTGCGTCAAAAATCGGCCATTTAATTTTTTTTTCAAGTTTGATATACCCAGTGTCACTCTCACAATTAAGACGCATCTAACGGCACCTCTCAAGCTGAAATCAATCAAGCCGTTTATGCTACAGAGCGTGCCAAAGAAATATACATACATACATACATACATACTTACATACATATATACATACACTCGAAAAACATAACCCTCCTTCTGACGCAGTCGGGTAATAACAATTAAATTCAATTTACCAATACAAATGTCAAAAGAGAAAATAAAAATTTAATAAAAAGGAATTATGAAAAATATTATGTCAATAAAATTTAAAAGGTTAATACTTAGTTATATTATATATAACAGTCTAGTTGTACGCATCACTGAGAAACTCGTCAAGTGTATAATAGCATTTCTCTATCAGGAAGGACTTTAGCTGGTTCTTAAACTGACTTAAATTATGAATGGACTTCAATTCTAAAGGCAGTTTATTAAACAATTTAATTGACTGATAGCTTGCAGCATGACTAACTACTTTCAAATGCGGTTGGATCGTATATTGTAGATCCTTACGCCTTGTAGCTTCCCGCTTATTTCTTTCCTCAAATGTTTCAGAATTTTGCAGTTTTTTCATGAGGTATGTGAGAAGAACTAAAATATACAAGCAAGGGACTGTTAGTATCTGTAGTTCTTTAAAGTACTCCTTACACGATACCCATTGGGGAATTCTCACCATGGTTCTTATGGCCCTTTTTTGTATTATAAAAGCAGTTTGCACATTATACGCATAGCTACCTCCCCATAGAGCGATACTGAACCTGAGCTTTGATTCAACAAGCGAGTAATATACAATTTTTAATTGTTTGTTGGAAACCTCATCTCGAAGGCTTCGAAGGGCATAGCAAGCTGAACTAATTGAACTTTCTATGGCTGTCAGCTCCTTTTTCCAGTTAAGGTTTTCGTCAATATAAATACCTAAAAATTTCACGGTGTCTACTAATATTACTTTATCATCATTCAAAGTTATGTCAATTGTATCTTTGTTTCTCGACGTTGTTCTAAATAACATGACATTAGTCTTATTTGTGTTTAAGTTGAGATTATTGATGGTAAACCAGGTATGAAAGAGAGCCAAAGCCTTATTAACCTTACTTCTTAGAGTTTCTATATTTTCTGCTGTTATAATAGCATTCGTATCATCAGCGAAAAGAACAACTTCTATATCCATTTGTTTTAGCATATAGTTAATTAGATCATTTATAAACAAGATGAAGAAGATAGGCCCTAATATTGATCCTTGTGGAACTCCTTGTCTAATTAGTTTTAGTCCCGATTTATACACTTTTTTACATTTTTCTTCTGCCACTGTAATTTCTACATATTGCTTCCGATTTTCTAAGTAAGATTTAAATAGATTTAAAACCGGTCCTCTCACTCCATAATGTTCCATTTTTGCTAATAGTAGCTTATGATTGACTGTGTCAAAAGCAGAGCTTAAATCAAGAAATAGTCCTACTACTTTTAATTTCTCATTAACCCCGTTCACTATTTCTTCCATTAACATATTGATTGCGTCATTTGTTCCCACATTTTTCTGATAACCGAATTGTCTGTAGTTAAGTATTTTGTTGCGATTTAAATGTCTTAGAAGCCTAATTTTAAGTATTTTCTCAAAAATTTTCGAAAAGATAGGTAATAAAGAAATCGGCCTATAATTATTGGGATCTGATTTGCACCCTTTTTTATAAATTGGTAAGACCCTTGCTATCTTAAGTTGTTCAGGGAACATACTCTTGTCTATGCACGTATTTATGAGGTGCGCCAGAGGTTCTGCCAATAAGTCAATATGATCTTTAATTATCTGTATTGGTATTTCATCATGACCAGAAGATTTCTTGTTAGCCATTGCATTGACAATTTTTTTTATTTCATGAGCAGTTATTTGTTCGCAGCACATTTCTACATCTACTCTATTTACGCTATCTTGCAGACTTTGTATGGCTTGTTCAAAAGTATTAAACTCGCCAACTATCTCGGCTTTGTCAAATGCGTTCGAGAAAATGTCAACTATCTCCTGGGGATTTGATATGATTTTATTATTTATTTTAAGAAGTATGTCCTTATTAATTTCTCGTTTTGGTTTTATGTTCCTATGTCTATTTATAACCTGCCATATAGCCTTTGAAGATTCATTTGCTTTTTCAAGTTCTTTCCTGACCGATATGCGTCTGGCTTTTTTTAAAACTAGTCTATAAATTCTAATATATGTTTTTGTATAGGCTCTTATTAAATCACTGCAAGCTTCCTTATTAATGTTTTGAAGAATGAATCGCTTCATTTTACTAGATATCTTTATTCCTTTTGTAATCCAGGATGATTTACGAAATTTTTGAAAATTAACTTTTCGATTCTTTTTTTTAAAACTACTGCGGAATATTTGTCCAACTTTCTTTAAAAAGCTATTTATACCTTCTTCCTTCCAATCTATATTCATGATACGTTGTCTAAAACTATTTGAATTTCTGTCACTAAACTGCCTAGTTTTTATATTTAAAAACTCTTGATCGCCATTCGAGATTATTTTTTCAGTTTTTAAGCCATAGAATAACGCTGCATGTCCGTCCGCCAAGCAATTATGATCGACAAACTGATCATTCATTATATCATCCGGTAGATTCGTCAAAAAGTTATCCAAGCAAGATTGCGCGTTATTTCGTCTATAAGTCACTTCGTTAATAATTGGTCTAAAATTATAAGATGTCAGTAATGTCAAAAAATTTAAAGACTTTTTGTCGTTTTTAAGTAAGTCAATGTTAAAATCACCGCAGATAATGCATTTTTTACTGAAGAAGTGTTCCAGTAATTGTTCTAACTTAGATAAAAATGTATCATAGTTCTGATCAACCGGATTTCTGTAACAGCAGAAGATGTAGATGTTAGTGTTAGCATCTTTAACACCACATATTTCAAAGCTTTCAATTTTGTATAATTTTTGACAAAAAAGCACCTCTTCACTAACGATCTCATTACTTGTCATTATTAGGCTACCGCCCCTTTTTTTATTTTTCCGTGCAGTATAAGACACCATTTTATAATTGTCAATGTTAAATAGAGAAGCCAACTCCATGGTCAAGAAATGTTCCGTAATACATACATATAAATTTTCTTGTTTAAGTTCTTGTAGATATAGCTCTAATTCATATTTTTTGTTACTTATTCCACACAAATTCTGAAGATAGATATTAAGGAAGATATAATTTTTAGGAGTTTCAGACTTAGTCGTCGTGCAATGGTAGTTTTTATACAATTTAGGTACGAAAAAAATCGTCATTATTTTCCAAGCTATCAGTCTGAGTGCCAATGCTATTTGTAACTACTATGCTACACTTTGATGAAGTTTCATTATCTGTCTGTGTATAAATATTATTGTAAGACTTTTGTACATGCCCACTGGTATCATGTAGGTTACCACTTTTGATTTGCATGTTATACTTTATATAGTCATTTCTGTACTTCAAACGAAGTATTTCCTTATGAATTAGTCTACTTGCTTGCGTTGTATTTATATATTTTGAGAATAGTTTTGCATTAAAATGATCCAGGCCCAGTGGCAAAAAGATTGAATTGATAAAATTACTACATACTAGTTTCAACGCGTTATTGAGCATATTAACACTAAGATATTTGTTTTTATAGAGTTTGCCAACTAAGACATTTGTGTGTTTAACTTGACTCAGAGTGTAATACAAAATAGACTGAAAATTTAAAGGATTTGAATCGTTAGAGCCCCCTAATATCATTATGTAGTCTGAGTTGGTAAAATCTTTACACTCAGCAACACATGTACTTATTACTTCAGCCATTGGGGCCCCTGGCTTTACAATCGATGTCACATTGAAAGACTTTCCAAGCAGTTCTTGAAGCAGACTTCGCATATCAAGTCCAGTTTGATCAGCAAAAATTTTTACTTGGTGTTTTCTCGTTATTAAGTCAATAGTTGTTGCGTTTGATGATGTAATGTTACTGTTTGAATTTGAGAGTTTGTTACTACGATCAGAAATCATTGTTGTGTTTATAGTAAGGGTTTCCGCTGTCGGAATATCCACTATTGTACCCATTTCGAAGTTTCCTTTGTCAACAATATGTCGATAAGATGACTGGTGGTTTTTTACTGTGTTCTGTAACCTGTATTAAAAAAAGTAACTCAAATTGTTGCTATCGTCATGTTTAGGGCTATTTCTGGCGGTGTTTATTTCTAGAAGATGATCCTCAGAAGATGTTCTTGTTAAGCCGATTCTCGTACTACATGACCTATGTCGTTTTTGAAACTGCGGAGAATAGAACTTGAGTGGCGATGCAATCGACCTGTTAATATGTTTATCTAATTCAAAAGCGCCTACCGATTTGTACAGATTTATTTTATGCTGGAATGTTGACAATTGTTTTTTCAAGTTGCTATTTTCAATATTTAAACTTTCTATCTCATTGTTTGCTATTTGCAATTCCATGTTTAATTTGTTAAGGTTATCTTTGATTTCCGTTACCTCATCTCTGTTTATGCTGTTTGGTAAACTCTGATATGAAATGTCCAATTCATACTCACTGTCATGGAAATCCAAACTTCTCCGGGTGTCTTCGGGTATTAACATTCTGTGACGTTTCCATGTTTTTATCAACAAATCTTGAAAAACATTTACCTAAGAGCAAGTCAATAAGTTTCTTGTTTGGTAATCCGTTTAAAAAGGTTATAGCAATATGTTGCAATTTGTATAACGCCTGTTGAATTTTGAAAGCAATCTGGTTGCTACAACTTTGTTACACAACTGCATAAGGAGATTACGATGTATGTTTGATATTTGCGGGTACTCGAAAAAAAATATAAAATAAATATTGTTCACCAGATATTGTTTTTAACGTTATACCGATAAATCATAGCACAAACGTAGCAAACTAATATTTAACCGTTCACTAGTCACTCTAATTGTCCAGTCACGTAAAATTTCAAACTTTTCACTAGTTTTTGCACCAAAAAATAATTATTTATCGGGAGTACTTGAACACGACTTTCTTTGACTTGAATGACATTTCGAACTGTTAGCCGTGAGGCTTCATCACTCTTCAGGGAACTTAATTAGCGACCAAACAGTCAGAAACCGCTTGCATGAAGTGAACCTTCATTCCCGAAGACCGCTACGGGTACCACCTATAGCAATGCACAATCGTAGGATTCGATATCAATGGGCTCTTGAACACAGAAATTGGGCAGAAGAACAATGGCGTTTCGTGTGCTTTTCTGATGAGTCTCGTTTTGGTATGAGACCGGATACAAGACGTATACGACACTGGAGAACCCCTGGACGCCAACAGCGATTAAAATCCTGCCAGGAAGTCCATCCTTATAGTGGTGGAACCATCATGGTATGGGCGGGTATTTGGATCGGCGGAAGAACTGAGTTGATTTGGATCAGAGGCAACCTCAACGCTCAAATTTATGCTGAGACGATTGTATCAGACGTCATCGTTCCTCTACAAGTGCAAATCGGTCCCTTATTTCAGTTAATGCATGATAATGCACGACCGCACACCGCAAGAGTTGTAAGACAGACTCTCGCCGCAGCTAACATCAATGTCCTGCCCTGGCCTGCTCAGTCGCCAGACTTGAACCCGATTGAGCATGCATGGGATATGCTACAGAGAAGAGCTCTGCCGAATATGGAGGGTATCCAGTCGCAAGAAGACCTTTTTTTGTTGTTGCAACGAACATGGGCGGCCATTCCACAGCGTGATTTGGATGAACTCATTTTGAGTATGCCAAACCGATGTTCTTGTGTTGTTAGTGTTCGCGGTAGAAACACGGATTATTAATTGTTTAAGTTACCCAATAAAATTTTAAAGAAAACTGTTATTTCAGTCTTTTTTTCGAACTTTTGTGTTAGTGGTTCAAATGTCAAAAATCCCTTTATTAGGAAAATGGCAAATTTCTTTATTAATGCAAAGGTGACTTGGTTTATCGTTACTGTGACAAACGAAAACACTTTATTTGATGAATCCTTAAAGAAAATTTTAATTAATATCAATCAGGAGAAAAGTTATTGCAAAAATATATGTTGATCCCTAGACACTTTTGATGTGTGTATAAATACGAAAATGTTAGTTTTATTGAGTTTCAAACGTTAAGTACCCCATCTTGCCCCCCTCTCCCCTAATAATTTGTGGTGCAAACGAGCCCAAGTCTGTAGGGCAATTCTCGTGAGTTAAGACGTTCAAAATTGACGTCTGACAGTTTTTGTATGAAATAACTGTCAAAAATTCAAAATTATTCCTCCGGTAAAGTTATCTGGCATTGGAAAAATCAGCCCTTAGTCGAAGAAATCTCGGCGAGTTATTTTCTCGACCATATCATGTTAGAGGAAAACAACAACGACAAGCCATATTTCTTTCCCGTTTCTTTCTGTTTCGTTCAGCATGGACATATGCTAATAGGTCAGGCTATGGTTAAATATTACCAAGTTAGGATTCTTTAGTACGACCCGTAGTAGTTAGCGCAGCTGACTGCTGCCTGAGCCGGAGCCACAGTCAGAGAAATTAATTGTTGAGCAAACTGGCACTCTACGTCAATTTTGCCATGTGAAAACCATTTCATAAAGCTGTCAGAGAATGTGTTTTGAATATGAGGATAATTTATGTTGGTACTCAATTGGCTTAAATTTTCTTGATATTAAACTCAAACTCAAAACTCAAACTCAAAGCATTTATTTCAATTAAACCTTGTACAGGCACTTTTGAATTGTCAAAATTAAATAGTCTGTCAGTTAGTCAGAAAGTTGAAGCTAGTTGCCCATTCCAAGACGTAGATCTCTATGGAGAAGAAGGGGCAAGAAACTCCATGGACACTCTTTTAAATCAAGTTATTATTAAATCCTGGGTACATTATTCTTGTTGCTTCTATATGTGAGAACAATGTGAGATAAATGTAATAAATGTAAATTATAATTGAGTATCGCCTCACATGTGGGCTACAAGAATTTCTCTAAAAATTAAACCCGCTAAATTCTTGCTGTATAACCACAGCTCTAGCAATACTTTCTCCCTAAGTTATCGAGAGGAGAGCCATTGACACCACTATCTATCAGTAAAGTTTGTCCCGTGTTACTGAAAATACTACCGAAACAAGATCCCTTTAAAAGTTTGTTTTATCATCAATCTTACTTTAGGTAAATATGAAGGTAAAAATATAAGATTTATCACAAAAATGGGAACACCGTAATTCCTTCTACAATATATACTCGTACATCATTTTTTATCTTTTTTAGACTTTTATTAAACTGATTTAGTTTTAGGTAAACTACCGCAGCCTGATGGTTCTAAAATTTATTAAAAATGCTCAAAGATTCCCGCTCGAATGTCAAACGAACGATAGTATCTACTGGGTGCAGTTGTGATGTACATTACAAGTCCAACGAAGGACATTGAATCAACCATCATCATCACGGCAGCATGTGTTCGTTTGACAGGTCTTCCCAAGAAATCCTGAATGACTGACACCGTTCGGTACGTCACATGTTTCACAGCGCCTCATTCTCACGTGAATATTTTAGTTGTTTTGGCGTAACAGTGAAAGTGTCGAACTGCCAAGCGAATGGTCCAAGTCTACCAAAGATATCCGAAAGTCTACCCATCGCACTGATTATAACTTTGACGTAACTCTTTGGGCCCAAGCCTTTGGCTCAAGCACCTTTTAAATTAATGACATAACTGCTAGCGTTTGGTACTAAAAAACTTGAAAAAAAACGCCAGATTTTTTACAGTCTGCCTAGCTTATAGCCAACAATGTGGGAGTCGGCTTCCAGTCTAACCGGATGCAGTTTAATACCAGTATTTTACATGGAGCGACTGCCTATTCAGATAGGTAGTCGCTCAGATGATTGAGTTGATATTTTTGAGATGATTGGAAAGATTTGAAAATTACTGGGTAATACGATACCCTTTAAGTAAGACCGCCAGATTCTTGACCAATAACATTAAGAAATCATCCGAATCTTCCTATTTTATCAAAATCCGCAACCAAAATGTAATAACAACACCTGAGAGGATTCCAACTCACATCCAACCATACGTGATACAAAACCATTTGACTTGTCATTATTTGAACGTCTCATATTTCAGTCACGGCAATGAAATGCTTACACAGATACACTGAAGAATGACTTACAACATGTTTGGCTACCACGTTTGCCGTTATTAATATTGTTTGAGACATATAAACTGTTGTTACGTGAATGAATGTAGATGAATAATAATGGATTTATTTACAAAACTAGAGACCCGCTCCTGCTTCACACGGGTTTTACCGCTTGAAAAAACCTTACTCATAAATCATCATCATCATCATCCTTTTCGAACTATGCTGGGGCCGGCTTCCATGCTAAGTGGATGCAGCTGAATACCAGCAAAAAAAAAAAAACTCACCGTGAAAACTTAGGTGAAGTGAGCGTGGAGTGAGCTGTCAATAGTGTCAATTCCTAGCAAAAACAAACTCACTTCACCTAAGTTTTCACGGTGAGATTTTAACAGAATCGACCGGCAGTATTTTACATAGAGCGACTGCCTATCTGACCTCCACAACCCAGTTACTGGGTCAAACGATACCCATTGGTTACCACTCACCTGCAAAATTGCATGGATACCCTAATGTCTTTTTTCCTGTGAACGTTTGAAGTTCAAGTTTTCTAAAATAAACCAGATGGCATTGGTTTCTTCAAAACTATGACTAATTTACAAAATGTAAGTAAGGAGTTGGGAAGAAACGTATTGAGCAAGGAGTTTCACAGCTAATACATTTATCTGATTACTACATTACATTTACCAGCTTAGGTAGTTAAATGGTAAAAATAATAAAAGAAACCGATAGGAATAATTAATTATATTCATTAAGCTATAGTGGGTATTTAAATAATTTAATATTCGTGTTGGTAGTTACTTAGCAACAGGAAAAAAGTCATCGCAGGTAAACGGGCCTTGTGGGCTCGCCAAAAAAAAAGGAGGTTTATTTTTTACAGTTTACTATTCAAATTTTACAGTCAGTTTATTAATTACCGTAGGCATAACATTAAAATATTATGTATAACTTCTTATTGAGGCCATAGCTTAAGTATTCGTTTCCAAAATCGGAAAGAGGATTGAAGCTTAAGTAACCTCAATAAAAACAAACAGGAGACCAGATTATTTTATCACAAAGCTCAAACGGATTAAATGGATTAAATCGGTAGGGTAAAAACTACAAAATTGCACAAAATCATATCAAATGGTTAGTAGGTAATATAAAAAACGAAAAACTATGTTTTTGAACTTGAAGTGTTCATAACTTTTTAAGTTAATAAAAATACGTAAGTAATAGGTTATACGCACATAACCTGGTCTCCAGTTAATATAAATAATAAGTAGGTACTAGCTAAGTAAAATAATATTAATTAAGTATAATTCATTATTAATAGCTCGTAGCTACGTAACCACTTGTGTATCGCCTATTATTTCGACGCCACTAACATAAACGTCCGTGTTCACTGCACCTAAAAGTTTTTTCATCAGTAAAGATGACATTATTCCAATCAAAGTTTATGTGATCCAATGCGAACTGTAATCGTGCCCTTTTATGGTTTTCCGTGAGCAAAGGTTTCTCAGCATGCCTCCGATAATGCAGCCCTTCACTATGAATAGCACGACGCGACGGACAGTGTTAACACTTGTGTCAAATAAACCAGCATAGTGGTTCGTCGGTAGAAATCCATTTTCTTCATAATCTCTTATCATGGTGTGATGCTGCAACGTGTTTATAAGTCGTGGTATACCAGTTCCTTGATGGTGTTGCAAAGAATCCTCCTCTTCAAATCGTCGTACCCATTGAACAACTGTTTTTCTCTGCAAGAATAAAACAGAAATATATAATACCCAATACTGATTATTATGTAGTATAGTAACAAACAAATAAATGAGTTTTTAATATAAAAGTGCAACGTAAAAAAAAAACTTCTTACGTTTACACCGGTCTCTCCGGCTATTACTGAAAAGTTTTTGCCTTGGTTATGCATAGCAATTATTTGAGCTCTTGTAACGAAATCAATATTTTAACTCGCGTACTCTTTTTGGAAAGATAAGTACCTGATTAAAAATTAAAACTGGACAAAAGGCACTCGAACGTGGTATTCGAAATGAACTTAGCGATCAATCGAACTTAGTCATAAGTTCATAACTCTTCCAGCTCTTCGATTATTATTTACGATTATTATTTACACTACCTACAAATTATTTATAAATCTTTAATCAACCTACCTTCTCAAGTTTGAAAATAAAACTTAGAAAATCAGATACCCACCTACTAATAAATTGATATTAAATTTTAACATAATAGGTTAATAATTAGGAACAATTTTGTTAATTATAAATTGAAGAAACTATTAATTATAAATTGTTTGAATGTTTGAAAAGACAAAAAGAAACTACAAAAATATTTTGTCATATAAAGCAAAGCAACACCATCTAGTAACAGTATAAGTAAATGTTGTTAGTCATTAACTGCTTTTACGCTAGATGGCGTCATTTCTTGCTTCACACGATTTTATTTCTGAACTATCCAAGCACTTTTGCAGCCCACTGTACATATAAGACTGATTGCCAGACTTTCGGGCTTCTGACTACCCGAAATGATTGTCAAAGATCTGCGAATGACAGCCGGGAACAACGGCTTAACGTGCCTTCCGATGCACGGAGGGGTCTCGGTATGTAAAGATGGTCACGCATCCACAGATCAATCAACCTGTGCGGCTGTTATTATTTAGCTACGGGCATTTAGCCTCTGTATCTTACTCATAAATCTTTCGGAATAAATTTTCTTAATGATGTGGAAAACCGCAATAAAACCCGTTGCATTGTTTAGAAGAACAACGTGTGGAACAACAACCCAGACACTAAAAGCAACGTTCTATAATCATAGATGAGGATATTGTTTGCCGTTGCGAGTCGTGTTGCAACTTGCAAGTAGTTGGATTGGAAGATTACAGAACTGAGACTTAAATCTTAACGCTTGAAATATCAGAGTATCCCAGTAAGTTAGTGACAGTCGTTCTGTGTAGACTGGGAGTCGACCCAATCATCCATGTGAATTGGGTTGAAAGTCTGTCACTCTCTGATAGATGACGTTGAAAGAAGACCAGACCTTTAAAGGCGTGGTAGATGATAAACCAATAAGGTATTTGAGTATTGTAAATAGCACAATCTTATAGATTCATAGAAAAACCTATTTGAGATAAACTATTATCTAATCCTAGAAAAACCGATTCAGGCTGTAAACGAATACAGAACCCTTTTAGGCGCTATCAGAAGCCACAATCCTCGTTACTAATAAAGTTAGACCTGATACAACAAATGGACAAACTGTTTTGCCAAATATCGATAGTTTCATTTCCGATACAAATGACGAAGAAAATGGAAGGGTCCTAGATGTTCAGTGGAGTCTTTTTGTAGTTGAAACTATGCTAAAGGATTTCTAGGCTTAGAAAATAATATGAATGTTACAGCGAATGGAAAAAAAACGGGAGGTCTGGCATGTTTTTAACTGACTTCTAAAAGGAGGAGGTTCTCAATTCGGATGTTTATATATTTTAATATATTTTTTTATGTATATACATGGATAAGCATAACTCCGTCATATAAAAACGGATTTGCAAAAATTTTTGTTCGAAAGAATTTTATTCCTAAATGGTCCCCATTTAAATTTCGTAAAGATCTAATCTAATGTAGTAAGTTTCGGAGACACACAAAGGAACTCTTCAATAAATGCCAGCAAATCAACTGCGATTGCTGTTATCACATTGTTTACGCAATCACACAACATAACATCACGCCTGTACCCTTCAAAGGGGTAGGCATATGTGTTCAATAGCTTCCTGTCACTGATATTCACATAGCAAGTAGTGTTATATGAATTTGTGTGGGTTAGGTAGGTACAACTAAAAAGTGAAAAATAAAAAACTTTTTTACAAAAAAAAATCCGACTTCCAAAAAAAAAAACACTACAAAGTGAAAAATAACTTTTATTTCGAAAGTCGGTGTCAAAAACAAAAATGCAGAACCAACAACACCGACTTCCGGCCGAAGTCGGTTGTTTTTTTTTTGTAAGAAAGTTTTTATTTTGTCAATGATTAAACCAAAACATTACAAATAAGTTTAGATTTTGACTTTATTTTTTGTGCTCAAAATGGTGCAAAATCGAACTTAATGCCAATTCAACCAGTCAACCAAGCCTGGTGGAGAGGTCACATGGGTGCTAGTGATAGTGAAATTGACGAGTTTTTTTATTTTGTGTTTGTCCCATACTAGAAAATCTTCCTCCGCGTTTGTATTTAATGATCTATTAATCAAGTCCGCCGATGGATATAGGTAAGTATCCTTGTTTACAATAATTCCTCTGAGATACAATTTTTAATTAAAAATGTTCTGCGAAAAAAGAACTGCGATTCGTTGTTCGTTTTAATGAACACACGTTCACCCAAAATTTCGACAAGTTTGAAGCACCTCTCTACTGCACTGTTTGAAGGTGTTACGGGTAACAGACAAAAGAGTTGTACACCAGTGAACAGAAAAGGATCATTTACTTTAGGATTGGAAGTCTATATTTTACCTTTAACCAAAACTATAAGCTACGTGTACCGACTATTAATCATTGTTTTTTTTTTGGAGAGTTTATGAAATTACGTATTTTTGTCCTCTTTTGAGGTCGTCGGTACTAGCAGGTTAATTCACTTTAATTCTAAACACAAATTAAGCTTGTAATAAAAAAAAAACCCTTGAAATAATATTTTTTTCTCTTCTCTCTTAACTCTTTTAAGTAACAACCTAGGTACTGTATGAAACCTATTATAACTCACAACAAACTTAAGTTTGTTGTGAGTTATAATGTAGGTTTCATACAGGTACAGGTTGTACAATTGAGAAAATGTTTTCTCAATTGTACACCACATGTGACTAAGCACCTACTAACACATCCACGTAACTTGACCCCTTGTGTTCTACCAATCTCCATTAGAGCACGTGTCTCAGCTAACTGGTCCGTAATTATCATAATTTGTATTCGAACGTTCATAAACATTTAGCGGTCGGTAAGTTCAAAAGTTTCAGCGAATGTATTGAAACTTCAATGATTAATTACACATTATTCTTAGGAAAGTTTGAGCTTGAAGACTTGCTTCGAATATTGTTAGGAAAAGGTGAAAGCGTGTTATGAAATTCCAAGTTTTCACTGCTACATGGCTCTTGTTGTATAAGCCTACAGCCTAAGGCGTGAGTGTTAAAGGCGTAAGTAAAGGCTTATTTGGCAAACAGATCCCATAACGTACTGCGACTTCTATTACGTATGATTTTGAAGTTTACAACGACGATGTTGATGTAGATGTCACATACCTTCGAATGTTTGGTTCTAGGACATGCCGCATTGCATTTTCGTTAGAAAGGGTATACTTTCCAGGTGGTCCCATTGTCATCAGGTCAGGATCTGATGATGGGATCCTGGAGAAATCGAAGGAACTCTTCAAACATTATAGGCACACCTATAGCGATTTGGGTATTTTTTATAGTAACTCGTGCATTTGCTCTCGGAAACCATTTGGTGAAGTGGAACTGATGATGAAGACCACAGATGGCCACCGGAACTACTCATAAATAAGTATTTTTAGGGTTGCGATTCAATCACTTTAATATTGTTGCTAAGCGATTTATGCTCGTCACAATGCGAATGGTGAAATGGAACTGATGAAAATATTGCTTTTCCCGATGCAGGGATTTTAATTGTTCCGGAGTTCTCCTAGTATTTCACTACTAGGAGAACTCCTCAACAATTAAAATCCCTGCATCGGGAAAAGCAATATTTTGTAAACGGCGATGAGCAAGTTGATATTATGCTATTGTACCAGATAAGTAATAAACAGACCCACTAAAAAGCGAGACATAAACACTTGAATACAGATCCAAAGACACTGGCTTCCGAAGTTAAAGTTATTTTTCACTTTGGAATGGGTTTTTTTTGGAAGTCGGTTTTTTTTTGTTAAAAAACGTTTTAACGTTTTTTTTTGGAAGTCGGTTTTTTTTGTTAAAAAACGTTTTAACAAAAAAAAATCCGACTTCATTAAAAACCCATTCCAAAGTGAAAAATAACTTTAACTTCGGAAGTCAGTGTCTTTGGATCTGTATTCAAGTTTTTATGTCTCGCTTTTAGTTTTTATGTATCAATTTTAGACAGGAAGCTAGGCTGGGCACTTGACTATTACTTAACACAATTTCCCTACTACTATTATTATCACGGACATTTTTGGGACAACATTTAACCTTATCATTTTAATTTTGTCAAAACCACGCACTATATTTTCGCAGTGGCAGATACACTTGCTTGGACCGCTAAGGGACTTGTTAAATTCTTATCTTATAACAGTATTTTACAGGACAAAACCCATATCTTTATAACACGTAAGTACACACAAGTGCAACCCGCAAGGGAAAATGCCAGCAGATCCATAGGATAGGATTATCCAACTTAATATTATTAACGCGAGATTTTGTGAGGATGGATGGATGGATGCGTGGAAGTTTGTTACTCTTTCCCGCAAAAACTACTGAACGGATTTGGATGAAATTTGGAACACAGATAATAAAGTCAGGATTCACACATAGGATTGACTTTTTATCCAAATTTTCCCGCGGAATCGAAACTTATGCGGGTAAAATCGCGGGGCGCTACTAGTAAAAAATAAACGCAACGATTTTAATTTTTCAATGTTGCTAAGGTTTATGATAATGGAGTTGCCAATTACATTTTACAGTAATTATAATCCACTTGAGAATATCATATCATCACGCCTGTAAACACAGTAGGGTTAGACATGGCGAAATGTGGGTGTTACTATAGATACCTATAGTAACACCCACATTTGTTTTTTTAAGTCCCATGGTATGCCTCTAGAGAATATAAGAACTTCTTGTATTCTTTAGAGCGTCTGTAGGATATATTGTACAGACGCCAGCACATCAAGCCACCCGAAACTGTAAAATAACCCCAATCAACTTTGAACCTTATGCTTTAGCAATAAAGTTGAACATCTATTAAAGAAATTTGACAAATTGTAGTAGTTTGATGTGCTGGCGTCTGTACATCACACACAGGTAATTATGAAAGCAGCGTAAGCATAATCAGCCTATAATGTTCCCACTACTGGGACACACGCCTCCTCTCTGTGAGAGGGAGTGGGCCGTAATCTACCACGCGGGTCCAATGCGGGTTGGTAAATGTCATGTCTTCGAATTTTGGTTCTAGGATAGGGCTGGTTTCCTCACGATGTTTTCCTTCACCGTTTTGAGAGCAGTGGTGATGAAATAATTTACCTAACCAAAGTAAAGCGCCTGTCTGGGTTCGAACCTGCGACTTACAAGTCGTAAGTTGCGGCTGTTATCACTGGGCCACCACTGCTTAATTTATGAAAGTACCAAAACATAATTTCTCCCTAATTCTTCCTTTGCCATAATAGTTTATTAAATCGCAACATGTTGGTGTTAATTTTATAAATCAAATATAATTGAAGTAAGTTTATATAAGTCTATATTAAAACAATGGCTGTAATAGCCCTGCATAAAATAAAATAAAATTCGTAAAATGAAAATCGAACTCAATTTTCAATATGAAATCCGTCTAAATTATTCTTGGCGCGAACCGAGAAATATTATGTAAGAGACCGCAGAGTGACATCTCCTCCATTTTCTTTGCGTCGTTTGCAAGTGACGCGCTTATAACATTGCGGAAAAGAAAAGAAACAAAATAATAGCCTAATGTACTATGTAAATACAAACCTAAATGTGTATAGGTATTACAGTGTTTCGTTAAGGGCTGATTTGATCAAAGTTTTATTTTTTTCCAAAATTTTATGCCTGGGATAAAATACAGATATCTTTTATCCCTGGAATAAAATTGACGTCTGAGTCAGTTCTCCGAAAACTGTCAAAAATTCCAAATGTATTCTCAAGATAAGACGAGGAGCTAATTTTTCAAACAACGGATAATTTTTATTCGTGGAATAAAATTGTCGTCTTCAAAATTATTCCTCTGATAAAATTATCTGGCGTTGGAAAAATCAGCCCTAGGAGGAAGGAGGATAAATATTGCAGTTTGACAGCTTTTATATAGAAAATACATATGTCTAATTGTCATATTTATTCTTCATATAAAAATTATCTGACTATTGAAAAATCAGCTCTAAAGTGGTATAAGTCTTCGCTCGAAATAAAGATTTTAATTTGATTCGATATTTATGGAATAAATATCGAATACAGAGTTACAGAAATACAGAGTTCAATGAATTTGCCTTATTCAAAGAAAAGTCGCTTATTAAAATATTGTAAAGTCAGGGAAATTATTTGTTCCGCATATTAAAATCACAACCGCCATTTTTAGTCCGTTCCCAAAGGGTTAAAAATGGGACCCTATTCCTAAGATTTCGCTGTCTGTCCGTCTGACTGACCGTCTGTCTGTTCGTCCGTCTGTCCGTCCGTCTGTCCGTCCATCTGTCCGTCCGTCTGTCCGTCCGTCTGTCCGTCCGTCCGTCCGCCTGTCTGGCACCAGGCTGTATCTCAAGAACCGCGATAGCCAGACAGTTGAAATTTTCACAAATTATGTATTTCTGTTGCTGCTATAGGTAACAACAAATACTAAAAACAGAATAAAATAAATATTTAAGGGGGCTCCCATACAACAAACGTGTTTTTTTCGGCGTTTTGCCTTGCGGTACGGAACCCTTCGTGTGCGAGTCCGACTCGTACTTGGCCAGTTTTTTAATAATTGCATGAAATAGTTATTACACGGGAAATAATAGCAGGATGACAATTTGCATAACATCAATTTCCAAGAGTGTAGGTACCAACAATTCACAAATAGTTTTAAAATTCAGAAAAAAATAATTAAACCATAATGGCCTAATCAAGTTTACTGCAGTTTAGATTTTATTATTTGTCAGGTAGGAATGAATGAATGGATGCTGCTTCCCATATCACTATTTACTTAACATTATAGAGGTATGAAGAGCAGGGTGTAAAGTTCACTTATACTCCATAGAAAAGGGAGGATCCGGCTCCACTGTACTTCCACACGTACCTCCACTGTACTTGAAGCTTCACAATTTTAATAGCTATACATGTCGTTATGTTAAACACTCTTGCAAAAGCCTGCACTTCGCAAACGCACAGTTTTTGAGAAAAAAAAATTAGAAAATTCAAAATATTTACATTATAAAATTGACATTTTACCATAGATAATGTACGAATTTCACTTCTAGGTCGTTCCGTTTTAGGTTCAGACAAAGTGACGGTAGATTTTAGTAGTTTTTATTATGAATACTGTAAGTTTTTTAACTTTAATCCATTTTTAACTGGGTAACGAAATAGAATGTAAGTGAGGGACGTTGACGTTTGACAGTTGTCATTCGTCGTTTTAAATTATTTTTGTTTTTTTTTTCGTGTTTCCGATTACACTATACACTAAACAAATTAACCAATATAATATACAAAAGTAACACATTTGTAATGACAACTTAGGATGCAAGAGCGAGCGAAGCGAGCTCGGGACTTGGGGCACCCCGACTCGGACAGGTTAGGTTCGATCACCGTCATCCCCTTCGTGTTAGGTTCCTTTAAACTCTGTAGACAGAAATGGGGGCCCCGCGAAGCGGGGCTCCGTCGACTACGCCTAACCACATATTTTTGTAGATAAAAAAAAAACTTTGGGATTTTTTTTATCTCGGCCACTATGATTTTGCGAACTTTGCGGTTTTCAAATTTACACTAAAAAGGGTCTATTCTATCAAAAAAAAATAGCTACTATCAAAAAACACCGGGTGTGGAAGTACAGTGGTTCCTTTATGTCAGTTGCGCGGTAAACTCTGTTTGCGAGATGCAAGATTTTGCGTGACGTCAGTATGACGCGTTGTTCGCATGTGGCGTTGGTGGATACCTACCGCTACAGCATAATCAGCCTTTTTTTTTGGGGATGGGATATCATCATGCTCTGGGTGGAGCGGAAGGGAGCCTTTAACGTTCCCACTGCTGGTCAAAGGCCCCCTCTCTTCCAGAGAGAGTGGGCCGTAATGAACATTGCGAATTCATAGTATTTACTTAGTTAATTTTAAAGCTGGTCTTTTCTTTGCAAACATCATACAGAAATTCTTTTATTGAAAGGAGTTTCTATAACGATCTTAATATACGGCAAAAGTCAAAAGGCAGTAAACGGAAAATGTTGCCATTTTACATCTACCAAAGCTTTTGCATTGACTTTACAAATACAAAATAAACTATTTCTATTTCCCGAATAAAGGACCGAACGCTTTGCATTCACAGTTCCAAAAGGCTGTAAACAAACGGTATCGATTTTCACAAACAGACAAAGGGTATAATTAAAAGCGAGCGTCGTTGATAATAAATGAGTCACTGCCGCTCACACAGTTACCTATGCTTTTCTGATCACGCTAAGCAATAGTCGAAATATTGTCTGAAAATGTTCAGTAATGTCATTTGGTGTACAAATCTTGGGTTATTTCAGGGGTTAAAATTACTTACTCATGATCATTAAAATTGGGACCAACTCTGAACTATCGAATAAAAATAAATCTTCTACTAGCTACTCCTACTACTCATGGTTGCTATGGTGATATATCAAAACATCAAGATTTTAGAAAGGCGATTCCCGTATTGACAACGTTCAAAATCTAGTCCCAATCTCATCTCAGCTACAATCAATGTCTAAAACTTGTCTAAAATGTGGGGAAATTACAGGTATTTTTGGCAGATTGAGACTGAGATCGGACTGTGTGTTCTTAAAATTGCGAGAATTGCCTCTCTGGTATAACCAGATTCGACATTCACATATACCTTCAGAAATAAATGCTCTCAATGACAGTATAATCAAAATCTATTGTAAAGTTTAGAAGATCTAAGCGGACACACACACGTAAAGCTAATTTTTACACTACGTATAGATTAGTTCAAATGGTGCGGCTCGATAAGGTGAAGGAAAACAACATCGTGAGAAAACCGGCATGTCCTAGAACCAAGAATTCGGCCTATATCTCAGCAGTAGGAACAATATAGGCAGATTATGTTATGTATAGATTAGTTGTATATATTTCTATTTACCTATTGAAGATGCAAGTATTCGCTTTATAAAATAGAGATCAAAGTTTACTTTCTACTAAAAATGATACAGTAATATCTCTCTGATTTATAGCTAAAAGATTAAGCGGAACGATATTCGACCTCGAAGAATCAAGATGCTTTGTAAATCCGATACGACAATAAAAGCGATGACGTCACGCGATTACGCCGCCAATCCTTTGTACGAGAAGCTGAACCTTATATTAAAACCGTTTGTGTAAAGGGAGAGCGGTAAATTAAGATGTATTTCTTAATATAAAGATTCATTTTGGATAAATATGCATTGTAGGATAGGAGTTAGGACTAATAAAAATATTGTTTCATGTACCGTTTGGGAATTAATGCTCCCTAGCCCGCTTTCAGAATCTCCCCTATCTGTTGTTTACAGATGGTGAAAAGTCACTATCTGAATCTTCAAAAAAACATTTTGATTATGCCAATTTTTATTATATGTTTGTGTTTTTAAGCGAGAATGTCGATAATGAATTCAAATAATTTAAATAACTTTAAATTATTTGAATTCATTATCGACATTCTCGTTAAAAAAAAATTCTGTCACACAGCAAAAAAGTTTATATAAATATGACCTAAAGACTGCCAACAGTAGATACCTAATTTAAACTGTTTCAAAACTTAAATACTTCATTTAAAATTGTAAGCCGATACTTTCCAGGGTTTTTGAACTTTTAGAGACATCAATAAGTTTAAATTAAACGTTTAAAAACCTATTCCGAATGTTTACATTCACATGTTCAGTTTTTATCAACTTTTTCAGTTCAAAATGTAAATAGTATTCAGTTAAAATTGGAGCTCACTGCTAAATACAGAATTGATTCTTTCTACAACTGCTAAAATTTAAATTGCTTTGGTTTTTTTTTCTGCAATTATGAAGAAGCTGAAGATTATTTAATTTATTCCTATTAAAATTTCTATGAACACGTAATTTTTCCGATGAAAAGCACTTCATGAAAGCTTAAAAATTTTAAGGAGGTGAAGTTTTCAGATGGTTAATTATTATTAAAATAATGTGAGTTATGAGTCTGTTACGAGACGTATTAAATATTTACCACCATTTGTCAAAATATATATATACAACGTGGCGCTTCAATGGTGACATTAATTTAACACATATATACGTTTTCACATTTTCATTTCATGAAGCAATTATATTTCCATTAGACGTTATTATTTACGGATTTATTCAAAATTTTAGAAAATAGTATTTTAGAGCAACCTGTACTTAAAGAATTGTCACGCAGCGGTCATTTGCCTGGGTCACGGATCATAACATCGCATCAATGAAATAAAACGAATAAGCAATACTATTAGGATGAAACAAATGCAAAGAGTAGGCGAATTGAAGGAAAGACATATGTTCCTTTAACGGCGCGCCGCCGCTCGCCGCCAAAGGGGTATTTCTTTCCTTTCTCCGCCTGCTACCCCTTTGTCGCTCGCCGCCTAAAGAATCGGGCGCAGGTGACTCGCGCCCCCTCCCGCCCGCCGCGCCCCCGCACAGCACTCGAATTCTTTTTTTGCTTTTCTAGTAATCTAGTGCTAGCCGAACCCGTGTCCTTGATACACTTCGTCAAACTAGTGCGCATAATTACGTCGTGAATATTGTTGTGAATGTTTCCGCGAAAAAGACGCTTACCTATTGTTTTATTTATTTATTTTTGTGTAATTAGAATAGTAATTAGATTATGGTACTTAGATAAAGACGCTTTGCTTTGTTTTCTAATCTAGTAGGTACGTTTACATCTCTTGTGATACGGAGGACGCGAGACGGTTTTATTTGTGTTATGTGCTTGTGTAAACTTGTGATCGTGATGGCAAATACACATCCGAACTACACAGCAGCTGTATATGCGGATATGGTCCTAATTTACGGAGAATGTGATCAAAGTGCCGCCCTTACGATAAGGCGCCATATCGCGAGAGATATGGCGATTCAAAACAATGCCCTACTAATCCTCGCACTATTGTAGGACCTCTTCAGCGCATCCACGAAAACCGGCCAGTGGATCCTAGGTCTTTACGCCCAGACCGACCGCCTACACGACAAAATGCTCTACAATATTTCGAAGACTAATTCAAAACTGAGACAAAATAAAAGCAGTGATTAGCGATGACTGTGATGAGTGATGTGATGATAGTTATAACCAACAAGAAAGTGTGACGTTAGACTAAGCACCTCCGCTGTAGGTACCACTTGCGCCGCACCGCGCCGCTCGGTTTCTTTGATAAATGCCGACAAAGAATCGGACCGATCACGACGAGTACGATTGCGCGAAGCGTAGGTAAGTAATACTGACTTGTAATTTTTGATAATTATTAATTAATAAATAAACTAAACTAAACTAAACTAATTTCATGAATGAATTTTTGCAAGGGTGATCCCAATTTTAGTTACTATTATATTATTTAGTTTGTTTGAATTTTTTTTTTTTCAATTTACGAATTTTTTTAACCTATACTTATATATATGATTAATGGGCACTAGCCCTAACCGTATGTTAAATTAATGTCGCCATTGTAGCGGCACGTTGTATATATATAGTATATTTTCTAGAAATAGGCTTGGCCCCTAATTACATAGGAATTGTAGGGTACATACCATTAACATAGTTTATTAATTTACATTTTAATCTGTATATGGTTTCCATGGAGATTTGAGATTATTGACGAAAACGTCAGATAACGAACGTCAGTTAACCCTTGGGCGGGAAAGACTCATAGTAATTGCTTCCCTCCCTAGGGCGGGAATGAAATTTAAAAATATAACTAAATTTAGTTAGGTAGTCAGCTCAGTCAGACATACGACACCCTTAATTGATTATGTAAATATTTATTATGCTACCCATCAAATCTTATGAGTGTCCATTAATTAGGAGAGTTGGATAAAAAGCTCATATGTTAACGCCATTAAATCTTTCATATTTAGCGCACAAGTTAATAATTTACCTTGATTAAATTCAACATACATAGGTACGAAATCGCCATTTAGATGTCAGTTGTGGTCGAGGCTAAAAAACATAAAAATTGGGGATTTCGAACATCCTGACTTTACCATAGGGGGCTGTGAATATACATCATTTAATTATTGGACGAATTTATCCATAGTTTAAGGTAAATAAGTAGTGATAATGAAGTTTTTTGATATCTAATGTCGAAGTTTCGCGCCAAACGTGTGTTTACATTTTTACTTTTCACAAACTTCACACACACAAATGTTCATAATATTTAAAATGTGACAAATGTTATTGATAATATTATAAACAACACGAAAATGCCCAGGTTTTAACGAAATATTCAAACACAGGTTCAATAATACGTATTAATCATTACCACTACTCAATTTGATAATGTTTTTTTTTATTGCAATGATGCGTGAAAGCGATTATTCCAAACAAATTTTTATTTAATTTTGATTGACTCGAGTAATTAAAATGACGAATGTAATCGATACTTGAAAATAAAATAAAATAATTTAAGCAATAAATACAATAAGCATTGTCTATAATAATGATTTATGCTTTTCTAATATCATTTTACTTTTTAATAGTTTACAGAATTCCCAGTAAACATTTTTTAGGTAGGCTTAGCAAAAATTAGTTTGAGAATGGTGATAAATTAATTCTATAAATTGGTTATTCTGCAAACACTTTACATTTCAATACATTTTGTTAGTTAAAAGAGTTTTTATTTTATTGCGAGTATCGATTAGGCTGTATGCAAGTTTTGAATCGAAATAATAAAGTTGGGTGGACGGTCAGCACTAAAAAGTGTCACGTCGCAACACAATTTTTAGTAATTTTTATCAAGATTATCGTGTTTTCTGAGTAATTTATGAAAAATGGTAAAAGTAAGAATGCAGACCGAATGATAATAATACGGGCCATAGTAAGCGGGACGGCCCGTGGCGGTGACAAAGAATCTACTCATGTGGCGGTGACGCGTTCCATACTTCAAATTTAAAAAAGTCTAATAAATAGGTACCTACTATTCATGTAATTATTATCAATAAATATTTTAGAAAAACTACTATTTTTTACTTTCCTTAAATTCGAAATGAAAAGTAGAGTGTTTAACGCGGGTGAAAGTTATCAATTCCCAGTCTAAATACCTCGTATGGGAATTGATTCCTTTCGACCCTTGTATAACAATCTACTATTTAAGTTTCTTCTAATTTGTATTTATTGTAATCTTGACTATTCTCCTTCTGATTGTTTTCCTTTACATTACTATACTGGTGACCCTGACGTGATAAATTTAATGATAAATGATAAAATATTTTATTTTTGTAAGTAGGTCACGTCAATCATGTTTTTTTTATAACTAGACGAGGTCGGCGTTTCCTATCTGACTACTCTGAGAAGAAAGGCCGAAACAAACTCAGAGGTCATAGTCTCTTTTAAAGTCCAGACATAATCTTGGTCAGGTTATATGAAGACCATGTAGATCGATGTCTGAGACGGTCTTTTGAGGAAAGAACCACACAGATTGAGAGGATCTGTCCAGTCAGTTCACGCATTTGTCAGAAATTGTGCAGCTCAACTCAAGACTTAAGGAGCTCAACGATTCGACGAACAATATCAAAGAAAGGACATTTGGGTAGGCCACATAAATTACTCAAACTGCCAGACCATGAGAGAGAAAAAAAAACAAGGAATAGAACAGAGAGAATAATAAAAAATAAAAAATTAATAAAATGACCCACATCGTCTTCACATTCACAAATCACAATAAATAAAATAATATAATACTTTACAAAGTAAGCAAATGTCATTGTTTATAAAAAAATAATTAATGTCAATGTGTATATATAAAAAAAAAGACATTCAAAATTCAGAAATTGGAAGCAGCTCAATCCCAAGCCTTTTTGTCCTCAATATAATCTTTAACGGTATAAAAGGCTTTCTGGCACAACTTACGTTTTAAATACATTGTTTTCCTATACGTACATTACTAAAGACTTAAACATAACTGGCGAAATGTGGACACCTCTGCCTAACCCTTCGTGGAATATAGGCGTGATTTTATGTTAGATATCTATTTAAAACCCAAAAAGTACTTATGACGATGTACAGTCAGTTATAGCAATTGGTGACCCACCTTTGCATAAATGGTTGAGATTTTTTAGAATACGAATCTATAGTATTTTATAATTCTTTTATATTTTACTTATTTGAGCAAAATAAATAAAAACTTACCGTACCTTTCCACTAAACTCAACCTTAGGCAATTTTCGTATTATAAGAACATTCACAGTTTGATCTCAGTCTCAATCTGTGAAAAATACCACTCATTTCCCAACTTTTTGATAAGTTTTTGACATTCATTATCGCTGAGATGAGATTACGACTAGATTCGTTTTTAAATACGGGAATTGGCCTTCAGGTCTAAACTGTAAATATTGAATCCACATCGTCACCAGTTACAGTCTGACACTAAGTACTAACATCATATTATTGTGACGTCATGCACATCAGGGCTAATGCTATCCTCAAAACTATACTTAATTTTAAAAGGACGATCTGTTAAGTAGCTTCATCATCATCATCATTTCAGCCGAGAGACGTCCTCTGCTGGACATAGGCCTCCCCCAAGCACCTCCACTTCGACCGGTCCTGTGCTTCCCGCATCCAACGGGTTCCTGCGGCCTTCATAAGGTCATCGGTCCACCGTGTGGGAGGCCTTCCAACGCTACGTCTTCCGGTACGCGGTCGCCACTCCAGAACCTTTCGGCCCCATCGGCCATCTGTTCTGCGAGCAATGTGCCCTGCCCACTGCCACTTAAATTTGGCAATTCTTCGGGCTATGTCGGTTACCTTGGTTCTCCTGCGGATCTCCTCATTCCTGATTCGATCACGCAGGGAAACTCCAAGCATAGCCCTCTCCATTGCCCTTTGGGTGACGTTTAGCCTTCTTATAAGGCCCATTGTGAGCGACCACGTTTCCGTTCCATAAGTCATCACTGGCAACACACACTGGTCAAAGACTTTCGTCTTGAGACACTGCGGTATGTGGGATGAGAAGATATTGCGTAGCTTCCCGAACGCTGCCCAGCCGAGTCGGATTCGTCGATTTACCTCTTTCTCGAAGTTAGACTTACCTAACTGGACGGTTTGTCCTAGGTAAACGTACTCGTCCACGACTTCGAGTGTAGCGTCTCCGATTTTTATGAGAGTGGGTGTTACATGGGCATTTGACATGACCTTCGTTTTGTCCATGTTCATTTTAAGACCCACTCTTTCGGAGGCTCTACTGAGGTCATCGAGCATTGTACTGAGGTCCTCCATAGTCTCAGCCATGACTACGATATCGTCGGCAAACCGAAGGTGAGTTATGTACTCGCCATTGATGTTGATGCCAGCCCCTTTCCAGTCCAGAACCTTAAAGACATCCTCCAGTGCAGCGGTGAACAGTTTCGGAGAGATAACGTCTCCCTGTCTCACACCTCGCTGCAGAAGGATAGGTTTCGAGGCCTGATCCTGGAGTCTGACTGACATAGTGGCGTTTTCGTACAGACACTTCAGCACTTCGATGTACCGATAGTCGATCTGGCACCGTTGAAGAGACTGCAGCACAGCCCATGTCTCGATCGAATCAAAAGCTTTCTCGTAGTCCACAAACGCTAAGCAGAGAGGCAGGTTATACTCTTCGGTCTTCTGTATAACCTGTCGCAGCGTATGTATGTGGTCTACGGTGCTAAAGCCCTTACGGAATCCGGCTTGTTCGGGAGGCTGGAAGTCGTCAAACCTGCGCGCGAGACGGTTCATGATGACTCTCGAAAACAGCTTGTAGACATGGCTCAGGAGTGAGATGGGCCTATAATTCTTAAGGAGGGCATTATCGCTCTTCTTAAAGAAAAGTATCACCACACCCCTGTTCCATGCCTGTGGTGTTTTGCCCTCGAGTATGACGGAACCAAACAGCTTCTGAAGGGCCTTCAGGACGGGTTTTCCGCCAGCCTTCAGCAACTCGGCCGTAATTCTGTCAGCACCCGGTGCCTTGTTGTTTTTGAGCTGCTTCAGAGCCATCCTAATCTCGTACTGGCTGACGTCCGGGATGTCTTCGGTATAGTGCCGGGTCAATCTAGCTCTTGGGTCGTTTGCCAGATTCATAGCGGGGTTATTTGTTGACGTGTATAACTGTCCATAGAACCTCTCGATCTCTCTCAACAGCTCAGGTTTGTCGGATACAATCCTGCCATCATCGGTCTTCAGTCTCGTAAGCTGGCTCTGCCCAATAGACAGATCTCTAGCAAAGACCTTGGAGCCTTTATTTCGATCTATCGCGTCCTTAATACGATCTGTATTAAAACGGCGAAGATCGCTTAAGTAGCTTACTTTATCATAATTCTACTACTACCTGCTATTCTTATTACGTACCTAATCAAATCAAAATCTGACCTTTAACGCAACCTAACGGCAAAGTTGCTCAAATCCGTAGTCTTGACGCTAATAAACCACGTCCCTTTCTAAAAATAGCTGGCTACGAAATTAATCTAAATTTAATCGAGCCGAACTTGGGCTGATCCTGTCCCCAGCCTCATTCTTTAACTATAAACCCTTTCGACATTGATTAGGTTTAACAAAAGAAGATCTATGGTGACCGGTCTATGAAGTTAAATAGTAAATGAGCCGCGTCCAGCAAAGATTGATGACGCGACTATCAACACTCTATTTAAGTGTTAGCTCCTAGCCTATAAAGATGGCGGTTGATATTAGTATTGTGAGGAGCATTCAACCGATTTCCTAAGGGATAGATTGAACGATAACTGCCGATAAAAAGTGTTTGCTCAAAGTAAGACGATTTGTATTGAATGATTTATCTATTTCTGTTGCTGTGAGACGAAGTGATTCAAATCTGTTTGTAACTTTATCAATTTTCAAGGAAAATAATAAGCTATATTTTCTTTGAGGTTATTATGATTATGAAGTCAAACAAATATTCCAAAATTAGAGTATTTTGTATTCCACAAGCAGGTACTTAAATCAGCCAGTACTAAATACTAGTTAATAAAGGATAAAACCACGTACTCGCGCTTAATTCTGCCTATTATAACTGCAATATCTTGTCGATAACGGTAGATTACTGAACTATTATATTATACCTGTATTTTTATTGCTTTTGTCACTAAGGTAATGAAATTATTGGAGTGCCATGTGATCGGAATAAGAATCGAATCATAGTCCTTGAACAGAATTGAAAAAACAAAACAGAAATACACAATGCTAATTTTCGTTCACAAAAAAATACCGTAATTATAGCAACCAATTTGTCTCCATGCTAAATATTTTGACACTAGAATAAAGCATCTCTACTGTAGACAAAGATCTGTTTTGATTGATTGTATGTACTTGGTTCTTTCAGAATTCTAAGAAGGTGCCACTTCGAATCAATCATAATATTCAGCGAAGCTGCGAGCAGGTAAACAAATCTTACCATTTTTTTCGTCAATTTTGCTTGAAAGTAAAATAAATGTATTACAGACGTCTGCGCAAAGTATTGCAATAGTAAACAATACAATAGTAAATTATCATACAATTACTTACACTAGGTATTAAATTAAATAACTAAATGAGTATACAATACAAAAACAAATTAACACTTCGTCGAACTCGAAGTACTCTTCTACTTCGCTGTCATACGGAAACGTGCCCAGAAGACTGGCAGCATTATTTGACATTGAACGGCAATGCTGACTGATAATTTTATTGTTTATCCTTATGAAGACCGCATCAATCGTCATTTGAAAAGCAAATTGATATTTCTCATTTCGTGGCTGTGTGATTGTTCGATTCTGAAACGAAACATCAGTTTTTTTCTGACTATATTATTATACTGTTTTATCTTGATGAATAGCGCTGCCGTGCCGGAGTTTATTCATCATTTCAGCCGATAGACGTCCACTGCTGGACAAAGGCCGGGCCAAGCACCTCCACTTTGACCGGTTCTGTGGTTCTCGCATCCAACGTGTTCCTGTGGCCTTCACAAGATCGTCTGACCACCTTGTGGGAGGCCTTCCAACGCTACATCTTCCGGTACGCGGTCGCCACTCCAGAACCTTTCGGCCGGAGTTTATTAGTTACATGATACATTTCTGCGTCGAGTCTTTTAAGATGCTGTACATCAGCAAAGCTGTAGCAGATGTCAATAAGCGCCAGTGACCATTTCAACTCATCATATTTGGCTCTGAACCACATACATAATATTCCGTACTTTTATGAACGTAAACGAACCATTTTGTATAATTACGTGTCGTTAAAACAAGTGCTATAATTTGTCCAATTAAACTCATTGCCAGTCGTTACCTACTGATGTATCGAGTTCATTGAAACAAAAAACCAAGTGACGTACTTGTAGCAACACTACTTATTTTAAAGCCCTACGAAAATACAGCCTGCCTTAAAGGCTATGTTTCATAGGGTGATCGCACTCATAGATATAAATAAATAACTTTTAGTAGGGGTCAACAATTAAAAGCATCATCACAGTCAACTGTATAAGTAGCCAAAGTTACACTTAATAGGATTAATTTAGTACTGTTTACGAAAACCATTTTTCGGGATATGAACAGATGAAGCGAAGAAATGAAAAAAAAAACAATATCAGAAAAGATTATGGAAGACCAAAAGATTGAAACTATTTAGTTACCACCTATATATGTATTTTTTCTTAGTATTTTTAAAAGAAATATACACACAACAATACCTAAAATATATTTTAAACTGAAACTGAATACGCGTACGTAACTCGAAGCTGCTCGTTAGCTTCACACAGAATCGTTGGAAAGTCGGCCGCCGCTGGGGATTGGCATCGTATTACTTTCACGTGAAATGTTTTTCATCAAAAAAGAAAAGGAAAATAGGTACAAATTACCACTCTCATGTAGGTTAACAAATTTGAATAAAAGAAAATTGTGGTGCCTGTAGTTAGTAGTATAGTGTAGTGTAGTAGTTTTTCAGTGGAACTTGCAACGCGGGAAAACTAACGGAAAGTCGTAGTTTCTTTTTTAGAGCAAAACTTTAACCGACCTAACTAATCCAAACCTCGAACCCCGACCTCTAAAATATAAACTGGCAAATAAACATCTCTATCTATGAAGATACATTCCTCATCATCTGCCTAGCCTTTTCCCAACTATGTTGGGGTCGGCTTCCAGTCTAACCAGATGCAGATGAAAATGAAGATACATTCTCGAGTAACCAAAAATGTATTTAGAAGTGTGTTAACGTTGAGAACTCCGTCCACTAACGACTAGTTTTTTTATACCCCATTTTTAACTGCTCTGTTGGTCACGTGGTCGCAAGCGGGACTGCTAAGCATGGGGTTCTGGGTTCGATTACCGGGTCGGCCTAAGTGATTTTGGGCTTTTCCATTAGGAATTTCTCAGTAGCAGCCAGCACCAGGTTTGGAAGTTGCTGGTGAGAAGCCGCCGTGCTTCAGATAGCACGTAAATCCGTTAATCCTGCGCCTAAAGAAACAGAACGTGCACCTGTGCTTACGCAGACACTTGTGCTCTATAATGTCTTCTGCGTACTTGGCTTATCTCCGTTGAGAGTGGCCACTGTGGCTGAAATTCGGCTGGAAGGATTTACTCGTATTCCTAAAAGTTTGAAACATAAACAACACTAGCTGAAAGTCAAGCTCACCAAAGAACAATCATCCATATTAACTAAGATATAAACAACATACTCCACTCACAAACTCACAGGTAAAACCGCCAACAATATCGTCACTTATTACATTACTGTACTGAAATGGATCCATTAACATATTAAAAGCCTGTCATTTATTCTTGGAAGTGCGTGTTTAATGCCAGTCATAACCAGCGCACAATGGGTACTATAATAACATCCGTGATAATAACTTAATCGTGTTACTATTATGAATAGTTTTATGATAATGAGTTCAGTATAATGTGTGACAGGAAAGAGGAATAATGGGTACCTACAGTTGTGGAAAACGTCATTTGTGGTAGTTTTATGAAAAGTCTGAAATATAATTTGTAGAGAATATAGAGGAACAAAGGTAGTTTGAAATTAAAAAAATATCAGGGTACCCTTGCAAGTAGATACTAAATTTCACAACGGAAAACATTCATTTTTCTATTCTTCTAATTATAAATGTGAAAGAGTGGATGTTTGTTACTCTTTCACGCAAATGTAGTATTTGCACGGAATTTAGTGAAACTTTACAGTAATAAAGACACCCCATAATAACACATACCTAAGGCTTTAATTTAAAGGGCTAAAGAAGGTACATGGGTGGGTTTTAGTCAGTAAGAGTCTGACACTCCCTTCCGCTCCACCCAGAGCGGGAGGGGTCATTTGATGATTCCCCAACCGAAAAAATATATAAAAAAAGACTTTAATTTATAGAGTTGATTGCCCACCTCCACGCGAACAAAGCCGCGGACAAAAGCTAGTTAACTGTAGAAGTGCTTTTTCTTAAAATAAATAATGATCTGAGTAGATACAAAACTTAGTAGAATATATTTATTCAGAATGAAAATATACTATGCAAGGAAATAACAATTAATACCCAATTAATTAATAAAGATAACAAAATTATATCCTTACTTAACTAAAACTGGTTGACACTTCCCGTGACCCAAGGGCTGGCTGTTACTTTGGCCAGAGGCTAAGCATTGCCATACAACGTGGTAATGCCGCCAGTCTCTTGGGTACATTACCGGTCGACAGCGATACAGATGAATTTTTCGACGCTAATTTAAGTTTGTGAATAGTTTTACTTAAGTTAAAACTTAGTTGATTTGATCGTCTTATTGAATCGTTTATTTTCAATCTCACGAGGCAAATCAAAATAAATCGCTCAGAATAACATATAAACAATCCTACATCATTTCAGTAATACATTATAAAAAATCGGTATAAGAACTCTTTATACGTACATTTCTGTCCTGAATTTTTATTGAGACCGGATTTTCTAAAGAGAGCTAGGGATTTTTTGGAGATCTTCGAGGAAACGTGTCCTTGAGATTTCTTTAACAAACGAGTATTAATAGACCTCTGAATATAATATACAGTGTGCAGAGGGTGAAATCATTCACTTCCCTTGACCTCACAGACCCTTTTCAAAAACCCTTATTCTTACATCAAATTCTGTTCATATTTTTGGCTACCGAAATTTAATAAAGTTTTAGGTATTTACATGTTCATTATAATCATTGGCAGCCTACTTACAGGCTTCTTTCATTTACATATTAACGTATGTACTATGTATACAACTGTATCCTAACTATTCCATAATACTAATAATAATATAAATGCAAAAGTGTGTCTGTCTGTCTGTTACCTCTTCTCGCTTAAACCGCTGAACCGATTTAAATGAAATTAGGTATAAAGATAATTTGAGTCTTGAGAAAGGACATAGGATATTTTTTATCCTGATATTCCCACGGCAGCGCCCCGCGGATTCACCCGCATAAGTGTCGATAGTATTACTCGTATAAATGCGAAAATAAGTTTATTTGTTTGTTACCTTTTCACGCCTAATCCACAGAACCGATCATCAATTAAATTTTGCATATACGTTGTCATGGATATAAAAAAGGATGCTATTTTTGCTTCCTCTCACTCTGCGTATTATTGACGCCACTTTTTTGCATTGTTTGTTTATAGTCGCTAAGCATTTTATTACAAGCCTCCATTTAATCAAAGCTTAAACAAAATTTTGAACACCACAAGTGTAACTGCAAAGTAGATATATCTAAATACGTATACGTGTGTATATATACGTGTTACGGTAAGGTAGTTGTACGGGTTTTCCATATGAAAGGGAATCACCAGTTTCGGCTAAGCGTGGACAAGATGCCCGGTAAAAAATATTTTTACTAAACAATATTATTTATTCTAAATGAAATATTTTTGCACATCACATAGTAGCCAGGTATACGAACAAAAAGTCGAAATAAAGAGTATTTAAATTGTATCCTACAGTTAAAAAGCATAGCCATTTGTTTGACGCAGTGTTACCAGCGGGGAAATAAAACATCAATTTCAGTCTGTAATCGATTAGATAATCAATAATTATGGCAAAAAAAAGTGTTTGTCTGCAAAACGAGTACCGGTCAATATTGTATGAGAAGATTATACTCATTTACATTGTTTTAAAATAAAACAATCGAAAACGTTATTAGTATTGTGACATATTTTTTTTAGATTAGAATAACGGTTCTATAAATCCATTATTGTCAGATTTTTTTCCTGGCAACTCCTACTGTACAGAGATGATCGATCTTGTTGCTTTGTATCGATATTCTGCTTCGCAATGGCTGATTTCGATTCGAGTATCGATATAAAATTGCTTTTTATTTTAAATTAATATTTTTTAATATGTTCGCCTTTAATTCCATTCAATTTCTTACAAACAGACAGACAGACAAACAAAGCAGAGTCCCGATTTTGCCCGAACTATTTTGCCAATGTCAGTTGTGATTGAGAAGAGTGTTTTTGGAAAATAACGGCCCGCCTTAATAGTATTTTTCCTGAGATTTTCATTTTTTCTCATTTAACTTTCACACACAACAACCTTTATCAATTTACTGTAGTGGATCGTATATATAGTTGAATCGATGTGAAAATCAATCAAATCCTGTTTTACCGACCCACTTGAGTATCGATTCATATCGAACATCTCTAACGTCAAGTGAAATGACATCTGACAACTGTAATGTAACAATGAAAAAACCATTTGCTTTGTTTTCGTGCACTGTGGATGTTGTTTTGTTTTCTCGCTGCTTCGAACATTTGTTTTTCTATCAGATTATATCAAAATACTACTGGCAAATAATATATTATAGAAAAGAATAAGCTTATTACAAAGTTTTTACCTGGCAAGGTGCCAATTTTTCACATGCCAGTTGAAGCATATTCTTGCATCTTGCTACAACTTTATTATAATATTTACTTTCCTATAGATAAGTAATTTTTGAAATGCAAGTTATTTATTAATAAAGATCTTGTCCACGCTTAGCCAGATCACCCTAACAAAGTGAGCAATTCCCTTTATCAGTAACAGCCCGGAATTCGGAACTTGGCGGTGTGATACCTTCGTGCTACGGAAAGCACGTTAAGCACCTGATCTGTCTCCTGTCGTGTCGGATTGCCGTCCCCTCGGACTAAGAGAGTGAGGGAAGAATTAGTGCACTTGTGTCTGCACACACACTAGTGCACTATAATATCTCCCGCGTAGATGACTAGTCTCCGCTGTGATTAGATGCCAAGGCCCAAATTCGGTCTAGTAGGCTATAAGTACGTGTACGTGTAGGTATATATGAGATATGTACGGGGTAAACCTCGTAGAAAAACAGTTGAACCAACCAATTTTCAAAAATAAACACCCAATCGTAACCTCTCAAGCTCCGCTAATGAGACTCAATTGATTTTCTATTGTATCGCATTCCATGGGATACGCTCGGTGCTTGATGGGTTAAAGTAAATGGCTTAGTAGGCGACTCGACCGCTCAATCTCGTCCGGTCCGGCCGAGACAGGAATTTCATTATTATTAATATTTTTGAGTGGTGTTTCGGACGAATCCTTTTTTAGAGGCAAAGTACCGTCAGACACATAATTCAATAATACATATTTTACTTTGTGGTGATGGATAAATTGAAAAATTAATGAATTATATATAAATAAAATAAACATTAATGAGCGATAAGCTGACAAATAGGGAAGCCTTTTTTTAAGTAAATATGTTTAACTTAAAATAGGGGCGCACCTACATCTTTATAACAAGTACTCAAAGTTATAATAATTTTGTTATAGGTACTTGAAAACAGGCTGGGGAAAAGAAACATTGTTTCCTTATGCCCCTAAAAACTTCTTACCTACTTCTGGAAAAGTTGTTATATTTTCCTTGATCATTCAATTTACAAAACCAACTAAAGAACTTTGTAATTTTATTTAAAAAGTCAGCTCGAACATTAAAATGAAGGACAATTGGGTTACTCCCCGCCAACACTGAATATTCTAACGCCTCATTGAATTTGACATCTGTGAAAATTTCCATGTCACAATCTGAATATTTTTTAAGGATATTGCTAATCCATTGCTTCATATGTTCAAAAAATGTATCTGCTCAACAACGTACATAACGGAATGAATGATGTTGAACTGTCAAGTTGAAAGCCATTTTATAAAGATTAGCTGCAGAGGCAAACAATACTAAAGAATCTTTAGAAACTTTAAAGTAATCACTTTTAATTAGGTAATCATACCCATAGAGAGCCAGGGGATTAGACTAATAGAATAGAAAAAATAAATTACATTTAAATATTATATTACATTTATATATAACATAAGTCCCTACATATTACTGTGTCATTACTTTTAAATCTAAAGATTCTTTAATTTAAATGTAATTTACTTTTATTTACTAATAGCAGCGCCCCGCGGTATCACCCGCATAAGGTCGATCCCGTAGGAATATCGAGATAAAAAAACTTTTTACAAAAAAAACAACCGACTTCCAAAAAACACTATAAAGTGAAAAATAACTTCAATTTCGGAAGTCGGTGGCGAAAAACTAAAATACAAATCTATTTTAGTTTTTCGCCACCGACTTGTTTTTTGGAAGTCGGTTTTGTTTTTTTTGTAAAAAGTTTTTATTTATTACTTTTTAGTGGGTCAGTTTGTAATTTATCTAAGTTACAATAGCCTAATGTCACTGCTCATCACGTTACAAAATATTGCTTTTCCCGATGTTGGGACGTTAATTGTTGAGGAGTTCTCCTGGCAAGAACCAGAAGAACTTCTCTACAACCACTTACCATACGCATTGTGACGAGCATAAATTGCTCAACCATATTAAAGTAATCGAATCGCAACCCATGAAATGTTTGTCATTGAGTAGTTCCGGTGGCCATCTGTGGTCTTCGTCATCGGCTCCACTTTACCAAATGATGATTTCCGAGAGCAAATGCTCAAGTTACTTTAAAAAATACCCAAATCGCTATACGTTTGCCTATAAAATTTGGGGGTTTACCTCGATTTCCATGAGAACCTCTCATCAAATTCCAACTTGATGATAATGAGACCACCTCGAGAGTATACCCTTCCAAACATAAAAATAATTTTTGGAATCGGTCCAGCCGTCTTTGAGTAATCGGTGAACGTACATAAAAAAACATAATATATAAAGTCGAACATATAACCTCCTCCTTTTTGGAAATCGGTTAAAAATGACGAACCAACTGCATCAGTCAAGTCGCATTTACACCTTACGAGCTATCGATGAGTCACGAGAGATAGCAACCTACGGCAAACGACCACCATCAAATGTTATTCCAGCTGACGTAAACAACTGTGGTGGAATAGGTTCTAGAGTTATATTGAGACGCAACATTTCTGTGACTTAGGATCTGGTGAATGGGGCAATGGGGATCGTAACGAAGTTTAAGTGGCCTGCCCTTCACCGCGATCAAATTGAACTTGGCGAGTTACCTGATTCAGTTTTTATAAAATTTGACGGTAGTACTATCGGCATAAATGTGAAAGACAGTGAGGGGTTAGTCGCCATGGTGCCTGTGTCAGCAACTTATCAGGCAACTAAAGGCTATGGGAATGTGGAAAGACGGATGCTGCCGCTTATACTTAGTTGGGTTGTAACGGTGCATAAACTCCAGGGCACCACCTTAAACAAAGCCGTAATAGACTTAGGCAAGAAAAATTTTGCTAAGAGCCAAGTTTATGTTGCGCTTAGTCATGTAAAGACGCTGGATGGTATTGTATTATGCGACTTGAAACCTGCCAAATTGCTAAATAGACCTCGTGACGAAAAGGCATTGCGTGAATAGCAACGATTGAGGCTTTTATAAATCATCATCAGCCTATTGCAGTTCACTGCTGGACGTAGACCTCCCCAAGTTTGCGCCAACGTTGACGGTCCTCCGCTTCTCTCATCCAGCCACTACCCGCAACCTTTGTTAGGATAATTATACAGAAGAAAAACTCGCAAACGTATTTCACTATAAGAAGTATTTATTCGTTTTTAGACTAGATGCTGATAATCCTGGCTGCAGCATTAGGCCAGACTTATGTCAACATTGCATTGAACTTAAAATTTAGTTCTGTTTAAAATGAGCCCAAACACGACTACGGTGCTGTAATTTCAAGGTTTGTACTTTTTCTGATGCTCCTGGCTTCAGCATCAGGTCTCTATGTACTTCGGTGTTCCTCATTAACAGTACGTTTATCCACACATCGAGCCCTTTTCAATGATACCAAATGTGGCAAATGTATCAAACATCAAAAAAAATTACTAAAACAGTCCTTGCCTGTTCGAGTAACTTCTTACTGTTAAGGAGTTGTACCTTCCATCATCAGTCCAGCTACCTGAGATGGTGACAACCATACGCAAATACATAAGATACTTCAAAAAATATGCAAAAACAATAAGTGAGCCTATAAAATTTGAGGGTTGCCCTCGATTTCTCTAAGATCCCATCATCAGATCCTAACTTGGTGACAGTGGGGCCACCTCAGAACTGTCTACTTTCGAACAAAAAAAGAATTTTGAAAATCCGTCGACAATTGGCGGAGTATTCGAACATACAAACATCCGAACATAGTACCTCCTCCTTTTTGTGAAGTCGGTAAAAAACTATCCTGTGTTATTCTTATAAAAAAGCTACATTATTGAAAAGTTTCATCAAAATCCGTATAGTAGTTTCTGCGTGAAAGAGTAACAAACATCCATCCATCCATACATACATCCATCCATATAACATCCATCCATACATACATCCATCCATACATACATCCATCCATCGTCACAAACTTTCGCGTTTATTAATATTATAAACGCGAAAGTTTGTATATAAATTTGTTTTGTTTGTGTTTGTTTGTTTGTATATACAGGCTGTTGATTTGCATTTTAGTCAAATTCAAGGACGTAATTATGCCAATGATTCTCGACCCAAATCAACAATAAAATGGGTAGGTATTTTTTTAATTTTTTTTTTCTTATTTACAAAAATCCGTAAGTGTGAACCAGCCGTATTTAAACGCGGCCCGTCTGTTACTAGCCCTATAACCGCGCTTTCATGCACACACACATTTAAATGCGCATGAGAATCTATCATTCGATAAATTCGTAGGTAATCAATCCCATCCCCCAATCACGATGCGGCGAAGCGGGTACTTAGTCTCCCGCGCACCCTAAGCCACGCCCCCGCGGCCCCGGAACTAACAGTGTAATTGAAATCGCCGCAGCGTTCGTGCGCTTTGCGAATTCCGCTTCTCGGTACATCGTTGAGACGTAGGTACAAAGTGTTCAATTCAAATGTCGAGCTGGTGGAGATGGTCCGCGGTGGAGATGTCCGTCGGGAAATGTTTCCCGATCGGGAACCCCCATCACAGAGCGTCATGCTGGCTGCTATGCACCACACCAGTGTTGCGCATACTGAAGCGTGAACTGCAACACCCGTTCCACTACCGCAAGGCACAAGGCATTCACCCAGGTGATAATGCCGTGCGGATTACATTTTGTCGTTTTCGACACTTTAAAAACGAATGTGTTAGTGTTACATAAGCTGAAGGATAACCAGTACGTACTACCTAAGTACGTGGCAACTTTACCTCCGGTAACATAGGTAGGTAATTTATTTATTTGTACATTTTGTAAATACGTTGTTAGCTTAATCAATTTCATTAGTGTAAATAAGTTATTTCAAATTTTTAACTACCTACGCCAATAATACCTAAGAGTCGAAAGTATACCACGTACTTACACTTAACTAGAACGTCTTTCCATTTCCATCAAACGTAGAAAACATTTTTAGACTTAGTAGATCGGTACACCAACAAAGGTAGGTCATTATTGGAGTCCCGTACGGTATATCGAATTACCCTTGAACGATATAACTGTCGACAGAAAGCATAGTTCACCGACGAACGGTAATATGAAAAAACTATTGGTCGATACCATTATTTAGCGACAGCACGTTTCGCCGAATAACGCTACATAGAATGAATGGTTGGCCGATACCAAGATTTGCCGATGTCTTGGTTCGCCGGAACACGCTTGAACTAAATAATCCTTTACCGATAGCTATTTGCATCGAAAGCACCTTTTCTTACACCGCCGATCCAAAATAATTGTCTTTAGTTTCTGGCTTATACAATTATGACAAACATCGATTAAATTGCAAAAACTGCTATTTCCATGCGTTTATCTTAGTAATTCAATAAAAATAAATGTAAAGAAAATAATAAAACAGCAAATTTTATTATTTTTATAATTAAATGGTAAATAACAAAAATAAAGATTGCAAACTGTGTAATCATAAGAAACATGATAGAAAACAATCAATTTTGAATAAAAAAAAGACTAGAAAAGCACTTGTCCCAAAAGAGTGAGATGAGTATAGAAACTTTCTTAGGTGGGCTAGCTCACATTATATCAAAAATCATTAATATAACATATAACTGGTAGTAATTTTTTTTATTCAAAAAAAATTAGGTCCGGTCCGGTCCTAAGCCCGTTAAGTAGGATGGAAAGTTTCAAATCAACCAATTTAATCCACAAATAAAAACAAAATCACTACGAAAACTTTAGCTTGAAGGATATTATTAATCATCTGATAACAGGTCAGTGAACTTTTCTTTGGCGCACTAGTATTACTGTCATTAGTAAGATTTCCGTATTCCAATGATGCTCAAAAATTAGTTAATTATCAAGTGAAATTTATGACAATAATGTAGGTGATTTTCGAAATAAAATTAGGTAAAATTATTGCTACCGGTCATTGCTCGACGGCGAACGGCCGGCGCGGGGAATTACATGGCAGCTGCATGCATTGTCGCTGTGTGCATAGTCGGGTGATTCTGTTTTATTTGTATTGAATTAAGGGTTTAATTCTGAAATATTTTTAAATTTCTACAACAAAAAAAAAGCAGCGCTTACTAGTTATTGCCCCCTACCGTACTTCAAATGATTATTTATGTCTTTTATGACAACTTCCTGAAATTTGACGAGGATGCAAATCAACAGCTTGTATATATGTTACGGGCAACGTGATTAACTGGTCATTATTAATAAGGACCGGCCATTGTTAATAATGCCCAAGAGCGATGGGCAAAGTAATTAATTTATCACTTTGACCGGCCATTATTAATAATGCCCGACGGCCCGTGGTCCATGTAGTAATAAGTAAGTGTTTGAGATACCTTGAATTAATCACTTGGACTGGGCAGTATGAATAATTCCCTACTTACAGTCGGGCAATGTGATAAATTGGACCGCGGCCGTGCCTTGCAACATGCGAGGGGCGCGTACGTGCGGGGGGAGGGCCGCGCGCGCACGCAGTAACGTATTAGTTCCCAGTAATACTTCGGAACGGAAACACGTGAGTGCATTGAGTATGTTTATCTCGCAAAATGGCGGCATCCATGGATATTATGACGGTTATGAAAAGACGTTTTAACGAAGAAATTCATAAATTAAAATTAACGAAGGGGAAAAACACTCAGTTATTATTTCGCGATGAGTATTATTCATTTTTAACAAAAGTGCAACGTTTTTTGCAATTCCAAATGTCACAAAAGCTCATCATGCAAGAATAAATAATTCTAAACTTAATAACTTTCTTGCACAGTCCTTAATTATTAGATACTAGCTTCCGCCCGCGACTCCGTCCGCGCGGATGTCGGTCTTCGCGTGGATGGTTTATTTCTCCATTTTGAGTAACTCTGACAATGACATCTTATAAATATCTATTGGACCCAAATACGGCTAAGCCTATAATAATTAAGGAGATCCCTCTATTGAGTTACTGCTGTTGAGCTCGCGTTCTGTAGTAAGTATTTTTTTCATAGTAATTCCGACCTTGATAAGTAGCATGTAGCAGTAAATTACTGACAATGACGAAAAGTTTGCAATAATAAAAAAGTGATCGTGACAATGCGACAGAAAGTTAATTGAGAGCTTCAGCATACACAACATTGTTAGTGAGCTCGTCCGGAATATGAACATGAAGATTTCTTGGACTGCTCACATGGGAAAGAGCTACGTAAAGTTGCCCGTGTGAAAAACAACTCGCGGTAAGATCTACGCCAGCAACTCCTAGGGTCTGACCTTGAGCCTTATTTATTGTCATGAATACAGTTTCCTGTAGCTTTGTGTTAACAAAGCTACAGGAAACTGTACTCTCTTAAATTGAAATGGAAAATTATCCACTACGGGTAATGCAACGTGTGTTCTACAGAACAACGTCTATGAATAAAACCGAAAAATAAGATTTTTTTTCTACGTATTTTTCCAGGATAAAAAGTATCCTATTTTATGCCCAGGATAATAAGGTATAACTATACCAAGTTTCATCGAAATCGAACCGTTAGTTTTCACGTGATGCCTGCATATACAGACAGACAGACAGACAGACAGACAGACAGACAAAAATTTTTTTAATCACATATTTGGGTTTGGTATCGATCCAGCAACACCCCCCGCTATTTATTTTTTCAATATTTTCAATGTACAGAATTGACCCTTCTACAGATTTATTATATGTATAGATTTCTGTTGATTTTTCTCAGTTTACTAATTTTTAAACTATTGTTCTTAAGTAATATTTTTATCAAAATAAAAGTATGTAACTACTGATGTTATTACTGTTTATTTTACTATGTTCAATAGTTTATTTTTCGTTAACTTTTCATGAAAATTTTGTAAGCTTAATTTCATTAAATAAACAAAAACACTACAGTTCACCTATTTTATTATTTGCCCAAGATAGGGTGGGCATTATTCATAATGGCCGGGAAAAGTGATTAATCATGCTGCTTTCATCACATTGCCCAATTGAGTCGGGCATTATGAATACAGACCAGCCATTATTAATAGTGCCCGGACTTATCAAATTGCCCGTAACATATATATAAGTACTAGGAAGTAGGATAGGATAGAAAGTAGGATTATCTACCTAGTATCTTTCGAAAAATTTTGTTGCAGTGTTGCGATTGTATTATTACAGTAACCACACGGTGATATTACCCTACCCGGGATTATGTAGACTGCAGCAATGCTGTTCAGTGTTCAGTTGTAAAAACCGGGTAAAAGCGAGTCGGACTCGCGCACCGAGGGTTCCGTACCATCATACGTTTCTAAATTTTCATCGGCGAGGCCTATATTCGTCAGAGAATTTTAACATTGTGCCCTGCGGTGTAGAATATTGCAGTTTTATGTCAGCGCCAACTCTTGACCGATAGTAGAACTAATGTAACTTTTATTGATGATTTCTGAAAAAGTGTGCTATTTAGAGACTTCGTTTTATTTTTCCTGTAATCTATATACATATAATAAAATTGTAGAAAAGTGGTGTCTGTACAATGGAAATATATAAAAAAAAAGTAGCAGGGGTTGTTATTATATCGATGCCGAACCCGAAATTGTAATTAATTTTTTTTTTGTCTGTTTGTCTGTTTGTCTGTGTGTTTGTGCACGCTAATATCAGAAACGGCTTATTCGATTTAGATGCGGTTTTCACTAATATATTGTAGTAAGCTTCACTTAACATTTAGTGTTTATTTCATGTCAATCGGTTCATAAATAAAAAAGTTATGTCAATTTAAAAAATCACGGCGAACATTTGTTATGGTATTCATCAGAGTACGTTCACGCCTCGCGCCTGTGCGTCCGTGGCTACATAAAGCGCACTGAGAGCCGCACCGTTGCCATAATTCCGATCCAGCCTGTCCCTTGCCCTCTCTCAGCGACGCCCTAAGCCGAGGTCCATATCCCACAGGGGGTACCCTTAGCGTGTAGTCGCTTGGTTTATAAGTGTATTATGCCCTGGCTGGAGGCCTTAATTTATTGAGGCATCCACAGGAAAGCCCGGTTAAGCAGTCGACAACCCCTCAGGTTGAACTGCGAGATGACCATTTAGAAAAAAAAAAACCGCGCCGCTGCCATAAGGATTCAGTTATTCGCGAACGCATGTATCCTGGAGAGTATAGGCGAATAGTTGGATTCGATTATTGCAATTCACTTGAATACTGACTGTTTGCATATTTCATTTATTTATATTTTAGGGTTTGTAGGTTAGGTTCTTTTTCTTAATTTTCTTTAAAATTTTGTAAATAAATATTGTAAGTAAGTATTTGGTATAGGTTAGACGGTTCTTTCCTTGATTTTTGGGTATTTACTTATCTTAATTTTTATTTAGGGTTTGTAAATAAATATTGTAAGCATTTATTATTGGTTGGGCATTTCTTTCCCTGATTTTCGGTATACTTATCTTAATTTGTATTTAGGGTTTGTATATAAATATTATAAGTATTTGGTATAGGTTAGGCATTTATTTTCTTGATTTTGTTTATCTAAAAAAAATGGTAAACTGACTGATTGTTGATATATCAAAGCACAGCCCAAACCGCTGGTCCTAGAGACATGAAACTTGGAGGGTGTGTTCTTTGTGAAGAGTAAGTATCCACTAAGAAAGGATTTTTGGGAATTCTACCTATAAAGGGGTGAAATAGGGAATGGAAGTTTATATGAAAGTCCGTCAGATTTGAAGTTTAGGATCTTCAAATTTTATGTTTAGGCTGAGGATTAAAAATTAATTTATACGTGTCTCAGCGTTTTTGACGATTCCACCCCTGAAGGGTTAAAAAGAGGGATGAAGTTGTGTATGGAAGATCCTTAATTTTCGAAGTAAAAATCACTAAATTTACTATCTAGGCTTATGCTTGGAAGGTAACGCAACGATGTTGTTAGAATTTAAACCCTTAAGGGGGTGAAAAGTTGTTTCTTATTATATAATCAATCAACACACAGCCCAAACCGCTGGTCCTAGAGACATGAAACTTGGAGGGTGTGTTCTTTGTGAAGAGTAAGTATTCACTAAGAAAGAATTTTTGCGAATTCTACCCCTTTTTTTTTTTTTTTTTTTTTGAGGATGGGAAATCATCAAATGACTCCTCCCGCTCTGGGTGGAGCGGAAGGGAGTGTCAGACTCTTACTGACTAAAACCCACCCGTGTTCCTTCCTTAGCCCTTTATGTTCCGGGCCAGCGGTAACCCTTTCGGACAATCCCGCTGACCCGGCAGGCTTCGGCCCTAAGGGGCCCCTCCTCGATGCTGACATCTCTTTGAGGCGCGCGTGGAACACGTACGCGCCGTCCGGCACGGGCCTGGTCCTGATCGGGCGGTGAGCTACCCATTACTCTCCGCCCGCAGGCCCGCGCCTACGGTGGCCGGGAGTCGTCACGCGGCTCCCGACGCCCGGAGCGTCTCCCGCGGCGGCTGGGACGGGAGGCTCTCTCCCTGAGCCGTTCCGCCACCTCCTTCGCTAGCATGACTGCTTCGCAGAAGGAGGTGACTGCCTCCCACTCCCTCTCGCCCCGGACCATGGCTTGCACCAGGGCGAATTCTACCCCTAAAGGGGTGAAATAGGGGATGGAAGTTTATATGAAAGTCCGTCAGTTTTGAAGTTAGGATCTTCAAATTTTGTGTTTAGACTGAGGATTGAAAATTAATTTACACATGTCTTAGCGTTTTTAATAATTCTACCCCCGAAGGGTTAAAAAGGGGGATGAATGGAAAGTCCGTAATTTGCGAAGTAAAAATCACTAAATTTATTATCTAGGCTTACGGTTGGAAGGTAACGCAACGGTGTTGTTAGAATTTCAACCCTTAAGGAGGTGAAAAGGGGGACGAAATTTTGTTTTTAATTATATAATCTATCAACGCACAGCCTAAACCGCTGGTCCTAGAGACATGAATTTTGGAGGGTGTGTTCTTTGTGAAGAGTAGGTATCCACTAAGAAGGAGTTTTTGGAAATTCAACTTTTAAGGAGGTGAAAAGTGGGGATTTTGTTTGTATGAAAAATCTTAATCCTTGAGTTAATAACCTTAAAACTTGGCAGGAATCTTTATCTAAGTAAATTATGAAATTTGGCATTTTTTGCTTTTCTAAACTACCCTCTAAAGAGGGATTGGGGGGTGTCAAAATTTGCATGGAAGAATTTTAACGCGCAGTTAGATTAACTCGAAACTCAGTAGGTACCTATTTATATTTATGACCAAAAATAAAGAATAACGTATCAGGGTTTTTCGATAATATACCCCTAACGGGGTGAAAAGGGGTAGTCAATTTAACAGGGGAGTATTTTATTACGTGGCTTGATTAACTGGAAAATTGGTATAAATAATCCTTAAGTCAAGTCATAGAAACATCCCAGACGATTGTTCATAATTCCATCCCTATGGGGATAAAAACACAGTTTATATGAAATATCTTATTTATTTGGTTTATAAACTTTATAGACTTCCAAAAAAACACTACAAAGTGAAAAATAACTTTAATTTCGGAAGTCGGTGTCTTTGGGTCTGTATTTTAGTTTTTTTGCCACCGACTTCTGAAGTTAAAGCGATTTTTCACTTTGTAGTGTTTTTTTTGGAAGACGGTTTTTTTTTTGTTAAAACGTTTTTATTTCTCGCTTTTTAGTGGGTCTGTTTATAATTTATCTAAATTACAATAGCCTAATGTCAACTTGCTCATCGACTTTACCAAAATATTGCGTTTCCCGATGCAGGGACATTAATTATTGAGGAATTCTCCTGGTATTTCACCATCAGCTCCATTTCACCATTTGCATTGTGACGAGCATACATTGCTTAGCAACCATGTTAAAATAATCGAATCGCAACCCGTGAAATACTTATTCTTGAGTAGTTCCGGTGGCCATCTGTAGTCTTCATCACCAGTGCCACTTCACCAAATAGTGCTTTTCGAGAGAAAATGCACGAGTTACTATAAAAAATACCCAAATTGCTATAGGTGTGCCTATAATATTTGAAGAGTTCCTTCGATTTCTCCAGGATCCCATCATCAGGGCCTGACCTGATGACAATGGGACCACCTGGAAAGTATATGTACACTTTCAAACAAAAAAAAAAATCAAATCGGTCTAGCCGTCTTCGAGTAATCTGGAACGTACTTAAAAAAAAAGATTCCGACGAACTGAGAAGCTCCTCCTTTTTTTGACGTCGATAAAAATAAAAAGGGGGTTTTAGGGTTTTTCATAAATCGACTCCTACCAAGTCTCCAAGTTGGAAAAGGGTAATAAAGTTCAAGGGTTGGATTTTACTGCTTGCTTCCATTAACTCGAAAATGGGTATGGGTCTTTGAGTCAAGATTCAAAACGATTTTTCAAAATTCCATCCCTGTTGGAGTGAAAATCGGGGATACAGTTTATTTTCAAAATACAAAAACCCTTTGATGTATAAACATAAAGATTGGCCCAAATACTTATTTATCTAAATACTTAAATGATAAAATCATAAACAAACATTTTCGAAATTTTAAGAGGAAAGTACGAATTTCACGCGGACGAAGTCGCGGGCCGAAGCTATCTTTACATAAACTTCAATCACATAGAATTATTTCAGATTTTTCTCTTTGCAAACTTCGGAGATAAGTGGGGGGAGCGGTATTTTTATTACATTTTTATCAAAAGTCGAAAACTATGCGGTTAGGCCACATAGTTTAAAAAAAATGTTTGAGAATGTGCAAGCTGCGTTCTTTCATATGATACCCCCATGCCCCTTTCAGTCCCTGTTCCTGTTCCTGACGGGGAAGGTATAGTGTGTCTCGTTATTATCAGCCATATTTTATCTAGTGTGGGCTACAGTGGGTTATGTTGGATAATGCGCAATAGAAAAACGGTTTCCTGTTCAAATGAGATTATAATTTCACAAACAATTTAATCACGCTAGCAAATTACACACTCTAGGTACACGACACATCCAGATACGGAACGCGGGACAGTTTCTAAGCACATGTTGTTCGTACGATGTCCAATGTCCAAGAGAGCTCCACACCGTTCTTGTCGCGCTGTCCTCCAGCGTCGACCCCCACGAACTCAGGCTAGACTCTGTCAAGCGCCACCAGATGGCGCTGGCGTTCCGAATAGTCGTTGTCGTCACACCGCCTCGTTGTCAAGTCAGCTCCCGTACTAATGACGTCTCCGACACATATATTTTTATTTCTTTCTTATTTGCAAAATAGTTGAGCGAAACGTCATCTAAAACTATTCCAAATTCCAAGTTGATAGCATAAGTAGTTCTTGAGATATCCAGCTGTGACAGACAGACAGACAGACTGAGTCTCGCCATAAGGGTTGCGTTTTACCCTGTACGGAACCCTAAAATTATATAACGGGAAAAAATATATATTTCAGGAAACTGCCATTTTCAAGGTTTTATTGTACTACCTAAGTTTTCAATGTATTTAACGGCGTAGGAGAGCCTTTACCTTTGCCTTTAGTAGTTCAGCAGCTTCACTGCCCTCAGGTTTCCCTGACACCATCTACATAGAATGCTATTTAGTAGCAAGCTAACCATCTAGCCGTATCTGGCATTAGAATATAGCCGCCACATAACCATCGATGCAATGCACTACTCTAGTAGCTTGCTGGCTGGCACTGACTGAGTTCTGTCACTCTAGTGACAGAACTCAGCCAGTGTCACTCTTAGCGGATCTCTTTGGTGATTCCAGTAACTACGTAACAAAACTAGACAGCGCCACTTGTTGCGCCGTCATATTAGTATCTCAGCCTTCATTTTCCAATGAAAATTAACTTCGAAGAAACTCGCCAGTGAAACCACCCTCATTCTTGGCTTAATAAAATAAAAAGTAAATTTCCCTTCATGACATTTATGACTATTACCTACAGTTGTTAATTTCGCGCACAAATTGGTATTTTAATTAATGACTGAAAATCCTTTAATCCTCAAATTTAGTATAATAGACCTCGAAGGGAAGTGTTTTCAACGGCGATTAATTTTAATGCTGTAATAAATTGTTACCACAGCGAGCATTTTCCAATCTAGAATAACCTTTTGGTTTTATTTCTCATGATTTATAGATAATTAGTCAAGCAATCTTTTACATCGTTGGGCATTTTATAATTTAATTGGTATCATGCTTATAAGAAACGCCGGGAAGGGATGCCCTAGAAAGAAATATAGTTACCTTAATCGTGATGTTCTTCAGAAAAGTCAAGGGCGTAGTACTCGCAACCGACGAGCGTGTATGACTAGATGTATGAACGTAAACCAAGCAAAAGTCAAGGGCGTGTTACTCGCAACCGACGAGCGTGTATGACTAGATGTATGAACGTAAACCAAGCAAACGTCAAGGGCGTAGTACTCGCAACCGACGAGCGTGTACGACTAGATGTATGAACGTAAACTAAGCAAAAGTCAAGGGCGTAGTACTCGCGACCGACGAGCTAGTATGACTAGATGTATGAACGTAAACCAAGCAAAAGTCAAGGGCATAGTACTCGCAACCGATGAGCGTGTATGACTAAATGTATGAACGTAAACCAAGCAAAAGTCAAGGGCGTAGTACTCGCAACCGACGAGCGTGTATGACTAGATGTATGAACGTAAACCAAGCAAAGGTCAAGGGCGTAGTATTCGCAACCGACGAGCGTGTATGACTAAATGTATGAACGTAAACCAAGCAAACGTCAAGGGCGTAGTACTCGCAACCGATGAGCGTGTATGACTAGATGTATGAACGTAAACCAAGCAAAAGGAGTGTGTAAGGATCGTAACAGGTGGCGTTCTATAGTTTCTACCTACCCCCAATAGGAAGGAGGCGACAGTTTATATATGTAATGGTATTATGATTATCATCATCTTTTCAGCCAAAAGACGTCCACTGCTGGACATAGGCCTCCCCCAAGGACCACCATTTCGACCGGTTCTTTGGTTTTTATGACCATAGGACGCAACAATTTCTTCTACTGTAACTTGACAATGAAATAGGTCTTAAATATAGCTTACAATGCAACTTTATAATAGTTACTCACTACGTTAACTAAGTACTACCCAGTCGTATTAAACCCCACCCACGGTAATTCAGGGGACTAAATGTTTGTCAGTAGATCAAATATTTGTTATTACGTTATCAACATCGTTGATAGTTCCCGATAACATTAAATTGACCGCCACTCATCGAGAACGCTTCGAACGAATGTCAAGAGTAATTTACGTAGCTCCCCCAAGGCCAATGTAACTGCCCTATCATAATTCTCAAGGATAAAATGTTTACCGAGTTCAAGTACAAAGTTCTTTATTCGTTTGAACTTGACGACAAATAATTAGTCTATTATTTAACAAGTCGTGCCCCAGATGGGATTTCTAATTGACAAAACTGACGAACGTCTAAACAAACTTTCATCGCGATTTTGCCCTCACGACAATGTTGATTTGAGACACATTCCGTCTTATTACAAAACGAGTTCTAACTTTAGACCTAGCCTAAACCTTCGAACCAGTTAGTTTAATTTGAATTTTATTCCGACAAGCGTAAAGCTAATAATGCAACATTTACAACTTACACTTGACAGCGTTTTTGTAACGCGAATTTTAACTTTGTCGGTATTTCGAAACTTTAAAATTACTGAATGTTTTAAACCTAAAGATAAACCTTGTTTTATCCGAGCGAGTTTATTTCTAACATTGCCAAGATATTCAATCTACTTTACAGTTTGTTTTCCTCAATGATTCCGGTAGCTAAAATACAGCATGGTAGTACAGTATGGTATGGTAACATGCTTCGGAAAAAATTATTATGAACTCGGTATCGAGTAGGTATTGGCATCATTGATGCCGGATACCTACTCGAAAGTAAAATTCTAGTATATTGGTATGATGCGTGAACCTAAGGAGTAAGTTAGTATTTTAAAAAGAATAAAGACGATTCATTTGTTTAAATTATTCTGAGAATATAAACTGTGGATACCTACTCTATGAGTCCACAAATGGGTTATACAACTGCGATCCCCCTTGATTCGGCAAACATGGCAAAATTTACCGGCTATTAAGGACTTTTACTGGCCACAGAAATTGCTACCACAAGACTAATGATGTCCAATTATGTAATTTCTTCTTTCTTTATTTTCTGGTAATACCTGTGTATTTATATACTTCCTAATGAGACACATTTTCGTGTCTGATCCCATATAAATTGTACCGTGGAGTTAATTAAAAGACAGACAGGTAAATTATCTTACTCGGGCACAATTATTTGCCCTTTATGTTTTGGTTACAATTTGCTAAGGAACAGTGTCTGCTAACGTGAAGGAACGTGCTTCGATTACTTAGTCTTTATTTTCTTGCCAACCCTGAAAAAATATTTCTGACGCAAAAACTTTTGATCAAAATAAACCATCTCTTGATTTTCTCAACAACATAATTTAAGTACCTATTTACTCACTCGGAAACAACTGACTAGGAGAAAAAAACATGGTCAAAACGCGGATGAGAGAAAGTATTGGTATTACGGAATCCTGCAGTGCTATTCTGTAAAAATCTCACCGTGAAAACTTAGGTGAAGTGAGCACGGAGTGAGCTGTCAATAGTGTCAACTCCTACCAAAAACAAACTCACTTCACCTAAGTTTTTACGGTGAGATTTTTACAGAATCGAGCGGCTGCTTAGAATCAACATAAAAATCCTTGTCATCGATTCAAACTAAGCTCTGATTTTTATTTGCTAGACCAAAATGAGAGCTGCGATCGACATTTTACTGTCATGTTGACAGTGTTTAGGTATTACTACGCAGCTGTAATTTTAGTATAAAAAAAATCAGAGTGTCCTCTTTCCTTTGTGTGTAGCCCTTTCACAATTATTTTACCTTTGACAGCAGCAACCTTATTGGCAACGAAAATAGAGGTCATTATGATTTTGACAAACTTGGCAATAGCAGCAACCCAATACCAACCTTATTACCACGACAATAAAGATGACTACTATAGACTTTTAACAGTGATGCAAAATCAGAGGTAAAATAACTGGGAACGTACTCTAGTTTGACTTAACATTCAGCAGATAACAAATAACAGTACTGCGGTGGTATTCTGTAAAAATCTCACCGTGAAAACTAACTTAGATGAAGTGAGCGTGGAGTGAGCTGTCAATAGTGTCAATTCCTAGCAGAAACAAACTCACTTCACCTAAGTTTTCACGGTGAGATTTTTACAGAATCGACCGACTGTAGAGGTTTTAGCCTACATAGCTTTACCATGCAACCTTCCCATATATTTTATGACAGAGCTGACAGCGCGCATCATGATATGGAATAAGTAGCATGAATAACCAGAAATAATTATCATACTGATAAATACACCTTTCATTGATCGTCCTGTTACAGTACATAATTAATCACACTAATATTATAAAGGCGAAAGTTTGTGAGTGTGTGTGTGTTTATATGTTTGTTACTTCTTCACGCTCAAACGGCGGGTCCAATTTTGTTAAAATTTGCTATGGATTTAGCTGACACCCTGGATTAACATATAGGCTACTTTTCATCCCGATATTACCATGGGATCAAAATTATCCGGTGAAACCGCGGGGCGCAACTAGTAACGGATATTTGGAAAACTCATTTATGAAATCCATGGGTGCTTCGTTTGTCTAAACATGGGAGGGTCTCTAAAGTGGATTATAATAACAGGCAGTGTGTTATCTGCTTAATTGTTTTCGGCTCATTATTACCTGATAACGACCTTCTGTGGTATCATTATCAATCAAATAGATATATTAAACGAGATGGGACCGATGTTAATGTTTTTACGGGAATAATTCTTGTACACAGGAGTGGGTAGCATGCTGCGACAAAATCTTTTGTATTAAAATAGAAGGCAAAGATTGAACACAGAACAAGTACGTAACGATCGGGGGAATTAATTGTTTATCAAATCCGTCGGTGGTCCATGGACCAATTGAAATTTGACCAATTAAGTAAGTGATTATTAAGCGGTTTCAAAAATAATTGTTTATTATTTATTTTTTTTAATAGTATGGACAAGGCTTTACTATACTATTAAACTGGGCAGCGGAACATTTCTTAATTCTCCGTAGTCCAGTTGGTAATTGGACGATGGAAACATGTAATTTTCCCCATAGTCCAATTGGTCAAATTTCAATTGGTCCGTGGAGCACCGACGATCAAATTGATTTGCCGCGTTATAGCCATTGTATACACTACAACTGTCAAAGAATGACAATTTAAGTTTTTAGTTAATTTGATAAGCAATTAATTTCCTTAACTTTTACATATGCGACGGACCTCATATGTGTAGGTGGTGTAAAACTCCCAAAAGCAAATAAGCATGCATTCGTCGATCTAGTTTGACAGATTTAGACCAATATTATACTTACAAATAATTAAATGGTGACATCTAACTAGATAGTTTCCATGCATGCCAAGTTCAGTGGGGGAAACTGGGTCACTCACTATCATATATGGCTCATATAGAGATGAGATCACAGTCTTACACGCAATTGAATGTTTTAAAATGCACGCCACACATAAAGCCGTTGGTTAGCTTGTCGGAAAAGGCTATTCTTGAAATTGTTGACTTTTTATGAAGCTTTATGTAACAGATTGAAGACAAAAATATTCTACAAGCCCTTTTGGCGGCTATTTGCCTATATAACCACCATTTTGCAGACCTACACGTAGATACATAATTATTTTCTCATGTATTAGAAGGTTGATCCTTACTAAAACACACACGATTACTGACAAATGCGTGCACTGACTGGACAGATTATCTGTGTGGTTCTTTCCTCAAAAGACCATTTCAGACACTAATCTACATGGTCCCTCACATAATCTGGCCAAGATTATGTCTGAACTATTAAAGGGACTGTAACCTCGTGAGGTCGTTTCTTAGAGTAGTCCGATAGGAAACACCGAAGTCGTCTAGCTTAAACCGGTACTTGCCCGTGGTCCCCCAGTCTAGTCCCCCTTGGGGTACTGCGAACAAATATTTCTGCCGGTGGAACCTCCAAGGGGGTCAAAGTGATACCATGGGTAAATTGTTTGGCCCGTGGTACCCCCGCTAATCGCCAGATAATCCAAATACAATCTATTTGCTTAATTAAGCAAACATTTATCAAATTGTGGACCTGAAAAGAAAAAATGTTTGATGATAATAATTTTAGGGGAATTTAGAAACGCACTTTCAGAATAATGTTTCACACTTAAAATATGCTTAGCTTTAAAATTAATTGCATGAACTATAAAAATAAGGTTTCTATAAACAATCTTGGGACTTAGGTTAGGTTCCTTTAAACCCTGTAGACAGATAGTAGCCCCGCAAAGCAGGGCTCCATCGACTACGTCTTGTTATTATTGCTTGTAAACCAACTTAGACCCGCCAAGTGATCTTCCCCACGTCAGCAACAGCGTCAACATTATTTTTTATTGAATAATCTCATATGAAGTGGGAAAACAATTTAGTTGTACTTATTTCTTTATTTGTCAAGCAACAGACAGTTTGTTTTCTAAGCCTGGGTTGCATCATCTTACTTTAACTTTAACAAATGTCAAAATTATGTCAAACTGCATACAAAAATCACCGGTTATGGTTAAAGTTACGGTTAAAGTCAGATGATGCAACTCAGCCTAAATGTTTTTTTTAAATGTCAAATTGAAATGTTTGAGATGGGATATCACGGGCAATAAAAATATATTTATTAAGAAGGCTGTCATTCAGGGGGTTCCACGGGCAAAAATGTTTGCTCGTGGTACCCCAAGGGGGACTAGACTGGGGGACCACGGGCAAGTACCGGTTTAAAATTTTTTTTTTTGTGATTTTATTTGTGTTAATAGATTTGTAGAAACACTTTTTGAACAAACCTACTTACAGGCATAAAATCATTTATCATTTAAATACTCGTAACTGACGATAAAACACCGCTATAAATCGCAGCAATCTAAAAATAAACCAGAGCTAATCGACTGACAAACAATCCCTTATATCCGCGTATAATTTAAAAGCTGAAGCATCTATTCCTTGGGTATTGATTAGCACGCTGATCGACCAGACAGTGCAGTGGCCGTGAAACGCTTGCTCAACACCAACTTATAACAATAAAATGTACCTTATCTTGATAATCATAAGGGTGGTTATTGTTAGATGATAGAACAAGTTATGCACTCAGCTGAGAAATGCAAAGGTCACAATTCTCTTGGAAAATCGCTTGCTGATATTAAAGGGGACGCTGACAAATAGAGGTATTAATGCTCATGTACGATGAGTCATACGTTTTCTCATATAAAATCAGTTCAGGTCGTAAATGTTCATGAGTTCAGGTAGTATGTTCTTAAATGAATGCGCACGTGTCATAATGCGACACGGCATAATTGAGAATAATTTGTTATTCGTAATCTTTAGGGTTGTCCGCGTAATTTAAATGGGGACAATTGCTTATATCAGGTAAATGAGACATCTCACTTATACAATGGGAACAGTACTGGAATATTTATAACAGGACAGAGATATGGATATACTGGATAGAATATTCGTTTCAATCACTTACTTGGTTGGTGAGTAAAAATATGAATGGCTTATTCAATGATTGAGCTGTTTTATTATTTAACGCCTGTCCAGATAAAGCTACATAATTGACAAAGTGATAGACTCTATTTTCAACCGACTTTAGTAGGTATTGGAAACATTTTTGCAGGCACAAAATGTCAGTGCAGCTCCGATTCTCAAAACTTAAGGTTGATAAATTCCAAAATAATAATAATAAGGGTTTGGAGACAGTACGTGGGAAAGTGTTCTACCTGTCTCTTCTTACGCGTATTGGAGTTGAAGTTGTGATCGAAGAGTGGAAGTGAAACTCCAACTTGCAGTTAATAAAACTGTAATTGGCACACACGTATTATAGTTTACAGTTAAGATACACAATTTAGCACAAATAACTAATTAAAACTAGTAGGGACAAAATAAACAAATTTAGTCCGTGTCCCGTGACGGTTGGCAAGCAGGGTAGGGTCGCTACATAAGGAACGCTATGGTTAGCGCCCCGGATCGTAGATTCGTGTTGCCTCTTAACAGGGGTGTGTTCCTGATGATTAACTTAAAAATACTTATCAAAAACAAAACAGGCGACGCCACGTATTCTATCTTTAGGTGCGTTCACAAAGGCACAATACGTGACGCCACAAGGGTTAGGCAAAGGTGACATACATAGTACATCCTTATTTCGCCAGTTATGTTGACGTCCCATTTAATAGGCGGCGAGCCTGTTGCCATGAACTGGGCAAAATTCCAGACTCCGGGCTGTTAATGAGAAATTACGATATGCGATGATTATAATGATAATTAATTTTTTGGAAAACTAAATCCAATCCAACTCAATTAAATTCATTCTCTATTGCATCCATAATGTACACATACAGGACTAACTGTAACTGTCTGTCTGTAACTTCGTACGTCGACGGTGTAGTAACTTGATTAAAACCTAACGCACCTTGATAAACCTTACTATTAGTCTAGGTAAGATTAAATCTCTAAATGTTACAAAACAAAGTCACTTTTCGTCTCTGCCTTTGTGACCGCGTCGTTCTTCTGAACCGGGTAACGAATTTTAATGTGGTTTTTAATTGACTCCGTCAGGTTTATGTATATAATACCACATCATCATCATTTCAGCCGAAAAAACGTCCACTGCTGGAAATAAGCCTCCCCCAATTTTGGGGTTTTTGGTATATAATATGTTAATCTTAAACTTACTTATAATAAAGAAAACCGAGAGGCGGGTCGCTAGTATCATATAAAAGGAAGAATTTTGTTCGGAGTCACGATGAAAACCTGCACTTTGAACCCTACCTGAATCCAGCAAAATATAATAGGAACGCCAATACATAGATCAATTTGCATTCGTAAAGAAAGCACTGAGTTACGAGCACAAATCTGTCGCGACCGGAATATGTAAAAAAATCATATCGACGCTTAAATGACGTCATACATCTTCGCTTCGAGAACATTTTGTATGAACACGTTCGGTATCAATAAACGTCACGAGGCGCAATAGACCGTGTCCATACATTTTTTTATTATAGACAAGCTTCTGCCTGCGACTTTGTCACCGTAATTTCTATAACACTCGGCAATACTGTAGCTTCCCATCACTGAATAAATTTTCGCCTTTTATACTTATATATATATTTTTTTAATTGCTGGACAGGCCTGCGCCTGCCCTTGATCACGCCTGATGGAAAGTGATGGAACGAGCGTGCCCAGAAGATGCCTGTTCACTCTTGCTTTGAAAGCAGACGGGTTAAATGTGTTAAAGAAAACGCAGACGCTAGCAGAGAGTTTCACTCTTTGCCTGTACGGCTAATAAATGTGGAGGAGAAGCGCTAACTACGACTGGTATATATGGCTATATATTAGTATAGACAAGCTGATATCCGCGGTTTCACTTGAATCCTATGGAAATTATTATAAAAACGTTCTCTGGCAAAAAGCAAAATGGCAGCCTGAAGGTCAATCGTAAGTTTCCCTTTAGTAAACAAAGTTCTGGACGTTACTTTTCGGAAGACACCAGTTTTTTCTGGCCGTACGGCGCTTGATATATTTGGGTACGATATAACTAACATCCTTTGTTAAAGCCTTTAAAGAGAGTTAATTGGTCATCCTCGTTTTGAAAACAGCAGCCTCATTGCGTAACACAACTCGAGACTATCGCAGTCCACTGCTGAATATAGTCCTCTGTCAGGTAGCGCCACAACGCCCTGTCCTCCGCCTTCCGCATCCAGTATGTCCCAGCCACCTTCCGCATCCAGTATGTCCCAGCCACCTTCCGCATCCAGTATGTCCCAGCCACCTTCTTAAGGTCGTTGGTCCATCTAGCTGGGGGGCGTCCTACGCTACGCTTGCCGATACGCGTAACACACTTAAGTACAATGGCAATGCCTTTCATTGTGACAATTCAACATCACTAATTGCGTTATTTACGAGTACGATTTCAGCAGACGATTCTTTCAAACATAATGGAAACCAACCCTAACAAACTAGTTGGAAAAAGGATAGGCAGATGACGATGATAGTTGGACAGTTTTCTGGCTTTTATGAAGCAATAGATTCGGAATGTCCTTCATAACTGAAAGATTCTTGGTGTGTTGCGCAATTATAGTGCAGGATTTGTATGACGTAAGAAATACCCTATGATTCATACACCAGTGCAAACTCGAAGCATTCTCTTGCTTCAATGGTTCAGTGCGGGAATGCTGACAATGCATCGTCAAAATAGCTCTGACTAAGATCGCTTCAATGTGGCGAGTCAAATTCCTAGTCATTTTGCTATCAAAAGTAGAACAGGCAATGATGTAGTCGTGAACAATACAATTTAATAAAAAAGGTGTTTACAAACCAACTGCTTGGACAAGAAACTTCGGATAAGGAGATTTCTCACTTCTCACATTCACATTAGGGACTGTCAAATTGTTACAGCATCTATAGAAGAGTGAAAGAATACTCTCTTTCCGCTTTGTCATAGTTGCGTATGTATGGATATTATTTTAAATTACATTATATTTATTATTGTTTTAGTGATATTTATTATAGAAGAATTTATGTTTAAAAGTTTATATTACATGTTTTATTATTACCCGACTACGCCAGAAGGAGGGTTATGTTTTTTTCGAGTGTATGTATGTATATTTCTTTGGCACGCTCTTTAGCCTAAACGGCTTGATCGATTTCAGCTTGAGAGGTGCTGTTAGATTTGTCTTAATTCTGAGAGTGACACTGAGTATAGCAAAATTGAAAAAAAATAAATAGGCTGAGTTTTGGCGCCATATTATGCCTTCAAAAACATTTTTTTTCTCAAAACCTTTAATATCGGAAGTCGGTGTCTTTGGTTCCGCATTTTCGTTTATTGACACCGACTTCCAAAATTAAAGTTATTTTTCAATTTTTAGTATTATTTTTGGAAGTCGGTTGTTTTTTTTTTTTGTAAAAAGTTTTTATTTTTCACTTTTTAGTGGGTCCGTTTGTAATTTATCTAAGTTACAATAGCCTAATGTCAACTGCTCATCACTTGTTACAAAATATTGCTTTTCCCGATGTTTGGACGTTAATTGTTGAGGAGTTCTCCTGGTAAGAACCAGGAGAACTCCTCAACAACCACTCACCATACGCATTGTGACGAGCATAAATTGCTTAGCAACCATACTAAAGTAATCGAATCGCAACCCGTGAAATATTTGTCATTGAATAGTTCCAATGGCCATCTGTGGTCTTCTTCATTAGCTCCACTTTACCAAATGATGATTTCCGAGAGCAAATGCTCAAGTTATTTAAAAAATACCCAAATCGTTATAGCTTTGCCTATAAGATTTGAGGGTTTCCCTCGATTTCCATGGGATCCTCTCATCAGATTCCAACTTGATGATAATGGGACCACCTCGAGAGTATACCCTTTCAAACACAAAAATAATTTTGGAAATCGGTCCACAATTGGCGGAGTAATCGCGTAACAAACACAAAAAAAAAAAAAAAAACACCGTGAATTGAGAACCTCCTCCTTTTTTGAAGTCGGTTAATAAAAGGATTTTAAAGGGTCATTACAAAAAAGGTATATCTTTTATTACGATGTGGACGGCCACATAGTAATAAAAGAAATACCTTTTTTATCTTGAAGCGATCACAACTGAAGATTAAGATATACAGATTATTAATTTCAGTAATAGACGCAAACTTGTAAATATAAAAGAAATGAAGAAATAAACAGTTTAGATTTACCTACTTTAAATAAAACATCAACTTTACGAATCATCATTATCAGAAGACTGCCTACTCATACCTACACCGCAAACATTTTTTTCTTAAACTATCGCTCACGTATCGAAAGTCGTTCTTAAGTCGAACAACATACGAACGCGTACGCGCGTGGAACGCGTACATGTTCCACGCGCGCCTCAAAGAGATGTCAGCATCGAGGAAGGGGCCCCTTAGGGCCGAAGCCTGCCGGGTCAGCGGGGTTGTTTGAAAGGGTTACCGCTGGCCCGGAACATAAAGGGCTAAGGAAGGAACATGGGTAGGTTTTAGTCAGTAAGAGTCTGACACTCTCCACCCAGAGCGGGAGGGAGTCATTTGATAATTTCTCACCAGAAAAAAAAAATGTCGAACAACATGCACCCCCGGTTTCAATATCCGGGCTTTATCAAAGTTTGCTCGAATCCTCGCCTCCCGGACAATATCCGACACTTGAGAATTAAACGAAAGCGGTCGCTTATTCTGGCTCGAAATGTATTTTTAATAGATATTTGTGCATTTCTTGGATTTAAGAACTTTATAAATATTTAAATGACTGAATACTGAGCTTCAAACTTTTTGGTGATTTTCGATGTTATGTTATAACACATAACACAACACTCTTATCCAACCTAGACTAAAGACTCTAAACATTTAAATTCTGTTCGGTCGACTCGGGTTAATTACAACATTTACGGCAGACAGACTGTAAACGTTCGAAGTGTAAGTGTTCGTGATGAAAATTGTAACTTAGGTGTTTTATTGATATGTTTTACGATATGTCTCAGTGCTTCAGCTCAAAGACATTTATGTATGTGCAACATATGTGCAAGCTGTGCGCCGTAAAATATATGAAATTTCATAGAAACTTTTCAGCTTTTATTTCCAGCTTTTTAGTTTACAAACAGGAAACTGTTTTCCTGTTAAGATGTATTTTATCTTCTTATATTTGTCCCTTCTTGGAAGAGAAGTTCCCAAGTAGTGGAGCCTTCTATGTTAATCTCTCTACGACTATCTCAATGGTTTCTCGGAAGTCGCGGTTGCAATATTTTTATGGGGTTGTCATTTTCTTGTTTAGGGTTTTAGTTATGCGGGCGAAGACGAGACTACTTCCTATCATTGTGAGGATGGTTTGACAGATGGATGCTTATTACTCTTTCACGCAAAAACTACTGAATGAATTTGGATGCAATTTGACACACAAATATTTTATAACCAGAAATAACATACAGTATACTTTCATCCCGATATTCTTTCAGGATCGATACTTATGATTACTATAAAATATACTATATGATTACTATTACAAATGCGAAAATTTGTGAGAATGTATGGATGGGTGGATGTTTGTTACTATTTCACGCAAAAACTACTAAACGGATTTAGATGAAACTTTACAGTAATATAGTTAATACATCAGAATAATACATAGAATATTTTTTGTCCCAATATTTCTATGGGATCGACACTTATGCGGCTGAAACTACGGGGCTCTGCTTATTAAAAAACAATGTGGAAATATAGAAGCCAAGGCCTGCCAAAACCAACAAAGACTGCCTAGCAATGTGCGTGCTAAATTATAACAAAATACATACATTAATTTCTAGATTATTTAAGATAAAATTGTACAAGTGGTTGAATGAGTGTATCTTGTATAGTTTAAAAGAATTTATAGATAAAAATATTGATATAAGTTGTAACATATTCAAAAACCCTGGAATTTTGCGTGCTATGCCTTATCCAAGTTAAACACATGTAAGCCATTATAATTATAAACGCCATTGTATACCATGTTTTACATAATCTCGGGACCATGGGGTCTCGGACCTTTGGAAGTTGTACGAGGGGCCAATGCCAGCTCGCAGGGGCTTGTTAGACTACTATTATTATTTCTGCCATATCACGAGACCCTTGAGTCCCGGACCTTAGGAAGGCGTACGAGTGGCCGAATCGCAGAGCTCGCAGAACTCGCAGAGGCCCGATAAACGCATTTAATTAAATGAGGTACTAACCAACGATTATCCCTGTACGCACTATGCAAGTGCACTCAAGGACAACCCCCGGTTGGTGTAGGATTATAGCAAGATATGGAAACAAATATAATGGATTATGGGTTTGGGAAGCTAAAGTCAACTGGTTATCTAGAACTATGGGAAACTATGGCCCCTGCCTGACCAATGTTTTATATAAAATACAGATTAAATGGCAGGGAATAACTTGCACACTCAATAATGGGCCCTAGGAAACTATCGCTAGCACATAGTGACGTAACAACAAGGGGGCAACATTTCCTGAAGTGCTTGAGGAGTAGAAAAGTATTCCATGGCTTTCAGAACAATCCCAGAGCTCGGAAGATGGTCAAGATCCCTACGAGCACTTGCGAATCTCCACTCAAGCCGGCCAGTAAAGGCAAGAAAGAGGTGGGAGCTCTGTTCCTCGTCAGTGTTCACTACAGCCGGCCAATAAATGCAAGCCAGAGGTGAGGAATAAGACTACTCCTGAGAGATAGGGTCCGTGGGGTCACTACTGCCCAACAGCTCGCCACATGCTGCCCTCCGGTTTTCTGTATCTCCCTTGGTCTGGCTCCTCACGTAAGACCTGTTCCGGCAAAGTAAACTCTAACAGCACTAGCGGAATGTTGCACACTTGCACTGTATGCGATTAGGAAGAAGAGTGGGGCGCGTCTCCGTGGATTGTGCTATCTATAGACAGTTCACTAAAAGAAGTTCGAAACAAACGCAGTTTAATTAAGAGCGTTAGAGAAATTTTCTTTGAAATTCCCAAATAATCAAAAGTTTCGGAGCGTGAGTATCGAAAATGGGAATGTATAGTTTCGATGCACGCCACTGCATTGCTCTGCGAATCACGTGGCCGGAGAACGTGAAGTATATCCGAAATTGGGCGTCGGCTTTATTCGCGAACCGTTCTATATAAGTCCTGATATTGGTTTCGACTTCCAATATTGCAGTTTTAAGTTTGATGGAAACGTACCGGCTGTGTGGAAGCTGTCCCAACACACTGTTGAAACAGTAATAAAGAAGTTTAATGGGATTGGCTAGATAGTCGGAAAATGTAGGTTAGGTTCCGAAATTTGCGAATATTTTACCATTTAAAATTTTCAAAGTAAACTCTAACAGCACAGGCGTAGAGTTCGGAGTGCGCAAACCCCTCTACGACGTCTACGTAGAGTTTCGACGCTCATTATTAAAATATTGGATACGTACCTCAGTACCTATTTTTATTAGCATTCAATTGTTGATGCCAATCAAAAACAGAAGCTATTACTCATTTCACCATTTTACTAGCAAGACAAACTTGTATCTTTAAACTCCATTTCTTAAGTACAGATAGCGCAATCCACGAATACGCCCGCACTCTTCTTACTAATCGCTAGCAGTCGTCGCTAGTTAATTCCGCTAGCGTTTTAATATTTTTTATACACACTAATTACCCACTAATAAATAATTTATGTGTATCGACAAAACTAAAACAGTAACGGAATGTTGCACACTTGCACTGTAAGCGATTAGGAAGAAGAGTGGAGCGCGTCTTCATGGATTGCGCTATCTATAGACAGTTCACTAAAAGAAGTTCGAAACAAACGCGGTTTAATTAAGAGCGTTACAGAAATTTTCTTTGAAATTCCCAACTAATCAAAAGTTTCGGAGCGTGAGTATCGAAAATAGGAATGTATAGTTTCGATGCACGCCACTGCATTGCTCTGCGAATCACGTGGCCGGAGAACGTGAAGTATATCCGAAATTGGTCGTCGGCTTTATTCGTGAACCGTTCTATATAAGTCCCGATATTGGTTTCGACTTCCAATATTGCAGTTTTAAGTTTGATGGAAACGTACCGACTGTGTGGAAGCTGTCCCAACATTGAATTTCGAAACAGTAATAAAGAAGTTTAATGGGATTGGCTAGATAGTCGGAAAATGTTGGTTAGGTTCCGAAATTTGCGAATATTTTACCATTTAAAATTTTGATTACGCTAAAAATTGGAAAGCCGTAGTGCAGCGGACGGTACCGTATACAGTAACATTTCTAGTTTATCTTTTTTCATAATTATAAATGAAGCATCATAAGCCGATGGAAATAATATATTTACCTAATTATCAGCGTGTATCAGAAACGGGTGGTCGTGTGGTACAGACCATCAAACTGAACAACTTTCTCCACAAGACAAATATCGTAATCGTGAACAAATTATCAGCATGATAATTGGGTCGAGTAGGTTCATAATCCCCTGACCGATTTCGGTCACGGTGACCAATCTCAATGGAGATTAGCCAGGTTTGCAGGAGATATTGCACAAGTGTGTGCACAAACACAGGTGCACTCTCTGTTCCTTTGCTCTCATAGTCCTATGGGACGGGAATCTGACTCGACCGGGGAGAGATCAGGCGTAGGACCAACGGCTTTACATGCTTTCCGAGGCACGGGGGTATCACACCACCAACTTCCAAACTACGGACTGCTACTGAGAAATGTCTAATGGGAAAAGCCAATAACACTTTGCCTGACCTGGGAATCGAAACCAGGACCCCATGCACAGCAGTCGCGCTTGCGACCACGATACCAACGGGGCAGTAACTGGGTCGAGTAGGTATTGAAGTTTAGCATGGGACGGCTAATACTTAACTTTTTCGCGATTACGATGTTGGATGACCAAACCTTTCTAACACATGATGTTTATACCCTTTCACGTAGGTTAGGTTTCCCATTAATTTAGCAAGTCGAATTATAAATCCCCTAACCTCAAATAATGCATCTGTGTTTCAATGGAACAGCTGAATTCGTGATTGCCCTAATTCTAAGCACGTCCATTTGCACTAACCAGTTCCTGCTTTACATTTTATGATATTACCATTTATGTGCACTGACGTAGATGTAGCATTAATATACGAGGGGCGAAACCATGTTGCAGATTACGGGTTAAATTCACTGGGACGAAAACCGGTTGTGTAGCGAATAATGGGCGAGCGCAATGACCAAAGCTGAATATCTGATTAGGTCAAATTGAAATGAATTATTGGGTTCGATCAAATAATTTAATAAAATACCGATTTGCATTCGTTTGATTCGGCGTAGTCACTTACAATTGAGTAGCACCAGCCTATAACGTTCCCACTGCTGGGACACAGGCCTCCTCTCTGTGAGAGGGCATGAGCCGTAATCCATCACGCTGGCCCAGTGCAGGTTGGTAGATATCCCGTCTCCGAATTTGTGGCTCAAGGTCTAGGATAATTCTACTTAACTTAGGGTTAGCCCTAAGTTAAGTAGAATTATAATCCATAATAATCACATAAGGATCTTAAATGACGTATTCTGACAATAACGAATGGATTTGTAGACGCCAGCACATCAAGCTACCCGAAACTGTCAAATTTTCCCAATCAACTTTGAACCTTATGCTTTAGCGATAAAGTTGAAAATCTATTGAAGAAATTTGACAGATTGTAGTAGCTTGATGTGCTGGCATCTGTACTTAACTACTGGATGAACAGATATTGTTTTAAAGTAAAATAATTAATATACAGGGTGTTTGGTACATCGTTTGCCAAATGGAATAGGCCGAAAGGAGAGTTCATTTGCTATCTCTTAAGGCCCAGTAACTTATTTCTTGTTACACCGGTTTTTTTTTATTATGTCTTTTTAATTTTTATTTAGAAAAATCAGGGACCGGACAACCCCGCTTAAGAGTTAAGCCTTTGGACAGGGTAACCCATACATGGGGTAACTCATATCGCAGTGTTACCTTTTGTTCGAGTTACATCCTCGAAACCCAGTGAAACGGTTAACACCTTTATTAAGGTAACCACGTGAAGGGGTTAACCCCTTCAATGACTTAAGCCTACCTATGAGGTTACCTTCTCGAAAAGCTTTTTTTCGTGTTACCCTGGATTACCTAATAAACTTGAGCTGCATGTAGGTGGGGGGATACTTGCACCCGTGTGGCGCCATATTGCCTTACTATGTTTATGTAGTTATTACGATTTACGAATTTGACAACAAGTGACGCGTGACATTTAAGCGAACTAACATTAAGATGAGTAAGACAGGTAAGTGATAAATGATTTATTTTCTGTAAGTAGGTTTTTATAAACACTTTTACACGTCATCATATTTTTTAAACTAGATGTGTTCGGCGTTTCCTATCTGACTACTCTGAGAAGAAAGGCCGAAACAAACTCAGAGGTCACAGTCTCTTTTAAAGTCCAGACAAAATCTTGGCCAGATCATGTGAAGACCATGTAGATTGATGTCTGAAATGGTCTTTTGAGGAAAGAACCACACAGATTGAGCGGACCTGTCCAATCAGTGCACGCATTTGTCAAAAATCGTGCAGCTCAACTCAGAAATTGAGGAGCTCAACGATTCGACGAACAATACCAAAGAAAGGACATTTGGGTAGGCCGCGTAAATTACTCAAACTGCCAGATCATGATTAAAACTAAGAAGGAAAACAGAAAAAAAAATGACCCACATAGTCCTCACATTCACAATAATTCAATGAAAAAAAAAACTTAACAAATTAATATTCATGTCATTGTCTAAATAAAATTCATCAATGTCAATGTGTATATAAAAAATCCGAACATAATCTTTGAGGATCATGTAGAGTAGTGTCTGAAATGATCTTTTCAGGAAAGAACCACACGGATTGAGTGGACCTGTCCAGTCAGTGCACGCATTTGTCAGTAACCGTGCAGCTCAACTCAGAACTTAAGGAGCTCAACGATTCGACGAACAATACCAAAGATAGGACATTTGGGTAGGCCGCATAAACTACTCAAACTGCCGACCATGATTGACCCACATAGTCCTCACATTCACAATAATTAAAATAATATAATACTTTATACAGTAGATGTACATGTCATTGTTTAAGTAAATAGATACTTAAAAAAAAAGAAAATATTAAAGTGTAAAATTGCAAAATAACATTCACTGTCTAACCCCAATAGGAGCTGCTCCAATAGGAGCAGCTCAATCCCAAGCCTTTTTGTCCTCAATATAGTCTTTTACAGTATAATAGGCTTTCTGGCACAGTTTTCGCTTTATAAAAGCTTTGAATTTATTAAGGCTTAGTTCTTGAATGTGGCTAGGAAGTTTATTATAAAAACGTATACATTGGCATCTAAACGAGCCACCTATTTTCTTGAGCCTTGTTGTAGGAACAACAAATTTGTGTTTGTTCCTAGTATTTATGTTTTGGATATCACTGTATTTTTTAAACAGATTAATATTTTTATATGCATACAAAAGATTATCATAAATGTACTGAGAAGGCACAGTCATTATATTCATCTCTTTAAATTTGTCTCTGAGGGAGTGTCTGGGACTTAATTTATAAATAGAACGAATTGCCCTTTTTTGTAAAATAAAAATTGTCTGAATATCGGCGGCATTTCCCCACAACAGAATACCGTACGACATCACACTATGAAAATAACTAAAGTAAACTAAACGGGCTGTCTCTAAATCAGTCAAATCACGAATTTTCCTAACGGCGTATGCTGCAGAGCTAAGCTTTTTTGTCAATTTATCTATATGGGGGCCCCATTGAAGCTTGGCATCCAACGTTATGCCTAAGAATACTGTGGTATCTTCGGGTTTTAACTCTTCATCCTTAATGAGAACACTAGTTTCTACTTGTCTAACGTGGGGTATCGTAAACTTAATACATTTCGTTTTTTTTTCGTTAAGAAGTAGGTTATTGACATTAAACCAGTTAACTACTTTTGCAAGGGCGTTATTTACATTGTCAGTAACCAGCTGCTGACGTTTGATTTTAAACAAAAGAGAAGTGTCATCTGCAAACAACACTATATCACGATTATCCTTTATGAGGTACGGCAAGTCATTGATATAAATAAGGAACAAGAAAGGACCAAGCATTGAGCCCTGGGGGACCCCCATTCTTACTACAGATCCGGGTGACCTTTTTCGGTTAACATCAACTCTCTGAATCCTATCACTCAAGTAAGAAGTAAGAATATCCAGAGAGGCGTTCCGGATTCCGTAGTGGTGCAGTTTCCTGATTAATTTATTTTTATTAAAAAATCTTTGCAATTGATTCATAATAAGTTTTTCAAAAATTTTACTAATGGTAGGTAGTACTGAAATAGGTCTATAATTAGTAAGGTCTGATGTACTACCCGATTTAAACAACGGTATTATTTTACTGTTTTTCATAAGATCAGGAAACTCACCACGGTCAATACAATTATTAAAAATAACAGCTAAAGTAGGTGCTACAATGTTTATAATCGACTTAGCAACATCCACAGAATTACCCCAGAGATCTGCGGTCTTTTTAACATTTAACGTGTGAAAGGTTTTAAGTATATCGTTACAGGTTACATATTCAAAGTGAAATTCAGAATCACAAACTGAAACGTTTTCTTTAAGTTAAGACTCTGCGGCAGCGGGTGATGAGTTAAGAGATTTAGTAGTTGATACTGGAATCTCTGCAAAGAAATTTTCAAAGGCCGCGGCGACTTGAGAATCTGATTTAATTATATTGTCATCAATAGCAAGGCTGTAGTCACTACTTCTGGTGCATGACCTTCCCGTTTCGCTATTAATGACATTCCAAGTCGTTTTAAGAATGTTACTACTATTTTTAATTTTTGAACTCAAATAACGTGACTTGGAAATACTGCAAACTTTTTTAAATATTTTAGAATAATTCTTAACATATAAATTAAATTCAGCAGTGTTTATATAAATCCGTTCTTCATATAATTCATAAAGTCGCTTTCTACTTTTATGTATACCAATGGTGGCCCAGTCACTGAAGGAAGCGTTACTATTAATCGATAATGTTTTGGGAATAAAAGTGTTATCAAATTGTGTGCAATACATATTGAAAAAATCATTATATTGTTGATTATCATTAATGAACAAAAGTGGTAATTTACCTAAGAGTTTAGTTTTAAATGTTTCCAAGCGATTAGTTGTTTTTGGGTAACAGTGATATCTTTTTTAGTAACTTTTTTGTTGTGATTTGGAATTCTGATCAATTGTCCGCAATGATCCGAGTCTATTAGGTTAATAATTTCTTTGTGGGTCGGTATAACATCTGTATAAAAAGTGATTATTATTTAAAGTACTGAGTTAAATTAATGTCAATATTATGACAATGACATGTAATTATATTTGTTAATATAAGCTAATGTCTATATGATCTTATAGTTCAATTTTGCTCGTCACACATGCTAAACATTGTAATAGTATTTATTTTTTCGTGTCTATATTTGTTTATTTTCATCATTTGTCATTTGATTCAGAACTCGGGCGGAATTACGGAAGTAAAAGCAATTTAGCAGTGTTTATGTTTAGGTGTGTGTTGTAGCTTCCTTATTATACCTATTACAACAAGAATTGTCTTTCTGTGAAAATGCCACAGCCGAGGCGAGATGCTGTGCATCGTTATTATGTGTTTGATGCATCAAATAACACAAGCAATTAATGTAATTTATGTGGAAATGCCATTAAGGTAAGATTTTATATTTGTTTCTACGCCTGATTTTATATAAAAAATACCTTAGTGTTAATCTAATAATTATCGTAGATATTAATACCTACTGTCTTACTAAAGAAGGTAGCAAATTAGGTATATACATGGGTATAAATGAACGTAGCCCGACCACTTAACGTAGGTCTTGATTTATTCAATATTTTTATTAAACTAGTAAGTAAAAATGTTTATAATTAATTACTCGTTTTGTTCTAGGGCAAGCCCTAGAACAACAACAAAACATTTATTAAATTGGTCGATTGATTTTTTAAATTGGTCGTATGCTTAAAAAATCATGTTTCATCGAAACATGTGCAAGAATACCTACTTATAACTAATATAAATAAGGAAAATCAACAGCACCAACCAAGTACATCTCGACATTCTACAACATCAGACCAAGTTATAAACAATTGTGTGAAATTAGTTACAGTACATGGGCGACCTCTTGCATTGATACAAGATAAAGCATTTCAATATACAATTAACATAGCTGTTCCTTCTAATATTCAAACTGAACACATAAATATAAAAGTAATAAAGGGAATGATACCGGAAAAAGCATACCAAATAAAATCAAAAATCAAGTCAGAAATTAGAAATAATTTAATAAGCCTTAAACTAGATTCAGCTTCATATTTGGAAAAAAAAAATTCTTAGGCATTAATTTACAATATATAAAAGAAGGCTAGATAAAAGTTAGAAATTTAGCTGTTTTGGAAATTTTAGAACGACAAACTGGCGAATTCCTAAAAGAAAAGGTTTGATATATTCAATTACTACTGATAGTACTGATAGGCTTAAGGCACGCGAGAACTTTTGTAATATGTGTCCAGAAGTCGTCTGAGAAAATGTCCGATAGCTCAGACTAGCTGTCGCATATATCTTTTAGTGAAACCAATGGCACTAACATTTGGTAAGTGGAGGACCATCTAGTAGGACTCAACGATAGGTTTGTTTAAATATTTAGATTTTATAAAGTTTTTCATAGTTGGGCGTCGTAAAACTTTTACCGCCTTTCTTGCAAGTTCAGTACAAAGTTTTAAGTCCAATGTTATCATTGTCATCATCACCATCATTTTAATCGTCAATCTCACAATCGCTATTCATGTCGGTATTAATATCTCCTGTTATTGTATAGCAATTAGCTGTTAACAATCTTGACATTCTTTTAAAATTACTGCCGTTGTCAGTAGTAATTGAATATATTTGAGCCGTCGGTATCATAAAATAATTTATGACCTCTAAAACTAACTTGCACATGTTTTCTTTTAGGAATTCGCCAGTTTGTCGTTCTAAAATTTCCAAAACAGCTAAATTTCTAACTTTATCTGGCCTTCTTTTATATATTGTAAATTAATGCCTAAGAATTTTTTTTCCAAATATGAAGCTGAATCAAGTTTAAGGCTTATTAAATTATTTCTAATTTCTGACTTGATTTTTGATTTTATTTGGTATGCTTTTTCCGGTATCATTCCCTTTATTACTTTTATATTTATGTGTTTAGTTTGAATATTAGAAGGAACAGCTATGTTAATTATATCTTGAAATGCATCTTGTATCAATGCAAGAGGTCGCCCATGTACTGTAACTAATTTCACACAATTGTTTATAACTTGGTCTGACGTTGTAAAATGTCGAGATGTACTTGGTTGGTGCTGTTGATTTTCCTTATTTATATTAGTTATAAGTAGATATTCTTGCACATGTTTCGATGAAATATGATTTTTTAAATTGGTCGTATGCTTGCCCTAGAACAAAACGAGTAATTAATTATAAACATGTTCACTTACTAGTTTAATAAAAATATTGAATAAATCAAGACCTACGTGAAGTGGTCGGGCCACGTTCATTTAATGCCCATGTTTATACCTAATTTGCTAACTATTTTAGTAAGTCAGTAGGGATTAATATCTATGATAATTATTAGATTAACACTAAGGTAATGCTATTTTCCAAAGACATTAAAGTATATCTTAAATCTCTTTGCTATTTTCTATACAATGTGTTGATTTGCATCCTAGTCAAATTCAAGGACGTAATTATGCTAATGATTCTCGACCCAAATCAACAATAAAATGGGTAGGTATTTGTTTTATTTTTTTTTCTTATTTACGGAAATCCGTAAGTGTGAACCATCCGTATTTAAACGCGGCCCGTCTGTTACTAGCCCTATAACCGCGCTTTTATTTACACACACATTCAAATGCGCATGAGAATCTATCATTCGATAAATTCGTAGGTAATCAATCCCATCCCCCAATCACGAGGCGGCAAAGCGGGTACTTAGTCTCCCGCGCACCCTAAGCCACGCCCCCGCGGCCCCGGAACTAACAGTGTAATTGAAATCGCCGCAGCGTTCGTGCGCTTTGCGAATTCCGCTTCTCGGTACATCGTTGAGACGTAGGTACAAAGTGTTCAATTCAAATGTCGTGCTGGTGGAGATGGTCAGGTGGGTATGCCATCAGTGGAGACAGCCTACGTGGAGTCATCCGGATGTTTCCCGATCGGGAACCCCCGACACAGAGCGTCATGCTGGCTGCTATGTACCACACCAGTGTTGCGCATACTGAAGCGTGAACTGCAACACCCGTTCCACTACCCCAAGGCACAAGACATTCACCCAGGTGATAATGCCGTGCGGATTACATTTTGTCGTTTTCGACACTTTAAAAACGAATGTGTTAGTGTTGTTAAGCTGAAGGAAAACCAGTACGTGGCAACTTTACCTCCGGTAACATAGGTAGGTAATTTATTTATTTGTACATTTTGTAAATACGTTGTTAGCTTAATCAATTTCATTAGTGTAAATAAGTTATTTCAAATTTTTAACTACCTACGCCAATAATACCTAAGAGTCGAAAGTATACCACGTACTTACACTTAACTAGAACGTCTTTCCATTTCCATCAAACGTAGAAAACATTTTTAGACTTAGTAAATCGGTACACCAACAAAGGTAGAATTATTGCCGGTCCTAAGCCCGTTAAGTAGGAAGGAAAGTTTCAAATCAACCAATTTAATCCACAAATAAAAACAAAATAACTACGAAAACTTTAGCTTGAAGGATATTATTAATCATCTGATAACAGGTCAGTGAACTTTTCTTTGGCGCACTAGTATTACTGTCATTAGTAAGATTTCCGTATTCCAATGATGCTCAAAAATGAGTTAATTATCAAGCGAAATTTATGACAATAATGTAGGTGATTTTCGAAATAAAATTAGGTAAAATTATTGCTACCGGTCATTGCACTGCGGCGCGACGGCCGGAGCTACCATTTCGGGGAATTACATGGCAGCTGTATGCATTGTCGCTGTGTGCATAGTCGGGTGATTCTGTTTTATTTGTATTGAATTAAGGGTTTAATTCTGAAATACTGTTAAATTTCTACAACAAAAAAAAAGCAGCGCTTACTAGTTATTGCCCCCTACCGTACTTCAAATGATTATTTATGTCTTTTATGACCACCTCCTGAAATTTGACGAGGATGCAAATCAACAGCTTGTATAAGATCAGGCGTAGTAACAAATATAAAATCTTACCTTAATGGCATTTCCACATAAATTACATTTGCTTGTGTTAAAACACAAACACTTACGAGTAGTAACGATGCATAGCATCTGGCCTCGGCTGTGGCATTTTCACAGAAAGACAATTCTTTTTTGTAATAGGTATAATAGGGAAGCTACAACGCACACTTAAACATAAACACTGCTAAATTGCTTTTACTTCCGTAGTTCCGTCCGAGTTCCGAATCAAATAACGATTAACGAATGATGAAAATAAACAAGTATAGACACGAAAAAATAAATATTATTACAATGTTTAGCATATGTGACGAGCAAAATTGAACTATAAGATCATAATAGACAATAGTTATTTTTCCATGTTTACAAGTCGCTCGGCAAGTCGGCACACGCAAGATTGGCGGACCGCCGGGCGCGGTACGATGTCACGTGCGGTCGTGGTTATGCAATTTTCAAACTAATATCGATTGTAAACAGTGCATATTACAATGTCTTGAGTTGGAATGGCTTACCCTGTTACAGTGTTACAGAGTGTTGAAAGGGTAACCCGTTCGTAACGGGTTAACTTCACCCGTTCGAAGGTGTAACATGAATCATAGGGTTTTTTTTTGAAGCGCTTAAATAAACCCCTTCAAAAACCCTTTCAACGACTATCCGGCCGGTCCCTGAGAAAAATACAAGGACTCTGCATTTAAGCTTAAATTTAAAAAAAAGTTATGAGTACAGCCTTTAAATTTAATTTTAATTCTTATGTTTACTCTTGTATGGTTCTATGAAATTCAAAATTACTTGCTAATAACATCTAGTTCCTTTTTAATAACTAACAAAGTTTTTGAAAGAAGGAACAATACACCTAGCACTCAACTTTAAATAGCTGTAAAAAAAAAACTAAATGCGATCGGGATCTTCGAATTCCTTCCTTCGATCCTTTCCAACGGTGTGCAATATATAAAAAAAAAAACTAATAATAACTTCAGTAATTCGCTAAATGTGTGAACGAGACACATCAGGCTGATATTCGATATTACGGTAAGAACACTAGTTTTCACATAAATAACATTCTTTAAGTAGGTGGATAGTGTTATTTTACTCTTACGCAGTCTCTTATCTCTTTCTAGGGTTATAACTTTACTCGAACTTGAAATAAAAAAAGTAAACTTTTATTTAAGTACCTAAATTTTTTTCAAATTGTCCTCCACTATTGCGTACACACGCGCGAAATCTTCGTCTTATCTCGACTGTACTGTGGTGTGTAAACGTATTTCTGCTTTGATAGTGACTTACGACCGTACACGCTAACATGGAATGCAAACCCTTTTTAGCTCTACTGCGTATCTCACCGATGTTCAAGGTAACGGCTTTAACGTCACTCTGCCAGATGTCATGTTATCCCGCATGGATTGTACTTTTTACAAATATTAAATAAAAGATACCCCTTGGGAGAAAGTAATGCATTCTTACGCGTATTTTGTTTATTGTAGGTCTCGAGAATCAAGACTATGATAACCAGTTTTGTCGTTTTTTATTACACTCGGACGTGAATGATCCGAATTTTTTAGAAAGAATTTCTACAAACAGACTTACCCTAATTATTAGCACCTGTCTTTTGTTTTTCATCAAGACGGTTGTCCCGCACACTGGAGATTAACCGTCAGGCAGTACTTGGATGTTGCACTCCCAGACTCGATTACACATTTAGCGAATTACTGAAGTTATTAAAAGGTTTTTATGGTATATTGCACACCATTGGAAAGGGGATAAACTAGAAAACTTTTTAAAAGAATTCAGAGATCCCGATCGCTTTTAGTTTTTTTTTTTTTTTTACAGCAATTTAAAGTTGAGTGTTAAGTGTACTTCTCCTTTTTTCAAAAACTTTGTGAGTTATTAAAAAGGAACTAGATGTTATTAGCAAGTAATTTTGAATTTCATAGAACCATACAAGAGTAAACATAAGATTTAAAATGAAATCTGAAGGCTATATTCATACCTTTTTTTTTATTTAATCTTAAATGCAGAGTTTTAGTATTTTTTCTAAATAAAAATTAAAAAGTCATAATACAAAAACCGGTGTAACAAGGAATGAGTTACTGGGCCGTAAGAGATAGCAAATGACCTCTCCTTTCGGCTAATTCCATTTGGCAAACGATGCACCAAATACCCTGTATAAACGTTTGTCATTAGAGTGTATTACGCAATAATGCCACAGCCTACATTTCTAAACAGTACATTGATACATTTCAGAACAGAATAAATGGAGCCACTCATTCCGTCTCTTACACTATGATTCTGACTGAATTATTATTATGCCTCCCAAACGCAGCTCGGCGTTAAAACCATTCACTCCCGCCAGTAAATGTTCATGCATTATTCACTGGCCGACGTTTTGTCTTTGGTACTACCGAGCCTAACTCGGCTGCTTCGAGTTAGGGATGTTACAAAAGTTATTTTTGAAATCGCATCTATACATATAATAAATCTGTAGAAGGGTCAATTCTGTACATTGAAAATATTGAAAAAATAAATAGCGGGGGGTGTTGCTGGATCGATACCAAACCCAAATATGTGATTAAAAAAATTTTTGTCTGTCTGTCTGTCTGTCTGTATATGCAGGCATCACGTGAAAACTAACGGTTCGATTTCGATGAAACTTGGTATAATTATACCTTATTATCCTGGGCATAAAATGGGATACTTTTTATCCTGGAAAAATACGTAGAAAAAAAAATCTTATTTTTCAGTTTTATTCATAGACGTTGTTCTGTAGAACCGCGAACACACGTTGCATTACCCGCAGTGGATAATTTTCCATTTCAATTTAAGAGAATACAGTTTCCTGTAGCTTTGTGTTACGCCATGACAATAAATAAGGCTCAAGGTCAGACCCTAGGAGTTGCTGGCGTAGATCTTACCGCGAGTTGTTTTTCACACGGGCAACTTTACGTAGCTCTTTCCCGTGTGAGCAGTCCAAGAAATCTTCATGTTCATATTCCGGACGAGCTCACTAACAATGTTGTGTATGCTGAAGCTCTCAATTAACTTTCTGTCGCATTGTCACGATCACTTTTTTAATATTGCAAACTTTTCGTCACTGTCAGTAATTTACTGCTACATGCTACTTATCAAGGTCGGAATTACTATAAAAAAAATACTTACTACAGAACGCGAGCTCAACAGCAGTAGCTCAATAGAGGGATCTCCTTAATTATTATAGGCTTAGCCGTATTTGGGTCCAATAGATATTTATAAGATGTCATTGTCAGAGTTAGGTACTCAAAATGGAGAAATAAACCATCCACGCGAAGACCGACATCCTCGCGGACGGAGTCGCGGGCGGAAGCTAGTTTGCAATATATCTTTTGTAAGAATAAAGAATAGGACTCAATTATTTAATCCATTGTTACAGCATTTCCTTAAAACGTCTTTTCTGGAAGTTTATTTGCAGTTTAGTTGAAAAATGCTCCAGCTGTGCTCAAAACATTTAGGTACAAAAGTTTAAATCAGCGGAGTTATTTTACAATGACAATGCCGTTCCATTTTAGCAGTTCCACAATATTCATTGAAGTACTAACGTTGTTAAGCAGACGATTTTTTTTTTATGAAGCAGTGCAATTTCCTTTAAAACCAAATTTGATTGTGATGGCAATTGTGTTACGCAATTAGGGTGCAGATCTGGATTCAACGCTGTTATGACGACATTCAATGAACTTGCCAATTGATTGGTGAGCGCTGTACAGTGTGAGCGCGAGTGTCAGCGGGATTGTCCGAAAGGGTTACCGCTGCCCCGGAACATAAGGGGCTAAGGAAGGAACACGGGTGGGTTTTAGTCAGTAAGAGTCTGACACTCCCTTCCGCTCCACCCAGAGCGGGAGGGGTCATTTGATGATTTCCCATCCGCAAAAAAAAAGCGCTGTATAGTGTACAGCGCAGCTTTGTAGGTACTTTGAATAAAGGAGGAATTATTAATCCTATAGATAGGGGGTTATTTAAAAACAATATAAAGAAAGAAATTATAATTAATAATAACGAAAAAGTTAATTTAATAATATTAAATCAAAGAATAGTTTAATTAAAATAATAAATTTGGAGATTATTGATAAAGAAATTATTTTTCTTTGAAGTTTTTAAAGTAATTTACTTAACTTTGATTTACAAGACCAATATTTTTTTAAACTATAAAAACAATAAATGATAAATTTAAATATACTTATGATTTTTTTTTTTTTTTAATATTTGTTGTGGGAAATTTAATTCACACGTATCAAACTGGAAAGGATTGGCACCGTATCAACTCGAGCCGTTCAGTATTATTTGTATGAAACTTCCTACTGCAACTTACACTTATCGGAATCGTAATGTTATCGCCTCTTCTTGGGACAAGCTCACGAACCGCGGTCCGGTGCGTTACGGCTCGTCGTCAAATTCAAATTCAAATTCAAATTCAAAATAATTTATTGTGGATCATAGGTTCATAAGATGGTGTGTTAGTTACAGATAAGTCTGCTATGTCCCGCCATTGCGGCATACAAAATTCACATTTAAGTTTGGTTCATAGTTACAATACAATACATCAAATTGTCATGCAATACATTAAGATTAAATTAGTATAAATTTTTGTCAAATTACAAATTAGTCATGATTAATATTTAGTATGTACTCATTTCAAATTACAAATTCAATTCAATTCAGAAGTCAAATTACAAATTAGTCCTGAATAATATTTATGTCAAATTACAAATTAGTCCTGAATAATATTTATGTCAAATTACAAATTAGTCATGTCACAAAAATAGTATCATTCAATGTATTGTCATTTAGAAATTCTCTTATAGAGTAATAACATTTACTTATCAATAATTCATGTAGTTTTTTTTTAAAGGCATTTATATCGCTCATATTTCTAAGAAAAGGTGGAAGTTTATTAAAGACACGTGGGCCCATACAAAAGATGCTCTGGTGCAAAAGCTTTGTTTTACTGGCTACGGTGCGCAGCTTGTCTTTCTGTCTGGCCCTAGTACAAAATTCAAATAAGTTTGGGTTTGATTTTATGAACATTACAGTTTCATAATGTATACACTAGGGAGAGTTAATATTTTTAAATTTGTAAAATGTGGTCTGCATGAATCCACTTGGTGTATATTGCACATCGATCTCACACAGCGTTTTTGAGCTTTAAAAGCACGCTCTTTTTCTACAGAGTTGCCCCAAAATATGATGCCGTAGCGTATGATTGAAGCAACATATCCATGATAGGCAGTTAGTAGTGCAGACTGACTGACAGTGTTTCTTAATCTATAAAGAGCATAGGAGCTCTGACTAAGTCTTTTGCAAACTTGCTCTATATGTGGCTTCCAATTTACTTTGCTATCAATATAGAGACCCAGAAATTTGGTTACATCGATTTCTTCTATATTGGTTTTAGAGTAACATATATTTAAATTTGTATTAGGTTGTGTTCGCTGTTTAAAATTCATGATTTTGGTTTTTTCTAGGTTTATTTTTAGGTCATTTTCATCAAGCCATTTTATAATTATTGTTAGGGTGCTATTTAAGTCAAGTTTTAACTTACTTCTATCATTACCGGTAAACAATATAGTACTATCGTCAGCAAATAAGGTCATATGGTGCATTGTTACTGTCGACATGTCATTTATATAAATTAGAAAAAGTGGTGGCCCTAGAATGCTGCCCTGAGGGACTCCGGATAGGATATTTCTAACCTCAGAAACAACCGTTTCTTCAGTTCTTGTAGCTAAGGAGACTCTTTTCAATTCTACCATCTGTTTTCTGCCACTGAGATATGATTCAATTAGTTTGTATACGTTACCTCTTACACCAAATGCATATAATTTATTCAGGAGAATTTTATGGCAGACTCGGTCAAACGCTTTTGACATGTCCATGTACAGCGCTATAGCTGGCGACCTAGTATCCATATTTAGAAGGACTTTGTGTAAAAAGTTATACATTGCTATATTAACAGATTTATTTTTCCTAAAACCATATTGACATGGGGTAAATATGTTATTACTTTCAAAGAATGGGTACAGGCAATTATATATGTTTTTTTCAAATATTTTAGAGAAAATGGTTATTAAAGCAATTGGCCTGTAGTTACTGATGGAAGATTTGTCATCTTTTTTATGTACTGGTTTAACTACTGTCAATTTTAATTTCTCTGGAAAAATACCATGTTCTATGCACAAGTTTGTAATATAACTTAAAGGAGCAGCAATTAAAGTTGCTACATCCTTAACGATCTTTGTAGTAATACCGTCATAACCTGTGCTATTCGTATTCCGCAGAGAAGTTATAATTTTAAGAATGTCTGGTGGAATTGTTGGGGGCATAAATATTGATTTAGGGTTAAATGTCAAGTTAGAAGAATATGATTGTTTTGAGTCAGAAGAAAATTTTTTATTAGTATTTTTAACAATGTCAGCAAAATAGTCATTAAAGGTATTTGCCATAGTCTTAGGATCAGTAAGTACCTCGTCATTGATTATTAGTTTCTCAATGCCCTCATTAGGATAGTTATATTTTGCGTCATTAATTACTTTCCACGTTGCTTTGGATTTATTCACAGCCGTATTTATAAAATAATTGTTCTGAGATATTTTTGTTAGCGAAATTATTGTTTTGTATTTTTTTGCGTAAGCTTTAAACTTCATTTTATTATCATTGTTTGAGTTTTTCCTATACGTCCAAAGAAATTCGCGTTTACGCTTACTACACATACTTATTCCTTTTGATAACCATTTAGGTCTTGAGATATTACTAATGCGAATTTTTTTAATAGGAAAGCATAAGTCATATATCAAGCTGAATATATCATGGAATGAATTGTAGGCACTGTTAGGGTCTGCAGACTCATATACCCCGTAATACGAGATTTGACTTAAATACTTGGTAAATATAGATCTATTTTCTTTAGTGAAACTACGTTTATATACATACCAATATTCAATTGGACTACACTTTTTTACCGGACACTTCATTATTTGTGCAGTGTGGTCGGAGAGTGCAAAATCTCTGATTACACCTTTGCATCCCTTAATGTTATGCGCTATGTTGTCAATACAAGTATTACTGGCGCTTCGTGTTACCTGGTTAAACGTCCCCGCGCTTACGGCTCGTCGTCTCCGTGCTTACGTCTCTCCGTAGCCGAGCTTACGTCTCTTCATCCACCCTTTCCCCTCTTACCCCTCCAGCCTACCTGCTGAACCATCAACCAGAGGTCGGGGAACCGTAAGCGTGGCGTCGCCTAGTCGTAGCCGAGTCGACGTATCAGAGCTTCTGATCCGCTTTGGTTACGTGCTTCCGTTAGGTTGCGCCTGTTTGACGCAGCCCGGCGAGGCGAAAGGCGATACGGTGCCGATCCCTTTTCGATTTGATACGTGTTTCGAATCAAAGTCATGGCATCAATCTCATGGCTTTTCTTTGCTATGAATATTACCACCAAAACATCATAATTTAATGAAAACTTTCGACAACATGAAGTTGCTACATCCCTACATCAAATGTACACAGCGCTTTTAAACGAACTGCATCTGTCGGCTTTCATAATAAAATTGCTGTGTATTAATTTTATGGAAATTCCTCGTCAGTTTGTCCCGTTAACGTTAATAATAACGAAAAAGTTAATTTAATAATATCAAATCAAAGAATAGTTTAATTAAAATAACAATTTTGGAGATTATTGATAAAGAAATTCTTTTTCTTTGAAGTTTTTAAAGTAATTTACTTAACTTTGATTTACAAGACCAATATTTTTTTAAACTATAAAAACAATAAATGATAATTTTAAATATATGAATTATTTTTATTTTAATATTTGTTGTGGGAAATTTAATTCACACGTATCAAACTGGAAAGGATCGGCACCGTATCAACTCGAGCCGTTCAGTATTATTTGTATGAAACTTCCTACTGCAACTTACATTTATCGGAATCGTAATGTTATCGCCTCGCCTCGGGACAAGCTCACGAACCGCGGTCCGGTGCGTTACGGCTCGTCGTCCCCACGCTTACGGCTCGTCGTCCCCGTGCTTACGTCTCTTCGTAGCCGAGCTTACGTCTCTTCATCCACCCTTGCCCCTCTTACCCCTCCAGCCTACCTGCTGAACTATCAACCAGAGGTCGGGGAACCGTAAGCGTGGCGTCGCCTAGTCGTAGACGAGTCGACGTATCAGAGCTTCTGATCCGCTTTGGTTACGTGCTTCCGTTAGGTTGCGCCTGTTTGACGCAGCCCGGAGAGGCGAAAGGCGATACGGTGCCGATCCCTTTTCGATTTGATACGTGTTTCGAATCAAAGTCATGGCATCAATCTCATGGCTTTTCTTTGCTATGAATATTACCACCAAAACATCATAATTTAATGAAAACTTTCGACAACACGAAGTTGCTACATCCCTACATCAAATGTACACAGCGCTTTTAAACGAACTGCATCTGTCGGCTTTCATAATAAAATTGCTGTGTATTAATTTTATGGAAATTCCTCGTCAGTTTGTCCCGTTAACGTTCATCTGTATTAAAATTAATATTTTGCTGGTAAACGTGTGAATAAATAATGATGTTATTCCACCGAATTGTAACAGCATGTGATTTTAGTCATAAAATTTTCATCGATATATAATTTAACTTAATTTACTTTAAATTATACATGAATGCTACTTGTTGGCATAATAAACAGTCTGATAATCATAGCATACGGTAAAGGAACGAGGCTTGTTACCTAGTTCAATATCTGATTTCGATAACGACTCCTGCATAGGTTGTTCGCCTTCGCTTTAGAGCGTTATCACAGCGACGATTTGCCAGCGTGTTTCTAGCGAAGCGATTTGTAAACGACTGACTTGCTTGTCTTGCTCTGTCTTGTAGACTCATGGAAATCACTCTTGTTACAAAAATGTTTGGAAAACGTTACACAAAAGTGGCGTGTGCATTAAATTTAAAACGCGTTAAACAATCGCCATGCTGGAAACGCGCTCGTAAATCGACAGTGTTTAAGTAACCCATGTACGGTTTGTCAAAACGCACCCACTTAACCTAACACACGCACTTCCTTACAAACAAGCGCAGGCAAAAAAAAACTTCCTCACCCGCACAAAATCAACATTCTTTATCAGTACCAACAGATTAGGCCTTAATTAATAATAAAAGCTGCCTTAAAGTGTAAATTCAAGTGTCTTAACCCAGCCTCGCGTGCCCTAACTGAATTACAGCCACAGAGCGACGGTGGCGCCGCCTTGAATTATTCAATGTATGTTTTGTACCTTCGCCTGTAAAAGTACTTACACGGTAGTCACTAATACTGATTTTAAATATTTTCAGGTTCTGGGACAGGTGTACTACGTGCAGTACCTACTAGTCTTGGTATGATATCTTTAAAATGTGTGTGTGTGTGTGTGTGCAAGAAACGGTTTCAAATTGTTGGAACGGTGTTTTAATGAAGTAACGAAAGACAAGACAGCAAACGTACGGTAAACGAGTCACCAACCTGTACTTACCTATAAAGCAGAATCAAAATAAGTTCAAATCATTGTGACACACTGCAAAACTTTCCACTAAAGGACTTTGTTCATTTTCGGCTTCGCGTGAACACGATGCTCGAAAAAAAACAAATTAATCAAAAATCATGTTTAGTTTTTAAACGCTTATTTATTCTATACTTTTGTATCAACTTGCGCCCACGAATAGTGTATTTAATAAGTACTGAAATTGTTTTATTCTTCGCCATATTGACAATACTCGATCTTCATTAGTTCATAGTGATGCCAACAATTAATCGTTTATTTTAAAATAATTAATATTTTTGAAGTTCCTCAGTCATTTAAGAGGCAAGAGTTTACAGTCAAGTAGAGCTGTTATTTGTAATCACTTACGTTATTTCGAACATGTTTTATCCTTAGTTTTTATCTGGAAAACAAAAGTATTTAGAAGTATCGAAGTTAGTCAATTAAATTCGATTTTAATCAACGAATAAATCGATTATTTAAAAAGAAAACATTTATTTCAATGTCAGTTGTCTTGTCACTTCAAGTTACTTGTCATTCACTGTTTCTTGGCAACGTAAATATTGTTTTTTTCATTTTGCTGTGTAATTTTTCAAGTATTGGTTTTGAAAATGGACACTGATACCCCCTTCGAACTCGCCGACCTGAATCGTACGGATACGAACGAGACAGTTTCGCTTCAACTCCTGCCTGTGGTGGAAACTGTGATAGGTACAGCTCTGATGTGCGAATTGTGGTACTGATAAAAGTAAGCAAAACAAGTCTTACAAGCATCACGATACAATCTTATTACAATATTCTCTTTCCTACTGGTATTAGCTATTAAACCTGTATTATAATTATAGTTAAAGTGCCTGTTCCTACCAAGCCAAATGTCCATACAACGTGGACAATGCCCTTTGGGGTAAGTAAAATGTGATTAGGTATCTTGGTACATACTTCTAACTTCTAACTGGTATAGTCAAAATTGTTTTGTGAAATATCGAAGGTCTGAAACAAAAAACCTCATCCTCTGCCTAGCCTTTTCCCAACTATGTTGGGGTCGGCTTCCAGTCTAACCGGATTCAGCTGAATACTAGTATTTTACATGGAGCGACTGCCTATCTGACCTCCACAACCCAGTTACTGGGTAATACGATACCCCTTGGTAAGACTGGAAACAAAAAACCTATCAAATAATTTGAATACGTGCTTCCAGAAACAAAAAACCTATCAAATAATTTGAATAATGCTATCATTGTTCTTAGCAAGCGATTAGGACTGGCAGTATTCCCTGATTATTGTTTTCAAATAAGAAATAAACTGCTTATCACAAAAAAATGTTTTCAAAAAACACTCTCTCAAAAACTCACAGAAAACACAGAAAACAAAATGGCCGTCACCTTGAAACAGGTACAATATTGTAGCAGCATAATTGCAGTTCAACGAGGCTAGTCTATATCAGTCCATAACGCGTCACCCTTTTTTTTTTTTTTTTTTTTGTGGATGGGAAATCATCAAATGACTCCTCCCGCTCTGGGTGGAGCGGAAGGGAGTGTCAGACTCTTACTGACTAAAACCCACCCGTGTTCCTTCCTTAGCCCTTTATGTTCCGGGCCAGCGGTAACCCTTTCGGACAATCCCGCTGACCCGGCAGGCTTCGGCCCTAAGGGGCCCCTCCTCGATGCTGACATCTCTTTGAGGCGCGCGTGGAACACGTACGCGCCGTCCGGCACGGGCCTGGTCCTGATCGGGCGGTGAGCTACCCATTACTCTCCGCCCGCAGGCCCGCGCCTACGGTGGCCGGGAGTCGTCACGCGGCTCCCGACGCCCGGAGCGTCTCCCGCGGCGGCTGGGACGGGAGGCTCTCTCCCTGAGCCGTTCCGCCACCTCCTTCGCTAGCATGACTGCTTCGCAGAAGGAGGTGACTGCCTCCCACTCCCTCTCGCCCCGGACCATGGCTTGCACCAGGGCCGGACGCGAGAGGTCGCCGTCGCTGCCAATCGCCTCTACGAGGACACGGCGGTGCTCCGCCCAAGCGGGGCAGACCTCCACCGTGTGCTCCACCGTGTCCTCTGGGCGATCCTGGCAATGGTGACACCCGGGCGTTTCCTCCCGCCTGATGATGTGCAGGAACCTCCCGAAACTTCCGTGTCCGGTGAGGACCTGCGTCAGGCGAAAGGTGAGGGCGCCGTGGCGCCTCTCTAGCCACTCCTCAAAGAGGGGTCTTATCGCCGCTATCGCGGCGTGCCCTGCGCTGGGTTGCGACAGTCGCTCTTTCCATGCCGCCATGAGATCGCGCCGGAGATCCGTCCGCTCCGCAGCGATTTGCCGCGGAAGCGGATCCTCCCCCCGGCGTAGTGCCTCCGCGCGCCACTCATACAGGCGCGCGAGGACCATCGCCTCCAGATCCCATGGCGGCAGTCCGGCAAGGAGGCTTGCCGCCTCGCCAGAGATCGTGCGGTAGCCCCGGATAGCCCTTATGGCTACCACCTTCTGGGGCGCGTTCAGGTAGTGGGCGGCTCGCCGCCGCAGTGAACGCGCCCACACCGGGGCCCCGTATATGGCCATGGACCGCACGACCCCCGCGTAAAGCCTCCGGCAGGAGGCGTTTGGCCCCCCCAGGTTGGGCAAGAGCCGCTTAAAGGCGGCCCCGGCCCGTTCCAGTTTGGGGGCCAAACGTCGGAAATGCTCCACGAAGTTCCACCGGCTGTCGAGGACGAGACCCAGGTATTTCATCGTCATCCCGACGCCGATGTGAACCCCTCCTACCGTTAGTTGGGATCCCGATGGCGGCGCGTTCCGGGGCCCATGAAACGACATGGCCTCGGACTTGTGCAATGCCACCTCGAGACCCAACTGCCGGATCCTCTCCACGACTATCGCAACCCCGCGTGTCATCGCGTCGGCCGCCGCCTGATGCGACCTCCCCTGCGCCAGGACCAGCGTGTCGTCAGCGTAGCAAACCACGCTGACGCCATCAGGAAGGTCGGCGCGCAGCACCCAGTCGTACCCGATGTTCCACAGAGGCGGCCCCAGGACCGATCCCTGTGGGACACCGCACGACATCTCTCGCCGGTTCCACTCCCCATCGCGACCGGGGTAGCTGACGGCTCTTTCCGTCAGATACGCCTCGACTATTCGACGGAGGTAGGGCGGCACCCGGTGATACCGGAGTGCCTCCACAATGGTGCTCCAGGGCAGGGTGTTAAACGCGTTGGCGATGTCGAGTGACACCGCCACGACGACCCCACCCCGGGACACCGCGTCCCCCGTCGTGAGGGCTCTCACGCGCATGATGGCGTCCACCGTCGAGCGCCCCTTGCGGAAACCGAACTGGCTGTCCGCAAGATCCGGCCCCGTCCTCACCAGGTGCCCGACGAGGCGGCCCGCAATCACTCTCTCAAAGAGCTTGCCGACCTCGTCGAGCAGCACGATGGGCCGGAATGCGGACGGAGAGTCCGCAGGGCGCCCTGGCTTCCGAATGAGGACCAGCTTCCCCGTCTTCCAACGGCGTGGAAACTGGCCTCTCTCCAAACATGCGCTTAAGAACGCCTCCAGTCGAGGCCCGAGAGCCCCCGAGGCCAGGACCCAGGCTTTACCTGGCAAGCCGTCGGGTCCTGGGGCGGTATTTTTGGCCTTCAGCCTTCCTACCGCCGCTCTCAGTTCTACCCCGGTCACAGCAGGGATGTCGTCGTCGTCCGCGTGGTCCGCTTCGGGCACCGCAATTGGCGGAGCCATGGGCGGGGGAGTGTGCTCCCCCCGTGAAGGGAACAGAGCGCTCACCACCTCCTCCACCAGCTGGGGGCGGAGACTCTGCGTCAGCGGGGGGGCCCAGGTGCGGAGTTTATTCCGCACCATTTTATAAGGGCGCCCCCACGGATCTCTGTTCAGAGTCTCCACCATCTCCTCGCGGGCCACATCCTTGGCCCGCTGGACAGCCTCTTGGAGGGCGGTCTTCGCCGCTCTGTACCCCTCGTACAGCTCCGCCTCCGTGGCTTCCGCATCCGGAGGGCGAATGCGGAGCCTGCGGTGCCTGGTGTAAAGGTGTCGCGCATCGACGCACGCCTTGCGTAGTGTCTCCACCTCCTGCGACCACCAGTACACCTGACGTCGGGCGCGTCCTGGCCGGACTCGGGGCATTGCCACGTCACAGATCTCGGACATGGCCTCCCGGAACCACTCCGCCTCATCGTCGATGTTGGCAGGCCTGTCCGGTGATGACACCCAGGCCTGCACGATCGAGGCTTCCAGGAGGAGCTCCCGGTCCAGCTGCTTCAGCGCCCACCGCGGACCACTCGGGGCCTGTTGGACCAGCGCGCTAGAGGTCTGGGCGGAGACGTCGAACCGGATATACCGGTGATCGGAGTAGGTCTCCACCCCCTCCATGACGCGCCAGTCAATGATGCGTTGTGACAGAGCGGGGCTGCCGAACGAGATGTCCACCACGGACTCACCCCGCATCCGCACACACGTGGGAACAGAACCCCGATTTAGGACAACCAGGCCTGTTTCCAGAGCCCAGTCCTCCACCATCCTGCCCCGCACATCCGTGTAACGGGAACCCCAGGCCAAATTCTTGGCATTGAAGTCCCCGAGCACTAGCACGGGGAAGGGATGGTTTCTGGCGACGACGACACTCAACTCTGTTAAAGAGTTGTGGAACTCGGCGAGAGTTCGGTTCGGAGAGAAGTACACCCCCACTACTACTATCTCTCCGAACCGTGCTGCTACGCACCCCTGTCCCTTCGTGACGCATTCGAGGGACGGGGTGCCGGCGGCGGCCGACGAAAGTATGGCCACTGAGCCGCTCAGGTCCTCCACCCAGTCATCCCTGGGCGGGACAAAGTACGGCTCAGCGACCACGGCGATGTTAATCGACCACTGCGCCACGCTCTGGAGCAACAGGTCCTGAGCGCAGGCGCAGTGGTTGATGTTCGCCTGGAGGAGGCGTAGGGGAGCCATTACTCCTCCATTTCAGCCCCCTCCCGGGCCCCTTGTGAGGGCCCCTCGACGATGGCGGCGGCGGCAGCGGCGGCGGCGGTGGTGGTGGCGGCGGCGGCGGCGGTGGTGGCGGCGGTAGCAGCGGCGTTGTTGGCGGCGGCAGCGGCGGCGGCGACGGTGGTGGTGGCGACGGTGGCGGAGGGCCTGCCTTTCCTCCTGGTTCCGGCGGGTGGAGCGCAGGACTTGCTCCCCGCCCGGTGATCGGCCGGCTTGCCAGCAGCCGCACATGCGAAGCAGTGCGGTGCGGCGTTACACGAGCCGGCCTTATGTCCGGGCTGACCGCAGCGAAAGCACAGTGTGCTGCGGTCCACCTCCGAGGTGCACTGGATGCCAACGTGGTGTCCCACAAGGCATCGGTAGCACCTCAGAGGCTTGGGTTCCAGCAGTTTAACCTGCGCTGAGACCCAGCCCACCAGAAGCCTTCGGCCCTCCACAATTGTTTTGGCCGCCGTCACGGGGCAGCTTACCGTTACGGTTCGCATCCCCGCGAAGTCAGGACGTATGGTGCCCGCCTTCACCTGCTCGGCCAGACACCCGCCCGTCCTGACGACGGCGGCCACCACCTCTTCCTCCGTAACGGAGTCATCCAGGCCCAAGATGCGCATGTCCGCGCACTTGACGGGCCTGGAGACCCGAGCCTCGTCCGCATCGAGGGACGCCCTTAACTTCTCAGCTAGGGCGTCAGCGGTGGGGCCACTTGTCGCACCGGGGATCTCCAGCATGCGGGCGCCAGTGGCGGTCACCCTGTGCCGGAGGCCCCCGGTGATCCCCAGCTCCCGGAGGTCCACCGTCTCCCTTGCCTTCGAGAGCACGTCACGGTACGTGACGCCCCTTTTGACCGCGTCCGGCTGTAGTGTTATTACTACAGCCGCGGTCTTCGGGGCGCGGAGCCTAGCCGCGACGGCTCTCTCCTTGCGGCGCCGCCTCTGCGCCTTTTTTCTGGCCGCCTTGGCCGCCTTCTTCTTCTCCCCGACCACCTGCCATTCGGCTTCGGTCGTGGGAGAAGTGGGAGGGTTTTGGGGGCGGGGCGTTGGCTCTGGGGCCTTCGCCTCCCTTGCCGGTCTGCCTCTCTTCCGGACCTGCGCCGGGGTGTTGCCAGTAGGCGCCGGGGCCCCGCCAGCCGGCGCCGGGGCTCCTCCAGCCGACACCGGTTTGGCCGACGCCGGTTTGCCCGACGCCGGTTTGGCCGGCGCCGATTTGGCCGGCGCCGGTTTGGCCGACGCTGGTTTGGCCGACGCCGGCTTTGCCGGCGCCTGGGCCTGGCCGGACCGCCCGGGTTTAGGGGCGGCAGCTGCCGTAGCGGCCGCGTATGAGGCCGCCTTCGGACCCGGGGCCGTCCCGCCCGCCAGAGGGGGGCGCAGGACTATGCCCTCCAGGACGGAGAACCGCGCCTGGAAGGCCGCCAACTCCTGTCGAACCAGGCTGAGGACCTGGTTCTCTACTGGGACGGGCTGGCTCGGCGTCTTCGCCTGCGCGCCCCCGGTGACCCGCATGCCGGCCAGGTCTGCCCGGAGCCTCCCATTCTCCTTTTGGAGATGCTCCATGGCAGCCGTAAGGCGGGCGACCTCCGCCCGCAGTTCAGCCACCTCGCCGGCCGAGGGGCCGGTGTAGTTGGCCGCCTCCGCTGCCGCCATGATGGAGGCCGTCGCCGAGACTACGGCCCTGTTCTTAGAAGCCTGGAGCTTCTTCAAAGCCACGTCTCGGATCGCGGCCTCCACGACCGCCGCAAACCTGCGCTTGCCGTCCGCCTCGGGGTCACTAGCCGCACTCTCCTCGTCGCTTGAGGGCCCCGAAGTGACTGCGGTCCCTCCTTTCTTTGCGGGCTCCTCCGCTCTCTCTGCCGCCTCGCGGGCAGTGAGCCCCCTTCCCTTGCCTCGCTCTCTCACCCCACCCCGCCTACTGGTGGGGATTTTTCTGGCCGAGGCCAGCTCTTCGTCGGAGGACAGCCCCTGACCGTCCTCAGACCTTGGCCGCTTGCTGAGCTTCTTCTCAACAGCGGCTACTTCCTCCGCACGGCACGGGCTCACTGAGCCTCCTGTGCTCGCGCCTCCCGATGCGACGTCGGACTCCGACCCCGCATCACTCCTCCCCTCCTTTTGGTCCCCTCGGGGACAGGAGCCTCCTCGGCTCTTGTTGCCAATGGCAAGTGGTAGACATTCGTTGCCCCCCCCAGAATACGAGTGGGGGCTTGACGTTCCCGATGGGAACGTGGCGGATTCTCCGACTGCTGAGCAGCCGGTACCGCCCTGGGGTAGTTTTTTGCCGTCTGTCTGTTCCATGATTTTTTGTTCCTTTTAAGGGTGAGGTCCCTGTTCGCGCTAATGACCGGATACCCTCCGGCCATTCATCCCGTCGGCACGCTAGACCTTGGGATTGGGGTAATTTTTTATAGAGGTTGTCTTCCTCGCGGCCCGGACCTCAGTGGTCCGGACCCCCGGTCCTGAGTTCAAGGTTACGGGGTGGCCGACGATTGGGCAGAACCAACCGCCGCCCCGGCGTCCCCACGCTGCCGCCGGATGCCGGACAGACGCAGCGCGGGCATGGGACACCCTCCAACGCCCCACTCTCGTGGGTACCGCCCCGTGACGGTCTGCGCCCACTCACCTCCCTCTGTAAGCAGAGGGGGAGTAGACGCATGACCGTCTATAGCCCGGTTCCCTTCACCGACCATCCAGGATGATCGGTGATTGGAACCATGACCTTTCCCCGTGTGTTGAAAATTAGCCGCCAGCCCCAAGAGTCCACCAGAACCAGTAGGCAATTGGTGCTGACGTTGCCCAGGGTGCGCCGCGAGGAGGCTTTCAACATGCACCCCATAACGCGTCACCCTGAGTTACTGTTATGTGATTTTATGTTTCTGTAGCATGATGCATGAGTATTGATTAATTTTCATAAAAGGGATTATAGGTACAGGTTGGTTGTTTAAAATGGGGATTGAAACGCTAACCCTTGTAATCTAGAAGGCATACCCTAGAGCAGTGGTGGCCAGTGGTAGCGGCCGTGGCCTACAAGTCACGGTCGTAGGTTTGAACCCAGACAGGCGGTTTACTTTGTGTAAATTATTTCATCACGACTGCTCTCAAAATGGTGAAGGAAAACATCGTGAGGAAACCGACATATCCTAGAACCAACAATTCGAAGACATGTGACATCTACCACTCTGTCTCACAGAAAGGAGGCCAGTGCCCCAGCAGTGGGGTCATTAACCTAGTGGGCATACTTCCCGTATTTTTATGAACGTTCACATTTTAATGTAAGTCCCAATCTGTCAAAATAATAATCCTCTAATCGTCGCTGAGATAAATAAGATCACAACTTTACAAGAAAACAATATTCAGGAAAACTGAACTCTTATTGTTTCCATTTGAATTTACGACAGCGAAACGACATTTCTCACTTTTTCAAATTAATCAGTATGAAAAGACTAGACCAAAAGAGGTTAGAGTCCTAGAAAAGTTACAAACCGCATATTTTCTCGTATCATCTGCTACTACAAAATACCCACATATTCCTTTCTGCGAATATTTGTAAAGGAAATGTAGCCTTAAGGCCAAGACAAATGCATTCCTTATATAATACCCCGGACCACGATTTCACTTGCGCGGAAATTCGATAAAGTGTCTCATAAAACTAAAGCTTTCTTTATTACCGACCGGTTCTAACTAAATTGTAAACCGCGATCCTTAACTTAAATCATTTTAGATTATCAAAATCTTAGCAAAGTCCTTTATTTGAATTCTGCGCCAAGATTGAAAATAAGAATCTTAATAACTGCAAGCTTAAAGTTCACCGTTATTAAAACTTTCTTTATTGGCAAAGACTTTCGTTCACAAATTTCTATTCTCATGTTAGTGTATTCTTACTAATATTATAAACGCGAAAGTAACACTGTTGGATGTTTTGCCACACGGATAGACTATGTTCTAGATTAAGGCATGGGATACTTTTTGTCCCGGTAGTACTTTGGCATTATTTCCGAACTCCTCTTTTATGGGCGAAGCGTTCAAAGCTAGTATACAATTATAGGTTTGCATGAGTGCTACGCCGTAGCTTGCGCGATGATATCACCGCTACGCCGTAGCTAAATTATTGCACACAATTACTTACAGCTGATTGCTGATACCTTCCATGATTAGTGACTTAGTTTTTAAAAATATTTATTTACTTTAGCAATGCTAAGATTTTGTACTGCAGTTAAAGTCAAGTCAAAGCATTTATTATAATTATCACGTACTTTTCAACTTTCAAGGAGTCGGTCAGTTATTCAGAAAGTTGTAGCTAGGTGGCCTTACCGAAGCGAATTTTAAACTATATTTTTTTTATCTTTATCTTGTGATTAAACAATAATCGCTATCACACTAATATTATACAGGCGAATGTTTGCGAGTGTGTGCGTGTGGGTGGGTGTGTGTTTATATGTTTGTTACTTCTTCACGCTCAAACGACTGGACCAATTTCGATTAAATATTGTATGGAGGTAGCTGACACCCTGGATTAACACTTAGGCTACTTTTATCCCCATATTCCCACGGGATCGACATTCACGTGGGTGAAACCACGGGGCGCAGCTAGTAGAATATTTCTCAATTCAATTGAGGTAGGTAAGGAACAAAATACGATTATTCAGGAGAGACCGACAAAGTTTTTTTTCGGACTAAGTCGCCCATAACTTTTTTTGTTATTAACCTTTTTCGGATCTGATTTCACACATAATCTTGTATTTTGGTGCTTTATCTACCTGTGTAACATTTATTCAAATAAGTTAGCTATTTAAGAAAATAGACGTCCCTTTCACCAACGTATTTTGTTAGTAATGTCCCTTACTTAAGAGCGTTTACGCCGTAGGGCATTTCATACAAACTTTCAAGTCCTTGTTTTTCGAAATTAATGAACCGATTTTAATGAAACTTCATACGCATAAGCAGGATACAAAGGTCTAAATAGTTAGTAGAAAACATTTTCGAAAAATAGCGTTACAACTAAATTAGACCGATTTTAAACTTTCCACAGAAACAGAGATTTCCAGTTATCTTTATTTAAATAAGACATTTCGAAAATGTTTTCTACTAACTATTTAGACCTTTGTATCCTGCTTATGCGTATGAAGTTTCATTAAAATCGGTTCATTCATTTCGGAAAATAAGGGCTTGAAAGTTTGTATGAAATGCCCTACGGCGTAAACGCTCTTAACAAGTATCTTGTATTCCTGTCCCTTACATTTAATTGATCTCTACGTTGGATCCAATCTATAATGTTAAAATAGTGTAAAGGTCTTGTTGAAAAAAAATATGATAAATAATACAGTGTAAAGAGATTTTTGACAGAAAACGAAGCACACACTTTTGACGTACGGATATCTTAAATTTGGAAATCGTTAAAAAAAATCATATTATTATAAAAGACAAGAAAATGTATTAGAACCGTGTATTTTTGTGTGTCGCTTGCTTACATGCAATATTTTTACATTGTAATAGCCAATTTCTATAAGTGTATATATACATTTTTATTTCATTTAATATTTTTATTATAATCAAATTATCAAAAAAAAAAATGGTAACAATTTTACCTATAGGTAGGTACTTGCTTTGAATTCTTCAAATACATGAGTCATCATCATCATCATTTCAGCCAAAAGACGTCCACTGCTGGACATAGGCCTCCCCAAGCACCTCCTCTTCGACCGGTTCTGTGCTTCTCGCATCCAACGGGTTCCTGCGGCCTTCACAAGGTCGTCGGACCTCCTTGTGGGAGGCCATCTAACGCTACGTCTTCCGGTACGCGGTCACGAATCTGGCGAACGACCAAGAGCTAGATTGACCCGATACTATACCGAAGACATCCCGGACGTCGGCCTGTACGAGATTAGGATGGCTTTGAAGCAGCTCAAAAACAACAAGGCGCCTGGTGACGACGGAATTACAACCGAGCTCCTGAAGGCCGGCGGAAAACCCGTTCTTAAGGCCCTTCAGAAGCTGTTTGTTTCCGTCATACTTGAGGGCAAAGTGTGGAACAGAGGTGTGGTGATACTTTTCTTTAAGAAGGGCGACAATGCCCTTCTTAAGCATTATAGGCCATTTCACTTCTGAGTCATGTCTACAAGCTTTTTTCGAGAGTCATCACGAACCGTCTCGCGCACAGTTTTGACGACTTCCAGCCTCCCGAACAAGCCGGATTCCGTAAAGGCTTTAGCACCATAGACCACATACATACGCTGCGACAGGTTATACAGAAGACCAAAGAGTATAACCTGCCTCTCTGCTTAGCGTTTGTGTACTACGGCTGTGCTGCAGTCTTTTCAACGGTGCCAGATCGACTATCGGTACATCGAGGTACTGAAGTGTCTGTACGTAAACGCCACTATGTCAGTCCGACTCCAGGATCAGACCTCGAAACCTATCTCTCTGCAGCGAGGTGTGAGACAGGGAGACGTTCTCTCCGAAATTGTTCACCGCTGCACTGGAGGATATCTGCAAGGTGCTGGACTGGAAAGGGGCTGGCATTAACATCAATGGCGAGTACATAACTCACTTTCGGTTTGCCGACGATATTGTAGACATGGCTGAGACTATGGAGGACCTCAGTACAATGCTTGAAGATCTCAATAGAGCCTCCGAAAGAGTGAGTTTTAAAATGAACATTGACAAAACGAAAGTCATGTCAAATGCCCATGTAACACCTACTCTCATAAAGATCGGAGACGCTACACTCGAAGTCGTGATCTGTTTACCTAGGACAAACTGTCCATTTAGGTAGGTCGTCGAATCCGACTCGGCTGGGCAGCGTTCTGGAAGCTACACAATATCTTCTCGTCCCACATACCGCAGTGCCTCAAGACGAAAGTCTTTGACCAGTGCGTGTTGCCAGTGATGAATATGGCACTGAAACGTGGTCGCTCGCAATGGGCCTTATTAGAATGCTAAAAGTCACCCAAATGGCAATGGAGAGGGCTTTGCTTGGAGTTTCCCTGCGTGATCGAATCAATGAGGAGATCCGTAGGAGAACCAAGGTAACCGACATAGCCCGAAGAATTGCCAAAATTAAGTGGCAGAGGGCAGGGCACATTGTTCGCAGAACAGACAGCCGATGGAGCCGAAAGGTTCTAGAGTGGTGACCGCGTACCGGAAGATGTAGCGTTGGAAGGCCTCCCACAAGGTGGACAGACGACCTTGTGAAGGCCGCAGAAACCCGTTGGATGCGAGAAGCACAGAACCGGTCGAAGTGAAGGTGCTTGGGGGAGGCCTATGTCCAGCAGTGGACGTATTTCGGCTGAAATGATGATAAGAGAATAATTAGGTAACATTCAATAGATTTATATTATTATGATTTTTCTGTCTGCGTCAAAGCAACTGGTTTAAATGGTTTTGTTTTTCCATTTTTACCACATTCTTTATGTCAAAAACCGTGCACAATCCCGACCAAAAGACAGGTGAACTTGCACTGATAGCGACTTTTTTTGATGCCCGCGCGCTGCTTTCGCATTGGTATCGTCCTCTCTTTCGCACACAGAAAGGCGTTGTGAGATAGAAAAGGACGGTAATAGTGAAAGCACGTGCTACCTTGTGTACCTATCTTGCGAACCTAAATATAATTCGATTCAAATAGGTGTAACGTTGACACTGCTTAAAGTATGACAATGCAAATTGGGGTAAGAGACAACTATTTCATAAGTCGTGCAATCCATTTAAAGTATGGATGATATTTAAGACATTAGTGAAAGGCCAGTTTTATTATGATTTCTTCAAAAATAAACCATGTAATAGTAATTCGTTGATTGGGAAGACCCTTACCTTATTTGAAGTGGATTCGCGGCGGTAATTACACCATTTTTGTTGCTATATTGCATAGTTTTCAGATACATTGTTATTATGGGGCTGATTCATTGGACATGTTTCTTAAGCTAGAATTTTTTCATATACACCATTCGAAAGAGCGAAAAATTCTGAACAAAGCTGTATACTCAACTCATTTTTGACAATGGCATATGGTATATAAAAAAAACAAATCACGCCACTGCGATCACCTTCGCCAGGCACGTGTAGTCGTGTAGCCTTGTAGTGTAATTCAATCTTACTCAGACACTACTCAGACGTAACAAGATGTGCATACTAGTGACGTGAACAGTATTTGTGTTGCGACGTCAACTGCATTTACATGCAGCTGTAGGTACTTGTTACTTACCGACGACGGATTAGATTGAAGTAGAACGTAATGTTAATTTATCGTTTAAACAATGATTTGATTGTCAGTTTGTGAGTGAGTGCCTCAAGCACATTTCTCGAATGCCAAAACTGCTTGTAGGCACGACATTTATAGCAATTCGTTACATTCGCCGTATCATAACATGACAGATTAAAGATATCAAGTTAAATTTTACTAATCTATAGCTATACATTTTATAAATTAAAGTCACTTTCCGTGTGATCGTGCTGTTTTTACAAACTTCGCAAACGATTTTGAAGCAATTTTCCCCATCATTTAGAAAATTTAAACAACGTTTATGCGTATAGTACAGTAAAATATTACTGTACTATACTATAATTACTTACATATGTTATAGAAATCTCGATGTTTTATCAAGTCGTAAAAACCGTGTGAAGCAGGGGTGGGTTGCTAGTATCGAAAATAGCGTTACTAAGTTAGTGCTTGGCCAGACTGACAGCGCGGGGCGGGGAGCGGCGCGGGTGCGGGAACGCGCGAGATCTGCCTGTCCGTAGTCGAGCGCAGCTGCGTTCTGCGTGTTGTCGTGTCCAGCGTTTGTCAAAATATAATATGGACGAAGAAAACTTATTTTTACTACAAAAAAGGTCCGGTCCCCACGCGGTCTGCCCGCGCACCCACTGCGGCCACTTGTATGAACGAACTATGGCGGGAGTTGCCCGCGCGCTCCCAGCGCCAAGCAGTCCGCGCCGCTCACCGCGCCCGCGTGCCCACTATGGACACTCAAATAAAGTTAATCTTATGTTTGAGTACGCCGCGCCGCACCCGCCCCGCGCCCGCGCTGCCAGTCTGGCCAAGCACTTAAAATTGTGGATGTAGTATAAGTGCACCTTTGCCTAACCCTTCGGGATGAACACGCGTGTTGTTATGTCATGTCTCTTATATTTAGTCTTTAACTGCCCCGTTGGTCTCATGGTCGCAAACTCGACAGCTGAGCGTGAGGTCCTGGGTTCGAGTCCAGGGTCGGGCAAAGTGTTATTGAGTTTTTCCATAAGAAATTTCTCAGTAACAGCCCGAAGTTTGGAAGTCGGCGGTGAGATACACCTGAGCTTCGGAAAGCACGTTAAGCCGTCGGTGCTGCACCTGATTTCTCTCCGGTCGTGTAGGATTGCTGTCCCATCGGACTATAAGAATGAGGGAAGAGGGAGTGCACCTGTGTCTACGCCCACACTTGTGCGATATAATATCTCTCACGCCGAAGGCCGTTCCGTTGAAATTGGCCGCCGTGGCCGAAATACGGTCTGGAGGACTTTATTTATCTAGTCTTTAGATAGAAGTTATCTGACCGTTAAAAAAACAGCACATCATAATAGTAAATTTTAAGTAACAAACATCAACGCCAAAGCGTAAAACCAGACACTTAATCAAACTGGTTGTCATGACGAAAGCCCGCCATCAACTCTCGTGGCATTTAACATCTGTACTCAGTGTCGCGATAGCTCATGTCGGCCGCATGTCCCACTTACTGGCGGCCATCTGTCACTCGCGACGGGACATTACATCCGCCATTTTGTTAAGTATTAAGGCTGGCTTGCTTAATGAGCCGCATAATACAGCAGCCATAATTAATGTGAAACTTCATGCAAATTATTAAACAAAATAATGAAGGATGTTTATGAATTATTTGGTAAGTTGCCTAATGCTTGTACAACGACTACTTGTGTGGTACAAGTAGTCGTTGTATAAGCATTAGGCAAGTCTTAGTTTGTATTCTATAAAGTAGAGCTACATAATAATGCACAGTCACACATATTAAGTTCATTCCTGTACTCCCTGAAGGCTTAAGCAAAGATTCTGGGACACCTACATCATCATCTGTCTAGCCTTTTCCCAACATGTTGGAGTTGGCTTCCAGTCTAACCGGATGCAGCTGGATACCAGTACTTTACATGGAGCGACTGCCTATCTGACCTCCACAGCCCAGTTGCTGGGTAATACGATACCCCTTGGTAAGACTGGTTGTCAGACTTTCGGGCTACTGACGACCCGTGACGACTGTCAAAGATCCACGAATGTCACCCAGGACCAAGGACTTAACGTGCGCTGCGAGGCACGGAGGGGTCTTAGTACATACTAAGACCCCTCCGTGCCTCGGAGCCATGGTGGTGGATAGGTGACCATCTTCACATGAAGATGGTCACCTATCCACCACCATGGCTCCGGGCGTCGGGAGCCACGCGAAGATTCCCGGCCATCGTAGGCGCGGGCCTGAGGGCGGAGAGTAATGGGTAGCTCGCCGTCCGATCAGGACCAGGCCCATGCCGGACGGCGCGTACGTGTTCCACGCGCGCCTCAAAGAGATGTCAGCATCAGAGAAGGGGCCGAAGCCTGCCGGGTCAGCGGGATTGTCCGAAAGGGTTACCGCTGACACGGAACATAAAGGGCTAAGGAAGGAATATGGGTGGGTTTTAGTCAGTAAGAGTCTCACACTCCCTTCCGCTCCACCCAGAGTGGGAGGGGGTCATTTGATGATTTCCCATCCGCAAAAAAAAAAAAACAAATTAGACCTCATGCTCATCAGTCGCTCTTGCGACCACTACATCAATGAGGCAGTCAGCTACCTAATGTTTCCATTTTAGTAATTTTGTTCTACCTAGCTGCAATTACTAACATCTAAGGTGCTAAAAGATGCTATTGTTTATTTTACAGTTTGAACTTGTTTAGCTGTTTTACTTTTGAAAGAGGTGACGTAGTAAAAGTGTAGTTAAATAATAAAACAATATTTCTAAAAAGAATTCGTAATGTCTCTATCCAAAAATCCACTCACGGATCCAATTTCGCGAGCAGTAAGCACATCGGGCCATAGTCACGGTTGTCAAATGTTTGTGCCTCAAATTGGATCCGATATGATCCGTTTTAGGTCAAGCCCTCGATAATAGAAAATTTGCCTTGCCTTTGTGACAATAATACTCCTTTTATTCTCCGAAAAAGGCCAAACTAGTTTGTACAACGACCCACTCCAATTTGAGTAGTGTGTACAATTTGCCAACGTTTTTATGGAACAGCTTTTATGTAAATTGATTTTCCCTTTGATTTTGGTAAGTTTTCTTACCAACCGGTCAAGAGCGAGTCGGACTCGCGCACTGAGGGTTCCGTACCATCATGTTTTTGATTTTTCACCGGCGAGATCTTTATTTGTTAGAGAATTTTAACACTGTGCACTGCGGTGTAGAATATTGCAGTTTTAAGTCAGCGCCATCTCTTGACCGATAGTGGAACTAATATAACTTTTGTTGATGATTTCAAAAAAAGTGTGCTATTTAGAGACTTCGTTTTATTTTTCCTGTAATTTTTATATAAACTTCTATCACATAGAATAATTTCAGATTTTTCTCATTGCAAACTTCGGAGATAAGGAAACGGTATTTTTTTACATTTTTCATCAAAAGTCGAAAACTGTGCTTCTTAAAAAAAATTGAGAATGTGCAAACTGTGCTCTTTCATATGATATCCTACATGCCCTAGTAGCCCCACATCGAATTTTTCAGACCCCCTTTCAGTCCCTGTAGCAAAAAAATATACATATATTTTTATTTCTTTCTTAATTGCAAAACAGTTGGGCAAACATTACGTCACCTAAAACTATTCCAAATTTCAAGTTAATAGCATTAGTAGATCTTGAGATATCCAGCTGTGACAGACAGACAGACAGACTGAGTCTCACCATAAGAGTTCCGTTTTACCATTTTGGTACGGAACCCAAAAATTATCAAATCATTGAAAACATTTTTTTTCTTGTTACAGAATCACTAGAAGGAAGAATAATAACAGCCGCACAGGTCGATCGATCAGGTTAGGCTACGCTTGCCGCGGTTGGTCTGTGGAGGGGTGACCATCTTTACATACCGTGACCCCTCCGTGCGTAGGAAAGCACGTTAAGCCGTTGATCCCGGCTGTCATTCATGGATCTTTGACAGTCGTTACGGGTAGTCAGAAGCCCGAAAGTCTTACAACCAGTCTTACCAAGATGTATCGTATTACCAAGTAACTTGGAGGTCAGATAGGCAGTCGCTCCATGTAAAGTACTGGTATTCAGCTGCATCCTATTAGCCGACCCCAACATAGTTGGGAAAAGGCTAGGCAGATGATGATAATGACAGAATCACTTTAAAAATTTTCACGAGAACTTTAAGAACTGCATATTCGAAGCAAGTTGTAGGAACTGGTCAGTGCTTATTTGAAGTATTACAGTTTGACCTAGCTTAGAGTTGGACAACTCGAAATGTTTCTCTCGGCGTTTCTTAGTCTACAAGTTTAAAAAAAATACATGTAAGTAAAGCAGTATTTTTTGATGAAGCAGTACAAAATAACAAAAGTAAGACAATCTTGTTAACCCGACTTTCGTATGAACCGGCGATTGTTCATAAGAACAATACATTCGAAACGACACTAAAATTAATCCTGAAAACTATTGAGCGTTTACTTGCAAATGGCTTCTAATAAACGAGTTAAATTGTCAAAACTGTTACCTACAGTTTGGATAATATAATCAAGATTGTGTTACGTTTACATAGACACAATTAGTTATAAGCCTGCTGTTTTCCTATTTAAAAAAGTATCATAACATATTCGCATCCATAACACTTTAAGATTATTTGAGTTTCGAAACACCTTGAATATTCATCTTCATTAATAAGATACTCCATGAATATGTATGTGAATTTATATTCCAAGACGCATCATTTTCTGATCTGTTTCATTATTCATCCACAAGAGTTAGAGGTCATAGAGGTCAACCGCTTAAATACACATCTAAGAAGGATGTGTATCGGTTAGACTATTAACTAGAAACGTTGAAAATTAAGCTTAGATAAATTATAGGCCACTGAAAATTAATTAGCTTCATTTTACAAAGGTGATAAAAGTGTTATTAATTTTTATTCATCAATCAAATAACATTGACTCATACAATTATTAGGCAAACAATGTCAAAAGCAATAATTATCATAAAATTAAAAAAATTAAAACAAAATAAATAGATAAATAGGACAGAATGGTTATGATTTTCTGACCGGCATTCGAACAGCAACATGGTTATTGATAGTTGCGTTTAGAAATAATAGATATAATTTGCCATAACTATCCCATTTTCATTTCAATCATAGTATTTAGTGTCTATAGTCAAATTATAAGGGATGGGCTTAAGAACTAACAGTCGCACGGTTCGATCGATCAGATCAAGCTACGCTTGCCTCGGTTGGTCCTTGGTCCGTTGGTCCGTGTCTACCTCATATATGTATACGGCCCACTGTGGAAAGGAAACACTGCGCTTTTATTGTAACTGCGGTATTATTGCAACATTTATTGGCACTGACTGCAGGAAGCTGGCATCTGGTACACAAGCGCAATGTAAAGACCATTTTGGAACAAAATATAGTTTTACCAACACCCAAATTACGCAACACACTTTCTATCACAATCCGAAAGATTTTGAAGGAAAACTTTCTCGACTTGTTCCAAAAATAACCAAAAAAACCGGGCAAGAGCGAGTCGGACTCGCGCATCGACGGTTCCGTACCATTATATGTTTTTAAATTTTCATCGGTGAGGCCTATATTCGTCAGAGAATTTTAACACTGCACTGCGGTGTAGAATATTGAAGTTTTATGTCAGCGCCATCTCTTGACCGATAGTGGAACTAATGTAAGTTTTGTTGATGCTTTCTGAAAAAGTGTGCTATTTAAAGACTTCGTTTTATTTTTCCTGTAATCTTTACATAAACTTCTATCACATAGAATAATTTCAGATTTTTCACTTTGCAAACTTCGGAGATAAGGGGGGGAATGGTATTTTTTTTTAATTTTTCATCAAAAATCGAAAACTATGAGGCCTAAAAAAAAAGAAAAAAAATTAAGAATGTGCAAACTGCGTTCTTTCATATGATATCTCACATGCCCTAAGTTCGGATTTTTCAGACCCCCCCCCTTTCAGTCCCTCTTGCAAAAAATATATATATATTTTTATTTCTTTCTTATTTGCAAAATAGTTGGGCAAACGTCATCTAAAACTATTCCAAATTTCAAGTTGATAGCATTAATAGTTCTTGAGATATCCAGCTGTGACAGACAGACAGATAGACAGACGGACTGAGTCTCGCCATAAGGGTTCCGTTTTACCATTTTGGTACGTAACCCTAAAACTCGTAATTAAATACGGTTCTCAGTATAGTCCGTATTTCTAGAATCGAAACTGATTTGTTGATGGGTTGGCGATAACGATAACACATGAATGCCGTGACCTTGGGTAACACACGCGATCTGCGCCTTTGACCCTACTACTGGTTCGACCTTTAAGTTCATACTGGCACGGCTTATTGTGTGCTGGTGCATAAATAAACGTATTTTCGGACTTTACCGCGTCTGGATAGTAACTTAAGAGGATTTGCGACATAAACGCCGTCCTACTGATTAAATTATTCACGGGTGAACAGCTTCAAGGTGGTTTTACATACGGCGACAATTCGAAAGGTGTCATGATTTAATAGTGCAATTCGATCAAAGGACATTCTATCACAGAAGCGCTTTTAAAGCATCAATTACACTGTACCTATGTATTAGGGCTTCTTTAATGTAAATTGTATATTTCTGTCTTTGTTCAAGACTCTTGACTTAACTGAGCAACTATCAGTGGCTAAGCGCCACTTTTTTTAAATGGTAAAGTTACGGGAAAATGATATGGCATTAAGTCCAGTAATAATGTTCCAATTTTTTTTGTCAAGATTACTGTTCTCAACGACCTGATTATTATGATTTCGATAATAACATGTATAAAAATGGAGGTGTACTGAAAACCAATGTTGCACAAATAACCCTTATTTCTAACAATCTCTCGCAAGGTTGTCACTTTAAACGAGTCATCATCTGCCTAGCCTTTTACCAACTATTTTAGGGTCGGCTACCAGTCTAAACAGATGCAGCTGAATACTAGTATTTTACGTAGAGCGACTGCCTATCTGACCTCCACAACCCAGTTACTGGGTAATACGATACGGGCCCCTTTGTGTGTCACTTTAAACGAGTAATCAGTGAGAGCTCGCAGTGTTCCAACAGGGTAGGGTTGTCCATTAGCAGTATTAGGTAAACTCGAACCTTGGCCTTCAAACAATAGATGCACAGTCATTATAAAGATGACGATGTATCACCGCGTTGCGTTTCGTGACGTCACACTAAGGGGGATGACGCACTGAAGGTGGAGAAAGTTCATGCAAGCATTATTACTATAAGGTGTAATTTTGGGTTGTTTGGATTGCTAGATTATGAGCAGCCGATAATATGTTGGCTGGTGTTATTTATATAACCCACTAACTAAATAAATAAATATAATTTATTTATGTTTATGTTAAGTTACAGTTGAAATATTCACAGATGATGTATTTCTATTGCCGCTATTACAACAAAAAATAAAATAAAGTTAAAATTTAAAGGGGCATAAAAAAAAAATTTTTTCGGCGTTTTGTGCCTTGTGGTGCCAGGCGACGTGTGAGTCGGACTCGCACGTGCTGGTTTTTTTAACTTTCACCAGAATAGAGATTTGCACGGACACTGCAAATGCAAATGTTGAGCGCAACAGGTCAAAATATATGAGCGTTAGAATGTGAATGTGACCGTACTTACGTCAGTCCTATTCATTTCGGGTAGACAACGAACCTTCCTGGTTAAACTCATTCCCTGTAATATTTAGTACCTTTTCAGTATTTCAGCAGATGTTTTGTTCTCCAAACATGGCAGAGATGGCACACATGAATGTATTAAAAACTGGCCAAGTGCGAGTCGGACTCGCAAACGAAGGATACCACAAGGCAAAAACGCTAAAAAAAACACCTTTGTTGTATGGGAGCCCTCCTTAAATATTTATTTTATTCTGTTTTTAGCATTAGTTGTTATAGCGGCAACAGAAATACATCATCTGTGAAAATTTCAACTATCTAGCTATCACGGTTCATGAGATACAGCCTGGTGACAGAGAGGCAGACAGACGGACAGTGGAGTCTTAGTAATAGGGTCCCGTTTTTACCCTTTGGGTACGGTACCCTAAAAACAAAACAAAAATATCGGAATTCATTTCTTCATAAATGGTTTGTTCCAATAAATATAGTTATAACAGGTTAGAGTGTCTTAATTCGTTATTGGTGGACGTAGATTTGCCAAAGCTTGTGCCTTGATCATAGAAATGTAAAAAGTGGCTGTGACATACGGACGGACAAACAGACAGACATGAAGCGATTTCCATAATATAAATACACGTAGTAAAAATGAAATTGAAAACTAGCAAGTCATTTCTTGTAAACAGCATCCGTTTTTATAACAAGTTGCTAAAGCCGGTTACAGAACTTAGCGATGGAAAGTTCAAAACCCTCATCAAACGTGTTCTTATCAAAAAAGCATATTATAAGATTAAAGACTACGTTGAAGACAAAATAGTCTGGCAATAATTCCTTCTGCACATGTGGCTTCCCTGGCTTTTCATTAACGGCATAGCTATGTAAATGTCTATTAACTGCTCTCAAATTACGATGTTTAATTTTTATTTAATTTTTTTTTTACATACTTTTTGACATAATTTCTTTATTATTTGACATTATATACTTTTTGACATAATTTCTTTAGTATTTGACATTATATACAGACACTTGAAATTGTTCACCTCTTTATTAGTGGTTTTAATGAGAATCATAACACTTGGTTTTAGTAGGTTTTTATTATTATTTTTGTTTTTTATTATCTATCCTTTTGATAGATTCTTATTTTGTAAAAGTGAGGACTTTGTAGGCCTTGTAGACTTTAGATCTGTAGACCATTTTCTATTGTATCAAGTACTTGTTGACAGGCCTGCGCTGTCCTCCCATACCTACTGTAATCTGGAAACATTGTAAAAGCCAATTATTTTTAAAAAGAGTAACCATGGAGTTTCTTGCCGGTTCTTCTCTATAGGAAACGACCAATTGGAACCGTGCACCTAGCTTCTGACGCCCAATAAGTGCCCATGTAGGTTTATGTGAAATAAAACATTTTGATTTTGATTTTGATTTTGACGAATCTATAAGGGATCCGTTTTTTGCCATTTGGCAACGAAACCCTAAAAACTGGTTCAACTTCTTTCTTATATCTATGGCCTAGATTCTAAAGTGCAACAACCAATCGTTTTGTTTACCAATCGCATTATTTTCAAGTGCCACTTGTATTTAGAAACGTTTCTATTTCAAATTATTTTATTTCACGTGGACACATATGAAACCCTAGAAGCTAGGTGCACGGTTCCGAGTGGTCTTTTCTTAAGTGCCAGTCCACACTGCGCGTTGCGTTGTCAGAACGCATGAATTTGAACCGCATTGCCGGCCAAACGACGCTGCGCACCGTGTGTACACTATGGTTATTTGTATGTAAAACAACGCAACGGCAGCGCTCGCGTCGGCGCAACGCTGACGCAACGCGCCGTGTGAACTGGCTCTAAGGGGAAGAGCCGGCCAGAAACACCACGGTTATTCTTTTAAAAAATAATTATCTTTTACAATGTTTTCAAATGACAATGTCAATAGGTATGGGAGGAGAATGTAGGTTTCAGACACTACTTTATCTAAACCACTTCTAAAAGAATTAAACAGTCCACGGTTTGTTCCAAAAATACGTTTCGATTTAGCGAAGACACTACACGTGTTTGTCCTCAATAAATCATTAAGTCGTTTGGAACCGGGGCTAAGCCGTGAATAGCACAGTTAATCCAAAACTTTTAGAACAAATCTCTCCTGTTGCCAATCGGATCTAAAGGTCACCCATCCCTAATAAATCCTTATTACACAGCACTGAATGATTAACTACAGTACGACAAACTTTAACTAGATTACAACTCCAAACAACACGTAATTGGACGAAACAAGAATGATTAATATTGTTATCGTGACGATTTGGAAATAACAGGAAGGCGGCGGATTTGAATAATCTGTTTTAAATACTTTCCTTGGAGATATTTTCTATATTACACGCAAGCCCATATGAAGGAGTTTTGGCATACTAATCACATTTGACAAAAGTTTTGGTGATCGCAGACTCTTTTTTTTTTTCGAAAAAAATAGTTGGCTCGCGTAAAACTTAGACCGAAGCAGGTTATAATATATTATAGACAATTGCCTATTATTCATAAAATATAAAGGTAAGTATGTACTTAAACTATTTTGGTACGTATCTATACAATTTCTCAGTACACTATGTCATCATTGGCCGCCTTATAGTTTCCCATCAAACTAAACCCGAAACATAATGATACCTAGAAGTGTCGTGATCTACGTACCTATCTATGTCCAGAGATTGAATAGGTACTAAAACCACATCCAAGTCTATCAGCGCAGACAGACAATCAGAGCACATAATTAAGTACCTACAGTGATTGTAGATAGTTAAACAGGCTGTGTTTGTACTGAATACCATTAAATACCGTAAGTCAATACACTGTCAGATTCAGGTTTGCATGGTATTGGAGATAGTAATTTATATATGCAATGGGATTATGAAGAGTCATAAGCATATTTACTTACTAAAATTATTACAAAATTATTTTATATTATTTTTAAATTACAAAAAGGTATAAAATAAAAATAATATAGAGGTACCACCGAAGTAAACAATTGCCGTTTACATTCAGTAAACGGCGATTGCAAAATATAAACTTACCTATGTAGAATACCAATCCAATTAAATCAATCACGGTCAGCAGACAATCCACAAAAAAGCAGGCCTGATTTAGACAAAGTCCCACATATCTTCACAACAATTTGAATAGAAATTCATGGCCCGATAGCGACCGCAATGTAATCAAAGTAGCCAATCGGCGATCGCATTGTGGACCGACGGCCCAAGGGCCCGGGCCAAAAGAATGGCCCGTTTTCTCAAACTAGGCATTTATCACGATTTCACGAGACACGATTGTCCCAAATCGGGAAACTTATATCAGAAAATCGACTTTGTATGTTAAACGTCGTGCAACACGTAGAACATCTGTCTTGGCGCTAAAAATTTGATCAAGAAATAAAAGATAGAAATTCTATGAATAGGTAGGTACTTTCGAGATCGGTATTTTATGAAAAGCGGAGTTTCCTCGATTCGTTAGATACCTTAGGATCACTCGTTTGTTCGCTTGTCTACAGATTCCTGTCTGCCAAAGTGTATTCATAAAACCACGCTAGTATCTATGGTCTTCAAGATTTATTCAATTGGAGGACTTCATTTTATTTTACGAACCCTGTAATAAAATAATCGGATTCAATTTCCTTAAATCGCTCTTAATAACTAACATTTAAAACGCCCACGAAACATTGACGCCAACCATCAATTTAATTTTAAAAATCCAGCATCGAACTCATTTTCTCGTCACTAAACCGAACCTCTCCTAGTAAATTGCTTACTTAATTGGAAAAGCTTAAAACCCTTTAAACAATGGATCCGTTCCATTAGTTTGAATATATTCTATGGTTTTGTTATGTGGGTACCTACATATTTACAATTAATAGGGTAAACTAGTGACTAAGATTTACGACTGCTGCGTCAGTCCAATATATGAGCTTGTACGAATCGGTTGCATTATTTCATCTCCACCCCCCCTTCGGTTATAACAGGTTTATACAATGGATACGTTGGTTTGTGTTTTATCTACCGGAATAGTGCTTAAAACCTCTTGACCCGTCGTGAAATATGCAGCAGGGATGGCCGGTGTAAAAATGTTCGGCCATTTGTCGCTGTGAGGCAGCGAAGCGGCGCGAACTGTTTCTAAAACCTCTAGGGAGGCTTGTATTTGAACTAAGTAGCATTCTATTTTGTGTGACTGACTTCTGTTGGAAAACAAAATAGTTGATATATACATAGTTGGCGGTAATGTAACAGGATTATATATTGAATTACGTTTTTGTAACTCCCCATAGCGTACTGTATTCTTTGGCGGACCTACGTAGTTGTTGCAAGACGACAAAGCAAAAAAAAAGGTACACAAAACCTTTAAAGACAATAGAATAAGGTTTTAAATGTTTCAATTTACAATTCTATTAAATATTTTTTACATCTCTCGTATTCGTGAGTAGGTTTTTTACCCCCATTTGGGGGTAATAAGGATTACCCCCAAATGGGGCTTGTAGGTGACCAATTAGCGCTCTAGGGTAATAATGTAGCTAGAAAAGCCCTAGGGCGGTAAGTAATTAAAAAAAAAAACTTCACTGTTTCAAAGAGTTCGCGTACATCTAACCATCATACTGGCAATAGACATCATGAATTTAGCCCAATGACAAAAGAGGTCGCTTCGCTATTCAGCCTTGTCTTCGTATGAGTATAATAGTCATCAATTTTAAATATCCAACGGCGAAGCGCAATTTCATTCTTGAAAAAAATAATTTAAAAACAGATGAAAAAAGGCGGGAATAGAAAACTTTTACTTTAAATATTGTTTGTTTTTGGGTTTTTTTTATAATTACGTGCTAATTAGAAAAAAAACAGGAGTTCTGCAAGTGATGAAGATATAAGCTGCACTCCCGATTCAATGAAAATGGAAGCTGAAGCAACAATTAACAATATTTTGCCTGAAAGTTCTAAAGAGAGATATTTGAAAACTTACGACGAGTTCATGAAGTGGCGAAAAGAAAAACGAGTAAAGTCTTTATCTGAGACTGTATTCTTAGCATACTTTAGTGAGCTATCAAAAAAGCTGCAGCCATCTAGTTTGTGGTGCATTTATTCAATGTTAAAAGCAACTACAACATCAACACAAACACGACATCAACATCGAGAACTTTTCAAAATTATCATCTTTTCTAAAAAGACAATCAGCTGGGCACAAAAGCAAAAAGTCAAAGGTTTTCACAGCGCCAGACGTGAAAACATTCATAAATGAAGCCCCTGATGACATATATTTAGCTGTTTAGGTACGTAAAATAACAAATCACATAATGGTAATACTTCATCATTTATCTTTTAAATTCTTACAATCCTATAAAACATACTTATTTTTATATTTCGCTTGTTTTAGGTGGTTCTTATCTTCGGTATAACTGGCGCATGCCGAGGTATTGAATTGACAAATATAACAATAGAGAACATAAAACAACAGGGTCAGTTGTTAGTAATTAAACTACCGAACACAAAAACTAAAATTGACCGAACATTTGTAGTTCCTCAAGAATTCTCTGAATTCGTACAAAAATACAGAAAATGTAAACACCAACCGATTTTTTTTGAAGTACCACCAAGGCAAATGTTACAAACAAGTTATTGGAAAAAATACCATCAGAAGTATGCCGAAGCAAATCGCAAGTTATTTGAAGTTAGCAAACCCGGAATTGTACACAGGTCATTGCTTCCGGAGAACATCGGCTACACTTTTAGCCGATGCTGGGGCTAACTTAACCACTATAAAAAGGCACGGTGGGTGGAAATCCAGCAAGGTGGCTGAAGGTTACATCGAAGATTCCATACAAAATAAAAGTAAAATTTACCAACCAAATACGGAAACTATTCAGCTTTCAAAAAATTAAACATCTTTCTCAAGAGATGATCCGCAACCATCAACTTCTGCTGAAGAAAGCTTCATCCCGGCAGATTTTGTCCATGACCAACAAATATTACAATCTCAAACTATTAACATACCCAAAAAATACCTGTCCCTAAAATTTGAAAATTGTTCTCATTTCACTATAAATTTTAACTAATAAAATGTTTTATTCTTGTAATGCCGGTTTTTTTCTACTTACCTCACAATCGAGATGTAAAGCAGAGTAGTTAGCTCGGGTGTAAGCATCAATTGCAGCCCGAGATATTTAGGCGCCCGAGCGCAGCGAGGGCGCCTATAGTTCGAGGGTAGCCCTTGGCTACTAATCTACTATATCCTATCAGTACCTTTTCCTAGAATGTTCAGTTATGTACAAGTAGGTCAAGTGCAATCAAATCGCTCGAATGTGATTTCGAAGATACGAATCACTTAGAACTTTCGTGTAACATTCAAGAATAATTTAGAAGTTAGTTTTAATTACACTATGCCATTCAGTAGCAAAGGTAAAATGGAACCCCAAAACGAAGGCACGATCAACCAATTACCCAACTTCAGTAGGAATCCAATCAGGAATACCGATTCGTAAAAACTGCTCATCGTCAATGTATGAGGTTTAATACGCAATGTTAGGGATTGATACGGATACGGAATATAGCTCGATTGATACGGATACGGAATATAGCTCGATTGATACGGACACGGAATATACCTCGATTGGTTCCTAGCGGTCTAGAGGAGCTTGTGACTAAGTAATAACAGCCGCACGGTTTGATCGATGAGGTTAAGCTAGGCTTGTCGCGGTTGGTCCGTAGATGGGTGACCATATTTATATACCAGGACCCCTCCGTGCTTCAGAAAGCACGTTAAGCCGTTGGTCCCTGTCTATGTTATCTAAGTAGGCAGTAGTTTGGCTTTTAGGATGATTTAGGTATTTAATTTTCTTTTATAATGTTATCATTTAGGTGAAAGTAGTCAGAAGTTTTTTTTATTAATTATACTAACTTACAGTAATTAAAAATGTAAACAAAAAAAAACTTACTACCTAAATAAAAGCCTCCAGGTGGCATAAAGGGCGTGACATACATATTTATGCAATGCTGGGTTCAGTTCACATAGCTGTCACTTGTCACTTGCAGCTCATAAGCCTACATGGGCACTTATGGAGAAGAGCAGGCAAGAAACTCCACGGTTACTCTTTTTAAAAATAATTGGCTCTTACAATGTTGTCAAATTACAGTAGATATGGGAGGACAGCGTAGGCCTGTCAACAAGTACCAGGTATTTGAAAAAAATAAAAATGGTCTACAGATCTAAAGTCTACAAGGCCTACAAAGTCCTCACATTTACAAAATAAGAATCTACCAAAAGGATATATAAAAAATAAAATATAAAAATCTACTAAAACCAAGTGATATGATTGCTTACATTAATAATTTATATAATACTAACTTATCGGAAAACCCGTGATGAAAATACGCAGTAAGAATGAGAAACGAAACATACTTTTCTCGAAAAGAGCGAGAAGGCCATCAAAGTAAAGAGTAGCGATACAGTGCTATCCTTCCGATACGAGTGTCGTCAAATAATAAGCAATGCCATTACCGCTGTCATTCGAAACTTCGGTACGGATTATATCGACGTCTCTCACACCGAAACGTGACAACTCTTTATACGATGGGTTATTATTTAATGTTTTCAAGGTATACTTTTCAAGCTCGTACCAAATAAAAAACCAAGACAGAGGGCTGTCAACAGCAAAGTGAAGCCGGTTTCGTAAATATGTGTGCACATAGTGAGGTGTATGTATTATAATTGTAATGTATTATAACCTCTGTGTGGTGCCGGACTTAAAGAATTGCACCACCCCTTACTTCCCGTGGGTGTCGTAAAAGGCGACTAAGGGTCTTACCGGAGAATGGGCAGCAGCGTTCTCTATTTATTCCACCATCATACCATACTGCGATCGCCAACCCGCCTGCCAAGCGTGGCGATTATGGCAAACCCCACCCAAAACTGGGGGAGGCCTATGTCCAGCAGTGGACGTCTATCGGCTGAAACGACGACGACGATAGTGAGGTGTAGTTTGATTGTAAATTATTGTAAATGTGTGTGTGTGAGCGTGTATGTACAGAGCAGAGGTGTAGTTTTTGCATGCTTCACTGTATTGTTCGCAGCGCTATGGCTTGACTTTTTATTTGGTCTGTTTTCAAGTATTTCATTTATGGTATGTTTGGGTGTGTAGGGTATTTCAAATTCGATAAAATTACTCTTATTGTTGGTAATTCTGTTTTTGGAACGAAGTTCCTAAAGCCGGATTTACATTATTTTGTTGTGCTGGGTCGTAACGCACAATACACCAATCAAACGATTCTGTACAGGACTACGTCAAATCACAAAGAGTTTTGATTGGCTAAAACTGCGTCAGAAAGCGACACACACACAGTTATGTAAATCCGGCTTTAAGGGGATTACAGGACCTAAACGCAAAAACGCAAGTTTTAGAAGCAATAAAAGTATATGATCGACTACAGTAAACAAATTCAGAAAAATATATGATATTATTCAGGATTCAAATATGCTAGGTAGATAGTGTGTTGAAAACATAATAAAACTAATTTGATACGATAGAAAAAAATCATGAAGTATCTTCATGATTTTTTTCTATCGTATCAAATTAGTTTTAAAAGATTTTTAGAGGTATCCTCTAAAAATCCTTTTTACAATAAAAACCACACTAATATTGATACTTACAATCATTCTGATTTTTTGTCAGATTATTTTTGAAGCAACATACTAAAGCATTATTGTTTTAATTTTTAAATCCAAACAAAAACTAAAGCATTAGTGTTTTAATTTTTAAATCCAAACAATATATTTTTTGTAAATAGACAATGGCTTTATATTTTGCAATAAATTACCAGTGTTGTGTTATCGCGCTTCTCTTTCTTTTCTATGCAGTCCGACAGTGACCGCGCTTTAGGTCATGTAGTCCCCTTAACGCTGCTTGTGGTGGCAATTGACTGACAAAAATTTTCATGTATGGCCCCTTCCATGCGACTTTCTCTCTCTCTGTCTCTTTCTATTATGTATATAATCGCATCGCAATCGTATGAGTGTGTGTGCGTGCGAGTATCGCGTTTATGATACTTCGTTCCTGAAGGCGATGCCTGACCGCTCACGTTTTTTAAAAATGTTTATAAAAAAATACAGGAGCATAATATTTAGTCATTCTGAGGAAACTGACACAAACACACACGCAAAAATCATTAAACAAAACTGCGACAAAGTGGGCATTTCATTGGCTATTCGTTTAAAAGCATAAGCACCGTTAAATCACGCAGCTCCATGGCTTAACTCAGAAAGAAAAAAAATCATGCTTCCGATTTCATCAAAACATTTCTTTAAACTGTCCTCGCTCTGTGCCAATTTTGATTAAATCAACTGACGGTGTAAATGAAGCCAAGCACATTAAGTTGAAAAGCGACGTGAGCGGCATGTGGAAAGTGCTAAATGTTTTCCAATAACTATTGGAACATAACTCGAAGCCGACAAGGGAACCAGGTCAACTGTTTTATTATAAAGGTATCTTTTTTATGTATCCACTATGCAGATACGGTTGTATTGAATGTTATCGAAAATCGATTGTGTCAATCGAACGTAACCAAATTCCTGGTTGTTTCGTGATATGGTTATGAGCGTAAATAGAATAAATGTAGGTAGTACTACATAAATTGGAAAGTGAGAATATGAAGGTACATATTTATAATAAAAAATTATAAATGAATTTAAAGTATTTAACGTCACGTTCCGCAGCTAAAACCAAAATTATGTTTATATCTTACATTTTTTTGAAGAGATGTCTGCCAAACCCACCTTCCATTCCATACCTGCAAATAAAACAGTAAAGTTGCGATCTCTTTAAGAAAAAGTTTCAAAACAACATTGTTTTTCTCACAAAAAGCCACTCTAGACAAAACACGAAAGTATTTCAACTTGAACGATCTTAACTAGAAACTTCAAATTAACGATTGTATCTGGTCTTCACAAAAAGGTATTCTCATTATTTTCTCACCTTTTGATAACAAAGTGAACGCTGCTCTTACTTAAAATAATTCCAAAGTTTAATTAAATAGTTGTTTAGCGACCCTACGGATTTATAATCTAACAAAATAAGGTTAATTTGCGTCAAGATAAGATCTTATCCTATTGTTTCTAGCGTAGATATCTAACTTTGCTGACAGTTTTCTCTAGAAATTGCACATAGCTAACGTCCAAACCATAACATTTTCATTGATACATTAAACTTGTCAACACCAAACTTAAGTTCCATTACTTTTATCAATTCAATTTACTAGTTTCTAAACATAACATAAACTTACGCTTTCTTCCGATGGTGATAGGCAGAAACTACAGAAGGCCACCTGCTGCGATCTTTACATACCTACTTCTTTTGCTTCGTTTAGGTTCAATACATCAGGGGGCTTCAAAAGGCCACTTCATAAAAGGATAACATTATGAATCATAATGGACAGTTAACTTTTAAGTTAATCGAATGAAATCCCCTTGGTGAAGGATTTTTCAGCTATTTTTTTTGGCTGTGCTAAAATACCAATGAATCCAATCCAATACCAATCTCTTTGATTAGGGTAAAACCAGGAGAGATGGACCAGCGGGTGAGACGGACCATCGTAATTTCTTCCAAACTATTGAATTTATTTAAGCTGACAACACTTACGAGCACTTGTCAACCTGTTTGCTCCGTGTAGAAGGCGAGACTGTTAGGTTTTTGTTTGTAAAATTAATAAAATACGAATTAAAAGGTTTCGGAAGCGTGTTTTTTTTGTGTAGGTGTTTTAAATACGAGGGTATGTATGAATGTGCAGGCTGTGGTGAAAACTATGAGGATACCCTGAGTCAAGATGAATGGCTGCTGTGCATCATTTGTGAACGCTGGTCCCACGAAGGCTGCACCAATTATCCCAATTATGTGCGACCGATGCGGAAATACGGTGACAAATTGAAGATTTTCCTTTCATTTATACAGGCTGTTGATTTGCATCCCAGTCAAATTCAAGGACATAATTATGCTAATGATTCTCGACCCAAATCAACAATATAAAATGGGTAGGTATTTTTTTTATTTTTTTTTTTCTTATTTACGGAAATCCGTAAGTGTGAAATAGCCGTATTTAAACGCGGCCCGTCTGTTACTAGCCCTATTTCACATACACACATGTAAATGCGCATGAGAATCGATCATTCGATAAATTCGTAGGTAATCAATCCCATCCCCCAATCACGGTGCGGCGACGCGGGTACTTGCTCTCCCGCGCACCTTAAGCCACGCCCCCGCGGCCCCGGAACTAACAGTGTAATTGAAATCGCCGCCGCGTTCGTGCGCTTTGCGAATTCCGCTTCTCGGTACATCGTTGAGACGTAGGTACAAAATGTTCAATTCAAATGTCGTGCTGGTGGAGATGGTCAGGTGGGTATGCCATCAGTGGAGACAGCCTACGTGGAGTCATCCGGATATTCACGGAAATGTTTCCCAATCGGGAACCCCCATCACAGAGCGTCATGCTGGCTGCTATGCACCACACCAGTGTTGCGCATACCGAAGCGTGAACTGCAACACCCGTTCCACTACCGCAAGGCACAAGACATTCACCCACGACACTTTAAAAACGAATGTGTTAGTGTTACATAAGCTGAAGGAAAACCAGTACGTACTACCTAAGTACGTGGCAACTTTACCTCCGGTAACATAGGTAGGTAATTTATTTATTTGTACATTTTGTCTGTGTGGTGCCGGACTTAAAGATGTCTGTGTGGTGCCGGACTTAAAGAATTGCACCACCCCTTACTTCCCGTGGGTGTCGTAAAAGGCGACTAAGGGTCTTACCGGAGAATGGGCAGCAGCGTTCTCTATTTATTCCACCATCATACCATACTGCGATCGCCAACCCGCCTGCCAAGCGTGGCGATTATGGCAAACCCCCCCCAAAATTAGGGGAGGCCTATGTCCAGCAGTGGACGTCTATCGGCTGAAACGACGACGAACGACATTTTGTAAATACGTTGTTAGCTTAATCAATTTCATTAGTGTAAATAAGTTATTTCAAATTTTTAACTACCTACGCCAATAATACCTAAGAGTCGAAAGTATACCACGTACTTACACTTAACTAGAACGTCTTTCCATTTCCATCAAACGTAGAAAACATTTTTAGACTTAGTAGATCGGTACACCAACAAAGGTAGGATTATTGCCGGTCCTAAGCCCGTTAAGTAGGAGGGAAAGTTTCAAATCAACCAGTTTAATCCACAAATAAAAACAAAATCACTACGAAAACTTTAGCTTGAAGGATATTATTAATCATCTGATAACAGGTCAGTGAACTTTTCTTTGGCGCACTAGTATTACTGTCATTAGTAAGATTTCCGTATTCCAATGATGCTCAAAAATGAGGTAATTATCAAGCGAAATTTATGACAATAATGTAATTTTATTTATGAAATAAAATTAGGTAAAATTATTGCTACCGGTCATTGCTCGACGGCGCGACGGCCGGCGCGGGGAATTACATGGCAGCTGCATGCATTGTCGCTGTGTGCATAGTCGGGTGATTCTGTTTTATTTGTATTGAATTAAGGGTTTAATTCTGAAATACTGTTAAATTTCTACAACAAAAAAAAAAGCAGCGCTTACTAGTTATTGCCCCCTGCCGTACTTCAAATGATTATGTCTTTTATGACAACCTCCTGAAATTTGACGAGGATGCAAATCAACAGCTTGTATGTTTATATTGTCTTGAATGTTTATTTTTTTTTGTTTATGACTTCATAATGATTATTTTTGTTAGGACCATCTCTCCTTACTGAGAGATGGACCGGGAGTACATTTTTTAATATTTCAACTATTTCCATAAAGAAGCTATGATCATGCCATATTAAAATAAAAAAATGTTGACTATTTATAGTTAGTTAGTATAACACTAAATTGTATATTAGTTATTAAGCAATAAAAACTGGCCAAGTGCGAGTCGGACTCGCACACGAAGGGTTCCGTACCACAAGGCAAAAACGCCGAAAAAAAACATGTTTGTTGTATGGGAGCCCCCTTAAATATTTATTTTATTTTAATTTTATTCTTTATTATTAAAGTTAAAATACAACTGAGTATTTTGTGAATATTTCAAGTGCCTACCTGTTGCCATCTTTGATATCGAGCAAAAAAGGGCAAAAAAAATCGCGTTTGTTGTATGGGAGCCCCCCTTAAATATTTATTTTATTTTGTTTTTAGTATTTGTTGTTATAGCGGCAACAGAAATACATACTTTGTGAAAATTTCAACAGTCTAGCTATCGCGGTTCTTGAGATACAGCCTGGTGACAGACAGACGGACAGACGGACAGACGGCCAGACGGACAGACAGCGAAGTCTTAGTAATAGGGTTCCGTTTTTACCCTTTGGGTACGGAACCCTAAAAAAAGATATTAAAGTTGGGAAAAATGTGGTCCATCTCTCCTGGTTTTACTATATAGCTAAGTAGTGCAGCGAAAAAAAGAAAATTTATTATAATTCATAATGTTATCCTTTTATGTTTCTGCTAAAATGGCCTTTTTAGGCCCCCTGGTCATTAACGCACACGCTTTCTGAAGAACATCACCTAGATTTTAAAGTTGCAATTATTAAAGTTAACAAAAGATTAAAGTGTCTTCTATTTTGTTTATCATTCTATTTTGGCTTAACCCAATAAACTCCCTTTTCTCCTTAATTTTTTTTTTTAATATCTTCAATATTTCCCTCTAATCGCCTCTCGATAAACTCAAAAAACAAACATTGACAAAAAACCCTTAATCTAATTTTCTTTTACTTAAAAATTGATACAAATCTAAGACACCGATCAAAGAAAATACAGCTTCTAAAAGCTGGCTATAAAAAAGGATTGCATGCATTTATTTAGAAGATTGATTGAAACGATCAAATTAACTTTTCTCATTAACTTTAGAAGCAAGAAGGCTGAATATGAAAATGCCTTTGCCTGATAGAAAATTGGCTCGTAAAATTTTAGCACCTCATTTACTCAAGTACGTACGTACCAATTGGTTTTGACCATGAAACGTGAAACAAATTTTAAGTGTAAGTTATAAAACTTAATTCAGGAAAGAAGTTTAGACATTTAATATAATTTAAGTTTCTTTCAGTGCAATTAAGATGAAAGCACTTACATTTATTAAAGAAAATTGTTACCGCGAGAATATTTATTCGGAATACATACACGACGCATGTTTTGCAAATAAATTTTATAAATTTTACGTAAAGATATTAACTAAGTATATTAATCATGCTCGGATTTTAACCGACAAACAACACTGCAGTTAAGCCCTATAATCTCTTTACTTACCTTTATCAGGAAAACTCGAAACATTTAGGTACTTGCAATAAATTACCATTTAGCTCAACTAGACTAGACATTCCGACTGAAAAGGTTCGCATACCCTCAAACCGATACGGGAAAGGGACATATTTATAGGATTCTAAATTCTATGTTGACAGATTTATAGCACTTGGTAACTAAGTAACAAACCCTATTGATATCGGACCTATATTATGCCTATAGCCATTGCCTGCGACTTCACTCGCGATTCGCAACCTCCTGCTTGACCCGCTAAGGGTTATCTCTCTCTTTCTTAGACCACCAATTAACCACTTAAGGTACAGTCAACCGAATATTAGTGGTAACACATGCACTAGGAATACCGACCTTACTGTTACAACATAAAGGTGCTCTCAATATCAAATTGTTATCAATCATGTGCGTTGACTGTTTATACCTTAAAAAAAAACTGAGGTTTGTGTCGTCAGTGGTTATGTTTTAGTCGGTAGAAGTCCGACATGATCGTCTTCCCCGGATGCAATTCTCGTAATTTTAAGAACGTTCACAGTCTGAACCATAGAGTCTGAACTCAGTCTCAACCTGTCAAATATACCTGTGATTTCCCTAAATTTTTGGCAAGTTTTTGACATTTGTTTGGCGCCGAGATGAGACTGCTGCTAGATTTTGAACGTTACAATTACAAAAAATGGCCTTCTGGTCTTTCAGTTAGTCACGTCACTGCATATAAACTTACCTACCTAGGTAAAGTTACAAAAAGACTGTTCATAAAATTGTCAGACGAATATGGCTCTATAAAACAGCTAACCATCAAGTAATGTAAGAAATGTGTGATTTTAACCTTCATAAATCGCTACTGGAAAAGTACCATAATGGCTACTTAAAATAGTCCTAAAGCACTCTGGACAGTGAGTTTATGAAGTATAAAAAGATAAACATCAGGTTTTACCGTGAAATGTTGTAAAATCTTTTACCTTGAGCTGACATAAAAATATTTTCAGTGCTTTTACAATTAGGTACTTAAAGAAGGTGTCGGGCCTGAGGTTGCTTAAGTCTTTTAGGCCCAAAATAAACAATGTTTATTTTGGCTCTGAAGGCCGCATTAAGTTTAATACGGCCTTTTTCTGTATAGAAGAATTATATTACGTTCATGTCAGTTTACATTTCAGTTCGTGATACCGTACCGTACCTATCGACTAGTGGCAGTAGGCTAGTTCACGTGAACTAGACTACTGTACCTGAATTTGCCTTTTTCGAACAATGTTGGGGTCGGCTTCCAATCTAACCGAATGGACGCAGCTGAATACCAGTATTTTACATGAAGTGACTGCCTAACTGACCTCCACAATCCAGTTGCTGGGTAATACGATACCACCTGGTAAGACTGGTCGTCAGACTTTCAGGCTTCTGACGACCAATAATGACTGTCAAAGGTTTACGAATGACAGCTGGGACCAAGGCACAGAGGGGTCGCGAACAGAGGGGTCACCCATCCACGAACCGACCACAGCTTAACCTTCGACCGACCCGTGCGGCTGTTGTTACTTAACGACGAAACTACTGTATCTACTTAAGATTTATAATTTAAGTTTGTTTAAAAAATCAACAGTTATTTCAGTTGTGAATCTAATAATAATATGTAGGTCGTTCTATAATACATACATAAACTCCCGCCCTTTTCCCTTACGGGTAGAGTAGAGAGAAACTACAGAACATCACTTACTTACGATCATACGGCAGGTATATTTGGTAACTAGCTTCTGCCCGCGACTTCGTCCGCGTGAAATTCGTACTTTCCTCTTATAATTTCGAAAATATATGTTTATGATTTTTATCATTTTTTTAGATATAAACAAGTATTCGGGCCAATTTTTTTAGTTTATAACTCAAAGGGATCAGATTTTTCAAATAAACTGTATCCCAGCTTTTTACCCCCCCAGGAGAGTAATTTTGAAAAATCGTTTGGGATGTGTTCATAACTTGACTCAAAGACCCATACCCATTTTCGAGTTAATGGAAGCAAGCAGTAGAATTGTCCACCTTCGTAGGAGTAAATTTTTGAAAAACCCTAAATTACTTTTTTTTGAGTATTTTTTGTTTTAGTAGTACCGAGTTTCGAGTTATTCCGAGAGCGGGTTAAATATTTTTCTAATCCATCAACTTTGTCACCCCCCAAATCCTCTGTGAGGGATTTTTTAAACTAAAAGTGACAATCTTTATTATTTACTGACCCAAATATTGCCAAATTTTCTAATTTATTAACCAAATGAATAAGATTTTTCATATAAACTGTATCCCCTCTTTCTATCCCCATAGGGGTGGAATTTCGAAACATAATCTAGATTATTTATACCAATTTTCCAGTTAATCAAGCCTCGTAATAAAATTCTGCCCAGTGAAATTGACTACCCCTCTTCACCCCATTAGCGGTAGATTTTCGAAAAACCCTGAACCACTTTATAATTTATTTTGGTCTTAGATAGGTACTGAGTTTCGAGTTAATTGGACCGCGCATTAAAATTTTTCCATACTAAATTTGACAGCTCCAATCTCCCCTTTGGGTTAGTTTAGAATTCCAAAAAAATTCGAACTTTATAATTATTTGTGCCAAGTTTGAAAGTCCAAATTTATTTGTACATTTTTTTTTAGTTTATCAAGGCACTCATAAAAATCCCTTATAAATCGAATTACCACTTTTTGTCCCGTCAGGGCTCAATAATTTTCGAAAACCCCATACACTTACTATTAATTCTTCATCTGCCTAGCCCTTTCCCAGCTATGTTGGGGTCGGCTTCCAGTCCAATGGGATGCAGCTGAGTACCAGTATTTTACATGGAGCGACTGCCTATCTGACCTCCACAACCCAAATACGATACCCCTTGATAAGACTGGTTGTCAAACTTTCGGGCTTGTGACCACCCCTAGCGACTGTCAAAGATCCACGAACGACAGCTACGAATGACAGCCGGGACCAACGGCTTAGCGTGCTTTCCGAGGCACGGAGAGGTCACGGTATGTAAAGATGGACACCACAGACCAACCGCGGCAAGCGTAGCCTGTGTAACCTGATAGATCGATCTGTGCGGCTGTTATTATTCATTATTTTCTGTCAAAAGTATTAATATTGAGTTTCGAGTAAAACGGACCGCGCGTTAAAATTCTTACACACAAACTTTAACACTCCAACACAAGGGGTGTTGGGGTGTTTTGATAAACGAATAATGATAAACTTTATTACTTGCTTAGGCAAGTATTCTTGCCAAGTTTATTAACCAAATGAATAAGATTTTTCTTATAAAATATCCCCGTTTTTCACCCCCACAGGGGTGGAATTTCGTAAAATTGTTTACGATGTGTTCATTATTCGGCTCAAAGATTGTTTATACCAATTTTCGAGTTAATCAACCCACGCAGTAAAGTCTTTCCCTATAAAATTAACTTTTCACCCCGTTAGGGGTAAATTTTCGAAAAACGATAATACACGTTATTCTTTATTTTCGGTCTTAGGTATAAATACTAAGTTTCGAGTTAATCGGACCACGCGTTAAAATTCTTCCATACAAACTTTGACACCTCCCAATCCCCCTTCAGGGGGTAATTTAGAAAAAAAAGCCAAACTTCATAATTTATTTAGATAAGTATTCGTGCCAAGTTTCATGGTTATTAACTTAAGGAATAAGATTTTTCATACAAACAAAATCCCCTCTTTTCACCCCTTAAAGGTTAAATTTCCAAAAACCCCTTCTTAGTGGATATCTACTTTACAAAGGGCACACCCTCCAAAATTAATTTCTCTACCCAGCGGTTCCGACCAGTGTTTCACGCTGTGCGTTGATATATCACTCAGTCAGGACAAAATTTCATCCCCTTTTCAACCCCTTAATGGATGAAATTCTAACAACACCGTTGTGTTAGCTTCCAATCATAAGCCTAGATTATAAATTTAGTGATTTTTACGTCGAAAATGAATGACTTTCTACACACAACTTCATCCCCCTTTTTAACCCTTCGGGGGTGGAATTATTAAAAACGCTAAGACAAGTATAAATTAATTTTTAATTGTCAGCCTAAATACAAAATAATCAATCAATCAATCAATCTTTATTTGTGAACATAGGTATACATAAAAGGTCTTGAATATACATAATTGTAGTCGAGCTCTACGTTCTACCAATAAAATTGGTGTACAAATAGTAATATTTTTGTTATATCATAAAAAAAAAAAACCAGATTAAACAGTAATTAAAAAAGTAAATAAAGGTAAATAAATGTCAATTAAATGAATAAATGTCAATTAAATGAATAAATGTCAATTAAATGAATAAATGTCAATTAAATTAAATTTTACATGCATGTCAAAGGAAGATAATATTACATAAAGGAATTATATCATAGTTTGTCATTTAAAAAATCTTCAATAGAGTAATACGTCTTGTCAACTAGAAATAAAAACAAATTACTTTTAAATTTGTGGACATTTTCTTCACTTCTTATACATTTTGGTAACTTATTATATAACCTTGGAGCCATTGCAAAAACACTGTTCCTAAATAGTGCAGTTTTAGACCCAACTGTTTGTAACCGGTCGCAACGGCGCTGGCTACTTACTCGAGCAAATTTGTGTAGATTATTTTTGACAAACATGGTCGTTTCAAATATGTCCAACGATGGCATTGTTAATATTTTCTTATCTTTAAAAAATGGTTTGCAACTGTCAGTTGTCTGTAAGTTGTAGATAGCTCTTATGCATCTTTTTTGGAACTTAAATACTGTATTTTTACCCGTTGCATTTCCCCAAAATATAATTCCATATCTTAATGTTGAGGCCACCAGACCATGATATGCTGTTAATACTGTTGTCCGATCGGCTGTTTTACTTAACATATGCAAGGCATAGGAGTATTGGTTTAGTTTACTACACACTTTGTCAATATGTGAATTCCATTTTAATGTGTTTTCTATATTTAATCCGAGAAATTTTGTTACATTTGTTTCATTAATAACTTTGTCATTATATCTAATATTTAAGTTCAATTTGTGATTTACTCTTTGCTGAAATGTCATTAATACTGTTTTGTCTAGATTTATAATCAAATTATTATTTTGAAGCCAATTCACAACTGATTTTAAATTAGAATTAATGTCAGCCTCTAATGTACTTACTTCGTCATTATTAAATAGTAAAGTGCTGTCGTCCGCAAACATTGTCATAGGATATGTTGACGCTGTAGGAAAGTCATTAATATAGATAATAAATAGAGGCGGTCCCAGTACGCTACCTTGTGGTACCCCGTAAGTTACAGTTCTCTGGCTAGATGTATATGTGATTTCGTTTTTTTTACAAATTCTACTAATTGTCGTTATCTGCTTTCTATTAGATAGATAAGATTCTATTAAATTTAAAATATTTCCTCTAATTCCGTATGCGTGAAGTTTATTTATCAGTATTTTATGGTCTACGCGATCGAAAGCTTTTGACATGTCCATATAAAGCGCTACAGTTGGTAGTCTTTTATCCACTCTACTGCTAACCATATGCAAGAAATCATAGATGGCCATGTTAATTGATCTATTTTTTCTAAAACCTTTTTGGTTATCAACGAATAAGCTATTTTTCTCAAAGTATGAAGTAAGTTGACTATATATTGCTTTTTCAAATATTTTTGAAAAAATTGGCACTAACGCAATAGGTCTGTAACAGGACATATCCTCTCTGCTATCTTTTTTAAAAAGCGGTTTTACTATGGTTATTTTTAATTCTTCCGGAAAATAACCATGCAGTATGCACATATTGATAAGATGACTCAACACAGGAGCAAGTATTGTGGATACCTGTTTAACAATTTTTGTACTTATATCATCGTACCCAGTGCTAGATGTATTTTTTAGTGACATAATAATACGATGAATTTCAAGGGGTATTGTAGGTAACATAAACATAGATGTACATTTACTTTGTATTGGCGTATTTTTATTAATGTTTATATTATTAACTGGATTCACTTGATCCACAAAATAATTGTTAAAGGCTTGTGCTATTTCAAGAGGATTAGTTAAAATTTTATCATTTGACTTGATTTTCATTATAGTTTCATTTGGCAAATTATGTTTATTCTTGTTTTTGTTAATAACTTTCCATGTTGCTTTACACAGATTCTGAGCTGAATGTATAAAACGACTGTGATGGGCTCGCTGTGTGAGATTTATAACTCTCTTTAGCCGATTTGATAGCCTTTTGAGATTTGTTTTATTTTGCTTATTCGGCAATAACCGGTACTTCCACAGCAACTCCCTCTTTCTTTTACTGCATATCCTAATGCCACGACTAATCCATTTTGCTTTTACTTTAGTCGATATCCGTATTTTTATATTTGGAAAGCACAAATCGTATAGCAACCTAAACAAATCATAAAACAACTTGAATGCCTTATTGGGATCATTTTCCTCGTATACGTCAGCAAAGGTAATGCACTTGATGTGGTCTACGAATTTCTGAACATTTTCTTTTGAGTAATCTCGTTTAGTTGAGAACCAGTAATTTATCATGCATGTCTGTCTAACTGGACATCTTAAGAGTTGAGCCGTATGATCGGATACCGCTAGCTCTAAAACTTCTCCTTTCGACCCTCGTACATTGTGAATTATGTTGTCTATGCAGGTTCCGCTGCTTAATCTTGTTGGAACTTTTATTTCAAATTTAAGATTATAACCCATCAAAAGATGCCTAAATTGCTCTAAACATGCCGTGTTTTTTAAAAGGTCGATGTTGAAATCACCGCACAAAATTTGTTTTTTACTAGCGTGAAACGAGAAAGACTTTAAAATAATATTTAGGTTATTAAAAAATATCTCAAGTTTACCCTTTACCTCCCTACTTTGTGGGCTCCTATAGATACAAATTATGATGATTTTGTGATCAGTAAGTTCCACTGCACAACATTCAATTATATTAGAAACACAATATTTTCCCACTGACTCCAAAACTTTATAATTAATTCCGTTTCGTATCATGATACACGTACCACCATGTCTGGTTTTCCGAGTGAAATGGGTAGCAACAGTAAAATTAGGAATATGTAACAAGTTAACATCAGATAGTATCATATTATGCTCAGAAAAGCACAACACATCAATTATTTTCCCTGAAGTGAATAGTTCATCTAATGTGACAGTAAACATACCAGATTTATTCAGTAGACCATTTATATTTTGATGTAGAATGTTAATATTTTTATACACGAAAAAAATCATTGCGTTCATAAAACTTTTCATCTACAGAAGATTCAAATTGTGGTCTATCATCTGATAAGGTTAAAATTAAATTTTGAAAGATATTACGCATTCCACGGTCGTTAATTTTTCCGCTCAATTTTGAGAACATAGTATAGTCATAAAATAAATTTAAATTAGAGTCAAATGCAACTGCGTAATTATATGTCTGTAAGTCTAGATGTAGTAGATTATTAAAAGTCTCTATTCGCATATTGAACATTGTTGAGTAATTACTTAATTTAAAAGTAGGAACACACAAAATTACATTTGTATTCTGTACTGTCATTAATGCCTCTCTTAATTTTACAATTATGTTAACGTAATTTCCCGTATGTAAAAAGTCTTCTTCTCCAATTAAAATACCACAATAATCGTTCATAGAATAATCAACAAGTTTTTTATGTAAGTCGTTGACAAGCTGTAGTGTGCCGCAGTTTGGCGAAATATAATGACATACTTGGAAGTTTTTAAATGACTCTTGTGCTATGGACAATACTTTGTTATTCTTATTTGCGCTAACCACGCACAGTTAATTTTTTTTCGAAGCATAAGAATGATCTTCACTGTTTTTCCTCTGTGTTGTTGCATTATCTGATTGAATAAATTGCAGAAGTATTAGCTGTTTCTTGTTTTTCTGAAAATGATTGCTTTTTCGTCCTCTTTTTTTGTGATTTTATTTGAGAGTTTGGGCGCGGAGTAGATGTACGTGAGCTTTTGTTGGGGGTTCCAACATCACTTGTCAGTTTTTTAGTGGCCTTTTTTAGCACATCATTTTTAGTAGTTAATGTATTTATAGTTTTTTTTAGTTCTGTATTTTCTATGTTTAAGTTTTTTATCTCCTCATGTGCTGAGTTAAGTTGTGTAGTCAGTTGTTCAATTTGGTTATGTAGCTCTTGAATTTGCATGTTGTTTTCATCGCTTGTTATGTTTGGTAAACTACTGGTGCTGCCATCTATCTTTGAACTAATTTCATCATTGCTTTCGTCAGAGTTATCTGTCAAGGAACGTGTCTTTGGTCTACGAAACGTGATATTGTTGAAGAAGCTCATTTTGTACTGTCTTACTGATATTTTAAAACTTACTGAAGAAATTGGAAAAAAGTTATGTTTGCGCGGGGATCCGAACTCGCGTCGTCTATTTCTCAGTCGAGCGCTATACCACTAGGCCAGCTGTTCAATGATGTTATGCGCCAAATTGTCCTTCATAAAGGAAATGTATTTTTCGGTTAGCTTTGATTATTGTTATTGACGGTGGTTCGAAATAATGTTGCATTCAAAGTGTAGGTGTTGTATGGTGACTTGTAAAAATGTTTTATTAACTCACTGTTTTGACTTCATTTCCATTTAATATGTTCACAAGTTCCTATTGTGATTTATCACTTTTATTATTACTTGACATAAACTTCACTCAAGTTCACCATAATTTATTATTGGTCATCCCGTGGTAAATTGATGCATTGGAAGTTAAATTGTTTATAACTTTATTGATTGTGATTATAACCACTAGATAACAGTATCACTTATGTATTGTAGTCCACATTCACTGATTATACACTTTGAAGCACGTAAATACTCTTTAAACTATTATTAATTTTAATTTATTACGGAGCTGATATTGTTGACGTGACAGTGGCGCCAATAAGAAGATCCTAACTTCAAAACTGTCGGACTTTCATATAAACTTCCATCCCCTATTTTAACCCTTTAGGGGTTGAATTCCCAAAAATCCTTTCTTAGTGGATACTTACTCTTCACAAAAAACACACCTTCTAAGTTTCATGTCTCTAGGTCCAGCGGTTTGGGCTGTGCGTTGATATATCAGTCAGTACTTTGAATTTTATATATATTACTCTTACTCCCTTTGTTAAACTTAAAAAAACGACGTAAAGATTTAATTTGTTCCCTACCACAGCCCCGCTTTTCCTTTACGAAAAATTTTTTCTATTACCTTGGCCCTTTCTTGTACAACAAAATTAATGCAAATATTTCAGCATACTGTTTATCCGTTCAAGAATGTAAATCAGCAGTCCGCTCCTTCCTACTAGACAAAACGTATGACGAAACTGAATCTTTTCTTCCACACTGAATCATTTGTCTTTTACACTACCTATCATAAGTAAACACGCTCTCATACTCACAAAACACAAAAACACACACACACACATACACCCACACCCACATACACATACACCCACACAGCAAACTTACTCATATCTGATATAGACTTTAATACTTTCAGGCATATTCCATATTTGTTTGTTTTATGTTATTAAAACTAATATCATCATTTTTTATTTTAAACACTAAGCAATTGATTTCTCCATTCTTGAGGGATACGGCACTGTTTCTCTTTACTACAGGCTATAATGTAGCCTATCTAAGAGGACAGTACCCCAACCATTTATGTTGTATGCCAGTGTTCATTTGTAAAGTGCAACTGTTTTAATGTATTTACTGCAACACCTTTTATGCAATAAAGTTTTTATTATTTATTATTATATAGATTTTCAACATGATTCTTTAGATAAACCGAAGATCTTAAGAAGGGGGCTTTTTTTTCGCGTGGAAAATCATCAAATGGCGTCCCGCTCTGAGTGGATCGGAAGGGAGTGTCAGACTCTTACTGACTAAATCCCACCCATGTTCCTTCCTTAGCTCTTTATGTTCCGGGCCAGCGGTAACCCTTTCGGACAATCCCGCTGACTAAGAAGGTGGCCTCCCGGCCACCTCCCAGCCACCTTCTTAAGGTGAATGCGGACGGCGGAGAACAGGGTGTTGTGACGCAGCCTGGCCGAGCCCTAAGTCTAGCAGTGGATTATAATAGGCTGAGTTGCTTCTTCTTTTTTTTGTATTCTCTAAAATCCATAAACAATAAGAACATTGTTTGTGTATGAACATGCCACCTAAAACAACCTAACCTATTTATCGCTTAACATAAATGAATAACACGGCTCTTCTAGTAATACTTATTCCCATAAAATCACACATATTGACATTGAACCAGCCCCTTATATTAAAAACCCTCGTATCTTTTGTTGAATGTTTCCTCAAAGTATGACGAAAAGCCTAAAATGCTTCGCCAAGATTCAATAATAGAGTAAAGGGTCACTCGTAAGTCATTGATTAAGAGTTTTTGCCGTTGCTGTTTCCAATCTTCTCTTTTATTTTAAAAATCTCGTTTGTAAATGACATTCTTCAGATGTCTTCCAATAACTTCGTTTTTTGTCTGTTCGTTGCAGTTTCTTAATTAAATTAGTAACTGAATTAAAAGTGCATTGTTCAATGAAATCAATTCCACTGAGATGGATTTATGCGGCGTAGTAAATTAATATCATGGTGAGCCGTTATTGGAAACAAAGAAAAACGAATAAATGTTGAGAATTTCTATAATTAAATAAATATGGCACAGTAACTTTGAACGAGAATCAAATATTTGAAGGGAATTTAATTTATCCCATGTTGCTTTTTATTTAACCAATGTAGTTAGATGAAGATATATTTGGTACATTGTATACATTTCGTTATTATCTAGGGCCACACATCAGCTTATCAGTAAATTTATTTTCATCGACTTCTCAATAATATGGGATTTCATATACTTGCAGTTGAAATGTATTGCAGTGAAATGCATTATACCTTTCCATTCCACAGCACAAGTCGGCGGCTTTAAGAGGCAGTTTTCGCTATGCAGCTAGCTAGAACAATATTCCTCCTCCCATAAAGTATAGTAAAAGTTGCTTGATCTTCAAATTGAAATGAAAAGATTTTTTATTAAACCATCAAAAAAAATTTGAAATTGTTCGAGCCGACGAATATCTACCAACAATTGTTTTTATCAATTTCGGCGAGCGCAGCATTTTAGCCTATTTTTTTTTTTTTTTGCATTCTCGTAGCGTTTTTTTTTGGTATTTCACCTGCGATCGACCCATGCAGCTGTTATTATTTGGCTACGAGCCCCACTTTAAAAAGCTTCCTTATCCAATCAAAATCCTTACTACCAAAATAATAAAAGCCATTCTCATAAGTGCACATTTGCCATTAGCAGCCGCTGCGTACGAATGTCGAGCGGCGCCACCATTCCCCTAATGAAAATGTAAATCTACCTCTGTAATTCCTTAATGTAAACTTGGAACTTTAGTAATATCATTCTTTACCCTAGAGGGACATGTCCCGGTTATTTATTCTTAGAAACCAATTTTATTTGGCGAAATTTTAGAGAAAATACCTTTGAGGTTAGTTTCAATTCTGTTTTTAATGGACTCTGAGTGTTATGTTAATAGGCTGTAAACAAGTCGTGAAAAACATTTAATTTGGGGTTTTGTAGGCTACCCAGTGTATTCCCGTGAGAGTTTTGTACGATACTTAGTTGTCAGTACGTTCACGTAACTCGACTGAATTAAATAATAGGCATCCTGGTCTTTTATTTAAGTTAATTTGAGTACCTAATTCGTATTGATACTGAAGTGCCTCACATTTAACTGCGTGGTGGAAAATTAAAACATTGGAGCAAATAAGTGCCAATATATTCGATCCCAGTGAATTAAATTACCATCATTAAAGTTATTTTGTAACCTATAACGCATCAACTGAACAAAATCACATTGAGTGTACCTACGTTTTTAACAAGAACATCGACCAGGGGGTATAAAAAGGCCACTTTGGTAGAATCTTAAAAGGATAACATAATGGACAGTTAACTGTTAAGTTAATCGTATCAAATCCCATTGGTGAAGAATTTTTCAGTTATTTTTTTTTTGTCTGTGCTAAAATACCAATCAATCCAATCCAAATCCAATCTCAATCTCATTGATTATACCTACGTAGTGCAGCGAAAAAAAGAAAAACACGGACTGTCTTCGCCATATAATGATTCATAATGTTATCCTTTTATGATTCTCCAAAGTGGCCTTTTTAGGTCCCCAGGGTTCTGAATTTTATTTTACTTGTAAGTCCAAATTCTCGGCGAGATTCTAAAGTTGAAAACAAACAGCATCAAACTCTATCAATAACTTAGCCAATCCATAAAACTTCAATCTAATAATCTTGTAACCTTCAATCTCGAATTCCCGACCACAACAAACCGCTAATGACACTCAACCTTATCAACAAATTATACATCTTTCTATCACCCAACTTAGGAATGAGAACCAAATTCTCAGATTGATCACCTATACCAACCGAAACGGAGCTCCAAATTTTTCGTTTCGGAACAAATCCACTCACTTTGGTAATCGGAACACAGCGGTGTACTTTCATTACATGGAATAGATTACGGAATTAGTTTATGGGTCATTCTTTGGACAGGTTTTTCAAGTGGTTTTACTCAAAAATAATAGAAATCGAAAAGTCAGCAAGCCATTTTTTTTTCGCGCAATCCATAAGTCCTCTCTTAGTCTTACTGATTAATTATTATTATTTAATTATCTTTATAATTAAATATCATTAAACAATAAAATACCCCCATTCTTTGATTTTCGTGGAGTGTCCCAAGCCCCGATCTGGTCACTTAGTAAATTATATATTTTAAAGTAAACGCTACATGCTTACCAAAAAAAAAAACACCAAGTCCTAAGAAGTTTACAATGCTATGAAAAAATACACCATAGTTCTAAAAGAACTACATTTCCTAAAAAAATTAAATGTAACTGTCCCGAGGTAATTGCTGATTTACGTGGATTATTATAATTTCACTAGCACATCTCTAAATTCGCGGCCCGATGATGCGTCATCCTAATGATGTTTACAACTCGTCACACTCCGACGGCCGGTGCTTGTGTGATGGTGCGTCGAGTTTTCAAAAAATAGATGGTAAGAACTTCGTTGCGTGGGTTTGGTTTCTCAAAACGTTGATTTGCGTGGTACAATTATCTCCGGTGTCTGTGAATGTATTTAATAAAATATTGTAGCGAACAAATATAAGGTAACGTAACTTATAATCAAAACACAGTTTATTTACGTAAAAGGTTTTTGTATATTTTTAGCATAAAGGATTTATTTTAAATTCCGTGGTCGTGATTTGCGTGGTTTACGTGGTAGTTTTGACCCACGCAGATCAATTTTTGAACATGCAAATGAAATAACTTTGAGTTTTGTACTAGTTATGAATGAAAATATTTTTTGACTGACATGAAAATATTTTTTGACAAATGACTGTTATGAGCAAGTGTTATTTTTTTTTAATGTTTATATTAGTGTTATATTTTTGTAATTTATTTAAGAAATAATAAATAATGTAGGTCTGATTCTACTAAAAAACGTTTTCAGCCTTAGTAAACAACCTATTTTTTTACCTTATAATAAAATAACTTCTTTAATTATCAATATATAACTCACTTGAAAAAGTTAAATTAAAATTTTCATTTTCATGGGGTGCTTTGTGATTAGCGTGGATTCCACTTTTTTAACCTCGATTATCTCTGTAAGTAAATCGCTCTCTGAGGTGCCTTTTTTATGAAAAATATTACTTTTACGTATATTTTAAGATATCACTTTTTTATATTATATCAAAGTCAAAGTCAAAGTCAAAGTTTTTTATTTGTAAAACATAGGTGGTGTAGAAACAGGTGTTGTTATTAAAATATATAGGTACACTATGTTTTGCCGATGACGGCGTACAAATATGAATATTATAATTAATTTAAAGTGAATTATACAAAAATAATAATTAAAAAATGTCAACAGTAAATAAAAAATAATAATAATAATAAATTGAGTAATATAAAAATGATTGTTAAAATAGATGCTTCAGTCAGATAATTATTGCAGAGTTAAGTCATAATGTCAAATTAGAATTATAAACAACAGTTTTATTTAGATAATAAAATGTCTAGTAGTAAAAAGTTCAATAGTACACAATGTCAAAATTTGTCTGTTAAAAAATCTGAGACACTATAATAACAATTTTGACATAACATAGTTTTTAATTTTTGCTTAAATAAATTAACAGGCAATTTTTTTAGCTCTTTTGGCAATTTATTATAAACGACTGGTGCCATATGAAAAATACTCTTATACATTAAGGCAGTATTAGTTTTGCGAACACAGAGACGACTTTCATCTCTTTGAGTACGATTGAAAGCTTCAGATGCTAACACAAAAAGTTGAGGATTTTGTTTCACAAAGACAGCTACTTCAAATATGTACAGTGAAGGCATAGGTAGGATACTGTACTTCTTAAAGAAAGGTACACAACTCTCAGTGGATTTTAAACCAAACATAGCCCTAACGCACCGTTTCTGTGCCTTAAAAACGAGATCTTTGTTGGTGGAGTTCCCCCAAAAAATGATGCCATATCTGAGTATAGAAGCCACAAGCCCATGATATGCAGTTATGAGTGTACTAAGGTTAATTTTAAATGAAAGTTCATGTAGGGCATAAGCTGATCGACTCACTCGCTTGCATAATTGTTCAATATGTGGTTTCCAAGTCATTTTATTGTCAATATACAAACCGAGAAATTTTGTAGTGTCTATTTCTTCTATAGGTTGGTTGTTAAAATTTACGTTAAGGGAGCTTTGTGTTGGTATGCGCTGTCTAAAGTTCAGTAGTTTTGTTTTTCCTAAGTTCGCTTTAAGATTATTTAAATTCAACCAATTCATAATAGAGCTCAAGGTGCTATTTAAGTCATCTTCATAAGCATTTTTGTCTCTACATTTGACGGTAACAGTGCTATCATCCGCAAAGAGAGCTATAGGATTATCTGTGGCGTTGGGTAGGTCATTAATGTAAATGATGAATAGCGGTGGACCCAGAACGCTACCTTGAGGTACACCGTAATTTATTTTTCGTTTTTGTGACATAAAGGTTTCTTCTTGTTTAGTAAGAACATTCACTTTAGTCACTTCGGTGTATTGGTTACGGCCCTTGAGGTATGATTCAATTAGGTTAAGAACATTACCTCTTATTCCATAGGCATTGAGTTTGCCAACTAATATATCATGGTCAACGTAATCGAAAGCCTGTGTCATATCCATAAAGATAGAGCAGACGGGTATTCTTTTGTCAATATTAACCATAACAAAGTCTAAAAAATCATAGATGGCCATGTTTATGGTTTTATTAGGTCTAAACCCTTTTTGTTCCTTTACTAAGATATTGTTCTTTTCTAGATAGTTATTAAGTTCTTTGTAGATATGTTTCTCAAATATTTTAGAAATAACTGGAACGAGGGCAATGGGTCGATAGTTTTCCAGAAATTCTTTGTCACCTTTTTTAAAGATCGGTTTTATGATCGAAGTTTTTAATTTATCAGGGTAGACTCCTGCGCTAATGCATAAATTTAAGATATAACTAAGATGAGTGGAGATATTTGTAGCTATATATTTAATAACTTTAGTTGATATTCCATCGTAACCCACACTATTTGTGCTTTTTAGGCTTCTAATGATCTGCAATATATCATGTGGCAAGCATGGTTTCAAAAACATAGACTTTTGTTTAGTAGACATATATGAGTTATACTGCATTTTGTTTGAACAATGGTTAGGTACAACTTTATCGACGAAATAATTATTAAAAACATTGGAAATTTCACACGGGTCAGTTATAGTTCTATCATTCATTTTAATACTAGTTATAGTATCCTTTGGTACGTTTTCTTTTGCTTGGTTTATAATTTTCCATGCCGTTCTACTTTTATTGTCTGACATATTAATTGAATGATTATTTTGTGCGCGCTGAGTTAATCTTATTATTTTCTTAAATCTTTTTGAATATTGTGTCAGTTTAGTTTTATTTACGTCATTTGGTTTTTTTCTATATTGCCATAAAAGTTCACGTTTTTTTATACTGCAGGCCTTGAGACCACGCGTTACCCAACGAGCTTTTCGATAAGTATTAATAGTAATATATTTAAATGGAAAGCAAAGGTCGTAAAATAACTTAAACAAATCGATGAAAATATTATAGGCTTCATTCGGATCACAAGTTGTGTACATTTCCGAAAAAGACAATGTTTCTATATAATTATTAAACTTCATAAGATTTTCCTCACTATAGTCTCTACGTTTAATTTTCCAGTTCTTAATCAGGCATACTTTTTTAACAAGACACTTTAGTATCTGAGCTGAGTGGTCAGATAATGCAAAATCAATCACTTCTGCTTTGCATTTATTGTGAAAGTTGTGAGCAAAGTTGTCTATGCAGGTGTTGCTAATTTTTCTGGTAGGCTCTTTTATCTTAAGCTTTAGATTAAAGTTCAGTAGTACACATTCAAATTCAGATGTGGTATTATTTTGTTTTAAAATATCAATATTAAAGTCACCAGCAATTACAATATTATGCCTATTATAGATTTTATTAACATATTTGAGCATCTTATCTAATCTTGCAAAGAAATTGTTTATGTTACTAGATAAAGGAACCCTATACAAACAAATAATAATCATTTTGTAAGCTACCAATTCTATTGCAGAGCATTCAAAAGTTGAACACTCAGTGAATAACACTGATTTCGGAATATCTTTCCATTGATGTCCTTTTTTTACATAGATACACGATCCTCCTCTGTTAGAATTACTTCTGCTAAAGTAGGCAGCTATGCAAAAATTGGGTATTGCACATATATCTTCATGGCCCGACATCATAAAATGTTCAGTCAGACAAATAACATCAATATCAGTATTACTATCCGATAATTCTTGTAAGCAGATTGTTAATGCATCCGACTTGCTCCTCAAACCTGCAATATTTTGGTGTAGTATGGTGATGTATTTATGACCGAAAAAGCTTTTGCGGAGTAGGTTTTGTGATGTTATTTTGACTCGGTGACATTTCCTTGTTTAGGTCAACTCTATATTCACAACTGGTGATGGATGATTCTATATATACAATCATTCTATAAACATCCTTGAGCAATAACTGCATTCCGAAACTATTTATCGAGCCAGTGCGTCTATCGAACATCGTGTCGTCATATTTCAAATTCTCGTTGCTGTCCAAAAAGTATGCATGTTCATGAGTAATTGTATCCAAGTATAATAAATTATTAAAAGTTTCTACTCTTGAATTGAACAGGTAATTGTTTGTAAAGAATTTGTACGTAGGGGTGCAGATAATTATGTTAGTGTTTGTGATTTCTTGTAGGACTTGTCTTATCTCTAATATACTATCAAAATATTTATTTGTGACTTTAAAGTCCTCTTCACCAAGTAGAATAATGCAGAAGTCCAGTAAGGTGAAATTGGCTAACTTTTCTTTAATACCTTTCAGCAGAACTTGCATACTACCATGGGGTGTGATGTAGTGACAGAGGTCACATTTCTCAAAAATGTTTTCCGCATTATAAAGCAAGTTATTTTTGTTGTCAGTGCTTATAATACATATTTTCTTGCGTTTTGAATCATTTTCGACTGTATTTTCTCTTTGTGGTGTTGGGTTATTAGTACTATTTATCTTCGATTTCGGTGTTTCTGTTTGAGTTTGTTTATTGTTTTTATTGTTACTACTTTTGTTCTTTTTTGAGTTGGACGACTTCAGTTTGGCGGGTGTTAAAGTTACTTTCTTATAAAGATCATTATTTTTACTCAATTTTTCGTTTAAAGTCTTGAGGTTACTATTTTCTAAAGACAAAGATTCAATTTCCGAGTGAGCGCTCTGCAGTTCAAATGTAAGATGAGTAATTTGTTCACGTAGTTTTTTAACTAAATCGTCTTCATCGTCGGACATTTCTGGTACACTGGTAACGGTCTCATTCAATGTTGGTGTAGGAGCTGTTACCTCACTGTCGTTTAATATTGAATCCGACTTTGTCCTCGTACGGCGGAATGTGATATTATCCAGGAAATTCATGTTAGATTATCACACGATAGTCGCAAAGTTTGAAATAAACTTTAAAAAAGCGAAATGGTTTCTGTGGGGATCGAACTCGCGACACGTCGTCTACACAATATTGGAGGCGCGACTGCAGCCGCGAGACCAATCGTGTAGTCACAAGTTAAAACGAAATAGTGATCCACATTTATCGTATGATTTTAAATTTTAAAAAGACGTTGTGATGATTCATGCAATAGTTATTTTTGCACTTTTTTTCCACAAAAACAGTTTTTTTTGTCACGGTTGTGTTCAGAATGACTCCACTATTTTGTTTTGAATTACACTTTTCACCGTTCCAATACACAGTCAAGTTTATTGAAGAAAGAAGTATAGGAATGTTGTTATTGTTTATTTTTTGCTATTTTGCTACAATTAAAGTTGATTGGTCCGTTTTATTACAACTGTTTTAACACCTTAACGATTGTCACTTTAATGTTTTTAACACTGTAATGTTTTAGCACTGTAATTGATAATCATGAAAAAAACTGAGTGATTTTGTCCAAAAAGTTCACTTCTTTCACAGGAGATAACACTTGGTCTTATAGTTAATATCGTAATGTATAGATTTAAGTAGACTTAATTACAAATTAACACTATAATCTTTTTTTAACAAAAATCGTCACTTTTATTATTTTTATATCACTTTTAAGAAAAAGTTTAATTTGAAAATTGCAACGAAAATCACCAAAGAATGCCGTACTCGAAGAAGCACCCTTATATACCTAGCGAATATTTATTTGTATATATAAGGATTTTAGTTTAATATAGATAAAGTTTTGTAACTTATAATGTAACATCTTACGCTTTGGAATCTAATGTCTCGCCTTTCTACGCATAGCGCAATTTTCTACCTTCTATAATTAAGTTTCCTCTAACATCCAAGAACGTATCGGGCATTCGAACCAATATTAAGTATGTATGGGTGTATGGCTTAGCTCTGGGTGAAATGAAACTGCAATGTATTTTAGGGGCAAAGTTTAAAGCCGTTCGTAATAACAAATACAAAGGACAATGCTCATGTTTGCATGGAATCCCGTACCATACGAACCAATATTAAGCATGTATGGGTGTATGGCTTAGCTCTGGGTGAAATGAAACTGCAATGTATTTTAGGGGCAAAGTTTAATGCCGTTCGTAATAACAAATACAAAGGACAATGCTCATGTTTGTATGGAATCCCGTACCATACTGCATCAAAGTCAAACTTTGTTTTTTATAGATTACATTTCATATTAACTCCTACAAAAGTTCTTTTTGTAAACAAAACCCGGGTTTCGGAGATTTTCAAGTAAATCGAAATGACTTAAAAACTAGGTACTTTATTTTGTATGACACGAACGGCCATTATTACTCTAAAAAACAGCCTATTCCATTCTAGTTATTTTTAATTAATGTAGAATCGACAAAGTATAATTTTTTACATGTTTTTTTAATGACATCATAGCACTTTCAAAATTCAAGGTCATATTATATCATTTGAAACGGAACGTCATGTAAAGGGAATAAAACAATATCAACACTTTTTTACTTTAAATTCAATTCCCTGTTCAAAAATTAAATCCCCGATGCGTAATGTCGTAAAAAAATATGAAAATAATTACTACAATATTTTGATGTTGATGCATGATACTTTTTGGTACGGCTTTTGTTCATTTTCCTTTCCCGGACTAACTATTAATAAACTGAGTTAGAGAGGAGTATCGCCTGTCGCGGTGAAGTCTGTGGAAGCGAGTGGTCGTCAGGCTGAGCCGTGTCGTCGTCGCCGCGTCGTGCCTCGCCTCAGCTTGCCGATGACACATTGACCACGCCGCCTGCTCATGCAGATCGCGCGCAGTATTGGGTAACGATTCCTAACCTTACAGTAAGAAAGTACGTAACGAAGGATATGAATACCTGGAACGATGCAGGCCCAGGCCTGCAGGTGTGATATCACCCTTAATGGCAAATTTGAAAAGCCCCTATTCAGTCTGTAATATCATTATCTTGCGAAAATGGGTATAGGTTAATGAGTGAGAAGATTCTGCATCTCACTTGCCACATCACATCACATGCCAATACTATGAAAGAAGAAAATACCATGTTTTAAAGTGAAGTCTACGAGTTGAATCGTACACGTGTATATTTCCAGATTCAAAGTAATTAGTAGAGTAGTAATTTTATTGTCTGATGTTGCTCAAAAAGCCGCTAAGGTGAAATGGGACTAGGCTGGCCACGTTTGTCGTATGCCCTATAAACTATGATCCAAAATAACCACCACGACGAGCCCTGACACAGCGAGAAGGCGTTGCGAAGATGGCCGGACGATCTGGACAAAACAAACGACCAGTGGTCCACTTTAGCCCTGGAGCGAAAGAGCTGGAAGTCATGGGATGATATAGACTAACAGTATCTAACAGTAATTTTCCGGAACACGCCATAAATTAGAAGCTCTCCTGCCTTACAAGCAATTAATTAGGAGCTCATCTGCCGTACAAGCAATTAATTAGGAGCTCATCTGCCTTACAAGCAATTAATTCTGTCTACAGTCACAACAACGTTATGGCGTTGTTACTTGTTACTGTTCACATCCTAGCGAGCATTGATTGTTATGATTAATGGGGTTGTTAAGAGTTTTATGGTTTGCATGTTGAAAGAGATTTTAATCTTAAAGTATGATTGAAGGTAGAAGGGTTGTTTGACTGATTGGGGTCTCTAGGTTTTGTGTGCAAATAGGTTCTTTAGTATTGAAGTTTAATTTGGAAGAGGTACATATTAAGTATAAACACAATTGAGAATTAACTAATTAGAATGGACTTTTCTTCTTACTTTTTCTTCTTTTGTTACATGAACCCAAGAAAATAGTATAAGATGACCAGTTGGCAAATATAGAAATGAAAGTTATTTTTCACTTTGTAGTGTTTTTCTTGGAAATGGTTTTTTTTTTATGTTTTTATTTCTCGCTTTTTACTGGGACTGTTTATAATGTACCTAAGTTACAATAGCCTGATGTCAACTTGCTCATAGCCTTTTAAAAATATTGCGTTTCCCGATCCAGGGACGTTAATTGTTGAGGAGTTCTCCAGGTATTTCACCATTCGCACTGTGACGAGCATAAATTGCTTAGCAACCATATTAAAGTAATCGAACCGCAACCCGTGAAATACTTATTATTGAGTAGTTCCGTTGGCCATCTGTGGTCTTCAACATCAGTTCAACTATATCAAATGTCGCTTTCCGAGAGCAAATGCACGAGTTACTATAAAAAAATACCAAAATAGCTATAAGTGTGCCTATAATATTTGAAGAGTTCCTTCGATTTCTCCAGGCTCCCATCATCAGATCCTGACCTGATGACAATGGGACTACCTGGAAAGTATACCCTTTTAAACAAAAAAAAAAGAATTTTTTAAATCGGTCGAGCCGTCTTTGAGTACTCGGGGAACATACATAAACAAAAATAAATAAAAAAAAAACACTTCGACGAACTGAGAGCCTCGTCCTTTTTTGAAGTCGGTTAAAAAGGAGACTTGCAATCTCCGACAAAGCTCGGCACTCCTGGGACTTGATTGGCTTTTCAAATAGCTAAAACACGGATTTCCAAAGCAAAATCATCTAGCCTAAACTTGACAAAGTCTGAACTGTATCTCAGATGCTCTGTCACGTCTTCTCATTACTCTATTCGCACATGATGATTTAATTTAGGTACACTTAGGTACAGACGCCAGCACATTAAGCTACCCGAAACTGTCAAATTTTTCCAATCAACTTTGATCCTTAAGATTTAGCGATGAAGTTGAAAATCTATTAAATAAGCTTAACAGATTGTAATAGGTTGACGTGGTGGCATCATATCATATCGTTTGCGTTCCCATTGAGGGACCACATTTGATTTTGAGCTTCTGAATGAGTCAGCTTTTAGTAAAAGTTCTCAAACAATTGTAAATTCAGCCTCTAGTTTGTAAAAGTAGCCACTCAAAAGATACAATCGGTTAAAGGTGGTCCCTCAGTCGTGACTGACAGGCATCCATATCTCAAAATCTAGTTAAAATTTATAACTGCTATAAATGACTACTCTTAGTAAAAGATTTGTAAAACTAATTTTATGAATACCAACCCTTCCTCTTCACAGAATAGAAAGAACTAGCATGCGGAAGGTGGTCCCTCAACCGATCACCATAAGGTTCATCTTGAGTGGAGACCACAATGGAATTTGAAAATTACTTGGGTCTAGCGTTAGTAAAAGTACTCGAACGATTGTGAATTCAACCTCTAGTTTGTAAAAGAAGCCATTCAAAAGTTACAATCGATTTAAGGTGGTCCCTCAATTGAAATGTTTATTAAAAGAAAAATCAATTTACGTAGCATTCAGAAGTTAAATTGACGAATACTACAGTCTATCCTTTAGTAAATTTTTTTACTAACGATTTCTTTACTAAACAGTATCAAAATATTTACCGTTTTATTTCAAATAATAATCGAATTCCTGGGAAGAAATACTAAGAAGAGGTGACCACACAGTAGAATTTCTAGTGGCTGTTTGTTGATACTAATCTATATACATAATGGAAAGTCGTGTTAGCTGCACTATCTATAACTCAAGAACGGCTGAACCGATTTGGCTGAAATTGGTGGGGAGGTAGCTTAGAAATAACTATAAAAGAAAGTCGTGTTAGTTATACTATTTATAATTCAAGAACGGCTGAGCCGTTTTGGCTGAAAATTGTTGGGGAGGTAGCTTAGAACCAGGAGACGGACATAGGATACTTTCATCCGTTTTTTTGTATAATACTTTTATTTACTTATAGGAGTAGGGTAGGAGTAGGTTAGGAGCACTGCAGACCCACCGTACCCCTGGCCGTACCCCTGGTAGTACGGTGGGTCTTTTAAAGTTAAACGGTACCACCAGGTAATAGTGTTGTAACACTAGTTAAAACCACTTCTGACAACAACAATTGTATTTAATAATTTTAGTAGGGTAGAAGTAGTGTAGGAGTAGGGTAGGGTAGGGGTAGGGTAAGAGTTAGGACACCACGCGAACGAAGTAGCGCCGAGCAGCTAGTTTACAATATAATACAAAGTGGTCCGAAAGACTTCGCAACCACTGTCTAAGAGTAGACTACGTACATTTTTAATAGATAAAACATACTACGGTGTGACCGAGTTTTTGTCAGAGAAAAGAAATGCCTGAATAGAATTGGCTTTAGGTTGATAGCTCTGGCATTTGGTTAAACATAGGTGAAAGTTAATAATATAAATGTTGCATGAAAAGTCACTAGTTTTTACTTATTAAAAAAATCCTGCTGTGTGGTCACCTCTATCTTAGTATTTCTTCCCAGGAATTCAATTATTATTTAAAATAAAACGGTAAACATTTTGATACTGTTTAGTAAAGTAATCGTTAGTAAAAAAATTTACTAAAGGATAGACTGGATCATTCGTCAATTTAACTTCCGAATGCTACGTAAATTGATTTTTCTTTTAATAAACATTTCAATTGAGGGACCACCTTAAATCGATTGTAACTTTTGAATGGCTTCTTTTACAAACTAGAGGTTGAATTCACAGTCGTTCGACTACTTTTACTAACGCTAGACCCAAGTAGTTTTCAAATTCCATTGTGGTCTCCACTCAAGATGAACCTTATGGTGATCGGTTGAGGGACCACCTTTCGCATGCTAGTTCTTTCTATTCTGTGAAAAGGAAGGGTTGATATTCATAAAATTAGTTTTACAAATCTTTTACTAAGAGTAGTCATTTATAGCAGTTATAAATTTTAACTAGATTTTGAGATATGGATGCCTGTCAGTCACGACTGAGGGACCACCTTTAACCGATTGTATCTTTTGAGTGGCTACTTTTACAAACTAGAGGCTGAATTTACAATTGTTTGAGAGCTTTTACTAAAAGCTGATGCATTCAAAAACACATAATCAAATGTGGTCCCTCAATGGGAACGCAAACTATCATATCGGTACATCGTAACATGTAAGTACATATTTTACACGATGAAACATACTCAACTACATAAAATATTAGAATTACAGCCAACTGAGCTATATTTATGGCCGACGGCTAATTAAATGAGCTCACGCTAGTTCTAATTAGGTTGTGAGAGGATTTATTGGTAGTCAGCGAACATACTGACTAATATGTGGCTAGGTTTGTTAACATGAGCCTATTACGACAAACCTCTATTATTAAATCATCACTGAATAAACCTCCCTATTTCAAACGTGTTGGGTTTGTTGGTTTGGTAGATATCCAACGTATTTTTCTTTTTCCTTAAAAGTTTTCACAATTGTGGACCAGCATTTAATATCAGTTTATTTGTTTCCAAAAAAAAATTAAATTTAAAATTTAAAAACCCCCGACACAAAAAAAAAATAAAATTAAATGTCAATAATTGGAAAAGGATCAAATAATTTAAAAACCCCCAACTTAAAGAATCTAGGTAACGAGACTAAAACAGATAAATTCATATGGCAGTCGGTGGACCTCTTAGCATAGAAGGTGTTCTACAGAACGGTCCCCCGACTTCCATATGAATTACCCATATTGGGTAGTTGTGAAAAAAAATGTGATTCGCCACTTTGTGGTGGCGGCCATCTTGGATTTGAAATTTATCGTAGTGCATAGTATTCTACTATTCAAGCCCTTTCATTTGATACCCATATTAAGGGAGTTGTAAAAAATATGCTATCCGTCATTTTGTGGCGGCGGCCATCTTGGACTGATTTTCATAAAATATAGCTAAGAACACTCCCGACTAATTCACCTTTCACACAAAAAAACAAAATCAAAATCGGTTCATTCGTTCGGGAGCTACGATGCCACAGACAGACACACACACACACACACACCCCCCCACACACACACACACACACACACACACACAGACACGTCAAACTTATAACACCCCGTCGTTTTTGCGTCAGGGGTTAATAAGTTTTGCTGGTACTGATTGTGAAGATAAATTACCTCCCTACCTACAAACGCGGTGTATAAACATATTATTATGAAAAATTAATAACTGTATAATACGTTCTACTTCATTCTCATTAAAAGAACAGAGAATATTATTTACTTGTAAAGAACCCACCCGGTTTTTATGTATTTTTAATGTATTTAATACTAGCAGCGCCCCGCTGTTTCACCCGCATAAGTTTCGATCCCGTAGGAATATCGGAATAAAAAGTATACTAATAGTTAGTCCTGGTTATAAACTATCCGAGTGAGAAATTTAATTTAGTTCCATTCAGTAGTATTTGCGTGAAAGAGTAACAACATCCATCCATCCTCGCAAACTTTCGCGTATATAATATTAGTAGGATATACTTACACTATCATTTAGTGAATAGAATGAAAATGGGTTTATACCTTCCAGAATAACTCTAAATGATGGCGAAAACCGCTGCAAAATCCGTTGCGTAGTTTAAAAGAACAACGCGGTCACACAGACACATAAAGCAGCTGTAATTTATAAAATGTATAGATTTAAATAAATACACTCGAGAGCAATGAATCCGGGTCACTTAAAGAATCCTAAAAATCTCGGAAACTAAAAATGCTAGGTTAATGCAATAAATTGTATTTAATAGACAATGTAATACTCCTTAAATGAAGGTATTAAAACTTCTTAGTTATTGTAAAGTTATATCATAAAAAAATCAAATTTGAAAAAGGGCCACTTTCGAAGATGGAACTACGAAATTACAGCATTTGGTTTTGCTTTTGTTTGTAATCTGTCATTTATGTGGGTACATAAACCATGTTGATAGTGCTCTATGTTCATTATTCAAGCTGAAATTATGTCGCTTACGCCTGAAGAATGCACCAGAATACTTACAATGCTGGAAACCGGCCGGAGTCAGCGCGATACAGCCAGGACTGTCGGTGTGTCGCTGTCAACAGTACAAAGAGTTCTCCGACGTTACGAAGAAACTGGTTCTAACCTACGCAGACCATGAACGGGCATAACCAGGTGTACCACAGCACGAGAAGACCGATACTTGGTGAACACCATGCTTCGAAATCGCTTTCTCACAGGAACTGAACTCACAAATCAGTTTCGACGCCTCGGAGGAAGTAACCCAAGTGCATGGACAGTAAGACGTCGGCTTGCTGAATCTAACTTAAAACCCCTTAGACCTGCAAACGGCCCTAAACTGGAGCGTGGGCATCGTATTTCAAGACTAAGATATGCCCAGAGCCACGTAAATTGGAGTATTGAAGATTGGTCAAAAGTTACGTTCTCCGACGAATCAAAATTAATGCTCTACAAGCACGATGGAAGACACAGAGTGTATCGAAGACCAGGGGAAAGATTCAAGCAAGCATGCATCGAAGAAAAAGTAGCCTACGGTGGTGGGTCTGTACTTGTGTGGGCCGGAATTTCTTCTGAAAGTCGCACAGAGCTGGTGATCATAGAAAACGGCTCTTTAACTAGCGTAAGATATGTGGAAGAAATCCTCAATGATCACGTTGGTCCATTTATGGTCAATTTAGGTGAGGATGCTATATTTATGCATGACAATGCCCGACCTCATACAGGTAGGATTGTGAATGACTACCTTCAAGAGATGAACATTACTCGTATGGAGTGGCCAGCGCGCAGCCCGGATATCAACCCGATCGAGCATGCTTGGGACGAGCTAGGCAGATGCGTAAAACAACGAAACCCTCCCCCAATCACGCTTCGTGAGCTCAAAATTGCTCTCACAGAGGAATGGGAGAATATTCCCCAAAATCGTATAAGGAACTTGGTGTACAGCATGCCAAACCGCGTAAACGCAGTAATGGAAGCACGAGGAGGCAATACGAAGTATTAAAATTCAAGAAAATCGTAATAAAGTTCAAAAATTTCATGTTTCCTATTTTTGTTTTAAGGAGAGATCAGCAGTTTTTTTCTTTATGTAATTATGTGTTAATAAAATGTATGGTGACTCATATTTTTTTTACTTTCATTTAAGGAGTATTACATTGTCTATTAAATACAATTTATTGCATTAACCTATCATTTTTAGTTTCCGAGATTTTTAACATTCTTTAAGTGACCCGGTATCATTGCTCTCGAGTGTATTTAAGGACGGCTACCTAACATTACCATTTAGCCCTTTTCATCTGTTGTTGTAAACTGCCTGAATAAATTCTTATCCTAAAAATCTATTCCAGAAAACTAGTAAGTCTCCAGAAAATCCTGACATTTATTTATGAAGATCTCAAGGATTGTTTTTTTTTTTTTTTTGTTGGGTATGAAATTTCGGAGAAGTTATTTGATAACTTAGGATTGTTCTAGCTGATTCAATTATAAATTGGAAAAGGGTAGCAAGTCACGGATCAAAACATAATTTTATTTTAGGAAAGATATCATGTTTAATATGATAACCTTTTTCGGCTCTTTTGTTGATATCACGGGGATATCTATGGTTGATATAATGATATGATTTTGTAGAAAGGTAGATTTAAAATTATAAATATTATTTAGGATTCATGAATGGAAAAAACTTCAAATGTATTGAAAACTAATTTGTCCGGTACGTCATTCACGGTAGTAAAAAAATAAAATGCAAATACTGGTATTCAGCTGCATCTGGTTAGACTGGAAGCCGACCCCAATATAGGTAGTTGGGATAAGGCTAGGTAGGTTGATTGACGTCATTCACGGTAGTCAGATATGAAATGTCGACTTCATCTAGCTTATTTTATTTCTTGTAAATATGACTTGTAAAAGAGATGCCGATATCCTTTTCACAGATTAAATAATTTCATTTAATATTATTAAGACATTTTTCGCATATTTATTATCGTGAAAAAGTTCATAAATTCTTCGCCAATTTTTCTTTATAATATTTATCTCGTAGTTAAATGTAGGCCCGTGGCTAAATTATAACAGCTGCACAGGTCGATCGATCAGGTTAAAAGCTACGCTTGCCGCGGTTGGTCTGTGGATGGGTGACCATCTTTACTTTAGACCCCTCCGTGCCTCGGAAAGCACGTTAAGCCGATGGTCCCGGCTGTCATTCGTGGATCTATGACAGTCGTTACGGGTAGTCAGAAGCCCGAAAGTCTGGCAACCAGCCTTACAAAGTGGTATCGTATTACCCAGTACTTAACTGGGTTGTGAAGGCCAGATAGGCAGCTGCTCCATGTAAAATACTGGTATACAGCTGCATCCTGTTAGACTGGAAGCTGACCCCAACATAGTTGGGAAAAGGCTAGGTAGATGGGTAAGTCCCCATATTTGCATAAGTCAATAAAAAAACCTCAATCCTAAAGATATGTTAATTTCAGGTGAAGCGACAATAAGCTTCACCGGAAATTATACATAGTTCGATGTAAACTACATCGACTTTGAGACTGTTAAACATGTATGTACTTATTTGTAAATGGCTACAGTACAGAGTATCAAAGCAAGATAATTACATAAGCCTCACGTGGACACATCGACTACCCAATCCTGGTTGATTATGTAGTTCCTAGCTATAAATTCAATCCCGCAGCTCTTTAAGTTCCTATCCGACAGCCTATCTGTGCTCAAAGCTTTAGAAAGCAAACAAACTAACAACAAACTAATTTTTGAGTGCCATCTAGCTCTGGAGAGTTTATCGACGTCCAATCGTATTACTCTCTAGTGGATCAAAGGGCATAGTGGATCCATGGGCAATGATGCTGCAGATGAACTTGCGAAGAGAGGCTCTGATATGAAGGTGTTAGGCCTCACAATTTCGTGCGTGGATTCGCCAAAGATCGACCGAACTCCATAATAACAGATGGTCATGGGCAACAGACTGTAGATAGTCAAAATTGGCTTTACCAATGATACACCCGCGACTAACCAAAAAACTCCTCAGCCTGAGTAGAAATAACCTTAGAATAATTATAGGTTCAATTACGGGCCACAACCTCCTTAACAAACATCTTTTCAACGTAGGCGCCACAGACAGCCCCCTTTGCAGGGGCTGCCTTGATGCCGAGGAATCAGCTGCCCACGTCATCCTGGAATGCGAGGCCATGGCTTCTCAACGTGCAGAAATACTCGGCACAATGAGATCGCTCCGCGAAGCCTGTGAAGCCCCCAGGAAGCTTCTGTGCTTTTGGGCGGAGCTAGGCTGGCTTTGCTAGCCAGAATCCCCACGCACAACGGACCGATTGAGAGTCTAAGTGCGGAAAACGGAGTCCCATCATCATCATCATCATCCCGCAGCTCTCTTTGACTATAAGGCGTGTAGGTACCAGAATTGTGTGGTTATATTTGAGGGTGTGGAACAAAGCATCAAACATATTTGTATGAAAAGCTGATTATTTTTTCGTGATAGTGATGTTGGTCCCATGAAGAAAGTTGTTATGTGTGATGGTCCCCCGTGCTTCAATAATTAATATCGTAACACTGAATATTGATCTTGACTTATTAACCTTTTGACCGCCACACGTCAAAAAATCAAAAACGTGCCCTCGGTGTCAAGTCTGTCATGTAGTCGAAATGTGTCGTGGTGGGCACATTTTGGTTTGTCATATATACCTGACAGTAGCGGTTAAGCAGTCTACACACCAAACCCGGCGACTTGATGTCGGCGGCTTTATTTCAAAAGAATCATGTCGGCGACTTATACCCGCGCTTGTCGGCGGGTCGGCGGGTTTCGTGTGTAGACTGCTTTAAAGAAGCATTTGGGAACTTTCCATTTGCGTTTCTTACACCTATGTACTTATTTTTTAAGTTTAATTCGAAAAAACACCTCAGTCGACAATTATCTACCAACTCCTTGCGTTTCTTAATCGTAATTACTGCCGTGACTCGGGAGTGGTAAGATTAAGCCTAAAGACGGCAGAAGGCATTTCGTCCTACCTTCAGGTACGAAAAAGATAAATATTCTACGGTAGTTTCGCGAACTATGCTCAATATTGTGTGTGCGCCCGCGTGCCCGAGCACACCGCTTGCGAAGTAGTGACAACGCACTCTGGGCCCTGAGAAGTAGCTGCCTGTACAAAATAACTCAGTAAAGAAACTCTTTTCGGAAAACAGGCACTTAACACGCTCTTTATATGAACAAGAAATCAACCCCATTTCCTTAAAACGATTGTATTACTTACATACGAAGTTTTGACGTGTTATCCGCCTGTCAGTCATACGCAACAACCGTAAAAAGTAAGTAAACACGTTGAATTACATCTCCCATAAACTTTTTCTTTGAGAAAAAGAAAAAGTTGTATATTTGAGAGGATCTAAATTCTAAGGGTTTGTTATGCTGTGAGCGGTTGTTAGCGTAATGTAATATTAGTGGAACTCTGCAAACAAGTGCTTTTTCGTAAGTTAAAAATAACGTACAATAAAATGAACCGTTAAGACAACGGTTCATCTTATTATACGTTATTTTCGTCGCGCGTTTTTGCAAACTGCATACTGGCTGGAATGACGAAAGTGACGTTTGCTTCATAATTTTTTTTTTTATAAACGCATAAGGAAATCTTAGCTGCCTATTACGCAAAAGCATTTTAAACTAGTTGAATTTTTGAGGTTATGAAAAATGATATTGGTAGTAACAATTGATTATGGTTTCCTTATGTCTATAGGTCTTTGTAACCGACAACAAAAATAATTGCTAGACTACTAGAATTTCGGCAGCGCCGCTATAATCTTACGCCCGCAATGCCACGATTTAGCAAAGTCTATAGAGAAAGAAAAAGCGAAGCTTAGTTAACTGAAACATTTGTTAAACAAACGGTAACCCACAAGGGACACTTTATATTAACAGAAACAATTGCCTGCTTAAAGTTTATACCTAAAACCATGTTCTTGTTCGAAAATTGAATTATGAATGCTCTCAAACACGGGCTGTTTGATCTGAAACCGGTTCAAACTAAGGAATCAGCAGAATTACAGTCACGTGTACTGCGTTCAACGAACCGGTGATAGCGGACCGTCGACGAGGGCACCTACTAACATTGGAAAAAGGTGTTAGAATATTTAGGGTGGGTCGCGTCACAGCTCACTCTATTTTGTTGGTTGTGACAAAAAAATAAGGTGATTCGAAGTTTTTTGTTGTCACTGGATGCCAGCAGAGCGTTAAGAAATGAGTAAAATACTTTTCTGTAATACGAGTATAAAATCGATTTAATGTGACTTTCAGTTTTCAGATGTAGCTGTGTATGATGTAGTAACTTATAAAACTCTTTGACTCCTAGGTCAAACAGTCTAGGACTGGTAGGTACGAAATGGAGTGAAAAAAAAACGCACCATGCATTTAGATAATAATCTACACTCCTCTTAAGTTATTTGGACAGCCATGACTCCTTTTGTTCGAAAAAAACGTAATTATCATCGATAGCTATTTATCATGGCTGGACACAAGTCCTTCAATCACAAGCCATCGCCATACAGGACACTCATTGTCCTGAATGCTGTACTCATTCAATTTCTGCAACAAAAAAAAAAAAATAGTAGATTATGCACCGAGGGGCTAAAGTTGTGTCTTATGTCACGGGCGTCATGTTGAATCTCGAGCGCAATGAAGGATTCGGGATTTAACTCACGAGCGAAGCGAGGGAGTTAATACAAGAATCCTGAATGCAGCGAGGGATTCAAGCTAGCCCAAGGCAAAGACACCTTTAGCCCAGAGGAGGATACTCTACTTTTTACACCTACTGTAAGAAAATAATAGCCATAGTACGAAAATTCGCGCCTTTATTGCGTCTACCAATAATTAGCCAAGACACGATCAATTCGATTTTCAAAAAAAAAAGTCTCTTTGTCGTGTGTGTCTATTGATATCATTCTCATGGAAGTGGCGTTTGTGTAAACTAAGCTTTATACAGGGCTGGTAGAATGGTTTTGGATGATTGGCTGTATGCATTTTGAATGTAGAACGTCATTGGAGGCGCTCGTAAAAATAGAGCATTTTTGATAAAATGTGATAAATCGACTGTAGTATAGATAGGTTTTATTATTTATTTATTTATTCACAAAATCCACAGCAATCTTAGCGCAGTTTACTTAAAATAAATTAACTAATGTTACAGCCAATTACTATTACGGTATTACGGCGCGGTACGGTATTTGTTATTATTAAATGATAAATGATTTTATTTTTGTAAGTAGGTTTGTACAAACACTTTTACACGTCAATCATGGTTTTTTAAAACTAGATGAGGTCGGCGTTTCCTATCTGACTACTCTGAGAAGAAAGGCCGAAACAAACTCAGAGGTCACAGTCTCTTTTAAAGTCCTGACATAATCTTGGTCAGGTTATATGAAGACCATGTAGATCGATGTCTGAGACGGTCTTTTGAAGAAAGAACCACACAGATTGAGAGGACCTGTCCAGTCAGTGCACGCATTTGTCAGAAATCGTGCAGCTCAACTCAAGACTTAAGGAGCTCAACGATTCGACGAACAATACCAAAGAAAGGACATTTGGGTAGGCCACATAAATTACTCAAACTGCCAGACCAAGAGAAAAAAAAAACAGAACAGAAAGAATAATAAAAAATATATATAAAAGTAACAAAATGACCCACATCGTCTTCACATTCACAAATCACAATAAATAAAATAATGTAATACTTTACAAAGTAAGCAAATGTCATTGTTTATAAAAAAATCATTAATGTCAAAGTGTATATAAAAAAAAAGGACGTTCCAAATGCAGAAATGTGAAGCAGCTCAATCCCAAGCCTTTTTGTCCTCAATATAATCTTTAACTGTATAAAAGGCTTTCTGGCACAACTTACGTTTAATGAATGATTTGAATTTATTGAGGCTTAGATCTTGAACGTGGCTTGGTAGCTTATTATAAAAGATTATTAATGCCAGTTTTAATGTTATGCCATTCCTTTTAAAAAATGGTACGTAGTTATCTAATTATTCTTACAATATTATGTCTTCGAAAACATGGCAACGATATGAAGAAACAGTCGTTATGATTTTGTAGGAAATCGAGAATATCATCCACGCGTAGTAAGGGTTTCGAGAATAGCTTTCCTCTTTCTGGCTCCAAAGGGTGTTTGTTAGTACTATACTACTGTCGGCGCATCACATATGCGCGTGATTGACCGAGCGGACGGCGCGGGGCGTCGGGGTACCGAACCCGGTACGCGACGGCCGCTGCGCGCCCCTCACTCCACTCGGCTCACAGACGCGCTCGACCACGGGCATTTCATTGTTCCTTTTATTAACTTTTGTAAATTATGGTATTACACCTATTTTAATACAGTCCACTTCTTTTATTATAAAGTCCCGACTGAGCCCAATCATTGGTCCTTCGAGGGAAAAAATAATTACTAGTATTGCCGTTTGCCGTAATTATCGCCGTTAACATCGTCGGTCGTCGTGTTCACCTTTGCGGACTTTGACCGCTCGCGAGCACCACGCGGTACGACCACGAAGAAAAGAACAAAGAAGTCGTTCCCGAGGCAGCCTGCATCGTCATCGTGGGAGCTGATGTCATTCTTTGGGAGTATATTACTGTATTTGAGTGAGTCCGTTCCAATTAGTTATTTTTCCGCTTTCTTTTTCTTGCCGAAAATCGTTGTTCATCTTCCTATATTTCAGTTTTCATATACTTAGTGCGCTTAAATATTAGTATTTTCATAGTGTTTTCTACAGCTAACGCATATTTTGTATCGAAAACGCTTGGTCATTAGCAAATTCTCACTTTGTTAACACGTGTTGAGTCATTGACCTTGACACTGATTCTCGATCCCTTTCAATAACGCACAGCTGTTTTGCAGTTTTTTATCTATTAAGTTCATTAGCATCAGTACATCCAGTTGTTATTTAACTTTACAATGGCAGATAATTTAAAAACATTGATAAAGAAACGTAGTTCCATTAAATCGAAGCTTACTATTTACAGCAACTATTTAAATTTAGTAAAAAGTAGTTCCGCAATATCTGAGTTGCAACGGTTAGATTTAGAGGAGCGTTTTAATAAATTTGAAACCTTACACACCGACTTTGATGCCTTACAGACACAGATCGAAGTGCTTTCCGATGACGACGAGTCTGCGTTGGCTGAGCGTGAGGACTTTGACCGCCATTTCTTCAACCTCGTGGCACTCACGCGCAGCCTGCTCGGTGTCTCGGCCAACGGTGCTGCGTCGGAGGCGGGCTTCAGAGATGCTGACTCAGGTGCACATGTTTCATTAAGGAATTCTTTTGTTCGTTTGCCTAAAATAGATTTGCCTCATTTCGATGGGAACTACCAATGCTGGCTTGAGTTTAGGGACACCTTTGGGTCATTGATTCACGACAATTCTAGCATAAGTGACATTAATAAGTTCCACTACCTGCGAGCTTCACTCCAAGGAAATGCGGCTTTAATTATTAAAAATATTGATTTTAAAGCCGATCATTATAATCTTGCATGGGACCTGTTGTGCGAACGTTACAATAACAACCGACTTCTTGTGAAAAATCAGTTTCAAGCTTTATTTGATGTCGAACCCATTACAAAAGAGTCAAGTGTTACCATCAGAAACCTTGTTGATGTGATTAATAAAAACGTAAGGGCACTAACTACTTTAAAAAAGCCCACTCAGTATTGGGACGACATTATTATTTATTTCATGGTTAAAAAATTAGATTTAATAACAAGTCGTGACTGGGAAGAGCATAGAAACAATACGTTTAAAGATGATCCTACTTTAATACAATTTTGTTCATTTTTAAGCAGGAAAGCGGACTGGTTAGAATCAGTGGAGTATAATCATAGTTCTACTGAAATCAATACTATTGTCGCCTTAAATAATAGTCAAGCAAAATCAAACAAATAAAAAATTGGACAATAATAATAAAAACAGAAAATGTCCACTTTGCTCCCAAGCACATACATTATTTAAATGTGAATCTTTTAGAAATTTGTCAGTAGAAAAACGCATACAAAAGGCAATTGAATTTAACGTTTGTATAAATTGCTTACGCTTTGGACATAATTCTAAAAAATGTAGATTTTCACATTGCAAATATTGCAAAATAAAGCACAATACGCTTTTGCATTTGGAAAGTAACGAGCTCAAACTTGCTTCCGATCCATTGCCTTCTGCCATGCCTTCTGCACTGCCTTCTGCTTTGCCTTCCTCAAATGTTGTGCTTTCAGCCAATTCCATGCAGCTTGCTACTTCTTCGCATGTTTTACTGTCCACAGCTATGGTGAACGTGACTGGCGTGACGGGTAAGAAGTACACTGCGCGCCTACTGCTGGACAACGGCAGTACGGCAAACTTTGTTACGCAGAGCTTATCAGAGAAGCTGGGTTTGTTGCGACTATTGACCAGCGGGTCATAATGAAATCCAGTACAACATTATGGACCGGCTGTGCCCCCGGCCACTAATGACTCACTTTAGGTTAAGGTTGCTTGACATTATAATTTAACATTTTCGAGCAGGTGGTGTGAAAAAACACTTTTCATAACAGTCTCATCTATTTTTCATTCCTGTAAGTACTCATTAAGAGTATCTAAGAGTTATGGGCTGCAATGCTGTGCATTCATAAGATAATGGCTGTAGCTGGCGGCCGTTTAATTGCATCGCTGGCTGTGACTATAATGTTGGTTGTACAATGGTCGATTCCATTTTTACCGACTTCAAACAAAGGAGGAAGTCGGTGGCAAAAAACTAAAACTAAAATACAGATCCCAAGACACCGACTGCCGAATTCAAAGTTATTTCGCAATTTTAAGTTAATTTCTTTTTGAAATCGATTTAATTTTTTCAAATTACTTTTTTATTTGTTATTCTGGGAATGAAACAGCTAGAATTATATTTATGGAGAAATAGTCTAATAAAAATATAGTAACATCTCTTGGAGATGACTAATACAGTGTTTAACAAATAATTATGGAACATAGCCAATGGGTAAGAAAGTAGACGTTCAGTACATTTTTAGGATAAGTAATATCCTAAAAAAATCTTGTTTTGACGCCGAACCTGTTTAATAATCTTGCCTCCGCGAAAGACTTATTTTATTATTCATCCCTCTATTATACGAAGAACTTTCTTGAGCAGCATGTATTTATATAAGGTCTCGTTATCGTAAGAATTGAGTCTACCTATGTTGAATTAATCCTAAGTTTTATACCCCTTATCATTCCTATAGGATATTTTATAATTACTTATTGAATAGTAATATCGATGTTGTTTCAGTCAACTAATAACAACTTACAGCTAATACCTGTCTTTGCCCTAAAAATGTAGTCTAATTCATTAAAAACAATTCTATAATTCATACTCGAAAGAACCTAGTACATTACAGTTAGCGCCAAGTTCTCTTAAACGTTCTGAAGATAAATAGTAGCTCGCACACTGTCGTTAATTGCTTCTGGCAGAGTACATAGCCTCAAGTGCAGCACAAAATGTAGCTTTTTATCATAGCTGCTAACTAATGAGTTGTGCGCCGTTGTGCACTAAGAATATTAACTTGGCCATGTTTTTAGGGTTCCGTACCAAAATGGTAAAAAGGAACCTTTATGGTGCGAATCAGTCTGTCAGTCAAAGCTATCTCAAGAACTACTAATGCTATCTCCTTGAAATTTGAAACAGATTTGAAAGAGATGATGTGTGCCCAACTATTTTTCAAATAAGAAAGAATTTTTTTTTTTTTTTTTTGCGACTGGGACTGAAAGGGGGTCTGAAAAATTGGGGCTACTAGAAAATATGGGGTATTATATGAAAGAGCGCAGTTTGCACATTCTCAAACATTTTTTCTTTTTTAGGCCGCATAGTTTTCGATTTTAGATGAAAAATGTAAAATAAATACCGTTCCCCCCTTATTTCCGAAGTTTGCTAAGTGAAAAATCTGAAATAATTTAATGTGATAGAAGTTTATGTAAAGATTACACTCTCTACATGCATACTTTTTCAGAAATCATCAACAAAAGTTACAATAGTACCGCTATCGTTTAAGAGATAGCGCTGACTTAGAGAACTGCAATATTCTACACCGCAGCGCGCAGTGTTATCATTCGGTGATGAATATAGGCCTGCTAATGAAAATTTAATAGGTAACATATTATTATGATTGTACGGAACCCTCGGTGCGAGAGTCCGATTCGCTCTTAACCGGTTTTTTGTTTTTATTCTTCTGTTTCTTTCCTGGTGGGACCAGGAAAGAAGGGAATCAAGACGTCCATCGATGTATCATCGCGGCAACAATTGGATGAGATTGCGTGGTTAGATCAGATAGGCAGTCGCTACTGGTACTTAGCTGCATTCGGTTTGACTTCAAGCTAACCCCAACATAGTTGGGAAAAGGCTAGGTAGATGATGATGAGATTGCAGGATTCGCCAATTTTCAGGACCTGAAACTACCAGGTCACTAATTTGACTTTGATACATATTAATACACGTTTTTCTGTCAGTTGGCTGACATTCGTGGATCTTTGACAGTCGTTACGGGTAGTTAGAAGCCCGAGAGTCTGATAACGTCTTACCAAGGGGTAACGTATTACCCAGTAACTGGGTTGTGGAAGATAGGCAGTCGCTCCATGTAAAATACTGGTATTCAGGTGCATCCGGTTAGACTGGAAGTCAACTCCAACATAGTTGGGAAAAGGCTTGGCAGATGATGACTTTTCTGTTAGTTGTAACTGTTGTCTGTAAGTTGTATTATGAATTATGTGTAGGATTTTTTTTTTATCTTGAATGACATATTTATTTGAAAATAAGCAACATGCTCAAAGCGACACAACAAATCTTGAAGCGCGCTAAAGAATTAATACGAACAATTAGTCAAAAATCAAAGTCAAAGTCAAATGATAACAAAATTTAAAACGCCATTCTGTATGTATCATCTTCAAACGATTGACAGATTGCATATGTATTTGATAATGATGATGATGATTATGATTATGATGATGACGTTATTTCTATAAGTACTGTTATTCACTATAGTAAAAATGTAAAGGAGGTAGGTTATTTAAAGGTAGAACTAAAAAAAACTTAATTTCCTGCTAAGCACTACTTATACACTTAAAGTGTTAAATCCACTTCGTTATGCGGTTACACACGGATGTTATTCGAGCCGTGGAGCGTTATATTGCCTAGGCACGTCTGTAGTGCGTTTGGAAAAATTATGATAATGAAACAAAAGTACGCGGACATTCTCAACAAACTGTTTGACGTAGGTGGGATTTTTTGTTAAATAATTATGTAGATTTTTATTACAATCTGATATTTTCTAACTGGTTAAAATTTTGCAGAATTAAATCTTGTTAGCCCAATAAGACCTTTAGACTAGATAGGGGAATACTCCCAAAAAAATTATGACAATGTGTGAAAGAGTGTCGTACGCGTTATACAACGTTATTTTTAGTATACGCGAACCCTGAATATAGTTTGTACAGAATAAGTAACTGAATCGGTTCCAATAATTTTTACCCCATGTTATATTTTGTCCCAAAAATATTTAAAAAAGATTAAAAGTTGGACAACGAGCGCCACTAAGTAGGTTATCCAATCTCCGCGCCGAACGGTTAGGTACCTAGGTCATCAATCAATGAGATCAATCAGTCAGGATCAATGAGCGCAAGACGGCGCGGCGCGAGTGGCGCGGGTGAGCATGTTTTTATATGGACAAACAGGTAACTTAACAAGCTCTGACTTTGTGATTTTTTATGTTCCATTTTTGAAATTTTGTACATAGATTCTTTACATAAAAATACTAGACACGTGTTTCGGGTTTCACATATACTAAAAATAATGTTGTATAGATGTCAACGAGAGACATGATTTATTAAACTCACTAACAACATTGCGATATTGGCATGTAACTAATAAACGTAATCTATTGGTCACACTGACTCTCTACGTGAGTGTAGTAGGTACGTGAGTTATATAAATATATATATAGGTCACGGTCGGTAGGTAGAGGCATAACCATCGACGGGTATAAATAAATAAAAGAATGTAGATAGCATTTTTATACCTCATGTATGGAAGTCCATAGATCATAAAAATCCCATAAATATAATCACAATTATTTTTAATTTGAATTTATTCATAGTTTTGAATGCGTTCATTTTTGTGCAGTAAAAACTCATCGATATGCCTTTTGTTAGTATTTTCATTGGAAACGAGTGGACGGATTAAATATGAAATAAATACTGTTACACCACACCGGTCCGGCTGATCGGCTTAGCTTTCAATACAATAGTGGCTCTTTCCATTCAGCTTGTCTGATCAATGCCCTAAATTGATGAGGAAAGTGGTGTGATGACTGGTACCTAGGACCCACCGAATTATTTTTTAGCTTTTGAGTAGGTACATACATTATCTACATAATTATTACTTATTTTTACTTATTTTATTCCCATGTTTTTAGTTTTTATTTAAACTCTATGATCCGCCATGCACTGTGTTTTACTTGTTAAGCCCTTTCATTTGATACCCATTACCCATATTGAAACAAATATGAAATCTGGCATTACGTGGCCATCTTAGATTTGAATTTTTTATAGTGTACAGTATTCTACTAGTCAAGCCCTTTCATTTGATACCCACATTGAGGGGGTTGTGAAAAAATATGTAATCCGCCATTTTGTGGCGGCGGCCATCTGGAATTTACAATGATAGTGATTTAATTAAATGTACTTTCATCAAAACTAAAGGTGTGTACCAAATAACAGATCAATCTGCCAACAGAAAGGGGGTAAAATTTCAAGTACTATAATTGACCAAAATAAATAAATAAACAAATAAGTAAATAATAAACAGGCCAGGCTAAATAAAACCGTTTAAAAAAATCGCGCCGACCCAAAATAAATTGGGATATGGGCAGGGGAATGTTAATGAAGAAGCAACGATGACCTAAATAAGTTATTATTTATTACCTACCTATTACATTTTTAAGTTTTGCCTTGGTATTTATTTAGTTTATCAATACGAACAAAAGCCTTAATTACAATATACAAGCTTACACTAAAATATATACATTTTGTACATTTAAATAACAAAAAATAAAGAAAAAGAGACGAGCCCATTGGGCATCAAAAAATTAAACTATCTATTATTATGTAAGGTACTTGCCAAACCAAATAATATTTAAATAAACCATTTCCTCGAAAGCTTGGACCAACCAGTTTAATTATGCTTATAATACAGTCAGGAAAATTTGCCTTTTCTAACAACTCTCAAAGAATGACAGTTCTTGAATATACGGACAATTTAATTTGCTAGTCAGTTCACATAACAATTCATTTCCCTGATTTTACTTACCTTATGGTATATTGCAGAGTACAAATGGACCCACCAGATATTTGCAAATGAGGTCTTTTTGTTCAAATGCATCTCCATCAGTTATGGACAGACATTGCAATTGGAAAGCTCAAGTAGATAATGTATTGGGGGCGCCCTTATAAAATGGTCCCCCCCTGGACCCCCCCGCTGACGCAGAGTCTCCGCCCCCAGCTGGTGGAGGAGGTGGTGAGCGCTCTGTTCCCTTCACGGGGGAGTACACTCCCCCGCCCATGGCTCCGCCACTTGCGGTGCCCGAAGCGGACCACGCGGACGACGACGACGACATCCCTAAAGAGACCGGAGTAGAACTGAGAGCGGCAGTAGGTAGGCTGAAGGCCAAAAATACCGCCCCAGGACCCGACGGCTTGCCAGGTAAAGCCTGGGTCCTGGCCTCGAGGGCTCTCGGGCCTTGACTGGAGGCATTCTTAAGCGCATGTTTGGAGAGAGGCCAGTTCACACTCTGTTGGAAGACGGGGAAGCTGGTCCTCATTCGGAAGCCAGGGCGCCCTGCGGACTCTCCGTCCGCATACCGGCCCATCGTGCTGCTCGACGAGGTCGGCAAGCTCTTTGAGAAAGTGATTGCGGGCCGCCTCGGGCACCTGGTGAGGACGGGGCCGGATCTTGCGGACAGCCAGTTTGGCTTCCGCAAGGGGCGCTCGCGGCTTGACGGTAGACGCCATCATGCGCGTGAGAGCCCTCACGACGGGGGACGCGGTGTCCCGGGGTGGGGTCGTCGTGGCGGTGTCACTCGACATCGCCAACGCGTTCAACACCCTGCCCTGGAGCTGCATTGTGGAAGCACTCCGGTATCACCGGGTGCCACCCTACCTCCGTCGAATAGTCGAGGCGTATCTGACGGACAGAGCCGTCATCTACCCCGGTCGCGATGGGGAGTGGAACCGGCGAGAGATGTCGTGCGGTGTCCCGCAGGGATCGGTTGTCAGGCCGCTCCTGTGGGACATCGGCTACGACTGGGTGCTGCGGGCCGACCTCCCTGATGGCGTCAGCGTGGTTTGCTACGCTGACGACACGCTGGTCCTGGCGCAGGGGAGGTCGCATCAGGCGGCGGCCGACGCGATGACACGCAGGATTGCGATAGTCATGGAGAGGATCCGGCAGTTGGGTCTCGAGGTGGCATTGCACAAATCCGAGGCCATGTCGTTTCATGGACCCCGGAACCCGCCACCATCGGGATCCCAACTAACGGTAGGAGGGGTTCACATCGGCGTCGAGATGACGATGAAATACCTGGGTCTCGCAAACAGCCGGCGGAACTTCGTGGAGCATTTCCGACGTTTGACCCCCAAACTGGAACGGGCCAAGGCCGCCTTCAAGCGGCTCTTGCCCAACCTAAGGGGGCCAAACGCCTCCTGCCGGAGGCTTTACGCGGGGGTCGTGCGGTCGATGGCCCCATACGGGGCCCCGGTGTGGGCGCATTCACTGCGGCGGCGAGCCGCCCACTACCTGAACGCGCCCCAGAAGGTGGTAGCCATAAGGCTTATCCGGGGATACCGCACGATCTCGGGCGAGGCGGCAAGCCTCCTTGCCGGACTGCCGCCATGGGATCTGAGGGCGATAGTCCTCACGCGCCTGTATGAGTGGCGCGTGGAGGTACTACGCCGGGGGGAGGATCCGCTTCCGCGGCAAATCGCTGCGGAGCGGAGGGATCTCCGGCGCGATCTCATGGCGGCATGGAAAGAACGACTGTCGCAACCCAGGGCACGCCGCGATATCGGCGATAAGACCCCTCTTTGAGGAGTGGCTAGAGAGGCGCCACGGCGCCCTCACCTACCGCCTGACGCAGGTCCTCACCGGACACGAAAGTTTCGGGAGGTTCCTGCACATCATCAGGCGGGAGGAAACGCCCGGGTGTCACCATTGCCAGGATCGCCCAGAGGACACGGTGGAGCACACGGTGGAGGTCTGCCCCGCTTGGGCGGAGCACCGCCGTGTCCTTGTAGAGGCGATCGGCAGCGGCGGCGATCTCTCGCGTCCGGCCCTGGTGCAAGCCATGGTCCGGGGCGAGAGGGAGTGGGAGGCAGTCACCTCCTTCTGCGAAGCAGTCATGCTAGCGAAGGAGGTGGCGGGATGGTTCAGCGAGAGAGCCTCCCGACTCAGCCGCCGCGGGGGACGCACCCGGCGTCGGGAGCCACGTGACGACTCCCGGCCACCGTAGGCGCGGGCCTGCGGGCGGAGAGTAATGGGTAGCTCACCGTCCAATCAGGACCAGGCCCGTGCCGGACGGCGCGTACGTGTTCCACGCGCGCCTCAAAGAGATGTCAGCATCGGGGAGGGGCCCATTAGGGCCGAAGCCTGCCGGGTCAGCGGGATTGTCCGAAAGGGTTACCGCTAGCCCGGAACATAAAGGGCTAAGGAAGGAACACGGGTGGGTTTTAGTCAGTAAGAGTCTGACACTCCCTTCCGCTCCATCCAGAGCGGGAGGAGTCATTTGATGAAAAAAAAAAGTAGATAATGTATGTGAGAAAATAAACAAATTCGTATTTGCACTTAGGAGGATCAAAAATCTATCAGACATTCAAACAGCCTTATTGGTATACCATAGCCATGTTTGTTCTGTTTTAAGGTATGGAATAACTATATGGGGAATTCAACTGATGCCCAGAGGGCATTCAGCCAAAAAAAAGTGTGTAAGGTCAATTTTCAATCTTAAGTGGACAGATTCTTGTAAACCTGTATATATTAAGCAAAAGCTGCTTACCCTCCCGTCTTTATTCTTATTTCAAACCAGAAATTTTGTAAGAAAGAAGTTAGGTACTCCCTTCTTGAAATAGATGAAAAGGCTATGTCAAAGAGGAAAGTAGTACAAAAGCCACTAGTAGTCCCGAGTAATAGACTAAAAGTATGCAACAAAAATTGTTATACCATGGCGGTGAAAATATATTACCACTTAGCCGAAGAATTTAGAAGTGCTACAGATTTAGAATTTTATAGAAAGCTATATAACTAGTTATGTGAGAGATATTTTTATTCCGTCAATGAATATTTTGAATGTGAAATGTAAAACTTATTTATTATAATTATTATGACATCTGATCTACTTATTTACGTTACTTAAATAATATTGAAACATTTTCATTATTCTTGCAAATTTTCATTGACATGACATCATTATTATTAATCGCTATTTTTAATATAAATTAATATTTTAAAGGAATATAATTGTATAAATTAATTTTATTAATTTTTGTAATCCAAATTTAAATTAAGAAATTGTTATTAGTATTTTTAGGTTATTGCTAATTACTAAATGTGTACTGCATGCTATAAGTATAACCGAGATGTAAAATCTAAATATTTGCACGGCCGAAATGCCGAATATAGTGAAACCCATAGAGATCTTAAGAACTTATGTTAGCTACGTATTTTCTTGCAAATAAATATGTCATTCATCAAATATGAAACAAGCAATAACTCAGCTTTGAAAGCCAAAATAGCTCCTGGCGGTAGATTCCATGTAGTTTGAAAGGGCTCTAATCTATACACTGGATGATGTTGATGTTGATTTAGGAACTTTTCCTGACCTCATGAAGAGTAGTAAAGTCATACCATTATTTAAATATGGTAATGAAAATGACGTTGGCAATTTCAGGCCTATTTCCATCTTACCTGCATTTAGCAAAATATTTGAAAAATTAATACTCAAGCAGTTGCTAAGACATTTTAATTTAAATAGCCTCCTTCATAATGAACAATATGGCTTTACAAAAGGTCGTTCGACTACAGATGCGGGTGTTGCTTTGCTGAAACACATGTATAATGCATGAGAGAATTCTAAAAATGCTATTGGAGATTGGATTTTCTGTGATCTCTCCAAAGCCTTTGATTGCGTGCACCATGACACGCTTTTACGTAAACTACGTCATTACGGTGTCCAAAACGAAGCTCTCAACGTAATAAATTCTTATTTACATAATAGGTTCCAATGTGTGGATGTTAATGGTGTGAAATCTTCCGGGCTACCAGTTCAGTTAGGTGTACCACAGGGCTCAATACTGGGTTCTTTCTTGTTTCTAGTATATATCAATGATTTACCATTCCATTTAAAGGGCATCTATGACGTTGTACTGTTTGCAGATGATACCTCTCTTATTTTTAAAGTAGACAGGAATAGACAAGATCTTGACGACGTAAACAGTGCGCTCTCAATAGTTACGGATTGGTTTACGTCAAAAAACCTAGTTCTCAATGCCAAGAAGACGAAATGTGTAAAGTTCGCCTTACCGAATGTTAGAAATCTGAAACTGTGGGCTCGGCAGTTTTTCTGGGAATAACAGTATATGCCAAACTTCAGTGGAGACCACATATATCAAGTCTAGCAGGAAGGCTCAATTCAGCTGCCTACGCCGTCAGGAAAGTAAGACAATACACTGACGTTGATACAGCTCGTTTAGTCTATTTTAGTTATTTTCACAGCGTTATGTCCTACGGTATTCTGCTGTGGGGCAAAGCCGCTGATATACAAAATATATTTGTCCTGCAAAAACGAGCTGTTCGAGCAATATACCAGTTAGGTGCCAGAGTTTATCTAAGAGATTTTTTTAAAGATATTGGAATTCTTACGCTTGCATCACAGTTCATCTTTGCCAACATTTTATATATTAGGCAAAATATACACTTGTATACTAAAAACAGTGATATTCACAATGTTTCACCGGCTTCATAAGGTTCATAACTCATTTGTTGGGCTTGGTATAACCTTTTGTAACTTGCAAGCTACCTGCTTCATTACTAGATTGCCTTTTAATACATTTAAAGCTCAAATAAAATCCAACCTTTGTTCAAAGGCATACTATTCCATCAACGATTACTTAAACGATAAGAAAAGTTAATCAGGGCGACCAACTAGTCGCCCTGATTAACTCAAGACAATGTTTATGTTCTTTCTCCAGAATTAGTTTACTGACAAGTTATATGAGTTCATATAATTGTTTTTTATTTAATTTTTTTTTTAATTTACTTCTGAAATAAATTGCAAACTATAGTTTTGTATAATTTAGAAGCATTTTTGTTTTAATTTTTGTAAATGTAAGAACCATGTTTCCGTTTATTATGATTTTTTGATGTTGACTTGAAAGAGCATGGTAGTTGAGAACTTGTCATGCTCACTTAAATGTCTCACCGATGGTGGCGCGTGTTTTGGTTCATTCGGTTCCCTACAAACTGTTTGAGCTGGATGGTGCTGATCCACGCGTCATGTTCGTGGACGGGCGCCGTCGGTTGAGACTGGTCATCTCTTAACTGCCATTGCTTATTTTTAATCTTATATTTTAAATTGTTTCTTCATTTCTGTCTTTTTTTTTACATTGTTCTCACATATAGAAGCAACAAGAATAATGTACCCAGGATTTTGTAATATCTTGATTTAAAAGAGTGTCCATGGAGTTTCTTGCCCGTTCTTCTCCATAGAGATCTACGTTTTGGAATGGGCAACTAGCTTCAACTTTCGGACTAACTGACAGACTATTTAATTTTGACAATTCAAAAGTGCTTGTTAATGATACAATGACAAGGTTTAATTGAAATAAATGCTTTGAGTTTGAGTTTGACCACATAAAAGCAATGCGGCTCTCTTTAACGAGGCAACGTTTTTGCTGATGGCTGAAGTTATTGCTAATTATGTTTTGCATAAAAGTCTAATTAAAGCCATAGTAAAAATGATCATATTTTTATGCAAAATGGTCAGATAACTGCTAATAGCCGTGAATGTTGTGCGCGGTAGTAACAGGCGCTGAATTATTCTCCAACGAGTAAAAAATATTTGAGTATCTTAAATGGATTTTTGCTATCACTTATGGCAAGAATGTGAAGACATGGACCTACGAGATCGTAGAATACTCACTGTGCCTTAATTTAGAACTACAATAACGTACTTGTTAAAAGTTGTTCAGTTTGATGGTCTATACCTGGCTGGTCTTTGCAGACTAACCCTGTATACACATTAAACACATTTTGACCGAACCAATAATTTAACTGAGAATGAAAACAAATGCTTGGTCATTTTTCAAAATTCCAATAACAATCTAGCATAGTTTGTTGCTACCAAAAACGCAAGCTTTAGTTAAAAACCGTGAATAGGAAAGGCCGCAATTATTTAGAAACCATCTGTGACGCAGTCTGTGGAGCGTGAAGATTGCTCGATATTTCTTACATTATTTACGTTTTCACTTTTTATACAACTGATATTTAATTTGTACCAAGTTATCAAATATTTAGAGAACGAAAACAATAGTTTGTCCATTTTTCAAAATTCCAATAACAATCAAACATAGTTTGTTGCTACCAAAAACGCGAGCTTAAATAAAATGTATCGTTTCGTCGGCGTGAGGAATAGCAATAAATCCTATAGTGGGATGATGTATGAGATCGTATTTATTTGGAGAGCTAAGCCTCCATAAATCACCATAGACGTGAGAGTTTTATACAACCTCCTTTGAATATAGTAGCACTATGCTTTTATTGGTTAAGTATTTTTTTAAACTGCCTCTGCTCTTTAAGACTATTGGTCCAAAGATTCTCGAAAAGAACTCAATGACAATTTTCCTAACCTGGGGGAGATTAGGAAAATTGTCATGAGTTGTTAATCAAACATTCTCAAAGAAGCGGGGTAAATACGTTACACACTGGCAATTGCAATGCCTTTAACTTTTTTTAAATTCAAAAACATTCATTGTGTTGTTTATGTTGCCGTTGTCGAGCAGACTCTGAAGCAATGGATTAGGAATTTCCTTTGAATCCTTCAAATTTTGTAAGAAAGTTTGTTACGCACTTGCCCCTTTACTAATAAACTTATTATATCAGATGAATAGTTACACACCGATTACTCTCTTTCAGTCGTCAGTAATTTGACTTTCGAAAGAAGGAGACAAAGCGTTGTGTAACTATACAGGCGCTATTCGGCGTGTATTAGTAAGAGCTTAATCTCCAGTTTCAATGTATTTCTGTACAAACGTGGTTTTCATTAATTTCATTAAGGTTAAAATAATTCGCTTACTTTTTAAAAATGAAGGCAGCGTTACAGGGATGAGTTTTACATTTGTTTTCATGTGGCCAGTGTTATTTTACACACGTGATTATGAAAAATAATGTTTACCATGAGACGTTTTTATTATAATTTCTATTTTTATACGAAATAGCAACTTTTTAAAGCCGTTGTTAGTTTAAAAGCCTACGCATTCTGTGTATAAAACAATAGTGTAGGTGTTTTGGTCATGGAGTATTTAAAAGGCAGATGTGAGTGGAAACGCCGGAGGGGACGCCTTAGAGGGATTTCAGAAAGGTCAGGTGCGTAGTACTCGAAACAGGCGTGCGTGTATGACAAGGGGTATGAACGCAAACGAAGCAAAAGGAGTACATAAGGGTCGTAGCAGGTGTAGATATGCTAAATTTATCTACCAAATAAATTGAAAACGGAACGTTTTACAAAGAATCTGAGGATTAAGCTAACCGGAAGGAGTTAGAATAACAGACAATCGTTGTATTGATCACGTTGGAAATAATTACTTTTAACACTGGGTTGTGGAGGTCAGACAGGCAGTCGCTCTATGCAAAATACTGGTGTATTTTACACTTTTCAGCTGCACTTGGTTAGACTGAAAGCCGACTCCAAAATAGTCGGCAAAAGGCTAGGATGATTGATTGATTTTAATAATGTTTGTAGGTAGTAATTATTATTCAATATCAGTCTAAAATAAACTGTTTATACATGCTTCTACTTTGATTGCCTTGCTTTAAATCAGTGGAGATTTCCTCGGTGATGAAGCAATAACGCCGACTACTAAAACTCGCGGAATATGCGACGACACGCGTTGAAGTTACATCATATATAACTTGAGGGGTTGGTATAATATCAAGTAGTACCTACTTACTGCCGACGAATGTTATGGAACTTAATGATCCAACTTTAAAATATATTTATCAGATATTATACAATAGGTATAATTTGAAATCCGAAGCATTGTTCTATGTCCTATGTCCCACTGTTTTGGGCTAGAAAAAAAAGGAGAAGATTTGTCATCTCACCGTCATCCTTCAACTCAGAGCTGATTATTATTTGCAGCTATACCTAAGTATTTTTTTTTTGTACTGTCTTAGATATGCTTTACTCTTGTCGACCTAAGTCGGATCTCACTCAACAACGCCAAATGCCCCGGAAACGCGTTTTTAATTAATTTGTATGTAGAAGCCACGCGTGGTGGCACGTGTCCCGCGCAACAGAGCGTGGCGCGTGGTAGTGTGAGGTCCGCCTTACATACTGCTACAGGCCGACCGGTTAACTGAGACGCCTGAGGTAGCAGCGCGATGCGGGAAGGGTATGGTGACATGATGCGAGAGCTCAGTGATTTGTCAACTTGTGACAACTATCACCCTTTCCGCACCGCGCAGCTACCTCAGCAACAACGTTTCAGCCTATAATTACTACCTTTTTTTTTAGTTTTCGGGGGTAACCTTCAAAAGGCACCCGACCTCCGGGGAGGGAGGTCGAGGAGTGTGGGATTAGTGAGCTACGTTAAATAAGATGTGAGTAAATAAGGAAAAATTCCACAATTTATACAACTGACTTACAAACCTTCTTCAAACCGGTAACATCGTGCACAAGCTATATCTCTTTAAATTTCTCTAAAACTATGAGCCATAAAGCTCAGAAGCTTGAGAGAAAAGAGAAATGCTCCTGATATAAAGCAATAACGTTGTCGTCGCACAGTGTTTCAGTTTCAGCAAATTGTCTGGGCGAAAATCTGGCGAAACATGATATTTATTGCATTCGTGTGTTTAAAGTGAAATTTTGCCATTATTTTGAAAGATCTATCTCATTTTAAAACTTTTTGGTAAAGTGTACTCTAAAAAGAGGTACGGAGATTGGAATGCCGCAGTCATTTGTTAAATACATTTGGTAATATCGTCCAGATTCCAAATAAAATTTAATAATAATAATTGTAAATTTCTGGTATTCAGCTGCTTCCTGTTAGACAGCCGAGCCCTACATAGTAGTTGGGAAACAGCAGGTGATGATGAATATCGTCCAGATTCCAGTCTCCCGGTTCCGCTAGGAATGCCGTGGAATATTGATAGATGGAACTTATGAAGATAGAATATAATAAATAGAATAGAATAATTTTTATTCATAAGTTCACATAAGTATAAATTACAGATATCCCCACGTAAATAATGTTATGTAAGTTTCCAAAATGAAACCCGTTCTTACAGATAGAAAGTCATCTTAAAAGCCAGTCTCTTCATTTCACCGGTGAGGTTCAGGTTTTTCTGGTAATTTTTTTTTTTTGTGTGCCTTCATCTGGGTCAAATAATCTTATTTTCCTTCTTTACTGAATTATTCTGTACACTAGCTACTTCTCAAGGCACACAGTGCGTCGTCACTAATTCGCGGACGGTGTGCTCCGGCGCGAGAGCGGCGCACACACAATATTGAGCATAGTTCGCGAAACTACCGCGGAATACTAATCTTTTTCATACCTGAAGGTAGCACGAAATGCCTTCTGTCGTCTTTAGCCTTAATTTTATCATCCACGACAGTAATTACGATTAAGGAACGCGACGAGATAGCAGATATTTATTGATTGAGCTTTTTTTCGAACTAAACTTTTATATTAAGTAGGTGTATCTATTCTTCTCCATACGAAAACTACCTTTTGGAAGGGGCTACCAGAATCGTTTCTATTTTATTGTAATTTTTGACGTTCAAAACTGCCATTTTATATGCTTAATTGAAATACATGCTTTGGTTTTTGCAACTGTAACCCTTTGACCACCTTTGTTTGGTGTATGGTCTATGTTGTATGATCTAACACGGCAAATTGACGTAGGGTATCATTTCGCTAAACAATAACCCTACTACTAATAATAAACGTACCACTAATAAACGTACTATATCAGATGAATAGTTACTCATCGATTTTACAGTCGCTCCATGTAAAATACTAGTATTCAGCTGCATCCGGTTAGACTGGAAGCCGACCCCAACATAGTTGGGAAAAGGCTAGGCAGATGATGATCAGTTACACAACGATTTCTCTCTTTCAGTCGTTAGTGATTTGACTTTCGAAAGAAGCAGACAAAGCGTTGTGTAACTATACAGACGCTATACAATGTTTATTAGAAAGGGATACAATTTTACCCGACTTTACATAAGAGTACCTACCGTATTTTATACGATGAAAAAATATACTTAAGTACATACGCCAGCACATCAAGCTACCCGAATCTGTCAAATTTTTCCAATCAACTTTGAACCTAATGCTTTAGCGATAAATTTGAAAATCTATTAAAGAAATTTGACACATTGTAAACAGTCATTGACACATGAATTGGCATCTGAGATACAGTTCAGGATCAGTAGCGGCCCTAGGGCGGTGCGAGCGGTGCGACGGCACCGGGCGCCGTCATGGGAGAGGCGCTGAAATCAACTGAAATGCGACCACCACTGGTGGCCGCATTTCGGTTGATTTCAGCGACTCGACGAACCCGATCGTCCACAAGCAAGCAAGCAACTGCATAAACATACATTAATCATAGGAACATGGTACATAGAGGAGCACCACGTTATATTTTGCACCACCTAAAAAATATTCAAGGGCCGCTGTTCAGGATAGATCAAGTCTAGAATGGATATATAACGGTTTTTGAGAGCTTTGATAATGATCACGAGAGATTTTCGCACGAAATTTTCAGAGGTGGCTAGTTTCCATTTTTCTTAACAACGCCGATGGGTCATCTTAGATTTCTGGGGCCCGAGACCTAATAGTGTTTCCACTATTTATATTTCAGTCAGTCTTCTCAGCCTCTTTCAAATTAAACTACAGCTAACTTCACAGCAACAAGTAGTTTCTAAAGCTTTAATACTAAATTATATAAACAAAACATACAAAACCTTATTGGCTTCAATCAATCAAACAATCTTTCAAACTTCAATCGTAGCCTACAACAGACCTACTACTCATAACAATCAAAGCTCGCTATTATGTGAACAGTAACAACAACCTATCGTTGTTGTAAGTCTAAGCAGAATGAATTGCTTGTACGGCAGATGAGCTCCTAATTTATGGCGTGTTCCGGACAATTAATGCTCCACTAATTACTTTGAATGTGGAAATATACTCGTGTACGGTTCAGCTCGTAGACCTTCATTTTAAAACATGGTAAGTAATTTTCTTCTTCCATAGTATTGGCATTGTGATGTGATGTGGCAACCGAACTGCAGAATATTCTCACTGATTAACCTACACCCATTTTCCCAATATAATAATATTACAAACACATAGGGCTTTTCAACTTTGCCTTTAAGGGTGATATCAAGTCGGCAGGCCTTCGGCTGTATCCTTGCAGCTACTCGGAACCTCCGGTGGGTACTTTCTGACTGTTGGGGATCAAACCCCGCGCGGTTTGTATAACCAGGTGGCGTGGTCAACGCGTCATCGGCAAGCAGAGTTGCGACACAACGGCGAAAAGGCTTAGACTGAATACCACTCGCTTACACGTTCTCCACCGCGACGGACGATACTCTTCTCTTACTCAATTTATTAATAGTTAGTCCAGGAAAGTTTATATTTGTTAATAAGAACGGCAATAAACCTTGCTCCTAAAATACAGTCCAGTTTCATTCCACCCCGAGCTAACACTTACTTTCGATAAGGCCAAACAACCAACTTGTTTTACTGTGGCGGCATCTGAAATAAATTTGTAATAAATTGCGCTTGATATAATATTCTCGGGTATTCCCACATCTCATTTTGTTCCTGTGTCATACCCAAATATAGTATCGTAAAACAAATGAGCCACGAGCCACTACAAAGCTCTGTAAACTACAAATCAGATAAAGATGAATAATCACCCTCGCTTCAACTAAACTAAATGGGAACCTTTCTCATCAAATGATGTGTTGGGCTGAGATTAGAGTCATTTCAGTGGATTTTGTAATGTTTTGTTAAAGTTTTAGGAAATGTTTTTAGTAGAACTTCGCTCAATTTCTGGGTCTATTTTATAAAGGGGAATTGTTGTAGAATACTAAGGTGACTACATGACCTAAAGGGCGGTCTTTGTCGGACTCCATAGAAAAGAAAGATAAGCACGTAATTTATTGCAAAATATGAAGCAATTATCTATTTACAAAAAATATTTTGTTTGGAATAAAAAATTAATCAGAATCAGAGTCAGAATATTTATTTGTGAAACATAGGTACTTTAAAGGTCTTTATTTTTTTTTCTCGGATGGGAAATCATCAAATGACCCGCTCTGGGTGGAGCGGAAGGGAGTGTCAGACTCTTACTGACTAAAACCCACCCCTGTTCCTTCCTTAGCCCTTTATGTTCCGGCCCAGCGGTAACCCTTTCGGACAATCCCGCTGACCCGGCAGGCTTCGGCCCTAAGGGGGCCCCTCCTCGATGCTGACATCTCTTTGAGGCGCGCGTGGAACACGTACGCGCCGTCCGGCACGGCCCTGGTCCTGATCGGACCCGCGGCCCGCAGGCCCGCGCCTACGGTGGCCGGGAGTCGTCACGCGGCTCCCGACGCCGTCTCGCCACCTCCTTCGTTAGCATGACTGCTTCGCAGAAGGAGGTGACTGCCTCCCACTCTCTCTCGCCCCGGACCATGGCTTGCACCAGGGCCAGCCGCGAGAGGTCGCCGCCGCTGATCGCCTCTACGAATACAGAATACAGGGCAGATACGCCCAAGCGGGGCAGAACACACACATAAAGGTCTTAGGTTAATAATGTGGCCGCTACGTTTTGCCGTGAAGGCGTGCAAATATAAAAAAAAATAAAAGCAAGCAATAAAACAAAACAAAACTAACAGAAAAATACAAAATTAAATACCTACTCACAAGAAAAAAAAAGAGAAACTGTTTTAAAATGAATTAAATATCTTAATAAATCTACTATTAAAGACAACCTAAAAAGAGAAACAGATTTCTAAAAAATATTTAAAAAATTACATCAAATTTTTATTGCACATGAAATATGAATAATTATCATTTACAAAATCTTCTACAGTATAATAACATTTTTCAATTAATAGCGAGTAGAGACTTTTCTTAAACTTTAATAGGTGTAAATTATTTATGCTATCGGGTATTTTATTATAAATTTTCGGGGCCATGTCAAAAAAGCTCTTTTTCATTAAAACACTAGTGTTTTAGTATATTGCTTGTAGAATAATCTGACAAAAAATCATAATGATTGTATATTAGTATGGTTTTTATTGTAAAACGAAAGTGTTAGAGGTATCTTCATGATTTTTTTCTATCGTATCAAATTAGTTATATTATGTTTTCAACACACTATCTACCTAGCCTGAAGAATATCACATATTTTTTCTGATTTTGTTTACTGTAGCCGATTTGTATACTTTTATTGTTTGTAAAACTTGCATTTTTTGTGTTTAGGTCCTGTAAGCCTGAACACTGACAGCTCTTGAACGTAGCTTAGATGTGCCGATCGCTTACTGTTTCATTGGTAATACGTCGGTGGTATACCTTGTGTTTTTATCTGACATTACGCTTACCATTTTCATTCTTTTAAAGGGTTTTTAAAAGAATGAAAATGGAATGAACGCTAATGTGATGTATCACATTAGCGTTTAAAAATCTTCGGAATATTATACCACTTTTGACCTTTCCTTTCTATAGAAACTTATTTTTCTCATAACTCGTCTTTAAATCAGTGTCCATTCAAAATATATTGGGAACCTAGATATTCTGTTATCCAATCGGAATAAATAAACACTACAAGGAAATATATGAACTAAGTAAGTCATCATCTGCCTAGCCTTTTCCCAACCTGCCGTCCTTTAACTAGAAAGCCGTTAACCCTCAAATGGTCAATTTTCACTTTTTAATAGATTGTGACAGAGTTCAAAATTCTCTATCTTTCTGTCTAAGAAACATTATTATAATATTAATAGTTCCAAAGATATGAAGATCTTTTGGGCCGTTAACTAACATAATTTTTGATGATTCCATCACTTGAAAGCGTCTAACCCACATTTCTTCGCTTAATGTACTTTAAAATACCTTAACTGCCCGATGTGATGATTATTTTCTAGCCTTCTGCTTAACTACAAGTACGTTATCTGATTTGTCTTGACTATAAAGACACTATAGGACTATAACTACTTTATAGTTAAGCATTTAAAGAACAGTTTAAGTGACAAACTTAACTTGTTTGCAGTTACCCGCCCTTAACGCTATTTTAGTTAAGCATTTTATTCCCACAATACTTTTTTTGAAAATAATGCTTGCCTGTTTGATGAATACGGTAAAAAAAAAAAATAATTTTGCTTAGCTACAAAGCAGCTAAGCCTCATTACTTAGCTAAAAGGCAGTTAGCCGACTCTCGCGCTGCGTTCGCTCCGGGGGTGAGCGAGGTGCGGGTGCCCCGCTCAAGCCATCCGCCGTCCCGTCAGACAAATCTTTCCTCCCGGAGGACCGTCTACCACTGACACTGACTAAGTATGTCAAAAATAAGAACTACGAGATCTAACTAAGATCGAAGAAGTGATGATACAGAGGAAGATATTGAAACAGAAAAACCGAAAACTACAAAAAACGATCCAAAAAAATAAATACAATAAAATCAAAGATCTAGCTAGTCTCTTTGATTCCGTCATCTAAGCTGCTGTCGAGGGTTGTCAAGAATCGTCTCGCCAAAAGACTTGTCGAGATCCAGCCGCCAGATCGAGGCAGTTTTCGAAAAGGCTTCAGTACCATTAGACCACATCTATGTTCCGCAAATTGTACAGAATACCGCGGAGTAGAACACTGTGCATTTGCGGACTACGAGTAAGCCTTCGATTCCATCAAACTATGGGCAGTTCTGGCCTTTCTGCAACGATGTCGAATTAACTGGTGCTACATCGATGAGAGACGAGAGAGAGAGAGAAAGAGAGAGCGCGCGCGCGCGTGAGGGCATTGAGATGTTTGTAAGACGCTGCCACGTTGACTGTTCAGATCCAGGATCAGAAAATAACCCCATCCAACTGCTCAGAGGGGTGAAACAGGGGGATGTAATATCCCCAAAATTGTTCACACATGCGTTAGAGGACGTCTTCAAGACGCTGTCCGCTGGACTGGACTAGACTGGATTGGGTATCAACGTGAACGGCGAGTACATTTCACATCTTCAATTTGGCGATGATATCGTCATAGTGGCAGAGACGCTAGAACAGTTAGACCAGATGCTGCATAGCTTAAATGGAGGCTCCATTTTGGCGTGCAACATCTGGTCTATCTATTTCAGCGTCTGTTCGTCTTTTTCGATTTGCCAATGACATCGTCATATTGGCTGAGTCTCTTCAGCAGAAATGGAGCCTCTCGGTGGGTTGGCTTCGGCATTTATTTGGACAAGACAAAATTCATATACAATTCGCACATCTTAACGATTCCAATCCACATCGAAGGGCCGCTTCTTAAAGTTTTGAAGGATTATGTCTATATCTCTGTCTGTCTGTGTGGTGCCGGACTTAAAGAATTGTACCACCCCTTACTCCCCGTGGGTGTCGTAAAAGGCGACTAAGGGTCTTACCGGAGAATGGGCAGCAGCGTTCTCTATTTATTCCACCATCATACCATACTGCGATCGCCAACCCGCCTGCCAAGCGTGGCGATTATGGCAAACCCCCCCAAAATTGGGGGAGGCCTATGTCCAGCAGTGGACGTCTATCGGCTGAAACGACGACGACGATGTCTATAACAAGTCATCCAGCTCAGTAGACACAACTTTGAAAAAGAAGCCGACAGACGGATCCAGTTGGGCTGGGCAGCATTTGGAAAACTTCAAACAACTTTTTGGTCAAGTCTTCTCGTCGCCGGGATAGGCGACGAGAATTATTTGACGGAGTTTTTGAACACTGAAGTCTTCAACCAGTGCGCCCTGCCCGTCTTGACATATGGTGCCGAAACGAGGACACTGACGGTCGGGCTGGTCCACAAATTCAAGGCCGCTCAGCGCTCTATGGAGCTAGCTTCGCTCAGAGTCTCTTTGAAGGATAAAATCAGGAATACAATCATCCGGAAAAGAATCGGAACTACAGACATAGCTTGCAGAGTAGGCAAACTAAAGTGGCAGTGGGCTAGGAGAGGCCTTTGTCCGGCAGTAGACTGCAATAAGCTGAGTTGATTGATGACTGTGTTTAATTTAGATACTGTTATGTTCCTAAATACATAAAACTACAAGCTTTTGCTTATGGATCCATCCGCGTGGAGGTTTGTAAACGATATCATTTCGAATAATTAATCCACGGGAATGAACAACCGGGATAAAAAGTATTCTATGTCTTATTCCAGGTCATGGTCTACCAGTGTGCCAAATTTCAATCAAATCCAATCAGCCGTTGAGGCGAACAAACATCAAACTTACAGACTTTGATATCCATACTTAGTTTATTGTGTATCTAAGAAATACTATAATGCGAAATTGAGTATATTATCTTTCACGCCCTAAGGGCTATACAGATTTAGATGAAATTTGGCACATATGTAGATCATGATCAGGGTTAGGATGTATGATGCTTTTGACCACGGTAGTACTTTCCCGTAGAATAATTTCCAAACTCATCGCGGGCGAAGCCACAAGCTAAAGCTAGTTAGTAGGATATAGATATATTAGTAGAATTAAGATATGATAGATTTAATTTGTACACTTGAAAGTGCTGTTTATGTTTTATTATTTATTCAGTGTGCAATTTTACTACATATTTTATTACTTTATTTGTGATTTATTTAAATAAATTAAGACTGAAGTTGCCTCATGGCTGATATAATGTCATAGATGTCTTAGTTTATTTAAATAATTGGGTTAGAAGTTTTCTATTAAATCAATGGTTGAATCAATGGAATTATAAAGAACATGGATTAAGTATATTGTTCATGCCGAATAATGAACTCATGATCTGTTAGATTATAATTAGTTATTAGTTGATTATTGCTTATTAAAATTATAAGTAAGTACTTATTTTACCTTTTAAATGTTGAATTAAACTTTTTATTTTTAAAAGAACATTTGTATTTAATTAATTACTCACATATTTCCATATGAATGCTAAACTACAAAGAAGTTAACCACAAGCGAAATATTTTTAGCCACCTTTTAGTTAAGTAAAGTAGTTAAGAGTTAACAGAAGTTCCCTAAAACATTGGCAACAATTAGCTAAAAAGCATCTAAAGCCCCGTAACCGCTCATTAGGAAAGTTATTGAAATTGAAATCTAAGCGAATGTCATGACTATAAAGCAGTTATGTTACTTAACAACTTTTTAGTTAAGTATTTCTAAACAAAATATAACAAACATTATGAAGATTAACATTTTAAATAAATTACTTTACTAAAAAGCCGCTAAGGTATGGTTAACGGCCTTATAGTACAGTAATAAGATGCGATAACTAGGATATATGCTTAACAAAATAGGAAAAATGAATTTTAAAAGTAATTAATAATAGTTATTGGACAGAAAGTGTTATCTAGGATAAACAGAAAGAAATATCAATTGATATGTCCAACAATCATTAACCTAAGTATCATAGTTTTTAAGAAACAACGATTCCCGCGTTTTTTGCCATTTTCTCCGAAACAACTTTTTAGGCTTAACGGCCTTCTAGTTAAAGGACGGCAGCAACTATGTTGGGGTCGGCTTCCAGTCTAACCGGATCCAGCTGAATACCAGCATTTTACATAAAACGACTGCCTATCTGACCTCCACAACCCAGTTACTGGGTAAGACGATACCCCTTGGTTAGAATGGTTCCATACCGCTTTCTCCCGTCGACATTTCGGTTTTCTTGGAAACTATTTGTATAACAAAATTAACAGAATATTGTCTATATACGCTCTACCCAAACAGCGTTGCAAAAAAACACTTTCAGCCTGGTTATAAAAATTGGACTATCATGCCACGGAGCAGCTACTCATAGTTCCTTCGTAATATTTAATAATTTCGGGTACTTTACTGTACTAACACCCTACACACCCACACTCACACCATCATTCAACATCTCCGCACACTTCACGTGCACACTACACACACATTACACTATACCTATTTTTTTATTATACTATTTTCTTTTCTTTTGGTTAAACTTTTTTAAGTTATAAGTACGTTTACTTTTTTTTACTAATTTTTACTTTTTTTTTTCCTTCATAATTTGTCATCAGTTGTAATGTTAATGTTAATTAGGTTTAATTCGGGGTGAGAGCCTGGTGATCCGTCACACAGGGTATCCTAGTATGGACGCCAGTCTCTCACAAAGGATCATATTTTATGCATTTTTGTCAAAACGCTATATTTCTTGTCTCTGTTTATAACTATGTGAACCTTTGTGAAGAGAGAAAAAATAAAGATTATTATTATTATTATTATTAATGGTTGTCAGACTTTCGAGCTTCTTGACTACAAGTAACGACTGTCAAAGATCTACGAATGACAGCCGGGACCAACGGCTTTAAAGGAATTTCGGAGGCACGGGTGGGTCTCTTTATGTAAAGATGGTCATCCATCCACAGATCAACCGCGGCAAGCGTAGTTTGACCTGTATCGATCGACCTGTGCGGCTGTTATTATTTAGTCACGGGCCCCTCAAACTAAACTAAGAAAGTAAATATGCTAAAGTAAAAACAAAGTAACCTTACAGTGATAACATTTGAAGAGCCCATTGCTTTTGATAGCCCGTAATAACCCTTTATTTGATTTGCCAAGTTTATGCAGAGCCCTCACGATTTTGGGGTATTTTGCTATAAAATCTCACATCTCTTTCATTTTCGGCTGCTTTTAAGGAGGATAAACAAAAGAGTCTCATAGTGACTTCCAAGAATAAACATTGATGAGATTGCTGAAGAGAAATACTTCTCTGCAATCCTTTTTAATAAACAGCGTGTATCAGAAAAGAATGGTCAATATAAGGCTGTTCTACGAGTAGGTACACAGACCATCAAACTGAACAAGTTTATTATTGGGACCATCATCATTATCGCGAAAAAATAAACAGTCATCCCATATACAACTTCAGTACTTACTCGACCCAAATGTAAGGGACGACTATTTATTTTTTCGCGATTTCGATGTTGGCCCCATAGAGAAAGTGGTGGAAGAGAGTGAAATTAAAGTATTTTTATATTTACCTCTAATTTTGATGCCATTTAAAGAGAAAACTGACTGTGAGTGTGAGTACCATGAAGGCTTGATTAAATACATGATTTTATAAATTGTCTAGGGGTTTTGAATATTTCTTAGATGGCCTATGCAGATCTGCTGTAGATCTGGTAGCGTCATGTGACGGGTCGTTGAACTCCCTAAAATTGGGTCAGAACACGATGACTGATGCATCCTTGCCGTCTATTGGAACAGGTCAACTCAAAACTGCAATGGCTCTTTCTTCAAAAGGCTCTTCCAGACATGGCCCTGCATTGTTAGGCCCGTATTAATAAACGTCACTCAGTCCAAGAGCTCGCACTTGATATAGATCTTGAGGTCATGATCGTATTAATAAACATAATATTATTTGACGTATTCAAGCTACGGTTTGGGTTTACAATATCAGCCGAGTGATGGACTGATTAATAAATGAAACTTGACACTTAAGAGTTAATAGGTGCGTGTACTCAAGATGCTTAAACCTGAGTGTAGGCGGTCCGTGACTTGAGGTCGTAAATAGTACCACGAAACACGGAGTTTGGAAATACTTTGGATGAAATTAATTATTATGATGAAATAGAGTTCTGTGTGTGTGTATTTTATGGTCTTTACGATATCGTTTACCAAAAATCTATAATTTATATATATGTTGACGTCGGACAAACTGCGTTAATCTACTGCGAAAGTTGTATAGAATTACTACACACCTATCCGAAAAGTAAACAAATTCACTTCAGTGAAAATATTTACATAAACAACCTACTCTCTTGCTGAAAATATGCAAAAGGAAAAAATAAAGATATTATCATTCTGACTGCATCCTTACTTTTACCATTTTTAGGGTTCCGTAGCCAAATGGCAAAAACGGAACCCTTATAGATTCGTCATGTCTGTCTGTCCGTCCGTCTGTCTGTCTGTCTGTCTGTCTGTCCGTCTGTCTGTCTGTCTGTCCGTCTGTATGTCACAGCCACTTTTCTCCAAAACTATAAGAACTATACTGTTGAAACTTGGTAAGTAGATGTATTCTGTGAACCGCATTAAGATTTTCACACAAAAATAGAAAAAAAACAATAATTTTTAGGGTTCCCGATACTTAGAACCGAAACTCAAAATTTTTTTTCATCATACCCATACGTATGGGGCATTTATGGGTAGGTCTTCAAAAATGATATTGAGGTTTTTAATATAATTTTTTTCTAAACTGAATAGTTTGCGCGAGAGACACCTCCAAAGTGGTAAAATGTATGTCCCCCCCTGTAACTTCTAAAATAAGAGAATGATAAAACTAAAAAAAAGATATGATGTACATTACCATGTGAACTACCACCGAAAATTGGTTTGAACGAGATCTAGTAAGTAGTTTTTTTTTAATTTTTTAATCGTAAACCACAATTTACCATTCATTCAATCAACTCAAAAATAAAAATAAACATTTAATTTCATAAACATAAACCTTATGCATAAACCCGGATGTTACGGAACCCTCGGTGCGCGAGTCCGACTCGCTCTTGCCCGGTTTTTTAAACATAAACTACATAAAAAAACAATTGTGTTGCGACGTGACACTTTTTAGTGCTGACCGTCCCACCAACTTTCTTATTTCGATTCAAAACTTGCATACAGCCTAATCGATATTAGCAATAAAAAAAAATAATTAGAAACTGAATTAAAACTCTTATAACTAACAAAAAGTATTGAAAGGGATACTGTTTTCATGCGTTTATTAATTAGCAATGGTTTTGAGATGCTGATATCGCAATAATGGCATATCAAATGATATCGCACTTGAGTACGTCATTGAGGAAGGGTTATTAATACGGGCCTTAGACTCACATAAAATCCTAATTATATAATATTTTCACTTTAAACGAGGCCATGACCTCTGAGTTTGTTTCGGCATTTCTTGTCAGGGTAACAAAAAAAATACGGATAAAAGTTTCTTTAGATCTACTTACAGAAATAAACATCATTTCAACATCATTTTTTTTCATTTCACCACAAAACACATTTCAACAATAGAAAGACATCATGCCAAAATCTTTGAAAGAAACCTACCAATATGGTATCGCACATTTCAATGTCGCTTTCAGACTTCTAACCGACATAAGCACATTTCCAGCCGCAAACCGACAGTTTCACCCCAACACACGCGGATTGGTGTCACATAAATGTACGCTTATAACGCGAAAAAGGCTTACCGAGAAAAGTTTTCAAACACACCAACAAGAATTTAGAAAAAAATCGCTACATGTTATGGTAACAGTTCTTTATTATACAATGCTTTTTTACATGATGAAAAGAAAATACGGCTTCATATGCCTCTTTGAAGAGATGTGTCGCATTTGAAACTGATGTAGCACAACATTTCTTGAGGAGAAGAAAATTTTGGAATAGAACGGAATACACATTTATTTTGCAAACATAGGTAATACATAATAGGTGTTAAAATACATTAAAGCTCAGCCATATTTCACCATTCAGCTTGCAACATTTATATTATTAACATTCACTTAAGTTTATACAAAAGCCAGTAAGCCAGATCCATCAAAATATAGATTCATAGATTTGTGGGTAGCTGTGTGCTTTCTGCAAACATTCTTTCAGCAACGAGGTAAACAAAAATTTATTTTCAGCCAGTGTGTCAACAAAGATGTCACCTAATATTTTGATATCATCGGTAAAAGGTACAACGTGGCTGAAACGTCTCCAAAATGGCATAGCAAATATTTGGCTGCCTCCTAACTTAAACAAAAACACATCGAAACAGGCGTCTAATGACATGGCATTTTTTGTGGCAATGGTTACATTTTATTAGATTTCAAAGGATTGTTGCGGCAGCACGATTCCCGACTCGAATGTACAAAGAGATGCCTGGGGCTTACTTTTTGATTGCGCTACAGAAAATATCCTACCTAACACAAATATGAAGTAGGTACCTAGAACAGATTTCGCGGATTGTTATTTTTGCAAAAAATATTTTGCAATGGAAGCTAAGTATGAGGAAAAATAAAGGTGATAAATTATTTCAATAGGTATCAAATTATTAAAATAAATTAGGACTAATTCTTAATTACCTTTTGAAATGATTGATCGCCTTTATCATTTTCTTTAATTAATGCCTGACAACTTGTACAGTATATTATATTAGTTGGTGAACACAGAGGTTGGCAATAGTTTTACCGTTAGCTTTTCATTTACTGGATTCACTTACATAAATGTGATGTTAAATAAATTAGATTTTCTATTGACGAGGTATATCTACAGATAAATCAGCAATAACAAATGAAAATGCTGCCCAAAACGCGGCACAGTCCACCACATCTTTCATATTCTGAACATTCATTGTATCACCTTCACTATGATGGTACCAAAAGTACCGCTCATTTTCATTCAGTAGTGACGCCCCGGGTATTCCCTGTCCCACAAATATAACTATATCAGACCCTGGGTATGTACTGTATGTTAGTTTGTTTATCGGTGTAAATTGCTTGAGCACTTCTTTTACGACACAACGTGCTTTTGGAGACCCAGCCACTTCTAACCCTAAAGGTTTGAATGTCCCTTCATCGGATTCCATTATGAAATTAATATTTTCTAGTTCATTATTATGCTTCTTTAGGTACGCTTGAGCTCCAATCAAGCCAGGTTCTTCTGCAGTCCATAAAATTGCTCGAATAGTTCTTTTAGGTTTCAGTTTTAGAATATTTAGTACAACTGGTACAAACCAGCTTATCATCATGCCTCCACCATCATCCATCGCTCCTTGTCCTACATCCCAACTGTCTATGTGACCAGATACGATGACTTGTTTCTCAGGATGTAATCTACCTTTTAGATCTATTAATGTATTCCGAGATTTCTTTGTATCAGATATATAAGACATGTTTATGTGTAGAACGATAGTTTTTCCAGCATCTTGTAATCTTCTCAGTAAGTCTGCATCTTCTAAAGTAATCGCAGCTGTTGGAATTTTTGGGACATTATCTTCGTAAGCCTGGTGTCCTGTGTGTGGGGAATATATCGAAAAGGGCGTTATGCTCCTAACTAGAGTAGCTATAGCACCTTTTTTAGCTGCTTTTGAAGCACCTTGACTTCTATAAACAACGGTTTCGCCATAAGTTATATAATGCGCGTCAAATACTACTATTTTTCCTTCAATGGATTTCCTATCAGTTTTGTCAAGTTCATCAAAACTTTTTATTACTATTGCTTCAGTGGTGATGCCTTCTGGTGGCGTGCTAACACTAGAACCAAATCCTAGAATAGCAATGTTTTTGGCTTGAGGTTGTAGCATTTTGCCAGATTCGTGTACGCGTACCCAGTGTGGCACCTGAAAATATTAAGAAAAATATTATTAATTCTGAGCAAGTACAAAAACTTCCCGTGGGTGTCGTAAAAGGCGACTAAGGGGCGTACCGGAGAATGGGCAGCAGCGTTCTCTATGCATTCCACCACCATACCATACTGCGATCGCCAACCCGCCTGCCAAGCGTGGCGATTATGGCAAACCCCCCGTTTTAGGGGAGGCCTATGTCCAGCAGTGGACGTCTTTCGGCTGAAATGATGATGATGATGAAGTACAGAAAACCAACCCTGTACTGGGCCCGCGTGGTATTTTACAGCCCACTCCCTCTCGAAGAAGTTTCCTAGCAGTTGGAACATAATAGGCTGATTATGCTAAAAACGAAAATTTAAATTGACTGGGAGAGTAACCGTAGAAATTTAAATTTTGAGCCAAACGTTGGAAATTGGACACCATTATTGATACTGCTTTGTAGTGGCACGTATAGCAATTTCCCTTTACGTGCAATTCACCTTAATCGCAATACGTCGTCGTATTTTTTAACATACGTGTTTTAATGTGTTTTATTTATTATTCAAGTATGTATTGCTAAGACGAGTAATGTAGGTCGAGCAGACGAGTATTAAATTATTAATTTGAGTTTTTAGAGATAACACTTAGTTGATAAAATCTGACATAGTACGTCTACTAATGACAGTGTCGATCTTGTTCACGATATAAGGCATTATATAATAAAATAAAGTACCTACAGTAGTAGTAATGGTATAGGTAGTAACAATTTACCTCTAATTCCTCAGTTGTGACATCATTTAGACCATTATGTTTTGTTAGGTTTATCATATGATCTATAGACCTTTCTAAAACTTCTGTGCCTGAGGGACGAGCGCCAAATGTGTCAATGAATCGTGTATATCTGAAAGTAAAAATAATATTGGGATTCTGCGTATATTGGGAAAAAGCTAGTTGAATTTTTATTGACAAAAAAATGAATGCCTGTATTCATTAATATTTTTAACGTTTATAAACTCAATGACAAATCATCTATGTATTCTGCTACTCAATCAAAACTACAATCATAGTCAGAAATAAAGACTGTTTGCATATGTAATAGCTAGGTTCTGTTTTATTTTTCCAGTCATTTCAATATTATGTAACTGTTATTTTTTCTTTTACAATATTAGCTTACTCTTGATACATCGTCTGTCCAAAACTGGTTCTTACTTCTTCCATAATTCTCTTTGTTACATTTTCATATGATGCTATTTCTTCTACTAATTCTGCATCCAGTTCACACTCATCATCATACCGATTGATAACAAAACTTGCATCCACTATCACAGTAATTATTGCACTAAAAATAATAATTATTTTTAATAAGATCTCCATAGTTAACGTTGCCACAGTCGGCTCAATACTAACGAGGAAGTTATTATCGCCGGTTGAACTTTAGATGTCAACGTTAGTAAATTCTGCTGTGAATAGCTTGATAATTATGCGTGTTGAATATTACATTGTTATTTATATATGGGCGAGTTGTCAACTGGTTGTTAAATGCTACAATGAATAAGTTGATGGTTATGTTAGTGATAATTATGTTGTAGGTATTGTTGTTTTTTTTTTAATGTTAAAGTAAGTATATTTAGGAATAAAATGTACGTCGTGTATACCTAATAGAATCCTGATGTGCATTTCAGTTCAATTATTTTAGTTTTGTGTAGAGTAATGTTACGTAATATTACTAGAAACTTTAAAAAAATGTTTTATGTACTTAGGGATAATTGTTACTGGATGCTAGTAGCAACTTCGTTAATGAGAGCTGGATATAAGGAAACATCGACCATATGGTCGTTGTAAGGAAAAGACGTTGTATATTTTAATACATAACAATTATTTGTCACTATAAACGTTCACAGCACTGGAAATATGCTCCTACATTACTGATGTAGTTAACTGTAGTTTTGAAAATGCAGTCTTATGGAAGCCACACACTGATCGATCGAAAGTTAAGCTACACTTGGCGCGACCAGTTTGTAGATGGTCTTTACATATCGGGATATTACAAATGGCTTAACGTGAACGTAGATAGTTGACAGTCGATACGGGTAGTCAGACGCCCAAAAGTCTGACACTGGTTGTCAGACTTTTGGGCGTCTTATCAAGGGTGTCGTGTTACCCAGTAACTGGGTTGTGGAGGTCAGATAGGCAGTCGCTCCGTGTAAAATACTGACATTCAGCTGCATTTGGTTAGACTGGAAGCCTACCCCAACATAGTTGGGAAAAGGCTAGGCAGATTCAATTAGTCTTTTATGAAAGTGATAGTGACTTTTCCCGTGACCCTCCTAATAACAAATTGCTTGCCAGAAACTACAACTACTAGTTTTAGTGTAGCGTGTGGTGACAGCTCAGCCACGTTCATTGCGTTATTTACGTTACTAAGCAGACGAATTTTTCGATACTATGAAGGAATGGAGTATGATTTTTTATTCAAAACCCTCAGATTATTATTAAATGTTTATTACGCAATTAGGGTGCTGTTTATACGCCTTTGAAAAACATGCTCATGACAAACCAAAATATTCAATATCATTCAAAATATTAAGGTATCTTGAGAACTGTCGAAAGCCATTGAGATACACTCAGCGTAGCAAAGGCATCCGTAGCAAAGGATAGAAGAGAGACTTCATAGATTTCATATCACGTAATGTAAAAATTTCGTTCGAATCCGCTGTGGACGCGTGACAAAGTTGCCGATCGACATTCAATATTATTCCGATATGAGATCGGAATATCTGCCAAATGTTTTTTTTTATCTGAATAATAAATTATGTCAAGAACATGCTATATTTGGAATATTTTTATAAGGTGTTTGTTGCGAATCGAACCTATCACAACACATTGCGCGCGGCATGTACGCGCAGGCAGCATAATCAGCGCGTCATCTGCAAGCTGTGGCGCGGCGCGGCGACGCTCGGCCCGATGACCACTCACTTCAACGGACTCCACCACGACCGACGACACTCCTTACTTAAATTAATGACTGTTTGTCTGGGAAGGTTTATATTGTAAATAGAACGGCAGTAAACCATTGTTTATTTATACAGTCCACTCTTTTATTTTTTATAGGAGCAGTGGTGGCCAAGTGGTAACGGCCGCGACTTACGAGTTGTAGGTCGTAAGTTCGAACCCGGGAAGGCGCTTTACTTTGTGTAAATTATTTCATCACCACTGCTCTCAAAACGGTGAAGGAAAACATCGTGAGGAAACAAAATGTTCTAGAACCAAAAATTCGAAGACATGTGACATCTGCCAACCAGGACTGGGCCCGCGTGGTGGATTACGGCCCACTCCCTCTCACCGAGAGGAGGCCTGTGTCCCAACAGTAGGAACATTATAGGCTGATTATGTTATGTAGGTACTCTTTTATTGCTTCCCGCGCTAACAGTTTTTCTAAAGTTCATCATCAAAGTGATAATTATAAAACATACCATCACGCCTTGTTGCCCCGAAGGGTTAGGGTAGAGGTGTACCCATAGTAAGTACACCCACATTACGCCAGTTACGTCCAAGTTCCGTGTAATAGGGGGCAAGCCTAGATACTAAATGTTATAAAGACAAAAAATCAATGGGCAACATGGGCATAAATCCAGACTCTAGGCTGCTGCTGTGAAATTCTAGATGGAAAAACCCAATAACATTACTGTTGGAATAGTAAACATTAAATACTTGTTATAGTTTACGAACAAATTAGGATTGTTTTTGTTGAAAACTGTCATGTCACTGTTCTATGACTTACCGTGCAATAAACGTTGTTAAACTATCTATTTGAGTTCACAATTACTTTTCCACAGGTTATGGGCCCAGATATCGTCCGTAAACCTCAATAGGTTCAAAGTTTAATATTTTTTGTCATAAAGTAAAGTACAGTCGTTAATATTTATAATTTGCGAATACTTCATCGAACATTTCGACTCGAGAAAAATGGCTACGTCGAACCTTCACATTGAAAGATTAGCCGGTCGGGAAAAGTATTCTACGTGAAAGTTTGCAGTTAAATTATATCTAGAACATGAAGGATTATGGGAATGTGTTGATCCTGGCACCGATGTCGACGTAAAGAATGATATAAAAGCTAAGTCCAAAATCATTTTGTTGGTTGAATCAATCAATTATATTCATATTGAAAATGCAAAGTCATCCAAAGAAGTATGGACGAACTTACAAAATGCTTTCGAAGACTCTGGGCTATCAAGAAAAGTTGGCTTATTGCGAGATTTAATAAACACATCGCTAGATAACTGCACGAGCGTCGAAGATTATGTGAACAGAATAATAATTACGAAATATCGGTTTCGAAGTAGGTGACCAATAGTTGCGAAAACTCATGGTTTACCGGATGAATAAACCTATGATCATGGGTCTGGAAAGTTCCGGCATAAAAATTTCGGCAGACTTCGTCAAGACAAAACTTTTGCAAGAAGTGAAAGTTTCCGAATCTTCCGCATTATATACAAAGCACAAAAATAACTCTAATAATTATAACGCCAAGCCAAAAGGAAAAGGCCTTCGTTGCTTTAATTGCAACAAATATGGACATTTTAAAAGTCAATGCACAGTGAAGAAGTCTAACCATAATACTTTTTCAGCAGTTTTTTCAGCTTACAGAAATATAAATGAAGATGATTGGTATACTTATTGACTCTGGTGCCACTATGCACATGACAAGATATTCTGACTGGATGTATGATTTGCAACCATCTCCGATTCAACAGATAAAGGTGGCTAATAATGATGCAATCTCCGTGCAAAATATGGGTAAAGTAAACATTCAAACCAATTTTTGCAAAGATGTGTCCGATCCAGGTAAGAAATGTTTAATATATATCTGAGTTAAGTGCAAACCCACTATCGGTTAGTCAGTTAACCAAAAATGGTTGTAAAGTGGAATTTACTGATTGGGCTGTAATATACCCCTGTATATTACAGCCCAATCAGTAAATTCCACTTGGCATTTGGTGGCAAACGATGCACCAAACACCCTTGTTTGGTGCATCGTTTGCCAAATGGAATTGGCCGAAAGGAGAGGTCATTTGCTATCTCTTAAGGCCCAGTAACTCATTCGTTCTTACACCGGTTTTTTTATGATGACTTTTTAATATTTGTTTAGAAAAACACAAGAACTCTGCATTTAAGCTTATTATTTTTTTTTTTATGAGTATAGCCTTCAAATTTTATTTTAATTCTTATGTTTACTCTTGTATGGTTCTATAAAATTCAAAATTACTTGCTAATAACATCTAGTTCCTTTTTAATAACTCACAAAGTTTTTGAAAAAAGGAAAAATACACTTAACACTCAACTTTAAATTGCTGTAAAAAAAAACTAAAAGCGATCGGGATCTTCGAATTCTTTCAAAACGTTCTCTAGTTTGTCCCCTTTTCAACACTGTGCAATATACCAAAAAAAACTTTTAATAACTTCAGTAATTCGCTAAACGTGTAATCGAGACATCAGGCTGATATTCGATATTACGGTAAGAACACTAGTTTTCACATAAATAACATTCTTTAGGTGGATAGTGTTATCTCAATCTTACGCAGTCTTTTATCTCTTTCTAGGGTTCTAACTTTCCTCGAACTTGAAATAAAAAGTATACTTTTATTTAATAAGTGCCTAATTATAAATATTGTTTAAATTGTCCTCCACTATTGCGAAAACACGCGTGACATCTTCGTCTTATCTCGACTGTAGTGGTGAGTGGTAGGTGTATTTTTCCTTTTTTCAAAAACTTTGTGAGTTATTAAAAAGGAACTAGATGTTATTAGCTAGTAATTTTGAATTTCATAGAACCATACAAGAGTAAACATAAGAATTAAAATAAAATTTGAAGGCTATACTCATAAAAAAAAAAAAAATTAAGCTTAAATGCAGAGTTCTTGTAATTTTATAAATAAAAATTAAAAAGTCATAATAAAAAAACTGGTGTAACAAGGAATGAGTTACTGGACCTTAAGAGATAGAAAATGACCTCTCTTTTCGGCCAATTCCATTTGGCAAACGATGCACCAAACACCCTGTATATAATGCCAATAAGATTATAAAAAAAAACGACGGGTTGCACTCCGGGAGTGCCGGCAGAAGTGAAAACTTGAACATTAACGTTGTGCATTTTTGATATTTTGGAATCTTACGAATTTTCGATCAGGTCACGTGTCCTGACGCGAGTTTAACATTTTTTACCAATTACAAAAAAAGTGTACAACGCCGCTAAAGAAGTTTTATAATATTGTAGTACCTAATTAGCATGAGACTTTTTGGTACGACTTTGGGTCAATCTCCTTTAATTTTTTTTTAACGTGTTGAAAAATGACAGATGTCAACCGTGCCGTCTTTCAAATTTGTCTGTCTGTCTGCCTGTCTGTGCCTGTCTGTGCCTGTCTGTGCTTGTCTGTGCCTGTCTGTGCCTGTCTGTGCCTGTCCGTGCCTGTCTGTGCCTGTATGTGCCTGTCTGTGCCTGTCTGTGCTTGTCTGTACCTGTTTGTCCTCTTCCCCCGGATCACCTCACGGTGCAGACGTGCTCATAACCCGTATTTGTCGGTCTAATTAATATTTAATTAAAATTGTAAGCAGTTTAATTGGAATTAAAAAATAGGAGTGCATCAAATATAAGGAGTTTCAACTCAAGCAAGCAGCGGACTAGCTACGGGTTCTCATACTATCCTGGTACTTCACTCAACACGGCCGCAACAAGGTACACTGTACATCCCCTTTCCCTGTATTTGCAAATCGGCGCACGCGCAGGCGTGGCTCCAGCAGAACAAGCCACACCAACTCCACCCACTAATCGGTGATTTGTCAGCTAAACTCCACCCCCTCAATAGTAACAATAGACCCAAAAACCGAAGTGTGTGTGATATATCTAATTAGTAAAGGACGAACGAACACTGATACAATCCGAGCATATTGACACTGTAATATGGTCTCCTGGTAACTGCGAGACGGGTCACGACTATTTCTAACTGAGGACCGACGGAACATTCGAATTAATACATACTACTTCGTTGGTTTATGATCGCCTGTTACACTAACCGGCGACATCAGCTGCAACGCAACTTTCCGGCAAAGTTTCTCACGACTTCATTACCTACTCCCAGCTAACCGGAGTCACTTCAGATCTTCCTGCGAGTAACAGCGAAGGTAACGCGTCCATAATAATGAGCTTAACTGGCAATAACTCGCCCTCAGAATATGATATTTAAAGCAAATGGATATCTCAGAGCATGCGGACCAAACTACCCCTCCTAACTTTGTATCCCAACGCATTAGAAGGGTAGATGAGCATCAATATCGCAGTGATGACTTCCGTGCCTTCAAAGAAGAAATGGTCAACATGATCTCAAGTCTGATTGCACCACAACAAGTCGAACTCAAAAAAATATATCCAACACTGATGGAAATAAAAACCACTAATGCCAGCATTGAGAACGCAATGGCCGTTCTTTCGGCTCAAAATGAGGACCTAAAAAAGAAGATCGATCATCTAGAAACCCGGGTGAAGAAAGACAATGAATACATCATAATCCTAGAAGAAAAAATCGAAGACTTGCAACGGGGAACCCGAAAATCTAACTTGGAAATAAAAAACGTTCCTAAAATCGAGCAAGAATCTAAAGAAAACCTTATACAGATGGTTGTAACATTATCCTAAGCTGTAAACAGTACTATAGATGCCAAAGATATTACAGACATATACAGAGTGCAAAGCAAGCGTAGCAACTCCAAAAACAGCACCATTGTGGTCGAACTAGGTTCAACATTAGTCAAAACGGACTTTATTAAAAAGGCAAAAGACTTTAATAGAACCAGTAAAGAAAAAATCTGCGCCAAACACCTCGGATTTAAAACAGAAGAATATACACCGATTTACGTCTCAGAACAATTAACCACAAAAGGAGCCAGGCTCTTTTATCTAGCCCGCGACCTAGTTAAGTCACGAGACTACAAATTCTGCTGGACCTCCTATGGAAAGGTATATGTAAAGAAGGACGAAGCTGCACCAACCATAATCTTAAATAGCGAATCTCAGGTGAATAATTTAATGCAACAAACATGACTACCCTTAGTTGTTTCTCTGTTACGTTTACACATTGTTGTTTTTGTGTGTTACTCTAAATCATATGGCCCTAAGATTAGTTACAACTTTAATTTTTATTTTTTACTTTTTATTTTATACTTTTTATTTTTTAAACCTAAAAATGTAAGTCAATCGCGCTCACTCTTAAAACAAATACATTCTACTACACGTTCTTTCAAACCTACGCTCACACGACAAACATACACCCCATTATACACAATTACACTATTCACCCGCTACTACCCATTCACCCACACCTACAAAAATATGACCAATAATGATAATGACCACATACCACTCATATTATACCATTATGAGTAACACATTACAAGCTATAAACAATATTGACAGTTCAGAAACCGCAATGACCATTAGCTGTTCCCCTGAGGATCTTAATCGATTTATAAAAAGAAATCCTAGGGATATAACCATCGTGTCGCAAAACATACGATCCATTTACTCCAACCACAATGACCTGCTAGTCAATTTGCGTAGTTTAAAAACAGACATAGACCTAATAACATTAACCGAATGCAGACTCGACACCGCTAAACCCATACCCCAAATACATAATTATCTATCCTACCAAACTGCCAATCACTTAAACAAAGCCGATGGAGTTGTTGTCTATGTCAAAAATACTTATAAGACCTCAGTAGAGGAAGTAAAACTGACACATGCTTCCTGCCTTCAAATTAACTTTCACCCTGAGCTAACTATCTTGGCTATCTACCGGTCGCCTTCAAAACCAAAAGCCGACGAATTTATAAATTCATTAAATGATCACTTAACCACTATTGCCTCGTGTAAAAATATAATAGTCACAGGAGATATTAATATAAATTTAATTTATAACGAGGCCGAACATTCATATGATCGTTCAAACAGGTTAACCTATCTCAACATGCTGGCGATGAACGGCCTACTTCCAGGGCATTCACTACCCACTAGAGGTTAAAACTGTTTAGACCACTTCATGGTAAAACTTGACTCCACAAATGCTGCCGCGACCATAGCTGTATTAAACACAACTATAACAGACCATTCCATGATTTTCTTAAAATTGACAAATAAAAAACATATACGTAAAATTGTTAAAACTAAAACTATGATTAACTTCGATAAAGCATTAGAAAACCTAAGTGAAAGTAATTTACATCATTTGTTAAATTTTACCGACCCAAATACAATTTGTGACCGCTTAATACATATAATACAAACTTGCCTTAAAAATAACACCATTACGACAGTTATACCGCAAAAATGTAGACTTATAAAACCATGGATGACGGTCGGTTTACTACGCTGCATACGTAACCGTAATGACATGCAACTTAAGTTAAAGTCTGAGCCTCATAACGAAGTATTAAAGATCACCTTTCTAAAGATACAGAAACTATTGCAACTGTATTATTAAAAAGCAAAAGCGCAAACACGACCGGGACCAATTATCTAAAGTGCATAAAAATCCCAAAAAAATGTGGGAAACTATAAACAATATTACTCATCGAAAGCCAAGCAAAACGCCCAATACGGATCTATTAGAGCTTAAGGCTACTCCAAAAGAATTAGCTGACGCTGTAAATAAATACTTTTCCAACATTGGTAAAAGTCTAGCAAACGAGATAATTGCTAGCTCCACCACAGGTTATGACCAAAACTATAGTTCTGACTCAGCTAATGTTCCACCTCTCTCATCATTTGTACTTTTAAACACTGACCAGGATGAAGTTGAACGCGTTCTTATGTCTCTGAAATCAGATAGTGCCCCGGGCTGGGACGGCATAACTGTCAATTTCTTAAAGACCGCTCATGTTCTTGTCGTCCCAATTATAACCCACTTAGCGAACCAGTGCTTTGAACACGCTACATACCCAAACGCCTTAAAACTTGCCATTATAACACCTGTGCACAAAAGTGGAGACAAAACTAATCCGTCTAACTACAGACCTATATCTGTACTGCCATCAATATCAAAAGTAATGGAAAGATTAATAAACGCACGTCTCTTATCTTACCTTAATAAAAACAACCTTCTATCGCCCTCGCAGTACGGTTTCAGACAAAAAATGTCTACGGAAGACGCAGTACTGGCGCTTGCCTCCGCTGTAACCAGTCAAGTGGACAGCGGAGGCAAGTGCCTTGCTGTCTTCCTAGATCTGCAAAAGGCTTTCGACACAGTTTCTGTAGTCACACTGCTGAATAGGCTGGAATCAATTGGAGTAAGAGGTGTTCCCCACGCCTTGCTCAAAGACTATCTAATCGAACGCAAGCAAAAGATTAAGTTAGGCAATACCATTAGCTCTGAAGAGATCGTCCAATTCGGAGTAGGTCAAGGCAGTGTGCTCGGACCGACATTGTTCCTTATATATATAAATACTCTATGTAGCATGAAAATTGTGGATGCACACATTCTTTCATACGCAGATGACACTGCTATAGTGTTCAGTGGTGACACCTGGGACAATATCCGGCTAACTGCTGAGCGTGGACTGGCAAGAATAGCAGCCTGGCTTGACCTTAACATTAAATACTACCAAAACCAACTTCATTTGCTTCACAAAGTACAACACTTCTCAACCCCCTCCAGAATTCAAAATTAAGATTCATAAATGCAATTATCCTGTAAATCCAATCTGTCCTTGCACTGAAATCAATAGAGTAGAATCTACCAAATACCTAGGTATTATGGTTGATCAACGATTATCCTGGCATAACCAGACTGAATTAATAATGAAGCGAATACGGAAATTAATCTGGACTTTCAAAACATTACGACATGTCACCTCGAAAAAGCTCCTGTTACAAATTTACATCTCACTTGCTCAGTCTGTCCTGGCTTATTGCCTACCTGTCTGGGGAGGCGCCACAAAGATAAAATTCTTAGACCTCGAGAGAGCTCAGAGGTCCCTACTGAAAGTTATGTTTTTTAAACCCTTCAGGTTTTCAACTGAGAACCTTTACCGAATTTCGGATCTTCTGACCGTTAGAAAGCTTTACGTACTTAATACAATTCTAGCTAAGCATAAAACTCTATCGTTCAACCCACAGAAGACAAAAGGCAGAAGGAAAAACGCGGTTGCTCCTACTGTGTCGGTAAAGTCTACATTCGCAAAAAGACAATTCCCTAGGCAATCATCCCATTTATACAATCTTCTTAATAAAGAACTTGACATATACCCACTAACCTACCGCGAATGTAAAAACGTTTTGTCTAAATGGCTTAAGTTAAAAACCTATGAGGAAGTGGAAAATATGGTGCAATCAATGAGACTATAATATTTATATTACGCTATGATATTTATGGCGCTAATGGAAGTTAATGTCTTACATTGAAGAATAAAATAATTATCTGCAATTTACCTCAAAAAAAATAAAAAAAAACCGTTGATAATAATTAATCTTCACCTGTATCAAGTGTGGATTATGACCCTCATCCCCCCACTTACTCTCACCCACTACTCAGACATACACATTCACCTCCACACCATCTCCTACACACATAACACACATCACAGCGCGTTATTTGTCTGTCTTTGTTTTATCTGTCTTTTACTCGTATAAAAATACTGTGTACCTACCCATTATATTCCTGCATTTTTATTAGTATAAGTTCATTCAATATCATGATCAGGTTAAATAGCTTAAATACAATTACATAACCTGGGGAAGGGCGGAGCATCCTAAAACAAGCATACTATTTGCTTAAATGGATTCTCCCCATTGTAACTAGAATAAGTTATTTAAGTTGAAGCAATAAACATTTTTTTTTTTTTTGTGCCTGTCTGTGTCTGTCTGTCTGACTGTAGTTTGATCATGTATACTTGTTTTCAATTTTTGATATTTTGGAATCTTACGAATTTTCGATCAGGGCCACGTGTCATCTTACGATCAGGGTCACGTGTCATCTTACGAATCTTACGATCAGAGTCACGTGTCCTGACGCGAGTTTAACATTTTTTACCCATTACAAAAAAGTGTACAACGCCGCTAAAGAAGTTTTCACTTCAAAAATAAAGCTTTGTAAATGGAGAAATAGATCTACACTGAAAAGTTTAGATTGAGTTATAAACAAAATTCAGAGGAGAATATGACTCAGGCCTTTTGTGATGCAGACTGGGCCAGTTCAGAGGATGACCGACGATCTTACACAGGTTACACATTCTTGTTTCAGGGAGGAGCAATCAGCTGGAATTCTAAACGCCAGCCTACTGTTGCTCTATCGACCACTGAGGCAGAGTATATGTCTTTGTCGTCTTGTGTACAAGAGGCTATGTGGCTGAAACAATTTCAAGAATGTTTTTGGCCTCTACTGAAGAATGAGGCAATGATCATCTACAGCGATAATCACTGTTCTATAAAACTTTCTAGTTCCGATGCTTACCATTCCAGGTCAAAACATTGATGTGAGGCACCACTTTGTTCGTGATAAAGTTGCTGGAGGAGTCATTGATGTGGAATACATTCAGACGGACATGATGATAGTTGATGAACTCACTGAAGCAACGCCATATCCAAAACTGGCTTATTGTGCAAGATGGGGTTGATTTATGTTTAAGGGAGGATGTTGAAATAATAAATACTTCTTATAGTTTACGAACAAATTAGGATTGTCTTTGTTGAAAACTGTCATGTCACTGTTCTATGACTTACCGTGCAATAAACGTTGTTAAACTATCTATTTAAGTTTACAATTACTTTTCCACAATTACCTGACTGGGGAATAGAACCTAGAACCTTGAGCTTAGCAGTAGCGCTTGCGGTCACTAGACCAACGAAGCTGTAAACAATAATTATGTCAGTATGTCACGACGTATTGTGGACGAGAAGTTATAATCAAATAATAACAGGTAACTGATATCAGCCTTGCTACTCGTAATTAGTTATGTTATGTAACCTGTCAAGTGAAGTTTTAGCGCCAGGTGTGTGATGTATTTCGGGAAAAGATCGCATTTCTTACGAAGCCTGAGTGGCATACTATCTTCCAGTTGATTTTATGATGTAACAAATAGTACCTATATACCTACCTAAGTACTATGGTAAATTTTGCGTTTGTGTTTTGGTGTGTACTCACCTAATTTGCGAGGTATGTTCCCGTTCTGTACCTAGTTTTTATATCGTTACTAGCTGTTCCCCGTGGTGTAGCCGCCGAGGTCTCTGCCGCAGGAACGTGATTTTATATGTCACTCCCGGCCCTTTAATTGTCTCTATGCAAAAGACATGCCCAGTCGAAGGACACACCCATAAACACACTTTAGCATTAATTGAAGGATTCTGAAGAAATTTTTATACAAAGGCAATTATTATTTAATGCACCAATGCGTTGTAAATTGCGTCAATGCACTGAAACCTGTTTTAATGCTTTACAAAATATATCAATGTACTCTAAGCCCCGTCAAAATTAAGCTCACCTCGCCAAACAGACAAACAGAATTAATTACCCCGAACCGAGTGAGTAACTGAGTAGGAGACATCAAATTGAGTTTTATTCAATTTACTCAAACTTAGGAGCTTCAGTGGGTTATAACTCAATTTGTAGTACGCGAGATTAGTAATAAGTAGGCTGGTGTACAGAGATATTTACTCCGCGGTCACGAGCTACACGCTCAAGCGACTTGCGACAACGACTGCAGAGAAAACAAATGTAAGAAGTTGTTTAGAGCACGCACGAGTCACCGCGACACTAGTTGAGGCACGATGGACAGGTGAGGTATTGCTTGACGCAAGTTGCGTCGCAAGTCGCATCGCTCGAGGCCGTGAATTAATCCTAATGCCTCGGCCACGAAAATAACGCCACGTTTGAGGCGTCAATTCGCTACAAGCGTTATGTCAAACCAAGGCCACGAACTTCAAATATTCGCCTGTATCGTGTACGTCGGTGGAGTAATGAATCAGGGGGTCTACTCCCTAAGTCCGTTAACGAAGTAACAAGCCCGTCCGACAGTAGTCCGATACGTCGGAGTTAACCCTACCCCCTAACGATTTCGGATTCATCAGTTTCAAACGGAATCATAGACAATATTCGTGAACGAACGACGCATGGCGATAGAGTTGCCCTATTTTACCGGTCGATTACCGGTTTACTTATTTTGTAGTTTTCTAGCTTATTAAACAAAAATTAATACTTTTGTCGTTAGAAAATTACCACGTTTAAAAAAATATCCTTTTTATTATGTCTTTAAATATAGAATTGAATTATTTTTGCCATTTTTGTCCGGAAACCGGCATTATCCTGCCTGTTTACTTTTTGAAGGACATTTTCCACAGACTACTTTTGACATTTTCAAATGAAATGTCAAATTGTCGGCCGGGAAGTTTTAAAGTCTCCAACATTTTATTAAGCTTAATAGTTAATTTTGTTTATATGGCCCCAACCGCTGCAGCAACACACAGGCAAATTGAGGCCCTTCTCGATTTTATGGGTGAGAACCATGAATTGGCTCGCGGGTTATTGAGGGGTGCCGACGGGAGAGTTCGCTCAAAACGGCTGTGGGAAAACCTGTGCAACTCCCATAACTCAATGGGAAGTTGCACTAAGTCCGCCGAGCAGTGGCAAAGGGTGAGTTTTATACATTACTCGTCAATATTAATATGATTCTAAGGTCTTGTCATCAGTAAAGTGAATACAATGATAATAATCAGTCATCCTCCAAATACTTATCTGTAGGAGTACTTACGAGTATAGTAGTTTTTATATAGCTTCATAAAATTAACCAAAAATTCAAATTTTAGGTGTGGTCTGATAAAATACGCCTTGCCAAAAAGGCTGCTGGAGCTGCCAAAAATCAGCAAGTGCTAGAGGTGGAGGCCCATCGGTAGCACAACCCTCTCCTAAGTGGAATTAAAGATACTATCGATAATGGGAGAGGGTTTTAGAGAGCCGGAAACCGGAGCAAGAGTGCCAGCTTTTCCATTGGTAAGAATTACATTTATAATTTATGATAGTAAGTTTGTTCAATGGTAAAAAAACTAAAAGCAATAAGTAAGGTATTTATAATTATGAGTCTTTCCCGTGACTTTATTTTATTAAATAATAATAAATTACAGATAACTACACAATTATATATGTTTTGATGTATCCGTCAATGATATTTAGTTTTTGTTGTACAGCTTCCACCTGTAAGAGATCCAGAGCCAGTAGCTACCTCACCCATTCATGCTCCTACACGTGCCGACCCACTCTCCCAGGAGCAACTCTCTACATCCACAGAGGAAAACCTAAGATGTACCAACTCTTGATGGTGCATAATGAAAATAAATTAAATAAACGATTAAAGTTAATTCATTGTTTTATTAAAAAAAAATCCAATATTGGCAAAACTTAGCATGTACTAAACTCTGGTAAAATCCCGAAACATTGTCTCTTTTTACCCGACTGCGCGGCGCAAAGGAGGGTAATATGTTTATCAGTCTATATGTATGCACTTATGTATGTATGTCTTCAAAAGAGGAATTAAATCCGCACATAAGTCCTCGAATTATTCCCGAGTGAGCCTATAGTTCCCTATGAACTCAACGTCGGGAATACTCGCCAACCTATAGTTTTGGCGTAAATTATATCGACGTTGCCTCCGCTCTTCCTGTAAAGCTTCTTCAATAATTAAAAAAGCAGCCATAGTTCGAATTCTTAACTTTCGTCGACAACACGAGAACTATTTTGATGTCGTATCAACTGACATAACTATCCGTCGAAACCAATGTCAAGTTCAACTGTTCGGACGGGCAAAAACACATCGGGAGTAGGGACAATTGTCAAATCGCGTTGAAATTCATTCTTCGCTCGGACCCCGAGCGAATCATCCGTCCGTTGGTCATAGGGGGTAGGAAACGCCCGTTACGAAGGCCGAAGCGACGGACTTCGTGCTTAGGGAGTAGACCCCCAGTTCAGTACATAAAAAGGTAACATGCTCTGTGAGTACAGAAAGAGCACGCGTCGAAATTAAACGTGAAAATGTCGCTCTCAAAAATACCTATAATAATATTGATAATAAATCTTAAAAAAGAATTTTAATTTCTTCCTACAATTTTCTACAATTCTAAACTTATGTTGCGGATGTGAACTGATCCATAAGGCAGGTCGATTTTAGATTGCAGTGATAAATTCTTCAATATTCATATTGGATTAGTTACTATAAACGCGACACAAACAAAACAATTTGTTTTAGACGCAGATACTCGGAGCGACCGCTTCTATAGGAGCGCGTGGAGCGAATGTTTCGTGCACACTGTGGAATGTTCTCATACAATTGTTTTCGACGCTCATAAAAAACGCGCGTCAGATCATCCAACGCTCGTGCAAATTCGCTCGTAGAAAACTAAGCTGCTGCTTGCAGCGCTACTTTGTGGCCTCGTAGTTATTATGCCTCGGCCACGAAAATAACGCCACGCTTGAGGCGTCAATTCGCTACAAGCATTATTTCTAAGCGTCAAAAGCAAGGCCACGAACTTCAAATATTCGCCTGTAGCGTGTACGTCGGTGGGAGAATGAATCAGTTCAGTGCAGAAAAAGGTAACATGCTCTGTGAGTACAGAGTGAGCACGCGTCGACATTACACGTGAAAATGTCGCTGTCAAAATACTTATAATAATATTGTTAATAAATCTTAAAAAGAATTTTAATTTCTTCCCACAATTTTTTTACAACATTCCTAAACTTATGTTGCGGATGTGAACTCATCCATAACGCAGGTCGATTTTGGATTGCAGTGATAAATTCTTCAATATTCATATTGGATTAGTTACTATAAACGCGACAAAATCAAAACAATTGCAATAAGTTTGAATTGAAAGCTAAGCTGATGGAATGGCTACTTAAACAGGACTATACACAAACTGAGTCTCTGCTAAAATGTATTGCCTAATATTGCCTTATTGTTGCTTTTACTCCCTCACATATAACACCCCACACTCACTACTCCCATACAAAAACTCACCAAACATAGATACATAAATCATACAGACATACTCACACACATTTCACCCACTCACATACATAAGTTTTAAATTGTTATTTCTTACATTATTTTTCCTTTTTCCTTAAATAAGTATAATATGTTTCTGTTTAAAGTAATAAGATTGTTAAGTTGTAAGCACGTACCTGTTAGTTGGCACAGTCCGCAGTTGTTTGATCCCTATTTTAAAGAAACCCTACAGCTGAACACTGTCTCTTAAGATACAGGTTATCCTAGTTTGAGAGGCAGGGCTCACAATATCTGTATACAAACTACTGCAGCGTTAATTAGCTTCATGTTAAACAGTGTACACTAATGTATATTTCTTTGTGACAATAAACTATTTTATTATTATTATTATCTCCTTTATTTCATCGTATGTACATATAAATTATATTTTCAAATATTAGAATATAAAAACATAAAAACATTTAAAAATATAAAAAATAGTAGCCCACCGGTATCGGGAACAGGGTCCAAGCTACCGGCGGTCAGGGCTCCAGAGAGAGAAACCTCCTGACAATGCGAGCCGTGTCCAAAAGTACTGCTTTCTGGATCAAGCCCTTGATCCAGCTGCCCAACGAGAGCCTCCTCAGGTGTTGGTCGAGGCTCTTGGCTATTAGCCCATTGGCTGTCACGACTATCGGCACAATGATCGCTGAGTCCACATCCCACATGTCGACAACCTCGCGAGCCAAGTCAAGATACTTGATTTGTTTATCTTTCTCGGCTTTCACGAGGTTCTCATCATGCGGGACGGTTATGTCAACAATCATTGCGCGCCGCTCTGATCGATCCACCACCACTATATCAGGCTTATTGGCAACAATAGTCCTGTCAGTGATGATGGATCGATCCCAATATAATGAGATATTACCATTTTCGAGAACTGGGTCGGGCACATACCTGTAGTATGGCACCTCCGATTCCACAAGGCTGTATTTCAGAGCAAGTTGCTGATGGATTATCCTGGCTACAAGGTTGTGTCTATGCAAGTACTCTCCGTTAGCTAGACGAGAACACCCGGAGATAATATGCCTGATTGATTCTCCCGGCCGGTGGCATGCCCGACAGATGTCAACCGTGCCGTCTTTCATAATAAATCTCCGGTAATTGTTCGTCATCATCACTTCGTCCATAATTGCACAGACAAAACCTTCGGTTTCTCCAAAGAGGTCACCGAAACGCAGCCAGGCTACGGACGCTAGTAAATCGACATCGGGTCCATGTAGGGCCCGGAAAAAGCGTCCGTGAAGATCCTTACTCTGCCATACCTCCATGCGATCATTAGTGTCAAGCACTACTGGCTTGCGCCAGTTCTCTTTAGCCAAGGAGAGCGGGGTGAGGCCCTTGTCCACGGCGACTACATCTCGATGCATCCCCACGTCGGTTTCTAGGAAATATTCCCTGAGACTGCATATCTCGCGATTGTGGAGGGTCTTAGCGCTTAAAAACCCTCGACCTCCACACTTTCGCGGGATATACAGCCTCATTACCGATGATCGTGGGTGATGCATTCGATTTGCAGTTAGCAGCGTACGGACCCTCCTATCCAGGGCGTCGAGTTCGGTTTGAGTCCATTTGAGTATGCCGAAAGAGTACATCAAAACCGGCATGACCCAACCGTTGAAGGCGCGCACCTTGTTTCCGCCTGATAGAAGACTATTAAGTACTTTTTTCAGGCGGCCAAAGAAGCGCTCTTTCAACGATTGCTTCATGTCAGTAACATTGATGCCTAACGCTTCCGACATACCCAAATACTTATAGGTTTCGGATGCGGAGAGGGCTCTAAGGTTTGTGGAATCCGAGAGTTGGGTTCCCACGGATTCAACAATCTCCCCTCGCTTTACATGCATGACTGCACATTTGTCCACACCAAATTCCATCCTGATGGCGCTACTGAAAGTTTGAGTTACTTTCAGTAGCTCCATCAGTTGCAAATTGTTGGGGGCAAAGAGTTTTAGGTCATCCATGTAGAGGAGGTGCGATATAACCTGACCACCTCTCCTCAGCCGATAGCCTAGACCTGAATCCTCCAGCAGTGTGCTTAGAGGATTCAAGGCTAAGCAGAACCAAAGCGGACTCAAATTATCACCCTGAAATATGCCTCGCTCGATCCTTATCGGTTCGCTATTCCTCTGAATATTTCGACATCCTGGATAGCGAAGGACAGTCCTCCATTGCCCCATACACGACATCAGGAAGGTGCGCAGAGTTGCATCAATTTTGTACAACTCCAACACCCTCATGAGCCATGTATGTGGCACCGAGTCATAGGCCTTCTTATAATCTATCCAACATGTCGACAGATCCTTTCGGGAACGACGAACCTGTTGGCTAATGGCCATATCAATGAGGAGTAGCTCCTTAGTACCACGGGACCCGTTCTTACATCCATTTTGAGAGACAGACATGATGGAGTTAGTGTTTATATGTTTGTCAATTTTAGCTCTCAAAATGGATGTAAGAACTTTATAGACAGTCGGTAAACACGTGATCGGTCTATAATTTTTGGGTTCCGTGGTGCTACCTGATTTATGGAGCAGATGGGTAATTCCTGTCGTTAGGAACTGGGGTAGCGAACCAGACTCCAAAGCAGTCTGGAACTGAGATGCCAAGCGAGCGTGCGACCTTAAAAACCACTTTATCCAAAAGTTATGCAGCCCGTCCGGCCCTGGAGACTTCCAGTTAGGCAACGGACGGACTGCACGAGCTACATCTTGGGGGCAGATGGTGATAGCCATTTCTGGTATTGGGTCGCAGGCTCGCTCGACTTCCCGAGCCCAATCACCTTCGGTGTGACTGACAGGCACCGACCAGATATTGCGCCAGAAGGAACACATGGCTTCATCATCTGGCAGACACGTGTCAGCCACACTTTGGTCCGGTTGCTCCCAGCTCCTATAAACCCATCTTTCATCACTCTGGAAGGTGCGATTCTGAGTGTATCGCTCTACTCGCCGCTTATACCGACGAATACGGTTCGCCCATGCATACACTTTCTGCTTCAGGAAGTCGATGCGCTCCGTGACACAAGACATATAGTCTTGAGGACTGATATCAGTCCCCAAGAATGCCCGTCTCACAAAGCGCATCACTCTAGGGCGAGTATTGCCCTCCCTGAAGCAGATTAGTTTGCCAATGAGCGCTCTGGCCCCACCAATACGGCGTTCAATTCTGCACTGCCAAGCTGGTATGGCTGGTTTCGGTCGTGTAGCTCTAGAGTCATTGGCAAATTTGACGTGAGCTACACGACATACCGCTACAGCCGCGCAGTACAGAATCGAATGAGTATCGGTGAGGTCTTCGCAGTCATCAAAATAGTTTGACAACTGCGAATCCAGAGCCGCCACCAGCGCCCTATTTTTGTTATGCATGGGCAAACGAGGTAAGCGTGGCCTATGTTCGGGCGACATGAAGCGATATTCCCGAATCGCATCCTCCAAAGCACTCCTCAATTCCTCATTACATTGGGTACTTACGTTTGTAGCCCTGTCATTACTTCCCTCGTCAGCATGATTGGTATTACACTGCGGTAGTAGTACAGCAGTCTGCGGCTGGGGGGCGATGACATGGCTACTCTGCATTTCATTTCGCAGGCGATCAAGTACAGTGTCATCCAACATATGATTACGCTGGATGACACGCACCTGATCCGATAGACGTTGTGCCGAAACGTTGACAGCTGGCTCAAGCACCTGAAAAAGAGAGAGCATCCGAACACGGTACGCGGTCAGATTGTTTCCCCCCTCTGTAGCCCCATAGTATGAGCGCATGACATTTTCATTGATGGATCGTGTCCATCTCATGCGCTGCACACTTCCGCCGGGAGCTGGGACCCTATCAGAGGCCGGTGGGCCTCGAGGTCCTAAACCGTCCGGCGGCCGGCGTCCTCCCCGTCGACGAGCAGGTGGTGGCGTCGTGGGCGGTGAGAAGTACTCGTCGCTCGAGCTCGACGCAACTGCCACGGCCGGTGTCGTCACAGCGCTCACAGTGAGACTGGGTACCGGCGGCGGCGAGGCGGAGCTGAGCGAAGAGTCCGGAGGTGGTAGGCGTGCACGGCGAGCTGCTAATCTCGTCAACATTCTTTTTATAACAATATTGTCACTTTCATAGTTTTATTTAACGGGGGTGACATGACAGATGTCACCTCCCCGGTTCGGCAGTTTTTGATGTAGTTTATGATCTTTCATTGTATTTTTAGATAATTTTTGACTATTTCGATTTTGGTTTCGCATTAAATACAAACATGATAAATATGACTGTGGTACTGCTTCTAAGAATTAAAAATCTGAATATTATAAAAAGATGACAAGATGTTACGTGTTGACGTTTTTGGTGTTGCTAGCTTATTATTATTATTATTAATTTGTTTTAGACGCCGACGCGCGGAGCGACCGCTTCTATCGGAGCGCGTGGAGCGATCGTTTCGTGCACACTGTGGAATGTTCTCATACAATTGTTTTCGACGCTCATAAAAAACGCGCGTGGGATCATCCAACGCTCGCGCAAATTCGCTCGTAGCAAACTTCGCTGCTGCTTGCAGCGCTACTTTGTGGCCTAGTAGTTATTAGACATACATTTTTTTTTGACGCTCGACGCTGACGCTTGTAGCGCAAGGCTAATTCGTTGGAACGGCGCATTTCGTGGCCCTCGGGTTAGACATACATTTGTTTTTGACGCTCGACGCTGACGCTTGCAGCGGAAGGCGAATTCGCTTGGAGCGTCGCATTTCGTGGCCCTTGGGTAAGGCCGCGTCCTAACCTAAAGCTATCGTCGTGCTTTTTTATATGAATACGACATAAGTAGGATACTCGCGCGATTAATAGTCATTATTCAGGTTAAACGGTCGCGTAATCAAATATTTGCGCGACAGTCAGGCTACGTTTGCGATAGCAGGTGGCTTTAAGCTGTGTCTGCATTGGTAAACATCAGAATAGATTAGCTAATCTACAATGATCGATATTTTGTGATTTGTTGTGCAAGCAGAATGTAATCATGCTATTCGTAAAACGTAAAACAAATGTTTTGGAAATTGGAAACTGAAAATGACCCTAATTATTACGGGCTCGTCAGCATCTTCGGAAATACGTCATAATTATTAGTTTTACAGTACCGCTATTTTGCTAGCTAGCCAATCTTTTCATGGCGCCACAATTATTTTTCACCAGTGAAAACAAGAATAACAAAAAGCTCTTAAGTTTCCCAGACATTTCCACCTGCACCTATAGTGCCCACTTTGCCTGAACCTGGATGCGTGGGTGCAGAAATCAGTAAGTACTCTCCTGAACTTATCAGCTGGCTTGCGAGCACTCAAGTTTGAACGGAGTGAGTTCATAGTACGCTAACTTTCTTAGAATTTTCCGTGGTTTGAGGTAGTTTCCTCTTTGATTCTTGTGTGGGTTATGTGTGTACAAACGTTAAGAAAATTCTTAGGGAACTGAGTGAATAAGGATTGAGTTTTAAGTTTGACCTGAGCGCTTATTTGAAACCAAAATACTCCAAACAAGTTCATTTACTTAAGTCTGAATTTTTTGTAAAAATATTTGATTAGTGTTTGACTAAGCGGATTACAAAGCATTTTCACTTCTAAGAATTATAAAATAGTTTTTAATTTTTTGAATGGAGAGTTAAATAAGTATCAGATTTTAACCTTTGACAAACAACAAAACAGTAGCCAAGCATAGCCAAACTTGAACCAAACAAGTATTGAATTGAATATAAAATGACACCCAGATCATTCTTTACAATTATGTTGCGTATCCGACGATGGTGGTGTAGATCGGACGGTTAAGCACAGAAATAACACTGGATGGATGAAATGGCGGCAGGTCACGGGAACAATCTGCGACTCCCGCATTCCCCTTAAACTTAAGGGGAAGATAATTATATAAAACCATGATTAGACCTGCTGTCTTGTATGGATCAGAATGTTGGGCCACAAAAGGGATGAATGAAAGGCAATTGCATGCAGCAGAGATGAGAATGCTAAGAGGGATGTGTGGTGTTACACGAATGGATAGAATAAGAAATGAGTACATAAGAGGAAGTTTGAAAGTGGCACCGGTAACTGAAAAGTTGCGTGGGAATCGGTTGTCATGGTATGGGCATGTGTTACGTAGAAATGAGGAAAATGTCGTGAGGAGAGTTTTGAGTATGGATGTCGATGGCTATAAGAGTAGGGGTAGACCAAAGAAACGATGGATGGAATGTGTGAATGATGATATGGTTAGAAAGGGGGTGACTACCGAGATGACGACTAATAGAGAAGTATGGAAGAAAAAGACATGTTGCGCCGACCCCAAATAAATTGGGATAAGGGCAGGAGAATGATGTTGATCCGACGATGGTGAACATCAGCCTATCCAGTCCACAGCTGGACATAGGCCCCTCCTATTGCACGCCATTCAACTCGATTTTCGGCAACTCTCATCCTGCTGCTACCAGCCATACTGCGAAGATCGTCACTCCACCTAGGCGGAGTCCTACCTTACGTTTACCGATACATCATCATTTCAGTCGAAAGACGTCCACTGCTGGACATACGCCTTCCCCAAAAGGGGGGGTTGCCATAATCGCCACGCTTGGCAGGCGGGTTGGCGATCGCAGTATGGTATGGTGGTGGAATGCATAGAGAACGCTGCTGCCCATTTTCCGGTACGCCCCTTAGTCGCCTTTTACGACACCCACGGGAAGTATGGGGTGGTGCTATTCTTTAAGTCCGGCACCACACAGACATAAAGCGCATAAATAATTAAAATGAGAACCACAGAATCCTCTTAAATAAAACGATGAAGATTGCAGTAAATTTCTGCAACAGTAATTAATGTCAACATACTTTTATTATAAGCTGCAACTAAAACGATTATTTCCAACAAAAGGAGGGTAGCATTCTAGCAAGCTTCCTCTAGACTTGACGAAGACAAACTGTTTGCTGAACTCTTAACTCTCTGTCGAGGGTGCATTGAGTTTAGTTCCTATGTTGACTTTGTAATTATGGTGGGAGGACTTGTGATGAATGAAAATAATAATAAATAGTTTTAGTTCCTCGTGATTTCGTAATGGTCTAGAGTGGCCTAGAGGTTAAAACCTCGCCTTTCATGCATGAAAGGCGAGGTTTTAACCATAGTGCACAATGTGGTGGTTCAAATCCGGGCAAGCACTAATGTAGTCACATTAGTTCATATATACTTTCTGTACATCATTGACATCGATGATGGAAAATATCGTGAAGCAACCTGGACTTTATCTATCTGTACTTATTACTTACTAGCTGCACCCCGCGGTTTCACCCGCATAAGTTCTGATCCCGTGAGAATATCGGGATAAAAAGCCTGTATGTTAATCCAGGGTGTCAGCTACCTCTGTACAAAATTTTATCAAAATTGGTCCAGCCGTTTGAGAGTAAAGAAGTAACAAACATATAAACACACACACTCACAAGCTTTCGTCTTTATAATGTTAGTGTGATATTAATAATTATTCTTATTACGCTATGACGAATTAGAGCGGAGCATCAATGAAAAATATTGCAGTAACGGGAAAAATATTCCTTATGAGAGCTTCCGTTGCGTACGCTGAGTAAACGGTCAAAATTACGCAAAAATCATGTATGACGGAATTGTTTCCCTTTAAAAGTTAAAAAAAAAATCTTTGACAGCATATTAAGGTTGGCTCACTATACTTAACCTTTTTATTGTTGTATTTTTTTATGGTAATCAAAGGAGATGTCCAGAAATGGTTTTTTATTATTTAATAATTCTAACCAGGATAAGTTAAATATATTTGGATAGACATCCCAAAAATAAGTGGTTCTAACTATTTCACAGATTTTTAAAACCCTCCAATTTTGAGAAAAATATTTTTTTATTTTAGTGTGAATTTGCTCCTAAAACGAACGAACCTTTCTAATTATCTCGGATAATACAGTGAACGCACCCTAAAAAATTATAAAGTTGTCAAAATTGACAGTATTGACACATGGTACTGCCATTACTGACATTATACTGACAACACAGAATACAATAATAAATTAATGTTTGATTTGCGAGTTTATCACAGACTACAATATAATATATTATTATGGAGTATAACAATGTGAACGAAACAAATATTATTTATAACAAAGATTATTTATTTACCTCTGTAATATAATCTATACTAATGATAAAGCTGAAAAGTTGTTTGAACGCGCTAATCTCTGGAACTACCAGTCGGATTTGAATAATTCTTTTTGAATTTGATAGCCTAATTCTTGAGGAAGGATAAGGGCAATCGAAAACATTATCATCATGCTACGACCCTCAAAAGCCGAGTAACGTAATAAGAAAAAGGTCTAAAGAACACTAAGCGAAAATGATGTAATCGTAACTCGAACGAAGTCGCGGGCAGAAGCTAGAAAGAAATGTTTTCAGTGAATGTGTAGCATACATTCTTTTAGAACTAAAGCGCATTCTACATGATTATAGCTATACTTCGAATGTTCATGTGCAAGTTGCAATATTTTACAAAGACCTCGGTTATCAAGAAGTGCATGTTTCAGCATACTCCACAGGGATGGCTTAGCAGGAATAAATGATAATAGTATCTACTGATTGAAATTCCTTTTTGATGATTTGGAATCGAGAGAAAAGCGTTTCGACAATAAATATGCTAATTGGATTTGGATGCAAGTGTTACTATGTATTTTATGTATGTAGTTTTGTTATGAAATAAAACGTTTTTTTTGGTTTTGAATATTCATTTATTAACTTTCTTCATTTTCAATATCTTCTCTTATTAAAATATTGTCGAGAAACTGAGCAGGTGGAGATATATCGTTTTGATGCCGAGCGCATCCAAGATACCAGACTATTGTCATCACATGAGCACCGCTTCCTATTACATGCTTGAGCATGTAATAGAAAGAATTTCAGATCCCTGCTAATGCTTGAGCATTAGCAGGGATCTGAAATTAAGTTTTAATTTATTGTGTGTTCCACTAATCAGAGATACAATAATGTACTATGTGCAATGTACTATTTAATTTACATATTAACCTGACGGGGGTTGATGATGCCAGCTATATAAGCCTGCTCAGGATGATCAACAGGTAAGGGACGAGAGTGCCTGCCTGTTCTTCTTGAGATAGAAACGCCACAACATGCACATACTGATTGATGACCCAGCTGTTGGTCACCTATATTGTGCTGGTTTCTGTTATTCAGTTCTATTAGTAAAAGGTTGATGCATTCTTGGCAAATGCGATCTCCATCTGTTACCTAAAACAAAATAATATTTTAAGAACACCGAATCGTTTTTCTGCATCTTCTTTGAGCAAAGTAGTGCTATTTAATCTTTTTTAACATAAGCTATTAAGCCTGGTTACACATTATTAAAAAAAAACTTATAATGTAAGATAAAGAATACATTACCTCTTGAGCATCCATTCTTCAATTATTGAGACTATCTCTTTTTTTTTTTTTTTTTGAGGATGGGAAATCATCAAATGACTCCTCCCGCTCTGGGTGGAGCGGAAGGGAGTGTCAGACTCTTACTGACTAAAACCCACCCGTGTTCCTTCCTTAGCCCTTTATGTTCCGGGCCAGCGGTAACCCTTTCGGACAATCCCGCTGACCCGGCAGGCTTCGGCCCTAAGGGGCCCCTCCTCGATGCTGACATCTCTTTGAGGCGCGCGTGGAACACGTACGCGCCGTCCGGCACGGGCCTGGTCCTGATCGGGCGGTGAGCTACCCATTACTCTCCACCCGCAGGCCCGCGCCTACGGTGGCCGGGAGTCGTCACGCGGCTCCCGACGCCCGGAGCGTCTCCCGCGGCGGCTGGGACGGGAGGCTCTCTCCCTGAGCCGTTCCGCCACCTCCTTCGCTAGCATGACTGCTTCGCAGAAGGAGGTGACTGCCTCCCACTCCCTCTCGCCCCGGACCATGGCTTGCACCAGGGCCGGACGCGAGAGGTCGCCGTCGCTGCCAATCGCCTCTACGAGGACACGGCGGTGCTCCGCCCAAGCGGGGCAGACCTCCACCGTGTGCTCCACCGTGTCCTCTGGGCGATCCTGGCAATGGTGACACCCGGGCGTTTCCTCCCGCCTGATGATGTGCAGGAACCTCCCGAAGCTTCCGTGTCCGGTGAGGACCTGCGTCAGGCGAAAGGTGAGGGCGCCGTGGCGCCTCTCTAGCCACTCCTCAAAGAGGGGTCTTATCGCCGCTATCGCGGCGTGCCCTGCGCTGGGTTGCGACAGTCGCTCTTTCCATGCCGCCATGAGATCGCGCCGGAGATCCGTCCGCTCCGCAGCGATTTGCCGCGGAAGCGGATCCTCCCCCCGGCGTAGTGCCTCCGCGCGCCACTCATACAGGCGCGCGAGGACTATCGCCTCCAGATCCCATGGCGGCAGTCCGGCAAGGAGGCTTGCCGCCTCGCCAGAGATCGTGCGGTAGCCCCGGATAGCCCTTATGGCTACCACCTTCTGGGGCGCGTTCAGGTAGTGGGCGGCTCGCCGCCGCAGTGAACGCGCCCACACCGGGGCCCCGTATATGGCCATGGACCGCACGACCCCCGCGTAAAGCCTCCGGCAGGAGGCGTTTGGCCCCCCCAGGTTGGGCAAGAGCCGCTTGAAGGCGGCCCCGGCCCGTTCCAGTTTGGGGGCCAAACGTCGGAAATGCTCCACGAAGTTCCACCGGCTGTCGAGGACGAGACCCAGGTATTTCATCGTCATCCCGACGCCGATGTGAACCCCTCCTACCGTTAGTTGGGATCCCGATGGCGGCGCGTTCCGGGGCCCATGAAACGACATGGCCTCGGACTTGTGCAAGGCTCATGTTAAAGCGTTATATTCATAGTGCTGATTTATAGCATGTACTGCTATATTGCAATTTATGCAGAGAGCCATAATCTGAAGATAGAAATGAAAGTTAATTTTTGCAGACTATCAGAGGTCGTAAAACAGGCAAAGGTTGTGCAAATAAAACCCCTAATGAGCTAAATATAAATAAAGAACAGTACTTACATACGGGGTTTTAAATCCAAAGTCCTAATCGCGTGCAATATCAAATAACCGTTAAGAAAAAGCAAAGTCGTCAGGGTTGAAGGTTCGTAAGCTATTGGTATCCTAATCATGTGCAAAGAAGAAGAATCCGTTGTGAAAAGGCCAAGTCAGTTAAATCAAAGAAAGCAAAGCACAAATTAAAATACGTTATCATTGGATAACACAAAGGCACGAGCGAAAGTGTGACGTATCAGACATATTTGTTTGACATATGAATGGAATCCTTCTGTCATTATGACATTTTCAAAGTGTGTGGGAGGTTTCATTTGGGTTGCCATCAACAAATAATAGACATGTACTAACATTAAATAATTTATAATTTTTCTCTTAAATGGAGGGCTCTAAAAATATTATTTCAGTGGTTCCAAGTTCCATATTTTAGTAGCTTTTATTTGGATGTAGTTTGATTCTGGTTAGATTTTTCTCGGAATAAAAAACCAGCGTCCATACAAAAAGCGGACATCTCCTTTGTTCTAAAATAATGCATTATATCTGAAGGTGTTGTTATAAACATGGTATTAATCCATAACCAAATAACTACGTTATTCATCACAAATATTTATTTTGAACAAAATTTTCCTTAACATCATTTGATTTCAATGAATATCTTAGGAGATATCATAATTTTAAAATAACTCCTCAAGGCGGCCGGTCATGAGGGTATAAATAATGAAATAGAATATATTTTAGTAGGTTTTTTCCACAAATTAACGCGGGTGAAACCACGGGGCACAGCTAGTATTATTATAAGTCTGAAGAACCTAAAAAAAAAAACGCAAGTTTTATAATGCCTAAAAGTATATGATCGACTACAGTAAACAAAATCAGAAAAATATTACAAGCGCCCCGCGGTTTCACCCGCATAAGTGTCGATCCCGTGGGAATATCGGAAAACTCTCCTATGTCCTTTCCCGGGACTCAAACTATCTCTAAACCAAATTGTATCTAAATCGGGAGTTAACAGACAGACAGACACACTTTCGCATTTATAATATTTGTATGGTTTTCAGAATATATGCTAGTTAAATAGTGTGTTGAAAACATAATAGGTACAACTAATTTGATACGATAGCAATAAATCATGAAGATACTTCTAAAAACTTTCTTGTTACAATAAAAACTATACTAATAATATAGGTTCATACAATTATTCTGATTTTTTGTCAGATTATTCTACAAGCAACATACTAAAGCCTAGTGCTGTTTTAATTTTTTAACCCAAACAAAAATTTTTATTCCGATTATTTTCTAATATTTTTGATCATAAATAATTACGAAATAATGTTTTGATATATGTTCTACCTATTTTTTGAAGACCTCCTACCACCTTACTTGGTACCTTTACTACCTTTGTTGGTACTATAACAGGATGCTGATACCTAATAGAATGACACAAGGATGTTGACACGAAGTCGGGCAAGACTACTAAATAAAACCACACACCCAAAATCTTCGGGTTCATCGCTCAGCTCCGCCTCGCCGTTGCCGGAACCTGCTCCAGACGTGAGTCCAGAAACACCGGCCGCTGCAGTTACGTCTAGCTCGAGCGACGAATACTTTTCGCCGCCGACGACACCACCACCAGTATGTCAGCGTGGAAGAGGCCGACCACCGATCAGCTTAGGACTCCGAGGCCCACCGGTCTCGGATAGGGTCCCCGCTCCCGGTGGAAGTGTGCAGCACATGAGATGGACACAAACTGTCAATGAAAATTTAACGTATGGTATTTAGACGATGGAACGCTAGGAGGTGACGTAGACATTGTTTTGAAAGATCTACAACTCCTCAAACAGGAATTTCAATCTATTGGCTTGGACCTTAACCCCTCAAAATGTGAACTTTACCTTTCTGACATTACCGACAGACAATTGACTCTAGATAAATTTAATACAATAGCCCCACAAATCAAAATTTTAGACAAAAGTTCACTGCACCTCCTAGGTTCCCCGATTTTACAAGATAGTTTTACTCCTTTTATCGACGAAAAAATTAAAAATTTCAACGAGATTTCGGACAGACTCCAAAATTAATTTACATTCGGCATTCACCCTGATTAGACACTGTTGTTTTGGCCCAAATTTTATGTATTTTCTACGCTCTTCCCCTTTATGGAAGCAGCCACACCTCTTGGACAAAATTGACCAAATTATTCGCAGCACACTAACATCCATTTTAAATGTGGCCTTGGACGACCGAGCGTGGCTTCAAGCCACACTACCCATCCGTTTTGGTGGCCTCGGCGTCCGCAAAGTTACCAGTATTAGCTTACCGGCGTTCCTTCTTCTGTCGTCCACAGCACTGAAAAGTTGACCAGGAAAATGTTAGCCCCTTGCCTGGTTGACTCTGAAGTGCCGTGCTTGACCGAAGCGGTGAACGCCTGGAAAGCGGCTTGCCCGGATACAGATCGGCCCGTAAACCCATCTTCCCAGAGACACTGGGATGAGCCGCTCTGCAGGTTGGTACGGAATAATCTTATTAATACGTCCACCAATTCTGCTGAGCGTGCCCGCCTGCTGGCTGTGGGTGAGTGGGAGTCGGGGCTCTGGCTTCAAGCACTCCCGTCACCCAACATAGGCACTATGCTGGGTGACACCACCTTCCGGCTCGCTACCTGTCTGCGTTTGGGCGCTCCTTGCGAGGCTCCGCATCGCTGTCAGTGCGGTGAAGCTGTCGACTGTCTCGGACACCATGGCCTATCTTGCAGTAGGAGCGCAGGCAGGATAGCACGGCACGCCAGCATTAATGACATCATCCGTCGTGCTCTTGTCACCGCCGGGGTGCCAGCTGTTTTAGAACTCAACGGCCTGGCACGCGACGATGGGAAGAGACCAGACGGGATGACCATAATGCCCTGGAAGTTAGGCAGACCTTTGGTGTGGGTTGCAACATGTGTCGACACCCTTGCGCCATCTCATCTTCCTAGCACGGTGGGCTGTGCTGAAGCGGCTGCTGCAGGTGCAGAAAACCTCAAACGGCGAAAATATTCCAACCTGATTGGGAGTTATATGTTCGAGCCGTTTGGGGTTGAAACACTAGGGCCATAGGGTCCGAGTGCCCACTTGGTTTTTCGAGATATTGCCAAGCGGTTAGTCGACTCTTCACGTGACCAGAGGGCTGGCTTAATTCTTGGCCAAAGAATTAGCATTGCCAATAAACGTGGCAATGCTGCCAGCCTTTTGGGCACTGTTCCTGTTGACAGCGATGCGGACGAATTTTTTGATGCACTATGATTATTTTACTTATTTTTTCATATAAATGTACTATCCACGCCAAAAGTCCATAGGCAACTTTAAAACTAATTGCTTAACGTTTAGTTTGACTTACGACCTTCTTTTAATGAGTAATTTGACACACACACCCGCATATTACTCGAATAATCACGCTTTTGAATATAGTTCCGTGTCATGTTCGTCTTGTTCACATAATTCGTAAAACTTTATGAGTATACCCACTGAAATCTAAATAAATAAATTAGGTATGGTAGACAGATGCAGATAACTTACGGCTCATTCACCGCGTCTAATAGAATGTTGTTCGGTCTTGGTTGGTTTTTGATATTGTGGGTTAGTGACGTGTGTTTAATCTATTATAATAGCTGTGTAATAGTTCATTTTGAAATGTAAGCTTTGAGACGAAAGCGGATATTATCGCGCAGCGTAAAAGTGGACTTAATATTATATCACAAATAATTGATGAAACCGGACGGACTGTGAGTATTATGATTTAATTATTTTATCTAACATTTAGCTAATTAAAGTTTAACTGCTGATCCTTGTAGTTATTTTATTAAACGTTTTATATTTACCATAGGGTCTAAATAGAAGAAAAAATAATATTTCCAAGAGTTTATTTATTTACTTTTGGAATGATGAATATAGCATTATGTATAAATTATAATATAATCATTTTGTAACATTTTAACTATTTTCAAAATAATTTTGTTTAAAAAAGTAATAAGTCGTATTCGTATAGTCGTATTTTTTGTTATGTTTTTTCTGGTGTACAATAAAGTATATATAAATAAATAAATAAGTATCTACTTAATATTTTATAATTTTGCTAGTAGCCTTACAATATTCCTTTTTTGTTTTAGAGAAATTACCTACTGTGAGTCGGAGGGTCAAAAGATATAAGGAAGAGTATAGTCAGTAATTAAGAAACAAGTGGTTTTAACCAACCAGTTACCTACCAGATGAAGTTGCATTGCAAGGAAATATGAAGATATATGTTTAAACATTACAGGATCCATACGCCAGCGTTTACTTGATAGCATGGATAATAATGGGGGTTATACAACGTATTAAGTTATAAATTACAAATTGATTTTAGTAATATTAAAATATTATTGTGTCATACTTATCCGTAATAAGGATTATTTTGAGGTTTATAGTTTCAATCTTCTTTTCAAAATGAATTTTGAAAATGAATACTTAAGCTATATCCGCAATTAAAGCACAATATTATTTTATTACTAAGATAGTTACAATATTTTAAGTCTAATGGTCGTAGCTCACTGATTACCTGCTTTACTTCAATAAATTGTTCTTTATGAGAAAATAAACTGTTTTAAAAGTTTATTTATCAAATTATAACGAATAAAATTTTTGAAATCCCTTAAATTTATTTTTATTTTTATCCCGCATATTTCAATAACAATATAATAATACAAATAAAACAAATATTACATTATTATTCTCGTGTATTAATTTATCGAATAATAAAAAAAGATAAGATTATTGTTGAAAAGATAAATCAAAGTTCCATCTCGAGATTCGAACCCAGGCCTGCGTGTTTACTAATCCTATACGCTACGTTATCCGCTAGCAGTACTTGTTATGAAGTTGTGAATTTTAGCAGTGGTATAATAATAATATAATAATAATAATAATAATTTATTTGTCACAAAAACTGATGTTACATTTACACAGATATACAGGACACTTTAAAATTTTCTTAGTTTTATAGTGAAGGCATCTGTGTCTGAACTAGATAAAAATATCTGTATCTCAGACATCAGCGCTCTTCCTTATGATGACCATTACAATACTAGCTTAATTAGACATATTGGTATATCATTACACAGAAAACAAGTTTAAAATAACATAAGTAAGCAAAAAAATATGTGGAGTGTTAACCTCTCGGTGAGTAGTGTGTAAGAGTGTGTGAAACAACCAAGGTCATACGTAATTACGCCGCGCGTGTGAAAAAGCGATGACGATATGTTTTGTTTCGTTTGACGTTAGCAAGTGTACACACACAGATGTAAATACGGGCCTGCGGCGCAGCCGCGGGGACGGCGCGAAGCATGTTCACAGAAATTTCAACCATAGCATGCCTAAGCAGTATTGAAGCATACTGTACATATTATTGTTATTATTTTAAATATTAGCATAGATTATGTTAATTAAAAGAATGGAGTTACTTACTTTACATATTTTGCAATAAATTACCAGCGTTGAGTCATCGTGCTTCTCTTTTTTTTCTATGCAGTCCGACAGTGACCGCGCTTTAGGTCATGTAGTCCCCTTAAGTCGCCAACCTGTCTTGAGCAAGCGTGATGTTCAATGCTCTTACCTTCTCTGCATGAGACGAGGTCTTTGTCCTGCAGTGGTATAGTAATAGGCTAGTTATTATTATAGTTTTAGTTCTTCACTAGACCCTTTTTACGAGTGTTCTACGTGAACTCGACAAATAGATATGCGATTAACGCTTGTGCGACAACTCGACGACTCACCATAGTTCGAAAGCACGCTTGTGCGACACACTGAAGCTCGACATTAGGTACTCTAGTGCGACATGAAGAATTAACATTAATTTGTATTCATAATCATATGTTACTATGGAGGGGCCCGTGGCTAAATAATACCAGCCGCACAGGTCGATCGATCAGGTTAAGCTACGCTTGCCGCGGTTTGTCTGTGGATGGGTGACCATCTTTACTTACCGTGACCCCTCCGTGCCTCGGAAAGCACGTTAAGCCGTTGGTCCCGGCTGTCATTCGTGGATGTTTGACAATCGTTACGGGTGGTCAGAAGCTCGAAAGTCTGACAACCAGTCTTACCATGGCGTATCGTATTACCCAGTAACTGGGTTGTGGAGATCAGATAGGCAGTCATTCCATGTAAAATACTGGTATTCAGCTGCATCCGGTTAGACTGGAAACCGACCCCAACATAGTTGGGAAAAGGCTAGGCAGGTGATGATGAATCATATGTTACTATTGAATTTACACATATTTAAACATTATGGAATGCAAATAAACATATTCACCGAATTGCAGAGAATGTAATCATGGACGTGCAGCATTTGCTGATGGATTGTGTCCGCAACAGGCGCGAGAGGGAGTTACTTCTGAGAGAATTAGACTTAAATAGGCTTAAAGTGGGATTAATACAACCAATTTTATCCCAACCAACTTCAGAAGGTGCCAAAAAGTTATGTCATTTAATAACAGTCCTTCATCGGTGACTTCGATCTTTTATCACAAACTGTTTCATAGATTGTTGAACTGTTTATTATAGTTTATGTGTTAAAATGATTATAAGTGTTAATGTTACAGTGATAAAAGGCACGATGGGGTTGACATATCTGTTTAGATAAAAACCCCAAAACAAATAAAGAGAAAAAAAAAATAAAGATATGCTTATGAACGAGGCTTGATCATCACACTCATTGCGTGGCGGCCATCTTCTAATTTGTTACAAATTAGTTTATTTTCTGATAAGAATCACAAACCATATCAATGGTAGACTTTCCTTGTTTGTAATTGAAACACAAGACCTTTTTACTTTATTTACTGTATCTTCCTTATGATACCCTCAAAGCAGGCAAGAAACGAAATACCTAGGTACCTATTAAAGTATAAAACTGTATAATAATGTCATCATCTGCCTAGCTTTTTCCCAACTATGTTGAGATCGACTTCCAGTCTAACCGGATGCAGCTGAATACCAATATTTTATATGGAGCGACTGCCTATTTGACCTCCACAACCCAGTTACTGGGTAATACGATACCCCTTGGTAAGACTGGTTGTCAGACTTTCGGGCTACTGACGACCCATAACGACTGTCAAAGGTCCACGAATGTCAGCCGGCACCAACGGCTTAACGTGCTTTTTGAGGCACGGAGGGGTCTTGTTATGTGAAGATGGTCACCCATCCACGGACCAACCACGGCAAGCGTAGCTTAACCTGATCGATCGACCCGAGCGGCGGTTATTACTTAGCCACAAGCCCCTCAAAAAAACTAAAACTGTATAGTAATATGACAAGCGAAAGTACAAAACAAAATTACCTACTAAGTTGCCGTAGCCTCAGCGTGCCAGCTAAATCAAGTCAATGAATATTAACGGAATACTCTATTATTTCACTAAATGATAAACTTGAAGTTTTTTTCATAAGAAAGGTGACTTTTAAAAGATTTCTGGCAGATTTTTTAAAAATTTTTTTTTGATAACCAAACTTTATGGTTCAATATCATCGGGCTTGAAATAGCATAACGTCGCGCCTGTATTTCCCGAAAGGTAAGTCAGACGAGCACCAAAAATACACCTACATTTTGATAGATAAGGTTAGGCCCCATGTAATAAGGGGCGAGCCTAATACGATCAACCGTACACAAATCCAGTCTCCGGGCTGCTTCTGAGAAATTCTAGATGGAAAAATCCAATAACACATTCGCTCAGCTTGGTACAACTCAATCAATTTGCCTGACCTTTTCGCAACTTGATTGGGGTCACATTCCAGTCTAACATGGTGCACCTGAATATCACCTCCGGAAAAGTTCAGATTAAATTCCTTAGCAAATAGTATAAGTAATACGAATCGTGTTCTATTTTCCTTACAGGACTGCCCAAAACAAGGAGTGCACTAGCTAGTCCCCTATTCTAATCAAGATAAATGTACAGTGGAAACCAAATATTTTGACAATCAAATCCGTCATATCAGTCATTCATTAAACTTGTAAGTCTTGTTAATGCAGTTATATCGTATATTAAACATAACTACATTTTTTTTAATAAAAAAAAATATGTATGTGTTTTTTTAAGTATATATACAATATGTTGATTTGCATCCTCGTCAAAGTTCAGGAGGTTGTCATAAAATACATAAATAAATCAATTGAAGTACATTATGGGGCAATAACTAGTAAGCGCTGCTTTTTTTTTGTTGTTGAAATTTAACAGTATTTCAGAATTACACCCTTAATTCAATACAAATAAAACAGAATCACCCGACTACGCACACAGCGACAATGCATGCAGCTGTTTTTCCCCGAAATGGTACGCGCCGTCGCGCCAATGCGCGTGCAATGACCGGTAGCAATAATTTTACCTAATTTTATTTCGATAATCACCTACATTATTGTCATAAATTTCGCTTGATAATTAACTCATTTTTGAGCATCATTGGAATACGGAAATCTTACTAATGACAGTAATACTAATGCGCCAAAGAAAAGTTCACTCACCTGTTATCAGATGATTAATAATATCCTTCAAGCTAAAGTTTTCGTAGTCATTTTGTTTTTATTTGTGGATTAAATTGGTTGATTTTTATTCTACCTTTGTTGGATCCACTAAGTCTAAAAATGTTTTCTACGTTTGATGGAAATGGAAATACGTTCTAGTTAAGTGTAAGTACGTGGTATACTTTCGACTCTTAGGTATTATTGGCGTAGGTAGTTAAAAATTTGAAATAACTTATTTACACTAATGAAATTGATTAAGCTAACAACGTATTTACAAAATGTACATATAAATAAATTACCTACCTATGTTACCGGAGGTAAAGTTGCCACGTACTTAGGTAGTACGTACTGGTTTTCCTTCAGCTTAACAACACTAACACATTCGTTTTTAAAGTGTCGAAAACGACAAAATGTAGGTAATCCGCACGGCATTATCACCTGGGTGAATGTCTTGTGCCTTGGGGTAGTGGAACGGGTGTTGCAGTTCACGCTTCAATATGCGCAACACTAGTGTGATGCATAGCAGACAGCATGACGCTTTGTGATGGGGGTTCCCGATCGGGAAACATCCGGATGACTCCACGTAGGCTGTCTCCACTGATGGCATACCCACCTGACCATCTCCACCAGCACGACATTTGAATTGAACACTTTGTACCTACGTCTCAACGATGTACCGAGAAGCGGAATTCGCAAAGCGCACGAACGCTGCGGCGATTTCAATTACACTGTTAGTTCCGGGGCCGCGGGGGCGTGGCTTAGGGTGCGCGGGAGACTAAGTACCCGCTTTGCCGCATCGTGATTGGGGGATGGGATTGATTACCTACGAATTTATCGAATGATAGATTCTCATGCGCATTTGAATGTGTGTGTGCAATTTTGCATGAAAGCTCGGTTATAGGGCTAGTAACAGACGGGCCACGTTTAAATACGGCTGGTTCACACTTACGGATTTCCGTAAATAAGAAAAAAAAATAAAAACAATACCTACCCATTTTATTGTTGATTTGGGTCGAGAATCATTAGCATAATTACGTCCTTAAATTTGACTAGGATGCAAATCAACAGCCTGTATATATATATATTTTTTTAATGTAATTTTTTTTTAATAACCCACTTGTGTAAATTGTATTTATTTTCTTTTCTTTTTTGGTTATGGAAATAAAGGCTATATTATTATTATATTATTATAAGGCTGCTTATACATTCATCTTCAATTCGTCGTTTCTTAAAATAGCTTTTGTGCAAGAGACAACACTATTACCAATATGACGAGGGTACTATGATAGACCATCAAACGCTGGAGATTGATCAGTGAATGGCTGCATACACATTCGCATGGAACGCAGTTTGAACTTCGAATGACGCGGAAAATCCGTTCGATATACGAATCGCTTTATGCTTTGATTGTCTGGCTGTAGTTTTGTTCGTGTGTACTGCGCACACATGAACAAAAATACATCACTTTGGGTGCCGATACAATGGGTTTCCTACAACTGATGGTTTTAGTATTAGTTTTGCAAGAGCAACGACTAATTCCCGCATATTCTGCTGCTGTCTAGTACTAGTTGAAAGAAAATGAAATGAAATCATTATTTGTCGCACAAACACGTGCCTACTCGTACAAGCAGCAGTTGGTTGGGTGCTTCTATGTGTATTGGGTTATTCCAACGAGGTAGTCAATAGTGTATTTTGGCATAGCCACAATGCTGTACGCATTGTGGCTATGCCAAAATACCCACTATTAACTACACGTACTTCTAGTGATCACGTTACGTTCTTAGACGTTAGAGGAAAACTAATTATAGAAGGTAGAATGTTGCGCTATGCGTACAAAGGCGAGACCTATAAACATTCCAAAGCGTAAGATGTTACATAAAAACTTTACAAATAAATATCCGGTAGTTATACAATGTGCCGCTACAATGGCAACCATAGGACTAGTGGTCAGTAACAATACAAATTATAACAAGATAAAAACGTTTTTATAAAAAAAAAACAACTGATTTCAAAATAAGACACTACAAAGTGAAAAGTAACTTTAGTTTCGGAAGTCGTTGTGGTTGGGGTTCGCATTTTCGTTGTTTGCTTTCTTTCTTTTTATTTGTAATTTGAAAATTCCCGCCTCGGCCGCTCACCGACATAGGTCTCTCTCTCTCTTTCCTTCAATTCGCCTACTCTTTGCACGTTATTCGTTTTAATTTCATTGATGCGATTGTATGATCCGTGACCCCGGCAAATGACCCCTGCGCTACAGATCTTTAAGTACATGATGCTCCGAGATGTTATTTTAGAAAATTGTAAATTAATAATAATGATTAAAGAAATTAAAATCACACTAATATTATAAAGGCAAAAGTTTGTGGGGGTGTGTGTGTGTGTTTATATGTTTGTTACTTCTTCACGCTCAAACGGCTGGACCAATTTTGATAAAATTTTGTAAGGAAGTAGCTGACACCCTGGATTAACATATAGGCTACTTTTCATCCCGATATTCCCACGGGATCGACATTTACGCGGGTGATACCGCGGGGCGCAGCTAGTTACACATAAAACAAAATAAACTAAAAATGCTGACTTCAGCGCTATCTAGCGCGAAAATGTCCAAAAGCAGATCGTATGATCCTCCTTAACTGAGACGTTGCCTGAGGTAGCAGCGCGATGCTTTTTATTCCAATATTTCTACGAGATCGATATTTACGCGGGTGAAACCGCGGGGCGCAGCTAGTATGTTCATAAAACGAAAACGCGAAATCGAATACGTGTATTAAATTAATGTCACCATTAATGCGCCACGCTGTATAAACTAATTCCGTATTCTATTCTACGTTAAAGGGGGTAATCTATGTACAAAGTACACCGCTGTGCTCCGATTACCAAACTGAGTGGATTTGTTCCGAAACGAAAAACTTGGAGCCCCATTTCGGTTGGTATAGGTGATCAATCTGAGAAGTTTGTTCTTATTCTTGTTGAGTTGGGTGATAGAAAGGTATATTTATTGATAAGGTCGGGTGTCAATAGCGGTTTGTTGTGGTTGGGAATTGGAGATGGTTGGCTTAGGTACCTAGTTATCGATTGAATCTGTTTGTTGTCGGCCTTAGAATATCGCCGATAATTTGGACTACGGGTAAAATAAAATTGAGAACCTTGGTCGGTGTTTCCTAAAACAAATCGAGCTCACCTGTAATGTGAATATGTTGTGAATAAGTGGATGCGTAATATGTTGCAAAATAACATCGATAAGAGAACCTAATAGGCTGCGTTAAGATCGAAGGTTGTTTAAAATTTCACTATTGCTCGTTTTTTTACCAGTTTTGTCCCGAACTTATTATGCACTATTAATACAACCAAGCGTGAGGTACTTCACACAAACAACAGCGTCACAACGAATTAGATAAATTAATTGAATTAAAAATTAAAGGATTTATATACACTTTTATTCAGGCGAGTTCCGTTGAAGTCAATACTTTAATGAAACTCGTCTAACAACTACAACACAACAGTCACAGTACAACTATCGTGCAAAACTCTCACTAGGGGAATACTAGAAAGCTTACAAAAGTCCGAAAAAAATGTTTTTCACCACTTGTTTACATCCTATTAACATAACACTCAGGGTTAATTAAAAACAGAGTTGAAACTAACCTCAAAGGTATTTTCCCTAAAATTTCGCCAAACTAAATTGGTTTCCAAGAATGAATAACCCGGACATGTCCCTCTGGGGTAAAGAATGATATTACTAAAGCTCCAAGCTTTCATTAAGGAATTGCAGAGGTAGATTTACATTTTCATTACGGGAACGATGGCGCCGCTCGACACTCGTACGCAGCGGCTGCTAATGGCAAATGTGCATGACTATTAGAATGACTTTTATCACAAGTTATGGTAATAAGGATTTTGATTGGCTAAGGAAGATATTTAAAAATGGGGCTCGTGGCGAATTAATAGCAGCCCCACGAGTCGATCAAAGGTGAAGCCACTCCTGCCGCGGTTGGTTCATGGATGGATGACCATCCAATACACGAAGGGGTGTCGATCCCTCCGTGTCTCGAAAAGCACGTTGAGCCCAGCTGTTAGTCGTTACGGGTAGTCAGAAGCTCAAAAGTATGTCCAAGTCCTGTATTAGAGTGGTGTAGGCACAATAAAAGAGAACTGTTCAATACAACTATTCGTGTAATAATGCCAATAATTAGTGCGTGCAGTTACAAATATAAGGTTAGGCGAGCTGCACACTACACCTCCCCGTTTTTTAAATAGTGTTAATTATTGTTATTTAAGTACTACTTTTTTTTTTAACTAAGCTTACAACACTACATCTTAAAAATATACTTTTAAGCATTACAATTAAAAAAAATCGTCTTATCATAACCAAAATACTTTAAGTTACAAACAGTTTTGTATTATTCTTATGAGTTACATATTCTTTGTCATCTTTTTTAATTTTTACAGTTGGTGATACATCATCAATGACTCTGTATGGTCCTAAATAAATTTTTTCTAACTTATTTCCTACTTGATTTTTAATTAGAACTAAATCTCCACTTTTATATTTTGATTCATTTACTTTTTATCATAATTATTTTTTCTTAATTCTGAATAATATTTTTTTTCTAGCTTCAGCTTGTGCTCTTTGAAGTCTGTTATTTAGCTCCAAATGGTATGAATCAGGATTATATAAAGGATCAACATATGAATTTTGTGCTATATTGGCTGGTAAATTAAATTTTTCCCAAATACTAACTCAAATGAAGAGTATTTTGTCTCAGAGTGTGTTGTAGTGTTAAAAGAAAAGCACCAGAATGGAAGCAGACTGCTTCAATCTGTTTTGTCATCGTCACACTGAATTCTAAGATAAGCTCCTAGAACCTTATGAATATTTTGCAATCCTCCCAGAGTTTCGTGATGATAAGCTGTTGAATGCAGTTTATTTATATCCAACAAATTGCAAATCTCAGTAAATACTGATGACATAAACTCTGTTCCCTGGTCTGTTATTATCTCTCTAGGGATACCGTATCTCAGAATAATTTTTTTTTACAAATAACCTAGCTACAGAAACAGTATCTTTCTTCTCTAATGGATATGCTTACGTATTTTGTTAAATCACACTGTAATGTCAGGATATACTTTTGGTTTAAATTATCTACATCTAAAGGACCCATTAGATCTAAACTAACTCTTTCAAAAGCAGTGGATGCTGTGGATGTGATGCCCATCGGTTCCTTCGTATGCCTATTGGAATGTTTTTGAATCTGATAACTTCTACACTTCTTTACGAATTCTGTTACGTCAGTAGTCATTCCTGTCCAATAGTGGTACTTCATAATATTATTTAACATTATGTTTACCCCCGCGTGGTCACTCGTGGGTAGCAGGCGGAAGTCATTCAAGATCACAGTTTTCGTGTCTTTGTCAGTAAATCTTGTCACGTCTTTAATAACAAGTAGCTTAGGAATATCATTTAAATGACTCATTTCCTTTATAAAATTGTTTACAAAAATTTCAATGCGCTTGCGATTAATTATTATGAACTCGTTCGTTCGTTCGTTTGAAATTCGTGCCTTAAAAGGCACGAATTTGCAGTTACCATTGTCACTTGTGAAATGTTTTGATTTTTCTATCTGATATATTATATTTTTATTACTAAATAATATCAATTCAACGCTATTAATTGGTCGTTTGAGGATTTCCAATACCTTAGGTTGATCAGGCCTTGGAGTAAGGGATACCTCAGTAGTCATGTCATCATTCGACGAGCAAGCACTAGGCGATGTCTAAAGTCCCATTGGACACCGTTTCATTTGATACTGCTTATCTGTTGTAAATGCAGTAAACTTCCTAGATTTTTCTTCTAAAGACAGTTGATAGTACTTAGTAACCTTGACTAAGATCTAATTTTGAAAAATAGATGTTATTAGATAACGAATCTCAGTGATGTTAGGTAACGGAAATTTATCATCCAACCGGTCGATTCTGTAAAAATCTCACCGTGAAAACTTAGGTGAAGTGAGTTTGTTTTTGCTAGGAATTGACACTATTGACAGCTCACTCCACGCTCACTTCACCTCAGTTTTCACGGTGAGATTTTTACAGAATAGCACCGCTGTATCCTATTGTTACGAGCTTCGGGTTCGTGACAAATAAAACTGCCGACACACACTAATTATAAAACACAATTGCACTACTGATCGAGATAAGTCGCACTTGAAGATCGCTTCGGATGTTTTCGCTTGTGTCGCTAATCTAACACTGTCCCGCTCGCGGCCCACACCGACCTTATATAGTGCCGCAGATAGTTCTTGAACCTTCCATTGTAGAAACATCTAGAATGTTCGAGTACATACAGGCCCCGACCGACCAGATGTCGATAGTTCGAGAAAGTTCTCGCATCGAAATTTCTAGAAGGATCTTGACTACTAGTTCCGCTACTCGATACTAGATGGCGCTAGTGGTAACTAATGTCACCATGTACCAGGAATAAATTGTGGCGCGCAATACTATTACTGAGTTGGCGATAGTCCACTATAAGCCTCCGTTTCCTTTCTCCTGACCTATCTGTCTTCTTTGGTACTAATAGAACTGGACTTGACCATTCTGAAATAGTCTCTTCAATGATATCGTTTTTAACCATTTCATCTATTTGTCTTTGTACCTCGCCTTTCAATGCTTTAGGCAATCGCACTGTGAGATACATTGTGTTTTCACGCGTCAATCTATTTATTTAAACATAAAAGATTTTTAATATTGATATGGTCACTACAAGATGTCGTTAGGTTAGCTAATTACGTAATAACTTAAGACAGAAGGTCCCTTAAGTAGGGACTGAATAAATTAACCGACTTGGTATTACATGGATCTCACAACTTTTTATGGTAGAAGAACTGAGTTGCGGGACTTGGCTTTTTTACTCGACTGCGTCAGAAGGAGGGTTATGTTTTTCGAGTGTATGTATGTATTTATGTATGTATATTTCTTTGGCACGCTCTGTAGCCTAAACGGCTTGATCGATTTCAGCTTGAGAGGTGCCGTTAGATTCGTCTTAATTGTGAGAGTGACACTGGGTATATCAAAATTGAAAAAAAAAAATGGCCAATTTTTGGTGCAATATGTCTTCAAAATAATTTTTTTTTCTCGAAACCTGTCGAGTGGGGTATCAAAATAAAGGGTTTTAAAAGGTGATTACAAAAATATATTTAACTTATATGGTTAAAAGTAATTCGAAGTGACAAATCGTAAAAAACACGTACCAAGAACTAAATCGTTTGCGAAATCTTTCACATTTGTAAACTAAAAAGCTGGAAATAAAAAAAGTACTTAATTTAAGCAAGTAAAAAGTAAGCATTTCAGTTTCGCAGTCGGGTTTTTGTATTTTTTAAATTACTTTTTTTTTTACAAGTTATGTTTTTGATGGCATCTCACTTCTTTTTGTAGATAGTCCTCCTTTTTTTCTTTCCGGTACCTTTTTACCTAATCCGTTGGCCATTTTACAAGTTACCTTTGAACATAATTATATCTAGGTACATTCAATTATACACTAGCTTCCGCCCGCGAGGTATGTCGATAAAAACTATCCCAAGTCCTTTCCCAGGATGCAATCTATCTCTGTGCCAAATTTTATCGAAATCCGTTCAATGGTTTAGGCGTGAAAAGGTAACATACAGACAGACAGACAGAGTTACTTTCGAATTCATAATATTAGTATGGATAATCGTTATTTTCCTCGCTAGAGAGCTTCTATAAACGCGTGCGAACTCTGCTAATCATAAAATTCTATAGACATTTACACTCCAAGGCGGAGTCGTCTATGAATCTCCACCTGAACAGGTTTTCCTTGCTTCGGCCAGCCTGGGTCCGGAGTCTGTTTAAAAATTTCCAGGTTACCCAAGGGAAACTCATGTCCAGGTGGGTGGTCTTCAGCGAGTGGGACAAACGGCTTGGGTAAGGAAGCACTTTCTCGCCACAGCTTCAGTCTCTCTTGTGATGGCTCGCCAGTGAGCGGAACGACACACTTTAAAAAACTGTTTCGACTTTTCAGCCTTTGTGCCAAGGATGTTGTCGTGCAAAGGGTTTCGTGTGTCGGAGACCATTTTGGCTCTTTCGTTGGACCTTGCCAACGCTCTGCGAAGCACTGGTGGCGCTATTCCTGCTAGCATTTGTACCGGGGTTGGTTTTAGGCAGCCAGTGATGATCGTTGATCACGCTTCATTCAAAACTGTATCCACCAGCTTTGCACGGGCAGAACGGCTCCACACAGGACACGCGAATTGTCCTGCAGAAAAAGATAGCGCTAGTCTATTAGTCCGCATAACGTCAGGTGAAGCACCCCATTTCGATGAGACCAATCGACGAAGAAGACTGTTGCGAGGGTGCACCTTCTGCTTGATATTCTTGCAGTTTTTGCTGAATGTTAAAGGCCTGTCCAGGGTAACACCAAGATATTTAGGGGAGTGGCTGTGCTCGATGCACACCCCACCCCAAACGATGAGAGGTCGTGACTACTTAACCGGACTATCTTGGGGTTGCCTTAAGTAAACTCACCAGCGCAACCGCTATGTACATTTTAAATCTGTAATATCTTCGAAAATATTAATTTAAATTACATTCTGTAAGGGCCAAATTGATCTATATTAAATGCACAATGTATTTAAGGTAATTAGATAAGGATTAATGCTGTGTTGCTTAAAATCGCTTCGTAAATAAGCCATTATTTCTCGTAAAAAGTAAAGGATAAAAAATGGTTATTGTGGGTTATCCCTAAGAGATAGACATATACCATCGCGAACTTTTTTGTAGACCTTTTCAATGTGTACAATATTGTAGTACATTATTTTGATCTATCTCGTGGGGTTCAGCTAGCTTTTGCAATATACGCGCAAAAAATGTGTTTATTTACGACATCACATTAGAAACCTCTAAAATTATCAGTGTTTCTCTACTATATTATGCATGTATTATACATATAAAATCGCATCAAAATCCGTTGCGCAGTTTTAAAGTTCTAAGCATAAATGCGGACAGACAGACAGCGGGAAGCGACTTTGTTTTATACTACGCAGTGAGAAGCAGGTAGGTACACTGATTCATTAACTGCAAATGTAACTTTGTTATACTATATATGTATATAGGATTACAAAGTTATTTATGCAGTTGGTTTATCTAGAAAAGTGGAACGAAATTACAAAATATTTTAGTGTTTTGATGATCGGTCAGTCAGTCAGTCAGTGAGTGAGTGACAAAATTAAGAAACTTTGACTAGTTATAATTCTTATACTACTGGTTCAAATTGAATGAAATTTGAAATATACCGTGTTTATACAATGCCTGCTTGATTACTGAAAATTTAGGTCTATAGTTTTATCCACAACGAAGTTATAGGGGGTCGAATATCGCCTGAACTGCTTCAAGAAAAGGATGGTACAGCCGTGCCGCTTTTTGCTCGACTTGGCGGGGGCACTGCTGTGCCCCCAGACTCCAGACCATCATTACTATTTTCTAATTGACAATTAATTATACAAAAATAACAAAAACTATGAATTGAATGAGTGTACCTACGGTTTATGTACGAAAAAATTCTAGGCTTTCATGACTATTTGCGCGCTCATTGCGCAAGTTGTCTTGGACATTGGACTGCTGCACGTTATACTGAAAAACGTTGGCAATGCACCGGACGTCCGCGAAAATGCTGACGCTGACTACCTGTTTACCTCGATTTACACTGTGTGTAGTTCTTTGACCGGTGTTATTTTAATTATTTTTATTATAATTATGATTATTTATGTTTTATTTTTGTAATAAAACTATCTATTTCCTCGACCACGAGAACCTCTAAAGTTTCCACGTTTATAGTTTTGGTTAGTCCTAAATTGCATAACCCGGTCTTGTGGCTGCACAGACATGGACTGTTCATCTACCGCAGCTGTAATAGTTTCAGACAACGACGCAAACTGTCGTGATGCAATGATAGTGCTGAGCCGCTTGTCGGCCAAACCATCGCTGAACCGTTTATTTGCAGTCTTCTCATTGAGTGGTCGCAACACTTCATAGGCGTTTATCGTTAGCCTGAGCGATCGTGAGATTCACAAACAACTCCTCGATCTCTGTACCGAATTTTTCTGTACTTCTACGACGTTATCATCTCTTCAAACAAATTCTTCCACAAGGATCCTAATTCTGATTCTTCTGTAATGTTTTAAATCTTCTTCGCTTTCTTTCTTCTAATTTTCCGTCTTCAAAATTGATAAACTTAATGGTGCAATGAAAGAAATGATAGCGAGTTTGCTTAGATGAATTTAAATTTATTAAGCGTGTACAACTCGATGACGTTCACAGAGTAGAGAGTTTTCCATAGTATATAAAAAGGCGCGAAGTTTTAACACAGATTGTAAATCAATAATTCCAACACTCCTACCAAATTCGAGCCTTCCATATTATTAAGCTTATAGAAAATTATAATGTTACAGTATTGAAGTAGTTACCTATTCTATTTCAAAACAACACTCGTTGATATTACATTACAATGACTCTTAAATTAAATGACAAGTTTTGACATACCAATATTGTTTCTCAGAGTAATGAATTTATCTTTAGGTAAGGCTTTTGTAAGAATATCGGCATACTGATTGTTAGTGTGTACATAGCTCAAACTAATAATATTATTATGGTATTTTTCTTTAACAAAATTGTACTTTATATCAATGTGTTTACATCGTTTATGGAATTCACTGTTTTTAATCACATTTATAGCGCTTTGATTGTCAATGTTTATGCACACAGATTTTTGATTGAATTCACTGATATCACTGAGTAACTGTCTTAGCCACATAGCTTCTTTGGTAGCTGCACAGGCAGCCATGAATTCAGCCTCTGTCGTGGATAAGGCCACAGTTTGTTGACGTTGAGATGACCAAGTAACAGCGGCTCCGTTTTTAAGGAATACATAGCCAGTTATCGAACGTCTGGTTGCTATGTCATTAGTAAAGTCAGCATCACTGTAGCCAATTAGATCAGTACTGTTACAGTCGGATGTGTAGCATAGTGCATAACTTTTTGTCTCTTTCAGGTATTTCAATATTTTCTTTACAGCATTCCAGTGGGAGTCATCATAAGAATGTAAGTATCGACTCACCTGGCTTACAGCAAACATAATGTCAGGTCTGCTTACAGTGGCTGCATGAATTAATGATCCTACTGCTTCTCGGTAAGGGCAGTCTTTCTTTGGTACATTATCAGCTTTCTGTAACTTCACGTTTGGGTTAGCTGGAACACAGTTGGGGTTGGCATCCTGCATATTAAATTTCCTCAACAATTGGTCAATGTATTTAGTCTGATGTACTAAAATACGGTCTTTATACTTTTCAATTTGCATACCAACAAAATTAGTTAATGCAGGACATACTTTAAGATCGAAATTTGTTTGTAAATCATTAATTACTTCCATCATAGTGGGTTTATCTTTACAGAGCAACAACCCATCGTCAACATAGAGGCACAGATAACATTTGAAGTCATTTATTATTCCAATATAAACACACTGATCTGCTTTACTCTTCTCAAAGCCACATTTATTAAGAATTGAATTAAATTTGGTGTTCCAGCATCTGGGTGCCTGTTTTAGTCCATATAATGATTTAACAAGTTTACATACCATGTTTGGCTTGCAGTCTAGTCCTTCAGGTGCTGTCATCAATATGTTTTCCTTTAACTCACCATAGAGGAACGCGGTGGTCACATCGAATTGGATTATTTCTAACTTTCTTTGAGCTGCAATGGACAATAACACACGGATAGAGTCATACCTGACCGTTGGTGAGAATGTTTCATCATAGTCAATGCCTTGTTTTTGAGCATAACCTTTTGCACATAGTCGAGCTTTGTAACGAGGACCTGTTGGTTCATCTTTGACCCGAAAAACCCATTTGCTTCCAATTGGCTTCGCTTTCTTGGGCTTTTCTACCAATACCCACGTTCCATTCTGACGATGAGATTCTAGTTCTTTCTCTATTGCTATTTTCCATTTTTCGGAGTCAGTTGATGTGATTGCCTCGTTATAATTCAGTGGCACAGGAATGTCTTCACTGCAGCACAGGTAGCCTTTTTCTTGATTAGTTTTGAAGAACATGTCTTTATTTCTGGGTCTCAGAGTTATCCGTGAGGGAGACGGCGTTTCTATATTTTCATTAGGTAAGTATTCACTGTCTGCAGTGTCATCTGGTTCAGAGTAATATTCAGTGTTTGTGGACAGTAAAGTATTATCAGAGTCGGAGCTTTCGGATGTGTGCTTGTCGATTGGTTCAGATGATAAGTCACACATTGAGCTGTCTTGTGATAACTCCAGCGGAACATAATTTCTTTGTATTGCAGATTCAAGGAAAACTGCATCTCTACTTTTTATTATTGTTCTGGAACCAGGTAATACAAATCTAAATCCTTTTGTATGATCACAATAACCAATGAAGATTGCTTCCTGTGCTTTGGGATCCCATTTTCTCCTCTTTTCTTTGGGAAGATGAATCATTGCTTTGCATCCGAATATTCTTAAGTGGTTAATGTTTGGTTTCTGTCTGGACCACATTTCTTCTGGTGTTTTATATTCCAGTGATCGAGTAGGAGTTCTGTTAATTAGATAAGCAGCAGTATGTACAGATTCAGCCCAATATTGTTTCGGTAAATTGGCGTTGATTAACATACATTTTGCTTTTTCTACCAGTGTTCTGTTCATTCGCTCGGCAACTCCATTTTGTTCAGGAGTGTATGGAGTGGTGGTTTGATGAGTTATTCCAGCACTTTTTAAGAATTCAGAAAAAGTGGAGTTACAATGCTCAAGGCCATTGTCAGAGCGAAGGCACCGCATGTTGCATTCCAGTTGTTTCTCCACTGGGGTTTGAATTCTTTGAGTTTTTCTAGAGCCTCGGATTTTTTATGTAAAAAAATAAACAAAGACTTTCTTTGAGTAGTCGTCTATTAGAGTCATGAAGTATTTTGCACCACCCAGTGAACTCGTCTCCATTGGACCACAGATATCTGAATGCACCAGTTCAAGTAGCTTCGTAGATTTAGTTTCACTTTGTTTCAGAGGTAAGCGTGTTTGCTTTCCTTGTAGGCATGTTACACATGTTATTTTATCATTTTTCTTTGAAAAATTTACACCTTCAGTGTTATCTACTAATCTTTCCAGATCTTGAAAATTCAAATGGCCCATGCGTTGATGCCAGAGGTAAGCGTCTTGCTTGTCAACATCAGATAAGTATGCATGTTCAGTTTTTACATTCAGCCTGTACATATTGTTGACTAAGCTTGCCGTTGCAACACACACATTATTTTTGTTCAATATTACACAGCCTTTACTGTTGAATTTCACTTGACCTCCATTTTGTATAATCTGACTGACCGATAGTAGATTTGTTGCCAAATCTGGCACATACAATACATTTTGAAACAGAATTTTATTGTACCGACCTTTGCCATTGCACACATCTAAACTTAGCTGTCCAGTGCTGTAAACAGATAATGACTTGTCATTTGCTACCTTTATTGTCTTGATAAGTGACACTTTCTCATCTTGTAATAAGTTCTTATTTTTGGTCATATGTACTGAAGCACCCGAGTCTATATACCATAGATCATCTTCAGGGTTCATCGAAGAGGCTATGAAGGCAGCTGCATAGCTTGAACTCTCTTGATTTTTCTTTTTAGGCTTCGACTTGCACTCAGCAGCGACATGACCATATTTATTGCAGCTATAGCAACGAGGTCCCTTTCTGAACGGTTTCTTGGAACCTAAATTGCCTTTACTATGACTTGTTGCAAATGCAGTTGTGTCACTTTCACACATTTTGACATCTTGTAGAATTTTTGACTTAACGGAGTCTGCACTTATTTTCATGCCTGAACTTTCAATTGCCATGATCATAGGCTTGTATGTTTCTGGTAGACCGGAGAGTAGCAGAGTTCCGAGCCACTCGTCATCTACTTTAAAGCCGATGTTGCGGAGTTTGTGAGCTGTGGTCATGATTTTACTCACATATTCTTCTACATTTGAACATCCAGCGAGATTTGTCGTACATAGGTCTCGGAGCAAACCCACACGGCGTGTAAGCCCAGAGTCGTCAAAAGAGTTTGCCATGCAGTTCCACACCTCCCTTGCAGATGTTGCATCTTGTATATGCACATAGTTTACAGGGTCCACAACCAAAATAATTTTAGATTTTGCTTTGATGTCACGTTTGATGTCGACGGTTACGTTGGGCTCGGGTTCAACACAGTCCCACAGTTCTTCGTGTTGGAGATATGTTTTTACTGCAAATTTCCATGTAGAAAAGTTTTCCCGGCCAGTTAACTTGTCGATCATGACGAGAGGATTGCTTGACGACATTTTTTAAACGATAACTTGACGAACTGAATGATATGTCACAGTCTGTAAATCGGCGCACACTTTGAGGTTATGTTATGCCAACGCGTAATATTTTTAGTTAATACACTGTGTCCACTTTTAACAGGGCTTCTGGGCCCATAACCTGATAAACTTAATGGTGCAATGAAAGAAATGATAGCGAGTTTGCTTAGATGAATTTAAATTTATTAAGCGTGTACAACTCGATGACGTTCACAGAGTAGAGAGTTTTCCATAGTATATAAAAAGGCGCGAAGTTTTAACACAGATTGTAAATCAATAATTCCAACAAAAATCTTGTATCAGTAAAAATCTTCATGATCTCTTCAACTATAACAGACATCCTCGCTTTCACGTTAGTTGCAATTTTTTTATTGCTGACTAAGGGTCGCCATGTATTAGAGTGGTGTAGGCACAATAAAAGAGAACTGTTCAATATAACGATTCGATTTTTTTGTTTGAAAAATTCTTTATTAACATAAGACATATACAAAGCTGTAGTACAGTCGGTGACCAACATTGTCTGACCCACCCAACATTGCCTGACCCACCGACATATCTTGTTAAGCCATTTTAATCATTATCTTCTTGTCGTTAAAGTTGAAAAGCTTTTAAGTAACACGGCCATACTTACTACCTAATCTTTAATTTCGCGTATTCTCAACCAGTCATTGTGGCTTCGCGGTTCAATGCTGGATTCGCGACGAACAACTTGTGGGTTTGAAAACACAATCCATCTTATATCAATTTCTTTATAATTGATTTTTCTTAATTTGATTTCATTTATAATTTCTACAATTTTTCTTGCATTATTATAGAACGACCAATATGATTTTTGCCTAACAACTTTTTTGAAAAACAAGTGGGTAAATAAAAAAAAAAAACTATAAGTCAAGTGTAAGTAAAAGTTTACGTCGTGGGGTAGATGGATACTAAATTGATGTAAGTGACAAAAGTCAGTCTATCTAAGCCTAAACAGTGACCGCGGCTCACAAACTTTTCTAAAACGTTTGACGTAAATCGTGAAAAGTATTTTTAATGAATTTGGTGTAATCAAAGCGTCATGTCGCAACTTAATGACTACACAAAACATTGCTGGCTGGGTGGTGACGTCCTGCTGCCGACTGTGCGAATTGCCTATCCAAATACAGATATTTACTTCGTGCAAGATAACTGCTCCATCCACCGTGCAGGCATTGTGATTGGTTAGCTGCTCAAGAAGGTGTAACTGTTATTTACTGGCCATCTAAAACTCCCGATTTGAACCCTATAGAAAACCTATGGGGTCAAATGGTTTTAAATTGGGACACATCCGAAGTGCGAAATAAAAACAATTTGGCTGAGGTCGTGTCATCGAGATGCACACAGGAGCACATGAGAGGAAAAGATTTGTGTTGGAACATGGTGTGCGGTATGCGTAGCCGCTTACAGCAAGTTATAGAAGGAGACGGTGCGCCACTTCGCTACTAACTAATCTACTTATAAGTATTTTGAAACACACTATGTAAGTAAATGCTCAATTGAATGAATGCTAAACCATTAAAATGTAAGATTCTGTGGTGATGTTATTGTTATAAATGGAAATGCATTTTTCTATTTAAATAACATGTTGATTCACTACATATACTTAGCTATAAATCTGTAAAACATTTCACAAATTCATTCTTTTTCTCGCATTTATACATCAATGTTTTCTCGATAACACACTTCCAAGCAATTACCATTAGCTTGACTTTTTTTAAATGTTTATAAACGGTTAGGTTTGAATATGATATTATAAAATGTATTAATATTGAGAGCATTTACTTACTTTATCTTACTTATGTATATTTTAATGAATTAATAAACATTTTTATTACTTGCATTGATTTTGTTTCATTTCTATACAAACTGCCCATTTAAAAAGATATTTTCCGACTTCGTTCGTTAAAAAAATGTAAAAAAATAGATAATATTTAAAAACAAAACATTGCTAACAAAAAACTGTTAGGTTTTTCCTGGTTTCGAACGCAGACAACGACGAATATTGAGCTGTCTTAGTGACCACGAGACCAAATCAACTCTTGTAATATGTTTTGAAATTCGATCTTAGTTGTGATGACAGACGAAGACAGAAATTTGAACCATATCGTATATTTTCATAAAATTCATTATCGCACAATCACAACCAGCTAATAAAATGAATCACGGAATTTAGCTATTAACACCTTTAAAATGTTACTGATGCGCGATATTTTTTTTTATTCATCCACCCTCGCCTTGGTTTTTTTATGAGTCTTGAAACTCATTAGCCTTCCAACCTTAACAATAACAATATAATGATTAAAATCGCCTAACAACATGATTTATCGAAATGCTTGCACGGAGTATTCCAAATGTTCACGATAAGGTTCAAATTCGCTATCACTCAAGTGGGTCAGATAATGTTGGCCACCGACTGTACTTAAAATAAAGTTACAGTAATATTATAAACAACACTTCTACAGGCTAAGATCACCTTTATAAGTATATAATAGTGATGGTTACAAACTTATTACAACATGATGCATTAAATAATTTAACCTTACATTTATCTGATGAAATTATTGAGACTAATTTCATTTATAAAAAAGCTCAGCGTAAGTCGATCGGTGCAAGCGGTAGCTCAGGTGATCGCGCGTGGCCACCAGCGGCGCACGAGCTACCGCGCCTCCCGCGCGTTGACCTGTATACGGTGAGCGCGGGGAAGCGCTGGCGCATCGTACGGGCCCAGCTACGATGCGTTATCAGTATTCTGCGCAAACAACACGTAGTGATGGGGAAGCTTGTATGTACCGTATCTACCGCTTAGTAAACTTTTTAAAGATAGTAAATTTGTTTTTGTTTGTGGTGACCTAAATATTGATCTATTAGTTAATTCACCAGAAAAATGTAAGCTAATATCATTGTTTAAATCATTTAATTTAAAATGTATATTTAATGAAGCAACTAGAATAACAGCAACTTCAGCTTCATGCATCGACAATGTATTTACTAACTGTAAAATAAAAGACTCGTCCTTAATTACTGGCGTCAGGTCTGACCATACTGGTCAACTTGTATCATTTGACTTAGGTAAAAGATTACACATAGATAAATCCATTCAATTAAGACCTCTAACTAAAAATAAATTGAAAATGTTTAATAATAATGTTCTTAGCAATCTTTCCACAGCTAGTTTTGATTCACAAGACCCCAACATAAACTATGGTACATTATTTTCTACAGTATGCCAAGAATTCAATAAAGCATGTCCTGTAAAAAAAGTTACTATAAATACTAAACCAAAATTTAGTGAATGGGCCACTGCTGGCATTAGAAAAAGCAGAGATATTTTATATAATCTGTATCACGAGAAATCATTAACTTCTGATCAAGCCCTTCATAATTATGTAAGGAACTATTCTAAAATATTCAAAAGAGTCTGCGCTGAGGCTAAATCTAAATTAATTAGTAACAAAATTAGTATGTCTAATAATAAAATAAAAGCTGTGTGGCAGGTAATAAACAAAGAAACTGGAAACACAAAACAGCGAGATCAGAATGAGTTGTCCCTAAAAATTGATAATGAAACCATTTCAGATAAGTTAAAAGTTGCTGAGACACTAGAACATTTCTTTACCAATATCCCAATAGAGGTTACAAAGTCTCTCCCCTCATCACCTATGTTAGCTGAAGCCCTTCTTAAGGAAAATTTTAATAGGGAAATTCCAAGCTTTGAATTCAAGCCCATTTCTGTTGACACAATTAAAAAAGCATTTAAAAGTCTTAACATAAAAAACACTGAAGACTTATGGGGGATTTCTGTTAAGGTTCTTGGAGATATTATTGACACAATTGCCCCTGCCCTAACAGGCATATTTAATCAATGTTTAGGCAGCGGTACGTTTCCTGACTTAATGAAACATAGTAAAGTAGTACCGATATTCAAATCGGGTAGTAAGTTTGATCCCTCCAATTATAGACCTATATCTGTGCTACCAGCATTGAGCAAAATCTATGAAAAAATCATGCTGGACCAGATGTTGTCACATTTTAATTCAAATGGGATTTTACATAGTCGCCAGTTTGGTTTCACGAAAGGTAGGTCGACGACAGACGCGGGAGTAAAACTCATAAGTCACATTTTGGAATCCTGGGAGAAGTCCCAGGATGCAATTGGCATTTTCTGTGACCTCTCAAAAGCGTTTGACTGCGTTGACCATAATACACTGATCTGTAAATTATACCACTACGGAATTCGTGGACAAGCTGCTGATCTTGTTCTTTCCTATCTGTCAAAGCGCCAGCAAAAAGTAAACGTTAACGGGGCGACGTCTTCGGGGTCTCTAGTTAAGATGGGCGTGCCTCAAGGCTCAATTCTTGGCCCTTTCCTATTTCTAGTTTATATTAATGACCTTCCTTACATGATGGCTAACTTGTCGGATATCATTTTATTCGCTGATGACACTTCCCTTATTTTTAAAATAGATAGAAAAGATACGGATGTCTTGCATGTTAACGATAGTCTGGCTGTTCTCTCGAAATGGTTTGCAGCTAATAATCTTTTACTTAATGCGAACAAAACTAAATGTCTAAAGTTTTCATTACCAAATGTACCTCAAGTGGGTCTGAATTTAGAACTTGATGGCAAAAGACTAGATGCTGTTACGGAAACTGTATTTCTAGGAATTACTTTAGATTCAAAATTACAATGGGGCGGACACATTAGAGCTCTCTCAAGTAGATTAAGTTCAGCTGCATATGCAGTAAGAAAAATAAGGCAGTTGACAGATATAGCCACAGCTAGGTTAGTATACTTTGCTTATTTCCACAGTATTATGTCTTATGGTGTTCTGTTGTGGGGATCGGCAGCTGACGTAGATTCAATTTTCATTTTACAGAAGAGGGCAATCCGCGCAATCTATAAAATGGGTCCTCGCGAGTCTCTTAGAAACAAATTCAAAGAAATTGATATACTAACTCTGCCTTCTCTTTATATTTTAGAAAGTATTTTGTATGTTCGCAAAAACTTAGGACTCTTCAAAATAAGAAGCGATTTCCATAATATAAATACACGCAGTAAAAATGAAATTGTGTTACCTAAATTTAGATTAACTAAAACTAGCAAGTCATTTCTTGTAAACAGCATCCGTTTTTATAACAAGTTGCCAAAGCCGGTTACAGAACTTAGCGATGGAAAGTTCAAAACCCTCATCAAACGTGTCCTTATCAAAAAAGCATATTATAAGATTAAAGACTACGTTGAAGACAAGCTAGTCTGGCAATAATTCCTTCTGCACATGTGGCTTCCCTGGCTTCTCATTAACGGCATAACTATGTAAATGTCTATTAACTGCTCTCAAATTACGATGTTTAATTTTTATTTCATTATATATTTTTTTTTTTTTACATACTTTTTGACATAATTTCTTTATTATTTGACATTATATACTTTTTGACATAATTTCTTTATTAATTGACATTATATACAGACACTTGAAATTTTTCACCTCTTTATTAGTGGTTTTAATGAGAATCATAACACTTGGTTTTAGTAGGTTTTTATTATTATTTTTCTTTTTTTATTATCTATCCTTTTGATAGATTCTTATTTTGTAAATGTGAGGACTTTGTAGGCCTTATAGATTTTAGATCTGTAGACCATTTTCTATTTTATCAAGTAATTGGTACTTGTTGACAGGCCTGCGCTGTCCTCCCATACCTACTGTAATCTGGAAACATTGTAAAAGCCAATTATTTTTAAAAAGAGTAACCATGGAGTTTCTTGCCGGTTCTTCTCCATAGGAAACGACCAATTGGAACCGTGCACCTAGCTTCTGACGTTTCATAAGTGCCCATGTAGGTTTATGTGAAATAAAACATTTTGATTTTGATTTTGATTTTGATTTTATCGATATGTCGCAAGTCCTTCAACTCAATTTGACCAATGTTAGCAATCAATTTATTTTGATGACATTTATTTTTGTTGTAAAATTTACGAGTTAATTTTAGGATGAATTTTGTTATGCTAGGTAATTTTATATTAATGTGTAGTGCTTTAAGATTTTAAACGGAGTATTATAGGCAATTTTAACTGCTTTATTTTGAATTATTTGTAACAAGTTATAATTAGACTGACAAGTGCTACTCCATACCGGACACGAATAGGTGATGCAAGGTCTTATAAGAGTGACGTATAACCTAAGTTTGGTCTTAGCGCTGAGCTTACATTTTCGATTCAGTATAGGTAGGGTATAGGTATTCAGTAACGATTCGTGTAATAATGCCAATAATTAGTGCGTGCAGTTACAAATATAAGGGTAGGCGAGCTGCACACTACAGTCCAGTCCAGTTTTACCAAGGGGCAGATAGGAAGTCACTCTGTGTAAAAACTACATCTGGTTAGACTAGAAGCTGACCCCAACTTTGGATTTGTTGAAGGAAGATTTTAAAAAGATCATTCATTATTGATCATTATTCTTACCTCGTGTGTGACTTTAGAGCTGATACACATGGCAGAGAAAACTGCAGCCGTCGACGAGCGTCGACAGTTGCCTCTACCGTCAACGCGTGCTGCTTGTGTGCATGCAGACTTAAATAACAAAGAAATTTTTATATGAAATTGTATCTACCTACCGTAGCTACTTAAATTGGTTTAATAAAAATTAGCATGTGATTAATTAAATTCTCTTCGAATATTAAATTCTCTTTAATACTTACTGTGCCATTCTTATTTAATTAAAGAAATTCTTAACATTTATTAGGTTTTCTTTATATTCCAAACAAAGGCATGCCATGATATTAATTTACTGCGCCGCATAAAGACAACTCTGTGAAATTGATCTCAACGAACAACGACTTTAAATTATTTAAATTACCAATTTAATTAAGAAACAGCAAAGAACAGACAAAAGCGACCTTATAGAAAGAAACAACTGACGAATGTCATTTACAAATGAGATCTTAAAAAAAAGAAAAGATTAGAAGCTGCAAAGACGAGATTTAGGGAATCCATAACGACTATTATTCTCCTATACAATGACTTACGAGTGACCCTTTAGCCATTTACCCGATATTGAATCTTGCCAAAGCATTTTAGGAATTTTTCGTTATATTTGGGGGAAACATTCGACAAAAGATACGAGGGTTTTTAATGTAAGGGGCTGGTTCAATGTCAATATGCGAGAATTTATGGGAATACGTATTACTAGAAGAGCCGCGTATTCGATTTATGTTGAGCGATAAATATCAGAATCTGTGAACCCCTGTTGTAGTGGCGGAATAAACAATTTGCTTATTGATTAAAGATTTTTGAGAATCACCAAAGAATATTAAAGAACTACGTGAGGCGTACGTGTATGACCAGATATATGAACGTGACGAAGCTAAAGGAATATGTAAGAATCGTAAGTAGGTGGCGTTTCGTACTGTCTATCCAATCCAATAAGTGTTTTTAACACTGTTTTTTAAAACTGTTATAAAAGAAAAACACTTCAAAATGTAACAGATATAATAATGTTACAGAATCAAAGTGTAATTTTTTATGTGTTAATAAAAAACTGAAAAGCTAAAAACAAGCCCATTTTAAATTAAATAAAAGTTGGAAGCAGGCGGGACCCATTTGAATTTGAAAATATAATAAAAATGATATGGGTCCCGCCTGCTTCCAACTTTTATTTAATTTAAAATGGGCTTGTTTTTAGCTTTTCAGTTTTTTACCGCAGTCGGGTTTTTTTATTTTTTTAAATAACCTTTTTTATTCCAGCTTTTTAGTTAACAAAATAAATGTGAAAGATTTCGCAGACGATTTAGCTCTTGGTACATGTTTTTTACGATTTGTCACTTCGAATTACACTTAACCATATAAGTTGTATATATTTTTGTAATCACGTTTAAAAACCCTTTATTTTTGTACCCCACGCGATAGGTTTCGACAAAAATAAATATTTTTGAAGACATAATATTGCGCCAAAAATCGGTCATTTTATATTTTTTCAATTTTGATATACCCAGTGACACTCGCGCTACCAAGACAAATCTAAAGACGTATAATTTATCAAAATCCGTTCATTCGTTTAGAAGTTACGAGGGAACAAAGAAACGGACATACATACATACATACATACATACATACAGGTCAAACACATAACCCTCCTTTTGGGCTTCGCCGCAGTCGGGTAAAAAGTGTTAATATGTGTAACAGAAATCAGCATTGTAGGTACAAAAAGGCGCGGCGGACAGACAGACGCGGCGATGGCAAAATAAGCTCAATCCAGTCGGGATTGCGGCTATTTTGGCAACGCTGCGTTTACCGGTTACACTTATTAACACTGTTAACACTTTTATATGGGTTATACATATTATTGTTACACTTTTAAAAGTGTTTTGGGTTAACACATTATAAAACACATTGTTTTATAAGGGTTACATATTTGATTCTGCTATCAATTCAATATGTAACACTTATAATTCTGTAACCTTTGTGAAGGTATTTTGAAGTCCCTGTTGATATGGTAATGTATGTACCCAATAACGGGTTGTGGAGGTAAGATAGGAAGTCTGGTTAGACTGGAAGCCAACCCCAACTTAGTTGGGAAAAGGCTAGGCCGATTTATTGAAGTAAAGGAGTACCTACTGTACTTAGTCCGTTTACCTTCAAAACGTGGTAGGTACAGTCAGCAACAAAAGTCGATTAATACTTCAGTTTTTTTAATCTCAGTTATTGAGCAAAATATGTATTCAAAATTGCAGCAGAAGTACCTACAATGCAATTTTGAACAAATATTTTGCTCAATAACTGAGATTAAAAAAAACTGAAGGGTTAATATTTTGCTCAATAGCTGAGATTAAAAAAATTGAAGTGATAAACACTTCAATTTTTTTAATCTTCTCTATTCTTCGACTTTTGTTGCTTACCGTATGTACTTTGCTGTACGTTTTGAAAACAAAACTGACTTGAACTTAATGAAATTATATTTTAAGAAACATTCATATTTCACAACAGAAAAAAGACAAACAATAAAAAGAGAAAAAAACAAAAACAAAACACCAAAATAAACAAAACAGAAGAAAGGCCCATTAAATGACTAAACAATGTTTATTTTGGCGTAAAAACAACGGCATAACCTTGAGTCCCGAGACTTTCTTAAAATAATTGTAAAAACACTGAAAATATTTTTATGTCAGCTCAAAGTAAAAGGTTTTACAACATTTCACGGTAAAACCTGATGTTTTTCTTCGCAATACTTCATAAACTCACTGTCCACAGTGCTTTAGGACTATTTTAAGTATCCGTTATGGCACAGTTCCAGTTGCGATTTATGAAGGTTAAAAACCTCACATTACTTTCTGGTCTGCTGCTTTATAGGGTCATAATTAGTATGACATTTTTATGAGCAGTCTTTTTGTAACTTTACCTAGGTATAGGTAGGTTTGTGTGCAATTACGTAACGTTAATTTATTTGTGGGCGAGTTTTTAACCCAATACCACCCGTATTTAACCAAATGAGGTGCTAAATTTTACGAGCCAATTTTCTATCAGGCAAAGGCATTTTCGTATTCAGCCTTCTTGCTTCTAAAGTTAATGAGAAAAGTTAAGTTGATCGTTTCAATCAATCTTCTTAATAAATAAATGCAATACTTTTTATAGCTAACGTTAAGAAACTCTCTCTATTTTTTCGGCTTCTTAGATTCGTATAAATTTTGTAGTTTGATTTGTATATTTAAGGTTTCAGCAGCAAACGACAACGCGGCAAGCTCAGAATGAGATGGCCGGATGAACTCGACTCTTTCCACAAGGATTGGCGTTTGACAGCACTGGATAGGGATAAGTTTATGGAGGGAAGGGAGGCCTTTGCCCTGCAGTGGGACAGAAATAGCTGATAATAATAATAACATTTAAGTTTTTTTAGTGTGAGTTTATCAAAAGGCGATAAGAGTGAAGAATTTAAGAAGTTTTAATAACACTTTTATTAATGAGAAAGGAGAGCCTATCGGGATAAGCCAGAATAGAGTGACATAAAAGACACTTTATTCTTTTGTTATCTTTAATTAATGTATTTTTAGAAACTAGGGAATGTTCTTCAGAAAGGTCAGGTGCGTACTACTCGCAGCAGACGTGCGTAAACGAAGTAAAAGGAGTAAGTATGTATGGATAGCAAGATATTAGTCCCATCTCTGCACCCATGAATTTATTTATCATGCCCACGAAACATTCCCATCTCGGCACCGTTACCGCCGAGATAATGGAGCCTCTAATTAGGGTGTTTCAAAGGCCTGGCCGTGCAAGTCCCATAAAAATATCTTTTAGTTTGTCCACTATACACTAGTATTTTAAAATTAAACTTATTTTATATACAGTAACTTTTGATAAATATCTATTTTGATTTAATAAAATATAGTTAAGTTCATTTACTCACTATAATGATATGTGTATCTATTTTTGATGACTGTGTACCTAATAATCATTAATGACAGGTTGCCGAGATGGGAATGTTTCGTGGCCATGATAAATAAATTCATGGGTGCCAAGATGGGAAGATGGGACTGCCTACCCTCATGGAAAGTAGGTGTGAGTTTATGCTATGTTTAGAAACTAATAACTTACCATCATAAAAGTAATGGAACCTAAGATTGGACTTGCCAAGAGATTTGTTGTTTTGTATACCAACAAATTTTTTTTCACCTAAGTTGTCTGCGATTTTTGGAGAAAACTGTCTACCGAGTTGTGTGATAGATATCTAAGCTAGAAACAATAAAATAAAATCTTATTCTAACGCAAATGAACTCTATCTTATTAGACTATAAATTCGTAGAGTATATTCAACTTTTTAAATATTTTAAGTAAGAATAGCGTTCGCTTTGTTATCAAGGAGTTTTATCAAATGTTGAGAAACGAATGCCAATATCTTTCTGAGAAGACCTGATACTATCGTTAACTTGAAGGTTCTAGTTAAGATTGTTTAACTTTCGTGCTGATTTGGATTATTTGTGTGTCTAAAGTGCCTTTTTGTGAGAAAAGCAACGTTGTTTTAAAACCTTCTTAAGGCGACCACATTACCTAAAGCGCGGTCTTTGTCGGCCTCATAGAAAAGAAAGAGAAGCGTGATGACACAACGCTGATAATTTATTGCAAAATATGAAACAATTCTATCTATTTACAAAAAATCTATTGTTTGGACTCAAAAATTAAAACACTAGTGCTTTAGGATGTTGCTTGAAGAATAACGTGACAAAAAAGTCAGAATGATTGTATGTATTATTACTATAGTTTTTATTCTAAAAAGAAAGTGTTTAGAGGGATATCTCTAAAAACTTTCTTATAGAATAAAAACTTCATGAAAAAAATCATAAAGATATTCATGATTTTTTTCTATCGTATCAAATTAGTTGTATTATGTTTTCAATACACTATCTACCTAGCATATATCCCTGAGGAATATCATATATTTTTCTGATTTTGTTTACTGTAGTCGATCATATAGGTACTTTGTTTCTAAAACTTGTTTTTTGCGTTTAGGTCCTGAAAGCCCCTTAAAATAATCGTAACTTTACGGTATGGAATGGAAGGCAGGTTTTGCAGGCGCCGCTTTGAAAAAAGGTAAGATTTTAACATACTCGTAAATTGTAATGTTCTGTATGTAATGTAATGTATTAGAAGTAAAACACGACGTCAAATATTTTAAATACATTATGATTGTGTATTTTTCAGTTTCCAATTTCAGTATCTCTACGGTCTACATTTTTTCCATTTATGCTCATGACCGTATCACGAAACAACCAGGAATTTTATTACATTCGATTGATACAATCTATTTTCGATAACATTCAATACAACCGCATCTGCATGGTAAATACATAAAAAAGATACCTTTATTCTAAAACAGTTGACCTGGTCCCCTTGTCGGCTTCGAGTTATGCTCCAATAGTTATTGGAAAACATTTAACACTTTCCACATGCCGCTCACGTCGCTTTTCAGCTTAATGTGCTTCGCTTCATTTACACCGTCAGTTGATTTAATCAGAATTGGCAGAACGCCAATTGCGCCGATTTTGAATTTCGCCAATTGGCGAATTGGCGAGTTTTTACGTAATTGAATTCAATCATTTTTGTTTTTGAATGTTAATATTATCTATCAATCTGTTTTTTTTAATGATTTAGAATGTAATTATTGTTATTTGTATCTTATCTTATCTAACAGTTTAAATAAATGTTCTGATGATATCGGAAACATAAACAATTTTTCTTTCTTTCTTAATTAGTAGGCATCAAGTCAAGACTATGTAATTATGTTTTTAAACGAATATCCAATGAAATATAGGTACACTTCGTCCCAGTTTTGTTACTTGATTTTTGCATGTGTGTTTCTGACTGTGCCAGTTTCCTCAGAATGACTAAGTATTATGCTCCAATCTACTTACGATCAGAGATTTTTAGCGAATCTGAAATACCAAAAGCTTTTTTAAAAATGTGTAAGAATAACCTATGGTATTTAAAAAACAGTTGTCACATTTCGGTGTGAGAGACGTCGATATAATCCGTACCGAAGTTTCGAATGATAGCGAATAACATTGCTTGTTATTTGACGACACTAGCGTCGAAAAGATAGCGCTGTATCGCTACTTTTCACTTTGATGACCATCTCGCTATTCTTGCGAAAACTATGTTTCATTTCTCATGCTTATTGCGCATCACGGGTTTTCCGATAAGTTATTTTTAAACATAACACAAACACACAAACATACATAAGCACATAAGATACTAGCGTAGTACTCGCAACCGGCGTTTTTGTATGACCGTAAACGAAGCAAAAGGAGTCGTAGCAGATGGCGTTCTGTAGTTTCTGCCTAACACCATGGAAAAATGGCGTGATTATATGTATGTGTGTGTTGTAAGATATTATGAAGTTTTGACAAGACTTTTGCACCGGTAAGATTTAACACTTTCGGGAGCGTTGAATGCTTATGCGAATCCCGGACCCCTGGCCATAGGCAGAGGTGGAACATCGCGGTGGTTTTAGCCAGTAAGAGTCCGGCATGCCCCTCTGTCACCACCACGGCCGTACATCAAAAAAAAAAGATTTAACATTCTATAATAGAATATTCATTATCACTTTCACAGGCTTAAAGCTGCCGAAAGTTATGTAGTTTAAAACATAAGTCTATCATTTATCTAAATTATTTTCATAAAAGTACCTAAGTATAACTAATAAAAAAACTTTTGACTTTTAAAAGAAAATTATTAACAAATACAGATCATCGTAAAACTTGTAAACTCAAACTCAAACGGCCTTATTATAAAACAAGGTTTATCTTTAGACCCAGGTTTAAACCATCGAGCCATTTTTAAATTTTGAACTTTATTCCAACAACTGTAAAGTTCTTAATGCAAAATTGACAACTTAGACTCGGGTTTAACGTCAGTTTTTGTAATAAGAACTTTAGCTTCGTTGGATTATAGTTCGAAATTTAAAAATGGCTGGAAGGTTTAAACCTGGGTCTAAAGATAAATCTTGTTTTGTAATAAGGCCGAAACTATTTATTTCAATTAGACCTTGTACAGACACTTTTGAATTGTCAAAATTAAATAGTCTGTCAGTTAGTCCGAAAGTTGAAGCTAGTTGCCCATTCCAAAACGTAGATCTCTATGGAGAAGAACGGGCAAGAAACTCCATGGACACTCTTTTAAATCAAGATATTACAAAATCCTGGGTACATTATTCTTGTTGCTTCTATATGTAAGAACAATGTAAAAAAAAAAAACAAATGAAGAAACAATTCAAAATACAAGATTAAAAATAAGCATTGGCAGTTAAGAGATGACCAGTCTCAACCGACGGCGCCCGTTCACGAACATGACGCGTGGATCAGCACCATCCAGCTCAACCAGTTTGTAGGGAACCGAATGATCCAACACACGCGCCACCATCGGTGAGACATTTAAGTGTAAGCCACGCCCACGCAACAACGCAACACATTTTCCCAATCAACTTTGAACCTAATGCTTTAGCGATAAAGTTGAAAATCTATTAAAGAAATTTGACAGATTGTAGTAGCTTGATGTGCTGGCGTCTGTACCAGCAAGTCTATCTAAGTTTTCAAACAATAAAGGGCTCAGAAACTCAGAACTTTGCCTGAACCAATTACAGGATAGACAAGTCGGTAGTTCTCCAAAACAGATGCCTGTCAAAAGATAACAACCTAACTAATAAAGTTTTACGCACGACATATAACGGAGTTATAACGCTTACTCTTCCAATAAAAGATATTTGACAGTTCAGTTGTACACATCTGATAAAGCAGGAGCTTTTATTGTATGAGAACTTACACAACTTTCATTATTCAGTCCTCAACCCTTGTATAGTGAGCGCGTAACCGTAGTAACCAGAGATCTGGCGGGCAATATTATTATTTTTTAGGAACGGTCGCATCTGAATATGTCTCAATGATGGATTATTTTTATTATTTCGATGTTTTTGATGAAATGGACCGTGAAGAACCACCAAGAAGGAGAAAATGTTATAAAAATCGTTTCGATACTTTACAAGACACAAACTTACTGAATGAAATTTAGATTCAATAAAATGTATGTACGGATATGTTAGTTGAGTTAGTTAGAAGTGATATAACTTCTGACTGCTGCTCGTGGTGGCGGGCTGGCTGTAGAACTTCAAGTTTGTACTGCTCTCAGGGTGTAGGCTAGGCAAGAAGTTCAAGATGACGCAGCAGAGATTCATGAACTAAGCTAACAAGACCATTATGAATGTATGCCGAAAAGCGGCTCTCGCTTTCGCAAATAAAACGGCACTATGATACATAGTAGCACTCGCTGTATTGCACAATATTGCCATAGCCATGAATGAACCCGTCAATAATTTTAGACAGCAAATACCACGGGAATGTATTGATAGCCAATCTGGTCAAGAAACAAGAAGACTGTTTATAGAAACACAGTTTTAGCATAAATAAGTAGGTATTATGTTTATTTTTTATTTTAGTAATAACATTTTTAATTTTATATTTTTCAATTCTCAGCAGGCTTTCTTGTTTCTCTAAAATAATTTGTTTAATTTTTAAATGGTGTTCTTCCATAATAAAACTAGGAGCTTCTGACGTATTTATCATATGCACACCATGTTTCTCCTTTATACAATTGACAAGAACATAATGGCGTTCCCTCACTAGCTCGCTGTCCTGAAATAAATTGATTAATTATTAATAATCACAAAGCACTATATCTTATTATACCTATAGTAATGTTATAAAGAGGCACTTTGTAAGTTTCATTAAATCTCCGAAATGAATTTGACTATCAGAAAGTGGTGATATATGGATGTGGATATGGTTATGCCATATCCACATCCATATATCACCACTGCTCTCAAAATGGTGAAAGAAAACATCGTCATTCACAACCCGCATGTCCTAGAACCAAAAATTCGAAGACATGTGACATCCACGAAACCGCACTGGGCCCGCGTTGTGGATTACGACCCACTCCCTCTCACAGAGAAGAGGCCTGTGTCCCAATAGAGGGAACATTATAGGCTGACTATGCTTATGCTTTTTATCAGAAATATTAAACCAGATTTATATAGGTAGGTAAACATGGGTATTTTACAGACCTTTTTGAGATCGCTTGCCAAGCAATGGTTTTATTTTTGTTGGTATTCGTGTCGGTGTTTTTGAATTCTATTATGAAAAGTATAATGCACAAATTTGGTCACAAATGACGACCGTGTGGCAACCGTGTGGTAATTATGTAAAGCTACAAATCTTTTATCTAGTAAAATGACCATACCTTTTGCAAAGTGTCCCAATTTATCGTTTTCTTTTTGCCTTCAACTGATCACTATTTATGTTATTATTCTCCGGTATATTATTATAGTATTTAAAACCAAATTATTTAAAAAGACAATTTTTGTTGGGGCATTAGTTTAACATTTGCATGGTGCGTTCTTCAACTTAATGACGAAGTAGTAACTTATAAAGTAGTTTTCACTCTTTCTTTCGTTTTACCGTAATATAGTTTGCATAAGGAGTAGATGCTACAACAACTATGAAAGCTTAGTAAGATTATGTGTTATTGTTAGATTTTTCTTACCCCTTAAATTATTTATCATCATAGCATATCGTCCTACAGGCCCACTGCTGAGCATAGGTCCCTCCATTCGCACGCCTTTCAAGTTGATCGTCAGCCATTAATTAATACCTTTTCACCTGCAATTGCAAAGCCTTATAGGTTTTCAACGAATAAATCATCGGCTTATTGCAAGAAGTAATTATGTGACTTAAACACTATTCTGAGATAAACGGTATTTTAGTTCGATTTAGTTAGTGGTTATGTTGATTTGCCCATATTATCCTAAATATAATTACGGTGACGAAAAATTTAATGTTTTCGATTAGTCTAATATTATGTTTTTGCCATTTATAGAATGTGTCAAAAATTCCACTATAGATAAAAACGTATTTAGTGATTTTTTGCAGCTAATGAGTTCTTGCAATAAGAAGACGAAATTTTGTATAGATCAATGAGAAAAAACTATTTAACGTTTTCTTATTGGCCTATGGAAAATTTAACGATTAACCTACAAGTTCAATAAAAAAAAATCAAATTGCACCTAACATTATTTCTAATCAGACATGCAAATTCCATTTTATTTATTCAGCTGAGGCTTACTGTTATTAGACCTAGGGTAGTGCACACTGTTGACTTTGCAGCGTGTCGTGCTAACATAAAGTTCGTAGCTTTCACCTTGTTAGATGTTTTTGTTGCAAAGATAAAGTTAATATTACTTGTTCGCACGTGGTATGATGAGATATTTTGCTTGTGTATATCATACATTGTTATTAAAACAAGGTACCGGTACTTTAATAAGGTATGCATTTTTTATGAAGTAACGTTAAAAATTAAAATTTTAGTTACTACCTGGAAAATTCTTAGAACGCAAGTTTCTAAAGAAAATCTTGTAACGTTGGTCGATAGTGCTGATTCAGTGATGGGCTAAGAAAAACAACTTTTATTAACATTTTATATCGAGCCGATTTTTTGCGACTTTCACCTTGGTTATTTCGTTCCAAGGAGAGATAATATATAATAACTATTAAATTATAGTATATTTTCTGTCTTTTGGAGATGTATTAGTTTTAAAAATAAATTTATTGCTCAATAAGAACTTAACTTATGGTTATTTTGATCTTCTCCAATGACATGAATATGGAACGATGATTACTCAATGAGTGATTGATAATACCTGGTGCGCCACGTGCGGGCCAGCCCCAACATTATATTGCGGTGTATCGCGAGCAGACTGGACTTCTTGTTTGTGAATCGCTGCTGCAAATTTTCCACATCAGTGAGCTTGAGCTTATAGCAGGAATTCGCATGAACTACATTGCGGTGTTAGGTTAAGCGTGTGGGTTAAGTTTACTAACGTAGTTGTTAAGACATATTGTTACTAACATATTTGAGTCTTAAGTTACTTGTTATCATTACATAGTATAAAACGAAGTCGCCAAAATGTCTGTACGCGCATAACTTCCGAATGACTGCACCAAATTGGATAATTCTTTTTTTGTTGTGTTCGGTATTGCAAGGCCAAGGTTGGTATGAAAGAAAATTTTGGAAATTCGAAAAACAAATTGCACCCGTGCGAAGCTAGGGTGGGCCGCTAGTTAAATATAAATAAAATAAATAATGACATATTGTAAAGTTAAATAAATAATAACATATTGTAAAGTTGTGCCTACATTGAGTAAACGTGATTTGCGTGGTAATTTCTTTGGTACCTAGTTGGCAGAGTTTATCAGGTGGCTCATAGATCAGTTCTAATAATTACTTGAATTAATTAAAACAAGCAACCGCTAATAACGTATCGTTGTAAAATTTATAGGTCAGTACTAAAATTATCTTTCATATAACATCAGTAGGAAAACCTTGGTCAAATAGATTCTGGTTAGATTCCATGAAGTGTAAGAAACAGGTCAAGTGAAGAAAAAATCTGATGACATGGAGCCAGCGGACAATGTTCTGACAAAGGCTAGCTTGTCTTTGTAACTATACGATGTACCTATCATTAAAAGTATCGTAATAGATTAACCATTTATACACATTTAGTTGCAAATAATTTAGAAAATCTGTTTCGTGATTTGGCTTATAGTGCCTTCCGATTAGAGAATACGGTCATCATACAAACTGATTTTTTTTTACCGGTTCCAAATTTTTGCAGGGTGTTCTAACCATGAATATGAACAACTTTCACTACGGGACCAACGCTGTTTCTTACAAAAGTTCTATACCTACTTGACCAAAATGTATGGAACAGCAGATTTCTTTTTCGTGATTTCAGAAATGATCCTATAGTGAAAGTTGTTCATATTCAGGGGTACAACACCCTGTAAAAATTAGGAACCGATTAAAAATCATCCTTTATACATGCAGTTATTTTACATGTGATAGAGTACAAAAGAATACATGTTTTACGAATTTAAACTTTATTCGTTCCTAATCGTGTCCAATTCACAGGTGTCAAGAAGGCATTCACTCGGGAGCCGGAATATAACAAACATACACAAACAGAGTCAAACTAACAAAGAGATATTATAAAATCAAAATCAACATATTATGTTTCACATATTTAGGCCTACATGGGCACTTATGAAACGTCAGAAGCTAGGTGCACGGTTCCAATTGGTCGTTTCCTATGTAGAAGAACAACAACAGTTTTTGTAATAACAACTTTAATTTTGTCGAATTATAGTTCGAAATTTAAAAATGGCTCGATGGTTTAAACCTGGGTCTAAAGATAAATCCTAACTAAATAAGGAAACTTATCCTAGACATGAAGTCTGAGCTGCAACAAAAGTTAGTCACTGTGGAAAGTTCACTTACAAATCTGGAAGAAAAAATTACTACTAATATAAACAATAATGTTAATGAAAAGTTCAACAAACTGGACAGCAACTTGAATAACTTGAATTCACAAATAGAAGAGCAAGAGAAAAGACTAGATGAAATAGAGAAGAATATAAGACAAAGAAATGTTGTATTTTTTGGAGTAGAAGAGGGAGAAACGTCATACTTTCAGCTGGCAGAAAAAATTCTAAACATAATACAGGAAAAATTAAGCATTAGTATTCAGGAATTTGAGATAGAATCAGTTAAGAGACTTGGAAAAAGGAACGATAACATTAGACCAATAGTTGTTGCGTTTACAACACTGGGAATGAAAATAAAAGTACTAAAAAACAAAAAAGAACTGGCAGGGTCTAATATCTATATCAAACACGAATTCCCAACTAAGGTGCTAAAAATTAGAGAACAGCTAAAACACCAACTGAAACTTGAAAAAGAAAAAGGAAATGAAGCCTTCATACACTACGACAAAATCGTAGTTAAGCGAACCAATGAGAAACCGAACAACAAAAGGGCACCCCCAGATTCCCCTCCGGAAACTTCCTACAGCACCAGCAACAAAAAGAAACTGAAATCAAATAACCAAATTACTAGCTACATGAAAAAATGTGATAAAATAACAGATCAAGCTAAAAACTACATTAATAACGCATGATATTTACAGGCCCCCTCCATCCTAAATACACAGCATAGAAATAAAAAATTACTAACTAGATCTCCCAGTACGGCTGGTCCCCGCGGGAGTGATCGACTAAAACCCTCCTTGCAACACAATGAAAGCGAAAATAACACCACATCTTGTCTGAATATATGCACACTTAACGTTCGATCCCTAGCGACCGAAACGAGACAAACTGAACTGCTACATGCCCTGAAGAACATCAATTGGGATATTTTAGGTCTTTCAGAAACGAGACAAAAAGACTTTGAAATCCTAGAAAAAGACAATATCATTTTTTATGTACTCAGGAAACAAGAGCGGCTACAGCGGCGTTGGTTTTCTGTTGAAAGACTACATGAAAGCACACGTAATGGATTTAAAACCTATCTCAGACAGAATAGCCCGAGTCGACATAAATATAAATGACACTCAAATTAATATTATTCAAGTTTACTCCCCAACAGAAAAATCAAAAGATGAAGACATACAAATATTCTACGAGGAATTAATTATAGCTCTGTACAATACAGGCCCAAATATAATTATAATGGGAGATTTTAATGCCAAAATCGGTGCCGCCAAACCTGAGGACAGAGACGTTATGGGCCCTTGGGGCTACAATAGCAAAAGAAGCAAAAGAGGGAAATTACTTATAGAGTTCTGCATAGAACATCGGCTTTATATTATGAATACGTATTTTAAAAAGAAACAGAAACGAAAATGGACTTGGTGTTCTCCGGATGGTAATACCTACAACGAAATTGACTATTTCATAACCAAAAATAAAAACAGAGTAACTGATATTAATATTATAAACACAACACACCCTACCGATCACAGATTGGTACGAGCAAGGTATTCGATCGGGGCACAAGTAAAATCAAGAAAATCCTTCAAAGGTACAGTCGGCGCCTTGACACCATTGGAGAAAGAAACAATGAAAAACAAATTTATAGAGGCGTCTGCATCTGTGACTGATACTGCTGACATTCAGGAATCATACTCTTCAATCATAAAAACTATTAAGAGTGTGACTTTATCATCAATCAAGAACTCTACGAAACCAACACCCAAGGCAATCTTACGAGATACTGCTAAGCTTATAGAACGTAGAACATTCCTAAAAGAAAAGAAAAACAAAACGAAAACCGAAAAGCAGGAACTCACCAAGCTGTATAGAACAATTAAGAGAAAGATAAAGAGAAAGAAACACACAGATAGACTAAAAATAATTGAGGAAGAGCTCACAGTAAATAGTTCAGTCAAGAGGGGACAACAGCGTCTAAACGATGTTCTAAAATGGATTCCTTCTCTAAAATCCAAAGACGGACGAACTACTTCTAATAGAAAAGAGCTAGTGGAGACTGCTACAGAGTTCTACGAAGATTTATACCAACGTAGGGATGATATTAACAATACCTTTACAACAATGAGACCTGATGAGGTAAACATGAAGTGTGTGTGTGAAGTGCCATTATTTATGGAAAGTGAAATTATAAATGCTATTTCCTCTCTTAAACCCTTAAAGAGCCCGGGAGAAGATGGAATTACTAATGATGTTCTTAAGACTCTAATTGAACCACTGTCCCCTATTATTACGAAATTGTTCAATAACATCTTATTAAATGAAAGAATACCTACAGAATGGGAGACATCAATCATAACACTACTGTACAAGAAAGGAAACCCTGAGGACATAGGAAATTATAGGCCTATAAGCTTATTACAGGCTATGTACAAAGTATTCACGCAAGTATTGCTTAAAAGAATTATGCCGACTCTAGAATTCAATCAACCTAAAGAACAAGCTGGTTTCCGCCCAAGGTTCTCTACAGTCGACCATATATTTACTGTGGCACAAATAATTGAAAAATACGAAGAATACGGAAAAAGGCTCTATATTGCTTTCGTTGATTATTCGAAAGCCTTTGACTCAATTGGACACTTAGCTCTGTGGAAAGCCTTAGATCAACAAGGAGTGCCACAAAAGTACATAAAAATATTGAAGGAAATTTATAAAAGGGGTAAAGCCAAAGTTAAATTAGAGAGAAAAGGAAGACCTTTCGAAGTACAACGTGGAGTCCGACAAGGCGACCCGATATCACCGAACCTTTTTACTGCTCTCCTCGAAACCATTTTCCGTAACTTGGAATGGGATTCTGTAGGGATCAACATTAATGGAGAAACATTAAACCACTTACGGTTCGCAGATGACATCGTACTGATCTGCGACAACCACGCACACCTAGAATACATGCTGCAATCTTTAGATAGAGAGAGTAGAAAATGTGGAATGTCTATGAGTTTGGAGAAAACTCGTTTAATGACTAACGGAGAACACATGTCTGTAAAAATATCATCAAAGGAAATAGAGTACGTGGAAGAATACGTTTATTTAGGACAGAGAATAACGTTCAAGGAGCAAACTGCAGGCGAAGTAGAGCGTAGAATAAAACTTGCTTGGAAAAGATATTGGTCATTGAAGCATATTTTCAAATCCAAACTTCCAGTCAAACTAAAGAAAAAAGCGTTTGAAACTGTTGTGTCTCCCACACTACTTTACGGATGCCAGAGCTGGGCATTAACAAAAGAAATTCTCATCAAACTCCAAGTCTTCCAGCGGGCAGTCGAACGAAGTATGTTGGGATTGAAACTACGAGACAGAATTCGAAACTCTCAAATCAGAACGAAAACCAAATTGATAGACGTAGCAGACTTAGCCTGTAGGCTAAAATGGCGATGGGCAGGTCACGTGGCGCGCGCAGACGATGGACGCTGGAGCGAGCGTGTGCTGCACTGGTGGCCGCGCGGCGAGGCGCGCCGTCGCGGTCGCCCGCGCCGCCGCTGGAGCGACGACGTCGCGCGAGTCGCGGGACCCACTTGGACCAGGATCGCTAAAGACAGGAAACTATGGAAATGCATGGAGGAGGCCTTTGCCCAAAATTGGGTACCCCAAAACTAAAAATCTAATATAATCCTTATTATTTTATTATTTATTCAATTTAATTAAAATGCTATCTATCGTGCCTATATTAATTTATTGAATTAATTGCTACTAATTACAATTTTATTATTCATCTAACATAATTTGAATATTGTTTATTAATTGTTTTGATGCAGTGTTATACCATATTATTTATTAATATCAATTGTTACTTAGCACGATTTGAATTTATAATAAGACTATTCTTTATTTTTATTAAATCAATTGGCATTTGCTAACTTACATAAATTATTAACTAACATAGAGCTTAATTGATATAATTTATTGTTTATTGGTATTCCAATAAACAATAAATTCTAAATAAAATATATAAGGTCAGAAATGTAAAATGCAAAACTTAAATTGAGTAACTCTACTAAGTATGTAAATTTACTTTTATTGAATTCAGTTATTGCTTTGTTAGATGCTCTTCTTTCTTATTGCATGGAATAGATATTTAAGGAATGCTATAAAAATGTTATATGTTTAAATTTTTTTGGGGAATAAAGGGCTTTATTATTATTAAAGATAAATCCAGTTTTGTTATAAGGCCGACTAGGTCAAGTTTCTTAATTGCGACGGACTCCTCAAGAAATCTATAAAGAGGTTACTCTTTATTGATTTCTTGAGGAGTCTCCATCCATTATTCTTCACTATGACCGTTCCGGAATTCTAAAGGGAACCAATCGAGCAATATTGTTTCGTATCAATCCCTAATATTGCGTATTACCTCTTACATATTTGCCCGATAAACAGTATTTACGAATCGGCATTCCTAATTGGATTCCTTTAGAAGTTGGGTAATTGTTTGATCATGCTTTCTTTTGGGGTTCCAATTTGTGAAAATGTTACCTTGGTTACTAAATAGCATAGTGTAATTAAAACCATTCACTTCATAGTTATTCTCGAGTGTTTCGTAAGTCCTAAGTGATTCGTAACTTGGAAATGACGTACAAGTGAATTGAAGAGTATTGGATAAGTTTGATTGCACTTGACCCACTTGTACATAACTGATCATTCAGGGGAAGGTACGTATTTTACCCTGATAGGATAATTTAATACAATTGTAAATTGGAACCCTATTCCAGTGTATTTAAAGGCACTCAAAACGTTGTCGTTTTGCCACAACTAAGTTGGTTGGTAAAAAGAATTCAATTTTGGACAGTCAATAACTTTTTGTAGTGTTACGTTGTTTTTTTGTACCTATACAGCTGCGTTACTAATAAGTAAAGTAGCATTTACCTGAAAACATATGTAGTACATTTTGAGGTTTCCGAGTAATATATTTCATTGTAGTTTAACTTTGGCCTACACTTGATAGAAGGACTCATTCCTTCAACGGTATCTTGTCACTGGACTCTTTAGTTATCCCTTAATCACAATCAATTACTTTTCTAAAACCTATTAAATAGGTTTTCACAATAATTTAGAACAAATATTGTTTATTTACATTTCAAATGTTATTCAGTCGAACATCAGTTTCTGACAGTTAACGCGACATCTGGTGGTTGCCGATTAACAGTTGTAGGCGAATCGATATTTTAACATATTGATTTATAACCATCGAAATAATATCGTATGGAGCAATACTTCATTATTTTCAGCTTTCAGTAAAAATTCATAACAAACTAAATAACCGTAAACGAAAATGAAAGCAACTTTTTCATTATGGACTTATTTCTAGAAACTTCTTTGTCTAGGAATCCGATTTTAATCTGTCCATAGTCTTTGACATAATGTGGCCAGGTGATAGATTAAAAATTTCCCGACTAGCTATTCCGAGATAATTACCCCAAATTAAACTAGATTTAGCATTAGATATTACAAATTCTTATAGTTTCAGCGTTTAAACGTCACATTGTGCAGTTATTAGTGATTTTCAAGAATTAAAGTATGTTGGTGTAATGTTTATCTTCAGTGATCTTATAATCATTTTACCTGCAATATGGGAGATTTTCGAAATGCTCCGTCGAGTTCCGGTCTGCTAGCCATGACAGTAAAAAGGGATCGTGTTGGCGTCTTTTGGCCCTTGGACACGCTGGAGTGACACCAAAAACTTGTTTACATGTTTTAAAAGGTAAGGAATTTGTGGTAAAAGTGTTTGGAAGTGGTCTGTGAGCCCTTCCCTGGTTGTTAAAAGAATATTGTCGTGATCCAAGAATATTAATTACAGGATTCCAAATTGCGCATACGCAGACAACTTTCCAGCCAGTCAAGAATCTTGCCGTCAAGTGCTTTCTTCCTAAATCAACCGTGAGTATTTCATCCGCTGACTATTTATCATAGATTTCTCAGTGTTAACCACGGTATTCAATTATTGTTCAAGGGAACGAGCCCCTACCGTGGACTTGATGAACGCCACGTAGGTAATCCTCAGCCCTAGTGTCAAAAGGCCATGTTAACCGGCTAATGTTTTAGCCTTCTAGATTTCCAAGCTCGGTCACTTCAAGGAATGTTAATTAGTTTCCCCCTATATTATTAGGTCTCCGTATTGTCGTTTCCAGGAGAAGCACCTCGAGAGATTCGTCTCGCCGCTAGGATCTGGAGGAGCTTCTGGGGCCTGGACGCGAGACCCGTCCCTCGAGTACGCTCGAAGCCTCCTGCGGAGGCGATTGTGCGGCTGGCTGAGTCCGTCTAGCGAAAGCGCAGGCGAGACGGTTTTTTTTATACCTTAGAAAATTTATTAACGTTTAATACGGTTTCATAAGAACCGGTTAGTTTCCTTAGTCCTGTTTTCTACACTGGAAACCGGTCTTCAACCTAATTTAAATTTTGGACACTTTCGTCGGCTCCAGGATCCGGGACTCTTATTGTCCCTCGCGCCCATTTACTAATTAATCCCCTTAGTAATAACTGGAAGGTTACTTATCTATTATCTTAAATTTGTAAATTATAATATTTAATTTCAAAGAACTTTTTAAACGTAACATTACTGGGTTTATCTTCAACTCCCCACGCCCATAGCTCATTCTGCTGAAAATTTAGCTGGCTGGCAATTATAGGTTTTAATTATAGTAAACTATCTATATTTAACTATCTAAAATTTTTATCTAATATCCAAAATTAGTTCTATAATTACTTTAAACTTTTAATTATAAAATGTTTGAGATAGTTTGTAACAACAAACTATCTCAACAAACTATGTCCTTTAATTCCAACACCTGCATAGCTTGCCATCAGAGGCAAAAAAAATTATTTATTATTATTTATTTATTTTTATTTTTACAAGTTTATAAAATAATCTTAACTTATTAACTATGCCCCGCAAAACCGTTTTCACGGTTTGTCTGTGGGAACGTGACAAACAGTATTATTAACTATGCTTTATTATCGCAGACATTTAAATTTTTCCTAATTAAACTCATTTAACAATACTACCAAATTACAAAATTACAGTTTACATGCTCTCACTGAAATATATACTTAACGCTTACAAACTCCTAAGCAAAAACAGCTTCAGTAATTTAGCAAATTTGCCTTTTAATTCCTGACCTATTATATCAGCAGGCAATTGGTTGAGAAGTTAAGGTACTCTTTTATCAAGTGTTCGGATTTGTATCAGTAGTTTCGAATCCTGTAACACTACCGCCAACTATCTGCCAACCATTATGTTTTCCAATAGAAGTCAGACACACAAAATAGAATGCTAGTTCAAATACAAGCCTCCCTAGAGGTTTTCGAAACAGTTCGCGCCGCTTCGCTGCCTCACAGCGACAAATGGCCGAACATTTTTACACCGGCCATCCCTGCTGCATATTTTACGACGGGTCAAGCGGTTTTAAGCACTTTTCCGGTAGATAAAACAGAAACCAACGTATCCACTGTATAAACCACAGAATATATTCAAACTAATGGAACGGATCCGTTGTTTAATCAAAGGGTTTTAAGCTTTTCCAATTAAGTAAGCAATTTACTAGGACAGGTTCGGTTTAGTGACGAGAAAATGAGTTCCATGCTGGATTTTAATGAAATTGATGGTTGGCGTCACTCTTTTGTGGGCGTTTTAAATGTTAGCTACTAAGAGCGATTTATTAATTTAATACGTCAAATAAGTTCCTCCAATTTAATCAATCTTGAGGTCCATAGGAATAACGTGGGTTTATAAACAGATTTTGGCGGACATAGGAATCTATAGACAAACGAACAAACGAGTGTGATCACAAGGCATCTGTTGAATCAAGAAAATCCCACTTTTCATAAAATACCAAACACGAAAGCATTCTTAGAACGTTCTATCTTTTATTCCTTGATCTAATTTTTAGCGCCAAGACAGATGTTCTACGTGCTGCAAGGCGACGTTTAACAAACAAAGTCGATTTTCTGAAATAAGTTTCCCGATTCGGGATAATAGTGTGTCGTGAAATCGTGATAAACCCCCAGCTTGAGAAAGCGGACCATTCTTTTGGCCCGGGCCATTGGGCCGTCGGTCCACAATGCGATCGCCGAGTGGCTACTTTGATTGTATTGCGGTCGCTATGGAGCCCCGAATTTTTATTGAAATTGTTGTGGAGAAATGTGGGATATTGTCCTAATCCGGTCTGCATTATTATTGTGGATTGGCTGCTGACCATGATTTATTTTTTTGTATAGGTTCTACATAAGTTTAGTTACCTCTGTCTGTTTAAAACATGAAGTTATTTTTTATCTCTTAGCTGGCGATTTGTGAAACACTTACTACTTAAACTACATACTTGCTCAATATTTAGCAAACATTTGCCGTTTCTTTAAAGCAAACGGCATTTGTTTAGTTCAGTGGTACCTTTTGTTATTTTACACCTTTTTGTAACTTAAAAACAAAATAAAATAATGATATAGGAATTTTAGCAAATATATTGTATATCACTCTCCATAATCCCATATTTACATAGTATAAAATAAATTCACTCGCGGCCCCTTGACTTAGATCTTTTAAACTACGCAACGGATTTTAATGCAGTTTTCATCAATAGATAGAGTGATTCAAGAGTAATATTTATTGTATAAACATGCATAATATTAAAGTAGAGAAAAGCCGAGAAATTCAAATATTTGTAATGTGAATTCGTAACACATATTTCATACATATTTTTGTGCGCTTACATTGCAAACGCTGGCTAAACCTTACAACATAAATCAAATGAATGTACACACAGCTCCATTAAGTGATTACCCCCCCAAAAAATATGTGCGTTCAAATCCGAGATAGGCCCAAGTTGGTTTTTGTATTTTGCAAAAGAATAAATAAGTTTAAGTTAGTATATTTTTTTTAATTCTGTTTTTTTTTTTTTTTTTAACGTTAATACTTTTATTATTGCGAAAACGACAAGCAATAATAGAGTTAACATTTACAATGATTTATTTATTTAGGTATTTAATACTTCAAGCACAAAAATGTACAGAGGCGGACTTAATGCCATAAGCATTTTCTACCAGTTAAGCATTGATTTATTCATCGTCTAATTAGACTAGAGGTTTCAGGACAGCTTGCCGTGCCCATATTTGGACATTCAAATCCTAGACACGAAATGTGCTTTTGTTCATTATATTATTTTAATATATTTTTCTATTTTATTTTAGTAATTACTTATAAAGAATTAAAAAATCAAGAAAAATAAAATACTTTAATAATCATTTAATAATATTTATGAAAACTATGATCTTTTACAACGAAGATTTATTTTATTTTATTTTATTTTATTTATTTATTTATTAAGGTACACCAACAGCTTCTATGTATTATTTATCTTAAGTACCGACTATAAATCACAAAAGTCTCAGTCTTACACAGTCGCCAATTACACATGGGTTTACCAGCAATCTCAGAAATAAGTGATCACACATAATAATAACAAAACTAAACTAAAGGTTAGAATTTAAAAAATTTATGGCAAGATACTTCTTAAACTTAAGATTAATAACAAAAAGGAAAATAAAAAGACGAACAACATTGCAATTTTGCCCACTTACTTAAAACTAAGACTAAGTAAATAATAATATAAATAGAAATGTGATCATAATGGAAAGTATAGCTTCTAAAAACAAATTATAAAAAAAATATAAAATTTATATTTTGATTTGATAATATACATATTTTGCCAACTGACAAATGGGTCCCTAGACAAGTCTTAGTGGCATTCTACTAACGCAAACGATAAAATAGGAAGCTGTAGAAATATTTTAGATTGACATAAGCTAACGAAATGTTACGTGACCTGTCATGTCGTCTCAGCATACAAATTTGACATTTGACAGTCTGACAAGCGACATCGAAAGAGACATTGACAAGACAAGTTTTGAAGCGTTTGCAACTTGTCTAGGACCGCGTTGTTGTCAACCGTTATAGTTATAACTTGATTTGAGGGTATGGATTAATTTTATAAAGACAACGTAAGTAAGTAAAATTAATGGATACCCTCAAATTATAACATCTATCGATAAGACAGGGACCTAAATATACAATGACTCGGACGATAGTAGATAACAATTTCATCGCAATTCATAAGGGCTCGCTCGCTAGTTCGTCAAACTGCCGGTATGAGTATGACGACATTCAGTTCAGATTGTCGAAACAATGAACTCTTTTTGAGGTATTCTTTAGATTATTCGTAAGGAATTCAATGTTGTAGCAGTGTAACATTTTAAAACTGGAGGTGTTAGCACATACTTACGCTGTGTGTTCCTACTACGGAATTGTATATCTTAAAAATATCGATAAAAACGACTGCGGATAACCCACAGGATAATCCACAGAGTAACCATTTTAATCTTTTACATATTGTGACCGATATACATCATACCGCCCTCTGTTGTTGGGTGGCGTAAGAAATGTGGGCGTGTCCTTCTGTTTTGTACCATACGACGCTAGAGGGCTTCAGCATTTATTAATGAAATATTCGATAACCGCTTACGCTTCTCGACACTAGAGGGACGATTTATGAATGAATCATTGTTTAGTCGTCAATGTTTGTTGTAAGTTGTCGCCTCTCGACACCGCAGCAGCACTGTACTGCATACTGGAATGTTGTTTTAAAGTTGTTGAAGTTGAATTAAACGAAAGCCGTGTCCGCCCAGTCATTTTGATATTGTTCAGTTCGCTTCCAGAGGTAAGAAGATTCACTAGTCTCGTAATTGTTTTAACCGCGTATTGTTATAGGACACGGTACTTCAACTAAAGCCATGCTTGCCTAAAATCAGTGTACGTATGTAATAATACTAATCTAAAACCTGTGGACATTGACAATAAATCTAGTAGTATAGTTTCACATTGAATTGGCCTTTCATTCAAACAGCTACTAGTTAGTCCTCTGTCCTCAATACATATTACCAAAAAAATATGGGTTATTTACCAAGCTACATATTTTAAACAATACAGTATTATTCCTTAACCAATTAAATACATTAAATACGCTGTGCATTTCATGGAGATCAAAATTTCCCTTTATGGCATATCATTAAAATGATTAGGTATCTTAGAAGATATCAGAGATTTAAAAAACTGGCCAAGTGCGAGTCGGACTCGCACATGAAGGGTTCCGTACCACAAGGCAAAAACGCCGAAAAAAACATGTTTGTTGTATGGGAACCCCCTTAAATATTTATTTTATTTTAATTTTATTATTTATTATTAAAGTAAATATACAATTAAGTATTTTGTGAATATTTCAAGTGCCTACCTGTTACCTATAATATTGATATCGAGCAAAAAAAGGCAAAAAATGACGTTTTTGTATGGGAGCCCCCCTTAAATATTTATTTTATTTTAATTTTATTATTACAGTAAAAATACAACTGAGTATTTTGTGAATATTTCAAGTGCCTACCTGTTGCCATTTTTGATATCGAGCAAAAAAGGGCAAAAAAATCGTGTTTGTTGTATAGGAGCCCCCCTTAAATATTTATTTTATTTTGATTTTAGTATTTGTTGTTATAGCGGCAACAGAAATACATAATTTGTGAAAATTACAACTGTCTAAGGTAAACGCGGGTGAAGTCGACAGTGACCCAGAAGTCGTCAAATTGTCTACAAACTTCAATATCTTTTTCTACTAAATATTTAATTGACCGATTTTTATGGCAACATATTTTTGGTAACATGTTGCACAATTAAAATAACAACACTGAGTTTTAACTGTAATGGTGGCTGAGATATCTTAGTTGAAAAGTGTGTCCCACAATTTTTATATTTTTTTGCACGTTTAACTGCTAAATGTCAAACTCAGCGCGCAGTTTTGTTTTACGATTTACGAACTTTCAGTGGGGTCTACGGTAAGTCTGATCGTTTGATGAATAACTTAAGTTAATGTGCTAATGATGTAACTTGAACTTTGAAACAGTTTTATCATAAAAGTATTTATTTTCGAACGTGACATCTATTAGTACTGGTTGGTAAAATTCCTACTTGACCCAAAACTCGTCATTTTAAGTGCTATTTTGACAATTATTGGGGCCCGCTGAAAAGTTGTCTTTAAACTCGTCATTTGAACCTTATGCTTTAGCGATAAAGTTGAAAATCTATTAAATTAATTTGACAGATTGTAATAGCTTGATGTGCTTGGCGTCTGTACAAACATATATAAGGTTTGGGCTACATTTGACAATAAAACAGGGTTTCTCTTAAACTGTTTTCGCTTCGCTCACTCATTGCTAGAATAAGCGCGCTCTGCTTAATCGTATCTAGAAAGGGCTCGCTTCGCTCGCTGTACCTTTCGTAAACACGCTCCACTCACTCGGCCCGTAAAAAGTATTCTCAGTTCTAACCTAAGCTGCCTTACTGAGAAAGGTATAATAATAAGTCATAATTAAGCTCTGGCTAATTGATGCTAGTTTTCCAACAGTAACTCACTCAGATTGAGCGCGGTTGGTACAGTTCCAATCAAATCCTCAACTTTAAAGAGGTGTCTTCTTACTAAGTCCTCTGCTGTTGAAACTTTAAACCGTTCTCGTAATCTTGACGCATGCATGCACTTGCACTATGACACGGTGCCGCCGATTAATAACCTGACGATTGTCGATGATTTTTTTAAGTTTTCAGGTTAATACCCGAATATTTACCCAAGGAAGCATATTAGGCCCTACGCTCTTCCAGATCTATATAAACGACCTTTGTAGAATGTCAATACCTGATGCTAAGATCTATGCATATGCCGATGACACGGCAATTTTAATTCGCGGGCCTACGTGGGACGATGTGCAATTTAGGGCTGAATCCGCACTATCCTCCGTAATGACCTGGCTTAATCTGAACTTGCTGACGCTAAACCTGGATAAAACCTATTATATACGATTTGCGATCCGACGTAACACCCTACCCCCGAATACCTTTTCGATTACAGCTCACTCATGCCAAAATCGGCTGATATCGTGCTCTTGTGCTACCATCGTTAGAACTAATAACGTAAAGTATCTGGGGGTGCATATAGATGAGGGATTGAGGTGGGACAAACAGCTTGATGCTTTAACTACTCGAACTATCCGTCTGATACACATCTTTAAATGTCTGCGAGATTCGGCTGATTTTAACATTCTCAAGATGGTTTACCTCACTTTGTGCCAGTCAATCCTCGGATACTGCATAACCGTGTGGGGTGGAGCAGCGAAGAGTTTTATTCTGAGAACAGAGAGAGCTCAAAGAGCTGTACTTAAGGTCATGACTAGGAAGCCGTTTAGATACCCTACAGCACAACTCTATTCTGACTGCAAAGTTCTGACGGTACGTCAGCTGTTTGTTCTTCGCTCTGTCCTCAGAGTACATGGCTGCCTACCCCTGCCTGACCCCGGGAAGCGAACATACGTCCCCTCTGGTGTACAGCACAAAACCTCGTTTGCAAAACATCAGTACTACGTGTTAAGTATCCATGTATATAAAATTATACAAAAGAAATTAAACATAATAAACTTAAATAAATTCAATATTAAATCTAAAATCACAGACTGGCTCTTACAACAGGACTACAATAATACCGAAGCTCTACTGGCATACATCGCTTGACAAATAACAAATCACTATTAAATAGGAACACAAAACACTCCACACAAACAATCACCTCATAACACACAATACACACCCATACCCACACAACTAACATTACATTCACGAACATAAGCACACAAACCTCTCTCCCATTCACACCACATTTTATTTTTACTTATTTTATTTTTTTATAATTTATTATTTTCTTTTTTTCCATATCTGCATCCAGCCATGCTCAAATAAATCTAAAATCACAATTTTGTTTTTATGGTAGATTAACATCGACACTCGAAATCTTAGATCCATCATTTATTTAGTTCAGATCGATCGAATCACTGTCTCCTAAGATACAGGCCATCCCTAGTTTAGGAGACAGGATTTAATTTTTTAGGTTAATATAGACAACTGTTTTTCTCACCTTGTGTCCATTGTTAGTTGTTTAAGGCTTAATATGTAACTCCTTACAACCTGTGTGTATATTTTTAGATCAATAAACTTTATTATTATTATTATTATTATATTTGAAAAAAAATCAGCCCCCTAGCTAGCCTAGCTTAATTAGATTATAACTAGATTTTTAGGCTTATCGTGTCACATATGATTTAAAACTTTCTTTGGTTGGTTTTTTTATAATTTCAAGCAGATTTACACTCGCTATGAGGCGAATTAATTTTTCACACAAAAGCTTTTGTAAAAAAAAATTATACGGTTTCGGATACTGCCTTAACCATTGTATTTTCCCGAGACTAGACTTAGTTGCATTGCACTCCATATAAAGAAACCTTTCACCGTATGTGATATTTTTCAGTTCTAAGCAGATTTACGGTCATGAGATGAGTATCAGAAAACGGATTTGCTTTCGTTTTCTGATACTCCCGTAGCTTTTGTATTTGTTCGGCACTGGGCTCTTGAGATTAGTTGCATTCCTTATGATGCAAGCGTACTTTCATTGAGATTTTTTTCATTTTCGGCCAGATTTACGGCCGGTGTGAGACGACATTTGAAATTATTTTGCTATGATAGGGGAGCCCAAAGGGTTTTTGAGCAAGCATATCCTTGGCGAAAATTTGAAAACTGAGTAGGTGCAGCATGACGAGAGAACACCAAAAATATTTTTGGCAAAGTTTCTTATGGGAGCCCCGTGGTCAGGAGTTCACTTTCAGATTTAAAGTGATCTTCAAAGCCGTTGATTTTCGTATGATCATGTGGTCCCTAACCCATAACGACTTAAATAAGCAAATCTAATGAATAAATTGTGGGCTTTCCCTTAATCTGACTTTGAAAACTCAGATTTGGACAATTTTTAAAAGGATATTCAGGGCGAATAAAAGTTATTCTATGCAATAGTGTTACATGTCCTGATATATAAATATCTGAGCCTTTTGGCATATATGACGAAATTTTATTGATTCAAGCAATTCAGGGTTAGTCATCCAGCTCGGTAGACACAACTTTGAGAAAGAGGCCGACAGAAGAATCCAGTTGGGTTCCATCCACTTCGTCAAGTCTTCTTGTCGCCTATCGCAGTTTGGACACTAACCAGTGCGCCCTGCCCGTCATGGCCTACGACGGTCGGGCTGGTCTACAAATTCAAGGTAGCTCAGCGCGCTATGGAACGAGCTATGGTCGGAGTCTCTTTGTAGCATAAAATCAGGAATGATTATTCGGAAAAGAACCGGAGTTACTGACATAGCTTGCAGAGTAAGCAAACTAAAGTGGCAGTGGGCTGACCATGTCTGTCGAAGGACCAATGGCCAGTGGAGCTTACGAGTCCTGCAGTGGACACCACGTATCGGCAAGCGTAGTGTGAAATGCCCCTCAGCTAGATGGACGGACGACCTAAAGAAGGTGGCTGGGGTAGACTGGATGCGGAAGGCGGAGAACAAAGTGCTGTGGTGCAGTCTGGGAGAGTCCTATGTCCAGTAGTGGACTACGATAGGCTGAGTTGATTGATTGATTTCAAAATTATAAAATTATACTATGACACTAATTGAAATTTATACGCATAGTGAAAAAGGAGGGTCCGGCTTGCGATGTGACGTCAAAGGCAAATTATATTTTTCTTCAAAATTAGTACAATTATGACCAATATTTTAAATGCTCAATCATTAATTACCCTGGCATTCAAATTCTGTTAGTTATTAACAGTTGAAATGCTACATGTTTTTGTCGGTCAAAAATGTTGAATTTACCAGAGACTTAAACGACGTTTTCACGTCATAATTTATTCTGATAAAAACCGATTCTGTGATTGTGATATCTTAATTTTTTATGCAAAATATATTAGAATTTACCTACCTACTCTGCTAACACCTCACAACCCTTAGTAATTTCTTGCGATTTGGTCTTCTACCTACTTTTTGTTTCTAAGACTTGCCACTCATAATTATGAAAGACAAGTACAATTTGTTTTAATGTGTAATCATCTTGAACTCTATGTTAAAGGCCTGAGAGTTCATATTAGCATCAAAAATTGACGACTACTGGGTCCATTTGATGATTAATAGTAGGTACAAATCTGGCGTAATAAGTATTTATTATCACTAAAAATTATAAACAATAAAACTTCTTTAAAATAACGGATAATTTTGCTATTTCGTCATGCAAAAAGTTTCGTTCTAAATTAAATACTTTTCACGCAGCAGCTCTTCAAAGTCAGTGAATCCCAAAACTCGACGAGTATTGATACATTTACCTTAGCTGTCGCGGTTCTTGAGATACAGCCTGGTGACAGACAGACGGACAGACGGACAGACAGCGAAGTCTTAGTAATAGGGTCCCGTTTTTACCCTTTGGGTACGGAGCCCTAAAAAAGCGGGGGAAGAGCGGCTGGCGGGGCGGTACGAAGTTTACCGGCACCCCAATTGCGTAACACAATACTAATCTAAATCTGAATCATTTTAAAGGAAATTGCTAATCCATTACTTCATGTATGTTCGAAAAATGTGTCTGCTGAACAATGTAAACAACACAATATATGAATGTATATGAATGATGTTGAACTGTCAAAATGAAACCCATTATTACTGATAGTGTGTTACGCAATTAGCCCGCGGGTCAGCTAGTTGCATATTATACTATCTCCAATACCATGCACATCTGAATCTGACAGTTTATTGACTTACAGTAATGCTGCCGTCCTTTAACTAGAAGGCCGTTAAGCCTAAAAAGTTGTTTCGGAGAAAATGGCAAAAAACGCGGGAATCGTTGTTCCTTAAAAGCTATTATACTTAGGTTAATGATTGTTGGACTTATCAATTGATATTTCTTTCTGTTTATCCTAAATAACACTTTCTGTCCAATAACTATTATTAATTACTTTTAAAATTCATTTTTCCTATTTTGTTAAGCATATATCCTAGTAATCGCATCTTATTACTGTACTATAAGGCCGTTAACCATACCTTAGCGGCTTTTTAGTAAAGTAATTTATTTAAAATGTTAATCTTCATAATGTTTGTTATATTTTGTTTAGAAATACTTAACTAAAAAGTTGTTAAGTGACATAACTGCTTTATAGTCATGAAATTCGCTTCGATTTCAATTTCAATAACTTTCCTAATGAGCGGTTACGGGGCTTTAGATGCTTTTTAGCTAATTGTTGCCAATGTTTTAGGGAACTTCTATAAACTCTTAACTACTTTACTTAACTAAAAAGTGGCTAAAAATATTTCGCTTGTGGTTAACTTCTTTATAGTTTAGCATTCATATGGAAATATGTGAGTAATTAATCAAATAAATGTTCTTTTAAAAATCAAAAGTATAATTTATAATTTTAATAGGCAATAATCTCTAATTATGATCTAACAGATCATGAGTTCATTATTTGGCATGGACAATATATACTTAATCCATCCATTCATTTATTAGAAAACTTCTAACCCAATTATTTTAATAAACTAAGGCATACCTATATAATAATTATGACATTATATCAGCCATGAGTCTTAATTTATTTAAACATTATCACAAATAAAAGTAATAAAATATGTAGTAAAATTGCACACTGAATAAATAATAAAACATAAACAGCACTTTCAAGTATACAAATTAAATGTATCAAATCTTAATCCTACTATTATTATAAACTAGCTTTTGCTTAGCTTCGCCCGCGTTGAGGTTGGAAATTTTTGTAAGAGCTTTACTACCGGGGTCAAAACCATCATACATCCTAACCCTGATCATGATCTACATGTATGCCAAATTCCATCTAAATCTGTACAGCCCTTAAGGCGTGAAAAATAACATACCTACTCAATTTCGCATTATAGTATTTCTTAGATAGATAATAAACTAAGTAACTATGGATTTGAAAGTCTGTAAGTTTGATGTTAGTTCGCCTGAACGGCTCATCAGATTTGATTCAAATTTGGCACACTGGTAGGCCGTGACCTGGAATAAGACATAGAATACTTTTTATCCCGGTAGTTCATTCCCGTGGATTAATTATTCGAAATGATATCGTTTACCAACCTCCACGCGGACGGATTTATAAGCAAAAGCTTGTAGTTTTAAGTATTTAGGAACATAACAGTATTTAAATTAAACACAGTCATCAATCAACTCAGCATAACGCAGTCCACTGCTAGACAAAAGCCTCCCCCGGATACGCCACAACACCCTGTCCTCCACCTTCTGCAAACTGTCTGTCCCAGCCGCCTTCTTTAGGCCGTCAGTCTATCTAGCTGGGGCCCACACGACATTTGCCGATACGCGGTCTGCACTCCAGGACTCGTCTGCAGCCCACTGCCACTTCAGTTTGCTTACTCTGCAAGCTATGTCTGTAACTCCGATTCTTTTCCGGATAATTTCATTCCTGATTTTATGCTTCAAAAAGACTCTCAGTGTAGTTAGCTCCATAGCGCGCTGAGCGGCCTTGAACTTGTGGACCAGCTCGACCGTCATCAGTGTCCTCGTTTCGGCACCGTATGTCATGACGGGCGGGACGCACTGGTTGAAGACTGCGGGATAGGCGACGAGAAGACTTGACGAAGTTTTCCAAATGCTGCCCAACCCAACTGGATCCTTCTGTCGGCTTCTTTCTCAAAGTTGTGTCTACTGAGCTAGATGACTTTTTATAAATATAATTCGTTAAAACGTGCGAATTGTATATGAATTTTGTCTTTCCCATACTGAAGCCAAGCCGCCGAGAGGCTTCATTTCGGCTGGAGAGACTCAGCCAATATGACGATGTCATCGGCAAATCAAACAAGACGAACAGACGCTGAAACAGTTAGCCTAAATGAACCCTCCATTTAGGCTGTGCAGCATCTGGTTTAACTGTTCCAGCGTCTCTGTCACTATGACGATTTCATCGGCAAATCGCAGATGTGAAATGTACTCGCCGTTCCCGTTGATACCCTATCCAGTCCAGTCCAGTCCAGCGCGGCAGCGTCTTGACGACGTCCTCTTACGCATGGGTGAACAATTTTGGGGATATTATATCTCCCTGTCTCACCCCTCTGAGCAGTTGGATGGGGTGGTTTTTTGATCCTGGATCTGAACAGACATCGTGGCAGCGTCGTACAAACATCTCAATGCGCGCATGCGCGCGCGCGCTCTCTATCTTTCTCTCTTTCTCGTCTCTTTTCGATGTAGCGCCTGTTAATTCGACATCGTTGCAGAAAGGCCAGAACTGCCCATATTTTAATGGAGTCGAAGGCTTTCTCGTAGTCCGCAAATGCACTGTGACTGGTTGTACTCCGTGGTATTCAGTACAATTTGCCGAACATAGATGTGGTCTATCATATGGTACTAAAGCCTTTTCGAAAACCGTGTCAATCTGGCGGCTGGAACTCGTCAAGTCCCTTGGCGAGACGGTTCGTGACAACCCTCGAGAGCAGCTTATATCCATGGTTCAGAAGTGAGATGGGTCTATATTAATAGTTCTTCAGCGAGAATTTGTCACCTTTTAGATGACGGAATTAAAGAGACTCGCTAGATCTTTGATTTTATTGTATTTATTTTTTTGGATAGCTTTCTTGTAGTTTTGGGTTTTTCTGTTTCAATATCTTAATCTGTATCGTCACTTCTTCGATCTTGGTTAGATCTCGTAGTTCTTATCTTTGATAGAGTCAGTGTCAGTGATAGACGGCCCTCCGGGAGGAAAGACTCAAGTCTGACGGAACGGCGGATGGCTTGAGCGGGGCACCCGCACCTCGCTCACCCCCGGAGTGAACGCAGCGCGAGAGTCGGATAGCTGCCTTTTAGCTAAATGATGAGGCTTAGCTGCTTTGTAGCTAAGCAAAATTATATATTTTTTTTACCGTTTTCATCAAACAGGCAAGCATTATTTTCAAGAAATTAATTGCGGGAATTAATTGCTTAGCTAAAATAGCGTTAAGGACGGGTAACTGCAAATAAGTTAAGTTTTTCATGTAAATTGTTCTTTATATGCTGAGCTATAAAGTAGTTATAGTCCTTTAGCGTCTTTATAGTCGAGAAAAATCAGATAACGTACTTGTAGTTAAGTAGAAGGCTAGAAAATAATCATCACATCGGGCAGTTAAGGTATTTTAAAGTACATTAAGCGAAGAAATGTGGGTTAGACGCTTTCAAGTGATGGAATCATCAAAAATTATGTTACTTAACGGCCCAAAAGATCTTCATATCTTTGGAACTATTTATATTACAATAATGTTTCTTAGACAAAAAGATAGAGAATTTTGAACTCTGTCACATTCTATTAAAAAGTGAAAATTGACCATTTGAGGGTTAACGGCTTTCTACTTAAAGGACGGCAGAATGGTATTCAATACAAACACAGCCTGTTTGTTCTACACCTACCTACATACATAATACACTGTCTACAATCACCGTAGGTAGTTAATTATGTGCTCTGATTGTCTGTCTGCGCTGATAGACTGGGATGTTGTTTTAGTACCTATTCAATCTCTGATCATAGATACATAGAACACGACACTTCTAGGTATTATTATGTTTCGGGTTCAGTTTGATGGGAACTGTCGGGCATTGATCACATAGTGTAATGAGAAATTGTATAGGTACCAACACAGTTTTAGTACATATTTGCCTATTATATCTTAGAAATAATAGCCAATTAGGGTAAAACCAGGAGAGATGGACCACATTTTTCCCAACTTTAATATCTTTTTTATTGTTTAATAACTAATATACAATTTAGTGTTATACTAACTAACTATCAATAGTCAACATTTTTTTATTTTAATATGGCACGATCATAGCTTCTTTATGGAAATAATTGAAATATTAAAAAATGTACTCCCGGTCCATCTCTCCCATACTATACGGGTGAGTCGGACCACCCAGTAAGGAGAGATGGTCCTAACAAAAATAATCATTATGAAGTCATAAACAAAAAAAAAATAAACATTCAAGACAATATAAACATATAAATGAAAGGAAAATCTCCAATTTGTCACCGTATTTCCACATCGGTCGCACATAATTGGGATAATTTTTGCAGCCTTCGTGGGACCAGCGTTCACAAATGATGGACAGCAGCCATTCATCTTGACTCAGGGTATCCTCATAGTTTTCACCACAGCCTGCACATTCATTGTCATCCCATTCTGTCAATTCAGGACTATCACGCAGACTTATAACCTCTTGTTCACCATCATGGTCTATATCTCTTAAATTGAGTTGAGAGACGGACCACTTTCTCATATTAAAAGCACAATAAATAAACAAAAAATTTGAGGTTATTTTATCATTTCATGAACATAATAACACAGAAACATCAATTCTTATACTACAAACACAATATCTTATACATACCTTCGCATTTAAAACACCTACACAAAAAAAAACACGCTTCCGAAACCTTTTAATTCGTATTTTATTAATTTTACAAACAAAAACCTAACAGTCTCTCCTTCTGCACGGAGCAAACAGGTTGACAAGTGCTCGTAAGTGTCGTCAGCTTAAATAAATTCAATAGTTTGGTAGAAATTACGATGGTCCGTCTCACCCGCTGGTCCATCTCTCCTGGTTTTACCCTATATGGGATATAATATGTTATAGTCTGTATCGATCTAAGCTTTACGCAAGCCGACTTATGTTTCGTACCTACAATAAAGAAAATGTCTCCATGAAAACTATTAGACAGTTTAATCAAATCCGCCGCCTTCCTGTTATTTCCCAATCGTCACGATAACAATATTAATCATTTTTGTTTTCGCCCAATTAAGTGTCTAATCTAGTTGAAATCTGGTTAAAGTTTGTCGTACTGTAGTTAATCATTCTGTAAGTCATTACTGTACTGTGTAATGAGGATTTATTAGTGATGGGTGACCTTTAGATTCGGTGAGTAACAGAAGAGATTTGTTCTGAAAGTTTTGGATTATCAAAGCTATTCACGACTAAGCTCCGGTTCGAAATTACTAAATGACTATTGAGGACAAACACGTGTACACTACACGTGTTTGCTAAATCGAATCGTATTTAAGGAATAAACCGTGGACTGTTTAACTCTTTTAGAAGTAGTTTAGATAAAGTAGTGTCAGAAACTTACACTGTCAAATGTCACTGTCAATAATTGACAGTGACATTTGAAAACATTGTAAAAGACAATTCATTCATTTGGAGAAACATCGACGTGACTGCTATTTTACTTTTTTTATGTCTTTGTTTTTCCTAACGTAAATATGTTTCGAAGTGCTTTGTCATATTTAACTAATTTTTTGGGAAAAATACATTTACGTCGATGTTTCTCCAAATGAGCGAATTATTTGAGAGTAACGGAGATGTTTCTTGCCGGTTCTTCTCTATAGGAAACGTCCACCTTCTAGAGTTTTCTTAAGTGTCCATGTGAAATAAAATAATTAATCTGAAATTGAAACGTTTCTAAATACAAGTGGCACTTGAAAAATATACGATTGGTAAACAAAATGATTGGTTGTTGGACTTTAGAATCAAGGCACAAGCTTTGTCAAATAAACACAAGCTTTGCCACCAATAACGAATTCCGTATTTACCTATAAAGTTCCAATGTAGCCACGGATATTCTAACCTGTTATGACTATATTTTGTCCGAATAAACCATTTAGGAAGAAAAATCTTTCGACATTTTTGTTTTGATTTTTTCTACAGGAAAACTTTTTTTATTTTTACCCACAATGTAGTTTTTTATAATCACGAACGGTAAGATAACCCATGAATATAAAAATAACTGGGTATTCAGACACCAGATATTCCAACATATTATCTTGGTTCCCTGAAAATTCTAGGGGTGTAAATTCAAACAGACGTCGGTCGTGAAATTTGAAAGTCCCGTGGGTTGTCGATATCGTAAAACAAGTTCACATTTTACGGCTCCCGTCTTTACCATTTTCAGGACATAAAACGGCTATTTGTTATAAAAAGTCTTTACGATCAAAGATCATCATATAAATCTAGGACTGGCTGACAAAGATAAACACTAGGGGTGGTATCTATACATATAATAAATCTGTAGAAGGGTCAATTCTGTACATTGAAAATATTGAAAAAATAAATAGCGGGGGGTGTTGCTGGATCGATACCAAACCCAAATATGTGATTAAAAAAATTTTTGTCTGTCTGTCTGTCTGTCTGTCTGTCTGTCTGTCTGTATATGCAGGCATCACGTGAAAACTAACGGTTCGATTTCGATGAAACTTGGTATAATTATACCTTATTATCCTGGGCATAAAATGGGATACTTTTTATCCTGGAAAAATACGTAGGAAAAAATTCTTATTTTTCAGTTTTATTCATAGACGTTGTTCTGTAGAACCGCGAACACACGTTGCATTACCCGCAGTGGATAATTTTCCATTTCAATTTAAGAGAATACAGTTTCCTGTAGCTTTGTGTTACGCCATGACAATAAATTAGGCTCAAGGTCAGACCCTAGGAGTTGCTGGCGTAGATCTTACCGCGAGTTGTTTTTCATACGGGCAACTTTACGTAGCTCTTTCCCGTGTGAGCAGTCCAAGAAATCTTCATGTTCATATTGCGGACGAGCTCACTAACAATGTTGTGTATGCTGAAGCTCTCAATTAGCTTTCTGTCGCATTGTCACGATCACTTTTTTATTATTGCAAACTTTTCGTCACTGTCAGTAATTTACTGCTACATGCTACTTATCAAGGTCGGAATTACTATGAAAAAAAAATTTACTACAGAACGCGAGCTCAACAGCAGTAGCTCAATAGAGGGATCTCCTTAATTATTATAGGCTTAGCCGTATTTGGGTCCAATAGATATTTATAAGATGTCATTGTCAGAGTTACTCAAAATGGAGAAATAAACCATCCACGCGAAGACCGACATCCGCGCGGACGGAGTCGCGGGCGGAAGCTAGTCAGTAAATAAACAAGACTTCCGAATATAGTATTTTTATGGATTCCAATTTAAAAACTACAGAAGTACTTTTAATGTAATTAGCATGTATTATACAGTACATACTAATTCCATCATTTTCATTTAAATGTGATTCGTTTGAATGCTCACCAAAAACCCAAAAACCACCAAAAAGTCGGTCATGAAACAGAAACTTGTTCTGTAGTATCAATCAACTCAGCCTATCGCAGTCCTCTGCTGGACATAGGCCTCTCCCAGACTGCGCCACAGCACCCTGTCCTCCGCCTTCCGCATCCAGTCTACCCCAGCCACCTTCTTTAGGTCGTCCGTCCATCTAGCTGGGGGGCGTCCCACACTACGCTTGCCGATACGCGGTCTCCACTCCAGGACTCGTCTGCTCCACCGGCCATCGGTCCTGCGACAGACATGGCCAGCCCACTGCCACTTCAGTTTGCTTACTCTGCAAGCTATGTCGGTAACTCCGGTTCTTTTCCGAATAATTTCATTCCTGATTTTATCCTTTAAAGAGACTCCGAGCATAGCTCGCTCCATAGCGCGCTGAGCGACCTTGAATTTGTGTACCAGCCCGACCGTCAGTGTCCACGTTTCAGCACCGTATGTCATGACGGGCAGGACGCACTTGTTGAAGACCTTAGTCTTCAAACACTGCGGGATAGGCGACGAGAAGACTTGACGGAGTTTTCCAAATGCTGCCCAACCCAACTGGATCCTTCTGTCGGCCTCTTTCTCAAAGTTGTGTCTACCGAGCTGGATGACTTGCCCTAAGTAGACGTAATCCTTCACAACTTCGAGAAGCGACCCTTCAATGTGGATTGGACTCGGCAAGACGTGCGAATTGTACATGACTTTTGTCTTGTCCAAATTCATGCCGAGGCCAACCCGCCGGGAGGCTCCATTTAGGGTGTGCAACATTTGGTCTAGTTGTTCCAGCGACTCTGCCATGATGACGATGTCATCGGCAAACCGAAGATGTGAGATATACTCGCCGTTCACGTTAATACCCTGTCCAGTCCAGTCCAGCGTCTTGAAGACGTCTTCCAAAGCGTTGGTGAACAATTTAGGGGATATTACATCCCCCTGTCTCACCCCCCTGAGTAGTTGGATGGGTCTGGTTTTTTGATCCTGGATCTGGACAGTCATCGTTGCAACGTCATACAAACATATCAACACTTCGATGTAGCGCCAGTCAATTCGACATCGTTGCAGAGAAGCCAGAACTGCCCATATTTCGATGGAGTCGAAGGCTTTCTCGTAGTCCACAAATGCCATACACAGCGGCTGATTGTACTCCTCGGTCTTCTGTACAATTTGTCGAACAGTATGAATGTGGTCTACGGTACTGAAGCCTCTTCGAAAACCGGCTTGTTCTGGCGGCTGGAACTCGTCAAGTCTCCTAGCGAGACGGTTCGTGACGACCCTTGAGAACAGCTTGTATACGTGGCTCAGAAGTGAGATGGGTCTATAGTTCTTCAGCAAGGATTTATCACCTTTTTTGAAGAACAGAACCACCGCACCACAGCTCCACGCCTTGGGCGTTGTACCCTCTTGGATGACGGAATTAAAGAGACTCGCTAGCTCTTTCAGGACTGGAGCTCCGCCTGCTTTAAGGAGCTCTGTCGTTATTCCGTCATCCCTAGGTGCCTTGTTGTTCTTTAGCTGCTCGAGAGCCGCCCTAATCTCGCATTGGTCGATATCCGGGATATCCTCCGTGTAGTGGCGTGTTAATTCGGCTCGATGGTCGTCTGCACTATGCCCCGCTGGTTTCCTCGTCCGTGTTGAGTACAGGTGTCCATAAAAATCCTCGACTTCCTCGAGAATCTCGGACTTCGAAGTCACGTTTTTAATTTCGTCAGATGGGACCTCCCTAATTGCTGAGCAAACACTTTCGACCCTCGGTTTTGCTCAATCGCGTCTTTAATGTCGCGGGTGTTGGAGCACCGAAGGTCGCGTCGCATCAGCTTCCTAATTTTTAGGTTTAAGGCCCTCTTATCTGACGAAGACGGCTGCATAGATGGCAACTCTCGCCTTTCCCTCATAAGTCCGAGAGTTTCCGAGGAAAGTTTGGACACCTTACTTTTTCGCCGTGACGGGAAAAGTCTGCGGGACACGTCGCGTAGTGCTTTGACCACCTCGTCAGCTTTCTCGTCAATATTACCTATGGTTTCCAACAGGGTGAATCGATTTTGAAGTTCCTGTTGGAACTTTTCGGATCCTAGAGCGGCTTGGAGCTGCGTAGGTCGGAGTGTAGGCCTCATCATGCGGAGTCTCTCAGCTCTGAAATTCATATTTAAAGTGCCTCGGACAAGTCTGTGATCGCTTCCGGTATTAAACCTACTAATCACGGAGACATCTCTAAATATATGCTTCCTATCCGTCATGATGAAGTCTATCTCGTTCCTTGTCACGTTATCGGGGCTTTGCCAGGTCCACTTCCTTTGGGGTTTCTTTTCGAAAAACGAATTCATTAAGAAGAGCCCCTGCGACTCCAAAAAGTTGACCAGCATTTGCCCCCTGTGATTCCTGCGCCCCAAACCGAACGGTCCGACTTTCGATTCACCGCGTTCTTGTAATCCCACTTTGGCATTGAAGTCCCCCATAACAACGTTGTAGTGGGCCTTTGTCGTACTGTGCATTGCCTTGGCAATATCCTCGTACATGGCCTCGGCTGTCTCGTCAGAGCATGTCGAAGTCGGCGCATATACCTGTATCACTTTCAGGTAGTACCTGTCAGTGAGTTTCAGTACAAGGTACGCTACCCGTGTCGACACACTGCTGATTTCCACAACGCTGCTAGTGAGTTCCTTGTTGACTAGAAAGCCGACCCCGCCTTGGGAAAGGCGATCACCTTCGCGGAAGTAGAATAGGTGGCCTGACTCCAGGGTTATCGTGTCCTCCCCCTGTCTTCGGACTTCAGATAACCCCAGTATATGCCAGTTAATGCGGCCTAACTCTACCTCAAGTTCGGCAAGGTGATGGTCCAGCCTCATCGAACGTCCATTATATGTAGCCATATATAGTCGTCGTTGGTAGCCTGCCGTAACCCGGGGATTCTTCGCACCCCCCGTCCCGCCGTTACCGTGACCACTACCTTGACCAGGAATAGCGGGACCACCGGGAACTGGGGGCCGTTGTTTTGGCACTTTAATCATGTGGGAGGTTTAATGCCCGTAGTCACCACGCTGGGCATGCGGGTTGGTGACCGCAGAGCCAAACCTTTCGCAGCGACGACGCTGCTGCCCGTCATCGTTCTGAAAGATTTAGGTTGGCTTATGGGATGGTTATACCGCCATCGGTCGGTCGCCAGCGCCTCGTCTGTCAGTGGCAGGGTGTACCGCGCGCAGGTGAGGTTGACGTTTGGGGAGTCCGGTTGTTATGTGCTCCCCCTTACACCCCACGTTCTGTAGTATGCCTTTTTCTAATAAGCTGACCATTTTAGTTGTAAAATGAGAAACGATGGAAAGCCTGGGAATATTACGTTAATAACGATAATTGAAACATGATTTTGAGTTTTCATTTAAGCAAACGAGCGAAGCGGCGTTAAATGAACTAAAAGACGTAAACCCCGTCTAGGATCCCCGTTTTGGAGCGCAACGTGGTCTAACAAGTAAGTTTTATTGACATTTGAATGTATGTAATACAACTTTTATTGAACAAAACAAAGTAACACAATAAATCTAATAAACTAGGAAAGGGATGGAAATTATATTACAGCTGTCAATTTTAGTTAACTGGAAAGCTCCATACATGGAATTAGTATGTACTTTAAACTTGATGAAAACTCTTAACACCCTCTGTTTTTCTCGGGCTTAAAAGTCACTGTCACTGTGTGTAATAGTTATTAGATGCAACTTTAACTGATTTTTAGTAAAAAACCAATTTGTCTCAAATTTAAAAAAAACCGGCCAAGTGCGTGTTGGGCCACGCACAGTGTAGGGTTCCGTAGTAGCCCATTATCACAATCATTATAGTACGATTCTCTTGTTCTTTATTCTGAATATAAGTAATGAGGAGTTAATGGTTATAATAACAAAAATCGACTTTAAATTTGAACTATCATTTCAAAGACGTGCGGGGATGTCGATCACTCGATATATTCGAATGAAAATGTAAACGTAACCCGTTGGTACAGCGCCATCTAGCGGCAGTGTTGTGCAGCCGATAGACGTCCACTGCTGGACATAGGCCTCCCCCAATTTTGGGAGGGTTTGCCATAATCGCCACGCTTGGCAGGCGGGTTGGCGATCGCAGTATGGTATGGTGGTGAAATACACAGAGAACGCTGCTGCCCATTCTCCGGTGCGATCCTTAGTTGCCTTTTACGACACCCACGGGAAGTAAGGGGAAACTTATGATGTTGTGAAACTTATGATAAATTATTATGATTTTTTTGTTTTTTTTATTTCATATTTTGTTTTTCAATGCAAGTTTTTACCCGTTATAAACAAACAACTACTTCATATTAGTCACTATAAAGGATTAATGCTAAGGATTTTGTATTTGGTACAAAATTATCCAACACCCAAGTTCAACGACTATTACTGCTAAACTAATAAAGTTATCTTAACCGCTATAATTTTTCTTTATAGTTCATGAAATGCACTATCATCGTGAATTTTTCCAGATTTTTCAAGCTAGCAGTTTAGGTTTTAGAGGGGGGGACCGCCCTACTGGAACAAAAATTTGCACTTAAAGTATATTATTTCGTAAACGGATTAAAAATAATTTTAGCAACCCCCAAGTTATTTTAGAAAACCTATTCAACGATACCCCACACGACGGGATAGATGACGAAAAGATTGTTCATCCCCACTTCACATGTAGGGGAGCTACCCTAAAAAAAATATTTTCCAAAATTTTATTTTATTACTTTATCGGCGTAATGGATATACACACTCCTACAAAATTACAGCTTTATAGTACTAACGGTCTCTTAGCAAAGCCTCGGACAGACAGACAGACAGACGGACATGTATAAGGGTTCTTTGTCAGAACTACGGAACCCTAAGAATCCTGAAATAGCTAAGATTTCTTCGTTTTATTGTGTTTTAAAAACAATGTAAGTAAGTAGGTACTGACCTGCTTGAATTGTTTTTGTAATCTTGCATAAATAAATTATTTTTATTTATTTAGTACAAGATAGACTTACTACTTATCTCAGAAACACATTTTACTGACAAGAGCCATTTTTCAATACCTCAATACACACTTTATCACACAATGCACCCAGATGGAAAAGACCATGGTGGATCTGGATAGGGCCACTGGTAATATCAGCTGTTTATAGCCCACCCAAACACAATATTAAAACAGAAGACTATCTAAAATACTTAAGTACATTGGGTTATCGATACCTGGCTGGGGGCGACTATAACGCCAAACACACACACTGGGGATCCCAGATAATTACAACTAAAGGACGTCAACTATATCAAGCACTTCAAATCCAAAATCTGGATATAATATCGACAGGAGAACCAACATACTGGCCAACCGATGTAAACAAAGTACCGGATCTCATCGATTTTTGTATTATTAAAGGCATCTCTAAAAAGTATTTTACTTGCACTTCCAGTCAGGATTTGTCATCAGACCACTCGCCAGTATTCATCAAACTGAGCCGCAAAATACAAGAAAAACCAAAGCCTTGCAAACTACACAGCCGTAAAACCAAGTGGCCACTGTTTAGACAGATTGTTGAGTCTTCTATAAACAATAGACTCCCACTGCACACTGAAGATGATATCTGTCAGGCAGTTGAGCATTTCAATTATTGCATTCAACAATCAGCATGGAGCGCCACACCTCCATCAATAACAAAACCTTCAGATATATTGTGGTCTGAAACGGTCAGAGACTTGCTAGATGAGAAGCGCAAAGCAAGGAAAAGCTGGCAAACGACGAGATACCCTGCTGACAAGAAACATCTTAACTATGTCACAACTCGTCTTAAATTAGCACTCAGTGAAGATCAAAATCGAGACATGCAGGAATATACCAAAAACCTAGATGAAAAAGCAAGTTCAAATTATTCTCTCTGGCGAGCAACAAAAAAGCTTAAAAGACCTGTAGCAAGCCAAGCTCCAATACGCAAAAGCGATAACACATGGGCTAAAAGTGACTTCGAAAAGGCACAGACCTTTGCCGAACACCTAAGTAAAGTATTTACACCCAACGATACTCAAGGATCACAAACACTGCATAGTGAAATAACATCATATTTACAGCAAACATACCAACTCGACTTGCCTCTGGAAAAAATTACAAAAAACGAAGTAAGAACTGCCATCAATAAACTTAATGAACACAAAGCACCTGGGTATGATTTAATTACAGCAAAAACATTGAAGGAACTTCCTGAAGCAGGCATTACCTTCCTCACCGCTTTATACAACGCGATTCTCGTAAAGGGGTACGTACCCTCTCAATGGAAAGTAGCTCAAATTATCATGATAGCCAAGCCTGGAAAGTGCCCTGGGGACGTGAAGTCCTACCGACCCATTAGCTTGTTGTCTATTCCTTCAAAACTACTAGAGACTTTGTTCATGAAAAGACTTAGACCACTGATAGACCAAAACTCTTTGTTACCTGACCACCAATTCGGGTTTAGACAAAGTCATGGAACCATAGAACAAATACATCGGCTGGTCGAAAAAATTCATGTAACATATGAAGAAAAAAAATACTGCTCGGCTGCTTTTCTAGTCATATCACAAGCTTTCGATCGAGTTTGGCACGAGGGCCTCTTATATAAAATAAAAAAAACACTTCCAATAAATTACTACATTTTTATTAAATCTTACTTAGAAAAGAGATACTTTTTTGTAAAACAAGGCAATGAAATAACTGGACTGCATGAAATTCGGGCAGGAGTTCCTCAAGGCAGTGTGATGGGTCCCACTCTTTACCTTCTTTATACAGCTGATCTCCCCGTGTCAGAAGGAGTAGTTTTAGGCACGTTTGCCGATGACACTGCTACACTAGCTGTGCATGAAGATGCTGCCCAGGCATCTAAGATACTACAAACAAGCTTAGATGAAATTTCGAACTGGCTAAGAGAATGGAGAATAAAGGCCAATGAAACCAAATCGGTACATGTGACGTTCACAACAAGAAGAGATACATGCCCACCTGTACGACTAAATAATGTTGTGATTCCCCAAGCGGAAGAAGCTAAATACCTTGGAATGTACTTAGACCGGCGACTAACTTGGCGAAAACATATATTCACAAAGCGTAAAGCATTGAGCCTACAACTAAGGAAACACTATTGGCTATTATCAAAAAAATCCAAACTCTCCCTGGAACATAAGCTCAGGATTTATAAGTGTATCATAATGCCTATCTGGACATACGGAATACAGCTGTGGGGCACGGCAGCCAATTCAAACATTGACATACTCCAAAGGTTTCAATCAAAAATGCTTAGGATTATAACTAACGCACCATGGTACATGACTAATGATAACTTACATCGGGACTTAAAAATACCAAAGGTGAAAGAACAAATCACGCAAACAGTCAGTGCCTACAAGAATAGGATTACTACTCATCCTAATAAACTGGCATCAAACTTGATGAAAACCAAGACATTCAAGAGGCTTAAAAGACAAACCCCACAAGACCTGATACTATGACAACTGACACAACATAAAACGGATTGATGTGGATGCACCACTGGGTGCATACCAAAAATGACTCAACAAAACCATATCACAAAAGATGCTGAATGTCAGTAAATGGACAGATTGCATCATAAAGAGGAGAAGAAAAAAAAAAAAAATTTAGTTAGTAGGTTATATAAATAACACCAGCCAATATATTATAGGCCGCTCATAATCTAGTAATCTGTAGGAGTCGCGACCTAAGTGGTATAGACCTATGTTGCTAAATTAAACACTTCATACACTTTAAAGGTTTATTGCTAAAACGGTTGCTATACTATTCTACGCTAAATGCTTATGAATGAATTGCTAATAAGTACGAATGCACCCGGTTTGCTGTCCGACTATGCACTGAAGCCGCGCCGCGCTTGTCGCGGTGTAATTGATTAGCTAGATCAGCAAAACGTGTTCGATCGTAATTATTACATCGAACATGCTCCCGAGAGGAAGAAATGAGATAAATTTACACAAGGTTAAAGGTTACGTGAGTGTGGGCTTATACGCTAAAGAAGATTAGTACAATGCTAGATGATGAATGATTTACAAGGTGATAAAACAATATACATTATTTTACTATAGCTAATTGCTCAAACGGTTGAGTCATCAATAAAAGATACCGGTTGTCTTTTGGCAAGAGGTGATGTCGACATGTCTCGCCTTTTTAAACGTAAGCTAGACCACCGTTTCGAAAAATTAGATCCGCGCGCACTATCACTTACACTGGGCCCCATCTCGGATGGGGGCAGATTTCGCGCACTGCCACTAGAGCCTTTTTCAGGATCAGATTGGTTTATACACACACTCACACTAGTCGGTACGCTCTCGGTCTGTCTCTGGATGGGCGAACCTCCGGCACGCTGACACCTTCTCCTTAGTAACCATATTATGATTACAGCGATAGCTGCTGCTAATAGTCCATACAACACAGTGTATTGGTGTATGTCATGTGTCGTTAGGAACTCTGGCTGCTGTGCTGATTCTTTCATTAATTTGATTTGTTCACCAAGATGCTTTAGGGAGTTATTTATCTTTATGGTATCGTAATCAGCTTCATAATCTTTAAAATGCTGGATAGGTAGCGTGAGGTTACTGACAAAATTATTTATTGGACTTAGTTTTGTGTCGAGAACATTTGGTTTAAGTTTGAGCGTACTTTCAAATTGCTGATAAGCATAAAGTGTCACATCATGACCCTTTACAATGCACTGCTTAGTAAGTTGAATAAGTCCGGCCTTGCTGACTTGGCGCCCTTCTAGGCCGTCGTCACATATGACTCGCAAAGAGTAAGTGTCACAACAGAAATACAAATAGGTAGAAAAGTCATGTAACTGGATCCATTTGTTTTCGCAGTTAGATTTTTTCATTCTGCAAGTAGCTAGCTTCTCTTTTTCACAGAATTTTTCATCAGGACCTAAGCTCCTGACAGGTCCCTGCAGCCGACAAAGGTAAGTTTCTGCTTGATACTCACAGCTTTGAAGATCACTAATGCTCGCTGACAAATATGCATCTCTTCTTAGGTTGATCGCGACATATTCTGACGCTGGTTTAATGCTGATCATGCTTTTGTTAATTTGAACCGGAACTGGTATCAAATTGTATAGCTGGAACGTGTCTCTGCTGATTAAAGGTAAGGTAATTTCAAATATGAAATATTCCTCCGTCATCCTTGCTCTGACTTTTAACAATTTGTAGATCTTGTACAGGTTAAACTGGATGTCATCTACGGGTAATGCTAGCTCTTTTGATATTTGACCAGACACAATTTGTAACTCCCCACGAAACTGTTGTGGTGTCAAAAGATGCAAATTGATCTGACCGTGATAGATTTCAGTCATTGTGTCAAGAAAAGCATCTTGAATTCGCTTTAAGTTTTGTATCATATTGATAGTCGCTAATGCCGCTAGTGTGAAGTCTTGATGAATAGATATTACGTCGATTTCCTTCTGCAATGTGTTGGTGGCGCTGTCTATATAGTTCAGGTGCTTATTAATCATCTTATGCTGCTTTGAAATGGTCTCCTCTGTTCTCTTTAATATATTATATTCCGCTTCAATGACCGACGTCTGGTTCCTATAAAGCTGATTAAGGTGGTTTATATTACCACGTACGAGGTTAATGTCATTCTTGTACTTTTCAGCGAATTCTTGATCGAGTACTCCGAATAACGAGTTTGCTATGGACCCGACAGCGTTGATCAGCCCGCGTCGAGTTCGCAAGTGAGCTCCGAAATGCTGATTAAGCAACAGCTGATTGTAATATTGTAGTTCGTTGTACTCATGTTGTATTTGTAGAATGATGATTCGACAATGACTCTGTTCTTGAATTTTGCTGCATGTTTGCTCAAGATATTTTGAAAATTGTGTTACTGCTTTGTCTCCTTGCCAGTAAGGAGACATATTGTAATAAGTGACGATTTTCCACTCATCACGAATAAGATGCATTTGTCCCAGAGGATCAAAATACATGGTTTGAGTGCTGTTAAACGTTGTTAGTCTATAGGATGCTTCAGTGGATATTATAAGGTTCATAAAAAATAATAATGATAGTGCTACGCTGAAGATTCTGGGACAACTGTCAGTCTGCTTCTTTGCTTCTACTTTCATTCCTTTGCTTTCGTGTTTTACTGATTGGATCTTTACCTGTTCACTTGTCTCTTTTTCTCTTATAGGTAGAATTGATAGCTTTACTATTGGACGCTTTATGTAACCATTCTTTGTTTTTAGAGTCACTACCCTGACAACTCCATCTTTTCCTGGGTGGACCTCTACCACCCGACCAACAGGCCATTTCCCTGCCGGTATGTTGTCATCATGAATAGTAACCATATCGCCTATCTCTATATTCTTATGTCCTTTCAACCACTTGCTACGCGCCGATAGAAGACTTAGATATTCCGCTTTCCATCGTTTCCATATATCTTGAAACGTTTTGTTTACTAAATACCATCTTGTCCTCGCATCTTGTGCTGTTTCTATGACAGTAAGACCTGCACGGCCTGTTAGAAAATGTGCTGGCGTGAGAAAATCAATATCGTCGATATCCTCAGACATTGGACACAGTGGTCTAGAGTTAAGGCTTGCCTCGATTTGAGACAAAATGGTGCTGTATTCTTCGAATGTCAATGCTTGGTCCCCTATTACTCTTTTCAGATGTTGCTTTAGGCTTCTAATTGATCGCTCCCAGATCCCTCCAGCGCTTGGCCAAGAAGGGCATTTCCAGTGCCATTCTATTCTTAGTTCAGCTATTTCTCTATAAAAGGTATCGCTAAAGATTCGCTCAAATTGTTGCTGCTCTTCCTGAAGTATCTTATTGGCACCTACAAAGTTAGTCCCATTGTCCGAATATATGTGATTCGGTGCTCCTCGTCGTGCCGCCATGCGACGTAATGCTGCTATGAATGCTAAACTGCTAAGGTCAGAGACTAACTCTATATGAACCGCTTTCGTCACCATGCAGATAAACAAGGCGATGTATCCTTTTGACGTTTTAATACCTCTGCCTTTGTTTGATTTTACTCTAATAAATCCTGTGTAGTCTATTCCAGTATGATAAAATGGAGGTGCTGGATTACATCTAAAATCAGGCAGGTTTCCCATTATTTGCTGTAGTCTTTTGGGCTCTTGTTTTTTGCAGGTCACGCAGTTGCGAAGTTGCTTCTTGGTGGCTCTATATCCCTTAATTATCCAATATTGCTGTCTCAATAAAGACAAGGATAGTCGAGCTCCTCCATGGAAGGTATGTTCATGTGCTTGCTGGATAAGAAGCTCCGTCAATCGTCCGCTATATGGAATGATTATGGGATATTTCATATCGCTGCTAATGTTTGCATTTTTAAGACGTCCTCCGACTCTTAGAATGCCGCTTTGATCTAAAAATGGGTTGAGATTTAAGAGCTTGCTATCGGAACTGAGTCGGTGATGCAATAATAGATGATCGGTATCCGATGCAAATTCTTTACGCTGTATATATTTAATTATAACAAGTTTTGCTTTCCTTAGCTCTTGTAACGTGAGATATGTCGGCCTTTGTTTACTTGTCGGTGCAAGTGCACGTAATAACCACGCTGCTATTCGATTTATTTTTATGAAAGAACTGTGCCGATTTAACAGATCTTCGATAATGCTATTTTCATGTTTACTGTGCTGAACGGTGAGGGCTTGTTTCCGAATCTCTTCTTCGGTCGTATAAACTGTCTGATCTTGCTTCAGCGTGAATTCGGTAGTCCATAACCAGGCTGGACCTCGCCACCACAAGTTATGCTCCATCAATTGTGTAACCGATAGTCCTCTGCTTGCTGAATCTGCTGGATTTTCTTTTGTTGACACGTAATGCCAAGTATCAGGTGGTATTATGCTAGTGATTTTCTTCACTCTATTCGCTACAAATGGCTTCCATCGATCTGGATTGCCTTGTATCCAGCTAAGGGTGACCTTTGAGTCACTCCAAGCATTGATTTCGTGATCTATGCTGACTATGCTAGTGACGATTTTCGCTAGTAATCTCGACAACAACTCCGCTGCACATAGTTCCAATCTCGGCAACGAAACTGTCTTGCTGTTTGGCACTAATCTAGTTTTTGCTGCTACTAATACCACTGATACCTTTTCTCCTGTCACTATTCTGGCATATACGACGCATGCGTATGCTTTCAGCGATGCATCACAAAACCCGTGCAACTGGACAATGTCGCCGCGCTTGCTTTGTAACCATCGAGGTATTTTAAATCGGCTGATACACTCCATGTCTTCAGTTAATTTTGCCCACTCGTTCTTGACTTCAGCTGAGACTTCGTCACTCCACTGAATTTCATCAAGCCAAACCTTTTGAAATAGTAATTTGAATTTTGTCGTCAGCGGCGCTAGCCAACCTATGGGATCAAATAACCTTGATATTTCCGACAGGAGCATTCTCTTTGTAAGCTTTGTGATATCTGCTGATGCTGTACTATATTGGAAAGAAAACTCATCTGTTATTGGGTCCCATCTTAAACCTAACGTTTTTGCTGTGTTTTCTGTTTTGAAAATAAACGATGTTGCTTGATTATTCTGGTGTGATGAATTTATGCTTCCCATTAGTCTCTTGTCATTTGCTGACCACTTTCTCAATAAAAATCCTCCTCTGCTTAGACACAAATTTAGTTCTGCTATGCTACTTATTCCTTCGTCAACAGTATGTGACCCCGATACTAAATCATCCATATAAAAATCATCCCGTATAATTTTTGCTGCGGTGGGAAAGTTATGCTGCTCATCTGACGCTAATTGCCGAAGGGTCATCATTGACAAAAAGGGTGCTGATTTTGTGCCATATCTAACCGTAGTTAGCTGGTATGCTTTGATTGGCTGTCTTGTTTTCGGTCGCCAAAAGATTTGCTGTAGTTTTTGATCTGCTTCGTTAACTAAAATTTGCCGAAACATTTTTTCGATGTCGGCGGTGAATACATATTGGTATTGTCTCCACTTGAGTAATAGTGCCTGCAGGTCTCGTTGTAAGTTAGGGCCTCTATGCATGACGTCATTAAGACTTAGTCCTGAAGAGGTTTTTGCGGACGCATTAAATACGACACGTAACTTCGTAGTGGATGATTCTGCACGCTCGACACCATGATGAGGTAAGTAACATTCTATCTGATTGCTACTGGAAGTTGCTAATTTCATATGCTCCAACTCTTCGTACTCTCTTAAAAATTGCTTATATTGCTGTGCAAAATATTCTTGCTTGCTTAATTTTTTCTCTAGATTTTTAAATTGCGCTAATGCTATCTCCTTTGATGATCCTAATTTTTCCCTCATCTGCTGCTTTATCGGTAACCTTACTTCATAACGACCGCCTTCAAGACGTTTTGTCGTTGATAGGTAGTACTCGACACATTGTTCTTCTTCTGCTGATATTTCATTTTGCTCGTGGATATCCTCAATTTGCCAAAATTGTTGAATATCCGCTGTATTATTTAGGATGACATTACATTGAAGCTGTGGTTTTACGCTGCCGCATAGTAACAATCCTAGCTGGCTTTGCTGAGCTAAAGGTGAAGACGAATCAGAGCTTCTTATCAAGCCGTCTAACATAATAAGAGCGTAGGCTTCTGCTCCGAGTAATAAGTCAACTGGACGGCTTATATAGAACTCTGGATCTGCTAATTGAATATGTTCCAAATGCGACCACGAAGGCTTTTCAAATGATCGATTGGGTAGGTTTTTGATAAGATTTTTCATAATCAGAACATCTGTATGAAATTCAAAGCTGTTATATATAGATTGACATTTAATGTTAAGTTTGCCCTTACAGTCAGCATCTTTTTCTCCGATTCCATAAATAACTCCATTAAATTGCTTTCGTTTTAAACCTAACTGTTGCGCTGCTTTCTCGCTAATTAGTGATATTTGGGAGCCCTGATCAATAAGAGCCCTTAGTACAAGCTGCGTGCTGTCTGCTGCCGTAACCTTCACTAATGCTGTAGCTAGGAGAATTTCAGTGAAATCTTGCTGAGATGCGTGAACGTTATTGTTGCCTTGGTTTATATTTTCCTCTTTCTTAATGTAAATTGTTTGTTGCTTCATAGGACCGGACGTAGAATGAGGTTTTTGCTGTGTAAAACATTCATGTAATATGGTGTGATGTTTTTCTGAACACTTACGACATCGTTTTGTCGAATGGCATTTATTACCATTATGATTAAAAATGCAATTTATACAACAATTATGTTGTTTGAGGGTTTTAAGTTTCATTTCATTCGACAGTTCAAGGAATTTTTCGCAATTGTATAAATTATGTTCAGCAAAACAAAGAGGGCATTTGACTCCCGACACGTGCATGGCTTTCGTATTAGGCTGATTTGCTTTATAATTATGATATTTCCGATTACTTGTAGATGATGTTGAAGGACTGGCTTGCTGATGAGATGGCTGTGATTTTGGTATGATATCTTGTCGTCGACGAGATGATTCCAAACTAGTGAACTTATTCTCTAAGAACTCTAAAAAGTCTTGAAGCACTGGCAGTTCTCTAGTGTTCTTTAACGACTCTATATAATCGGAATACGATTCACTATCCAACTTGTTCGATAAAATATGAACGAGTAGAGGGTCCCACGTACTAATGTTCACACCCAGGTTTTTGATGGCGTGAAGATTCTCTAAAGTGACGTCATGTAATTTTTTAATCGCTGAATATGATTGCTGCTGTATGGTTGGAAGATTCAGGAACCCATTGACGTGGGATGTAAATATGAGCTTCTTGTTTTCAAAGCGATGGTTTAGAATCTCCCAACAGACAATATAATTGTCGGCGCTGATAGGTAGATGCTGAATCAAACGCTCGGCTTCCCCTTTCACCTTTCCTTTTAAGAATTGCATTTTTTGAGCGTTTGATAATGCGGTATTTTTGTGGATAGCTTCGCTAAATAAATCCTTGAACGACACCCACTGCTGGTAATGACCCGTAAACACAGGAATCTCCATCTGTGGAGTTGATTTTTCCCGATACGATGTTGACCACATTTTAGAGTTGATAGCCTTCTTCATGCTATTGAAGGTTCGCTCGTGCCTGTTGAAGTGTGACTCATACTCCACTGCTAGATCCTCCCCTGACTCGCCAATGATCTCCCAGTGCAGGTTATCAATGGTCGTCCAGCGGTTTTGCAGGGTTCGAAGAGCATCTTCGAACTCCCATTTGTCGACCATTGCGTCAACATCAATATTGCTGACAGCTCTAATCAATGCTTTAAAGTTGACGGACTGCTTATGAAGCATGTCGTCAAGCTTGCTGTTGGTTCCTCTCGACTCAAACGTCGGGTAAGCTACTGCTGCTGCTTGCGGTTCAGGGTGACTCGTTGAAGTACCGTCCGAATCTTTTTTTGCTAGTTCAGGGTACGGTGAATGCTGACTTCTTTGAATCAACTCATTTTGACGTTGAATAATAAGTTTTTTTGCTGTTATGTAAATTTGTTCCGTACGCTCAAACTCCGAGTTGACAAAATATTTATGATTGCTCTTTTCAAAAGGAAGAATCTTTTCATGATTTACTTGGAATTCTTTCCAGTACTTCTCAAGTAACTCAATCTTACGCTTACAATAGTCCAAAGTTTTACGCTCAACGCTATCCTTTTTAAAATTGGTGAGGAGTTTTCCCAAGCACTCCGCAATCTCGGTTTGATTGAAATACAGAGTCTCCATCTCGCTGCTGGTAAAATGTATAAAACTGAACGATCTTACTTGAAGAAGTCCTTGTTGCTGCTAGACCGACGAGGGTTGCTCCCCAAGTCAGTGGCTCGGTGGTGTTGCTAGTGTGAGCAGTACACCTACTGCTGCTGACGGCGTACTCCACCAAGTACTGCTTTTGCTGCTTTTGTGAGCTATTAACTCACAGGTAAAATGTATCGAGCGCCTTTGCTCAATACACTGCTGCTAAAGTCGTTACCACTACAGTCACTGCTAGGCTAGCAATACTGCGTTCAACAGTGTCACTGGTCCGGTACAAGTTCACTTCACTGCCGTTAGCCCCGAAAAACTATATAACCGACCGCGAAATGTTCAAATCCGGCTCGAAGGACCAAAATGTAGGAGTCGCGACCTAAGTGGTATAGACCTATGTTGCTAAATTAAACACTTCATACACTTTAAAGGTTTATTGCTAAAACGGTTGCTATACTATTCTACGCTAAATGCTTATGAATGAATTGCTAATAAGTACGAATGCACCCGGTTTGCTGTCCGACTATGCACTGAAGCCGCGCCGCGCTTGGCGCGGTGTAATTGATTAGCTAGATCAGCAAAACGTGTTCGATCGTAATTATTACATCGAACATAATCCAAACACAACCCAAAAATGCACCTTATATTGGTGCACGCACTTACTTGGTATGTTATGGCTTGCACGAACTTTCTCCACCTTCATTGCGTCATCGTCCTTTGTGTGACGTCACGAAACTCAACCCGGTGACACAACATTATCTTTCTAACGACTGTGCATCTATTGTTTGAAGGCCAAGGTTCGAGTTTAATACTGCTAATGGACAACCCTACCCGTTGGAGTACTGCGAGTTCTCACTGATTACTCGTTTAAAATAGCACGCTTGCGAAAGATTGTTAAGAATAGGGTTGTTTGTGCAACATTGGGTTTCAATAGTCCATCAATTTCAAACACGTAATTATCGATATCGAACAGTTATCGTGAAAAAGAAAATTGGAATATTATAAATTACTGGCATTACGCATTGATTGGCATTTTCCCGTAACTTTACCATTTTCAAAAACTGGCGCTTAGCCACTGATAGCTACTTAGTAAAGTCAAGAGTCTTGAACAAAGACAGAAATATACAATTTACCTAATAGATAACAGTGTCATTGATGCGTTAAAAGCGCTTCTGTGATGGAATCTACTTTGATCGAATTCCACTATTGAATCATGACACCTTTCGAATCGTCGCCGGATTTACGCCCGTAAATAATTTAATCAGTAAGACAGCTTCGCAAATCCTCTTAAATTACTTTCCAGGCGCGGTAAAGTCCGAAAATACGTTTATTGCACCAGAAACGAATTCAGTTGCTATTAAAGGCTTTTTAGAACAAAAAGAGTCGTTCACTAAACGGATTTAGCGGCTGATTGGGTTGGTTTAAAAAACAATTTAGTTGGTCTCATTTGGCAAGGTAATTACGCTTGCCTGGTTGAAGGGCTGTGATCGGCTACATAGTTATTTTTACACCAAGCTAGAGACAGGAATACATTTTATAACAAAACCGTTATGAATTAACATTAATTCTAATTTGTAATAATACTTTCAATTTGGCTCCCTAAACTATCTCTGTCAGAACTGTTATGTATTTTATTGTATGTGTAATAGGGTGAATGGGGGGGGGCATTCACCTTCTTAGGGGTGGAATTTCGAAAAACCCTTTCATAGTGGATACCTAAACTTCACAAAGAACACACCTTCCAAATTTCATGACCAGCGGTTTAGGCTTTGCCTTGATCTAACAGTCAGTCAGGACTTTGAATTTTATATAATTATACAGGGTGGAATTTTCGAAGCGTAACTGGAGGGAAAGTACTCTAAATACTGAAGACAGCAAATTTGACTCAAAGGAAACATTCCTTTATTTTTAAAGAAACAAAACTGCATTTAATGATTTTTTTAAATACGCTTGCCACACCCGGGAATCGAACCGACTAAAATCCGAATAAATAGTATCCTGGTCTTTTATGGCACCAATCGATAGGGTCAATCATAAGGATCAAATCTCTCTAACAAACATGGTAAATTAAATGAAATAAAAACCATGAAATCTAAACTTATTTTATTCGAACGAAAATACGAGTAAACTAACTAAATAATTGCTCTAAATGAGCTCCATTTTCTTGGATGCACAAATTTATTCTTTTAAGCAATTAATTTTAAGTATTCAGTAACTTTTAGTAGCGTGTTGTGGTGAATATTGGAAATAGTATTGTGAACCGTTGTTTTTTGCTCGTTTATTTGTATAGGATTTTTGGTAAAATTGATTTTTTGACTTAATTATCCCCATAAAAAAATCTAAAGGGGTGAGATCTAGAGATCTCCCACCCCATCTGATTGTGCCGAGATTTGATCCTTATGATTGACCCTATCGATGGGTGCCATAAAAGTACAGGATGTAATTTTTTCGGATTTTATTCGGTTCGATTCCCGGGTGTGGCAAGCGTATTTTCAAAAATCTTTAAATGCAGTTTGTTTCTTTTTAAAAATAATGGAATGTTTCATTTGAGTCAAATTTGCTGTCTTCAGTATTTAGAGTACTTTCCCTCCAGGTACGCTTCGAAAATTTCGGGTGTGTAATGTTTGGTATAACAACAGATAGTCTAATTTCATTTGACATACCTTTCATATGATATAATTTTCATATCCTATAAAAACCTTTAACCTAATTTCATATGATCTAATGTTATATTTGATATAATATTCTTTTTTTCTAATTTTATTTAGTATAACGTTCATTTCATATAATTTTCATATTGTATAATGCTCCCTTTATATAATGTTCATTTGACCTAACATTCATATTAACTAATTTTCTGCCCTTCGCTCGCTCTTGCATTCTATGTCGACGGAGCCCCGCTTCGCGGGTCCCCTATTTCTGTGTAAAGGGTTTAAAGTAACCTAACACGAAGGGGATGACAGGGGCTCGTTCGCTCGGTTTGCTCGCTCACTCGAGCCCCCGTCATCCCCTTCGAACCTAACCTGTCCGAGTCGGGGTGCCCCAAGTCCCGAGCTCGCTTCGCTCGCTCTTGCATCCTAAGTTGTCATTACAAATGTGTTACTTTTGTATATTATGTTGGTTTAGTGTGAAATGTAATCGGAAACACAAGAAAAAACACAAAAATAATTTAAAACGACGAATGACAACTGTCAAATGTCAACGCACTTACGTTCGATTACGCACAAAAGTGACAGGCGTTTAAAATCTAATCAATTTTAGCATAAATAAAAGTAGACATTTTCTAATTAAGTACCTATATTAAACGTTACTTATAGATTTTGAATATTATAGCAACTGAATATTATATTATGTGAATATTATTTCAAATGTTCATTATATAAACTGTTCATTATATCATATGAAATTAGGTAAAATGAAATTATGTCAATAATTCATTATATCATTTGATCGTTATAGTAAAAAAAAAAATATATTCAATGAAATTAGGTCTTTTGATCGTTAGAACTTTTGTTATTATATAAAACGTTACACACCCGAAAATTTCACCTGTATAGATAAAATAATGTAATATAAAAAAACCCTTATCATTTACAACTTTTGTTTCTTTCTCTGCATCATGTTGACAGCAAATATTTCTTCTTTAAAGATTTTAACAAAAACTTTTGTGCAGTTTTCCTCTTCATGTACTTCTGTAAACTAAGCTGATTCATTTAGACATACTTTGTTAGGGCAATTTTATAGCGTGTCCCATTTAAGTCTCTATTCGGCGAAGGGGAGAGATTAATCGACATATTTGCGGTGACCTCTCTGTGGAATAGGGGTACGAGATATTTCCACTGAAAATTAGTACCCGTACTAAATTGTACCTTACCTTCGTATAATATGCGATTACATGCTATGTGGTGTTTTGGGTGAGATTCATGATGTTATAAAGCGTTAACCTTTGAAGGGATGGTGTGAGGTATCTCTTTAGCGAAACGTTTATATTCTAAAACGGCGTCTGATGTGTCTATTGTGTTGCGTTAACGTGTAAGTATATTAGGCCAAAGAAAATGTATTTTGAGGCAATCCAGTCACTGCTGGATATACACTCTCAAAGCCATGTTAATTTTTCAAGAAAATGTCTAGGTATTTTTTATTTTATGTCACTTGACGTCAGTTTGATAAAATGAAAAAAAGTAAGCATTTCTGATAACAATATTAGGTACTTCGTTTTGCGTTACAGGGGTATCGTCTGCTATCGGGTTTATTTAATTCATGTTCTTGCAACATAGCTCGAAATAGATAAAATTAATAACTATTGACGAATGTCTGGACGATACTAGCATAAACAATAAGCCGTGCCAGTATGAACTTAAGGTCGAACCAGTAGTAAGGGTCAAAGGCACAGATCGCGTGTTACCCAAGGTCACGGCATTCATGTGTTTTCGTTATCGCCACCCCATCAACAAATCAGTCTCAATTCTCTACAAATACGGACTAAAACTAAACTATGAACCGTAGTTAATTCACGTTTTTTTGGTTAATTTTGGACCAAGTCGGGAAAGTTTTCGTACCTATTTTGTTATACGGTCACGCATGCACCATAGTTTACGGTTTCCGATTTATAATTGTCGCTATAAGAATCGGTCGTAAGGAAATATTACCTATAAAAAATCACGTTTGAAAATTTAAAAAAATCACCGTGCTTAGGAAATTGAATATTAATGATGGTAATAATAAACAAAGAGGTTCGTGAAAGCTGAGAAAGATAAACAAATTAAGTATCTTGACTTGGCTCGCGAGGTTGTCGACATGTGGGATGTGGACTCAGCAATCATTGTGCCGATAGTCGTGACAGCCAATGGATTAATAGCCAAGAGCCTCGACCAGCACCTGAAGAGGCTCACGTTGGGCAGCTGGATCAAGGGCTTAATTTAGAAAGCAGTACTTTTGGACACGGGTTCGCATTGTCAGCAGGTTCCTCTTTCTGGAGCCCTGACCGCGGGTAGCTTGGACCCTGATCCCGATACCGGTGGGCAACAATTTTTTTTTTAATGTTTTTATTTTTTTTTATACTAATATTTAAAAATATAATTTATATGTATTTAGTTGAATAAAGGGAATAATAACAAAGAGGTGTATACGAGACGTATTTAAGGACTTTTTTTAAGTCATCATTGTCGTTCGTTTTGTGTGCAGATATACCTAGTTTTAGTAGTAGTAGGTGTACGTGTTGTTTGCGCTAAGGGAACACAGTCAGCATCAGTAAATAGAACAATGATTTTTATTTAACACTAAAGCAGGACCCTCCAGCTTCTTCCAAAACTATGCCACTACTGAAAGAAAGAAAACACATTTATTTAGCACACACTAATAGACACACATTACACCAGAGACATACCTAGTATACATCGGATAAAAACAAATATAAAAATCAAATAAAAAAGTGTAAAGTCCGATGTAAGAAATTAGCCGGAAAGTGTGCCTTGCTGCGCGCAAAAAGGCCCAGTTCAGCAAAAATGCCAGACAACTAGTGCCTGACGCTGGTTTTCAACTGGACCTGATGTGTGGTGAGGTGACGGATGTAAATTAATTTTATACTGCAACGTGAAGTGTGTATGCATACTTAAAAATAGAATAAATTTGTTTCAGATAAATACAGTAATGAATATGTATAAATAGTGGGATATTGAGTAACATTGCATAAATAAACAAAAAATACTAATAATTTTATTTTTAATTTAGTTAATATGTAAACAAAGAAATTCTTCAAAACGAGTCAGAACAAAAACCTGTTTTAAACTATGCCTGAATTCCACGTTCCAACACAAGACATTGTCATTATAACTGCAGTTGTCATTGCAATGGGTAGAAAAGGCTTGGAATAAAATAATGTCAGTGAAATTGGCGGTAGTATTTCATGAGTGTTATGCTGATCTTAGCAATAACAAAGACACGTGTTTTTAACAATTTCGCTCATGTTTGTCTCTAGCTGTAGCTTGTTTATGACGGCGATGACTATCTGTGAGAAATTACCGTTTGCAGAAATGTATTGGGTAAAAGCAATATTAACAGCTCTGTTAATAAATCAATTGTGCACACCTTAACAAAAAAACAATTATGATCCTCAAGAATCTTGAAATAAATAGAAAATAATTCAGTATGATAAGCTAATAATAGGTCTTTACCTATGAAATTGCCGTTCTGCAGTACTGGCCATTTCAAATCAAAATAATTTTTGTTTGGCTAAGAATTCTAATTTCAAATTAATTTTATTTTAAAAACATGGAATTTATTTTCCAAAAGTAGTCATTTGTTTATTGATTAGTGTTACATTTTCATCGCATTTCAATCTTTTTCGTCATCATGGATACGTTAAAAATTCGAGTAATTATGGAATATGAGTACCGTCGTGGCAGCAACGCGGCACAAGCGGCACGCAACTTCAACGACGTTTACGGAGCTAACATTACAAACCAACGCACCACCTGTTATTGGTTTGCTCTCTTCCGTTCTGGAAATTTCGACCTGAAAAATGAACCTCGCGGTCGTCCGAAGACTTTGGTCGACAATGACGAATTAAAGGCGATTGTGGAAGCTGATGATACACAATCTACGGCTGAATTAGCAGCAGCTTTCGACGTTGGCGTCAAAACAATATTGGTCCATTTGCGTCAAATTGGCAAGGTAAAAAAGCTTGACAAATGGGTGCCCCACGAACTCAATGATCGCCAGCGCGAAGTACGCGTCGAGACGTGCCTTGCACTGCTCAACAGACACACAAATGAAGGAATTTTGAACCGCATTATTACCTGCGATGAAAAATTGATTCTGTTTGATAACCGCAAGCGCTCAGCAAGTTGGTTGGATCCTGGTTCAGCACCTAAACAATGCCCTAAACGAAAACTTACCCCTAGAAAAGTGATGGTCACTGTTTGGTGGTCTAGCGCCGGTGTGATTCATCACAGCTTCTTACCAAACGAGGTGAGCATTACTGCAGATGTGTACTGTGAAGAACTGAACACAATGATGGAGAAGCTGGCACATCTCCAACCAGCATTGGTCAATCGCTCGTCTCCGCTGCTCCTGCACGACAACGCGCGACCTCATACTGCACAGCAGACGGTCTCTAAGTTGCAAGAACTGGGGTTGGAAGCTCTCCGTCATCCGCCCTACTCACCAGACCTTGCGCCTACAGACTACTACTTTTTCCAGAATTTGGATAACTTCTTGGCGGGAAAAAAATTCAATACCCGAGAGGCAGTACAAAATACCTTTGAAGAATTCGTTGCCTCCCGTCCAGCTGATTTCTTTAAGAAGGTCATCAATAAACTGCCACTGCGTTGGCAAAGATGCATTGAGTGCATGGGTGATTACTTCGATTAATACAAATAAAAAATACATGAAAAAAATTCGTTTAAATTTTTTCATACAAAACGGCAATTTCATGGGTAAAGACCAAGATTCAAGAGCATTGCCATAACTCTAATTACCTAATGAAGATTTGACAAACTGAAACAAAGAAACTTACTTTAAGAAAAGCACTGAGTGGAACTTGTTATCATTGTGTTGAATTAATAAACTTTGAAGGATTAGTTTTTCACTAGATTCTGACGATGTTATTTAAACAGATTTTTGGTATTAAGATATTATATCAAAATAATAGAAGTGAGTGGGTGTTAAATAAATTATTTTATTATTAAGATATTATTTATTTATTTATTTGAATACATAATGCATATTTATAATATTAAGCCTTATACTAAAGTGGTAGGTATATAATAATGGGATCGACCTGAACTAGGATAAACCTGTATCTCAGGTATCACTATGTGCAAATTAGCTTATTACAATAATATTCCAAAGATTGATAGTATATATAAATAGTGGGTAACTTAGCAGACTAATGCTAGGACAATACAGAAATAAAAATAGTATTTAACTTAAAACAACCAATAACTTTTCAGTGTCATCATAGGACAGATTTTGCAACCAAGTTGTAATAACATTTTTGCATTGTACCGTTTTTAATGTAGACATAGACAAAATTGCGTTTACTTTATTATACAGAAATGGGCCTAGGAATATAAAAAATCTATACATAAATGAATGCCTTAATCTATAATTATCCATACAGATGTCTTTTCGTCTCTTATCAGTGACAACTCTATTATACGGCAATTTAGAGTGCTGTTTTAGTAAAGCATTCATAATAAATAACTGCCGCACTGTCAGAACATTGCAAGATTTATATAAATCTTGGGTCGGGAACAGGATAGGCCGGAATGTGGATACTTTCAATACTGCTCTTTGAGCGCGCTCCAGTGGTAGCAAAACTGTTTTAGCCGCTCCTCCCCATGCGGTAATACAATATGTAATTATTGATTGACACAAAGCATAGTAGACCTGTTTTATTACCTTAGAGTTGGCAAAATGACGAATTTTTTTGAAAATGAACATCAGTTTACGTACTCTGCTGCATAATAGATCTATGTGATTTTTAAATGTAAGAGTAGCGTCAATAATTACTCCAAGATATTTTATATTGTTCGTCTTATGGATAATTGGACAATTACATTTTGAATTTGCAAGCGTGTTACAAACGTGTGCATAAATATCTGGAATAATTATAGATGGTTTTGAGCTGCGTAAAGAAAAGCGTATGTATTTAGTTTTGTCAGCATTTAATGTCAATAAGTTATGTTGTAACCATCTATTAACTATATCGAAACCTTGCTGTGCACATAAACCAACATCTTGTAATGTATTTGCGGAGAACAGGAGTACGGTATCATCAGCATACGATATAATTCTACCCGAATTTAGTTGTAGACTGCAGAGGTCATTTATATAAATAAGAAATAAGGTTGGTCCTAATATACTTCCTTGCGGGACCCCAAAAGAGGTATTTTTTAGTTCTGAGCTGGTAATATTATCAATTTTCACACATTGGCAACGGTTGTTTAAATAGTCTGCAAAAAGCTTAAGCTGCTTACCTCGAATACCTATTTTTTCGAGCTTGTTCAATAAGATAGGAACAGATACGGTATCAAACGCTTTTGCTAGGTCAAGAAAAATACCGATTGAATGATTTCCTTTGTCTAGTTCTTGAGATATATAATCGGTCATATTTTGTACAGCATCAGTTGTAGATAATTTTGGTCTGAAACCAAACTGTTTATCCGAGAGGATAGCTTTAGACTCTAAGTACTTCATTAACCTAATATTAATTATTTTTTCCAGTATTTTAGATGTAGATGATAGTATAGAAATAGGTCGGTAATTTGAAGCTACTTTTTTGTCACCTCCTTTATGCACTGGGACAACTAAAGCTTTTTTCAGATAGTCGGGAAAAATGCCTTCAGCGAGCCAAATTTGGAAAATATGAGTTAACGGCGGAACCAAAATGTGTCTGAAATTCTTTAATACACTATTTGAGATACCGTCCCATCCAACCGCACAGACTTCTTTCAACCCCATAATAACCCTTTCGACTTCGTCTTTGTCTGTATCCAGTAAAACAAATGAAGTTAATTGCTGATATTGCGATGACACAAAGTCCCTGTTTACGTGAGTGTTGTAATTTGAGTTATAATTACGTTTTATTTGCTCAGCAAGTTTTTGACCCACATTAGAAAAGTAACTATTAACATGATTTGCTGATGTAAGCGGCGAAGCGTGCGTTTGTAATAATTCTGCCGATGATTCATGTTGTTTTGATACAAAAGCTAGATTTTTTATATGGCGCCACAATTTTTTATTGTCTTTTCCTGATTCTTCAAGTAAATTTCTGTTATACGTATTTTTCAACTTTTTTAGTAGATTGTTACAGAAATTTCTATATCTTTTATATGATGTTTGTAAAATGGTATTACCTGGAGAGACTTTTACCTGCATGTGAAGTTTATCCCTGTGCTGAATGCACTTTATTAGCCCGGGTGTTATCCATGGTTTTAAGTTATTGTTTTTCTTAGTTAGTTTTATGCTCGAAGTATTATTTATAATTGCATATTGCACTTTGTTAATAAAGTAAGGCAAAGAAATGTTCACATCATCAGTTTTGTAAACTGGATTAAAGTCAATATGACATAATGCGTGTTCAAGGTGTTTCATATTGATTTTAGTAATGGTGTTGGTGCACTTAGATCTAGGGGTATTTACTTTTAAACTAAGCAGGACTGCTCCATGATCGGAAACTGTGGGATCTGTTACAAGGGTAATGGATGAGAGGTTAGTTTTAAGCAAGGTGTGGTCTAAACATGATCCACTCAAATGTGTTGGAAGCAAATGGGCCGGAAGCAATCCCTTGCATGCGCACATGTTAAGGTAGTCTTTGGCAACTCTATTACTGTCTTCTGGGTTAATATCTATGTTCATATCACCGGTTAGTACTACATTTTTGTATATGGATAGTTTTTGGAGTGCAGCATCCAACGACGCAATAAAAGTATCGGTTTGCTTAAAAGCACACGGCCTATAAATAGCTAGGATAGCAGTTTCTAAGCCCACTTTTATCAATAATCTGCTACAGTCTTGTATCGGTGGTTCTTCTACCGATATGTTCAGACTTTGTTTGGCAAAAACAACTACCCCGTCATTTTGATTATGAACAGTCTTACTACTAAACATTTGGTATCCTGAGAGAGATGGAAGGTACTGTTGACATTTAGATAGCCAAACATTCTGTCAATACAATAATGTCACATTCCGTATCCAGCCGTTTCAACAGAATGTGACGGTTGTCCATGTTTTTATTTATACTACGAATATTTTGCGTAAGAATAGTAAGCGATGTGGAGGGATCAGGGAGATAAAGTTTACATTTTTCAATCTCGCATGATTTTTCCACTGATAATGAGACCACATCAATATCAGTAAGTAACTTATCCATAGTTTTATTTACTTTTACTTACTATAGACTACTAGTATAAAATTAAAAATGTACAAGTAAATTAATACGACTTATTGACTAATGCAGGAAATAAAAGATTAGGGGCGACGCTCTTAGGCGCCTTCATTATAATTTATAGAGTTAATATACCTGCTTTCAGCAATTTTCTTTGCCGGGCATTCCAGATCACCTGTTTTGTGGTTGCTGGGTTTTTTGAAACGCAAACATGTTGCACACTGCGATGGTTCAGCACTCTTTGCGCAATCATTAGTCTGGTGACCTTGTTGTCCACAATGTCCACACGTGTGGGTTTCCTCCCGACAGGTCTTTGCAGCATGCCCGTACTGTTGGCATTTAAAGCACCTCGTCACAAGTGTGAAATCCTTAACTGGGCAGGAAGTCCAATTTATAAATACTCGATCTTGGTTAATAAGGGCTTTTCTTATGTTGGCAGGAACTTCTAAAATAAAATTGCACGTTGGTCCTTCTTTCTTTCCCGACTTGTGACTTAGTTTTAAAGAGGATAGGACAGATTCACGAGGCAGATTAGGTAGCTTGTCGGCTAGGTTTTGCTCATATATGCAGTCGTAGACTTCTTGGTCAGTTAGGGCTGAGGTTACTCCAATCACTATAATTCTAGGTCTTTTCTTGTGGGGCTCTTCAACTTTCAGGCCGGAACTACTTAGCTGTGACGAGTTTCGTAGTTTCTCTATGTCATCCTTGGTTTGAGTGCTGATGATAACTCCTCCATTTTTGGTTTTACGCAAACCTCTGACGTGCAGTTTCAGTTGTTCTGGGCATATTATTTTTTGAACCAGAGATTTTGTGTCGTCACTAGTTTTCAATTTATCATCAGGATAAATTGCGATAGAGCTTAGGTTACTGGGGCGCAAGTAGTTATTTTTGTTCATCTTTACCATATCAGCAAAGGAAGCATTTTGTGTCTTTGTTGGTTGGGCGCAGTTTTCTACAATGCTGTCTTGGATTGTTTTACGGAAATTGTCCAGGCAATCTGTGAGGTCTCGTTTTTCTCTCAGTGCTTGTAGTGAGATTTGCATTTCTCTGGCCTTTTGTTTTAAGTCCTGGTAGAATAATGCCATCTGGGATACGCCATTTCCTACCCTGCGCGATAGGGAATTGATCCTCAGCTTCTGTTCGGAGTTCAGTTTTCCGTCCTGAGCAATGGAACAAACTTCATTCAGACATTTTTCTATAGTAATCATCCAGTTGCTTATTTCATTGGTGTCCAAGGTCTCAATTTTTTTTTCAGCCGTGTGATGTTGGTCCTGTCCTGGTTGTTGGGGCGATGAAAGAGCCTGTGTCGGTATCGGGGTTGGTGTTGGTTGTTGGGGCGATGTAGGAGCCGGAGTCGGTACCGGGGTCGGTGTTGGTGGAGGGCTACGTCGAATCATCGTGCTCCGATTAAAAGGGGCTGCCTTCAATATATCACTTTAAAAAATATATTACGTAATCAGTCCATTCTTTTAACTTTTCACTATAGTATTTATTTGTATAACACGCAAAATCACTATAACTAGGTCACTGATTATACAAGCGTAATTTATTTATTAATATTTCGCAATGATGAGCACGTCTGCAAGCGTTGAATGCCAATCCGCGTATCATCATCAATTATAGTTAATTTCAGAAACGTCCTATGTTGTAGAATACGTTTGAACGATTACTTAACTTACCTCATCATTCTCCTGCCCTTATCCCAATTTATTTGGGGTCGGCGCAACATGTCTTTTTCTTCCATACTTCTCTATTAGTCGTCATCTCGGTAGTCACCCCCTTTCTAACCATATCATCATTCACACATTCCATCCATCGTTTCTTTGGTCTTCCCCTACTCTTATAGCCGTCGACATCCATACTCAAAACTCTCCTCACGACATTTTCCTCATTTCTTCGTAACACATGCCCATACCATGACAACCGATTCCCACGCAACTTTTCAGTTACCGATGCCACTTTCAAACTTCCTCTTATGTACTCATTTCTTATTCTATCCATTCGTGTAACACCACACATCCCTCTAAGCATTCTCATCTCTGCTGCATGCAATTGCCTTTCATTCATCCCTTTTGTGGCCCAACATTCTGATCCATACAAGACAGCAGGTCTAATCATGGTTTTATATATCTTCCCCTTAAGTTTAAAGGGAATGCGGGAGTCGCAGATTGTTCCCGTGACCTGCCGCCATTTCATCCATCCAGTGTTAATTCTGTGCTTAACAGTCCGATCTACTTCGCCATCGCTTTGCACGAGTGAACCGAGATACCGAAAGTCGGAACAGACTGGGAGAAGTGCACCATCAAGTGCTATAGCTCCAGAACTGGAGAGACCGCCGAAATCGCAGAACATATATTCGGTTTTGGTTCTGCTGATTTTCAAGCCAACATTCTTCAGCTTCTGTTGCCATTTCTCCAATCTGCTCTGGATCTCAGGTCCATCTTCACCGACAAGGACAATGTCATCGGCAAACAACATGCACCAGGGTGCCTCCTCCTGGATGTCCGACGTAAGAGAGTCCATAATCAACAGGAAGAGGTAAGGACTTAAAGCCGATCCCTGGTGCAAGCCTACAGCCACACTGAACTCGTCGGTATTGCCGGCAGCCGACCGCACGTAGGTACGAGATTGACTGTACATAGCACGAATTAACTCTACATACTTCCCGGGCAAACCTTTCTCTTTCAAGGCCCACCACAGCACATCCCGAGGTACCCTGTCATACGCTTTCTCCAGATCAATGAACACCATGTGCAAGTTCTTGTGTGCACGCCTGTACTTCTCGCACAATTGGCGGAGTGCAAAAGTGGCGTCCATTGTTCCTCGACCTGGCATAAACCCAAACTGGTTTGGGGTAATCTCACTCTCCTCTCGCAATCTTTTCTCTATTACTTTCTCCCATACTTTCATACTATGTGACATGAGCTTTATCCCTCGATAGTTGTTACAGTCCTGTACATCACCTTTATTCTTGAAGATGGGCACTAGCGAACTATTGCACCATTCTTGTGGGATCTCTCCTACATGCAACAACTTATTGAAGAATAAAGTCAGCCACATACATCCATCTTCTTTTAAACACTTCCATACTTCTACTGGTATATCATCTGGGCCCATAGCCTTTCCATTTTTCATACCTTGGACTGCCTTTCTTACTTCATCCATGCTAATTTCTCTCACCAAACCCATATTTACTTGTACCTCTTTGAGCAGACCATTCCATTTATTCTCTTCGTTCATCAGTTTTTCAAAATAAACCTTCCATCGTTCTTTTATTTCGTCATCTTTGGACAGAACCTTACCAGCGTCGTCTTTCATACATTTAATGTGAATTATATCTCTCGCTCTCCTTTCTCTTGCTTTTGTAATCCGATAGAGCTCCTTCTGGCCTCTAGGGCTGTCTAGTGAGTCATACAACTTCTTCTGCGCCTTAGCTCTCGAAACTTTATTACTTAACTTACCTACGTATACGTAGGTAAGTAAATCCCTTCCTGACCAAAGTTACGTAATCGTATACGATTACGTAACTTTGGTCAGGAAGGGATTTTCTGTGGCATAATTGCGTGACGCAGTCACAAGGGCAATACCATTCATTTTGACAATTCTATGACGTTCATTGCGCTATTCATATGTCGAACAGACCAATTTCTCAGTCTTATGAACCTATGGATTAGAAAGTTCCTTCAAAATCCTACGGATTTTAATATAAAGTGTGTTACGCAATCGGGGTATACGTAAAACCTTAACCCAAAATGGTCTTTACATTGCGCTTGTGTACCAGATGCCAGCTTACTGCAGTCAGTGCCAATAAAAGTTGCAATAATACCGCAGTTACAGTGAAAGCGCAGTGTTTCCTTTCCACAATGTACCATAAGAATGAGGTAGATATCCGTTGGCTTTTGAGCTTAAAATTGTATTCCCGTAAATGTGAAATTCTTAAACTTGTCAGCACAAGGTCTTGCTGTAGACGCAACCTTTTTAACTGTATAAGTATTCTCTTTTTAGGGTTTCGTACCCAAAGGGTAAAAACGGAACCCTATTACTAAGACTTCGCTGTCTGTCCGTCTGTCCGTCTGTCCGTCGGCCCGTCTGTCCGTCTGTCTGTCACCAGGCTGTATCTCAAGAACCGCGATAGCTAGACAGTTGAAATTTTCACAAATTATGTACTTCTGTTGCGCTATAATAACAAATACTAAAAACAAAATAAAATAAATATGTTGTACGTATTTATAGTATTTTTAAGTTATATTAATATTGTATTGTATGTGTATATGGGCCTTGATGCCTGAAATAAATGGATAAATAAATAAATAGCACTTTCCTATAAAACAGCAGATTATTTTTTGATAACCGACGAAAAATTCCTACGCTTCGTCTAGAATCATGTGCTGAATTCATGGCTACAGTTCTCGCGTCGTACCTGCCTAAGGGAAGTAAATCTTGTTCTGCAATCGATGTAGACGCCAGCACATCAAGCTACTACAATCATACAAGGTACAGCATAAGGTTCAAGGTTGATTGGGAAAATTTTGCAGTTTCGGGTAGCTTGATGTGGTGGCGTCTGTACTTACTGACTTAACTAGTCTCAAATGATTCAAGTGTAGCGGACAATAATATCGGTTTTAATTTAACTGTTGAACCTAATAACCATTATTGAAATGAAAACTGGCTACTTATGGTAAATAATCACTGGCTACTTATGGCATATTATTTCTAAACGAAACTATCAATAACACTGTATCGCCTTGGTTTAATTTCATTAAACCAATTAGTTTTCAGTAGCCTTTAAATATCGAAGCTTTTCGAGCTTTTTAGATAATATTCCAACCGACATACAACCTCGTTAGCTGTGTATTTAAGCGGCTGACCTTTGTCCTCTTAAGAAGAGGTCTGTGACCTCTATCTCTTGCTAATGAATAATGAAACAGATCAGAAAATGATACGTCTTAGAATATAGCTACACTCACATACATATTCATATAGTATCTTATCTGAGGATGAATATCCAAGATGTGTCGGAACTCAAAATTAAATAATCTTATGTGTTATGAATGAGATGGTAGGATACTTTATAAATAGGAAAATAGCTGGCTTATAACTATTGTCTATGTAACCGTAAGACAATATTGGTTATATTATCCATACTAATATTATAAATTCAAAAGTAACTGTCTGTCTGTATGTTACTTTTTCACGCCTAAACCACTAAACGGATTTCGATAAAATTTGGCAACGATATAAATTGCATCCCGGGGAAGGACATAGAATAGTTTTTATCGACATACCTCGCGGGCAAAGCCACGGGCGGAAGCTAGTTAAATATATATTGTTAAAACTGTAGGTAACAGTTTTGACAACTTAAGCCGTCAAACAATAAATTGTCTACTATAAGCCGTTTGCATGTAAGCGCTCAATGGTTTTCACGATTATATATATTTACTGTATTTTTATAAGACTTGCGGATTAAGAAACTTTGAGAAAAACATTACGAGTTGTCCAACTCTAAGGCGATTGGCACACTGCTGCGTTTCACGCAGCGGTGAGCGGGAAACGGAGCCAAATTCCACGCGCGTGAGTGCGTTTTTATTGAATTTGTATGTAAAAAATCACGCGCGTGGGTGCGTTATTTGCGTCCCGCTGCGTGATGCGGTGCAGTGTGAGAATCGCCTAAGCTAAGTCATACTGTAATATCCAGAGGCTCCCAACTTCAAATAAGCACTGACAAGTTGCTACAACTTGCTTCGAATATTCAGTTTTACATATATGTATACAATATGAACTATGCCATTTGCCTAAAGTTCTCGTGAAAAAATTGTTACTGTTCAATATATGTACTTAGAAGCTGATCCGTGAAAACCTTTGCAGTTTGTAAAAACTACTCAAATTGAAATGGACCGTTGTACAAACTTGTTTGCCCTTTTCTGATAATCAAAGGAGTATTGTCGTTACAAAGGCAAGGTATATTGTCTATTATCAGAGACATAAATTTGGATGATATTTATGCTCGAACAGCAGTTAAGACAGGTATGTAATCGTTTTACTGTTTGTTTTTTATCTACCAGAAGTTACAAATTTACTAAATATACGATTTTATGACTAAAATAAGGATTGTTTACATTGCGCATTAATAGGTTAGATTGTAAATATAAGTAGGCCATATTGTAGTGCGACCAGAACTTTTGATACTTTTGGATGAATAAGTGTATAAGTTATATCATGTTTGAAATTAAAAATAGTGCTATCTATTTTCTGTTAGATATTACGTCATATTATTTTTTTAAATCTTTCTTTCAGGAAAATCTGAGAGTACAGTGAGGCGTATTGTAGGTGAAATTATTATTATTGCTGCCCTTCAACAGCATTACGCCTGAAAAATGTAAAAACTGTTGCCGTCATGTTGCAATAATTGAAACAGAATATTATGAACGCGGAAGAACCCTATGTCAAGATATAGATGAGTTAGTCATTCGCCTAAGCGAAGATAGCAGCAGCAATGACAGCAGTAGCGAAGACGTTGTTAGTGACGCAGCTGACAATGAAAATACTTTTTGTACGTAGAATATTTGGAATCAGATGATGAAAGTAATTCATTTTTATGTTATGGGATATTTTTCATGAATAAAAAATATTATAAAAAATATGTATGAACATTTTTCTTTTATTTACTCATTTTATTTGAACGAAAGTGACCATAGATTTGTGCTACCTGATCGTTTATGCAAACTAATGATGGTCGGAAGGAAAACATCGTGAGGAAACCTGTACTTATAATTAATATAACTCTGAAATCGCCAACCTGTCTTGAGCAAGCGTTGTAATCAATGCTCGTGCCTTCTCTGTTGAGAAGAGGCCTTTGCCCAGCAGGGATAGTAATAGGCTGGTATTATAATGAAGGTCTTTGTCTACGGTTTTTGTAGATTTTTTTAATAAGATTACGGATTTCACGACTACCTTTTCTATCCAGTTTAAAAAAAAAGCTCGTTTTCATTAAAACCAGGTTTACTTTTAGTACAAAATAATGTGCTAGTATCAAAATCAATTTAGTCAAACTATACAGGGTTGCTACGTGCACGACCACAGCGCCTTCATTTTTTTTCACGACTTTATAGACAGACTGTACTTAGTAGTTGCGATATGGGATCCGTGAGAGGAGTTTTAGAGAGAGACATTACGGATTAAATATATTTTTTTTATCTATACTTTTACTACTTCACTAAAGAAAAATAACTGAACATGCTCTAACTGGATAAACAACAGCATTGTTTTAAGACCTTAGAATTTACGTTGCCGTTGTAAATTCTAGCTACAACAAGAACACTAAAATGAAAACATTATCTAAAACTACTTTATAGAATACAAAATAGAGGAGCCCGTGGCTAAATAATGACAGCCGCACAGGTCGATCGGTCAGGTTAAGCTACGCTTGCCGCGGTTGGTCTGTGGATGGGTCGGAGCGCACCATGTTCGTGGTTCGGCCCGAACCAAGTTCGATCGTCTGTTTATACTTTAAATCCTGTCGCGAGTGACAGATGGTCGCCAGTAAGTGGGACATGCGGCCGACATGAGCTATCGCGACACTGAGTGCAGATGTTAAATGCAGCGAGAGTTGAACACGAGCGTTCGTCATGACAACCAGATGACGTTTAATTAGGTGGAGGTTTTACGCTATGGTCCTGATGTTATGCTACTTTAACTTAACTATTATAAGGGCTGATTGTTGTAAGAACAGCACGATCACACGGATAGACACGAAAATCAGTTTTGCGGACTAAAAACAGAAAAAATCATTTTTTTCAGCGCAAATTTCTCAATATCCTTAAGTTACCTTTTTTAAAAATACACAAGTATTTATCACCTATCTATCTAGTAAGTCTACGAATTTAAGTTTTGATAACTACTTAATAAAAAATTCGTTTATAAGACATTATTTAGATTTAAATTAGTAGTCAAAATAAAAATATAAAAATTGAGTTTGGTAGATAAACACCTCAAATTTTAAAATATTTAACGCTTTTTTTTTTTATTTTCAATAAATTCTTGCGCGTAGACGACTGTTTTGCGCATGACTTTATTAGGTTTTTTCAGCGTAGTCAACATTTTTTTACAAGTACTAATTCATTAAACTTAAAAAAATTAAATCGTACACTTACTAATATACTATATGCCTAGTATTTAGGATTTTTTTTTTTAAGAGCGTTATTTGCTACCAGTTAACTAAAAATGCAATCGAAAAACTTGGTGTTTCGTGATTACGTAAAAACGTGTGTTAGTTTTTTTTTTTTGGAATTTATATTAAGTGGTTATCAAAACTTAATTTCGTACACTTACTAGATAGATAGGTGATAAATACTTGTGTATTTAAAAAAAAAACTAGATAACTTAAGGATATTGAGAAATTTGCGCTGAAAAAAACTGATTTTTCTGTTTTTTGTCCGCGAAACTGATAGGGACCCTTAAAACGTTTTAACAAAAAAAAAATACTTATTTCTCGCTTTTTAGTGGATATGTATAACATGTACTTATCTAAGTTACAATAGCCTAATGTAAACTTGCTCATCGCCTTTTACGAAATATTGCTTTTCCCGTTGCAGGGACGCTAATTGTTGAGGAGTTCTCCTGGTATTCCACCATCGGCTCCATTTCGCCATTCGCATTGTGACGAGCATAAATTGCTTGGCAACCATATTAAAGTAATAGAATCACAGCCCGTGAAATACTTATTATTGAGTAGTTCCGGTGGCCATCTGCGGTCTTCGTCATCAGTTTCACTTCACCAAATGGAGCTTTCCAAGAGCAAATGCACGAGTTACTATAAAAAATAGCCAAATCGCTATAGGTGTGCCTATAATATTTGAAGAGTTCCTTCGATTTCCCCAGGATCCCATCATCATATCCAGACCTGATGACAATGGAATCACCTGGAAAGTATATCCTTACAAACAAAAAAAGAATTTTTGAAATCGGTCCAGCCGTCTTTAAATAATCGAGGAACATACATAAAAAAGATTCCGACGAACTGAGAACCTCCTCTTTTTTTTGATAAATGATAAATGATTTATTTTCTGTAAGTAGGTTTTTACAAACACTTTTACACGTCAATCATATTTTTTGAACTACATGAGGTCGGCGTTTCCTATCTGACTACTCTCTCTGAAGTCGGTTAATAAAATGTATCGCTAAAGATTAGTAAAATGAAACTTGAAATATTTAATCTGTTATTGTGATACGACGAATGTAACTAATCTCTATGGATGTCGTTTCTATGAGCAGTTTTTGCATTTGAGAAATGTGCTGTAGATAGTAGATACTCACTTACGCTACTACTTAAGTAAGATTAAAAACTTAAGTGTCTTTTTTTTGGCTTTTAATTACGGATTAACGTAAATACGAGAAAACTCAAGCTGTTACTGTTGTTAAACTAATCAAAACTATGACTGTCTTTGCACAGAATTTATAAGCTAAAAAAAAATCGAAACGATAAATGAACATTACTACATTCTACTTCAATCTAATCCGTCGTCGGTAAGTAACAAGTACATACAGCTGCATGTAAATGCAGTCGACGTCGCAACACAAATACTGTTCACGTCACTAGTATGCATATGTCTGAGTAATGTCTGAGTGAGATTGAACAACACTACAAGGCTAAACGACTACACGTGTCTGGCGAAGGTGATCGGAGTGTGTTTTGTTTTCTTTGTATACCAAATGCGATTGTTGATTCTCAAGTTGAAACAATGTATTTTGAGCGAGCATTTTCACGCTTTGTGAAACTTGTTTTCTACTCATCGATGCCACTGACTGGAAGATTAGAGTTTCGATTATTGTTATATCACATGAATACATGTCTGTGTGGTGCCGGACTTAAAGAATACCACCACCCCTTACTTCCCGTGGGTGTCGTAAAAGGCGACTAAGGGTCGTACCGGAGAATGGGCAGCAGCGTTCTCTATGTATTCCACCATCATACCATACTGCGATCGCCAACCCGCCTGCCAAGCGTGGCGATTATGGCAAACCCTCCCAAAATTGGGGGAGGCCTATGTCCAGCAGTGGACGTCTATCGGCTGAAACGACGAACGACGACATGAATACAGAAAAAAAATCTTTAACAAGTTTATTTTAAAATTCGCTTTGGCACGAACTAGCTTTAACTTTCTAAATAACTGACCGACTCCTTGACATCAGTTCAAAAGTGCTTGATAATTGAAATAAATGCTTTGACTTTGACTGCAGTAAAAAATCAAAGCATTACTAAAGTTGTAGCGGTATCTACATCGCCACCTGCGAACAACGCGTCATGCTGACGTCACGCAAAATCCTGCATCTCGCAAACCGTGCAACTAGCATAGATACAACCGCCCGACATGAATAATCGGGCAGTTGCCCGCCAGACACAACCCCCGTCTGGTCAGAGGATCCTCCCTTTTCTATGGACGTTAAGATACTTTACACTCTGTTCCTCATACCTCTATACTGGTGACACCAAGTATGAACGTCAGCGCAGCCTTCGTGCAAATACTTCAGCGTGACGTCATCATCATCACTCTCGCAAACTTTAGAGCGGCGAGTCACCCAGCCAGCCACGGCTTCAACGGGTATCCTAACCACCAGCATGCAGCGACCGGCGCATATCTGGTCATCACCCTCAGACTCATCAGCAACCTTGGCACAGCACACTGCACTTTTGGCCGGTCAACAAGAAGAGCTCTTATACCCTGTGCTGGTCGACGCCAGCTGTCAGCCTCAACCCGGCGCTGTACCATATCCGACGCACTGGAGCATAACGCAGCGCCACCCCGACACACTGGGGCATCCTCGCAGACAGTTTCGACTCACCGACAGCTATGCGGCAACCAGTTCCGGCTCACTGGAACCTCAGCTGGCCTGGCAAGCATTGCAAGATACAAGACTTAGCCCATTATCGACCTCCGGTCTCCAGGGGGGGGAGTGATGTAGCGGTATTTTTATCGCCACATGAGAACAACGCGTTATACTGACGTCACGCAAAATCCTGCATCTCGCAGGCAGAGTTTAACTCGCATCTAGCATAGATAGAATGGCCCGACATGAATCATCGGGCAGTTGCCCGCCAGACACAACACCCGTCTGGTCGGAGGATCCTCCCTTTTCTATGGAGGATGAGTGAACTTTACACCCTGTTCCTCACACCTCTTTAAAGTAAATAAATAATTAAAAAAAAACTAAATCACATGGAACGTATCAGCAATCAGCTGTAAATAACTGTGTGCAATAGTGTAGCTACGGCGTAGCTATGGTGCAGCTACGGCGTAGCGGTGATATCATCGCGTAAACTACGGCGTAGCAGTCGTGCAATATTTTGTTTGTACACTATCTTTGCCCGCTTCGCCCATGTGGAGGTCGGAAATAATACCAAAGTACTACCGGGACAAAAAGTATCCCAAGTCCTAACCCAGGTCATGGTCTAATCGTGTGGCAGTCATCCAAATGCCGTGATGGCGTTAAAGGGTAACATATCCTTAGCATGATCGCTAGTCGGCTGGACTGTAGCTACATCAATAATTGCTGCGCCATTTGTCATGGAATGGCGCAGTATCACTACTGCGCCATTCATAAAAAGAAAAACCGCCACACAAAACATAAAAAGAATTCTTTTTATGTTTTGTTGTGGGTAGTTTAAAGTATTACTAACACTAGTCTATAAGAACATTGTTACTAACAAAATGGACACAATGGTCTGAAATAAAAGTAAAATAAATAAATATAGACAGACAGAGTTACACGCATTTATAATCATCATCATCATTTCAGCCGAAAGACGTCCACTGCTGGACATAGGCCTCCCCCAAAATGGGGGGGGTTTGCCATAATCGCCACGCTTGGCAGGCGGGTTGGCGATCGCAGTGTAGTATGGTGGTGAAATGTATAGAGAACGCTGCTGCCCATTCTCCGGTACGACCCTTAGTCGCCTTTTACAACACCCACGGGAAGTATGGGGTGGTGCTATTCTTTAAGTCTGGCACCACACAGACGAGTCCGGCACCACACAGACGATTTATAATATTAGTAAGAATACCCTAACATGATGATAGAAATGTCTAAACGAAAGTACCAGTAACGAAAGCTTTAATAACGTTTGCAGACTCTTGGGTTTCCGACTTTAAGTCAGCAGTTATTAAGATTCTTATTTTCAATCTTGACTACATTATCACAATATTTAATAATAGATAACGGCGCAGAATTTAAATAAAGGCCTTTAAAAATTTAAATTCAGCTAAGATTTTGATTATCTAAAATGGTTTAAGATGAGAATCGCGGTTTACATTTTACATAGAAACGGGCGGTAATAAAGGAAGCTTTAGTTCAATGAGACACTTTTATCGAATTTCCACGCGAGTGAAATCGTGGTCCGGGATATTAAATAAAGAGTGCATTTATCGTGGCCTCAAGGTATCTATATTTTCTTTACGGTGTTAGCAGAAAGGAATATGTGAGTATTTTGTAATAGTACCTACAGACATCATCATCTGCCTAGCCTTTTTCCAACTATGTTGGAGTCAGCTTCCAGCCTAACCGGATGCGGCTGAATACCAGTATTTTACATGGAGCGACTGCCTATCTGATCTCCACAACCCAATTACTGGGTAATACGATACCCCTTGGTAAGACTGGTTGTCAGACTTTCGGGCTTCTGACTACCCGTAACGACTATCAAAGATCCACGAATGACAGCCGGGGCCAACGACGGGTCACGGTATGTAAAGATGGTTACCCATCCACAGACCAACCGCGGCAAGCGTAGCATAACCTGATCGATCGACCTGTGCGGCTGTTATTATTTAGCGACGGGCCCCTCACCGTAGTACGAGAAAATACCTATATATGATTTGTAACATTTCTAGGAGTCTAACCTCATTTGGTCTAGTCTTTTCATCCTTGTCAGAGTTGAATCATTTGGAAATAGTGAGAACTGCTGTTTTATTTTCTCAAAATTGGTTCATTCAAATACAAATAACCTCAACAGTAGGTTTTCCTGAATTTTGTTTTCATGTAGCTATAAAACAGTGTCTATGCGATGGGTATTTTCTAGGGGTGGGCGTTGTGACGACGAACCGTCTTTATAGACCATTTTGCATTCTGCAACGATGCAACCGTTTTATTTCCTGGGTTCAAAAAGTCTTCGTTGCACAAACCAGTCTTAAAATTACTTAGCGCGATTTTTTTTTACGTCTATGAAATAACCGTCGAGAATGCAATGGTTCAACTCTATCTCACTTGTCCGTCGCGTCGTCGCGTCGTGTCGTCTCTCGTTCCGCGTTCGGTTTTCGTTTCCAAAACAGTCGTTTAATAAAAACGAAAACCTCGAAGTATTCCGTGTTGGATAAGTTTCGTCCAGTAAGCCGTCTTCAAACCAGATGCAATGACGACCGTTTTCTGCAACCGTTTTCGTCGTCGGGAGAACGATTGCGTTTCATCCGTCAAAAATTCGACAACGACCCACCACTAGTAATTTCACAACATGTATAGATTATAAGACAAGTGATCAATACTTTTGCATCATGCTAAAGAAATATAAAATCACATAACAGTTAGCTGTGGTCCGGGTTTCGCATTACGGAATAAAATGGACTTGCCTTGTTGAACTGTCATTATGCTGCTGCAATCTTGTACCCCGTTCAAGGTGACCACTTCCTTTTATGTGTTTTTTGCGAGTGAGAGATTTTGAGAGTGTTTTATAATGAAGATTTCAATACTCAATACTCAATACATTTATTTGCATTCCACAATGTGAACTTAGGTGGTTAGGTGGTGGTGGTGGTGGTGGTTCTTGAGAAAGATGAGCAGTTCAGTTCTTATTTGATGGCAAAAATCAGGGAATTACAGGGTTCCTAATCACTTGCCAAGCTATTATGTAATTTGATAGTTTCTTTTTTTGTTTTGTGCGTTCGATATTTCGCATCACGATTTTGGGTAAAGTTAGTTTAATGTTGTGCTGTTACAAATCTTTCACACTTAAAGTCACAAGGATTTTATGCAGTATGATAATGTTTTGTGTCTATTTTGATTTGGCATTATACAGGCTCGTCACTCGTTTGCCGTCCGTTTGCTGCCTTACGTTTCGTTACCGCACATAATTATTATTATTTATTATAAGTTCACATCATGCAAAAAAAAGTTACAAACTAAGCCCCACAAAACCGTAGCAATGGTTTGACTGTGGGGTCTGAAACTGTTCAAACTAAGTTGATACCTTTTCTTGCAAATTACTCATTTTAAAGATAGTGCACCTGTAAAGTGTTTAGACCAGCCTTATTTACTCCCATATAAGTACTTTTACAGGCGAAAGTATTAAACATACGTTGAATAATTTATGGCAGCGCCACCGTCGCTCTGTTGCTGTAATTCAGTTAGGGCAAGCGTGGGTTAGGTTAAGTGGGTGCGTTTTGACAAACCGTAGATGGGTAACACGTATAAGCGTTATGACACTGACGATTAACGGGCGTGTTTCCACTGAGGCGATTGCTTAACGCGCCCGCTGCGTGTTCGTAAAGTGTTCGAAATGTTTGCGTAACAAGAGCGATTGACGTGAGTGTACATGAGAGAGCGATATGTCGCGGAGAACACATCGCGTAGTCACAGCTGGTTCGCGTCGCACCCGCGGGGAGCACGCTCACAAATCGCTTCGGTGGAAACATGTTAGCAAATCGTTACTGTGATAACGCTCTTAAACGTTTTGGCGAACAACCTATGCAGGAGTCATAATCGAAATCAGATATTAAACTAGGTAACAATGCTCGTTCTTTTGCCGTATACTATGATTATCAGACTGTTTTTAATGCCATCGAGTAGCATGAATGTGTAATTTAAATGAAATTGCGATAAATTATAACATTTACTGACAAAACACACGATGGAAAAATAAATAAAAACAAGTGCTGTAACAATTCGGTGAAATAACATCATAATTTAATCACACGTTTACCAGCGAAATATTAATTTTAATACATTAACACTACAGATTAACGTTAACGGAACAAACCGACGTGGAATCTCCATAAAATTAATACACGGCAATTTTATTGTGAAAGCAGACAGATGCTTCGTTTAAAAGCATAAGCTGTGTACATTTGATGTAGGGATGTAGTAATTTCGTATTGTCGAAACTTTTCAATAAATTATGATGTTTTGGTGGCATTGCCACATTAACTTTGCCACCAAAACATCATAATTTAATGAAAAGTTTAAATGTATAAAGAAAAACCATGACATTACTTACTTTGATTCTAAATCATAGAAGCTTCAAACAGCATTAGTTATGTCAAGATTGAAACAGCATACCCTAGTACCTGTCTATTCGAATTACCTACATAGCTGTACTGTGCAGAGTAAGTGTGTTAAGCAATTTTCCCGCTGATGAACCTGATTTAAACTATTGTAAATATTTTGAACACAGCTTGACATATTCTTCAAAAGAATGTCCAGACAAGGTTTTTTTAAGGAAATAGGAAAAGAGGGGCCTGTGGCTAAATAATAACAGCCGCATAGGTGACCCCTCCGTGCCTCGGAAAGCACGTTAAGCCGTTGGTCCCGACTGTCATTCGTGGATCTTTGACAGTCGTTACGGGTAGTCAGAAACCAGAAAGTCTGACAACCAGTCTTACCAAGGGGTATCATATTACCCAGTAACTGGGTTGTGCAGATAGGCAGTCGTTCGATGTAAAATACTGGTATTCAGCTGCATCCGGTTATACTGGAAGCCGACCCCAACATAGTTGGGAAAAGGCTAGGCAGATGCAGATGATGTGTTTTTAAGGAAATACTGTAACTATGGAATTAATAATGTATTCCAATTCTTTATTTTTACAAAAGACTTCGTGCGAATGCAGTTTAAAAAATAACTTTTGTAACATCCCTAACTCGAAGCAGACGATTTAAACTCGGTAGTACCGGTAGTAAGACAAAACGTCGGCCAGTGAATAATGCATGAACATTTACTAGCGGGAGTGAATCGTTTTAACGCCGAGCTGCGTTTGGAAGCCATGCTAATAATTCAGTCGAAATCATAATGTTAGAGACGGAATTAGTGGCTCTGTTTTGGTGGGTTATTCTGTTTACTAGTCTTTGGTCGAATTGCGAAATATACTACTGATTAAATTCACTTTGATTTCGACTATTCTATAATGACTATTCTTCCAGTAAGTACCTACCTAAGAAGAAGAAGTACGTACATCATTATTACCGGCCTGCTCCGCCCAGCCGACTACCGCCGCCCAGACGACAGCGCTTGCGACCACGAGACCAACGGGGGTCTGTGCGATTTTTTTTGGGTACGAAACAAAATAGTTCTTCATATATTCTTCTGAGATGGCGAACCCAAATGGAGACACAAATAAGCGAGGTATGCGTAGTTCCTCAATTCCAATGTTCACCCTACATAATAGAGGAGGGTATATAGTACGTGGAAGTTTAAAATGCGTAATTACCTTATACATGAGGTGAGGAGTTGTGGGAAGCGATCAGTGACTACCCAACAGGGATGAACGTTTCCAATGTCACAAAGGTGAGGAGCGATCAGAAGGCACTAACAAAAATTTGTCTGACCCTTGAATCATCTGCAATTACGCATGTCCGAAGTGCAACCACGGCAGCGGAAGCATGGAAAGCTTTACAAAATGCTTATGATGGACAAAGGTATGGGTCGGCGTTTATATTAATTAGAACGGAAGTTATACAGATTGAGACTTGAATACTTTGATTATAATATTTAGTCGTATATCAATACTGTTATTTCTACTGCCCAAGATTTGGCGGATATAGACAAAGTAATAGATGATGCGTCCATTGCTGCTATTCTACTGGGAGGTCTAACATCGAAATATGATCCATTGATTATGCCTCTCGAAAATAGTAATTTTAACGTTACCACCGAACTGGTAAAGTCCAAATTAATGAACGAAATGTCTAAGGAAAGCTCGATAAAACTGGAGACAGCTATGAAGTCAAAGGTCTCTTCTGTTGAGTCTAAGGCAAAGAAAATTGTGTGTTATGGTTGTGGAGAACCTGGTCACAAGAGACTAAACTGTCCTTTGAAGAAAAAGAAGGCCATGAAAAGGAAGAATCCCACTAATAAGGACTCGACCTCTGTGTCTGCTTTAGGAGCAACAAATATATATGACATGGACAATTGATTCAGACGCGACCAAACACATGACTTCAAGACGAGATTGGTTTGTAGATTTAAAGCCTATTGATAACTAGGTAGGTAATAGTTGCCAACGGGGCTAAGATTGACGCTGAAGGCATCGGTATAAATACTGAAAGCAACGTCAATACAATTAATGATATTATGTATGTACCTAACTTGCAAACAAATCTTCTATCTGTGAAGACAGTAGTAGAAAAAGGTTTTACTGTAATGTTTGATAAGTCGGGTTGTAATTTATTTAATTCAAAAACCTTCTCCTTTACAGGTGATGTGGTTCTACATGGCTCGCCCAGTGGTGGATTGTACACACTTGATTGTGCGGTGAATATTCCCCAATTTAGAGCCTTATGATTTGCACTCTGATTCAATCCCTAAGTATCAGGTATGGCATAAGCGTTTAGGTCATTTCTGTCGCATCGGTATGAATTTTCTGAAAAATAGTCATAAGGTTATTGATTATAAGGATGTGGATAAAAATCCATGTGTTGCTTGTGTTCAAGCGAAACAAGCTCATAAAAGAGCAACTTCAATATTAGAACTGATCCATTCTGACCCTTGTGCACCAATGTCAGTTAGCTCCTTTATTTATTTATTTAAACTTTTCGCACAAAAAGGTACAAAGGCGGACTTAATGCCTTAGGCATTCTCTACCAGTCAACCAAGGGTGGTGAAGAGATTGGATGGCAGGTGCTTTGGTTGAGAGGAACAATGATAAAATTAAAAAAAAACTATTAAAACTAGGTACACAAATACATAAATAGATTATATACACATACATACTATTTACTATAATATATACTTATAATATATATATAATTGCAATACCTCCTTTCAGTGTAGTAAATACTTTTTAGTTCATAGACGATTTTTTGAGAACTATTATGGTACATTTTATTTCTTCTAAGACAGAGGTAAAAGATAGATTTTGTCACTTCCAGTCTATGGTTGAAAGACAAACTGGCTCAAATTAAAACAATAAGTTATAATAATTCTCAAGTTATCCTAGATCTTGTGGTTTTCATCATGAAACTACGGTACCATATAGCCCTCAGCAGAATGGTGTTGCCGAGCGCACTATTCGCTCAATTGTAGAAAAGGCACGCTATCTTATGGCTGAAAGAGATCTTTCTAAAGCTTTATGGGAAGATGCTGTTCGAACGGCGGTATACCTAAAGAAAAGATGTCCACACCGTGCCTTAAATAATAAAACTCCCTACGAGTTGTGGAATGGTTGCAAACCAGACCTAGGTAATCTTAGAGTTTTTGGGTGTAGAACTCTTATACATATACCTTCTTGTCACCGTAAGAAATTGGATGTTAAAGCTGATGAAACTGTATTTGATTTGTAGGCTATACAGAAGATCCTAATAGTTATCTCTTTTTGAAATTCATCTTGTCCTAGAACCTTACAAAAGTCTAGAGACGTTACATTTTTGAAGATTGTTTTTCTACTTTAAATAATAGAAATGTCAACAATACTAAGACTTCTACTGAACCTTTAGTACTGTCTAATAGTCTGCTTATACAGGAAGAAAATAGTACAGTTCAAGAGTTTTTTGATCAAATTCCAGTGGTCACTGTTGAACCAGCTTCAGGCCATACTGTTGTCACTGAAGATCAGACCGCTGAAACTGATCAATTTTTCGAAGCAGTTTAGGAAGCAGTACTTTCTACTAGTCAAAATGATGGTCAACGTAGATATCCATCAAGAGATCGGAAACCTCCTAATTACTTCTCATACCAAGTGTCTAGTCAAGCGTCTAATGAGTCTAAAACTTATAATGAGGCTACATTGGCTGATGATGTTGACAAGTGGCAGATGGCAATGAGAGATGAATATAATTCATTGATTTTTTTTTTGATTGATTGCAGACATGGAAATTGGTTGACAGAGAAAACAAGAAAGTTATACCATTTAAATGGGTCTATAAGTTAAATAAAGATCCAGCAGGAAATGTTGTGAAGTACAAAGCAAGATTAGTTGCTAAGGGATTCACCCAGACGCCAGGTGTAGACTATTTTGAGACATTTTCTCCTGTCGTGCGGCACTCCTCTTTACGTACTCTACTGGCTCTCACAGCCGAATTGGGTTTGAAGATGCGTCACTTGGACGTTAACACTGCATTTTTAAATGGAGATCTGCTATAGAAAGTCTACATGGAGCAACCTCAAGGTTTTAAAGTAAAAGGTATGGAGAACAAAATGTCTCTTACAAAAATCCTTGTATGGACTTAAACAAGCTCCACGTGTCTGGAATATAAAGTTAGATGCAACTTTATCATCTTTTGGTTTTGTGAAAACTCCATCTGAACCATGTGGGTATACCAAACTTTTTAGAAAAGAGTTGGTTACAGTTGCAGTCTTTGTCGATGACATAATTTTTTTACAGTAATGACAAGATGTTTGACATCATTGATATATAGTATATTACTTACACTAGATTAGTAATTACCGCGCCAATGCGTTGCCACTGGACATATGACTACAGCCATATACGTAGCTAACGTCAGTTCAGTGCTCTGTGTGACGCCAACCGAAGTTAACCGAGTGTTACACCGCATTATATTGTAGTCTTTGAGTGACACACAACAAAAAATTGCCGCCAAAATAGGTAAATGCGTAGTGAAAGAGTGCGATTCAAGGTCACAATAACATAATAAATTAATCGGAATTATTTTCCACATGTAAGTTTATTATTTCTGTGTTTATATCGACGTAAAAACGCAATAAAAATAAATAAAATGTAGAATTGTGTAAATTAGGTTCAGTTTTACCACTAAAAACTTTGATCTAGTTTCCCACATTTGTGGGAGATTTTAATTTATTGAATAAGTGATTTAAAATATTTTATAAAACATATAAACGTGTGACAATGTGTAACAAAAAATAACATTTTAACATAAAAATAATTGTTTTTAAATATTTAAATACATAATTCAAAAATTTTAAAATAACGTTTAACGTTTTTTTTAGCGTTTTTTATGGCTTAAAAAGTTGGGTAAAATTTCGCATGGCTAGGCAACCCCATCCTGCCATTGCATGTTTATATTGCGGTCTTTGTCTAATCTAAGCGACGGTGTTATTCGGGAAAAGGCTAGGCAAATGATGATGATGAATGATGGTGTTATTCTTGCGACTTGTGTAAGTGAGACAGATATATGTTTACTTTTAAATGTGTAGTGATTTCAAAGCTACTCGTCGCGTTTAAATAGTGGTTACAATTTTTTTGACACATTTTAATGAGGTTTGCTTCTCTAGTTATTTAATTCAATGTTTGACATCGTTAAAAATGACTTGCAAAAATATTTTTTTATAAAAGATTTGGGCTATTTAAACTATTGTCTTGGTTTAAATATAACAAGAAAAAATAATGAAATAAAAGTGCATCAGAAAAATTATATATATAAACTTTTACAAAAGTTTGGAATGGAGAATTGTAAACTTTTACAACTCCAATATCTGGAAAACTAGAGGTCAGTACCAGCATTGATAGTGATCAAGATCATAAACTAGAAGCATATTATCCCTATCGAGAATTAATTGGTTGCCTCATGTTCCTGAGTGTTAATACTCGTCCAGACATCGCATACGCGACTAGTTACCTGAGTCATTTAATACTCGGTACAACAAGACTCACTGGTTATCCGCGAAGAGAGTCTTACAATATCTAAAAGGCACTTTAGATTACTCGATTTGTTATAGAAAATCAAGTATGCTCCTTGTAGGAGTTTGCGATGCCGATTGGGCAAACTGAGATATAGATCGCCGTTCTTTTACGGGTTACTGTTTTAAATTAGCAGGCAGCCCGGTTTACCCGGCCCGAGTACGAGTATATGGCAATAACTGAAGCTACGAAGGAAGCGATTTATTTAAGGAGGTTTATCACTGAATTAATTTCAGATCCTATGGCAAAAGTTATTACCTAATACCGATATGTTACCTGGTACCGGTATGTACCGATAGTCAGAGTGCACAGAGTTTGGCCTTAAATCCGATACACCACCAATCACCATAGGACGAAACATATAGATACCAGATCACTTTATTAAAGAAAAGATTAGTGGTAATTCGGTAAACTTAAAATATATCAAATCAAGTGGTATGCCCGCTGACATCTTAATTAAACGATTGCAGCGTGTGGCACATGGTAGATGTGTACTAGGCTTAGGTTTAGTGTAAATATATTTTTACACGTTTAAAAAACAGTATGAAAATGTACCTATATTAAGTACTGAAGGTACTTAATATAGGTACACTGTTTTCTTTTAATTGGTATATTTTGAGTCCATTTTTTTTTAAATATGTTATTTATTCGTGAGAATTTTGATTATGGGGGCTTGTTGTAATAATACTGGCTTTATAATGTCCTTATAATGTATTCAGAGTTCTTCTAGGTTACTTGACACTTCAATAAAATAAAAACTTGATGAAACACATCTTTTCTTTTCAAATACAAAATTACAACAAGAATAAGCCATTTATTTATCCTTATATGATTATTTAGGATGTTATAATTCTACTTAACTTAAAAGGATTAGGGTAACATCATGTCGGTTGCCGAATTCATTGCCACATTCCCCATAATCTACAATAATTAAGAACCCTTTTGCCAAGCTAATAAGTTTGAAAAACAATAAGTTGACTGAAATACAGACAACCTGACAAATCCAGGATTAAAACATTTTACTGTAAATCTCTGAAATTAATGAAATTGATAAAATAAGTAATAGTATTAGCAATAGTAAGCGATTACGCCGAATCAACGGAATCCAAATCTGTATTTTATTAAATGGTTTGATCCAACAAATAATTAATTTTCAATTTTACCTAATGATATCAGCTTTTGTCATTGCGCTCCATTATTTGCTATAAAAACCGATTTTCGTCCCAGTGAATTTAACCCGTAATCTGCAATATGGTTTCGCCCTCGTATATTAATGGTTGCCCGTATCTACGTAAGTGCATATAAATGGTAATGTCATAAAATTTAAAGCAGGAACGGGTGAGTGCAGATTGGCGTACTTAGAATTAGAGCATTTACGAATTAAGCTGCTCTGTTCAAATAATGGGATATCTAACCTACACGCCGTCACATACTATATAGATTTGGCTAAAAAATTGTTTGAGACAATCCTATTTGCCTCTAGTCAGCGCCTTAATGACATGCTCTAAAATCTAAATGTATGTTATAACACGTTAATTAGATATTTTAATTTGTTGTCAGCGCCTTAATGACATGCTCTAAATGTATGTTATAACAAGTTAATTAGATATTTTAATTTGTTGCAGCTATTCAATTTCATCCTGTATTATTGACCAAATCAAAGTCGCTCTTTTATATTCTTAGGGTTCTATAGTCAACAAGGAACCTTTTTAGTTTCACTATGTCCGTCCGTCTATCTGTCTGTCTGTCTGTCCACCGCTTAGCTCAGAGACTTTAGAGTGCTACCAGAAAGCTGTAATTTGGAATGCCACTTTGTCGTAAACTTGGTAAAACTAAATCTTGAAAAAAAAAATCTTCCATTGTTTTCTCGTCTATCCTATATTGTGCATTGGATAGGTTGATCAGACTTATTGCAGGTGTATGAAAACCTTTTTCGATTTAGGGATCCGTTTAAGAAATATTAAGATTTAAAGCGCTAAAATGCTTGTTAGAGTTAATTGTAAAATATTTACCTACCTAATATTGCCATCATACAACATGCATTTGTGATGCATGAAGAAGCCTCTTCGTGTAGCGCGGTTAGTGCCGCCAGTTGCTTAACTGAAAAGAGCGCTCAGCGCATCTTGGACAGTCACATCCATCAACACCTTATTTGACTGGCCAATTATTCTCTTTCGGTGGTAGGGCTAACGCCCGCCTGGTTTCAATTCCACCGGAGTCCGGCGTCAAGCAGCCTGTTGGAGTTCCAGTGCCTCAGGCATCTTCTGGGCACGCTTGTTTCATCATAGACCTCATTCATCGCTTACCATCAGGTGTGATCGAGGTCAAGAGCTGAGTTTTTTTATTACATTCAGTAATAAAAAAAAACAAAAAAAACAATTGGGCACTCACCCAGACTCCTGGCTGCTATTGACAAATTCCAGATGGAAATACCCAATAACCCTTTGCATGACCAAGGATTTGTACCTAGGACCTCATGACCATTAGGCCAACGGAATCTTCATAATTATTTAAGTTCATACTACGTTCTGCTTTTTTTTTTGCGTTTTGTTTTTTTTGCAGCAATTTATTATCTGTAACGTAGGTATGCTCAAGATCTGACTACTACTAATAGACCTATCTGACTACTAATGGTGTGTTCCGCAACTACCCGGCAGATCTTGAGCAATGGGTTTCATTGTGACAGTTCAACAACATTCATTCCGTTATTTACGTAGTTGAACAGACACATTTTTTGAACATAAGAAGCAATGGATTAGCAAATCCTTCAAAATGATTCACATTGAGATTGATAGTGTGTTACGTAACTAGAGTGCTATAGTATAAAGTAGGAATGTAATAAACTATCACTGCTCAATTATTTGCGCCGTCTTTGGAATAAAAAAGAATGGCTCTTTGCCAAGAGTCGAAGAGCTCTAAACGATTTATTCCTTCCTTAACTCTTAATGTACGCTCGGCTACACATCAAGTTTTATAAACCAGTATAAGCTGACTTCTGATTGTACGAAAAACCAATGCGAGGTCAGCTAAAACTGGAAATGTATAGCTTAATGTGTTGCCGAGTGTACTTAATCTTCTTGGCATTAACAACATGGCACCATTTAACTGGTAGTTCTATTAGGTACCTACAGGTTCGTGGCTAAATAATTACAGCCGCACGGATCGATGGAAGGTTAAGTTATGTTTGCCGAGGTCGGTTCGTGGATAGGTGATCATCAGTGGTCGGAGTAGGTAGAGCTGTTTGGGTGAATGACCGCAAACATTGATGTTAACATGGATATGCCTCTGAAATCCCGGGATTTTGAAATTGTCGATTGATTTAAGTGAGTTAATATGGGTAAGTGGGCAGTTATGAGCAGGTAGTAGGTGAGCACCCAAACAGTATATACTTACTTATATATACACACACAGGAATCCTGGAATGTTGTTAGAGGTAGCTTCGTGAAATATGAATTAATTAAGTAAAACTGTTAGAAACAATACTGAATATACTTTATTGCTCAAGGAAATATTAAATGCCTACACAATAAAGAATAAAAAAGGATGTAAAGAGTTTTATAATTTTTTTTTTATTTAAACAGAGAGAAAAATGTTTATTGATCACATTATTAATTACCTATACATAAGTACTATTTTTCTTGTAGTTAATATTTAGAAAATGTTTTCTGTCTTTCTCTAACAAAGCAATTTATCTCTCTTTTATTTTTATATGTTTATGCTCCATGTTGCCAACCCGTCGTACGCGCTGTTTTCGTCGCTTATTTTTTATCTCTTTCTGTCTTAAAACGTCTAAAGTATTAGCTATCTCACTTACACAGATACAGGTACAGTACAGCGGGCGGAGAATTCCCGGGATTCCGGGAAATATTTGGCATATCCATGTTATGTCCGCATGTCGCAAGTAGCAAAAACAGCTCTACCTACTCCGACCACTGGTGATCATCCATTACATGATATCGAGACCCCTCCCTCCATGCCGTAGAAAGCACGTTTAACCATTGGTCCCGGATGCCTTTGTACGTAGATCTTTTACAGTGGTCACGGGTAGTCAGAAGTCCGAAAGTCTGACATATAAGTAGTTATAGGTATCGTGTTATCCAGTAACTGGGTGATGGAGGTCAGATAGGCAGTCGCTCCATATAAAATACTGGTTAGCTGCTTCCGGTTAGACTGGAAGCCGACCCTCACATTGGTAGAAGCTATTAGCTGTACCTATACTTTAACCATTAGGTATTCTATACAGGGTTATTGGTACCTAAAACATTAACAACCTCATAAGAGGTCATTGTACTCATCACTGTGAACAACTTTTACTATGGGACCAAACATAATATAAAACCAACGAATTATCTCCATGATTTGTATGTATGGCATTGATTCTGTAGGGTACAGACGCCAGCACATCAAGCTACTACAATCTGTCAAATTTCTTTAATAGATTTTCAACTTAATCGTTAAAGCATAAGGTTCAAAGTTGATTGGGAAAATATGACAGTTTCGGGTAGCTTGATGTGCTGGCGTCTGTACATACCATTACCATAGTTTATTGAACAACACAAATTATTTTAATCTGTATGTGATTTCCATGGTGATTCAGCTTATTGACGAAAACGTCAGACTTAGAAAAAATATTTTTTAGTTTCTTAAAAGTTTATTTTAATTTGTATTGATTAACTGGACTATTGTGACCGTGTGTGTGCGAATTTGAATCCTACCAATTCTCCTTCTGATTGTTTTCCTTTACATTACTAGAATTCCTTTACCGCCTGGAATCTATGAAAACATTACCTGTGCCAGTAAGGTTACACTTGTCAGTGCTCAGTTGAAAATTGAATTGAATGTGACACTTGATTGACGTTCACATTTCACAATGACAATAATGACATCCAACCGAAAAGCGTTGCCAAAATCAATAATTACTGTGGGTCGCAATTTATTTTTTAAATAATAATTATTAATAAATATAATAATTAAGGAAGGATGTGTATAAAAAAAAATACAGTCTCCTTAATTTTTGTACTTTCATAAAAATATAATCTCTTCCCTGTTCACAGCAGCTACGAATAAAAGCTCAGCCTCCACACAAAAACCTAACATGATTGTCCTTTCTTGTCCCCCCGACCCACCCGGTCGCAACTCATCGCCTGCCCGCGCTATTACTTCGTTTTTGCTTAGCGTTCTTTCTGACTTTTTTTATTTTTGCTCGGCTCCTAAGGGTCATAGCGTGATGTTAAATATCCTATAGCCTTTCCCAAGAATTAGGCTATCAAATACAAAATGATTTTTTCCATTCCGACTGTTAGTTCCAGAGATTACCCCTACATACAAACTTACAAACTTTACCTCTTTATAATCTATATAAATAAAAGAAAGTCGTGTCAGTTACACTATTTATAACTTAAGAACGGCTGAACCGATTTGGCTGAAAATTGGTGGGGAAGTAGCTTAGAAGCAGGAGTAGGTTAGGAGTAGGGTAGAAGTAGGGTAGGAGCCTACTCCTACCCTACCCGTACTCGTACCCTAGTACGACTAGTGTAGAAGTATGGTAGGAGTAGGGTAGGAGTAGAGTAGGAGTAGTGTAGGAGTAGGGTAGGAGTACGGTAGGGGTAGGGTAGGGTAAGGGGTAGGACACCACGCGATCCAAGTAACGCCGGGCAGCTAGAAATAATTTATAATGGCAAAACAACTTTTGCCGGGCTCAGCTAGTATTAGTATAAAAAAGTCGAGTTTGTTGCACCATTTATAACTCAAGAACGGCTGGGCTGATTTTTATGATCTTTGATTTGTTGGATTGGCTCCGCCCCGAATAGCAGAATAACTATTAAAACATGGAAAAATTTCACGAAAAAAACAAATAATGAAGAGAATTAATTTTCTCATACATTCGTTCTTATTGATTCTGAGGTTCGTACGAAGTTCGCCGGGTCAGCCAGTTTTGGAATAAAACACACCAATGGGAAACTCTCTGGTCTATGGTCTTCATAAAGCTCATTTCAGACTACGCTATAATATTATGTCTTTAAGTACCTATGAAATTGCCGTTTTGTATGAAAAAATTTAAACGAATTTTTTTCATGTATTTTTTATTTGTATTAATCGAAGTAATCACCCATGCAATCAATGCATCTTTGCCAACGCAGTGGCAGTTTATTGATGCCCTTCTTAAAGAAATCAGCTGGACGGGAGGTAACAAATTCTTCAAAGGCATTTTGTACTGCCTCTCGGGTATTGAATTTTTTTCCCGCAAAGAAGTTATCCAAATTCTGGAAAAAGTAGTAGTCTTTAGGCGCAAGGTCTGGTGAGTAGGGCGGATGACGGAGAGCTTCCAACCCCAGTTCTTGCAACTTGGAGACCGTCTGCTGTGCAGTATGAGGTCGTGCGTTGTCGTGCAGGAGCAGCGGAGACAAGCGATTGACCAATGCTGGTTGGAGATGTGCCAGCTTCTCCATCATTGTGTTCAATTCTTCACAGTACACATCTGCAGTAATGCTTACCCCGTTTGGTAAGAAGCTGTGATGAATCACACCGGTGCTAGACCACCAAACGGTGACCATCACTTTTCCAGGGGTAAGTTTTCGTTTAGGGCAATGTTTAGGTGCTGAACCAGGCCAACCAACTTGTTGAGCACTTGCGGTTATCAAACAGAATCCATTTTTCATCGCAGGTAACAATGCGGTTCAAAATTCCTTCATTTGTGTGTCTGTTGAGCAGTGCAAGGCACATCTCGACGCGTACTTCGCGCTGGCGATCATTGAGTTCGTGGGGCACCCATTTGTGAAGCTTTTTTACCTTGCCAATTTGACGCAAATGGACCAATATTGTTTTGACGCTAACGTCGATTAGCAGCATCGACGTTAGCGTCAAAACAATATTGGTCCATATGCGTCAAATTGTCAAAATTCAGCCGTAGATTGTGTATCATCAGCTTCCACAATCACCTTTAATTCGTCATTGTCGACCAAAGTCTTCGGACGACCGCGAGGTTCATTTTTCAGGTCGAAATTTCCAGAACTGAAGCGAGCAAACAAATAACAGGTGGTGCGTTGGTTTGTAGTGTTAGCTCCGTAAACGTCGTTGATGTTGCGTGCCGCTTGTGCCGCGATGCTGCCACGACGGTACTCATATTCCATAATTACTCGAATTTTTAACGTATCCATGATGACGAAAAAGATTGAAATGTGATGAAAATGTAACACTAATCAATAAACAAACGACTACTTTTGGAAAAAAAATGCATGTTTTTAAAATAAAATTAATTTGAAATTAGAATTCTTGGCCAAACAATAGTAGATTTTACAACAAGTGCACAAAACAAACCATTCTTATCCGAGACTTTTAGACTTTGCTTAAAATGGTTTTGTGGACGAGTTATAAACTCTGCTTTTCACTTCAATTGCGAGGAAATAAAACAGTAGTATAACATAACATTTCTTTAATTAAAATTCAAAGTAAAATTAGAACAGTTTTGAATACTAAAGGAAATTGTTTTTCCCGGCATATTAACGGTATTTTTCTGAATTTGTGAAGACGACATATTGTGAGAAGATGGCATATTATGAGAACATGGCTCTGACGACAACAAGGAATCTCTGGATGTAGAAGGGACGGGCTCGCTTGGGATTAAATTAATGGCTTCTGTTATACGGTCGGTAATCTTGCTTTTGTTCTGTACGGATTCTTCAATGTATTCCTCAGCAACCTGATCAGACTTCCACCCGCCATGTCTTTTCAGTATTGTTAAGTTTGCTCCCGAATCTGCTAGAAGGGTTGCTGAGGTCCGGCGGAAGCAATAACCCGTGTAATTTTCGGGATTTTCTAATTTTAGAAAAGATGCGATCTGTTTGGGAAAGGTTGCAAATTTATTGCGTCCTATAACTTGCTTAGTGCACTTCCCATTTTGATAATTGAGGAAAAATTTATTAGTCGACACGTTTTGAGGACGTAGAGCTTGGTAATTTTTAACTATTTTTAGGTAATCTCCTTTGACAACAAATGTTCGCTCCCGTTTGTATTTTGTGTCGGGTAAAAAGCGTGTCCGTCTTTACGTCATTTACGGTAATGTTCGCAAGTTCAATGCCTCGGCACGCACCGCTTATACCAAATATAAGTGCCACCTAAAACAAAATTAATAACTTTTATACACTTTAGAACAAAAGAGCAATAGGTATATGAGCAATAAAATATGAAAGAAATGTGTATTACGTACTTTTGTGGCCAAATATGTTTCATCTGGAGCGGTATTTAAGAAGGTTTCCACTTAATTAGCTGAAAGGACCTTGCTTTTCTTGCTTTTGTGCCCACTTGAAAGCCTCTTCAACAAAGATGTAAGCTTCGAATAATTTTGTATATTAACATTGTCCTTCATTTGTAATGTTGCTTTCAGCATGGAATATATACTCCACAGTGTAGACGGCTGAAGTTTTTTGGATAATTAATCAAAATAACTCAAAAGAACACTTTCCGAGAAAGTAGTTACTAGTTTTCTTTTTTCTCCAATTTACAAAATTATCGTAAACTTTGAGATATTTTTCCCGAGACTTTGGCGGTAATATCTGTTGCACAACTCTCTGTGCATTCATTTCCATAAGCATATTAGGAGAGACTGTTAAATCCTCTTCTTCACTGGACATTTTTAACAATTTTAGCAAATTGAAGAAATTAATAAATGCACGAAAAAAGAACAAGAGCTGTTTCCCGCCGCTTTATGTTTTTTTAAATCTTACGACATTGATATTAGGCTGCAGACCTATACAGCCTACTATGAAATTAATTTCGTAATAATAATTTTCTTAAATCAACTAACCTACCGTACTTGAATTAAAATTTTAATATCTATTATATCTTAAAAAACTCATAAGACAAATAAAGCAAATATTATATAATAACAAATTCTATCTATGAACTTCTTATTGCATTTGGCTGTATGGCTCATTTTCTTTGCCTTAATATAATACATTTATGAGTAGATACGTTAATGCCCTTGTGCACAAAATTCGATTTTGTGCAGCCTATACCCTGCACAAAGAAGCACTTTCAGAGCATGAGAAGTGAAAAAATTATTTTGATTTGAAATGGCCAGTACTGCAGAACGGCAATTTCATAGGTAAAGACCTATTATAATAGCTTATAGCATATAGTTTATAGCACAACAATATCGCTCGCCATACATTTAAATAATATATAGTATAGCAAAGTGTGAACGTGTTCTAAATAAATGTATGGCGAGCGATATTGCTGTGTTATAAACTATATGCTATTATAATAATAGCGTAGTCTGAAATGAGCTTAATAAAAAAGTACCTGGGACCAAATCACGAGTATTTTTCATGTAGATAGGTACAAGCTAAATAAATCTTTTATTTCTATTTTGTTTACACGTCACCCTGCACAAAACACCCATTATCTGGCTCCATAAAAACACCCTTTGATGGGATAAAAGCGTTAAAAATCACGTCCCTTTATCGTAAAAAGAAAATGGCGGCTAAGTGTTTTTTATTTCAGTCTGTAATGGCGTCTGACATCAGGGAATAAGCGTTTAACTCTGGAGCACGTGAAATGTGGCTGTCACACAGTATTATTTAAACGGTTTTCTCTGAGGTTTGTGAATTATTTAAAAGATGAGGCTTTCTGCAATACCTACCTAATACCTACTTAAAAGATTCATCTGGTACTTATCCAGAATGTGAGGTAAGTATATTATGATAAGATGGATATTTTCTTTAAGGAAGTCGAATTTAACTTTTACGTGACTTTGCGCAAAATGACCTAGTTATCACAGTTTTTATATCTTTTTATTTGCTCTTTTTCTTTTCATTTTGTCTGACTCGCAATGGCGGGTCTTAATACATAGTATTTTTTATTAAGTTTTAGTGTTGTTACTATTAGATGTCAATACGCAACTTGTCTGTAAAGTTTCGCCAATTAATTTTAAAATATTTTTTTTAAAAAGACACTATTTTCAAATAAATATTCTTATTTATTGTACAAAAAAAAAATAGAAGTATAATGTTAAAAGTATATACAGACGCCAGCACTACTACTCAAGCTACTACAATCTGTCAAATGTCTTTAATAGATTTTCAACTATATCACTAAAACATAAGGTTCAAAGTTGATTGGGAAAATTAGACAGTTTCGTGTAGCTTGATGTGCTGGCGTCTGTACACACGACGACAATCATGCGATATATTTCCAGTTTTAGCTGAATTGCATTGTATAGGCTTTTCGTACAATGAGAAGTCTGCTTATACTGGAAATGTATTGCTTGTTAAGTTGTCGTGCGTATAAAGGTTGGCTTAACCCAAAATATGTACGATATTACAACAGTTGCTCTTGTAGGAACTTCTCTAGCGCGTGGTAAAAATGCGGCCTCACGCCGACCAAGCCGTGATCTTCGTCTGTGTAGCTCTGAAAACAAAATAATGATATTAAAATATATGACAAATATATCAAAGAGGTTTACATGTAGGTAAAGTCTGTTTCACGAAAGAAGTCTCGTAGAAATGGCGCCACTGTCGTCGACGGAATCCTAAATATTGATTGATTTATGTATCTCGCCATCTTAATAGAGGCACTGGGTAATTAAATGAACAACCTTAAATAGAGAGAAGTGTCTGAGGTAGGAGGGTGGTGTAGGAGTGTTGCTAACTATATAATAATTATTAGTTCCACTTATTGCCGCGGGACTTCTTTCTTGAAACGGACTCTACCTGAAATATTCTGTTTCAACTAGCTTCTGTCCGTAACTTCATCCGCGTTGGCGCGTTCGCGTTCTTGTTTTAATATAAAGTATATCCTATCGTATCGCATCGCCTGCCCGCTATACTACCTCGTTTTCGCTTAGCGTTCTGTCTAACTTTTTTAATCTGCTCGGCTTCTAAGGGTTGTAGTTTACATTTCTCAAGAATTGGACTCATTCGTCGTTTCAGCCGATAGACGTCCACTGCTGGACACAGGCCTCCCCCAATTTTGGGAGGGTTTGCCATAATCGCCACGCTTGGCAGGCGGGTTGGCGATCGCAGTATGGTATGGTGGTGGAATACATAGAGAACGCTGCTGCCCATTCTCCGGTATTATCCTTAGTCGCCTTTTACGACACCCACGGGAAGTAAGGGGTGGTGGTATTCTTTAAGTCCGGCACCACACAGACTTTGGACTATCAAATGCAAATACTACAAAAATACTATTTATATACAAATACTATAATACTAAACACTATATACTAAATACTATACTATAATACTAAATACTATATAGAATACTTGTAAAAAACTATGGTAGTTTCAGAAATAAGCGCGTTCAAACAAACAAACTATTCATTCAGCTTTTAGATATACCCGGTTTGTGAATTGAGAATTTGAAGTTAAAAAGTTGTCAAACTCTACTTTAGCATTCACTAAGGAAGCACTTTAAATGTAGCCTGAGGAATTAAAAATTCTTACGTTTATTTGCAAAGAAATTTTGAATTTCACGGGCTTTCGATATGACCTCTCAAGTTCCGCTAATGAAACACAATTGATTTTCTATTGTATCGTACTACATACGGCACGCGCAGGGCTTGACGTGTTAAGTACCTAATAGAGTTTGATAAGTTCTCTCTGCAACTATAAATTTTCAACTCAAAAACCATGAGTAATTAAAAATAATTCAGTTTCGCTAAAAGATGATTTTCGTGAGTTCTCACCAGCTGAATATTCTGCTAAGCTAAGGACTCGTAAGTAAGGGTACAGGTAGACCGAGAAATGGGATATTTTAAAACTTTTGCATGTAATCAAGATGCAAAACTGTATCATGTTTACAGACACTACAGATATTGTGTGTGTAAATACCATCAAAATTGTTGAACCCGCACACCCACAAATACATGTAGATACACCTAGATAACGCAAGCCGAAGCCGACCCCAACATAGTTGGGAAAAGGCTAGGCAGATGATGATGATGACACCTAGATAACGCAAGAGCAACTACTTCGCGTCTCCAGCTTACGTACAAAAATCTTAAGCCGTCACTTTTTTATACTTTTATCTACTTATATCTGTGCTCACCAAAATTGACTCAAATTGAAGAAACAAATGCTTCAGTTACACTTAAGGGCTACCTTCACAATACCTGCTGTATATCAAGCTAAAGCGGCGATCCCAAGGGCACTCTGCTGAGCCAGCGAATGTTCTAGAGCCCATTAATTATATAAACGATCGGATATTTCCTCGCACATTACTTCTCAATGTTGAGTGGCCTACCTTATTGCTTTGGGTATGTGCGTTCTCTTAATTTTATAAGACAGGGGTTAAATGGGTAGGCGATTTATTATGCGGTAGTTTCCGTAATCCGTATTGTATTTACGTCGACCCGTAATCGCGGTTTTTGAGAATGTTTGAACTACTTTTTTTGTTTGTTTTAAGTGTATTTCAGCAATTATTTTTATGTGGTTACTACTTAATACCTCACGTTTTGTCATTTTGTTTAGTAATTTCGTTATTATAAACTGACGGGCTGATAGGTCTTCGTAATTAATTTCCCAGTTTGGCCACCATTCTGCTATCTCTTCCAGCAATCGTTCCTTTAGCCAGGATCATCATCATCATTTCAGCCGAAAGACGTCCACTGCTGGATAAAGGCTTCCGCCCATGCGCCGGCACTTCAGCCGGTTTTGTGCTAGATGAGTTCAGCGGATACCTGCGGCGTTCACAAGGCCATCGGTCCGCCTTGTGGATCTTTCAATCTGGATTCAGTCTTACAAAAGGACGAAACCTACTCCTTGGCCTCAAATTTGAGCCAGATTTGAATTAATACTTGAACTTACCATCTGGGTAAATTGGACATTTTGCCTCTGCAGCATCCGTGACAGTGACATAGCGTGCTGGTAGTGCACGTTATCGTCTGCGGTACCGTGGATCAAGAAGTAGCTCTTGTCACGAAGAGACTCCGTCTGAAAACAATTGAACAAATCATTGAAGGACTACTAGTACATTTTTCAATGAAAATTTTCCTTAGTCAGCATTTGAAAACACTGCCTGGTGGAGCATCAATACTTCGTTAGTTTTAATACTTCGTTTTTTATTATCTATTTGTATTTCCTGTGCGTGTCCCAAATAAAATATTTTTTATTATTTCTTGGTGTAAATTGATAGGTTCCCTATCCATTTGCATAAAATTTTAAGACCTAATATAACTTAGCATAATTTTGTTTGGCACAATTATATTTTCGCATAATATATTTACGCATAACAGCTTACGCATAATTTTTTTAAGCATAATTTCTCTAACCATAATAATGATTAAGCATAATATTCTAAAGCATAAATTTATTAAGCATAAAGTTCTAAAGCATAACTTTTTTAAGCATAATATCCTAAAGCATAAATTTGCCCGAAGAGGATATACCAATTTATTTCGACGATTGGAAAAAAACCATATCTCCTGAATCAGGTAATATATAACATATTAATATAATATAACGTATTGAACAATTTTGTAGGTTTTTTTTCGCTGTAGGAAACATGAAGCAAGCAAGCATACAGCATGCAAGCAAGCATACAGCAAGCATACAGCATGCAAGCAAGCATGCAAGCAAGCATGCAGCATGCAAGCAAGCATGCATCATGCAAGCAAGCATGCAGCATGCAAGCAAGCATGCAGCATGCAGCATTCAAGCGAGCATGCAACATGTAGCAGGCAGGGTTTCTGTCACGGCTCCGGCGCTGCGGGCCTCCGGCGGCCCCACGCGCCTACGCGATTTTAAATTACACTCTAGGGGTAGGACAAACAAGACTACGTGGAGTCGGTTTTGCAGCAATTCGGTTCTGTCACTAACTTTTGTTGCACAGCATATTAAATTTAATTAATTGTATGCCTAAATATTATTATGCTAATAGTCATTAGGCCTACTAACGTTATGCGAATCAAATTTATGCCAAAACAAATTAGTCTTTAAGATGATTATGCCAACATAAAATGTATGCGTAAAAAAATTATGCCGAAGTATTATTATGCCAAAACAAATTGTGCCAAAATCGTTATGCTGAAGTATATTAGGACAAAGAACATTATGCGAAAAGAAGGGATCCCAAATTGATACGGAGCATACACACAGTTTCTGCTTTGATACTTTGAAGTTGCGAAATTCTACTTTAGCATATTAATAATAAGGTGATTCCTTCAAAATAGCCTGCGAAATTCAAAATGACTTACGTTATTTGCAAAGTTTTTTTTTATTTTCACTGGTTCCTGACGCTAGAGTTTGTAAAATTCTCAAGTTCTGGCTCTCAATTCACAAACCGGGTGTAAGATTCAGATCAGAATTAAAATGCCATAACTTCCTAGTATCATAGTTGAATTAACATGGAAGAAACCAGTCGATTTATTTTAGTCCTGCAAAAAGACCGTACAGAAAACAAACGTATTAATATGAAACTTACCACTTCTTCAGTAAGAAGTGATGACGCTGCGTAAGCAGCTGCGTTTTCCGTCGGCAGGCCCATGTAACGTTCAGTGTAGATTGTGTCTGAAAACAAACAATCATGTTTTACACTACTTTAAAGAATGAGTTTACACATACATAATCTCAAACCTTTTTCCCGTGGGGTTATTATAGAACGCTACCTACTACGATCCTTTCAAACTCCTTTTATTTTGTTTACGTTCATACATGGTCGTACACACACGCTGGTTAAGTACCGCGAACTTGACCTCTTTGAGCAACATCACCAATTAGGTATTACATTGTATTTATGTCCTCTGTTGAAGATTCTCCATGATCAGTCGTATATATAAATGCACTAAAGGTTACTCAAATACTTTAACACATCTTGGGAAGTCCAGCCGTCCATCAACTACTGACTGGCACATCTTCAAATTAGGGAAATAAAAATCTTATGAGAGAAGACATATTTATTGTAAAGATGCTGCTTATCTGACAAGACGACAAGAGAAGAACACTATTGGTGACTGGTTCAAAGACCTTACCGTAGAACTTCCAGTCGGTAACAGGAGCGACAGCGGCCGCGCACTTAAAGACGTCTCCACCCTCAGCGAGCGCCTTAGTTGCCACATACCCGCCATATGACCAGCCCCAGATACATGTGCGTGTACCGTCTATCCAGGATAGATTATCTTGCAAGTATCTGGGAAAAGAAGTAGGAGGTTTTGGGAATATTGTAAGTATCTAGTGGTAAATCTCTGGAGCATAAAGTTTGCTTCAGTAGAAACCCATTCTTATTGTATATTTTTTTCTGTTTCAGTTTGAAGGGTAAGGGTGCCGAAGAAATCAATTAATAAATTCACCAACCATGTCTCTGAGGTTGGCAATTCCATACGTGTTGCTGGCGATAGATGACATAATAACATTTTAAACTTCAACAAAACCAATAATAAAAAATACTCTTTTCTGAAGATCCTTAATTATGATTTTTGATTGAAACAGTTAAGTGTGACACCTGACGACAGTCCTATTTTAGTCAAGGCTTCATTTCTTTGTAACTTGCCTCGGTACAAACTAAATTTTAACTTACTTAATTATGATTTTTGATTGAAACAGTTAAGTGTGCCACCTGACGACAGTCCTTTTTTAGTCAAGGCTTCATTTCTTTGTAACTTGCCTCTGTACAAACTAAATTTTAACTTACTTCGTAACAGTGATCTGATCTTCAACCTCAACAGTTCCAAGCTTCCCGTTCAAAGCGAACATGTTGTCGACTCCTTTACGTCCGGAGCCTCGTCCATCAATGTGAGCGATAGCTATACCCAAGCGGCTGACGAGATAACTGCCCCAGTCAAGCGACCATCTCTTTGTTACTAATGCCGTATCGGGTCCACCGTACCTTGAAATGGGGAATAAATGTGGATTAGAAAAAAAAGGAAGATGATTAGAAATTGGCTAATTTGATGACATTTGAGTAGTGCGCTGCCGGTTGTTTGATTTCCCTACATTTGGTGTACCTTCCTTAATTTTAGTCACTAAAATAACTAGACGGAAGTTGTTGGTGATGTGGACCTCAAAATTACAAATCAGCACCAACAATCATCCGTTGATCCTCCTCCTCCTCATTACAAAAAGACTGGTAAACCTTCAGTGTTGCTCTTTGGCGTGGTATGAACGCACTAAAGACGAGAGATACTCACACATAAACGAGCAGAGGCACATTGGTCCTGGTAGCATAGTCAGCTGGCGCCTGTATGAGTACGTCAGCGGCTGGCAGCCCCACAATGACGGGCGCGGAGACGCGGATTGTGGCGGGCAACATGCGGTTGTTGGCGACGATGTACAGCTCCGTGTTGTCGTTCCACACGCGGACCAGATCGCCGTTCTGGAACGTACATTTTTTTTTTTAAAGACGATTATTTTGAAAACCTCCTTACTAAGGACTTTCATTGATCTTCCTTCTGCTATGACTCGCCTCCTCTCTGTGATAAAAATTGGGATATATCATGCGGACCCAGTGTGGGTGGATGGACATCACGTTCGAACTTTTTTTTGTTCCAAGGCATGCCGGTTACTTCAAGATATTTTTTGCAGAGTTTGCCCGAGCTACTAGTATTCTTGAACATACTTGAGAGCACCACCATTGAGGGCAATCGGACCCAGGGTAACGTGTTCGTTGAACATAACCAGGATTTTGCCCAAGTTCATCAGGAGACCAATGCGTACAGAATAATTAACTAGGCCGTCCAGCATGTGCTGCAAGTCCTGCACCAAACGATGTCATCTGCAAATCTCAAGTGTGAGATACATCTCTCGCCGTTGATGTTAATGCCACATCCTCCAATGCGTTAGAGAACCATTTCGGGGAAATTTTTGCTGTTCGAGTTCGCTGGTCCTGAGCTTGGACGGTCATTGTCGCGTTTGCATAAAAACATCTCAGCACTTGGATGTATCGCCAGTCGACTTGGCATCGCTGCAGAGCCTCCAAAACAGACCAGGTCTCAATAGAGTCAAAGCTTTCTCATAGTTCACAAAGGCAAGACATAGGGCCGATTATACTTTTCGGACTTCTGTATAATTTATCGCACAGTGTGGATGTGGTCGATGGTGCTAAATCCTGCTCGAAACCCAGTCTGCTCCAGTGGCTGAAACTCGTCGAGTCTTCATGCTAGACTATTCGCGAAGACTCTTGAAAACAACTTGTATACGTGGCTAAGGAGTGAAATGGGTCTGTAGTTCCTTAGAAGGGTCTTATCACCCTTCTTAAAGAAAAGAACGACCACGCTCTTTCGGCACGCTTCTGGAGTTCTCCCAGAGAACAGGACAGGGTTTAGAGGTCTAAGAGCTCTTTCTGCGCAGGATCTTTCTGCGCAGGACTTCCTCCGGCTTTCAGGAGCTCGGTCGTAATCCCGTCCTCACTGGGGCTTTTCCATTTTTAAGCTGTTTAAGAGTTGCCTCGATTTTGTCTTGGCTGACTTCTTGCAGGTCTTCAGTGAAGTGGCGGGTTAGGGTGGCTCTGGAATGTATGTTGATACTCACGGTGGTGAAAATGAAGACTTGCGGCACACCAGGACCAGCACAGTTGATAGTAATTCTGTCACCAGCGTTGTTGAGGGTAGCTTCATTGAAGAGGCATTCACCTCCATCCCCCCTCTGGATGCCGCAAGTGAAGCATGTGACCGTACCAGCGCTGTTTAACGTGTAGATGTGTTGTTCCGCTGAATCTTCTACGCTTGTGGCTTTGTACCAGCTGGAAGAAAGAGACTACGTTTTACTATTGGAACAAATTAATCTGCTTTAAGCAGGGGCTTTCTTCAAATAATCGAAAAATCGGAAGTGTTTAGGAATAATATTGTGAAATGTTAGTGTACGGTCCAACCGTACATCATAATATTGTTTTATGCACATTAAGCAGTTTTGTACCGCGTGCGCAATTTACTTCATTTCCCGTTCGGTCTTCGCCGCGTGTACTCATTATCATCTTATATCGCGTGTACTCATTATTATCATATATCAATAAAATTATACTTATCAACTCTATCATACTCTATCATTTAAAGTTGTCCCGTACAGTTAGAATTAAGGATAATTTCCACCAAACCGCATCGCATCGGATCGGAAAGGATACGAATGGATGCGGCGACAGCTGATCGCGTCCGGCAGGCTGTTGACGCATACGGTCGGCTGTCAACATCATCAGTTTCTGCGCCTAGTCAAATAGTTTCATTCCTACCGTATTGACGTGTTCTAATTTGTGAAAATGGTTGAAGTTGACGTAGTATTGTTAGCTATGCATTAGAAGCAAAATAAAATAATCATAGAACACAGAAGAGGAAAAGAAAAATATGGACGACAGCCGAAAGGATTCGACCGGATACGACGACAGGCGAACGGAGCCGTACGCGCGTCGTAGCATACTTTTGGCTACGATCGCGTGTATTATTTATTTATTTATTATCGCTCAAGCTGCTGAGCGCGGCTTGGTAATATAGACTTTAAATACTGTTTAGACTCGTGACCAATAGTATTTCTATTAATCCCAATATACAGATAATTGTTATCAGTTTATTTTTCAGTTATACCTTGATGACGTTATGCCTGTACTGCTGCTAGGATCAACATTGCCGTCGAGATTTTTTTTAATGATTCACGTAAACCAGTGATAATGTTTGCCTTTTTTTTTTTTTTTTGAGGATGGGAAATCATCAAAATAAATGACTCCTCCCGCTCTGGGTGGAGCGGAAGGGAGTGTCAGACTCTTACTGACTAAAACCCACCCGTGTTCCTTCCTTAGCCCTTTATGTTCCGGGCCAGCGGTAACCCTTTCGGACAATCCCGCTGACCCGGCAGGCTTCGGCCCTAAGGGGCCCCTCCTCGATGCTGACATCTCTTTGAGGCGCGCGTGGAACACGTACGCGCCGTCCGGCACGGGCCTGGTCCTGATCGGGCGGTGAGCTACCCATTACTCTCCGCCCGCAGGCCCGCGCCTACGGTGGCCGGGAGTCGTCACGCGGCTCCCGACGCCGGGTGCGTCCCCCGCGGCGGCTGAGACGGGAGGCTCTCTCCCTGAACCATCCCGCCACCTCCTTCGCTAGCATGACTGCTTCGCAGAAGGAGGTGACTGCCTCCCACTCCCTCTCGCCCCGGACCATGGCTTGCACCAGGGTCGGACGCGAGAGGTCGCCGCCACTGCCGATCGCCTCTACGAGGACACGGCGGTGCTCCGCCCAAGCGGGGCAGACCTCCACCGTGTGCTCCACCGTGTCCTCTGGGCGATCCTGGCAATGATTCACGTAAACCAGTGATAATGTTGGCCTATTGTGTGAAGTAGGTACCTACATAATAGTAAATATTACGTACTTGTATTGAATAGTATACTTACATGACGTTAGCCGAGTTCCAGGCTAAGATCTCAAGTACTGTGTGTGCTGTGTTGACACGGTTCTGTGCGGTCCACACGGCAGTGCCAGTGGTAGGTTGTGACACTTGAACTATTTGCTTGAACAGCACTCCATCAACAAGCTGGAAATAAGTATATTGATATTTATAATATACCAACATCCATTTCTATGATAAACTAGCTTACCCTACAAACATCGTCCTGTCCTTTTAATCCATAGAAATAAAGAACTTTCAGTTTTTTCCAAAATTACGCAATTATTCTCTCCTTAAACCTAATTTGGACTGTTACGAACATTTTAAAACAAAGAATAGCCAAATCGGTCTAGCTGTTCTCAAGTGCAATGATGCCCTAACCAATGAAAAACATTTCAATTTTAGGGTTCCATAGTCAACAAGGAATCCATATACCTAGTTACGCCATGTCCGCTGAGACTTTCTACTTAATTAATTACGTTACGTATAATACGTATAATTATATTATCCAATATAGGTACGTCCGACGCACCCTGGGCAATCAGCGAGTTATCCACGCTGATTAGCTAATCCTTTCACCACGATGGTATCGACACGCTAAGAAGAAGAATTACATTACAACTACAACTTACATATTTTGCAGTTGGAATGTATGGAATAAATTCGTCCTAACTACGGAACCCTTTGTTGTGTTGTGCGTGGTCCGACACGCACGTGGCCGGACTTCTTAGACACAGTTGTAGTAAAAGGGCTCCCTTATTATTTTGTTTTGGATGAAATGCAAATTTTTACTGGTAAATATTTAATAACCTGTTGAAAGCTTCCAACTATCCCTGCACAGAGTTGAAAATATAACATCACGACATCTGTCGTTCGACCCGCGAAGTAACACTGAGCGAAAAATGTATGTAATGCTTCCGAATCGCAGTAAGATGGCGTTAGTAGTAGTTCAGTTTTATTTCCTTGAGTAACTACGTTTTTAATTTATAATAAGGGGAGTGGCCAGCAAAAGTAACATAATGTGCCTCCAAAGAGCTCAAAACGCCATCTTGAGGAATATTGTAAATTTACCATGGTTTACACGGAATGAAGAAATCCATGATTGTTAAACATAAAAGGCTTTATGCTGATCGTCACCCACCAAAATCCCCTGGCTGTTAAATTGCTGGACAGCAGTGAATCTGTAAATCGACTTAAGAGAAGTCAAGTAATATGAAGAGGTAGCGGTGGGCAATGGCCCCTGTACCTGAAACGCCACTTTATTCACGCAACAAAACTGATAATAGTCATAGTAAAAAAAAAAATTTGAATAAAAACAAAGTGTTTGGTTTTAATACTAACCTGTGGTAAAATAGTGATGAAAGCATTGCCTGCTTCGTTAAAGAACAAGGGAAGTTGGTCGATCCAGCCGTTGGGTTCAGAGTAAGAGAAGATCTGGAAATAATGCATAAATGAGTGTTTTATTTTATTCTGTTCAAAGAACTTACAGATAACTTATTACATGTTCTTAAATATATGAAATTGAAGGTTATTTACATGTTTCCGCATTTTCCATAATATATTTGTTTGATATTTGTATTTTAAAGTAAAATCCATAAGAATTTATGTATCTACCTACCTACTTTTTGGAAACTTAGGTACTATATAATTATGTAGGTGCTGCTTTTAAGAATCTCAAGCGTGCTGCCACGAAACTAGTTTTTGATTATATTAGATCTGAAGTGTTACGTAAGATAACAGATACTATGAGATTTAGATACTGTAACCGCTTGTAAAGAAGCAGATTTTATAAAAATCAACACTTTTCAATGAGCAGATTGAAAAAATACCACCAAAAAATCCCTGTCTTTACCACAATGACTTAATAGTTCAGGACTTACCACCGAGCAAGTTGTCTGTCCAGCCGTGCACAACTGGACAGTCAGCTGAGTTTGTACTCTGTTTGTCCAGACTACAGCAATTGTAGGCAAGTTTGTCACGAATTTCACAGTCTTCAGTATGGGGCTGAAATTAGTCAATGCAAGAAAATGGAGGAAATTAGATAATAAATTGGTTATAATGATAAACGTAAGTTAAAAAAAAATATGCGTTTACAAATGCCCCAAGAACCGGAACACGAACTGTTTGTAAGTCATACAAATATTTTTTCGAGCGGATATCGAACCAACAACCAATTGCTCAGCCATTAGGCCACTCTTGCCGCCAAGTTATAAGAGTTAATGTTATTTATGACGTCTAGATCTAGCCAGGCAGGTAAATAAATGAGAAAAGAACTACTAAAAAAATAAAGGCAGAAAGAAGTAAACAAAGAAAAAAGACAGCAACCTTCCTTCGATTCTCCCTTTTTCTAGATCTTAAACAATACTTACTGGTCAGCAGGAGCTGTGTAGACATTGAAGACATTGGTATTTACGTCGAGCAAGGTCACTGACACCGTGGGGTTGGCAGTACCGGACTGAAAAGAGGTAGAAGGCAACATAAGTTTTAGCCTAAAGGGAAATAGGACTGACATTTCCCAGAACTGAGCAATTTACTTCCCGTGAAAGCGGACCTTGAAACCAGGAGTGAGATACAAAACATTGAAACAATAATAATGCCCGCCCGCCTTTTCCATCCTCCATCAGGAAAGTATGGATCTCTTACCTTAGGGTATCGGATCTCATGGTGGTGCGTGTACTGGTAGTTGACAGACCCAGGAACACCGTAGTGAGGAACGTTCATCATTCTCACTCCTGTATCATCGAACGACGCGTACGCCATCCTAGAACCGTCCTTTGAGAACCATATGGCGTTGTTTGAGCTGAAGACTTCCTCTGTGAACATAAGCTATATGAAGGAATCTAGTTACATGGGAAATACATATTTGCATACCATGGATCATACACAGGTTTTTTTACAATATACACCATAAACACCAGTGTTCAAAAAAAAATATCAATAATATTTTAATTGCAACTGATAAACTTGTGACGGAAAGAACACAAACCTTCATATACCCAATCCGGGATACCATGGTAGATCACGTCTGACTGGCCAGTCGTCGTAATCTGCGAGGGAGGACTGCTCAGGTCGTTCTGATAGTAAATGTTGTTCAAATAGACGAAGGCCAGGGCAGTTCCTGAGGGACTCCACACAAAGTTCTGGAGGTAAGGTATGTCATCATTTTTTTCGGCAGTGATTCCGAAAGGACTGATGTTGACCGTGTTTCCAGAGTAGATGTTCACGGCTGCGTAGCGAGCTAGAAAACTGTGTCTGTATACCTGGAAGTAGTGGTAAAGAGTTTTTTAGGCCACCAAGTCTGGTTATTAATGCGTGATTCAATTCAAAAATAAAATTAGGTATTGAAAGCGATAAAATTATCAGAGAATGTTTTAAAAGGAAAAAATGATTTTAGTTCCATGGTAAAATTTAAACTTACTGGTTCGGCATTGTATGCCAAGATGACTTCATTACCATTGGCAGAGAACTGAATCACCCTCGATGACTGTTGCAGAACCTGTAAGACATAGAAAATGTAAGTACACAAATCACAATTTACGAAGGTGAGTAGTATCACAAGTGCGGCAGGGTTAAAGACATCTAATAAAATCTTTGAGGCAATCATTGCAATGAACTTTTGCGCCCAGGACTTCGACTTGCTTTAAGATTTTAATTTATGGGACTGAATTTCTTTAGTAATTGAAGTGAAGTGTACGAGTGGAGGAATGTCTATGTTCGTTAAAAAGTTAGTAGATTGCCGGCTTACTCCTTTGTCTATGGTGCAGTGTTTTTTTTTTCTAAAATCATGCTCACCATTCTTATCTATTTGTGTCTTCCATTGGGTAGTCAACTTGTCCGAACACAAACTTAAAAATTATTTTCAACCAACCTGTGAGGTGCTATTAGAGATGACTGGTGTGGTGCTATCAGTGTCAACATCATAGAGTATCAAGTCACCATCACTGTTCCGGAAGAACATCTCTCCTCCTGCAAGTAAACGTTATAAATTAAGAAATAAAAAAAATAAGCCCATTCCCAGGTCCCACCAAACGGGGGGCCTGCCAAAGATGCTCCTTCTGTCCTCGTAAAATCGTAGAAAATCGTCATGACATAGTGGAAATGGTGGATCGGTGGGACTATTTTTCTATATAGCGAAGACCCCGATAAAAATAACTTACGACTTTATTAAACATACCTGCTGACCATGTTGCATTGAAGGAATAAGGTGAATAGGCCCCTTCGATTAACTCCTCTAAATCTAGCGGAGCAAGTGGTTCATCAGTAACTGGTGGAGCTGCCGTAGTTGTATCTACCGGGTCTACCGGAGTTGTGGTCTCTTCAATAGAATCACTGGCAGTTGTTTGGTCTGCCGTAGTTGGATCTTCCGGAGTTGTAGGCTCTGCAGTAGAATCACTGGCAGTTGTTTGATCTGTTGTAAGCTCATCAGTAGAATCACTGGCAGTCGTTTGATCTGCAGTAGTTGGATCTCCCGGAGTTGTGGGACCTCCAGTGGATTCACTCGTTGGAGCAGCCGTAGTGGTCGTGGTTACAGTAGGCTCAGCATCGCCACCTGACAGGACAACGATCAGAGCAACAACTCCTCCAAGTACTGCCAACATCACGACGGTTCCAATTACGTACAACATTGTCTTTTTACGTGAGTTTGCGATTAGAGCCTGAAAATATACACTTGACAGTCAATAAAATCACGCGTATCCAAGATTTTTATCATAATTAGTTTTTCTGATTGAATATTCCTTTATTTCGTTTTTTTTTTGTTATTCAAAAATCCGACCACAGACGGTGTTTAAGGTATTTGATTCTATTCTAAAGTTAGTTCTCACCTGGTTATCTTGGGTCCCTAACTCCATAGTGGAGTTGCTGTTCTGAGCCATCTTGTTAAGGGTGTAACTGTGAACAAAATGGTCTCACTGTGAGATAGCAAATTTAAGCAAATAAAAAGCTTTAAATTAAATAATACCAATATTACTTTCCTACTTCAAGGCAAAGGCCTCTTCTCATACAGAGAAGGCACGAGCATGCTCAAGATGAGTTGGCAATTTCAAAGTTGTATTAACAACTAGCAGAGCCCCGCGGTTTCACTCGCATAATTGTCGATCCCGTGGTAATATCGTGATAAAATCCTGTCCTTTCACGGGACTCAAACTACCTCTATACCAAATTTTATCTAAATCAGTTCAACGGTTTAAGCGTGAAGAGGTAACTGACATACAGACACACTTTCGCATTTATAATATATTAGTATGGATAAGTCCTTTCCTCACGATGTTTTTTTTCCTTCACCGATGTCAATGAACAAGATAAACTCAGCAAGTACTTTTTTTTTTTTTGGATGGCAAATCATCAAATGACTCCTCCCGCTCTGGGTGGAGCGGAAGGGAGTGTCAGACTCTTACTGACTAAAACCCACCCGTGTTCCTTCCTTAGAACTTTATGTTCCGGGCCAGCGGTAACCTTTTCGGACAATCCCGCTGACCCGGCAGGCTTCGGCCCTAAGGGGGCCCCTCGTCGATGCTGACATCTCTTTGAGGCGCGCGTGGAACACGTACGCGCCATCCGGCACGGGCCTGGTCCTGATCGGGCGGTGAGCTACCCATTACTCTCCACCCGCAGGCCCGCGCCTACGGTGGCCGGGAGTCGTCACGCGGCTCCCGACGCCTGGGGCGTCCCCCGCGGCGGCTGAGACGAGAGGCTCTCTCCCTGAACCGTCCCGTCACCTCCTTCCGCTAGCATGACTGCTTTGCAGAAGGAGGTGACTGCCTCCCACTCCCTCTCGCCCCGGACCCCATGGCTTGCACCAGAGGGCCGGACGCGAGAGGTCGCCGCTGCTGCCGATGATGTGCAGGAACCTTACGAAACTTCCGTGTCCGGTGAGGACCTGCGTCAAGCGGTAGGTGAGGGCGCCGTGGCGCCTCCCATGCCACCATGAGATCGCGCCGGAGATCCGTCCGCTCCGCAGCGATTTGCCGCGAAAGCGGATCCTCCCCCCGGCGTAGTGCCTCCACGCGCCACTCGTACAAGCGCGCGAGGACTATCGCCTCCAGATCCCACGGCGGCAGTCCGGCAAGGAGGCTTACCGCCTCGCCCAAGATCGTGCGGTAGCCCCGAATAAGCCTTATGGCTACCACCTTCTGGGGCGCGTTCAGGTAGTGGGCGGCTCGCCGCCGCAGTGAACGCGCCTACACCGGGGCCCCGTATAGGGCCATGGACCGCACAACCCCCGCGTAAAGCCTCCGGCAGGAGGCGTTTGGCCCCCTCAGGTTGGGCAAGAGCCGCTTGAAGGCGGCCCCGGCCTGTTCCAGTTTGGGGGCCAAACGTCGGAAATGCTCCACGAAGTTCCACCGGCTGTCGAGGACGAGACCCAGGTATTTCATCGTCATCTCGACGCCGATGTGAACCCCTCCTACCGTTAGTTGGGATGCCGATGGTGGCGGGTTCCGGGGCCCATAAAACGACATGGCCTCGGACTTGTGCAATGCCACCTCGAGACCCAACTGCCGGATCCTCTCCACGACTATCGCAACCCCGCGTGTCATCGCGTCGGCCGCCGCCTGATGCGACCTCCCCTGCGCCAGGACCAGCGTGTCGTCACTCAGCAAGTACTTACATATGAATTAAAAAGCCACATTGGTACTTGCTCGGATTTGAACCCCAGATTTCAAGCTCGTATATGAGAGGCGAGGCTTATCACTGGGCCACCACTAACTACATGGCCTGAAGCGCGGTCGCTGTCGGACTGCATAGAAAAGTAAGAGAAGCGCGATGACACAACAGGTAACTGGTAATTTATTGCAAAATATGAAGCAATTATCTACTTACAAAAAATCTATTGTTTAGACTAAAAAATTAAAACACTAATGCTTTAGTATGTAGCTTGTAGAATAATCTGACAAAAAATCAGAATTATTGCATATTATTAATATGGTTTTTATTGTAAAAAGAAAGTTTTTAGAGGTATCGTCATAATTTTTTCTATCGTATCGAATTAGTTGTATTATGTTTTCAAAATACACTATGTAACCAGCATATATCTTGAAGAATATCATATATTTTTCTGTGTTTACTGTAGTCGATCATATACTTATAATGCTTCTAAAACTTTTTTTGGCTTTAAATCTATAGGGGGGACTACAGTGCCTTAGAGACAAAAAAAGTTTTAGTTACTTTTAGTTAAGGTTGTGAGACAAAAAAAGTTTTAGTTACTTTTAGTTGAATGGGTAGTGGTAGACCGCGAAATTCAATTTTTTTTACGCTTTTTACAATTAGCAGGTCAGTGTCGAGTTGTATCTTCATCAAAATGTGATTCCCGACAATAGCAGGTACATTTAGAGAATCATAATCATTAGAATCATTATACATCTTTCTGGGTTAGATTTCTATCAAGCACTTTTCCATAAGAGATTGATTCATAAGGTAGAAATCTAACTCAGAAAGATGTATGAATGATTCTAATAATTATAATTCTCTAAATATTTATTATTTATTTATTTATTTATATATACTTTATTGTACACCAGAAAATACTTAACGAAAAAATACGATTTTTAATACAAAACATACAATGGGCGGTCTTATCGCTTTCTGCGATCTCTTCCAGGCAACCTTGGAATGGACATTGAATGAGTGGGTATAAAAAATGGGGTTGTTAGTGGTGCAGAATAATATACGATAATAGATACATAGATATATACATGTATAATACCCTAAATATGTACCTGTTATTGTCGCGAATCACATTTTGATCAAGATACACTGACTGCAAATTTCAAAAAACGTAAGAAAATTTGAATTTCGCGGTCTACCACTACCCATTCACCTTAACTAAAAGTAACTAAAACTTTATGGCTCTAAGGCCCTGTAGTCCCCTACAGACCCTTAAAAGCCAAAAAGTTTTGGATTATGGCCCATTCCCTAGTGGTGGATTATGGCCCATTCCCTCTCACCGAGAAGAAGCTGGTGTCCCAGCAATGGGAACATTATAGCCTGATTATGCTAAATATTTAATCAGGCACGTATAAGTTCTAAACGATTAGTTTATTGATAATTATATCCAATAATAATTATGACGGATATCTTAATCCGTTGTAATCATTGTGATACCGATATGAAAAATTGTTTCTATGAAATTAGTAAGACGGTTTAGAAAAGAATCCTATTGCCTGCAGAACATGGTGATTATGGTAAATGCAGTGAGAAGGAGTGGACCGTAATCCACCACGCGGGCCCAGTGCGGGTTGGTAGATGTCACACGTCTTCGAATTTTTGGTTCTAGGATATGCCGGTTTCCTCACGATGTTTTTCTTCACCGTTTTGGGAGCAGTGGTGATGAAATTATTTACACAAATTAAAGCGCCTGACTGGGTTCGAATCTACGACCTACAACTCGTAAGTCACGGCCATTACCACTGCTCTTACAGTAATTAACATCTTTTAACTATTCATTGGGTCAGATAAGTACTGAGTGATAAATTTTAAGCCCTTATTCAAGAACGCAAGTTTTTACGCGAATGAAATGATAACTGCAATCATGAAATTAGCGATGAAGATAAAAAGGGAATAACAAAACATAAAATGTTTTACCTAGCTATCTAATCGTTATCTGTTGACCGGTATGTAACCGGTATGATAAGCAAAACTCAAGGAGTGACCCCTTTTAATCTCTCCAGGGAGCTGTCGTCAGGCTTTGTGTAGGAAGATTCTGGAATTGGTATTTTAAGAGGATCCGAAGCCACTATGTGCTGTTGTTGAATACTGGAGTGATTTTTATAAAGTAAGAATCCCACACTCCCGGATCTTATCTGAGAAGGCCAAGCATCTTTCGAAGGTTTCGCCTTGCGAGTTACCGTTGGCTGTAGAAATATCGAGCCGGATTCTGAAGTTCTTAAGAAATTCGTTTTAAATGTTAGTTTCCAATAAGGCCGAAGTCTTTTGTAGGTAACGGACTCTTTAAAATATTTGATTAAAGTAAAAAATCAGGGATCTAGGTACTTACATTTTTTTTTCAATGTAAAACTATAATAAGTAGTTTAACACACCGTCAAAACAACTCAGTATCCTTTTAAGTTTTACTCACCGCGTTCCAGATGATAAAAATTAAAATAAATTTTGGACCGGCGGCGCTTGCCGAATCCCCGCCACACTAAATAAACGAGTATTAACGTTAGTTAGATAAATATTATCATAATCAACTAATCGACAAAGATAATCTTCGAATTACCTCGTCATAAATGAGATATAAGAATATTTAACTGTGGATAACAATCATTTTATTATTTAAAACACAATCTAAAACTTAAAGAAGACTTTACATTGTGGGTTTAGAATCTTTGAGGGCCGAACAGTGCGAAAGGAATTGTTGGACACACCAAGAGTTGTTACAAGAATGTTGAAAAATATGTCTCAATTTGTTTCAAACGGAGAATAATTATGGTCATGTGTATTTTCCTGTACCTACATGTACACATACTGTGCTCAAGCTTGCACCTTAATTTCGTAATACACTTTTGATCAAAATTCAAGAGATTTTCAACAAGGCATACGAGAGATAAGATGTTCCTAATCCATTGCTTCATTTGTTTCCTAAATAACGATAACGCAATGAATTTTGTTAATAAAAATGAAAAGCATTACCATTGTTAGTGTGTTATGCATAACAAACTCTGAGAGGTAAGTGCATGCAATTACCTCTCAGGTATTTAACACTACAACGAGCAGCCAGCGAGACGTTCAGCGCAGTATCCTTGGGGTTCGAATTCCGAACGGTACATAACGAACACAATACTGCGAGCCAAAACCTAAATCTATCATGTTCCCACATGATGAACTGTAAGCTTAAAGAATGGGTCTCGCCCTACGAATGTCTCATCCACAGAATGCTAGACGAAACTATGGTTGATGATCGAGATGTACTTATGTAGATACTTTACTAAGTAGGTACTACATAAAGCAATGGCTCCAATCTTCTTCTTAGCGTGTCGATGGTAATCTAAATGTACTCGGCCAAAATTCTGCTACGTGCTCGGCGCCATCACTAATGTCCATTAGTTCCTGTAACATTCAGACGACAGAACAGGACCCGCAGGATACAATATTAAGTATCCCAATAGTTTGTGGAACAGCACCACATTTATACTCCAAGGCGGAGTTGTCTATGAATCTCCACATCAACAGGTTTTCTTTGCTTCGGCCAAACTGGGTCCGGATTCGTAGCCCTAATTAGCAGAAAACAGAAGTATGAGGAAAAGGGAGAGGGAGAGGGAGGATATAATATACACATATACACATACCCAACTTATAGAATAGACCGAATAAAAACGGACTGAGTAAAAAAAAATATCATAAATTCCCGACATTTGCATGCGTCAAATAAACGGCTTTAAGCAAGTCTGAACCGAAAGTACCTTAATCTTCTATACATATAATAAAATTGTAGAAAAGTGGTGTCTGTACAATGGAAATATATGAAAAAAAAGTAGCAGGGGTTGTTATTAAATCGATGCCGAACCCGAAATTGTAAGAATTTTTTTTTGTCTGTTTGTCTGTTTGTCTGTGTGTTTATGCACGCTAATATCAGAAACGGCTTATTCGATTTAGATGCCGTTTTCACTAATATATTGCAATAAGCTTCACTTAATATTTAGTGTTTATTTCATGTCAATCGGTTCATAAATAAAAAAGTTATGTCAATTTAAAGAATCACGGCGAACATTTTGTTAAGGTATTCTATCAGAGTACGTTCACGCCTCGCACCTGCGCGTCCGTGGCTATATAAAGCGCGCTGAGAGCCACGCCGCTGTCATAATTACGATCCAGCCTGTCCCTTGCTGCCCTCTCCCAGCGACGCCCTAAGCCGAGGTCCGTACCCCACAGGGGGTGCCCTTAGCGTGTAGTCGCTTAGTTTTTAAGTTTATATTGTGTAGTTAAGTTTATAAGTGTATTATGCCCTGGCTGGAGGCCTTAATTTATTGAGGCATCCACAGGAAAGCCCGGTTAAGCAGTCGATAACCCCTCAGGTTGAACTATGAGACGACCATTTCAAAAAAAAAAAACGCGCCGCTGCCATAAGGATTCAGTTATTCGTAGCGAACGCACGTGTCCCGGAGAGTATAGGCTAGGCGGATTCGATTATTGCGATTCACTTGAATACTGACTGTTTACATATTTCATCTATCTATCTTCTTCTTCTTCTATATCTATATCTATCTATATACATATAATAAAATTGTAGAAAAGTGGTGTCTGTACAATGGAAATATATGAAAAAAAAGTAGCAGGGGTTGTTATTAAATCGATGCCGAACCCGAAATTGTAATTAATTTTTTTTTTGTCTGTTTGTCTGTTTGTCTGTGTGTTTGTGCACGCTAATATCAGAAACGGCTTATTCGATTTAGATGCGGTTTTCACTAATATATTGTAATAAGCTTCACTTAATATTTAGTGTTTATTTCATGTCAATCGGTTCATAAATAAAAAAGTTATGTCAATTTAAAGAATCACGGCGAACATTTGTTAAGGTATTCTATCAGAGTACGTTCACGCCTCGCACCAGCGCGTCCGTGGCTATATAAAGCGCGCTGAGAGCCACCCCGCTGCCATAATTCCGATCCAGCCTGTCCCTTGCTGCCCTCTCCCAGCGACGACCTAAGCCGAGGTCCGTACCCCACAGGGGGTGCCCTTTGTGGTATGTAATATGATGTGCAAGTTTGCAGTAATAGCGAGTAAGTAGTTTACGTAGAATAGCGAATAAGTATTATGTTAAAAACAGTTAATAAAAGGATCGCACGACATACGGACGTTTCTTTATAAACTCCACCTAACCCTCAGCCCAATCCTACATGGCGACCTTGCCAGGATTTCTTCTGACTGCGGATCAGAAGATGCCAGTGCTTCAACTACGTGTCGGCGTTATTTAAATATATACATGGACAATTAAACTACCTCATCAAAATGTGTCGCTCAGATATCAAGAAGGACGAAGTATTCATCACTCAGAGTGCTTCCGGCGGATCAAACAGCAGCGCGGAATATCACCTTTCTAACATAAGCGTCGTAATGTTCGTCATCTGCACAATACTGTCTATTGCAGGACTTTACGGACTATACGTTTTATACAAAAAGTGTCATCAGACTTGGATTACGAGTGAAGTAATGACACAAAACTTGAGACGGTCCTTCCGCCGTGTGACGACTAGATCCGGAGAAGAACCTACCTGCGTTTCCTGCGCCTGCCGTAAATAAAACGAAAAATAAATAAATAATGAAGTGAAGAAAGAAGATACAACTATACTATAGAAGAAAGAAGATTAAATAATAGAAGAACAAAGACCAATTATTGAAAAAAAAAAATACAGAAGAATGAAGAAATACAGTTTATTTTGTTGGTGGAGTCCAGGGATTTCCCGGCTCAGTTACCTGCGGTATCCAGGGTATGCCCGGCCCAAGCTGCCATTCCTGAGGATGAGCCAAGCAGTCACCTCAGAGGACAAGCCAAGCAGCCCTTCCAGAGGACAAGCCTAGCAGCCCGTCGTGACGGACCAACTCAGTGAAAGGTATGAGTGCGGTACTCACGAAGTGTAAAAATAGACTCTATAATTATTCATGGATAGACTTAGTGAAATATATGAAAGTTTACTAGATTTATGTGTTAGTATTAGAAAATTAGGCCCTACACGGCGAGGTGAAAAAGTAGGACAGCTAAAGTTTCAGGAGGCTAATAATTTGTTTAATGAGTTTACATTATTAATTAAATATGGACAACTAAGTAAAAAGGAATTACATTTAGATCCGTCAATACCTAACGAAATAGAGAAAATATATAGTAAAATCTTGGGTTATAAAGAGGTAATAGATATTTCAGAAAGTTCATCCGACGAATTTTTAGATTTAGAGGAAAATAAGACAACATACAAAATGGAGAGTTTTAGTTTAAAAACGGCTAGTACTTTGATTCCAGTTATGGATGGAAAGGAAGAAACAGTAGAGAGAATAATCGAAGGTATAGAGATGTATGAAAGTTGCTTGAAAGAAGAAGGTTGTAAGAAATTGCTAGTTACATTTGTATTAAAGACTCGGCTGTCAAAAATAGCGAGATTAAAATTGAAAGAAAGTTACGAAACAGTTTCTGGATTAGAAAAAGATATTCAAACTTATCTTCTTACAAAAAAATCTTCCAACTCAATAATGACACAAATTAATAATATAAGTCAAAACAACTTGACTATAGGCGAATATGGAGAGAAACTATGAGATTTGTTTACTTCACTAACCATAGCGCAAGCAGACGGAAACCAGACAGCCGCCGAGATACTAAGTCCAATAAATGAAAGGTTAGTAGTTAAGAGATTTGCAGACGGTTTGAGAAATCGTCGACTTAGTACTATTTTAGCAGCTAGAAATTATAACCAACTGAAGGATGCTGTACGAGCAGCTGAAGATGAGGAGCTGTCACTTCCCGGAACATCAGGTCAGGATGCCGTATTTTCTTACACACGAGGTAGAAACTCAAGGTACAGTCGGAGTCACGGAAACTACCATCGTGGGCAGACTACTCACTACCGTGGGAATCCTTCTCACTACCGAGGTAATAACGCAGCCCAGCATTACAGGGGTCAAGGGCCCGCACAGCGAGGTTTTCACCGTGGCAGACATTACCAACCACGTGGATACTCTAGGCCGCCGAATAAAAGCTACTATAGAAGTAACAGGGGTCATTACAGAGGTGCCAGGCAGGACAACGTGAATGTTGTCAATGCGCCAAAAGAGGAAAGGAATAAAGAGGAAAATTTAGTTCAGTTTTTTCGGAACAACTAATTATGGGTTAGTATGTGATGGTCGAGATTTTATCTATTTATACGCTGGCAAACAAAAACTAAAATTCTTAATCGATACGGGTGCATCTATTTCATTAATCAACAGAAAGTCGGTAACACGCGAAACAAAAATATATAGCGATCAAACAAGCATAAAAGGTATCGGTGGGAAAGTACAGGCATATAACTACGCGTACATATCTTTGAAATTAGAAACGGGTGTACAGTTTCGTTACAAGTTTTATTTGTTCGATAATATTCCATGTGAATCGGATGGGATACTCGGTTTAGACTTTCTGAGAACTTATAACGCTAACATTGATTTACCGACAAACGTACTCAGCTTACAATTAACTGATAAAGCGCCGCATTGTCACATTGAAATACAAAACCGTCAACCTATTCACACGAACACGGAAAATTATTTGCTTATTCCAGGTCGAAGTGAGTCTATACACTATATCGACATAAACAAAAATGTTTACAAAGAATACGTTTTACACTCAAGGCAAATAAGTGACAACTTATTCTTAGCAGGTTGTATTTTTCAGCCAAAACGAGGTAAAGTACCAGTAAAAATTTTAAACACTAGTGAAAATTTAATCAAAATACCGAAATCAAAATTAATACGTAACGATGATTTAGAGTATTTAGATAACTATAATATTTGTTTGTATAATAAATCGGAAACGGGACTGGAACGAGTAAAAAAATTACTATCAGAACTAAATTTGTCACATTTAAATTCAAGCGATAGAAAAGATTTGGAAATAATTTGTGCTAAATATTCAGACATATTTTTCCTTCAAGGAGACAAACTAGGTACAGCAAATGTAGTAGAACAGTCAATAACAGTAAAATCAAATACGATGCCAGTGTATACAAAGCCCTATCGTTTGCCTCAATCATCGAAATCGGAAATTAATAAACAAGTTAATAAAATGTTACAGGACGACATAATAGAGCCCTCCAATAGTGAGTGGAACAGTCCTATTCTTTTAGTACCCAAAAAGTCTAATGGAGAAAAGAAATGGCGATTAGTAGTGGATTACCGAAAACTTAATGAATGTATCCGAGACGATAAATTCCCACTACCAAACATTACCGAAATATTAGACTCTCTTTCAGGAAGTATTTGTTTTACCCATTTAGATCTTCATCAAAGTTTTTACCAAGTAAATTTAAAACCAGAGAGTAGGGATATCACCAGTTTTTCGACTAGTGAAGGTCAATATCGTATGAAGCGCCTTCCTATGGGTCTCAAAATATCACCAAATGCGTTTTCTAGAGCCATGTCAGTTGCCTTGTCAGGACTAACATTTGAGAAATGTTTCGTTTACTGTGACGATCTTATTGTATTCGGTAGGACAGTAGATATACATAATAAGAACCTTATGGATGTTTTCGATCGTTTAAGGAAAATGAACCTTAAGCTAAACCCAGCAAAGTGCGAATTTATGAAAACTCAATTACTCTATTTAGGTCACGAAGTTTCAGCTAATGGTGTATTACCAGATCCACAAAAAATTACTGTAGTTAAAAACTACCCAGTACCAAAAAATGCCGAAGAGGTCAGGCGATTCGTTGCATTTTGCAACTATTATAGAAAATTCATTCGATCATTTGCAGAAATTACGGTACCACTAAATAAATTATGTAGAAAGAACGAAATTTTTGTATGGACAAGTGAGTGTCAAAATAGTTTTGACATTCTCAAAGAAAAGTTAATAAATCCACCAATTTTGCAATACCCCGATTTTTCTAAAGAAAATGAATTCATACTTCAAACGGACGCATCTAATATGGCAATAGGATCAGTCTTATGCAACAGTGACCTAAGACCAGTAGCTTACGCCAGTAGACCACTAAATAAAGCAGAGATAAATTATCTTACGATACAAAAAGAACTTTTGGCAGTGGTGTGGAGTATAAAATATTTTAGACCTTACTTATATGGAAGAAAATTTACTATTCTAACGGATCATAAACCACTCATCTATCTATTTGGCATGAAAGATCCATCTACACGACTTTTAAAGTTTAGATTACTATTAGAAGAATACGATTACGATATTAAATACATAAAAGGTACAGAGAATAATGTTGCTGATGCATTGAGTAGGGTTACCATAAGTTCTAACGAATTAAAAACTTTAAATGAAAAAAGTACAAATATGGTAATGACAAGGGCACAACGAGCGAGAATAAACTCGGAGTGCAAAGCAATACCTACCTCGAGTGACAATGGTTCTCTTAATATAGCTGACGAACCGAGGTTTGGCCAACCAAGGATAGCAGAGATATTAAGAAAACCTAAAGAAGCTGTAGAATTAACATTTTTAAAAGGTAAAGAACTAAACAAGAAAAATATAGATTATGAAAACGAATGTTTTGTTTATGTTGAAAAAGAATCAACTCTATTTATCAATCTCGATTATATGTCGCATTTCTCGCGAGTCGAATTTGCGGATTTATTGAGTGAAACTTGTAGAAAAATCAATATTAAAGAACTATGCATAGTAAAAGATAAAAATAATGTTGAATTTATTAAAGAGTTGATCAATGAAATAAAAAGAAGACCACAGTGGACCGGTCCACAAATAAATATTATAAGAGGAATAAAAAGAGTCCTAGAAAATGACGAAAAGACATACATACTACATGACTATCATTTGCTGCCAACAAGTGGGCATGCAGGAGTAAGACGTATGATAAATAATATAAAGAGTAAGTATTTTTGGCCAGGCATGGAGAACGACGTACGATACTACGTTTCCAAGTGTAAAAAATGCCAAACTAGTAAGTATTCTAGAAATATAATGGAACCAATGGTCATAACTACAACGGCAACAAGTGCTTTCCAAAAGGTATTTTTAGATTTAGTTGGCCCGTTAGATAAGGATTTAGAAGGTAACGTTTATATTTTAAGTTTACAATGTGAGCTCAGTAAGTATGTCGAAGCGTATCCATTACAGAGAAAAGATACGGTAAGTGTAGCTAGATCATTCGTAAACAATTTTATACTTAGGTATGGTTTACCCACAACCATTGCTACCGATCGAGGTACGGAATTTATGTCGGAAACAATGTCAGAGGTTTGTAAACTGCTACAAATTAATAAAATAAATTCGACTGCATATCACCATCAGTCGATAGGTGCTTTAGAAAATACCCATAAGCATCTTGCAGCATTTTTACGTACTCAGTGTGACGGACATCCAGAAACATGGAGTCAATGGTTGAATTTTTGGTGTTTTTCATACAACACTACCGTCCACACGGAAACAAAATACACACCCTATGAGTTAGTTTTCGGAAAAACATGCAACTTACCTAGTAATCTTACCAATGAAGTAGTAGAACCGCTTTACAATCCAGATAACTATACATTAGAACTTAAATATAGGTTACAGTTAGCTCATAAGGAAGTTAGGAATAATTTAATTATAAGAAAAACTCAAAGGAAATTAGCATATGATAGAAAATGTAATCCTATTTCGTATAAACCAGGTGATTTAATACTAATAAAAAATGAAACAGGTACAAAATTAGACAAGTTATATAATGGACCTTATACTGTGTTAAGCGATAACGAACCTAATGTCGTTATTCATAAAGACGATAAATTAGAGACAATTCATAAAAATAGAACAAAGAGATTTGTAACTTAAGTAGTACCTACCTATATTTAATCGGTTTGTTTACATTTAAGTGATATTATGTTATGACAGTGACACACTCTACACTAAGAGCCCTATCTCACTAGGACACCAATGGCGGCGCAACCATAGTCGCACTGCCAAAAATGTATGGTTGGTTGCGCATCCCATTGGACGCCTGGTGAGATACCCACCATAAAGCTGTATATATTTTGCTGGCAGAGCAACCATGGTTGCTCCACCATGGTGTCCCAGTGAGATATAAGCCTTAGTGATAATATACTTACATTGTTTAGATTATTAATAAATCATTCTTAAACTTTCGCGATTGTTTATGATAATGTTGTTTACGTTTAGAATAAGTACCTACATGTTAAGATAATGTTTGTTTTGCATTATATAAGGATCGTAACACTGCTTTAGAGTATAGGCAAATAAAATGTAAAAAAAAAAAAAAAAAAAAAAAAAAAAAAAATTTAATATGTTATTTTTTTTTTGTAACAACCCCTATGATGTGGTATGTAATATGATGTGCAAGTTTGCAGTAATAGCGAGTAAGTAGTTTACGTAGAATAGCGAATAAGTATTATGTTAAAAACAGTTAATAAAAGGATCGCACGACATACGGACGTTTCTTTATAAACTCCACCTAACCCTCAGCCCAATCCTACACCTTAGCGTGTAGTCGCTTAGTTTTTAAGTTTATATTGTGTAGTAAAGTTTATAAGTGTATTATGCCCTGGCTGGAGGCCTTAATTTATTGAGGCATCCACAGGAAAGCCCGGTTAAGCAGTCGATAACCCCTCAGGTTGAACTATGAGACGACCATTTCAAAAAAAAAGAAAAACACGTGCCGCTGCCATAAGGATTCAGTTATTCGTAGCGAACGCACGTATCCTGGAGAGTATAGGCGGATTCGATTATTGCGATTCACTTGAATACTGACTGTTTGCATATTTCATTTATTAATATTTTAAGGTTTGTAAGTTAGGTTCTTTTTCTTAATTTTCTTTAAAATTTTGTAAATAAATATTGTAAGTATTTGGTATAGGTTAGGCGGTTCTTTCCTTGATTTTTGGGTATTTACTTATCTTAATTTGTATTTAGGGTTTGTATATAAATATTATAAGTATTTGGTATAGGTTAGGCATTTCTTTTCTTGATTTTCTTTATTAAGTATAAGTTCATTAGCTCAGGTTAGTAATTAATTTTTCTAGCAATTCTTTTGTTTTATAAAGTTAGTACGTTTGGTTTACACGTCTTAACACTTATTACTTAAACTGTGATAATTTTAGATTGTATAATAATCTGTAAATATTTATAATTTAATTGTTTACGATAGTACGTGTTTATTAAATAGCTGTGTGTTAAGTAGTAAGTACTATTTTATTGTAAGAATGCCTCGAAGAAGAACCAACCTCTCCCAGTGTAGCAGAAATGCTAAAAGGATGAGATTGGTTCAATCACAGGAATCTGAGGAAGGTCGTGAGGCAAGGCTCTCTGCAACTCGGGAACATCAGGCTAGGCTTCGTGCTACAGAAACTTCGACTCAGCGAAAATCTCGACTGAGTTCAAATCCTTCTCGAATGATGACAACTCGAAATAGGGAAAACGGCCCGGGGAACAACGAAAGGCACGTTTATCTCTCGATCGCGAAGCTCACGCGCTCACGCGCGTGAGTCTGAGACTTTTGCTGACAGGGAAACCCGCCTGAGCTCCCAGAGAGTACGGACAACAAATGCTCGATCCTAGGAGACACAGGACGAACGGGAAATACGTCTCACTGCTGATAGTGAAGCTCATGCACTATCGCGTGAGTCTGAGACTTTCACTGATAGGGGAATTCGTCTGAGTTCTCAGAGGGTTCGGACAGCAAATGCTCGGTCTCATAAAACACAGGAAGAACGAGAAATACGTCTCACTGCCGATCGTGAAGCTCAAGCACTATCGCGTGAGTCTGAGACTTTCACTGATAGGGAAATTCGCCTGAGTTCTCAGAGGGTTCGGACAGCAAATGCTCGGTCTCAGGAAACACAGGAAGAACGAGAAATACGTCTCACTGCCGATCGTGAAGCTCAAGCACTATCGCGTGAGTCTGAGACTTTCACTGATAGGGAAATTCGCCTGAGTTCTCAGAGGGTTCGGACAGCAAATGCTCGGTCTCAGGAAACACAGGAAGAACGAGAAATACGTCTCACTGCCGATCGTGAAGCTCAAGCACTATCGCGTGAGTCTGAGACTTTCACTGATAGGTAAATTCGCCTGAGTTCTCAGAGGGTTCGGACAGCAAATGCCCGGTCTGTAGACGGTATATGTAATTCAAAATATGCTGCCCGAAAAGTCACTATTCCACGCGGACGAAGTCGCGGGCACAGCTAGTGGTAAATAAACTATAACAACACTTAGGTATCTGGACATTACACCACTACGGAATTCGTTTATAAGCTGCTGATCTTGTTCATATCAGGCAGCAAAAAGTAAACGTTAACGCGGCGACGTACTCGGGGTCTGTTATGAAGAACATAGGCATACCTGAAGGTTCAGGTACATTATTTTCTACAGTATGCCAAGAATTCAATAAAACATGTCCTGTAAAAAAAGTTACTATAAATACTAAACCAAAATTTACTGACTGGGCCACTACTGGCATTAGAAAAAGCAGAGATATTTTATATAATCTCACGACGAAAAATCATCACGAGAAATCATTAACTTCTGATCAAGCCCTTCATAATTATGTAAGGAACTATTCTAAAATATTCAAAAGAGTCTGCGCTGAAGCTAAATCTAAATTAATTAGTAACAAAATTAGTATACATTGTTTCGTTTTCATAAATCATTTCTTCTATTTTGTAACGGTATGGTTCACAAATCCTTGACACCAACAGACATCGAAACGTCATCCATTGATGACGTCACGTAAGTCGTATTTTTCAAACAACAGGAGCGCGCCCGCGCCCCCTACCGGACAAGACACAACGTAACGAGCCTCCAACGCGCGCGCACACGTGAACCAACTTTTGGAAAACCTTTCGATACTATTCCTTCTCTCAGCTGAGGACTTCAATTTATAATTACTGTCTGACTATCTGTGAAGTGCAGCATCCCTTCATCAGGATAGTGGAATTCTCATCGTCGGGCAGTAGATGCAGTCCTGGGTACGTACTTGCTGTGATATTCTTTGACTGTTGATTGCCCATCGATTTGTGAACCAAACCTTAATTCAGAGCTATCGTAAGACCACGACCTTCTGGTCTTTCCCAACGTAGCAGAAAGCCATCCTTGATGCGAATGCTACATACATACTATTTATTTGTTTATACAAAGAAACTGGAAACACAAAACAGCGAGATCAGAATGAGTTGTCCCTAAAAATTGATAATGAAACCATTTCAGATAAGTTAAAAGTTGCTGAGACACTAGAAAATTTCTTTACCAACATCCCAATAGAGGTTACAAAGTCTCTCCCCTCATCACCTATATTAGCTGAAGCCCTTCTTAAGGAAAATTTTAATAAGGAAATTCCGAGCTTTGAATTCAAGCCCATTTCTGTTGACACAATTAAAAAAGCATTTAAAAGTCTTAACATAAAAAACACTGAAGACTTATGGGGGATTTCTGTTAAGGTTCTTGGAGATATTATTGACACAATTGCCCCTGCCCTAACAGGCATATTTAATCAATGTTTAGACAGCGGTACGTTTCCTGACTTAATGAAACATAGTAAAGTAGTACCAATTTTCAAATCGGGTAGTAAGTTTGATCCCTCCAATTATAGACCTATATCTGTGCTACCAGCATTGAGCAAAACCTATGAAAAAATCATGCTGGACCAGATGTTGTCACATTTTAATTCAAATGGGATTTTACATAGTCGCCAGTTTGGTTTCACAAAAGGTAGGTCGACGACAGACGCGGGAGTAAAACTCATCAGTCACATTTTGAAATCCTGGGAGAAGTCCCAGGATGCAATTGGCATTTTCTGTGACCTCTCAAAAGCGTTTGACTGCGTTGACCATAATACACTGATCTGTAAATTATATCACTACGGAATTCGTGGACAAGCAGCTGATCTTGTTCTTTCCTATCTGTCAAAGCGGCAGCAAAAAGTAAACGTTAATGGGGCGACGTCTTCAGGGTCTCTAGTTAAGATGGGCATGCCTCAAGGCTCAATTCTTGGCCCTTTCCTATTTCTAGTTTATATTAATGACCTTCCTTACATAATAGCTAACTTGTCGGATATCATTTTATTCGCTGATGACACTTCCCTTATTTTTAAAATAGATAGAAAAGATACGGATGTCTTACATGTTAACGATAGTCTGGCTGTTCTCTCGAAATGGTTTGCAGCTAATAATCTTTTACTTAATGCGAACAAAACTAAAAGTATTAAGTTTTCTTTACCAAATGTACCTCAAGTGGGTCTGAATTTAGAACTTGATGGCAAAAAACTAGATGCTGTTACGGAAACTGTATTTCTAGGAATTACTTTAGATTCAAAATTACAATGGGGCGCACACATTAGAGCTCTCTCAAATAGATTAAGTTCAGCTGCATATGCAGTAAGAAAAATAAGGCAGTTGACAGATATAGCCACAGCTAGGTTAGTATACTTTGCTTATTTCCACAGTATTATGTCTTATGGTGTTCTGCTGTGGGGATCGGCAGCTGACGTAGATTCAATTTTCATTTTACAGAAGAGGGCAATCCGCGCAATCTATAAAATGGGTCCTCGCGAGACTCTTAGAAACAAATCAAAGGAATTGATATACTAACTCTGCCTTCTCTTTATATATTAGAAAGTATTTTGTATTTTCGCAAAAACTTAGGACTCTTCAAAATAAGAAGCGATTTCCATAATATAAATACTCGTAGTAAAAATTAAATTGTGGTACCTAAATTTAGATTAACTAAAACTAGCAAGTCATTTCTTGTAAACAACATCCGTTTTTATAACAAGTTGCCAAAGCCGGTTACAGAACTTAGCGATGGAAAGTTCAAAACCCTCATCAAACGTGTCCTTATCAAAAAAGCATATATAAGATTAAAGACTACGTTGAAGACAAGGTAGTCTGGCAATAATTCCTTCTGCACATGTGGCTTCCTTGGCTTCTCATTAACGGCATAACTATGTAAATGTCTATTAACTGCTCTCAAATTACGATGTTTAATTTTTATTTAATTTTTTTTTACATACTTTTTGACATAATTTCTTTATTATTTGACATTATATACAGACAATTGAAATTTTTCACCTCTTTATTAGTGGTTTTAATGGGAATCATAATACTTGGTTTTAGTAGATTTTTATTATTTATCCTTTTGATAGATTGTTATTTTGTAAATGTGAGGACTTTGTAGGCCTTATAGACTTTAGATCTGTAGACCATTTTCTATTTTATCAAGTACTTAGTACTTGTTGACAGGCCTGCGCTGTCCTCCCATACCTACTGTAATCTGGACACATTGTAAAAGCCAATTATTTTTAAAAAGAGTAACCATGGAGTTTCTTGCCGGTTCTTCTCCATAGGAAACGACCAATTGGAACCGTGCACCTAGCTTCTGACGTTTCATAAGTGTCTATGTAGGTTTATGTGAAATAAAACATTTTGATTTTGTTCAATTCTTGGCCCGTTCCTATTTCTAATCTAAATTAATGGCCTTCCTTACATCATGGCTAAATTGTCTGATATAATTCTATTCGCTGATGACACTTCTCTGATATTTAAAAGATATGAGAAACGATACGGATGTCTTACATGTCAACGATAGTTTGACTATTCTTTCGAAATGGTTTGCGCTAATCTATCACCTTAAGCGAACTAAACTGAATGTCTTAAGTTTTCATTGTCAAATGTACCACAAGTACTTAGATCTAAATTTAAAACTTGATGGCAAAACACTATTTTATTACGAAAACTGTACTTTTAAGCCCACGCATTAGTATTCTTTAGATTAGTAGATTAAGTTCAGCTGCATAATATGCAGAAAGAAAAATAAGACTTCCTTTATTGAAACAACACTTATGTTATCTAGGCTATAAAGTCTTAAATTAATGATTTACTTCGTTGAAGGCAAGGATGTTTGGCAATAATTCCTTCAGCAAATGTGGCTTACCTGGTACCTCATTAACGACATAATTTTGTAAATGTCTATTAACTGCTCCCAAATTACGATGTTAATTTTACATACTATCACATAATCTTATAATGATTTGACACAAAGTAGGTATATACAATTTTAACTTCAACTCTATTACCTAGTGGCTTTGGTGGACATGATAGGTTATTTCAGATTAATCACAATTGTAATGAAGGCCTCGTAGACTCGTAGATGCTTCGATTTGTTGGCCATTTTCTATTTTGATAAGAACTTAATAAGTACCGACTTGTTGGTAATTTGAAAACATTGTAAAAAAACTAATTATTTTTAAAAGAGTTTCTTGCCGTGGAGTTTCTTGCCGGCTTTTCTTCTCCTTTCTTCTTCTTATAGAAACACAGTTTAAAATAATGGCTGATTAAAAAGCCATCGTTAGTAAAGGAATACCCGAACACAATGTATGTTGGTAAGCCATTCAAAGTCTAACCCCCTTACTAATAAACGTTGTATTTCGTCTGTATGCAACACTTTGTCTTCTTCTTTCCAAATTCAAATTACTGACGACTGAAAGAGAGAAATCGGTGTGTAACTTATATTCATCTGATGTATTACGTTTATTAGTAAGGGGGTAATAATAATGTACGGGTTTTTAAAAAACCATTCATCAAAACCCATTATTCGGAACGCCTATTTTTTTTTCCGGTAATAGTTGTACCTACCTAATCGAAGATTTGCTATCGAAGAAATTATATTGAAATTGATGTAAAAATGAAAATATTAGAAATAAAATACCGTCGTTGTAGAAAACACATTTATTATACCTATAAGATATTTTGTACTTAATTAAAGTACTTAAAATATTTACAAACGAAATCAATTTATTCATATATTATTGAAACTATACCTAAGTACAGTGAACTATTTAATTATAATAATTATTATGTCAGATGTTACTGTTTTACATAAATAAGTAGGTACTTGAATATTATTATCTACATAATATCCACTGAAAACCCTGTTTCATACTATTAACATTGGCAACTTTAAGTAACTTCACAATACTCAAAATACTTCAATTAAAATTATTTACATGACTCATAAAATATTTAATTTTACTTAATTAAAATATTGTGCTACTGCACAGGTAACTCTGTAATTGTATAGTTATCGTTTTTTTATCCCCTCACTTCTCTTAAAATAACAAATTTAGAGCAATAGCATTTGGAAAAATCTTAAAACAAATTGAAAAATATATATTTCTAGGTTGCTTACATTTTGTTCATAGCCTTCAAGTATACAATAATAATTTATTATGATGTGAATAAGAAAAGCAATCTTGAAAATTCGAGGAACACACAAATACATAATATAATGAGATACATAGCATAGGAGAACTCGGAACACCTAATCCAACCATCAAATCGTCGATATTCGAATAATCAGCATTCTGTGATGGTTTCAGAATTTCGGACTACCTTCTAATTTATAAAAAAATATATACATAAATACCCCTACTTAGTCAACTGTTTCTTTATTGTTCTTTACATTTCTCTTTATTTTGTTTAATCAAAATTATTTGCATGGTAGAGGTATCACTGAGCAAAACGTTGATAATTATAATGATTTAAATTAAGTAGGATATTACAACATATGCTCTTGTAGGAACTTCTCTAGCGCGTGGTAGAGATGCGGCCGCACGCCGACTAAGCCGTGGTCTTCATCTGTGTAGCTCTGGAAAAAAAAATTACGTTTATTGTTATACCTTTTCATCCGGCCGGTCTGGCAGAAAATCTTCTACTCCAGTCTAAGTCGCCATTCCGGTATCATCTTCGACCATTGTCAGCCTTTCACTTTAAGTAAGCTTTATATCGCCGGATAGTTAGGTTAGTCTAAAACCTAATTCAGATATACCTAAGCGTTATCGATGTCGCGCTCGGTAGGGGTACTAGTTTCTTGACCGGTGACAGTATCGTTACCGAGTACGACAGCGATGTCGCGTATCGATTCGGCATCGCTAACGAGCGTGACAGCGATATCGTTTATATCTGAAAAGGCCTTTAGTGTAGTCTAAGGTATGTTCAAGGCTACACTTCTAAATAATAGCTTCAGTGGAAGAGCTAAAGCTTATCCATTTAAAACATAGCCTCAATGGAAGTTTTAATACCAATCCTTCTAATATAAAAGCTTATTGCAATACATCTATGAATGCAGTTAGCAATACTCAAAAGGTTAAGGACAGTCTACTAAGATCGTTTTCCAATAGCTACAATGGTTAAGGCAAAAATCCACCCTGTATAATAATGAGCTCACCATCTGTGTGAAGTAGACATCTCGCCTCTGAAGTAGCCGTGACAGTAACATAGCGTGCTGGTAGTGCACGTTGTCGTCTGCGGTGCCGTGGATCAAGAAGTAGCTCTTGTCACGAAGATTATCCGCCTAAGGAATAACAGGATTATTAAAATTGCTTGTCATTTTACGTTATTTATCATATGTAACCACATTGTCATGCACACACACACATTGTCATACGTACCACTTGTTCAGTGAGAAGTGAGGACACTGCGTAGCCTTCGACGTTTAATGATGGCAGTCCCATGTAACGTTCAGTGTAGATTGTGTCTGTAACCGAAAAATTCATCATCATCAGCATCATCATTTTAGCCGAAAGACACAGGTCTCCTCTCGGTGAGGCGAGGCCCAGTGCGGGTTGGCGGATGTCACATGTTTTCGAATTTTTGGTTTTAGGACATGCCGGTTTCCTCACGATGTTTTCCTTTACCGTTTTGAGAGCAGTAGTGATACCTACTCAGAGTAAAGTGACTGTCTGGGTTCAAACTCACGATCTACAGCTCGTAAGTCGGGCCAATACTACTACTGGTCCACCACTGCTCGAAAGGTATAAAGAAGAAAATTATACATCTCAGTTATAAACTGAGATGTATAATTTATTTTCTTCTATACGGTTCTGCCGATTTCCTTCTTCATTAAAGGAAACCGTTACATCCAGGCAACCCTAGACAGAGCGGTTCTGCACTACATCCGATCCGGATCCGAATTAGAGATCCGACTTCAATCCGAATTGACAATGTTCTAAATTCGGACGGATAGAGTTCGGATCTAGTGCTAGCACTAGATCCGAACTCTATCCGTCCGAATTTAAATATCCGTCCAAATAGGACAATGGTCATTTCGGACCGGTATTTCTTGGATTCCGAACGGATATAGTGCAGAACCGCTCTTAGTTTATCTACAAACTACTGACTGGCAAATCGTTTCAACACGGCATTAGTTGAAACAAAAAAGAAAAGAATAGTCAAAATGAAGAGTTGGTCATTCTATGGACACTAACCATAGAACCTCCAGTCCACAACAGGAGCGACGGCAGCTGCACACCTGAAGACGTTGCCGCCCTCAGCGAGCGCCTTACTAGCGGCGTACCCACCATACGACCAGCCCCAGATGCACGTGCGGTTTCCGTCTATCCAGGGAATGTGATCTTGTAAATATCTAGGATAAAAGTAGAGAGCATTAAAAAAAAAGCCAGTAGTAAACTTGAGAAGAAGTTTAGCAATGAAATAACTAATACCATATCAAGATATGGTATTAGTTATTTCATTGCTAAACTTCACAGATGATGGATAGTAACAAGTTACTATCCATCATCTGTAGGCAGTACTTGTATCCAATTGAAGAGTATTCATGTATGTGTTGCTGGATTAACATTACTGGTGGTTACTACGTTTTCAACACACTTGCTCGTAAAGTGGCTCTAATTGAACCGTTTTTAGGTCCATAATGCAGTGTATTAAAAACGCGTGCTTTTTCTTTATTTTAATCCACAAGTGCTTTATTTCCACAGATAACTATTAGTCGGAGATGCGCGCTTTTTTAATCTTATCAATTCACTTTTTTTTTAAATATAATAATCTCATCAATTCACTTTTTTTTTAAATAGTCTGTATTGTCCTTGGTCCTAAAATTAACTAATATTTATTTACCGTAAGGTGAATGCGCAGGGACCACGGACAATTTAAGGTGAATGCGCAGTGGTAGACCGCGAAATTCAAATTTTCTTAGGTTTTTTTCAATTTTCAGGTCAGTGTCAGGTTGTATCTTGATCAAAATATGATTTGCGACTATAACAGGTACGTCTTTACAGAATGATAATCATTCGATGTCCTTCTGTATGCACTCCTCCAGCAAGTCTCCCGCGTCACTCAAATTCGAGCTGTCGGACGTGTCGTGCGACAGCTCGAAAATACATCTTTCTTATGGAAAAGTTCTTAGGGAAAAATCTAACTTGAAAGGTTCTATTCTAATGACTATAATTATGTAAATACATATACATATATTATAGTCGCGAATTATATTTGATCAAGATACAATCTGATACTGACCTGCAAATTACAAAAAACGTAAGAAAATTTTAATTATCCACCTTAAATTGTCCGTGGTGGACCAAACAGAAAAGACCCTGACTGGCGTTCTATTATTGCGGATTCTCTCTGAACTAAATGTATATTTCTCTATGCCAATAGTACTTTCTTATTCCATACTAGCTAAACTACAATTTGACATACGACAACACTACGATCAGTCTAAACACTATTTTATGTTTATTATATTTTTTCTATAGGCTGTTTAGAGGTTTTGTCAGTGCCATAGACTAATATATTTAAAATGAGAGTGCTTTTATTTACACCTGCGCGCGCATCGCTAGTGCTGGCTAGCACGGCGGGCGCGCGGAAAAACAAAACTAGAGCGCCATTTTCCAAACAAGTTAATATTTAACAATACAAGTCGGTTTTTTTCCTCGCAAGTGTGTTGAAAAACGTCGTATGAAACGCGTGTGCATTGATCATTAAGCTCTCAGCTTTCTTATCGCGCTCGCCTCTCGAGCATAATGATCAACATAGCACACATGTATCATAATGTACTATTATATAAATTATCAATTAAGAAAGTAAGATGCTCTATGCTCGATTGTAAGCTTACCGTTACCATAGATCATTTAACTTACATATTAGTAAATTATTATTTTCTAAAGACCCCTTGTCTGTGATTAAAACAACGTGGTCCAGTCTTTTACAGGATCCAGTTCTGATAAGTCTGAATAAAAATTACTGGCGTTTATAGAACAAGAAATTCAAACTTACTTGGTTACATTGATTTGGTCTTCAATCTCAACTGTTCCTAGCTTCCTGTTCAAAGCGAACATGTTGGTGACTCCTCTAAGTCCAGAGCCTCGTCCATCGATGTGAGCAATGGCAATACCCCACCGACTGACGAGGGAACTGCCCCAGTCGAGCGACCATTGTTTTGTCACTAGAGCTGTGTCTGGTCCTCCATACCTGGAAAAAAAAAGAATGTGATCCAACTAAAACTCACTCAACACAAATACTGAACCATTTACAGCCTAAGCACTTTTGGATTGTCAAGGAGTCGGTCAGTCAGAAATATGAAGCTAGTAGCCTATTCCAAAGGTTCCTATGTAGAAAGAGTTTATAATAAGTCAACACGTCAACACATAGTGCCTTTTGACTTGTTATGATCACAGAAAAAGATCAGTTCACAACAAGCCGCGGATGAGAGGCCTTTGGTGCCTATGGGATTGTTATAACAGCTTTCAAGAACTATCACAGATACTCACACATAGACTAGCAGCGGCACATTAGTCCTATTAGCATAGTCCGCTGGTGCCTGAATGTGTACATCGGCGGCCGGCAGCCCAACGCTGACGGGCACGGACACGCGGATGATGGCAGGCAGCTCGCGGTTGCTGGTGATGGCGGTCAGCTCCGCACTGTCGTCCCACACGCGGACCAGGGAACCGTTCTGGAACATACATTATTAAGAAATAAGATAATTCTCAATAATCGAAATCTGTCGTTCTTATTCTTTACATTTAAACCTTGTTAGGCAAAAACAAAACACACACGAAGTATAACCGATGAATAGCTTGCGAGTCAAAACGCTCAGTTAGTGAACGCGTCTCACGTCACTTCTGAAGTTCTGATGCAGCACAATTCATGTGATTCTGTCACCAGCGTTGCGGACGGTAACTTTGTGGTAGAGACACACTACCGAGCTCCCGATGGATAGCGTTAGCCGGCCAGCGTGACTGAATATGGATAGCAAGGAAGAAGCATCTACTGGTATTGCCTTTGATTTGGGATCCCCTAAGGATCCTAAAGGGATCCGACTTTGAACAACAGTTTACATCAATAGCAGAATTAACACTCACGGTATTGTAAATGAAGACTTGTGGCACATCAGGACCAGCACAGTTAATGGTGATTCTGTCACCAGCGTTGCTGAGGGTAGCTTCATTGTAGAGGCACTTGCCTCCGTCCTCCCTCTGGATACCGCAAGTGAAGCATGCGACCGTACCAGTGCTGTTTACCGTGAATATGTGTTGTTCCGCTGAGTCTTTTACGCTTGTGGCTTTGTACCAGCTGGAAGAGAGAAATGATTCTTGAGAATTGTTGAATAAGTTTGTTTTATTCCTGCGTATTCTTCAACTACTCGTGCAATGTCTAGAAGTCAGAGGTACTTTGGAGTATTTTACATATTGAACATTGAACTTGTGGGATTTTTAGTTCACACAAACAGATTTTTGCTTAAGACTGGAACATGTTGCTTAACGTCTCCTACGTTAAGCAACATGTTCCAGTCTTAACTTGATGACAGAATGACGCATGGATTACTACAATCATTCCACCATCAGCATCATTGAAACATATTTTTGGTTTATAAATTACATGCATATTATTTTTATGTATTAAATTGCTTACATGACGTTATCTGAGTTCCAGGCTAAGATCTCAAGCACAGTGTGTGCTGTGTTGACGCGGTTTAGTTGGTTCCACACGTCTGTGCCAGTTGTAGGCTCTGACGCCTGAACTATTTGCTTGTACAAAACTCCATCAACCAGCTGAAAGTAAATGAAAAATTATTATTAGAGAGCCTTGCACGCTTGCATTACCCTTATTAACTAAGTTTCGAAGTTATGCTCCTATATAAGGATTAAAAAGCTTTCCTTTTTAGGGTTCCGTAGTTCCTACAAGGAATCCTTATAATTTCGTCATGTCCGTCTGTCTATCCTAGGTTTTGGTAAGACACTGTTAGTACTAGAAAGCTGTAATTTTGTAGGAGCGTGTATATCAATTACGCCGACAAAGTGGTAAAATAATTTTTTGGAAAATATACCCTACCCCTACGTGTGAAGTGGGGATGAATATCGTTGGGGTATGGGTTATCGTTGAATAGGTCTTCTAAAATGACTTGGGGGTTGCTAAAAGTATTTTTCGATTCAATGCTCCGTTTATGAAATATTAAACTTTAAAGTGCAAATTTTTGTTTCAGTAGCACCCTCCCCCCCCCCCCCCTAAAAGCTAGACTGTTGGTTTGAAAAATCTGGAAAAATTCATGATGATAGTGCATTTTAACATTATTAGTTTAGCGGTAATAGTCGTTGAACTTGGGTGTTGCATAATTTTGTACCAAATACAAAATCCTTAGCATTAATCCTATACAGTGACCAAGATGAAGTAGTTGCTTGTTTATGACGGGTAAAGACTTGCATTAAAAAACAAAATATGAAATAAAAAAACATAATAAATTATCATGTTTCACAATACTGCCGCTAGATGGCGCTGTACTAACGGTTTATGCTTTCATTCGAGTACCTATAGAAGTCACAAACGAACTTTGTTTAATTTTCGAATTACAATAATTTTGTGAATTAAAATAATAACTTGGCAGCAATCGTACTCTTATTTTTTAGCTTTACAAGGAAGAAAGTGTTCTTATTAGTTAATCTCTAATCTGTTTAAATAATTATCTTCGAAAATTAATATTTTGCTGTGTTTTGTATCGCTATTCAATAACAGATGGCGTTGTGCCGTGACGTCTCTTTTGTAGATCGCGGTGTTAAGTTTTTCTTGCACCTCCGTGGTTACGTTATTTGTTAAAGTTTTGTTTTACTTTGGACACCATTGTTATGGTTCATATTTAAAATTCAGTACGCATTCAAAATGGAACAATATAATAATCTAAATATAATATACAAATAAATCCTAATATCTTTACCATTACATAATTATATTCAATAAATTCAAAATAAAGAACAACAGAATCGTACTATATTGTGATAACGGGCTACTACGGAACCCTACACTGTGCGCGGCCCGACACGCACTTGGCCGGTTTTTTTTTAAATAAAAAGATATTTATTTTGACGGACGGACGGACGCGAATTTGGAATACAAGTGCTACTTATCACATCACACATCATCATCATCATCTTGCTTACTCACGACATCTGTTGGTGAACGCAAGAATTAACACCAAGGTGAAAGTGTAGTTCACAGAATCCAAGCGAGATGGCGGTATTTGCTCTTTAATTTAAGTTCCTCGAGAAGATAAAAAGGTTTTTATTAATATACATAATAATCGATCAAAATGTTTCGCGTTTACTTACCGAAGGTAAAATGGTGATGAAAGCAGAGCCTTCATCGTTGAAGAAGAATGGAATGTTGTCGATCCAGCCCTCGGGTTCGTCGTAAGTGAAGATCTGGATGACAAATAAAAGATGGATTTTCAATGTTTGAATAAACAAGCACACAAGATTAAACTATCTGTTTAAATTGTACTTGCTTCCGCCCGCGGCTTCGCCCGCCAGGTATATCGATAACAACTATCCTATGTCCTTCCCCAGGACGCAATCAATCTCTCTGCCAAATTTTATCGAAATCTGTTCAGTGGTTAAGGCGTGAAAAGGTTGTTACCTTTTCACGCCTTAACCTCCTTAAGAGTTACTTTCGAATTTATAATATTAAAGTACACACATCAAAAGTGTCTAGGGATCAACATATATTTTTGCAATAACTTTTCTCCTGATTGATATTAATTAAAATTTTCTTTAAGGATTCATCAAATAAAGTGTTTTCGTTTGTCACAGTAACGATAAACCAAGTCACCTTTGCATTAATAAAGAAATTTGCCATTTTCCTAATAAAGGGATTTTTGACATTTGAACCACTAACACAAAAGTTCGAAAAAAAAACTGAAATAACAGTTTTCTTTAAAATTTTATTGGGTAACTTAAACAATTAATAATCCGTGTTTCTACCGCGAACACTAACAACACAAGAACATCGGTTTGGCATACTCAAAATGAGTTCATCCAAATCACGCTGTGGAATGGCCGCCCATGTTCGTTGCAACAACAAAAAAAGGTCTTTTTGCGACTGGATACCCTCCATATTCGGCAGAGCTCTTCTCTGTAGCATATCCCATGCATGCTCAATCGGGTTCAAGTCTGGCGACTGAGCAGGCCAGGGCAGGACATTGATGTTAGCTGCGGCGAGAGTCTGTCTTACAACTCTTGCGGTGTGCGGTCGTGCATTATCATGCATTAACTGAAATAAGGGACCGATTTGCACTTGTAGAGGAACGATGACGTCTGATACAATCGTCTCAGCATAAATTTGAGCGTTGAGGTTGCCTCTGATCCAAATCAACTCAGTTCTTCCGCCGATCCAAATACCCGCCCATACCATGATGGTTCCACCACTATAAGGATGGACTTCCTGGCAGGATTTTAATCGCTGTTGGCGTCCAGGGGTTCTCCAGTGTCGTATACGTCTTGTATCCGGTCTCATACCAAAACGAGACTCATCAGAAAAGCACACGAAACGCCATTGTTCTTCTGCCCAATTTCTGTGTTCAAGAGCCCATTGATATCGAATCCTACGATTGTGCATTGCTATAGGTGGTACCCGAAGACCGCTACGGTCTTCGGGAATGAAGGTTCACTTCATGCAAGCGGTTTCTGACTGTTTGGTCGCTAATTAAGTTCCCTGAAGAGTGATGAAGCCTCACGGCTAACATCATGGCGGTTATTGTTGGAGCTCTTCGAGTTAAGATTTGAATGTATCGGTCTTGTCTCCGTGTGGTGCAGCGATACCGTCCTCCATGGCGCTCAGCCACGGTACCAGTGCTTCGGTAACGTGTCCAAAGTCGACTGATAACACTCTGACTTGTATTCAGAGCTAAAGCCACAGTACGTTGCCGGGAACCAGCTTCTATCATTCCCACGGCTCTGAGCATTTCTTCCCTGCTTAAATGACGTCGCCGCTCCATAATAACGTTGGTTTTAATCAGTAGTAGGGAAACAGTAGCACTAATAATGTCTTCAATGCGTTGTATGTTTTTATAGGGAAAATATTGACAGCTGATTTTCATCTTTTACTCGAATTTGATTCACAGTTCCTGATTCAAATTATGAAATGCACCAAAAAGGATCCATATAAATTTATAAAATCATAAATTTATTACAAAGCCACATCTCAATCTCAAGAAATCCGCATAAAAATGCTTGATCCCTAGACACTTTTGATGTGTGTAGTATGGATCTTTAATGCCTATAAACACTACTTTTAGTAGGTAGGTAGGTGTAACCATATGAAGTCAACTAATTGTGAAGTATTTTTTTTAACATTTATTTAAAAAACAATAGGTACTTAACCTTCACTTCAATTAAAATTAAGGAGGTACTTACCATAGAGCAAGTTGCTTCTCCAGCAGTGCACAGCTGTACCCTCATCTGAGTTTGTACTCTGTTCGTCCACACCAGAGCAATAGACAAGTTTGTCACGAATTTCACCGTCTTCACAATGGGCCTGAAAACAGTCAATGCAATGACTTTAGTCCAAGAAGATTTAAAGCGATTGTCGGTATGTAATGATTAATCACCCTGTATAATGGTAGCTACACAGACTTATCACTCACCGCTTGAAAAACAACATTCATAAAATAAATGTATTTTTTATGAATTACGAACAGTTGTATTATCTTGATGTACACAAATAGAAAGTGACAGTATTTGCTGAAAGTTTGAAATCGTCAAGAGAAGTAGGCACCTATAGCCTTCTAAAACAGCTGAAGATTTTCCTGAAATTGCTCTCGGCTGATGCGACGCGGCTTGCGTCACTGCGGGGTTCACTATGTAAGTCCAGCAACGAAGATACGGGCCCCTCCGAAAGTAGTGTACTCGTAGTATCAAAACAAGTTAGTGTCACATTCAATTTTTCGGACGGGCATAAATACATCGGGATTCGGCTGTCGGGACAACCGTCAAATCGTGTTGTCATTCATTCTTAGTTCGTGCCCCGAAATAATCTTAAGTCCGTAAGTGAAACGGATTAGAAATCGCCCGTAACTTCATGCTTAGGCAGTAGACCCCTGTTTCCACCCTACGCTCCCGCAAGTCGCGCCGTGGTGGCTCGTGGTATGCTCTAAAAAACTCTGTCATTTGTTTTCTCCGCAGTCGCAAGATGCGTGACGCTCGTGGCCACGGGGTTACAGCTTCTTCCTATTTCTTTTATAAGAAAGAAAAAGATAAAGATTGTAGACACAAACAACACTTACTGGTCAAGGTCGGTGGGAGCGGTGTAGATGTTGGGCAGCACGGTGGTGTCTGAAACGTCCACTAGAGTCACTGAAACCGTTGGATTGGGAGTACCAGACTGAAAGGAAACAAAAATAAGATTATTAACTTAACACCACGATTGTAATAGGTACGCAAAGAGTTAGGCAGAGGTTTCCCATTATTCTGATTTTTTGTCAGATTATTCTACTGGCAACATAGGACTAGTGTTTTAATTTTTTAATCCAAACAATAGATTTTTTGTAAATAGATAATTGCTTCATATTTAGAAATAAATTACCAGTGTTGTGTCACCGCGCTTCTCTTTCTTTTCTATGCAGTCCGATAAAGACCGCGCTTTAGGTCATGTAATCGCCTTAACATAACACCACGATTGTAATACTCAAAGAATTAGGCAGAGCTGTACCATTTTGACAGCTAAGTTTAAGTTCCATGTAATAGGGGGCGAGCCTACTGCCACCAACTGGGCATATATCCAGACTCTGGGCTGCTACTGAATTTCAGATGGAAAAACCCAATCACACTAACATTATAAAGGCGAAAGTTTTACATGTGCGTGTGAACTGAGGGACCATACTGATAATACGCAAAATAAAAATCGTAGGATTTAGTAGTAGACTTAAAACAATTGTAGAACAAATCTGGGAATTTGTAAACAAATCGCACCTTCGAAATATATTAAAAACTACAGCCCTTAAAGTGCGGTCCCTCAGTCCTCGCAGACCATCAGCCAGATCTCGGAAAGTATCTGAAAAATTAAGTTATTGTGACTACAGACATTTAGTAAAGAATTTGTAAATATATTTATTAAATAACAGACCACAAAGGATTAAAGATAAAAAAAGATATAACGACTAAACTGTGGTCCCTCATTCCACACAAGAGAGAAAAATATTTTAGTGAATATTACCGAATCAAATAAATAAAATCTTTCTTTTTCTACATAAAGTTTTAGTAAGAGACTTAAAACATTTTGTAAAAAAGAAATGGAAAAGAAATATCTACGCAATTTGAAGATAATTAATATTAAAACTGGTCCCTCAATCCTCACCTCTACTGACACATGTGCTTGTACTAGCTGCTAGACGAGAGGAATATCAGAGAGTCTAGTGTACTTAACTTTTAGTAAAAAGTTTCTACTAAATAATAGGTATCTAAAATTGTGTATTTCTTACTTCTTAGCTGAGATAATATTATTTTTTTAATCCTATGAAAATAGTGTAACGAGTCTTTTAAGCCTGTTACATGATATCGCGTTCTTTGCTTTAATTTGAAGGCAACGTGGTGGTGTTGCCATGTAAGAATTTATTTTTTTGAATCGGAATCGTGTAGTGGTCACACTGATTTCTTCTTTTGATGCTGTCAGTTGATTTTGACAGGTCACTTTTCGACCCAAGCTTTGCCTAAGATGGAGGAATTTTGAGAGCTCCTCATTTCATCTTCAAAAGCTGGCTTCCTATGGACTACATCCAGTCCTAATTATGTGGTGGCTGATTTGCCCTTGTCAGCATCATGATGGGATTGGCCATATTTTGTAAAAGGTTGGTAAAATTCTTCGTGGTTTCAAACCTATTCACGTGTCGCGTGGTCATTTTGATGGCGGACGTTAATAGTTTTCGATATTTGTTTCAGGATCTTTTGAACCTTATATATTTTTTGGATTAATTCATCTACTGATGTAAAAGCTTTTTTTGGAAAAGAAACGGTGAGTTAATTTGCATTTGGTCGTAAACATTCCGATCGGCATTTTTGTCGACGCTGAACATCAGCTAACAATTATTCATGTTTGATTTCAGCCGTGAGGCGTTTCTTATTTCTTTTACTTCAAGACTTAAATTTTTAACGCTAGCCCCTACCGACATATATCATGGACCGCCTGACGTCCCCGCGAAGATCAAAATCACCAGGGTTTGCCCATTCGGTTTGTTAGTTTATTCGCCGGAATATGGTATGGTTTATAATACTTAACTTAAATTGACAAAAGTGCAATAATGACAGGACAAAAATTAATTTCTATTCCATCTTAGTTTTACACCTTAGAACTTAATATTAGAAAGGAATTTTCTTGTATATTGAGACCAGCAGCCTTCGGGTAATAAAATCGTTCAATAACTTTTGTGTTGATTTTTATTGATACTCCCCGCTTGAAGATTAAAAGTTTCCAGTTCCCGCAGGTTAGTCTATCCTTGGCATAGTTTGGTGTGTGCTCCTGGCGCCCGAATTTTCACTTCTACTTATTGTTTATTTATTTGGAGTACAACACACACATTTAATAATCACATTTCATAATATACATTTATAATAACATCCACACTCTTTAAATTATATATTTTTTTATTATTACAATTGTCGCTAGATTATATTTTTTTATTATTACAATAGATAGAATTGTGTGACCACACAATGAAACAAAATGAAGACAGTACTTTTATACAGGATAAATTTTTAACCACTGCGTAAATTTTTTTTGGTGGCTCAGTGTAAGCAATAGAACACATTTCCATTTTTAGTTTATGACTTTTTTTTTTCATTTTTCCACTTTGTCCCAATTTGAAATAAGCAAGACATGGATATAATTTAATAGTAATACTATGAATGAGCATGAATGAAAACGCGAAGGCCGCCGGCCGCTGGACCACGCCTAGCGCACGAGACGGGGGTGCGGGCCGTGCGGGGGCATGCGGCGCCGGCGCGGCGTTTGATAAACAAAACGCGTGCACATGCAGTACGTCACTTGCGGAAGCGGAGGTCGGATGTTCGTCGCGCCCTTCGCCGTCCCTGCGCGTTGTGCCGCGTACTAGACTAGCGTAGTGACAATGTCTCATTTTACTCACCGCGAGTATTATGAAATGGTGCGAATGTATTTGTTAAGCAATGAAAATTTACGAGCAGCACGAAGAAGATACGAAAGGGAGAGCGTACCTCGTATGCGAGCCCAAGGGTCCTCAATCCCACGGTCCCTAATGAGAGGACAATTTTAGCAGCAAACCAAGGTGTATGAAACAAGTGAAATGCCGGCTTACTTATTTAAACGTGCACGTTTATGCCTTGAAAAAGGAGGAGGTCACTTCGAACAATACCTAAAATATTGTGATTAATAAAATGTAGAGGTAAGAAGAAATTATAAACAATCTTAGTGTGTTAGGTTCTCTTTGATTAGACATTGTTGTAAGATAGTTGATTCCAATTTTTTAAATACGCCAAAATGCAATTGTTTCAATCTAAATTGTATCATGTCTAAGTACCTATCATACCTAAATGTTTTATTTTGAATGGACTAAAACGTATTACTTTCTTACTTATTATGATTTATTTTCTGCATTTTGATGGTCCTAAGCCCATGAAGGTATGAAGGATAAATTGGAATTTACGAAAAATTACGTTTACAAATAACTTTACACAGTCTACACTTAAAAAATTGTAGCGCTAAACTGGGGTCAATAATCCGCCGTCGCATAGAGCGACCGCGCGTGAGTACTTCTGATAGCAGCTGGCGCGTCAGGCGACCGGTCGACGCGCGGCGTGAATCGGGCGACCGGTCGACGGACTGGCAAGCGACGTCCATAAAATAAATTTCTGAGTAAACAAGTCTCGTAAGCGTTAACTTAATTTTTTACTATTGAAACATATCAAAACAAAAAATACGTGTTTATTAAAATACATTCAAATTTATTATGTCAAAATTTGCGCACTGGTTAAAAACTTTTCCTGTAGTGGTATGAGGAACAGAGAGTAAAGGTCACTCAACCTCCATAGAAAAGGGAGGATCCTCCGACCAGACGGGTGTTGTGTCTGGCGGGCAACTGCCCGATGATTCATGTCAGGCCGTTGTATCTAAGGCTGCGTTTCTACCAGAGATGTGCGAGGATGCATAGCGATGGATGTGTTTGTAAAGAACCAATTATGAATAAAATTATTAAATAAAATTGTTGTTGTCGGGTACGGCCAGGGGTACGGTGGGTCTGCAGTGAATAGAATCGCTTCATTTACTTACCTCGCCTCGGTCAGCACAGCTCTGGTGGAAACGGCTCAGCGGAGCCCTCGCTTGTTTTTGTGCGAGGGATGTGTGCGAAACTTTTTAACGGCATCAATTAATTTTTCGTCCATTATGCCACGCAACCGTACGACATGCGTACGACTACAAGCGAAGTGAGACGTAAGCGGCTGGCAGGCGTTCGCGTTACTCCGCACCCCCGTCGACACATTTCACAGCTTCGCAACGCATCCTCGCACCACACATTAATGCGCATTTTCACAGCTCCGCTACACATCCTCGTAGGCACATTTTCATCGCACAGCTTTGGTGGAAACCCCCACACATTTTCACAGCACAGCTAGACATCCTCGCACGACACATTTCCATCTCACATCTCTGGTGGAAACGCAGCCTAATGCTAGTTGCGCGGTAAACTCCTGCTTGCGAGATGCAGGATTTTGCGTGACGTCAGTATGACGCGTTGTTCTCATGTGACGTTGTAGATACCGCTACACTATTATACTTCACATATTTATACATATTGAATAAAAAAGTAGATTACAAAATTAACTAATCACTTACGTGTATACTTTTGTCATTAGGTACTTACAATAATTTTAAAATATTGATCATCATAAAAGAAACGCTCAACTGTTGTATAATAAGGGGTATTAAAACAGGAATGTGGGTTTATCACACGAGGCGTATATTTGGGTTGGTATCAGAATGACTTGAACGCAAATTGACCACGTCGCTCTTAGTCCAAATCTCAAAATACCTAAGTCGCTTTTAGTCCACATCATATTATCACATGAGTAATTAAATTAATTATGTACAGTTGCATACAAGACTATCTACACACATGATATGAATTGGAAGTAGGTACTGACCAACCAATATTCTTACATTCAATAAGCTACATCCAAATTTCACTTACTTAATTAAAAGTATTATACTAAGTGATAAGTTAATTCTGTAATCTACTTTTTTAATAAATAGACATACGCCATGTAATCTAACATTAAATTAACCGTACAACCTTGTTTTCGTTTCGTCTAATGCTATATTAAATGAAGTATAATAGTACTGTCTACATTTTGTTTCATTGTGTGGTCACACTATTCTATCTATTTTCATAGGATTAAAAAAATAATATTATCTCAGCTAAGAAGTAAGTAATACACAATTTTAGATACCTATTATTTAGTAGAAACTTTTTACTAAAAGTTAAGTGCGCTACACTCTCTGATATTCCTCTCGTCTAGCAGCTAGTACAAGCACATGTGTCAGTAGAGGTGAGGATTGAGGGACCAGTTTTAATATTAATTATCTTCAAATTGCGTAGATATTTCTTTTCCATTTCTTTTTTACAAAATGTTTTAAGTCTCTTACTAAAACTTTATGTAGAGAAAGAAAGATTTCCTTTATTTGATTCGGTAATATTCACTAAAATATTTTTCTCTCTTGTGTGGAATGAGGGACCACAGTTTAGTCGTTATATCTTTTTTATCTTTAATCCTTTGTGGTCTGTTATTCAATAAATATATTTACAAATTCTTTACTAAATGTCTGTAGTCACAATAACTTAATTTTTCAGATACTTTTCGAGATCTGGCTGATGGTCTGCGAGGACTGAGGGACCGCACTTTAAGGGCTGTAGTTTTTAATATATTTATTTACAAATTCCCAGATTTGTTCTACAATTGTTATAAGTCTACTACTAAATCCTACGATTTTTATTTTGAGAAATATCAGTATGGTCCCTCAGTTCACACGCACATAGTGGGTGTGGGGGGGTGTGTGTGTGTATGTGCGTGTGTTTATATGTTTGTTACTTCTTCACGCTCAAACGGCTGGACCAATTTTGATCAAATTTTGTGTGGAGGTAGCTTACACCCTGCAGGGCTAGCATGGGCTGGGGATAAAACTTTTCTCCACCGGTTATTTCCACTGACAAGGGATAAAATTATTTTATCCACCTGCCAAAGCACGGCAACAGTAGGAAAGAGAATTAATATCACTTTTTGACATTAGACGTGGATACTCACCCCCCGTCTATAGCATACGACTAGTGGAAGAGAAAAATTACAGATATTTTGACATAACAAAGGGAGTTTGTCCTCGTCTTTAGATGGTGGGTTTAAGTATATCTCTTGGAGAAAATATAATTAATTGTACTATAAAAATGTCTCGTGCTTACTGCCACCGTGAATAGTTTATCCACCCATGTCGCCATGCTCGGAGGGTGGACAAAATTGACAGAGGGGAATAGTATTTTCTCCTCTCCCCGTGGATAAAATGTCTCCGGCCATGCTAGCCCTGCTGGATTAACATATAGGCTATTTTTTATCCCGATATTCCCAAGGGATTGACATATACGCGGGTGAAACTGCAGGGCGCAGCTAGTACTTAATATTTTGCTCAAGCTTATTATAGCAGTAAAGCTTGCGACTACAATACCAACGAGGCAGTAACATGATAAAATAATTATGTATTGATACTTAGGCAGCTGATTTTTTTTAAAATATGATTTCAGCATACAACGTATAACTTTAAAACAAAATCAGCTGTTTAGTACATTTTGACGAGCTATGCGAGTTTTGCGGTTTTGCGCATTTAACGTTACACCTTGTATGAGATGATAATAGACGTACCAAGGTAAGCTGCGGAATTGTCAGAAACATTGGACATCTTTGTGAAAATGGACCAAATATAAGATGATTCATTATAAGTAAGTACGAGTAAGAAATTCTTTACAAGTAACGATGAGAAATTAAATAACTCATTCACAGCATACCTAGAGTAAGTTGTAACTTTAATAGATTTTCAACTTTAACTTTTTTTTACTTTATCCCTAAAGGATAAGGTTCAAAGTTGATTGGGAAAATTTTACAGTTTCGGGTAGCTTGATGTGCTGGCGTCTGTACATAGACCAAACCAAAACTTTTTTTTAAAGCTAACTATTATTTTATTTTATTATAAAAAGATCTTGTTGCTTCATATTTTCTAACTGACCGACTTCTTGACAGCAAAAAAGTGCCTAGTGTAAATGGTTTAGTTGAAATAAATGCTTTGTTGAGTCAGAATCAATAACTAATTCCGCTCAGCTATCAATCGTCACGTTCTGAACAATAGTCTTGAGTCGAGGGCTCGTGTTGTGTAGCGTGTTATTGAGATAACGAGGGGAAACCGCTTTGAGAAAAGAAAAAAAGAAACATTTATTATTAAAGAATTAAAGAGAAATTCTTTTTTAAAAGATTATAAGATAAATTCTCTTTTTCTGGGATAGAGTGAAAGTGTTGAAATTTTTTAGAGTTGTGTAAAACGAATTCGCAAAACGAATGTTTGCAAACACCTTTGCCAAATAAAAAACAAATGCTTGAACAAGAAACTTCTTATTTTCAAATAATGTCAACATTCATGATTCGAACTCGACGTTAGCTCCAATTTTAAAATGTCCGCATTATGACGAACGTGTCATATCTGACTTGAATCTCTCGAACGGCACTGCGAGGCCTCGATCTCCGGTGCTCCGCTGGGACAAACGTCAAACGAGTCCGAAATACACTTTCACTTGTATCGCGTTTCTTAAATGTTTTAAAGGGGAATAACCTGCAAACCTTATTAGGTAAAGATCAAAAATAACAAAATTATGTAGTAGTTTATGTTTTTTATCTACAGTAGTCGGAAAAAATAATTACGTTGTTGAGGAGACAAGTTTTCGTACTTACAAAGCAATGGATTAGCAATATATTTCAAAATGATTCAGATTGAGATTAATAATAATAATTATTTATTTATTTCTTACCACAAATTACAGAGATAGAACACAGACGCAATTACATACTTAATTAATTTTTGGAAGACTGGTGCCTAAACTAAGTTTTTTAAAAAACCTGTATATCAAGATATAAAAACTGGCCAAGTGCGAGTCGGACTCGCACACGAAGGGTTCCGCACCACAAGGCAAAAACGCCGAAAAAAACATGTTTGTTGTATGGGAGCCCTTTAATATTTATTTTATTTTTATTATTTATTATTAAAGTTAAAATACAACTGAGTATTTTGTGAATATTTCAAGTGCCTACCTGTTGCCATTTTTGATATCGAGCAAAAAAGGGCAAAAAAATCGCGTTTGTTGTATGGGAGCCCCCCCTCAAATATTTATTTTACTTTGTTTTTAGTATTTGTTGTTATAGCGACAACAGAAATACATAATTTGTGAATATTTCAAATGTCTAGCTATCGCGCTTCTTGATGCATCTCAAGAACCGCGATAGCTAGACATTTGAAATATTTACAAATTAGGCTGCAGGCTGCAGCCTGGTGACAGACAGACAGACGGACAGACGGACAGACGAACAGACGGACAGACAGCGAAGTTTTAGTAATAGGGTTCCGTTTTTACCCTTTGGGTACGGAACCCTAAAAAGGAAATTGATAGTGTATTACGCAATTAGGGTTCTGGTTAATGATACTAGTCCCAATATTTTTGTACGATATAACGTACTTATATCTGCCACTGCCACGTCCTTATGTTTTGTTTTTGGAGTATTTTTTTATTTTGCGTAGGTAATCGTAATTACGCCACCAGTCAACTAACCACCAACCGACTAAAACTTTAATACGGATCGAGCTTAATTTTATGATAATTAGATGTTTTGTTCATTTGATTCAGAAGTCTAAATATTTTTGTAATGTACCTACCTAAGCTATTGAGAACAGCTAACTAGTAAGTATTCACATTAAAACGATTCATAATCTCTAATGTGAGACCTCGATCTGTATTGTTCGCCCTGTAGTGGGCACTTTGCCAAACCGGTCGGTTGCCCTTTCACTCAGGCGGCGTCAAACTTAAATGTAAATCAGGTAGGTTGTATTCTACTTAGTGAATGTGCAATAGTAACGTATCAGGTTAAAACAACATAACTGAACTCGAATACCAAAAATAGCAGTTAAAGCCTAATTAAGCATAATCAGCCTATAACGTTAGGGAGGAGGCCTACGAGCCTCCTCTCTGTGAGAGGGTGTGGGCCGGCGATTACGGCGTGGACATGCTGGTTTCTGCACGATGTATTTCGTCACCGTTTTGAGAGCAATTAAACTTACCTACATAAATAACTTAACATAAAGTTAAGTGCCTGACTGGGTTCGACCCCACACGACCTTCAACTCGTAACTCGAGGCCATCACCACTGCTCCTACCAAAAGATCCGCATCCTAATTTATGGAAAAAAACCGCTAAGGTAAGTTGGATAAGTCGAGTGGAACTCTTATGCAGTTGGGCAGGACTCCGCAGGACACCTGGCAAGGCATCAAAATTGTGCCCAAGGCATTACCACGTTGTATGGAAACGCTGATTCTTTGGCTAATAAATAGGCCAGCCTTCTCGTCACGTGAAGTCGACAGCCGCCTGGAGGTGACTAGAAAAACCAAGTGGACACTCGGACCTCATGCCCCTAGTATTTCAACCGTTTGGGTTGTAACGTAACACTAGGGTCCGAGTGCTTGAACATTTATAACTCGCAATAAGATTGGGAAAAAGTAAAAAAAAAAAGTTAAAGTTAAAGTCATCCAAAGGGCAATGGAGAGGGCTATGCTTAGAGATTCCCTGCATGATCAAATCAGGAATGAGGAGATCCGCAGGAGAACCAAGGTAACCGACATAGCCCGAAGAATTGCCAAACTTAAGTGACAGTGGGCAGGGCACATTGCTCGCAGAACAGATGGCCGATGGGGCCGAAAGGTTCTGGAGTAGCGACCGCGTACCGGAAGACGTAGCGTTGGAAGGCCTCCCACAAAGTTGCAGGCCGCAGGAACCCGTTGGATGCGAGAAGCACAGAACCGGCCGAAGTGGAAGTGCTTGGGGGAGGCCTATTTCCAGCAGTGGACGTCTTTCGGCTGAAATTAAGATGATGATGAATAAGATTGGAATATTTTCGCCGTATGAAGTTTTCTGCATCTGTAACAGTCAACTCAGCACAGCCTGCCGTGTTAAGATGGGATGGCGCAAGGGTGTCAATCAACACATATTGCATCCCACAGCAAAGGCCTACCTAACAACGAAGTCATTATGGTTATTCCGTCTGGTCTCTTATCGTGTTCAATGCTTGAAAATCTAGTGAAATAATTTATCTATGGTCTTGAAACTAAAAAGTGGTAACAAGTTTATACTAACGAAACTGTCAGTGTAACTTTTCTTATCAATATGACTTCAAGTTTCCATTAATTTTTAATGCCAAAAGAATACACAGTCGCGTGTACGAAGCCGCGGAAACAGCAAGTTTCTCGTTTGGTACCTAATTGTTACATGTAAGATGGTGTATTGAAAAAATAAGAAAGAAAAAAAAAAAGAAAGAGAGAGAAGAAGATAAGCTAAGATTGTGTAAGTATTTTATTGTGTTTTTAATTTGTTTTTTATTGTTGTTGTTTTCATTATGTATTGTTTTTTTTTTGTAGTACGTAATGTAAGATCTTTACTATACAGAGTGATCTATGGTAGATCACTGCGGCTATGCATTTTCAAAACCTAGCAACTACACGGACAATTTCTTAACTAGTAACTACAGTCACTTGCTCGGTTACCAACTGGGTCGGTGTAAGACGCTAGGTAGTACTAGGTTTTTGATTATTTACAAATTAGTTTACGAATGATTTTTAGATGTTTTGACAACCACAATATATCGGAAAATATCTAGCAAGTCAAATATGCTAAAACACCGATTTATTGAGAAATGTCAGTTGCTAGGTTTTAAAATTGCACAGCCGCAGTGATCTATGGTGCTTTAATATTATATTCTGCTGCCTCTGTTCCAATCTTTGTCACTTCCACGCCACCATTGGCGGAAACAATTTCAATGTCTCCAAATCAAATATTAAAGTAGAATCCAATTCCCCTTAAACAAACACGGGTGACGCAATTAACAAAAGGAATTGAGTTTACCGAGACTGTGTGCCTGAACCTCTATCTTTAACAGTTCATTATAACTTGCGACGTTTGTTGAACTTTCTAATGATTAAGGTGATGCAGTTCCCCAAACTAGGCTTCGAGGCGTGAATAAATCGTCAGTTTGCCTTGGAAGTTATAGTGGGAACACTAGGTGATATAGTTTACGAGGATAATTTAGTTTGGAGCTTAGTTTGGAGCCTGGTGGGTTACAGCGTTGTCGAGGCAGGGGCTTAGTAGCCGTGGCTTGGTCACTCACGATAAAGCGAAGAGGAACCCGAGGAGGGGCCGCTCGCCAGGGCTTTTACCGGTAAGCCGACGACTTGACGTAGCGGCCAAAAAGTATGTTGCGGTGCCGCTTGGGCAACATTGCAACTGAGGCGGGCCGCGATGTTGTATGGGAGGCATTGCGGCTGAGGGTTGGAAGCCGCGGCAGAAGAGGAGTGCCGGTATTGCGCTGCGCCGCTCTTCCTATCCTGTGCGGCCGAAAATTGGCAGGCGGCGGATCCAATGACCTGACCCGTCGCAGGGGGGCCAAGTGGTGCCCAGACACGGGGTCGTCTGGCGCCCATGTGCTGGTTTGGTCCCTAGGGTGGTCACGACGTGCTATATGTTCTGGTGCGCCGCTGATGGGGCGTACTCCCCTCAGGAGGGCCGTTGACGGACTGCCGCGGCGGGTTTACCGATGAGTGCTAAAGCGTGCCCGTATTTCCGCAGAAAGCGGCAGAATGGCCGCCTAATGGAAAGCTATGGATGAAGTCAATGATGGAACGAGCTTGTCCAGAAGATGCCTGCTAACTCTTGCTTTTGAAGATTTAGTTTCATTAACAAAAAAAATAAAATAGCATCATGCCTGTTATCCCGAAGGGTTAGGCAGAAGTGTGCGTACTAAACCCACATTTCAGCTGTAACGTTAAAAATAAGCGATCATCATGCTCCTAGATTTTAGGAACCATTCAGAAGATGGTTTACTGTGAGTATCGATATTTTTTTACAAATTGGACTCCCAGCTTTAGCAATAGATGTTTTAGAATAGAAGATCCTCATTATTGGTTTGGGTTTAATAAATTACCAGTGATAGACTCATTTATAGAAGGACGATTACGAAGCAAACTAAATGACCAAATATTTGATACGGATAAAATATTTGTTAAAAATGAGAAAAAAAAAACAAAGTAACGTAAGTAGTAATTTGATCCTATTACTTACCTACTTTCTTTTTTACATATCCCGAAATTAACGCAGACCACCAAACGCCCCAATTAGAATATTAATAATGTTACGTATTATGGGTCTAGCGTAGTAAGTTTTTCATCCATGTTGGTTTGTTTTGACTGTACAGCGGAAGTATGCCAGTAATTTACGTAGTTCTCATTATTATTGGGATAAAAAAATACCTATATAAAATATAATAGAAATCGATTCAGTAAACGACTCTAAACAAACTTTCATAATGCATTAATTCAGTTACACATTAGCCAAAGATGTGCCAACATTTGTAAACTAAATAATCGTATTTTTAGAAAACTTCTATTTTGAATTTTTAACCGACTTCAAAAAAGGAGGAGGTTTCTCAATTCGACGGTATATATATATATATATGTCGGAGGAAGCTATGAGTTGGGTTGATTATTGTTTGCATGTGTAATGCTCAATATTACTTGTTTACATTGTAATTACTTTTAAAATTCTTAATGTAATTTAATTTGATTTGTTAACTGTTTCTATAATTTAAAATCCTTATAATTCTAATAAAAGTTATGAATATTGTAATTCACGTAACGACCAATCAGAGCAGAGCACGTGCCTCGAGCGGGGTCGAGGCGCCATCTTTTACTTTAAGGAGGTGGACAGTTTTTGTGACACATTTGCTTGCTGGATAGCGACAGATCGAGTTGGATCGTTGAGTTGGGAGTGTTAAAAACTAAACTAAAAAGTAAGATCGGTGCCCTGAACCCGCTGCTCGGTATTAACTGTTAATTATTGTCTCGACGTTATTGTGAAGTGACGAAATATTGTTTAATCGAAATTAAAATAGTGTGAAGTAACAATAATTGTGTTTTGTGCTCGCATTTTACCCTGATGACGCCCACTAAGCCCGCAACCACTGATGACGATGTCGACGAGAACAATGCTTCTCCGACATATATATTTTTTTTTTATGTGTGTTCGCGGATAACTTTGTCGTTTATGAACCGATTTTGATTATTATTTTTTTGTTTCAAAGGGGATATGCCAAGGGTGATCCCATGATAAGGAAACCAGGATCTGATGATGGCATCCTAGTAAAATCGTGGGGAACTTTCGAAAATCGTAGGAGCGACTAGTGCGTTTGTTAATTTTTTCATTAAGTATTTTAAAGCACTACAATTTGATGAAGGTCTGGAGTCGATCTGATGATGGAGCCGAAAGACAGTCGAGGGGACTCCTCAACGAATAACAGCAGTTACCTTGTGTTTGGGCTTGATTAATTTGTATTGATGTGAACTTTACACCTAGATGGGTTGCGACTGTCATTAGGGGTCTGATGATGAAGACGAAGGACAGTTAAGGGAACTCCTCAACAGTTTACAGTAGCTACCTTGTGTATGTTCACCGATTACTCGAAGACGGCTGGACCGATTCCAAAAGTTCTTTTTTTATTTGAAAGGGTATACTCTCGAGGTGGTCCCATTATCATCAAGTTGGAATCTGATGAGAGGATTCCATGGAAATCGAGGGAAACCCTCAAATTTTATAGGCAAAGCTAAAGCGATTTGGATATTTTTTAAAGTAACTTGAGCAGTTGCTCTCGGAAATCATCACTTGGTAAAGTGGGGCTGATGATGAAGATCACAGATGGCCATCGGAACTACTCACTGACAAATATTTCACGGGTTGCGATTCGATTACTTTAATATGGTTGCTAAGCAATTTATGCTCGTCACAATTACGTATTGCGAGTGATTGTTGAGGATCTCCTGGTTCTTACCGGGAGAACTCCTCAACAATTAACGTCCCAGCATCGGGAAAAGCAATATTTTGTAAAAGGTGATGAACAGTTGGCATTAGGCTTTTGTAACTTAGATAAATTACAAACTGACCCACTAAAAAGTGAAAAATAAAAACATTTTTACAAAAAAAAAACAACCGACTTCCAAAAAAAACACTACAAATTGAAAAATAACTTTAATTTCGGAAGTCGGTGTCAATAAACGAAAACGCGGAACCAAAGACACCGACTTCCGAAATTAAAGTTATTTTTGAATTTGTAGTGTTTTTTTTGGAAGTCGGTTGTTTTTTGATAATATCAACTTCTTAATCAACGAAGCGTCTACTGTTTGTAATGCAACTAAACAGTAATTATCACTTATCATTCTTTCAAGTGTAATCGATCTAGGTTAATCTGATTAAGTACTATTTACTGACCTTATTCTTACATTATATACCTAATTGTACTATAAAACTTCAGAAGGTAAATAAATACCAACAAGGCGTGCTAATTATTCATAAAGGTATTATCATCACAAATTATTCAGTCTTTTATGGAATTAAGTTATCTTCTCAAAGAAACGTAATAATAGATTAGTACACGCGAGTTCAATGAATATTATAACTAGGCACTTTAAATCGACTCCAGACTCCATTCAATCTTAGAATAAATAAATAATACTTATGTTATATTATTTAAGGTGTAAAAAAATTAACCTTACAAACTTTAAGAGGTGCTTTAGACCATTGGACTGAACAACTTTCACTATGGGACCAACTCTGAAATCACGAAAAAAAAATCCGCTGTTTCATATATTTTGATCAAGTAGGTAATGAACTTTTGTATTAAACAGTGGATTTTTTTTCGTGATTTCAGAGTTGGTCTCATAGTGAAAGTTGTTCAGTCCAATGGTCTAAAGCACCTCTTAAAGTTTGTAAGGTTAATTTTTTTACACCTTATATAGATAACTAATACTAACTAACTTTTAGAGATACCTAACTAACGTGAAGTGAGCTGTCATTTCACTTCTTGCTAGGATTTGACAGCTCACTTCATGCTCACTTCTCCTAAGTTTTCACGGTGAGATGTATACAGAACAAATCGGCTGTTGTTTAAAAGGACTTCTTTTGTTCACGTGCATCCATCACTGCACTTTGATAGACTATCCAGTATTTGGAACTCCTACGTCTGGTTCTAAAGCCAGAATGGTGACATTTAGAAGCCGATCAATTTTGTCAAAATAAATCTCACCACGAAAGTTTAAAGTGAGCAACTCACTTCACCTAAATTTTCACGTTGTCATTTATACAGAATCAATCGACTGATCCTTTTGTCGTGATGATGATCAGAAACTTATGAGCTTCTTACCTTAGGGTACCGGATCTCATGATGCTGCGTGTACTGGTAGTTGGCGGACCCAGGAACACCGTAGTGAGGCACCTTCATAGTCCTGACGCCGGTGTCATCAAACGTCACGTAGGCCATCTTGTTTCCGTCCTTTGAGAAATAAATGGCGTTGCTCGAGCCGAACACTTCCTCTGTAAAGAATTAGTAGGACTTTTAGCAATTTGTTATAGGTTCACAAACGTTGTAGAAGAAACAGTGGGTTTTATTCTACATAACCCTCCGTTCTTCCCAGACAGTAGTGTCCATGAGAAATTTTCCTACGAAAAAAAAAGGTAAGTCGACAACGTACACCCAAATTCACCCAAATTTTAAATATGATTATTTTTTTCTCAGTTAGTCATGGTCTGGCAGTTTGAGTAATTTATGCGGCCTTCCCAAAATGTCTGGTATTTGTCGTCGAATCGTTGAGCTCCTTAAGTTCTGTGCACGATTACTGACAAATGCGTGCACTGACTAGACAGGTCCACCGACCACTCAATGTGTGTGGTTCTTTTCTCAAAAGATCATTTCAGACATCAATCTACATGGTCTTCACACGGTCTGACCAAGATTTTGTCTGGACTTTAAAAGAGACTGTGACCTCTGAGTTTGTTTCGGCCTTTCTTCTCAGAGTAGTCAGATCGAAAACGCCGACTTACTGGTTAATATGAAACCCCTTGGTAAGACTGGTTGTTAGACTTTCGGGCTTCTGACGACCCGTAACGACTGTCAAAGATCCACGAATGACAGCCGGGACCAACGGCTTAACGTGCTTTGCCGAGGCATGGAGGGATCTTGGTATGTAAAGATGGTCACCCATCTACGGACCAACCGCGGCAAGCTTAGCTTAACCCGATTGATCGACCCGTGCGGCTGATAATACTTAGTCATTATTACCAAGCCCCTCTGTTATCTCTCTCTATATCTGTCCAGAATCTTACCACTACCATTAATATATCATTTCATACATCTTTTCGTATTGTATACCTATTTTATTTCTTATTTTGATTGTTGTTTTTGTTTTTGATTGTTGTTTTTGTCAATATTTAATCGCATGCTGCATCGGCTGACGTCATCACGTCGACGCCGGCTGTCGCTGAAAACCAGCGCTGGGGCTCTGTCTCGTATAGGGTCTTAGCATTATGCTGAGCGATGGCCGTTTTGCGTAGATGTGACGCATACTTTCTCCCAAATTGTTATTTTGTTTTATTTTTTGTTTGTGTCCTTATTTTTATGCGTCATGTTTGCCGCAAATAAACGTATTTTCTTTCTTCTTTCTTCTTTCTTATACCTAAGTACCAATTTTTTTTTTTGTTCACTAAACCTATGTTGCCCACTGCTGGGCAAAGGTATCCCCCGTATTGTTCCACTTTTCGTTATCCTGTGTTTTCTGCGTCTAATCGGTTAGGTGTACTAACTACTTAAACTAACTCCGAAATTATAAAAAGCTACTAAGTAGATCTATCATAACCTCTCTCTAGAGACGAAAATATTATTACAGATAGTACTCATATCTTTGTCAATAAGACATGTTTTTACTACGACTTCAATTTTATCGAAAGCCTCTTTGTATATTGGTTAAGCATGCATATTGTTTAATTTCCCTTGAGAGTGTTCGAGAGTGCTTAGATATAGAAAGTCGAAACTCAGAGGAAGCCTCTAACTGTACCTTATGATGAAATGATTGAATAACGGTTCTCTATTACTGATTGTAAAAGAGAATCGTGGATTTAGATGGATGATGGATTTTATAATAAAGAGATAAACTTCGATGTAAAAGAATCAGTAAGATTTTCATTTAGAAATGAAAATCTTACTGATTCTTTTACATCGATGTTTTTGTCATGAACAGAACTGTTCATGACAAAAAATTAAATCAGAAATAATTTAACGTAATTTACGTGTATATTATGTATGTAAACTAACTTTTTCCCGCGGCTTTGTTGGCATTGAAGTCCGAAATTATTTTACTGAAATCTACTGAATCCTACTGGATGTACCTACTACCGGGAGAAAAAGTATACGTTATCTGTGTGGCAAATTTCATCCAAATCCGTTGAAAAGGTAACAGACTGACTGACTGGCAGAGTTACTTTCGCATTTATAATATTATAGTCTGGATACAACTTACTGTTTACACTAGTTCATCATCTGCCTAGCCTTTTCCCGGTCGGCTAGGTCGGCTTCCAGTCTAACCGGATGCAGCTGAATACCAGTATTTTACATGGAGCGACTGCCTATCTGACCTCCACAACCCAGTTACTGGGTAATACGATACCCCTTGGTAAGACTGGTTGTCAGATTTTCGGGCTTCTGACTACCCGTAACAACTGTCAAAGATCCACAAATGACAGCCGGGACCAACTGCTTAACGTGCTTAGCGTGCGTGCTGTTTACACTAGTTATCTACTAAATATTTAATTTAGTAACTAAGTACATAATTATACTTATATACCTACAAAAAGCAACAATCAACTACGAACCTTCATAAACCCAATCCGGAATACCATGGTAGATCACATTCAATTTTCCAGTCGTCGTAATCTGTCGAGGAGTACTGCTGAGACCGTCTTGATAGAAAATGTTGTTTAAATAGACGAAGGCCAGGGCAGTTCCTGAGGGCCCCCAGACGAAGTTCTGGAGGAAGGCTTCGTCAGCCTCGATGCCCGAGGGAATGATGTCAATCCTGCTTCCAGTAGCGATGTTAATGGCTGCGTAGCGGGCGAGGAAACTGTATCTGTATACCTGGAAGTAGTGGAGGAGGGTTAAGATGTTTTTAGGCTATACAAGCTCAAATGACAGGTACCCAGGTAGTAATTCAATTAATACCTAAATGGATGGGATAACGCGTGATTTATATAAAGGGTTTCTTGATTTTTTTTTAATTTGCAGGTCAGTGAGAGGTTGTAATGTTGATTTAAATAATTATGATTAGCAACCGTATAACCCCATTGATTGATGGTTCATGAAATAATCATTCAATGGGATTTTAGAAACTTAGAGGGTTGTACGGTGTACTGATGATTTTAATGACTCTAATGCTGTAAAGTCATACTTGTTACGCTCGCGACTCATATTTTGTTCAACATACAACCTGACACTGACCTGCAATTTGCAAAAAAAAACTAAAAAAATTGGAATTTCGCGGGCTACCTAGCGTTTCCTTAACGAAACATTTAAAAAACTTAACGAAACATGTTGAACATTTTAAGAGTAATTTCTTCCTGGTTCTTCTCCACACGAAACTACGATTTATTTTCTTGTACATGTTTAAAAGTAGCCTACTTGAAATAAATGATTTGAGTCAAAGTCAAATCATTTATTTCAAGTAGGCTACTTTTCCGATCGGTTCCAGAGATTAGAGCGTTCAAACAAACAAACTCTTCAGCTTTATTATTGGTATAGTATAGATGAGAATGTCTAAAAAGGTTGTATTTTTTTTTTTAAGCATAGTTTTTTTTTCTATATTTATGATGTCAATATTATTAATTTTAGCTATTGCCACAGATAATATTACGAAAGACTTAGCTGGCTTGGAAAACAAACAGACAGCTGAAAGTAAGATGTCAAAAAACTATAATAGTACATTATGATACATGTGTGCTATGTTGATCATTATGCTCGAGGCGGTATTATTCGCGCGAGCCGCAGGCGAGTGCGATAAGAAAGCCGAGAGTCTAATGATCGATGCACACGCGTTTCATACGACGTTTTTCAACACACTTGCGAGGAAAAAAACAGACTCTTATTGTTAAATATTAACTTGTATGGAAAACGGCGCGTTGGTTTTGTCTTTCCGCATAGCCAGCAATAGCAATGCGCGCGCAAGTGTAAATAAAAGCACTGACCACAGAGCATGTTAAAACAACTGTAAAAAAAAAAAACAATTGTAGTTTAGTTAGTATGGAATTAGAAAGTACTATTGGCATAGAGAAATATACCTACATACGTTCAGTGAGAATCCGCAATGATAGAACGCCAGTCAGGGTCTTTTCCGTTTGGTTTCGGGTAGGGACCACGGACAATTTTAGGTGGATAATTAAAATTTTCTAAATAAAAGTTGCTCATTTTCATGAGTACTAACTCCCCTTAAAGTATGTCCCTCGTTTAACCTAACGCTCTGTATATGTATTTACAGAATTATAGTCATTAGAATAGAATCTTTCTAGTTAGATTTTTTCCCTAAGAACTTTTCCATAAGAAAGATGTATTAATGTTTCGAATGATTATAATTCTGTAAAGATGTAGGCACCTGTTAGAGTCGCAAATCATATTTTGATCAAGATACAAACCTGACAATCATTCCCGCACTTTTGCTAAAGCCTACCTAAAAAATATATACCGGGCATTCTGTAGCAAACTATTAGAAAATATCAAAAATAAATATGTAGTAAGTACAATAAATAAAAATAATTTTGCACGGCGAGCGCATTCCGAAGATAAATTCAAATATAGAAACACTTCGGCGCGAAATTCAATAATTAATGACTATGGTCAAAGGTCCTCAGTTACCTATTGATTCAGTTTCAATATAGTGTCCAAAAAACTAAAAATAACATTACAAGAGCATAAATCATTATTATAAACAATGCTTATCGTATTTAATGCTTAAAATAATTTTATTTCAGTTTCCGAGTATCGATTTAAAAGTATAATAGTAGAGAATTAAAAAAAAAATCGTTTAGCATAATCGCTTTCGCACATTATTACTATAAAAAAAAAACAATAATGGACGGCGATTTTGAACACAAATTGAGTAGCGGTAATGATTAATACGTGATAATGGACCTGTGCTTCAATATTACGTTAACATTTGGGCATTTTCGTGTTGTTTATAATATATTATCTATAATATTTTGTCACATTTTAAATCTTACCTACATGTGTGTGCGTGATATTTGTGAAAAGTTAAATGTATAACAGATTGGCGCGAAACTCGACATTAAATATCAAAAAACTTCATTACCGCTACTTATTTAACTTGAACAATGGATGAATTCGTCAAACAATTAAATTATGTATTATTCACTGCCCCTGTGGTGGAGTTTGGATGTTCGAAATCCCCAATTTTTATGTTTTTTAGCCTCGACTACCACTGTCAACAAAATGGCGATTATCGCATTTAAAGACTTGAATTTAATAAAGGTAAATTAATATGCTTGCGCGCTAAATATGAAATATTTAATGGCGTTAACTTAAGAGTTTTTTTATCCAACTCTCTTAGTTAACGCACATTCATAAGATTGGATGGGTAGCATAACAAATATTTACAAAATCAATGTAGGGTGTCGTATGTCGTAATTCCTGGGTCCAATGGGACCCAGTACCGAGCCGGCGGAGGTTCGTGTGTTCGGGTCCATTCTAACGGAAACTATACGGTTATATTGTCCGGGTAAACAAATATTAGTTAATTTTGGGACCAAGGACAATACAGACTATTTAAAAAAAAAGTGAATTGATGAGATTAAAAAAGCGCGCATCTCCGACTAGTAAATAAGTAGTTATCTGTGGAAATAAAGCACTTGTGGATTAAAGTAAAAAAAAAGCACGCGTTTTTAATACACTGCATTATGGACATAAAAGCGGTTCAATAAGAGCCACTTTACGAGCAAGTGTGTTGAAAAGTAAGTTTTATAGTTCAATTTATATTGACATAGACTTTAAGAGATATGCAGTCAGGAGTAAAAGTAAGCACCATTTACCTAACAACTTACAGGTTATAACTTTAGGCGAACGACTTTTTAAACAGTTTCAAACTTTAAGTACGTAATATATTTTCTTAATGTCGCTAAGAAAGTATCTACAACGGAATTAAATGTTAGTTTATTTCTTCTCTGTGAAAAATGTTGCAAACTTTTTACACAGGCTGAAAATTGAATTGTATCTTTTCCACTGACCTCTATAATACATGTATTATAGAGGTCAGTGGTCTTTTCCCTTAACACAGAAAAATTTTAATCAAAGTTTTGAGATACAAAAATAAATAATTATAATAACTAATACACGTACTGATTATTTCAGTTTACGCAATTTATATCTATAAAAGTATATTGTCCACATTTTTCCTAAAACAAAACGTCAAAATCTTGTTCTACTTGTCAAACAAAAAACAAGGAATTAACAAGTAAAAATTTTTTAAATAATTGATTAGTTCACGAAAGTTCTAGGAGAATAATAAACACGTAATAATTAATGAATGAATGAGAGAGAAATTTCTATACATTCTTAGGGCAGTTGCCCATACTTTATTTAACCAGGTCCTTTATTGTTTATTAAATTCACACTACGCTAATTTGCCGTGTCCTAGCTATTTCATACAACTGAAAAGAAAGACAGTTGTGATTTGAATTTTAGTCAATTTGATTATCAATTACTTTTCCTGACTTTACTCATATAGGCATGAAGCAACTATGCTTTAATCATTGTGATTTAAACCTTCTGTCAATTAACATAACTAATCGGTAGCATGGATGGCATACAATGAAGGCATGCACTACGAAAACTGCTCTAACTGCTACGACATAAAGGTGATATCAAATTAATTTCAAATTGTTACCACTATGTGTCACGTGCGGGCGACTGTACTTAAAGACAAATGGTAATAGCAATACGTATTGAACTATATGAGAGCTATATAATAGTGGATAAACTGATAAATATATGTCCTTCGTTAGCGCATTAATAATTTAGTTAAGTTATGACCCGTCAAAACAATTTTGATCTGACAGACCCGTTTACGTATACCTTTACATAATTATACCGTTTTAGTATACCTAAAACAAAGTCGCTCCCGCTTCCTACCTAAAACAAAGTTGTGCGCTAAAAATTGCAAACGCTGGCTAAACCTTACGAGATAGATCAAATTAACATTAATCGATCTATGATCTTCTTCTTTTTCATTTTTCGATCGATCTTTTTAAGATCTTAAAAATATCGATAAAAAAGTCCGCGAGGGTATATATTTATCTCCTAAGGATAACCCACAGTAACCATTTTTATCTTTTACATATTACATAAAAAAATATGGGTTATCTATTTTAAACAATACAATACAGTTTTTTTTTATTCCTTATCCAATTAAATACATAAGATACGTTGTGCATTTAATGTAGATCAAAATTGCCCTTTACAGCTTATCATTAACATGAATATCTGAGAAGATATCAGAGGGTGGCGGGGCGGTACGATGCTCGCCGGGTCAGCTAGTAATTAAACAAACATAACATAACAATTATACCTGCGGTTAGGTAGAGGTACCTAATAGTACAGCAACAGTTCGCCAGTTATGTTTAAGTCCATGTAAGAGTCGAGCCTATTTCCTTAACGGGGCATAACTCCCCCATCCCATTCACACTCCAGCACCCTAAAGGCTCCTTCAAATAGGCGCGACACGCGATAAAATCGCGCGTGACACAAAGGCACCGCAAGTCGCGTAACGAGAGGTGCCTTTGTGTAGCGCGCGATTATATTGCGTTTCGCGCCTGTTTGTAGGAGCCTTAAGGTGCCACTATTCGATATTTTTCCATACAAATTTTGGGAGAGTATTACTCCACTGTTTGACATTGTGCATCCAAAATTAAACATGATATCGTTTTGAGTTGTTATTAATGTTGTCTGTACGGACACAGAACAGTTAAATAAAAAGCCATTAATAAGTTATGAGCCCACAAAGATTCGTTTTTCTTGCTATTTTTAACGGAACTTTGGGTGTGAATAAGTAATAAAAGAACTGTAAAATCTTCAAAACCGACAAAGCACAGTTATCGAAGAGTTCAATAAACTTTATTTGTAATTGATTTATGCAGCGGTTTTTTTCATTAAACTCGATTTTCCGAAGCACTTTTCGAATTCTTTTACGCGCCTATCAGTTCGGAATGGTCTTTCTGTGCGTGAGAACTAGACTTTTTTCGTGTAGAATAGCGTGTAACTGCTCATCACTGATACTAGCTCTATCGGACACGAAACCAGATGAGACAGCGTGCTTTTTGGCCATGACCTGCAGTGAGGTCGAGCTCGCGACTAGTTTACTTTTAATTGTGTAACACACTATCAATCTCAATCTGAATTATTTTGAAGGCTATCAATCTCAATCTGAATCATTTTGAAGGCTATTGCTTCATATGTTCGAAAATGTGTCGGAAACGGAATGAATGTTGTTGAACTGTCAAAATGAAACCAATTGCTACTGAGAGTGTGTTACGCAATTACCCGGCAGGCTGCTACTGAGAAATTCACTTTGCCCGACCTGGGAATCGAACCTAGGACCTTATCCTCAACAGTAGCGCTTGCGACCACTAGCACTAGATCAACGAAGCAGTCAGTTTATTATTTATTCCCAAAACCAAAAGGTTTGGTCAATATTTTAATGAAAAAACGCATGAAGTTAGTATCTAAGTATCTCAGTACAAGGGTGCCTTAAAATCCCTTGGGCCAGAATCACCGGCGGACGGCACGAGGTAAAAAATCTGTTCGAATAAAAATTTCCAAAAGTTCACAGTCACTTCCAATGTAACAAAGTTATACCTAATTATAACGAAAATTCAATTGTCAAATTGGGTCAATTTGTTCAAAAAGTAACTGGGTCAGTCAATGCAGTGTAGGACACGGCTAGAAAACTTCAGCTCTTGTGTACCGTACTTAAGTAACTTAAAGTGCACAAACTTGTTATCTACTTAGTTTCACACTTTGTTCCCGAGGTGACTTGAATGCACTAGGGAAATTATGGGTTCTACTTTTTTAGCAAGAAATTAGGTTAGAGTAAGTTACTAAGTTTTTAGGGTTACGTACCGAAAGGGTGCCCATGGGACCCTATTACTAAGCCTCCGCTGTCTGTCAGTCTTTCTGTCAGCGGGTCTCATGAACCGTGATAGGTAGATACTTGAAATAAATATTTTTATTGCCGCTATAACAACAAATCATAAAATAAAGTTTAAATTAAAGGAGGTCTGCATACAAGGAACGTGTTTTTTGTGTTGGCGTCTGGTCTGTAAGTACCTAATTATGTTACACGACAAAAAAAATTTACAAATATGTATTTTCTTTTTGCTTAAATGTCTACTAATTTAGGAGCAGTCAAAGTTAATTATCTATGAAGGGACCTACTTAGCTGTCCCTTTTCAGTCTTGGGAATTAAAAAGTGTCACAATGCAAAACCAAATTGAATTTATACAATAATGTCTTTTAAGCAAAACCTATCTGTCCACTTATATTTGATTGTTAAATCGTATTTAATAATATGTATACTATTCAAAGACAGTTTGCACATTGTCATTTAATGGCTAAAAAACATGTTAAAAAAATCCAAGTATCAATAAACTGTCTGTCTGTGTCTTATGAAAAGTAGGTGTACTATACAACGTCATTTTTAGTATATGCGAAACCTGAATATAGTTTGTTCAGAATAAGTAACTGAATCGATTCCCATAATTTTTACCCCATGTTATATTTTGTCCCAAAAATATTTAAAAAAGGTTAAAAGTTCGACACCGAGCGACACTAAGTAGGTTATCCAATCTCCGCCCCGAACGGTTGGGTACCTTGGTACTATTATCAATGAGCGCAAGAAGGCGGCGGCGCGGCGCGAACGGTGCGGGTGAGCATGTTTTTGTACGGACAAACAGGTAACTTAACAAGCTTATAACTTTGTGATTTTTTATGATACAGTTTTGAAATTTTGTACATACATTCTTTATATAAAAATACTAGCCACGTATTTCGAGTTTCGCATACTAAAAATAATGTTGTATATGCAGGTACCTCTACCTACACCTCTGCCTTACCCTTTTGGGAAATACAGGCGTGTTGTTATGTCATGTTATTTCCAAACCAACGATAAAACTAAGGTCTAGAATACAACTTTAAAAAAATCTCTTAATGTTCCAATAACTGCCGCTAAAAGTGAAAGGTGGCACCACCGGTCTATTGACGGAACGTGCTATAATATAAAAACAGTATATTATTTTAGTATTGCGTATTTCTGACGACATTGCTTTTAATGTTTGTCTTTCTATATGGCTGTTTGCACAATATGAAAAGCAATTTGCGAAGTCTATGGCTACAAAATGCGACCAACAAATTCGGTGGAAAATGTTCAGTGTTTTCAACGCGGGACTAAAAATATATTAAATTTATGATAATTATACTTTGTTTTACTTTAATATTACAAGTATTTTATTGTTATTTTGTGTGCTCTTGGTATAAAACCATACCGTTGTTAGCTTTTATAATATTATAATAATAAAATGTATTCAAAAATATATCTAAAGACTAACGTTAAATAGGTACAGTTTTTCTTAAATCTATGTCGAGTTCACCCATGATTTGTGCCTGAACTAGGTAATCCTGTGTATAAAGCATAACAATTACTTTATTTTAAATACTACATTGTCTACATTTCAAAAATATATTAGATAAGTATTCACTTACCTAGGAATAATATAATTTGGTACAATATAATAAAAAATTACTTACCTTATTGATTTTTGTAATCCGATTTAAAAAGGGTCCTCGAGATATTACCTATCTTTACTATAATCAAGAATTGGTATCGTTTTTTTTTTATCGTTTTACGGATAGACGAAGCAAAATGTTTAAAACTTACCGGTGCAACATTGTATGCCAAGATGACTTCTGAACCATCGGGTGATAACTGCATCACCCTCGATGACTGTTGCAGAATCTGTAATACATAGAAGACTTTAGACAATCGTGAACGAATCACGAAGTGTTAATGAATTTGTGACGATTTGATGGACGGCAATCTATACTAATATTATATAGATGTAAAGTTTGTAGTTACAAACTTTACATCTATATAATATAAGTATAGATGCAGGGGGTAATCTCTGGAACTACCAATCGGATTTGAAAAAATCTTTTTGTATTCTATAGCCCAATTCTTGAGGAAGGCTATAGGCTATTTAACATCACGCTATAACCCTTAGAAGCCGAGTAAAAAGAAAAAAAGTCAGAAAGAACGCTAAGCAAAAACGAAGTTGTAATAGCGCGGGCAGGCGATGCGATGCGACGGGGTGCGTCGGGGGAACATGGAATTTCACGCAGATGAAGTCACGGGCAGAACTATTAATAATATAATCATCCTGTATGCCTGCCATTGCAGAGCAAACGCCTCCTTTTCTTTTTTCCACTGAACTCGATCCTGAGCCGATATGGCCAATAAACTAAAAGAATGCCTAAATAAAAGCAAGCCGTTGGATATTCGATTTTCGACTTTGGGTCGAGCGTTGAAAATCGAACAGTGCGCATAACATAAATCCAAAATGGGCATAGATATGTACCTGAGGCCATTGATTCATGTTAATGCACTTTCTGGATAGGTACTGAAAGTTGATAGCCTTCATCAGATTAGTTACTTATAAGAAAGAAAGGAAACCGGCTTATTTCGTAAGCACTTGCGATAATAACTCGAATTCTAAGTCCATCTTACCTAGATCAAGAACAAAATGTGAAGCGCCTATCAATCTAGGTTAAGGTTTTCGAGTAGATAATGTTAACACCGCATTAAAATTACACTTTCAAATTAATGCCAAGTTACAGCCATATGTACCTACCTACGTTTTGAATTCATAATCCAAAGAACGTTCCTGAGACCCGTCTGTTGGGCACGATTAGGAACTACAGTATTTTTATCTCAAGAAACTGCGCGCGCTTTACTTATGGTAACCAAGTATACTTACAAACAACCTATGAATGTGTGCGTGAAGACGAGTAGTGTGAGCACATAATACACACACACTTCCGACTTCGCTATTATCTCGGACGGTACCGACAGCTCCTGCACTTACACAGACATTCACAGCGTGTAGCATTTGGTTAACACAAGTAAAACGCGCTTCGCTTTGTGAGAAAAATACTGTAATAAAGTTTAAATTCGTAAATCACGTATTTTATTGTACTCAGACCTTTTGAATTCCTATCACAGTTATTTTACCTCCGATTTTGCATCACAGAGATCTTTATTATTATATGTTTGCTATAAGTCGAGTGACACATGTAAAATAACTATGAAAGGATATAGTTAGTTACCTTTGGGCGCATTATGTCCAATTCGCAAAATGTCCAACTGTCCAGTTCTCAATTGGTCCAGTTCGCAAAAGGTCCAGTTCGTAATTGGTCCAGTTCGTAATTGGTCCTCTTCGCAATTGGTCCAGTTCGCAATTAGTCCAATTCGCAATTGGTCTAGTTCGCAATTGGTCCAGTTCGCAATTAGTCCAATTCGCAATTGGTCTAGTTCGCAAATGACCAGTTCGCAATTAGTCCAATTCGCAATTGGTCTAGTTCGCAATTAGGGGGCGTCCCTTGATTGAGAGGCATTTTCTGACACGACCCCCACTTGAGATTGGGTGAGATTCTCACAGGTGGCGGAAGGCGTGTTATACATAGGTTTATGCCAATAAATAACTATCATAAATTCAAACTCGAAATCATTTATTTGCTAATATGGGCAAACATTATGCAAATGTTTGGTATCACCATATTTTACCTTTCGGCATGCAAATTCCATAAAAAGAAAACAAAGAGAAACTAAACAAAATAAAACTAAAACTAGTTTAAAAATAAATCCTTTAGTTTAATCCTGCAAATATTCAGATAATAAGCTGTATTTTCAAAACGGTTTTTTTTGTCATATTGGGCGATAATGCTTTAAATTCAAATTCAAATTATTCAGGAACAATTCACATTGTGTTTGAAATCATAAAAAATATAAAACTAACACATTCATAATACAATAAATCGTAGAAAATTACAGAAAATAATAATAATAAAAACATTTAAAAAATAATACAATAAACATTACAACTCTCATGAACTACAAACTAAAATTATCAAAGATTTTTAAATGTGGATATGTCATCGTCTGACGTCTATCGAATACAGACATTTCCCCAATAGGAACGGTTTAAGTCTTGACTTAAATGAGCTCGTGTAAATTATAGATTTTAATTCCAATGGCAATCTGTTAAAAATCCGCACTGCTTGATATTGAGGATTATATTGAACAATATTAAGTTGGGGTATTTTATATTATACTGTTTTTAAAATCTTTCCTGCGCGTACTTTCCCTCAACTGTGTCTCCTCATCTGTTTCATAGTTATGCAGGTATTTTTTTTAAATTCACCAACAATACTAAAATATAGAGGCTGGGCACAGTAAGAATTTTTAAATATTTAGGTAGATGATTCCAAAATTCCATTTTCTATTAAAATGTTAAAGGCTCCATCAAACAGGTGCGATTATATCGCGTGTCGCGCCTGTTTGTAGGAGCCTTAAGTAGGTAAGTGCCTTCAGACAAGTGCTTTTAATTAAAATTTAATTTCTGAGACTGAATTGCTTCGGAAATTGCTGTGTATGATGGGACTTGTATGGAATTCCGTGAAAATTTTCCTCTTTTATAAACCTAATCATTGTGAATATCTCAGTCTGTACCGACTTAAAAAATACCTACTGTGAGGGATGAAATTATTGAATAGGTGGGTATCTACATAATATATGTAATAATATATTTGAATTAAGAATTTGAGACAATTTTGAAGTTATCAAACAACAAACTAAATGTCATATTAACGAAGTTCAAATTTAATTGCAATCAAAACCTTATTAGGCCCTTTTTGTTACAAATAGTCACTAAAAATAAACTTAGAATTCATTTCATTAACGTAGATAACTGATTAAGTGGAGATGGAATATAAATTATCTGATATTATGGACACTGCTATACCTACACGTGTTCATTCTGTGTGTTAAAATGACGAATGATCAGTTCATCTTCATTTAACAAATACGTCACTTCAGAATTAGGAATTTTCCAGCCCAGGATATCGAGTGCATAAGATTTAATGCTGATTAAAATAACTAGATACCTATAGGTTCTTTATAAATAGTTGTGCGAAACCGTCGGATGCAAGTTATCATTTATTCTGAACTCTAAATTCAAATTTAGATATCTGTTGTAAACATTTGTAAGAGTAACATTCAAAACAAAACAAAAAACAAGTCGGTTTTTTCAACCGACTTCCAAAAAGGAGGTTCTGTATTCCACCCGTATGTATGTATGTTTGTATGTTCGCGATTTTCTCAAAAACGAATGAACCAATTTTGTCTTCTCAATAGTAATTCAACGCCATAATAGGTACTATACTTATGACGTGTTTTTATTTCTCCATAGACCACGTGTATTAAAACTATCAATTACAATAGGTGCCTGCTTTATAGCAGGCACCTATTGTATTGTAATTGAGTGGCACTCATATCTAGTTGTTTGATTTATTAAAACAAAAAGTTTACAGAACAAAAACATATGAAATTTAAATTTGTCATGACAAATGTAAAATTTCATACGTTTTTGTTCTGTATTTGTCATGACAAATGTAAAATGTCATATGTTTTTGTTCTGTAAACTTTTTGTATTGTAATACTATGTTTATTATTTTGTTTTAATATTGTAATATTTAATAGAATAAGCTCAACAATAAATCAAACAACTAGAATATCAGTGCCACTACCACGATAGTTTTTAGGGTTCCGTATAAAAACGGAACCCTATTACTAAGACTTCGCTGTCTGTCCGTCTGTCCGTCTGTCCGTCTGTCCGTCTGTCCGTCTGGCCGTCTGTCCGTCTGTCCGTCTGTCCGTCTGTCCGTCTGTCCGTCTGTCCGTCTGTCCGTCTGTCCGTCTGTCTGTCACCAGGCTGTATCTCAAGAACCGCGATAGCTAGACAGTTGAAATTTTCACAAATTATGTATTTCTGTTGCCGCTATAACAACAAATACTAAAAACAAAATAAATTATATATTTAAGGGGGGCTCCCATACAACAAACGCGATTTTTTTGCCCTTTTTTGCTCGATATCAAAAATGGCAACAGGTAGGCACTTGAAATATTCACGAAATACTCAGTTGTATTTTAACTTTAATAATAAATAATAATAATAAAATAAAATAAATATTTAAGGGGGGCTCCCATACAACAAACATGTTTTTTTCGGCGTTTTTGCCTTGTGGTACGGAACCCTTCGTGTGCGAGTCCGACTCGCACTTGGCCAGTTTTTTTTTTTGCATAAGCCAACGTTGACAACCATAGCGCGACCGCCGAGCATAGGTATGAACAATGAAGTACACACATGTGATTGCCTTCTGTACTCTCTGTATTTTGTAGTATTACGTATCGTAATGCAGTGTAAAAGGGATGGGTATACACTTTACGTTTATTGTTCGTTCATTCATTTTTGGATTACATATCGGGGCATAGACATTGCAATTCTATTTTATGTTTCGTCGATTGACCTGCAATGTTCCCAACTCAAAAAACATTAATGTCAGGTTAACTAATCCGGTGTTACTTTCCAGTGGCACAACGTGTCATAAGAGTTAACCGAGTTTACAAACTTCACATTTATTAATTTAACCCGACTAAACGCGCAAGTGGGCCTTAAGAGTATTGTAATTATTTTAAACTTGTAAACAGATTGATTCAGTATCGATAATCCATTATAACTTCAAAACGAATTACCCTATTTACACAATTTATTTTGCCCTTACGTTTTAGACCTAAACCTATCAAATGACACTAAACACAACACAATATCTACACAAACAAAAAATCATGTTTTCAACTTACGTAATAGTTAGTGGCGTGAATTTACCTTACAAAAAAGTTACTTCGTTTATACTGATTCAAAATAGGAAACTATTATATAAATCGAGCTTATACAGGAAAAGTTTTTAACCAGTGCGCAATTTTTTTTTGGTGGCTCAGTGTAAGCAATAGAACACATTTCCATTTTTAGTTTATGACTTTTTTTTTTTCATTTTTCCACTTTGTCCCAATTTGAAATAAGCAAGACATGGATATAATTTAAATAGTAATACTATGAATGAGCATGAATGAAAACGCGAAGGCCGCCGGCCGCTGGACCTCGCCCAGCTCACGAGACGGGGGTGCGGGGGCATGCGGCGCGGCGCCGGCGTTTGATAAACAAAACGCATGCACATGCAGTACGTCACTTGCGGAAGCGGAGGTCAGATGTCCCTTCGCCGTCCCTGCGCGCGTGCCGCGTACTAGACTGTGTGACAATGTCTCATTTTACTCACCGCGAGTATTATGAAATGGTGCGAGTGTATTTGTTAAGCAATGAAAATTTACGAGCAGCACGAAGAAGATACGAAAGGGAGAGCGTACCTCGTATGCGAGCCCAAAGGATCCTCAATCCCACGGTCCCTAATGAGAGGACAATTTTAGCAGCAAACCAAGGTGTATGAAACAAGTGGGTCAGTGGGTCGTCTTCCTAGATGACTTGAAAGAAAAAATAATTAACGCTTTCAATGAAGTAAAAAGTGGTGTTAGTGTCCTAAACAAACTAAATGCTTACCTACTTATTTAAACGTGCACGTTTATGCCTTGAAAAAGGAGGAGGTCACTTCGAACAATACCTAAAATTATTGTGATTAATAAAATGTAGAGGTAAGAAGAAATTATAAACAATCTTAGTGTCTTATGTTCTCTTTGATTAGACATTGACGCAAATTGTATCATGTCGTACCTATCATACCTAAATGTTTTATTTTGAATGGACTAAAACGTATTACCTACTTTCTTACTTATTATGATTTATTTTCTGCATTTTGATGGTCCTAAGCCCATGAAAGTATGAAGGATAAATTGGAATTTACGAAAAATTACGTTTACAAATAACTTTACACAGTCTAAACTTAAAAAATTGTAGCGCTAAACTGGGGTCAATAATCCGCCGTCACATAGAGCGAGCGCGCGTGAGTAGGTACTTCGATAGCAGCTGGCGCGTCAGGCGACCGGTCGACGCGCGGCGTGAATCGGGCGACCGGTCGACGGACTGGCAAGCGACGTCCATAAAATAAATTTCTGAGTAAACAAGTCTCGTAAGCGTTAACTTAATTTTTTACTATTGAAACATATCAAAACAAAAAATACGTGTTTATTAAAATATATTCAAGTTTATTATGTCAAAATTTGCGCACTGGTTAAAAACTTTTCCTGTATAGCCATTTTTTTGTTGCTCCATTTTTGCACTTCACAGACGCGTGTCTCAAGCGGATGGCACTCGCGATCGCACTAGTCCCAATCAGTCCGAGATAACGTGTCCGTGAGCGGCACGGATATCGATCTATGGTGAGCGGTGTCTATGTGTGCGTTGCTCGAGCGCACTTTGTATGTGGATTGCCTTCTGTACTCTCTGTATTTTGTGGTAATACCTACTTTCTTGTCTTTGAATTTTATAACATGACATTTCATTTTAGTCGTATTGTCTGTGGTTTCCATGTAGATTTAGTTTATTGATTGACGAAAATGTCCGATAAGGAAAAATATGTTTTAATTTTTTATAATTTCTGTTTATTTTTCTACGAGTTCATGAATATATATGCCTACCGATATAGTACCGAATTGCCTCTTACTACAACGTGGAACAATATGAAATACAAAATAATTTATCAGGGGTACCTCATAACGTCAATTTATTTTGACAATACTTGAAGACTAGGACACTAACCAGAGTTTAGCGACTTAACTCTCCGACATCAGTGGGTTTATCTGTATTCTGAGGGTTTAATATTTAAAAGTTTAACTCTTGGTTTACCTCCCAATAATACTTACCACCATACCTATGAATTAATTGATTAACACTGAGTTAGCTGTTAACTCCGTGTATAAGGTAACCAATATAATATGTCAATGAAGGTTACCCTTGAACGCGCAAGTGGGCCTTTCTAATTTAAAGTACAAGCTTCCATACCAATTTTACGAAAAAATTTTACGAAATTTTATTTTTAAGAAAAACGAAACAAAAGTTTTCTTTAGATTTCTGCAAAGAAAATGTCGCTTAACAGAAATGAAGGCACTTCCTTTGTTCTCGTCGTGTCGGAAAAAGAGTCTTAGAGATTATGTCGAGAATCTTCTCGACATAATCCATAAGACTCTTTTCCCAAAAAAATCTGGAAATCTTTCCAGCAGCATCCTTCTTAACCTTGAACATCTTACAGACTGTTAATCCTACTAATATTATGAATGTGAAAGTTTGTGAAGATGTTCGGATGTTTGTTACTCAATCTCGCGTTAACCGTTGAACATATTTGGATAAAAATTGTCACAAAGATAGACCATTTCCTGGATTAACATATAGGATACTTTTTATCCCAATATTCCCACGGGATTGAAACTTACGCGGTTTAAGCCGCGGTGCGCTGCTAGTAAATTTATAAATGAACGTTGACGACGCGACGGTATCATCATTATCAGTCAATAAATTAATATCAGACTGTACGTAACATACCTACAATTTATTTCAGGCCTTTTTTTTTGAGGATGAGAAAGCATCAAATGACCCCTCCCGCTCTGGGTGGAGCGAAAGCGAGTGTCAGACTCTTACTGACTAAAACCCACCCGTGTTTCTTACGTTTAACACAATTAAGTTTGACATTTGCATTAGTTTTAAGTAACGAGTTAAGTTCCTTGACGTCACGTAGATGAAAAATAACTGTGAATGGACTGCAACAAAACCTGTCACGTTTGGATTAACGTTTTGATAAAACAGCTCTGTCTATTTGAACTTATGTAAAACAAAATAAGTGTAAATTGACCATTGGAGCCTTATACTGACGTTAAGGACAGGGAGAAAAGACTAGATTACTTAATCTTTCCATTTCTTTCGGTCTAATAATAATATACCATTACATAGCATAAATTTTTTCACGTCTATACCATGGACTTTGCCTCTGAAAATATCTTAGAAAAACTAAAACAAATACTTAAGTATAAAATATTCAACCAACCTGCGAGGAGTTATAAATTAGTGGTGTGGTGCTATCAGTGTCAACATCATAGAGCACCAGGTCGCCATTGCTGTTCCGGAACAACACCTCACTTCCTGCAATTAAAAGTTAATGATGAAGATATCAAAAGATTGAACACGATAGCACTGTTTTCCTGGGTACAGTTAACGTTAAAAGTGAATGAATTTTTTTTTTTCGTCTGGGACAAAGTTGTTTTTTATTAAATAACCTTGATATTCTTCGCAAAAAACATCAAGTAGTTTTAAAATAATTCTGAAAGTAAGTGACATTAATATTGATTCACTTTTCATGCTGTCTGTATTCGCACGTTTTCCGATTTGCACTAAAATTGGCGCAACACACGGTATGTTTGGTATCGTTAGATGTTGGCCAATGAACCCGTTTATGTCGGAATCGGAATTAAAGTGGATTAAGTAAATGTTCTCGTTCGTAGTTTTTGCATGCATTTTTAGGGTTCCGTGCATCAAAAGGAAAAACGGACCCTTATAAGGTCCCTTCGTTATCCGTCTGTCTGACCGTCTGTAAATACCCTTTTTCTCAAGAACGCGTGGAGTTCATCATCATCATTTCAGCCGAAAGACGTCCACTGCTGGACATAGGCCTCCCCCAAAAGGGGGGGGTTTGCCATAATCGCCACGCTTGGCAGGCGGGTTGGCGATCGCAGTACGGTATGGTGGTGGAATGCATAGAGAACGCTGCTGCCCATTCTCCGGTACGCCCCTTAGTCGCCTTTTACGACACCCACGGGAAGTACGCGTGGAGTTATCAAGTTAAAATTAATATCAAATACTCAGGGCCGCAATCCCTTGGAGAAGTGAAAAAACAAACTTCTAATTCTACGTAATCAAAAGTTACGGGACGGAATCAAAACCTATAGGGTACCTACTTCCCGTTGACCTCATCATCATCATCATCATTTCAGCCGACAGACGTCCACTGCTGGACATAGGCCTCCCCCAATTTTGGGGGGGTTTGCCATAATCGCCACGCTTGGCAGGCGGGTTGGCGATCGCAGTATGGTATGATGGTGGAATGCATAGAGAACGCTGCTGCCCATTCTCCGGTACGATCCTTAGTCGCCTTTTACGACACCCACGGGAAGTAAGGGGTGGTGCTATTCTTTAAGTCCGGCACCACGCAGTCAGTCACACCGACAGTCAGACACCTGTTGACCTAGAATCATGAAATTTGGCAAGAAGCAATGTCATGTAGTACCTACACAAAATTCCGAAATCCGTAAATTTGTAGTTACATACCTACAAATTTGCACGGAACCCTCGGTGCGCGAGTCCGGCTCGCACTTGACCGGTTTTTTTGTTAATGGATCAAACCGATCAAAGCCGGCTTTTTATAAATCTTAGCTAGAGTAAGAGAACAACGTAAGTATTCAAAAGAGGAGTAAGACCAGCCCTACTATAAGGATTTGAGTGCTGGAAGATGAGGAAGGCGGATGAACAGAAAATTCACACTACAAAGATAAAGATGCAACGCTGGTCTGGTGGGGTTTCAAAAATGAATAAAATAAGAAACGAATATGGTCCGGTCCCCGCGGGTTCCCCTGCCAGTTATACTTGTCTTATTTACTTTATCTCTCTAGGTCTGATCACCTTAGTCTATTACAGTCAAGAGAAAACAAACTTTTCATGTTTTACAAAATTAAATATAAAGAATTTTTTTAAATGTCCATATTCGTGGTACTTACTTTCAAAATCGTACTTTTTTAAATACTTAAACACGAAAAACTAGGTGAAAACCGCTTGCGCTGGTAAGGACATGTGATGTGGCGAGATGATGACCATAATATATGATGACTAAAGGAATCATGAATAGGTATAGAAGACGGAAAAAGAGGCCGTGGACGACCACCATTAACATCAAATTCAAACAAACAAGGCTGCGAACAATAAAACATGATAAGATAGCGAGCAACACAACAAAAGAGACAATCCACAACTGTACGGTGTGGCGCATAAGTAAGAGGAGTGCTGACCGCAAATAAATTGGGACAATAGCCAGGAAAAAAAGCAGTAGAGTTAGGTCCCGTTCCCACTATGTCGTGACGACAGATTATCGTGTCGTTTAAAGCATCGTGGCTTGTGTATTTAAATGGCGGTGTTCACTTAAAGGACTACACGATTAACTGCGATTAATTGCGTCCACGACTTTTTTTTGCAGTGACGACAGATTGTCAAGTCAGAGCTGGTTCACATTAGGTCGGACCGACAGTTTTACCGGCCCGACAAACGTGTCGGATCCATATTGGCGTATGTATGTCAATAGCGCCGTTCACATTAGGGCGACCCGACCAAACTGTCGGAGCCGACACTTTTACCGTACGTCCAGCCACGATTTCTGTCGGATCGGACATAATATTGGCGTACTAGCAAGTATGGCGCCGTTCACATTTGTCGTTACACCAGCTTTAACTTTTGCGATTAAGTCATCAAAGGAACGAATAGACATTCTAAAGTAATTATAAAACTTTAGGTCGTCACTTCTTAATTCGCTTATTAAAGTTTGAAAAGTTCCAACTTCATTTCGCTCGGCAATTATTGGATGCACCCAATATTTCCTTTTTCTTTTTTTCTGCCTTTTATTTAAATACCACATTGCAATGAAAACGTCGTCGTCGTCCATCCTATACGAAAGCCAACTCACAACTGTTTTGTGACGACCCAGGCCGGGCAGTAAAACGACCGTACCGACAGTTATATTCACATTAGGTCGGGTCGGCGGGCGGCGTCTAGTGTGAACAGCAACACAAGGCAGTCGATGAACGGCAAACTGTCGGTCCGACCTAATGTGAACCAGCTCTCAATGGGAACGGCTAGTACGACAGTCGTAAAACGATAAAGAAACGTCACGACTTATGGTGACGACAAATTAATCATGTGTCGTTATTGCAACTATCTATCATAGCCACGTATCACACACACACGTATCACACATGCGTACACACTTTCATACCACTACCAATCCGCAAAAGAACGTAGAGGCGACTACTTTGCAAACGACAAGGCGACTGCCGTGAACAGTAAAAATGTCGTCAAGATCCAATGGGAACAGCTAGATACGACAGTCGTTCAACGATAAAATATTATCTGTGGGACAGAACACGTAACTCATAAAGTAAGGCCTGATTTTTCCATCGCCAGATAACTTTTATTCGAGGAATAAAATTGACGTTTGACAGTTTTTGTATGAAATAACTGTAAAATTATTTCTCGAATAAAGTTATCAGATGATTAGATGATTGAAACAAGAAAAACGTCGGTCAAGTACAAATAAGTAAAAAAAAAAGGATCGGAGTTGGACAAAGTTTCCTTTGTTAAAAGTTAAGCGGTTCGGGGACGCGAGAGTTTGTCGATAAAATATTGCGACGACACTGTGACAATAAACATTAGATAGCGGGATTGTCCTCAGCGGGATTGTCCGAAAGGGTTACCGCTGGCCCAGAACATAAAGGGCTAAAGGACACGGGTGGGTTTTAGTCAGTAAGAATCTGACACTCCCTTCCGCTCCACCCAGAGCGGGAGGGGGGGTCATTTGATGATTTCCAATCAGCAAAAAAAAAAAAATGGGAACAGCTAGAAACGATAGTTGTCCAACGATAAATTAATCGTCACGATATAGTGGGACCGCGCCCTTTGAGTTTTTAACACGAAGTCAAAGTAGATAATTATTTAAAGAAAGAAAAAGTAGTTTATTGCGACTCGTACAGGAAGATCACAAACACACTAACAGTCACACAGTGACATTTACACTAATAGAAAGTTAGTAGGCACTAGAAGTCAGTCAGTGATCTGTGATGTAATGTAATTGTTAAATAATTACAACAGGTTCGCTAAACTGCTCAAATTAGCTAATTTCGTTGATGTAGAATTTTAGAGAATATGGGTAAAAGTGAAAGTATAACGTAAAGTAAACATGAGTTTAATTATAAGTTTGCCTGCTCCACGTCAATTCAATAATCACAAAAAAATGACGATTTAGATTTGATGCTCCGTTAAAAAAAAAGATTATTCTTCAACCATTTAGGGCGAGGCCCCATTAGTGCGTTGCGTTGCGTCGTTGCTACGGATCAACGCATTGTATGCCACACTTGCGTTGAGTCATTATGAATATAATAATGACTAATAAATTAGACATTATTGACTAATTGAAATAATAATTAAATTGTCATAATTTAATTAATCATTAGTCAGTATTGAGTCGTCGCAGAACAGATGGCCGATTTGGCCGAAAGGTTCTGGAGTGGCGACTGCGTACCGGAAGACGTCGCGTTGGAAGGCCTCCCACAAGGTGGTCCGACGACCTTGTGGAGGCCGCAGGAACCCGTTGGATGCGAGAAGCACAGAACCGGTCGAAGTGGAGGTGCTTGGGGGAGGCTTAAGTCCAGCAGTGGACGTCTTTTGGCTGAAATGATGAGTCGACGTTGCGACGACGCTGCGACGATGCAACGCACTAATGCGGCCTCGCTACCCATCTAAAAACTGACAAGAACATGAATATAGACTACCCCTTGAAACTCAAAGAAAAAAAATAGGCCATTCCATTCACGGGGCATCTCATTTAAACCGACTGGAACTCCCAAAAGCCACACTTCCTTATAAAATATGTTTTCCGCGTTCTCATTTCAACAGGTTTTTAAATTATGTATGTGCATTCATTTGTTTTATGTATATCTTGGTCAATGATAAAACCAGTTCTGAGCTACTCATGCATGTTTTTGACTGCACTGCATTGCATCTGTGTATGAATGAGTTCGAAAGAAAAAAAAAACAAAATACTGCGGTAAATAATGCTATAAACGTAATAATGCTAATAACCTAATAAACGTATTTTCGATAGCCTTCGTAAAACTCGTTACTTTTAAGCTTTGCTTTTTCAATCTAGGCTCAGAATTAGCACTTATTGAACTTCAAAATTACATAAGATACGCGCCCGCCCTTCACCATTTCCTAGTGCTCTAGCTGGTATGAAGAAATGGCACAAAAACTCTCCAGCAGCACAGCTGTCTGTTCAGTTGGTGATGATGTAAACATAATTATGTAGATACGAATGTTTGCATCACAAATTACTGTAATTTGCTAAAAATTCCGAAAAAACATTAATTTGTGATGGGAATAGATACCAGCTACGTACGTACGTCTATATAATCGAACTTCGTGAACTAATTCACTTTTCTGTTATTAAAATGGTGATATTGCATTAGCATAATTTTATCTAGCCCATTGGTTGCACACATTTCGGTTCTAAAATGTGACACCTTAAAAACAAGTGAAGCTTATAGGTACTATTTTCCATCGAAGACTAGGTAAATATTTTAAACCCATAAAACGGAGACTAAAAGCAATCACACAACATCCAACTTTGGAAAAACCTACGAGTTCTTTGGGGATAAACTCTCGCGTCCCCGAACCGCTTAACTTTTAACAAAGGAAACTTTGTCCAACTCCAATCCTTTTTTTTTACTTATTTGTACTTGACCGACGTTTTTCTTTTTTCAATCATCTAATCATCTGATAACTTTATTCGAGAAATAATTTTAAAATTTTGACAGTTATTTCATACAAAAACTGTCAAACGTCAATTTTATTCCTCGAATAAAAGTTATCTGGCGATGGAAAAATCAGGCCTTAGACAAATACTTTATGAGTTACGTGTTCTGTCCCACAGATATATTTGAACAATTTATTCGCCTACCTTTAGGTTATTTGGATGGCAGTTGCCGAAAATCGAGTTGAATTGCGTGTTAGGAGAGGCTTATGTCCAGCAGTGCATTGCTGTAGACTGATGATGATGTCATTTACCTCAGAAAGTTCTGGTATTTATGCATAAATAACTATGCTATTTACAATATTCATAAACCAATTTTGTTGCTTCGCTTGTTCCTTAATTAGGGCCAAAAGTAAAAAAATAAACAGAATATTTTTTTGTGAATAATTAATATTCATGATTCTAAAAGCCTTGGATTTTTATTCGTGTTTTTTTTTTTGTTGGTAAATAATGGCACTTAAATTAAAAAAAAAACCCAAGTTTATGACCTACACGCTCCTTGTTCGTCACCTTTTATGCAATGCGTTTTGGGGAACCACCTCATATGGAGGAAATTGTAATGAGGTGACTCCTTCAGCTAATAATACTCAAAGAGTCAGTCTCACAAAATAAACCTACCGACTCCAGTAGGTACATCCCCGATAGTCAAGCCAACGGATTCCGTGAATAGCGATTTATCCCCATAACATCATAACTAATATTATGGGGTTTTCCCCCAAACGCACCAACTTTGAAACGCACCAAAAGTAATTCTCGGAAAAAAAAAACTTATATACATATATGTATTAATAAAAATAGAAATATTATAATTTTAATCCTCGAAATGCATCAACGATGAAACAAAGAGGATTTTGGAGGATTGAAGGATTCGTAATAAATGATATCGATAGACGTTTCATTTGATGCGTTTCAAAGTTGGTGCGTTTCGAGGAATACCCCATAATATTAGTTATGATGTTCTTTCACGTTAAAACAGCTGAACGAATTTGGCACATGGGTAAACCATGACCTGGGTTAGGACTATAGTAATTATTGTAAATATACCGTTTTACGTGGTCGAGGTTTTAAAACAGTTTATTAACGACTACTGTTAGGACATAGGATTCTTTTTATCTCGGTAGTAGGTTCCTGTGGGTTAAATACCGACCTCCACACTGGCAAAGCCGCGGGCAAAAACTAGTTACATATAAACTAAAGGCACATTAAGTATTTCTCTAACATGTAAAGCATTTTTATTATGTCTGAATTGATGACTACGACGATTGTTCTAACCAAGATACTTAATTGGCAAAATGACCTTTAAAATCTTTAGTTTTAACGTCAGATTTACATAACAATGGATATTTTATTCTTAAATCCATTAAGCACGTAACGCTATCAGCATTTGGTTAATTTGTATCATTATCCCTACAAGGTAGACTTGTTGCTTATGTAATATATAAAACTGCACGCAATGTTTACCAGTAAGGTCGTTATGCAAAATTTTATAATTATTGAAATCCAACCAGTTTTGCAACCGACAGATTTAAGGGCAGCTTCGAATTGCGACAGAAAATATATACGAAGATATTTTGTGTAGGTATATTAAGTATTTTTTGTGGAAGATATTTCGTGGTCATTTAACTTACAACACTCTGATTTTATTAATTTAAAAAGAACTGTTTTATAGGAACAGATGGACAATTTGGGAGACAGCTTGCTCAAAATATTGCATCACTGCAGTTGAATGACCACTTGAATATACAGATCTGTTCTAAAAGTTATATTTTTCAAGTATTTACATTGATTTTGACACTCTTGATATATTTTTCAATGTGGTTCAATGTAATATTCACATGTAAATGCCGCTCACAGGCGGCACGCTGTCGATTTAAAAAAAAAACAGAGCCTGCTTTTTAGCCGTTGCGTTGGTAGTTGGGTGCCAAATTGGAGTGTCTAGTGTCAGACTCCTTTGTGTTTTAGTCACAAACTATGCTCCACCTCCTATCCTGCCCTCTATGCCCCGAAACATGCAGTCAAAGTGACCTCTGCGCTGCCACCGACAACGCCGTGGAAGTGGCGAAGTTTTGGGCCAACAAAATTTGAATGCCAGCGACACGAAAAAGAAGAAGACTAGGCACGTTTGTATGGTCCTGCAGAAGCCTTCCACGTCGTACCGCAGCTTTCTGCGGGTTCAACTACCCTTGTGACGAAATGTGAGTGCTAAGGATGTGATTGATAAGATTCAAAATTATAATATGTCCACTTACGAAAATCGGACCGATCGGGTTAGGAATACGACCATCTCTTACCGCGCCGTCGTCGTTTTTGTACATTTTAGCTGTTATTTACTACCTACCTCACAATGTTTCATAAACTATGTATTATGTGTGTAATGATTATTAAGTTAGTATTATAAGATTTCTTAAAAGTGTGTTAACATCCGGACAGACCTATTGAGGTTTTTGTGATGGTTCTGTTTATATTTTGTCTTGTTCCTTAATTTTTTTTTTTTTTTAATGATGGTATCAATAAACATACCTGTAGCCCATGTGGCATTGAAGGAAGGCGGCGAATATATCCCGTCGATAATCTCCTCCAATGCTAGCGGAGGAGGTGGCGGATCCGTTGTCAGAGGTGCAGTAGTCGTCGATGGAACAGCCGTGGTTGAAGGCGCCGTAGTCGGGTCCACCGGCACTACGGGAGTTGTGGGTCTGTCAGTGGACTCAATAGGCTGGGCCACGCCATTATCACTGCCTGACAGGACGACGATCAGAGTGACCACCACTCCGAATGCTACCAACATGGCGACGGTTCCGATTAGGTATCCTAGTGTCTTCTTGCGTTTGGTTGCGACCAGGACCTGAAAATGTATTTTGAGTTAGTGGTAATTTATATATAGGCTCGACAACAAGGAAACGCTGTCACTTTGGAAATAAAATAAAAAAACATTTATTTTGCAATGAATGTGGGTACAAAATAAGATGTAAACAATCTAAAAGCGGTTCCAACACACTCTACCTTACGGCAGGTTAAAGTAAAAAAAAAAATGTTGGTATGCGAAGAGTTAAGAAAAAATTAATGTTCTATAATACCCTACAAATTCTAATGACGTTGTTTGACCATAAATAGACACAAGCTAGCACTGATAACATTGAAATTCATATTCAGTTACACTTGATGCAAATAATCCAATCCTTATGATTTCAGCACCTAGTGAAATCCGTGCAAAACGCTATAATCCGTGAAATTAGCGTCAATGCCAAAACAAAAGAATTGCTCCGCTACCGTACAATATATCTTGCAATGACGATTATAGAGAGTCAAGTAACTAGGAAGCCAGTGAATGAGATACATAATAATTTAAAAGTCTACAACAGATCAATCTGAAGGTAAACATGTAAACAAGCGTCTACAGACGTAGTGCCTCAAAATCTTGCAAAAAATTATCACAATTTATTATCATTATCAGCTACCAGCGCAGAATGCTCCAGGATCTTGGAAAAACGTATCACTATGATCAATTTATTATAGACAATCGTATCATTAAACCTGACTACCAATAATTTAGACAAGTACAAGTTCGCAAAATTATTGTTTACAGTAATTACCTTTTGCGAAACACAGACTTCTTGATCGTCCATTTAAATGTTTTATGTATTGACGTTACGTACGTAACTGACTGAGTAAACACTGAGTTATATTGAATACACTTACTAAATATAAATTAATAGTAATTTATAATATATATACACAAACGTCGAGACTCTTAGTTTTCAGCCCGGTTTTCCTCAATAGTGAGGTAAACGGGTAGAGTAAAGTCGTGGGTTCGTTATCTTTTGGTAACTTTACTATTTTTTTTAATACATAATAATATATACCTGGACTTCATATTAAATATATGAATGAGTAACCTATAATGAAAAGGTAAAAAATTGAGCCTACCTAGGTGCTGACCAAGTAAATAAAAAAAAAGAATAAACACAAAAAAAAACAATGTAAATAAATAAAAAATACGCACATTACTTTCGACCTACACTGCACTGCAATCCGAAATCACTAAAGATTTATAAAATACACATGAGGACACAAAAACCCATACTCCTTATATTTTGACAAAACAATATTGCAATTAATTATATTCACAAAACAGCGGCCATTCCGCTCACTGAACAAAAGTGGAATGGACTCGGCCGCGAATGTGGACCTTGATTAGGTTTTTTACATGTAAGTTACTCCACCGAGGTTATCGAAGGTTATCGGCTGTTCGTTCAACATTTAGCATCAATTACGTATAGGTTATGCCTTATTGTAGTAGGTAATGTCGATTTTTTTTTTAATGTTTACTCTATGGTTAATTTTCGATGACTTTAACTGCGGCCCATGCTGTTCTCAACAACTTAACTGCGACAACAAGTAAACAACAACAAGTAAGTAAGCTACAACTGTAATACAACAAGTAAATAGAGTTGAAGGTAAAAAAAATTGAAGATCCTGGCGCTTCCCTTAAGAGAGTGCATTCAGAAAACTGGTAATATCGCAAATAGATGTCTAAATGAATTGATGAAATGCCGCTTTGTAGTGTCCTAAAATTAAAACTTAAATGCAGTTTTAACATGGTCAGTTTTATCCTCATCTTTCTTCCTTACGTCTTTAGATATTTTTATGGTATTTTGCTACTACGGGCTTATCAAGGACTGAATTGTTAGAGTTCCGTACGAACGGAACCCTATTACTAAAGCTTCCCTGTCTGTCCGTGTCTGTCAGCGGGCTATATCTCATGAACCGTAATATGTATTTAGACAGTTGAAATTTTCACAGAGTGTATATTTCTATTGCCGCTATAACAATTTCATACAAGGTGTAACGTTAAATGCGCCAAAGCTCTTAGAGCGTTATAGCTAAGCTGAAATCGCGAAAAAAAAAAGTCAGTTGCTACATTTATGCTCGCATAACTCGTCAAAATGTACTAAACAGCTGGTTTTTTTTTTGCAATTTCAAGGTTGGTCCCATAGTAAAAGTTGTTTACAATGATGAGTACAATGACCTCTTAAGAGGTTTTGCGCATTTAAAGTTACACGTCGTATAAAAACAAAATAACGTTAAAAATTAAAGGGAGTCCCCATGTAACCCCTTGTGTGCAAGTCCAACTCGCACTTCGCCGTTTTTTTTAATAGGTTACATAGGCTAATGTTTTTCTCTCAAAATCCCTAACCACCGTCAGCTGCTTTGGTCTTCATTCTGACTGTACGTATTTTTCGTTTCGTGTAGAATTGCGACTTTTTGAATCATGTAGAGTCGGGATCGGTGAGAGTTGGGACAAACCCGATTAATCAAAACTTGTTTCTAATATACTTCTGTTTTAAAATTCTGGTTTTTGATATTATATTTATGGTTATTATTTTTTCATATTATTTATCTATGGCCCGGTGCTGTTCATGCAGCTGTTTCTTAATGCAAATATTATGCATCTGAGTAATTTTAACTGACTTGTCGCGGACATTAACACAATAAAATTGATCTCCGTAAAATACTTTCGAGAATTAGCCAACGTTCGCACGGACGTAAAAATATCGCGACGGGATTTTATCGTGAATCGGATTTTCAACTCTCGGTTTTGAACCGAACATTGACAATCCAACAGAGCGCATACCAGCGCATCAAAAAAACACAGTTGGATTTTCAACTCTCGGTGTTGAACCGAACGTTGGCAATCCAACAGAGCGCATACCAGCGCATCAAAAAAACACAATGTTGGAATTTCAACTCTCGGTGTTGAACCGAACGTTGACAATCCAACAGAGAGCATACCAGCGCGTCAAAAAAAACACAATGTTGGAATTTCAACTCTCGGTGTTGAACCGAACGTTGACAATCCAACAGAGAGCATACCAGCGCATCAAAAAAAACACAATGTTGGAATTTCAACTCTCGGTGTTGAACCGAACGTTGACAATCCAACAAATCGCATACCAGCGCATCAAAAAATCACAGTTGGATTTTCAACTCTCAGTGTTGAACCGAACGTTGACAATCGAACAAAGCGCATACCAGCGCTTCAAAAAAACACACTGTTGGATTTTCAACTCTCGGTGCTAACCAGTGCGTTGAAAATAGAGTGCACGATAACCGATCAGATCGTAGCGGGAAAACGCGCTCGTGCTATCCTAGGCTTAGAATTTATGGTGTTATGATAAACGAGGGGAATTTTTCTTTATCTTTAGTGAGTTGTCTTTATATTGCAGTCACAAACACATTAGTGTGTGCGGCAGGTAATTATACTATGAATGATGTACTAACGACTTTTTAATTCGACGCAAATTTATTTTTTCCCTAATTAATGCCAAATTAGGTCGAAAAAATGCAGATGCAGATACCTTTCCAATCATTTTACAAATGTGAAAAATATAGTTTGCATGAAAGCAATTGACCTATCATGATTGTAACAGTTACTGATCGTCATGGGGTAAACTTTTACCAGAGTGAATCTGCAGTAGTTAAACTTGTTTACAAAAGGTCGAACAAAAATTGTCTTAAACATTTTAAGAGGCATTAATCGGTAAGGTTAAACAGATAACGTGGCCAAAAATTTTTAATCAAAACTGTCAGATTACTTATAAGGAAAAAGTTACAGGTTCAATTCTATTTCATCATAAAGAGATATCTGTACCTACCTACTTAAAATTGGCAGGGTAAGTCCCTAAATGGTCGTTGGTTTAGAGATGTTTAAGGTTTCTCATGAGTCGGACGTTGGTTTCATATGTAACGTTTTCACTTTTCAAGTATGACGGTAACAATTATTTTTTTTACTAGTCTACGCTGACCCTCTCCTGGGCAAAGGCCTCCTTCCGCTTCATCTTTCTTTCGTGGGCCCGCGCGATCTCCTTCCAGTTTTAACGGAACCTATCCAGCTCATCACGCCATCTTCTACAATGTCGACCGCGACCCCGCCTGACTGTCTCTGAGTACCAATTCTGTGCTATTTGGACCCACAGTTTCTCCGGTAACAACATACATATCTGTCAAACTTACGTGACGACTAAGGTGCCTGAATGACATATTACCAGGCTTAAAATCAAGTCGATAAGTAATTTTCGTAGAAAAAACAAGCTCGCGAAATTCCCCTCGCGTATTTTTCGGTAAGTTGCTACGCTAACGTTATGCAAGAGACTTAAACAATTCTAAGTGTAATTCCTACTTAAGGGGCTTACGTGAACTAAAGCGCGGTCACTGTCGGACTGCATAGAAAAGAAAGAGAAGCGCGATGACACAACGCTGGTAATTAATTGCGATTTATGAAGCAATTATTTAATTACAAAAAATCGATTGTTTGGACTAAAAAACTTAAAACAGAATGATTATTATACATACGTATATTAGTATGATTTTTATTGTAAAAAGAAAGTTTTTAGAGGTATCTTCATGTTTTTTCACACTATCTGCCTAGTATATATCCTGAAGAATATCATACATTTTTCTGATTTTGTTTACTATAGTCGATCATATATTTTTATTGTTTCTAAAACTTGCGTTTTTTAGGGTTCCGTAGTCAACTAGGAACCCTTATAGTTTCGCCATGTCTGTCTGTCCGTCCGTCTGTCTGTCTGTCCGTCCTCGCTTAATCTCTGTGACCGTTAGCACTAGAAAGTTGAAATTTTGTAGGAGTACGTATATTAGTTACGCCGACAAAGTGGTAAAATTAAATTTTGGAAAATATTTTTTTTAGGGTAGCTCCACTACATGTGAAGTGGGGATGAATATTTTTTTCATCATCTACCCCATCGTGTGGGGTATCGTTGAATAGGTCTTCTAAAATGGTTTTGGGGTTGCTAAAATTATTTTTCGATTTAATGCTCCAGTTACGAAATATTAAAGTTTAAAGTGCAAATTTTTGTTCCAGTAGGGCGTCCCCCCCCCCCTTCTAAAAGCTAAACTACGGGCTTGAAAAATCTGGAAAAATTCTCGATGATAGTACATTTCATGAACTCTAAAGGAAAAGTATAGCGGTTAAGATAACTTTATTAGTTTAGCAGTAATAGTCGTTGAACTTGGGTGTTGGATAATTTTGTACCAAATACAAAGATGAAGTAGTTGCTTGTTTATAATGGGTAAAGACTTGCATTGAAAACCAAAATATGTTTTTTTTTTACCTATTCAGAATAAAGAACAACAGAATCGTACTACATTGTGATAACGGGCTACTACGGAACCCTACACTGTGCGTGGCCCGACACGCACTTGGCCGGTTTTTGTGTATAGGTCCTGTAAGCCCCCTTAAGAGCGTTTACGCCGTACGGCATTTCATACAAACTTTCAAGCCCCTATTATTCGAAATTAATGAACCGATGTTAATTAAACTTCATACGCATTAGCAGGATACAAAGGTATAAAAAGTTAGTAGAGAACATTTTCAAAATGTCTTATTTAAAAAAAGATAACTGGAAATCTCTGTTTCTATTGAAACTTTAAAATCGGCTTAATTTGGCTGTAACACTATTTTTCATAAATGTTCTCTACTAACTTTTTAGACCTATGTATTTTGCATATGCGTAGAAAGTTTCATTAAAATCGGTTCATTCATTTCGAAAAATAAGGGCTTGAAAGTTTGTATGAAATGCCGTACGGCGTAAACGCTCTTAACCGCGTTCAAAACCCTTGTAATTTGTAAGTAATAATGGTTAATCCTTACCTGGTCACTGGTTCCCATCTCCAGCGTGGAGTTGCTGTTGTCCTGAGCCATCTTGATTGGGGACTAACTGTGAACAAAACAAACACACTGTGAGAAACCATATTTTATCAGAAAATACTTATATGTACTTAATTCACTTTAACTGTTTTACCTTATCTTAAACACTTTACGTGTTTAAGAGAGTTCTTACTTCTTTTAAAACTTCATTAATAATAATTAATAGTAGAAGTATTTCAACGGTTAAATGAGATTTTGTAAATAAACAAAACACGCTCGTTCCATCATAGACCTCATCCATGGCTTTCCATCAGGCATGATCGAGGTCAAGAACAGGCCCATCTAGCAATTTCTTTTTTTAATATTTTCAGAAAAATTAAAACGGTTTAATGAACATTTCGGGGGCCTCACTACATTTGCAATTCTTAGAATGTTGTTATTAGCATAAAAAACACCTTTCGAAACATTGATCAATGTTTCGAAAGAAAAATCCATGTTTGCTAAAAGGATTGTATTTGGATTCCCTGCTAAAAGGGGCATTGATCCCCTTTTAGCAGGGAATCCAAATACAATCTAAACTAAATGCATTCTAAAGTATTTTGGTCTGCACTGCAAGCTTTAGAGAAACTAAACTCATTTCCTTGAGACGATGAAGGACGTGAATTTTATATTACACTCAGGCGCCGCGATTGCAGCTCAAACGGGATGGCTAAGTAATGCAGATGTTACTAGCTTAGAATTATTATAAATACAATCTGCAAAAGAGTATAGGGAAAATATCTTTGTACTACGCATTATAATGATGCACAGGCAAGGTAGGATGGGTTAGGGGCCTTTGTTTTTAGTTCTTCGAAGATCACTAAAATCTTCGTTTCTTTCAAAGTGATTTTACTTTTTATTTTTGCCCACATACTGTATACTCTTTTGACTCTTAAATCTGTAAAAACTTGTAGGTAAGTAATTAGTAATTAGCCTTACTTTCGGATAACTATTCCTCGAATAAAGTTATTAGATGATTGAAAAATCAGTCCAACTTTATTCGAGGAATAATTTTGAAATTTTGACAGTTATTTCATACAAAATATGTCAAACGTCTATTTTATTCCTCGAATAAAAGCTATCTGGCGATGGAAAAATCAGCCCAATCTGACAATTTGACATATTTTCTATACAAAAGCTGTCAAACCACAATATTTATTCTTCATATGAAAGTTAAAATCAACCAGACCAACCAGCGTTGAATGAAAAATCAGCCCTAATTCTACTATCCGTATCTAAAGGAGATAAAATAAACAAAAAAAGAACGTTGTTAAAAACTTTCCAGCAGCTTCACAATATGGCTTGTCTAGTTACTTAACCCTTTTGTTAACTGTATAGTCAGAGAAATTAATTATTAATCAAATTGACAGAGTTTGTGAATTTTCCATGTTAACTATTTTATCTCCTTATAATCGCTCTCTCACTGGTGAGAATCGTGACCCCGTTTCCAATTGTATACAGTTGTCAAATAATTACAGTTGTAATTTGAATATAGCCAAACAACAGTTGCAATTTGAATAATGCCCTAACGTCACAAACTCTACACCTTAGTCAAAATATGTGGCTTGGCCGTTTCGCTACCATCACATGGACGCCAGACGTAATTACTTTCTGATAAAGAATAATTCTTGTAGTAACGAAACGGCCAAGCTTGACATTTTGACTAAGATGTAGAGTTTGTGAAGTCAGGGCTTGTAGAGTTAGAAGCTTGGCTCTACATGAGATCTGATAACTTTTTGACAGTGCGAGCCATACTTATGTGGTCTCGTCTTGGCAACATTTTACATGAAAATGTTTTTGGTGGGATAAAGTTATTTCAACTAATCTTCTCGTAGCTAATCAGGTAGATTTACTTGCATTTAAGAAAACGTGCACCTTGATAGGAGTCAGACTCGCGTGCACATAAATTTACGTTAATTAATTCATTTATGTATGTTTTTTTTACTTACGTTGGTACTTACGTCTGGGCCTGCGATACTCTATAGTCTATCAGTGAAATCTTTTTAGGGTACCGTATCTTAAAAGGAAAAATGGAACAATTATTATAAGATAATTTCGTTGTCCGTCTGTCTGTCCGTCTGTAAAGACCCTTTTTCTCGGGAACGCGTGGAGTTATAAAGTTGAAATTAATATAAAATACTCAGAGCTGCAATTCCTTGAAGCATTGAAAAAATAAAACTTCTAAGTCAACGCAATCATAAGATACGAGCGTTTATGTTCCGTTTATGCCGCATATTTTAACACTCGCAAGGGAATCAAAACCTATAGGGTACTTCCCGTTGACCTAGAATCATGAAATTTGGCAAGAAGCAATTTCATGTAGCACAAGTAAAGGGAAAAATTCGAAAACCGTAAAGAATCATGTCCAGTCTTGACCTGAAAATTTTCGACCGCGTCTAGTGGTGTAAAATATCTTAAAAAATTGCAATTTTTTTGCTTATTTTGTATCACCTAATTGAATTTTCAAATGAAGCCAGGAAAAAATTCTATTTATATTATGTTTATCATTCTCAATATACTTTTGGAAACGGAACGTGTTTTACACACGTTCCATTTTAGGTGTACAGATGACAGGTTACCCTTAAAACAGACTTCTTTAGCCGCAACGAATGACAGGCTGCCGCTGTGACAGTGTGACCGCTGTCATTTGTTTGACGTTTTGCAGTCGTTCGTTTCAAAATGTACTGTGCGATTTTGGATTTTCTGATACCCTTAGGTACAACTTTTGCATTTTCCATGGACTTCGATTACTTACGATTACTTTGGCCTGTGTTATACGGATACCGATTTAGTGCTTCTGATTGGGATCTAAGTTATCGTAATCGCTCTTGTTGGAAAGTGTTATGGAGGCTTCTACGAGATTGGCCTAGATTGGCTTTGTATAAACTACAACAAAGTATTAATACGCTTCGGCGTTATCGGGCGCTTCAGCTTGATAGCAGAGTCATCTCGCTAATTAGCACTTGGATATCTCCAGTAATAGTAAGTATAATAACAATCAAGTACCTAACGATTCGCCCCTAAGACGACCCACTGACCCGATTTAGTATTCAGTCAACGGAGGCTAGCATATTAATTGTTTTATAAAAAAGAATTGATATTTAGAAGCGGTAAAGTATATTTTTCAAGTTACACGAAAAATATAACTAGTACTACCTACTAGAAATAGGTGACGCCCCTAAGACGACCCACAGACCGAATGTGTTTGTTACATCTAGATTTTCCCCATGTTTTAGTTATAGTGGTTCTTTTAGACATATACATATAGATACTTATTTCCATTGTAGGCTTTAAAGTCTCATAATATACGAAGACACTGAAAATCTAATGACCCTTTGTGTATAACCCTATCTACCACACAAACACACTTTCTTCACTTACTTCACCACTACATCATTCACACACATACCTCTATTTCACCACTCATATTAACACACATACCCACATCCATACCTCATATCTTCAAACTCACTAACAAACCCTAGCACTCTCTAATGGTACTTACTAAGACGAATAAATTAATAGTGAGTGTGATAGTGATTTAGTAGTCCTAAGATAAAAATTAAAATGTCAATAGCTGAACACTATCCCCTGAGATACAGGTTCCTGCCTAGTTTAGGGGCAAGGGTCAATACTATGTGCACCTTATTATGATCACCACAAAATGTTGAAGTACCTACTTGTAATGTACCTATTTGTATAATTGTAACTTTTAACGGTAAGAAATAAACTATTTTTATTTTATTTGTTTTTCAGATAACGAAAGAAGATTACATTTGTGAAGCGTGCTTTGATGTATCCATGCAGACTATTAATGCTCAGATTCATGGAAAAAATGAGTGTGATCCATCTGTTGGTTCATCTCGACGTGCGTGGTCATGCTCAAGTGTGCCCCGTTTGTTGTCGATCGTTGCTCTATCGTCAAAGTGACCACATTCTCAAAGAAAACCCATCAAGCCTCACACTAATGATGATCAACTTAATGTATGATCACAGGCATGAAACCAACATTGTGGCTCCAGTGGCATTTTTAAATGAAGTGGTTGTACGAGAAGATATTGAAGAAATGATAATAAATCAATCCTGTTTTTTATTTAATTTCCCTGTCCTCGCCAAAAACATGTGATGTTGTGCTCTTTTCGTTATCTATTTATGTCGTCTGTCAGGCCGACTCCTGGAGTCTGGTCCGCTTCGACGGCGACGACTGATTTTGACCGATACCTACTTCAATGAACTGTAAGTAGGTACCTAAATTGCTCAAACTTGCACAAAGTGTAGTAAACAAGGATAGCACAACATCACACGAAGTCTTTATAACTCAGCATCGGCGGGTTATTACGAGAATAATAACTGCTGTTTGCGACCGCGCGCCAATTTGATGATGATGATTTGATGTTATTACATTGAAGAGGGATTTATTTCTGATTGATTGTAACTCTCAGCAATTAAGAAACAATTTGATTTTAATTATCGTACAGTTTTTGAGATTATAACAGCTGTCAAACCTTATCTGACAGCTGCTATAACCTCAAAATCTTATTTACTTAATAACATTTTTCCCTGGCCTCTAAATGAAATGATAATAAATGATTGTGTTATTATGAACAATAATTGTTTTTATACAACACTAGTTGTAGGTAGACGCGACCTGTAAAACAAATCAAGTGACAGGTCAATCAATGTATGGAAAGTGGGCATGATTCTTTTTTGTACGGAAGCCTCGGCTCGGTGCGCGAGTCCAACTCGCACTTGACCCGTTTTTTTTCTGTTAATAACCGACGTATAATTTCAACGCAGGGGTTTTCAGATGCCTTGCCTTTTTTCAACAATTTTGGGGTCGTTTTCCAGTCTGACCGGATGCAGCTGAATACCATGGAGCGACTGTCTAACTGACCTCCACAACGCAGTTACTGGGTAACATGATATCTGTTGGTGGTAAGACTGGTTGGCAGACTTTTAGGCTTCTGAGTTCCCGTAACGACTGTCAATGATCCACGAATGACAGCCGGGACCAACGGCTTAACGTGCTTTCCGAGGCCCGGAAGGGTCTCGATATGTATCTAATGGATGGTCACCCATCCAGGGACCGACCTCGGCAAGCGTAACTTAACCTTTGATCGACCCATGCGGCTGTTGTATTAAACGAGACCATAGGGTCTCGTTTTTACCCTTTGGGTACGGAACACTAAAAATGATCTAAAGATTATTGATTAGCCCCTTTTAAGCATAAGCATAATCATGCAGCCTATACCGTTCCCACTGCTGGGACAAAGGCATCCTTTTTGTGAAAGGGAGGAGCCATAATACACCATGAGAGCACAGTGTGGGTTATTGGATATTATGTACAAATATTTGTCTGTAAACTTTCAGTCCTCGTATAAACAAGATTTTTATTTCTAAACCAACTCAGTGAAATCTTAAAGAGAAGTAAGTATAGCAGTATATTTTCTAAACTTCAGACAAGCTATTTCAGCCAATACCACATCGAGTACTAGCGCAAAGGTAATAAATATCAAATCTCGACGCCCGCTGATGCGAGAGACGCAATATCGAATTTTAGGGGAAGGAAAATAAATTGTGTTTTAAGCTTATTGAACTCTTTTAAGAGTATTGGATTTTTTATAGAGAACCTCGGTTCTCTTTAAAAAATCCACACTTTTACACGAAAACTTTGAAGATTTTTTTTGATAAATTGATAATTGAATATTACCGTCGTTATTTATAGTCAAACTAGGGCACGTGGCTAAATAACAACAGCCGCATGGGTCGATCAAAGGTTAAGTTACGCTTGCCGAGGTCGGTCCCTGGATGGGTGACCATCCATTAGATACATATCGAGACCCTTCCGGGCCTCGGAAAGCACGTTAAGCCGTTGGTCCCGGCTGTCATTCGTGGATCATTTCAAACGACAATTGGCTCTGTAATGTTCGATAAGAGCCACAATAAATAATTATGGTCTGCCGTTGATAAAATCTTTCATAAGGACCTAGTTTATGCATATGACACAGACTCCAGCACATCAAGTTACCCGAAACTGTAAAATTTTTCCAATCAAAGTCAAAGTCAAAGTCAAAGCATTTATTTCAATTAAACCATTAACAGGCACTTTTGAATTGTCAAGAAGTCGGTCAGTCAGAAAATATGAAGCTAGTTGCCCATTCCAAAGCGTAGGTACCTATGGAGAAGAACGGGCAAGAAACTCCATGGACACTCTTTTTAAATTATGTTTTACAAAAATATTAGTACATCATTACTTTTGAATTTAAAATTATATAATGTGAGAACGATGTAATAAATAAAAAAAGACGTAAAACGTTAAAAGCGTCCAGAGTACAACAAATAGTACTTAACAAAACAACAATCAAAAATAAAATAATTAAAAATAAACCGAGGCAGCTAAGAGATGACCAGCCCCAACTGACGGCGCCCGTTCACGAACATGACGCATAGATCAGCACCATTCAGCTCAACCATTTTGAAGGGAGCTAAATGATCCAACACACACGCCACCGTCAGCGAGACAATTGAGTGAGCATGACATACTATCAGCCGCCAGGGCACATTCAAGTCAATGAAAGACATATTAATACTCGGTAAATGGTAGCTATAGGGTACATAGAACTCACATCTGTGCTATGCAATTATACAATACAAAGGAAACTGAGTCTATACAATGCAAAGATAGTCTTACAATCTTCGACAGCTCCAACAGTATCTTCAAGTGTTAATCAGTTAGTTGTGGTTGTGGAGCAGGACCAGCATTGAGCCAGGCGTTCCTATCAGTGATGTAATCCCCTAACTTATAATATGCCTGACTGCATAGTGTGCGTTTTATACAAGACTTGAATTTTGTCTCATTCAGTTGAAGAATGTGGGGAGGTATTTTATTATAACATTTTAAACAGTACCCCATAAAAGATGCATCTACTTTAGCCAGTCTGAAGCCTGGTTGAACCAAAAGGTCCCTATTCCTCAATCAACTTTGAACCTTATGCTTTAGCGATAAAGTTAAAATTGTATTGAAGAAATTTGACAGATTGTAGTAGCCTGATGTGCTGGCGTCTGTACCTACCGATTTTATATAGTGCATCAACGTATATTCTGTAAAAAAATTTCGTCAGTTTTATTTTTGGACATTTTTGTTTTTGGACTTTATTATTTTTGTACAATTTTTATTTCTTGACATTATTATGATTTGGACATTATTATAGTAATCTAATCTGAGCTATGAGTGAACTTTCATTGCATCATCATCGTTCATCTTTTAAGCTCACTTCTCCTAAGTTTTCACGGTGAGATTTTTACAGAAAAAATCGGCTGAATCTACTTACATTCCCATTTCTAACACAACACTTGAATCCTCCTTTATGAATATTTCAATAATTTACTCACCAAGTTACAGTTTAAAAAACATGGTTCGGCCTTAGCCCAATCCCCAGCACACTGAATATTTTGCTGTGTATGATTAGGATTATCAATCAATTCAAAAAGATAAATAAAAGCATAAATCAATAGGTTTAAAAAAGTTTAAGTTTAACAAGTTTAAAATTTTGATAAAAATTCTCTATGATAAGATTTATAAATAGTTGGTCTTTACTCAATCATTTTCTAACGTAATAAAAGTAAACCTGTTTTACTCCTTATCACATCAGCTATCTGCCAGTGAAAGTTCAGTCAAAATCGGTCCCGCCGTTTCGGAGAATAGCCGAAACAAACAGACAAACAAACATTTAAAAAAATGTTTTTTTGTTACAAGTACCATACCTATATATTTTCAAATACATTGAGGTAAAAAGCTGTTCTTTTGGCATTACAAACATACACGTTAATTTTATTTATTGGTATACATTATGTTGTCTGAACAAAAAATAAATTGATCATAAATTCCCAGGAACAGAACTACATACTGTAAACAAGTAAACAGCAAAAGGACTGTACCGAAAACTTCGGTAGGAGTAAGCTGGGAGAAATGAGCACGTAACGAAAAAGCGTTATCCTCCCTCCATGTGACTTTTTATTACATATTATAGAGAGAGTCAGAGAGAGAAAGATAGTTTTCATGGTTTTCGACGGTGCTGAAGCCGATAGTGAGGTCAAAATGAAAATTCAAGATGGCGGCTGTAAAAAGTTTCATATTTTTCGTGATGGGTACTTATCGTTTTCATGGTTTTCGAGGGAGCTGAAGCCGATAGTGAGATCAATATGAAGATCCAAGATGGCGGATGCAAATATTTCCAAATTTTCCCAGCCGCTATCTTGGATTTTCATTTTGAACTTCATGCTTCGTTATTGCCGGGGGTCCATCCACTCCAACGATTTTTTTAAATTTTTTAGACTCCCAGAGCATCGACAGCCAGAAGGGAAATTCTCGTAACTTTAAGAACGTTCAAAGTCTGATCTCGTTTTCAATCTGTCAAAAGTTCTTCTAATTTAACTACATTTTTGACAAGATTTTTTACATTTTGTCTGTCGCCAAGATGAGGCTGCGACTAGATTCTGAACGCTTTAAATTATTACGAAAATTGGCCTTCTGTTCTGTTTCGGATTTCGAATATTATTTTCCTCCAAACGTTTTTAGGGTTCCGTAGTTCCTACAAGGAACCCTTATAGTTTCGTCAAGTCCGTCTGTCTGTCTGTCTGTCCGAGGTTTTGCTAAGAGACCTTTAGTACTAGAAAGCTGTAATTTTGTAGGAGTGCGTATATTAATTACGCCGACAAAGTGGTAAAATAAAAATTGTGAAAATATTTTTTTTAGGGTAGCTCCTCTACACGTGAAGTGGGGATGAATATTTTTTTCGTTGTCTAGCCCATCGTGGGATATTGTTGAATAGGTCTTCTAAAATGACTTGGGGGTTGCTAAAATCATTTTTCGATTTAATGCACCATTTACGAAATATTAAACTTTAAAGTGCAATTTTTTGTTCCAGTAGGGCGTCCCCCCGCCTCCCTCTAAAACCTAAACTGCTGCCTTGAAAAATCTGGAAAAATTCACAATGATAATGCATTTCATGAACTTTAAAGAAAAAGTATAGCGGTTAAGATTACTTTATTAGTTTAGCAGTAATAGTCGTTGAACTTTGGTGTTGGATAATTTTGTACCAAATACAAAATCCTTAGCATTAATCTTTTAAAGTGACTAAGATGAAGAAGTTGCTTGTTTATAACGGGTAAAGGCTTGCATTGAAAAAGAAAATATGTTTTTTTTTTATATAATCAGAATAAAGAACAACAGAATCGTACTACATTGTGATAACGGGCTACTACGGAACCCTACACTGTGCGTGGCCCGACACGCACTTGGCCGGTTTTTTCATTAATAGTTCTTGTTATAAATTCAAAACCGTTCCGAGAACCACTCTAACATAAAGTCCTTCAAACTGTATTTATTTTATTGAAATTTCAAATTCTGAATTGGTGTCTCCCGGCGATATTATTGAATTTAATTATTCAAATGATTTTGAACGTCGAATTCTTCTTTGTAATTTACTTATTCGATGATTTTCTTTTCTTATTTTCATGTTTATACCATATTTTTGTGATGTAAGTATGTTTATTTTATTTCATAATTTGATTGTTGTTTTTTATTACCTATATCTAATCGTATGCTACACCGGTTGACGTCATCACGTCAACGCCGCGCGCCGTTTTTCGCTGAAAACCAGCGCAACACTGGGGCTCTGTTTATGAGCTACGCTGAGCGATGGCCATTTTGCATGTATGTGACGCGCTTTTGTGTTTTTTTTCTTTTGATGTATCATGTTTGCCGCAAATAAACGTATTTTCTTTCTTTTCTTTCGATTTTCCTGTCAGTAAATTGAATTCCATCTTATTTCTAACCCCCAATTACTGCCAGTAATTTGACTAAGCCTCAATTATTTTTCCAATAAACCAACATTCTATAATTTCTATACCGTTGGATTTAATTGGCTTGTCATTTCCTCTTCACTCACGGCCCGACCACTTTCATCGCGATTCGTTCGCGCTAACTGGAATTAATAATTTTATGTGCTCATACGTAACACGAATACGTACACTTTCTATTACATCGATTACGTTGTGCACAAGAATCAATGCAAATAAATGTTGTTGACTTTACTCAGATAAAGTAGGGATCGATTGTGGACATAGACAAAAGTAGAACGTTTAACAAAGTCGTGTTGTTTTTGTCACGACTCTACGGAGTTCTAATGATGCTTTTCTTGCTCTATGCTTTGGTGTTGAAACGTGTATGTGAACCTACAGTGCACCCGCTGAGAGAATGCATTCTTGAAATCATGACACCTGTCAGTTTTATACAAACGAATACTTATGTGTTTTGCGAATTTGGTCTTCAATAGTTACTAGAATTATCGCCGTTGTTGACCGGCGTGGTGTCGAGAACGCATTCTTTCGAGACGGCCGGGCTGTATAGGTATAATAACGTAGACAACAGCATTAAAGGCTTAAGAAACAGTTGTACAGTAACCAAAGGAGATTAGTAACCATTAATTTAATTAAAACATTAAATTTAATTAACCAATTTAATTTAATTTATAGAAAACGAACAGGGGGCCTAAAAAGCCCACTTTGGCAGAATCATAAAAGGATAACATTATGAATCATAATATGGCGTAGACAGTCCGTGTTTTTCTTTCTTTCGCTACACTACGTAGGTACCTATAATCAAAAACATTGGGATTGGATTTGGATTGGATTGATTGGTATTTTAGCACAGACAAAAAAAATGAAAAATCCTAAACCAATGGGATTTGATACGTTTAACTTAACAGTTAACTGTCCATTATCTATACATATAATAAAATTGTAGAAAAGTGGTGTCTGTACAATGGAAATATATTAAAAAAAAGTAGCAGGGGTTGTTATTATATCGATGCCGAACCCGAAATTGTAATAAAATTTTTTTTTGTCTGTTTGTCTGTTTATCTGTTTGTCTGTTTGTTTGTTTGTCTGCTGTGTTTGTGCACGCTAATATCAGAAACGGCTTATTCGATTTAGATGCGGTTTTCACTAATATATTGTAGTAAGCTTCACTTAACATTTAGTGTTTATTTCATGTCAATCGGTTCATAAATAAAAAAGTTATGTCAATTTAAAGAATCACGGCGAACATTTGTTAAGGTATTCTATCACGTAAACGCCTCGCGCCTGCGTGTCCGTGGCTATATATACAAGGTGTAACGGAAAGGGGGTATCAACCCTGAAGGAGGTGAATGAAGATGCAAAAAAAAATTTGACCTCCCATAGTAATAGCACATCAATGATTTACTATTACTATGGGAGGTCCAAAATTTTTTTCATATTTCGACCTATGTTCTTTGGGGAAATTTGTTCAGTTTCATGAGCACATTCACCTCCTTCAGGGTTGATACCCCCTTTCCGTTACACCTTATATAAAGCGCGCTGAGAGCCGCGCCGCTGCCATAATTCCGATCCAGCCTGTCCCTTGCTGCCCTCTCCCAGCGACGCCCTAAGCCGAGGTCCGTACCCCACAGGGGGTGCCCTTAGCGTGTAGTCGCTTAGTTTTTAAGTTTATATTGTGTAGTTAAGTTGTGTATTATGCCCTGGCTGGAGGCCTTAATTTATTGAGGCATCCACAGGAAAGCCAGGTTAAGCAGTCGACAACCCCTCAGGTTGAACTGCGAGATGACCATTTTAAAAGAAAACGCGCCGCTGCCATAAGGATTCAGTTATTCGTAGCGAACGCACGTATCCTGGAGAGTATAGGCGAATAGTTGGATTCGATTGTTGCGATTCACTTGAATACTGACTGTTTGCATATTTCATTTAAGGTCGGGCGGGGCTATTTCGACTATAAAAACACAAACGTCAGTTTCAAAAGTCTGCACACCTGTCTTTGAATACGTTATGATAGATTTAATGAATTTATGTTATAAAAGCTTTAATTGAGATCTTTCTTACGTAGGTCTTATACAGAATACTCATCTTATATGTTCACAGGAACGATATTTTTGAAATTGGGAAGAAATAGTTACAATTACCCCACAGTGGGGCTATTTCAACTATGCCACATATTTATCGTACTAAAGCCGTTATCGTTTTGAAATTGAGAGCCTGAGTATGTTATCGAATAATTCATACTAATCTATGGCTTATTGTCTCCTAACATGGTTCAGTAACGTAATAAAATACTTTAAACACCTTGGAGGGGCAATTTCGACTTTTTACATAAGTAGTAGTGCAGGGACGTATGCCGACCAACATCATCGATAAATCAGATCAACAACAACCATGAATAAACATTTATTTAAACAAAAATAAAACATGTTACATGCATTCTTGAGACGATTGGGGACCGTGGTTTGCCATAAAAATCAGCAGCTTGATAACTAGTAATTTTTTTATTGCGAATATCTTCTACAGCCGTAAGCAGTTCGTCTAGCTAGTGAGTACTGTTTAACTTTTTTTGCCTTATAATTTCGCACCACCTAAAACGATACAACAACCAAAGCGCAAAAGTAGTGAATAAGCCGTAAAGTAGTACCTAGAAAAGCGGACGAGAGACAAAAAACTTTTATGATAAGATAGGAAATTCTTCAAACTGCATGACATTTACATTTCACAACTATATAGTAAATGGTTCGTGGATCTTTGACAGTCGTTACGGGTAGTCAGAAGCCCGAAAGTCTGACAACCAGTCTTACCAAGGGGTATCGTATTACCCAGTAACTGGGTTGTGGAGGTCAGATAGGCAGTCGCTCCATGTAAAATACTGGTATTCAGCTGCATCCGGTTAGACTGGATGCCGACCCCAACATAGTTGGGAAAAGGCTAGGCAGATGATGATGATATAGTAAATGGTTTGATCACCATTTAGAGATTTAATTTACCAACAGTGGTTCCCTGTACCTATATTTTATTGCAGCATGTGCCAATGTTTTTGTTATGCATAGAGTATCGATATCTTCACATCACTAGTGTTTCGCAATACCATACAAAAATGAAGCGGGGTAATTATGACTTCAGGTTAGTCGAAATAACCCCACTTCTTCTTTTCGTGGGGCTATTTAAACTAACGAAAAATCACATCAAAAACGTAGCATTCCAAAGAACAAATGAGCGAAAAACCATTTACGGTTTATATTTTCACTAGTCACTGTTTAATATTGTAAAAACAAGCGTTTTAAACACAACTTTTGACGGAAAATGTGACGAGCGTCTTTTGTTAACACATGCACAAAATGACGTCTGACAAAAAAAAGCTTGTAGGTCGAACAGTTCGCGGTTTAGCAGCTCCATCTATGAAATTTTGTATAAATAATCTATTCACCTACCTGGATATAGATGGCGTTTTGGTACAAATACAGTAGAATAACAGTTATTGTCATTAGTTGAAATAGCCCCATAGTCGAAATAGCCCCGCCCGACCTTATTTATATTTTAGGGTTTGTAGGTTAGGTTCTTTTTCTTAATTTTATTTAAAGATTTGTAAGGATTTGGTATAGGTTAGGCGGTTCTTTCCTTGATTTTTGGGTATTTACATAACTTAATTTTTATTTAGGGTTTTGTAAATAAATATTGTAAGCATTTATTATTGGTTAGGCATTTCTTTCCCTGATTTTCGGTATACTTATCTTAATTTGTATTTAGGGTTTGTATATAAATATTATAAGTATTTGGTATAGGTTAGGCATTTCTTTTCTTGATTTTCTTTATTAAGTATAAGTTCATTAGCTTAGGTTAGTAATTATTTTTTCTAGCAATTCTTTTGTTTTATAAAGTTATTACGTTTGTCTGTGTAGAAGAATAGCACCACCCCTTACTTCCCGTGGGTGTCGTAAAAGGCGACTAAGGGTCTCGCCGGAGAATGGGCAGCAGCGTTCTCTATGCATTCCACCACCATACCATACTGCGATCGCCAACCCGCCTGCCAAGCGTGGCGATTATGGCAAACCCCCCCAAAATTGGGGGAGGCCTATGTCCAGCAGTGGACGTCTATCGGCTGAAATGATGATGATAATGACGTTTGGTTTACACGTCTTAACACTTATTACTTAAACTGTGATAATTTTAGACTGTATAATAATCTGTAAGTATTTATAATTTAATTGTTTACGATATTACGTGTTTACTAAATAACTGTGTGTTAAGTAGTAAGTACTATTTTATTGTAAGAATGCCTCGAAGAAGATCCAACCTCTCCCAATGTAGCAGAAATGCTAAAAGGATGAGATTAGTTCGATCACAGGAATCTGAGGAAGGTCGTGAGGCAAAAGGCTCTCTGCACCAGGCTAGGTTTCGTGCTGCAGAAACTTCGACTCAGCGAGAATCTCGACTGAGTTCAAATCGTTCTCGAATGATGACAACTCGAAATAGGGAAAACGGGGAACAACGAAAGGCACGTTTATCTGTCGATCGCGAAGCTCACGCGCTATCGCGTGAGTCTGAGACTTTTGCTGTCAGGGAAACCCGCCTGAGCTCCCAGAGAGTACGGACAACAAATGCTCGATCCCAGGAGACACAGGACGAACGGGAAATACGTCTCACTGCCGATCGTGAAGCTCATACACTATCGCGTGAGTCTGAGACTTTCACTGATAAGGAAATTCGTCTGAGTTCTCAGAGGGTTCGGACAGCAAATGTTCGGTCTCAGGAAAACAGGAAGAACGAGAAATACGTCTCACTGCCGATCGTGAAGCTCAAGCACTAGAGTCTGAGACTTTCACTGAAATTCGCCTGAGTTCTCAGAGGGTTCGGACAGCAAATGCCCGGTCTGTAGACGGTATATGTAATTTAAAATATGCTGCCCGAAAAGTCACTATTCCACGCGGACGAAGTCGCGGGCACAGCTAGTATAAAATAAAATAAAAATTATGATTCATAATGTTATCCTTTTATGGTTCTGCCAAGTGGCCCTTTTAATTCGAAAACATCTATCGTTTCTTACTAAACTTCAACTGGGTATATCCGACGCGGTCGTCGGATATAGGTACCCAGTTGAAGCTTATCTCCTTTGCTGACCGTACCTATTTGCTTTACAAAACAGCTACTGTGTGTGTGCGTGTGCTACTGTTGGTTACAAATACTTAGGCCCGTGAATCACGAAGGTAGTTCCCCGATTGTCTGTGTCATCATTATCTTTGTAAACATATTTTACGTGTGTCATCATTGTGTATTAAACTTAAATATTTATTTTTCTTATTCGATAAGAGCTAAATCCAATTGAAAATGACTTGGATACCTTCTATATAAATAAAAATCAATGTTTGTATGTTTGTCCTCTATGCGTTCCGAAACCATTTGGTCAGATTGTGATGAAACTTTGGTAGGGTGTTCTGGGGATGCCCGTTAGGGTTCCTAATTATTAAAACATGGGAAAAATACGAAGAAAGGCGTACGAGGAGCCGAAGCCAACTCGCCGAGGACCGTTAGACGCTTTTAATGAAATGAGGCACTAATCTACGATTACCCCTGTACGCACTATGCAAGTGCACCCAAGGACAACCCCCGGTTGATGTAGGACTATTATAAGATATACAAAACAATTTTTTTGGATTATGGGTTTGAGTGGTTGAAGTGATCTGGTTATCTAGGACTTATGGGAAGCCTATGCCCTGGCTGACCATGTGAGTCATTTTTAAGGTTCCGTAGTCAACAAGGAAACCTTCATTGTGCGTGGTCCGACACGCACTTGGCCGTTTTTTTTTATTCTCATTATGAGCATTTACGCCGTTCGGCATTTCATACAAATTTTCATGCCCTTATTTTTCGAAATTAATGAACCGATTTTAATGAAACTTCATACGCATAAGTAGGGTACAAAGGTCTATAATGTTAGTAGAGAACATTTTCGAAATTTTTATTTAAAAAAAGATAACTGGAAATATCTGTTTCTATGGAAAATTTAAAATCGGTCTAACTTGGCTGTAACACTATTTTTCGAAAATGTTCTCTACTAACTTTTTAGACCTTTGTATCCTGCTTAAGCGTATGAAGTTTTATTAAAATCGGTTCATTCATTTCGAAAAATAAGGGTTTGAAAGTTTGTATGAAATGCCGTACTAAACGCACTTAAGTGTTAATGATAATCTGGCAGTTTGAGTATTTTATGCGGCCTACCCAAACATCCTTTCTTTGGTCGTCGAGTCGTTGAGCTCCTTAACTTCTGAATTGAGCTGCACGATTACTCTCAAATGCGTGCACTGACTGGACAGGTCCACTCAAATCTGTATGGTTATTTCCGCAAAAGACCATTTCAGACATCTGTGTAGTCCTCTAATATGGGCTGACCAAGATTAACTAGACGTTAAGAGACTATGACCTCCGAGTTTGTTTCACCATTTCTTCTCAGAGGTGGTCAGTAAACACTGAACTAGTTTACTTAGTTTTAAAATTCCTAATCCATTGCTTCATAGGTTTGAAAACTTCGTCCGCTCGAAAACGTAAATAACGAATTGAATTTTATAGAACTGTTAAAATGCCATTGCCATTGTAAGCGTGTTACGCAATTACCACGTTGAAAAGCCTCTTTCTCTCTTTTTCCTCTCTCTTTTTTTTAAATTTTGTAGGTAGGTCAGGTAATAAGGGCATCAGCTCACGCTACTACGTATCACGTACTGTAACGTAGGAACGTTATAGTAGATCTTTTCACACACATCAATATTTTGTTGGTCAATATTTTAACTGATCCCTGAGAAGAAAAGCCGAAACAAACTCAGAGGTCATGATCTCTTTTAAAGACCAAACATTATAGTACTAGGATTTCATGAGGGTCTATTATAACAATGCAGGGCAATTTGGTCTGGAAGGGCGCTTTGAAGAAAGAGCCATTGCCGCTTTGAGTTGACCTGTCCCAACAGTCAGCAGATGACAAAAGATCTATTTTTTGTAAAAAAAAAACTTTGTTCAATTATGTCACTTACCGCAAAATTAGTTGACTCCATAATGAACTATAATAAACAGTAACAAAAAACTAAAAAAAACTTTTCAAATCTAAATGTCCTCGTTGAATCTTTCTATAAAAACCACCTTTTCACAGATAAATACTTTTAAATATTTAAGTACCTAGTTATATTTTTTATATTTATTTTATAGTTGCTAAGTAGTTAATCTAGGGGTGACTTTTCAATCGATAGATAATTTTTATTCGTGGAATAAAATTGACGTCTAACAGATTTTGCATGGAAGAACTGTCAAAAATTCAAAATTATTTCTCGGATAAAATTATCTGGCGTTGGAAATATCAATCCTTAGTATAAGAAGTTTATCCAGTGTATATATTTTTATCCTCTTTAATAAATCTCTTTTTTTACTTAAATAATGATTGCAACGTCACTTATTATCAATGTGTTGTATCCTTGTATTGTTCTACAGTAAACTGATACGATCTGCTTGAGAACTCTACTGACAACGCGTTTATCTCATCACTATGCTTCAGAAATCTTAGTTACAAGCATAGATATCAGTGGCTACGAGTGTCCCTATCTTGAATATCTAATGATACATCGTTGTTTTATTGAGCCGCAAATGTCTGTCGATTTTCTTTAAGGCGACAATATGACCTAAAGCGCGGTCTTTGTCGGACTGCATAGAAAAGAAAGAGAAGCGCGATGACACAATACTGGTAATTTAATGCAAAATATGAAGCAATTATCTATTTACAAAAAAAAATCTATTACATGGATTTTTTTTCCAAATAAGTCATTTGTTTATTGATTAGTGTTACATTTTCATCGCATTTCAATCTTTTTCGTCATCATGGATAGGTTAAAAATTCGAGTAATTATGGAATATGAGTACCGTCGTGGCAGCAACGCGGCACAAGCGGCACGCAACATCAACGACGTTTACGGAGCCAACACTACAAACCAACGCACCACCTGTTATTGGTTTGCTCGCTTCCGTTCTGGAAATTTTGACCTGAAAAATGAACCTCGCGGTCGTCCGAAGACTTTGGTCGACAATGACGAATTAAAGGCGATTGTGGAAGCTGATGATACACAATCTACGGCTGAATTAGCAGCAGCTAACGACGTTAGCGTCAAAACAATATTGGTCCATTTGCGTCAAATTGGCAAGGTAAAAAAGCTTGACAAATGGGTGCCCTACGAACTCAATGATCGCCAGCGCGAAGTACGCGTCGAGACGTGCCTTGCACTGCTTAACAGACACACAAATGAAGGAATTTTGAACCGCATTGTTACTTGCGATGAAAAATGGATTCTGTTTGATAACCGCAAGCGCTCAGCAAGTTGGTTGGATCCTGGTTCAGCACCTAAACAATGCCCTAAACGAAAACTTACCCCTAGAAAAGTGATGGTCACTGTTTGGTGGTCTAGCGCCGGTGTGATTCATCACAGCTTCTTACCAAACGGGGTGAGCATTACTGCAGATGTGTACTGTGCAGAACTGAACACAATGATGGAGATGCTGGCACATCTCCAACCAGCATTGGTCAATCGCTCGTTTCCGCTGCTCCTGCACGACAACGCGCGACCTCATACTGCACAGCAGACGGCCTACAAGTTGCAAGAACTGGGGTTGGAAGCTCTCCGTCATCCGCCCTACTCACCAGACCTTGCGCCTACAGACTACTACTTTTTCCAGAATTTGGATAACTTCTTGGCGGGAAAAAAATTCAATACCCGAGAGGCAGTACAAAATGCCTTTGAAGAATTTTTTGCCTTCCGTCCAGCTGATTTCTTTAAGAAGGGCATCAATAAACTGCCACTGCGTTGGCAAAGATGCATTGATTGCATGGGTGATTACTTCGATTAATACAAATAAAAAATACATGAAAAAAATTCGTTTAAATTTTTTCATACAAAACGGCAATTTCATAGGTAAAGACCTAATATTAGTATGGTTTTTATTGTAAAAAGAAAGTTTTTAAAGGTATCTTCATGATTAGTTCTATTATGTTTTCAACACACTGTCTATATCTACCTAGCATATATCCTGAAGAATATCATATATTTTCTGATTTTGATTACGTAGTCGATCAGATACTTTTATTGTTTCTAAAACTTGCGTTTTTAGGGTTCCGTAGTTCTGACAAGGAACTCTTATAGTTTCGTCATGTACATCTATCTGTCTGTCCGAGGTTTTGCTAAGAGACCGAAACCTGTAATTTTGTAGGAATGTGTATCTGGGGGCACGGGAGTGCCTCCGCCAAGACGAGCCAAGCGAAGCGCAAGGGCCAGGCAACCTACCTTTTCTCGAAGCACTTCGTCGTATTTTTGAACCCTCTTAACTTGGCTTTGGATTATACCAGATAAACAAAATTTTCGGGATATGATGTCAGTGGTTGACTTATTAAACCTATAAAGTTTCAATTGCATAGCTCTTATACTTTAGATTTTATTGATATCTAAAATACCCCGATTTCGTCACTGACTCACTGACTGATGATCATCAATATTCTTAAGGTTCTTCCTGAAGTCCTAGAAAGCTGAAATTTGGTATGTAAGCTAGTCGTCGTTTCAGCCGATAGACGTCCACTGCTGGACACAGGCCTCCCCCAATTTTGGGAGGGTTTGCCATAATCGCCACGCTAAGCTAGTAAGCTAGTCGTCGTTTCAGCCGATTGACGTCCACTGCTGGACACAGGCCTCCCCCAATTTTGGGAGGGTTTGCCATAATCGCCACGCTTGGCAGGCGGGTTGGCGATCGCAGTATGGTATGGTGGTGGAATACATAGAGAACGCTGCTGCCCATTCTCGGGTACGATCCTTAGTCGCCTTTTACGACACCCACGGGAAGTAAGGGGTGGTGGTATTCTTTAAGTCCGGCACCACACAGACTAGTCCGGCACCACACAGACTCAAAATATATGGCTTGGCCATTTCGCTACATTCACATGAGCGTAAGGCGAAAAACTCTCATACTGTTAATGGTTCTTGTAGTAACGAAACGGCCAAGCCATATATTTTGACTAAGGTGTAGAGTTTGCGAAGTTAGGCCTTGTAGAGTTAGGGCGTGTAGAGTTAGAAGCTTGGCTCTACATGAGATCTGATTACTTTTTGACAGTGCGAGCTACATGGTCTCGTCTTGGCAACATTTAACATGAAATGTTTTTGTGGGATATCAATTACGCCGACAAAGTGGTAAAATAAAATTTTGGAAAATATTTTTTTTAGGGTAGCTTCACTGCATGTGAAGTGGGGATGAATATTTTTTCGTCGTCTACCTCATCGTGTGGGGTATCGTTAAATAGGTCTTCTAAAATACCTTGAGGTTGCTAAAATTATTTTTCGATTTATGCTCCATTTACTAAATATTAAACTTTAAAGCGCAAATTTACTGGAACAAAAATTGGCAATTTTTGTTCCAGTAGGGCGCATCTAAAAGCTAAACTGCTGGCTTGAAAATGTGGAAAAATTCACGATGATAGTGCACTTCATGAACTTTAGGAAAATTATGGCGGTTAAAATAACTTTATTAGTATAGCAGTAATAGTCGTTGAACTTGGGTGTTGGATAATTTTGTATCAAATACAAAATCCTTAGCATTAATCCTTTAAAGGAGTAAGACGAAGAAATTGCTTGTTTATAACGGGTAAAGACTTGCATTGAAAAACAAAATCTATACATATAATAAATCTGTAGAAGGGTCAATTCTGTACATTGAAAATATTGAAAAAATAAATAGCGGGGGGTGTTGCTGGATCGATACCAAACCCAAATATGTGATTAAAAAAATTTTTGTCTGTCTGTCTGTCTGTCTGTCTGTCTGTATATGCAGGCATCACGTGAAAACTAACGGTTCGATTTCGATGAAACTTGGTATAATTATACCTTATTATCCTGGGCATAAAATAGGATACTTTTTATCCTGGAAAAATACGTAGAAAAAAAAATCTTATTTTTCGGTTTTATTCATAGACGTTGTTCTGTAGAACCGCGAACACACGTTGCATTACCCGTAGTGGATAATTTTCCATTTCAATTTAAGAGAATACAGTTTCCTGTAGCTTTGTGTTACGCCATGACAATAAATAAGGCTCAAGGTCAGACCCTAGGAGTTGCTGGCGTAGATCTTACCGCGAGTTGTTTTTCACACGGGCAACTTTACGTAGCTCTTTCCCATGCGAGCAGTCCAAGAAATCTTCATGTTCATATTCCGGACGAGCTCACTAACAATGTTGTGTATGCTGAAGCTCTCAATTAACTTTCTGTCGCATTGTCACGATCACTTTTTTATTATTGCAAACTTTTCGTCATTGTCAGTAATTTACTGCTACATGCTACTTATCAAGGTCGCGGAATTACTATGAAAAAAATACTTACTACAGAACGCGAGCTCAACAGCAGTAGCTCAATAGAGGGATCTCCTTAATTATTATAGGCTTAGCCGTATTTGGGTCCAATAGATATTTATAAGATGTCATTGTCAGAGTTATTCAAAATGGAGAAATAAACCATCCACGCGAAGACCGACATCCGCGCGGACGGAGTCGCGGGCGGAAGCTAGTATCAAATAAAAAAACTAAAAAAATCATAATAAATTATCATGTTTTTCACAATACTGCCGTTAGTTCAAGTTTAAAGTCGATTTTTGTTATTATAACCATTAACTCCTAATATCTTTAACATTACGTATATTCAGAATAAAGAACAACAGAATCGTACTATATTGTGATAACGGGCTACTACGGAACCCTACACTGCGCTGGTTTTTTGTGTTTTGGTCATGTAAGCCCCTTAAGTAATATCAATGATTTTTAACTACTTAGCTCCTACACAGTTAGGCACTATCCTTATAAGGGCGAATTTCACCAATGAAACTGAATTGCGAAACTGAATCGCGAACAGCACATCTAAACCGCGTTCAAGAGCTGTTAGAGTCATTATTGTAGTGGAATATTAACACTGATAGATGAGATGACTGACAGCTCTTAAACGCGGTTGAGATTTACTGATCGCGTTCAAGAGCTAGTGAAATTCTAAGGCACGTCATCAGCAGAAGCAGTGCGTCTACGTGATTTGTAGAGAAGTCATTCTGCGTGTTTTTTTTAACGATGCTTTCACAGTGATAATTTATTCGGGAATATGTAAAGACGTTCAGTCAAAATAAACGTAACGAAATCATAATTTCGTAACGTTAATTATTTTCTTAGAAGAGCTCATCAGCTCTTCACAGTACCGTGCTCTTTCTCCATATTAACACTAATAGCTCCATTCATTTAAAAAAAAATGGTAATAAGTTTTTAAATTTTCATCGGAAATGCCTATAAACACAGAACAGAGTGTTCTGTACCTATAATCGTCAGATAATTATAGCACTGTGGTGTAGAATATTGCAGTTTTAGGTCAGCGCCATCTCTTGACCTATAGTGGAACTAATGTAATTTTTGTTGATGCTTTCTGAAAAGTGTGCTATTTAGAGACATCGTTTTATTTTTCCTGTAATCTTTACATAAACTTCTATCACATAGAATAATTTCAGTATTTTCTCTATGCAAACTTCGGAGATAAGGGGGAACGGTTTTTTGAAGTGAAAACTTCTTTAGCGGCGTTGTACACTTTTTTTGTAATGGGTAAAAAATGTTAAACTCGCGTCAGGACACGTGACCCTGATCGAAAATTCGTAAGATGAAAACTTCTTTAGCGGCGTTGTAAATTTTTTTTGTAATGGGTAAAAAATGTTAAACTCGCGTTAGGACACGTAACCTGATCGATAATTCGTAAGATTCCAAAATATCAAAAATTGAAAACTTCTTTAGCGGCGTTGTACACTTTTTTTGTAATGGGTAAAAAATGTTAAACTCGCGTCAGGACACGTGACCTGATCGAAAATTCGTAAGATTCCAAAATATCAAAAATGCACAACGTTAATATTCAAGTTTTCACTTCTGCCGGCACTCCCGGAGTGCAACCCGTCGTTTTTTTTTTACATTTTTCATCACAAGTTGAATAAAAAAAAAGGTAAAATGTTTGAGAATGTGCAAACAGCGTTCTTTCATATGATACCCCACATGCCCTAGTAACTTCGAATTTTTAAAACCACGTTCAGTCCATTCCAAATTTCAAGTTGATAGCATTAGTAGTTCTTGAGATATCAAGCTGTGACAGACGGACAGACAGACAGACTGAGTCGCACCATGAGGGTTCCTTTTTTACCATTTTGGTACGGAACCCTAAAAAGGTCTCATCTTCACTGAAATCGCTTACGTTAACGTTGTTAATTTAGTAAAGTCATTAGGAGGTGAATCAGTCTTAATTTTCTTCGCGCCATCCAGACAAAAACCTTGTGCTCAATTCATTGCCATTGAACTGAGTTGATGAAATCTAATTTTGTCGTTCTTATTGGATTTGGAACTACTTGATTCGATTTCTTTTTTCTTATTCGCTCTTCTAGTATTATTAGGACCTTTGTAAACCGCGCCGTAGAGAAAACGTGTCCATCAAGAAGCTTCCATAGTGATCCAGACAACATCTGCCCACGGCGTGTAATCTGTAGTTATTCACGGCAAGAAAAAACTTGTATGTATATGCCAGCACATCAAGCTACAGCTAATTTATTTAACAGATTATCAACTTTATCGCTAAAGCATAAGGTTTACAGTTGATTGGGAAAATTTTACACTTACGGGTAGGTTGATGTGCTGGCGTCTGTACAAAGGAACTTAGGACCATGTCATTGTGTTTTGAGCGGGCTGAAGTGACTCCAGCCCGCTCAAATGAGGATGCAAATATGCATGTTCAGCCGATGAACATGCATGTTTGCATCCATACTAATATTATTATATATAAATGCGAAAACTCTGTCTCTTACCTTTTTATGCCTAAACCACTAAATTTCTCAGTAGCAGCCAAGAGTTTAAATTTGTGCCCGGTTGGTGGCAATAGGCTCGTAGCCGCGGGACTTCAAAACTTAGCTGATGAAATATGCCTTTGTTCCCTTTATTAGTACCACCGAACTGTATCACCGGTGGTACTAGCGGGAAATTTCCTTCTCTATAGTACCACTACTAGTGAGACTTTGTTCTCAATCTTAGTTCCCACTAGTACCACCGCACTGAACTGGGTGTACAACTCTGTTTAATCCTTCGGGGAATAAAGGCGTGGTGGTATGTTACCACTGAACCGATTGTTATAACATGGGATCTGGAGAAAGGCATATAGAATAGAACACTCTTTATTACATACACCATATAAATTACAGACATAAATATAGAAATTTTACTAATGGTGACACATTGGACGGTCTTATCACTAAGAGCGATCTTTTAAAGACAACCTTTGGATGGATTAAAAAGGGGAAGGACAGACAAATACTGTAGGTGGTCTGTGATTATTTACATGATAGGCTACATTTTATCATGAATTATCGTCTTATGCCGAGCCTTTTCCGAACTATGATGGCGTCCGTTTCCAGTCAAACCGAATGCAGCTGAATCACAGTATTTTACATGGAGCGACTGCCTGTCTGAGCTCCACAACAACCCAGTTACTGAGTAACACGATACCCCTTGGTGAGACTGGTTGACAGACTTGTGGACTCTAGTGACCGATGACTTGGTGAAGGTAGCAGGACTCCGCTGGATGCGAGAGGCACAGAACTTGCCAATGTGGCGCTGCTTCGGAGAGGCCCATGTCTAGCAATGGACGTTATTCTTTCTTTCATACTTCATGTATTCATACAAATATTCAATGTATGAAGCACGATATTTGGTTCTATTTGCTTAGCCGCAGGCGCACGTTCGATTGACAAATGAATGGCGCTGTTAACAGCCGCCACCAATGACGTGTCAAATGAGTTTCACGTCAAATAAGTGATGTGTTAAGTGATGAGATCAATTCATATTAATTTCCTAGATTTTACCAATCTTTATTGACCTAATATTTTTGTCTTTTTATCAGAAGCGAACTCGCCTACGGTGCATTCGCGATTAATTTGCCAAAAATGTAAACAAATGTGAAATAATGGAAAAATAACTTTAATTCCTACACAGTAAAAAAAGTAATGTACCTAATAATAAGTAGTAGTAATAAGTTCCGTTTACGCTACAACGTCAAATATTTTTATAACTTTGTCAATAGTGCTAGTCACTCTGAAATCAACTTAATAATCATTAAAATAAAGTTGATATTTGTTTAATTTGACATAGGGTAGGAGTGTGCAGCACTGCGCACTTATTACCCACGACGGTACGGAGACGGTATAATATGCGTTGGGAGGATGTATGTGCAAACCAATGTTGCCATTTATCTCCAATACTACTAGTCGGATTTTGATGCGATTTTCAGTTATGGGTTTGGATTTGATCGGTGCATGTTCTTAGATAGGTTTTACGGTGTCGACTCACCAGGGGGTGCTGCAGTCCGCAAGATCCGGCCCCGTCCTCACCAGGTGCCCGACGAGGCGGCCCGCAATCACTCTCTCAAAGAGCTTGCCGACCTCGTCGAGCAGCACGATGGGCCGGAATGCGGACGGAGAGTCCGCAGGGCGCCCTGGCTTCCGAATGAGGACCAGCTTCCCCGTCTTCCAACGGCGTGGAAACTGGCCTCTCTCCAAACATGCGCTTAAGAACGCCTCCAGTCGAGGCCCGAGAGCCCCCGAGGCCAGCCGTCGGGTCCTGGGGCGGTATTTTTGGCCTTCAGCCTTCCTACCGCCGCTCTCAGTTCTACCCCGGTCACAGCAGGGATGTCGTCGTCGTCCGCGTGGTCCGCTTCGGGCACCGCAATTGGCGGAGCCATGGGGGGGGATCTTGCGGACAGCCAGTTCGGTTTCCGCAAGGGGCGCTCGACGGTGGACGCCATCATGCGCGTGAGAGCCCTCACGACGGGGGACGCGGTGTCCCGGGGTGGGGTCGTCGTGGCGGTGTCACTCGACATCGCCAACGCGTTTAACACCCTGCCCTGGAGCACCATTGTGGAGGCACTCCGGTATCACCGGGTGCCGCCCTACCTCCGTCGAATAGTCGAGGCGTATCTGACGGAAAGAGCCGTCAGCTACCCCGGTCGCGATGGGGAGTGGAACCGGCGAGAGATGTCGTGCGGTGTCCCACAGGGATCGGTCCTGGGGCCGCCTCTGTGGAACATCGGGTACGACTGGGTGCTGCGCGCCGACCTCCCTGATGGCGTCAGCGTGGTTTGCTACGCTGACGACACGCTGGTCCTGGCGCAGGGGAGGTCGCATCAGGCGGCGGCCGACGCGATGACACGCGGGGTTGCGATAGTCGTGGAGAGGATCCGGCAGTTGGGTCTCGAGGTGGCATTGCACAAGTCCGAGGCCATGTCGTTTCATGGGCCCCGGAACGCGCCGCCATCGGGATCCCAACTAACGGTAGGAGGGGTTCACATCGGCGTCGGGATGACGATGAAATACCTGGGTCTCGTCCTCGACAGCCGGTGGAACTTCGTGGAGCATTTCCGACGTTTGGCCCCCAAACTGGAACGGGCCGGGGCCGCCTTCAAGCGGCTCTTGCCCAACCTGGGGGGGCCAAACGCCTCCTGCCGGAGGCTTTACGCGGGGGTCGTGCGGTCCATGGCCATATACGGGGCCCCGGTGTGGGCGCGTTCACTGCGGCGGCGAGCCGCCCACTACCTGAACGCGCCCCAGAAGGTGGTAGCCATAAGGGCTATCCGGGGCTACCGCACGATCTCTGGCGAGGCGGCAAGCCTCCTTGCCGGACTGCCGCCATGGGATCTGGAGGCGATAGTCCTCGCGCGCCTGTATGAGTGGCGCGCGGAGGCACTACGCCGGGGGGAGGATCCGCTTCCGCGGCAAATCGCTGCGGAGCGGACGGATCTCCGGCGCGATCTCATGGCGGCATGGAAAGAGCGACTGTCGCAACCCAGCGCAGGGCACGCCGCGATAGCGGCGATAAGACCCCTCTTTGAGGAGTGGCTAGAGAGGCGCCACGGCGCCCTCACCTTTCGCCTGACGCAGGTCCTCACCGGACACGGAAGCTTCGGGAGGTTCCTGCACATCATCAGGCGGGAGGAAACGCCCGGGTGTCACCATTGCCAGGATCGCCCAGAGGACACGGTGGAGCACACGGTGGAGGTCTGCCCCGCTTGGGCGGAGCACCGCCGTGTCCTCGTAGAGGCGATTGGCAGCGACGGCGACCTCTCGCGTCCGGCCCTGGTGCAAGCCATGGTCCGGGGCGAGAGGGAGTGGGAGGCAGTCACCTCCTTCTGCGAAGCAGTCATGCTAGCGAAGGAGGTGGCGGAACGGCTCAGGGAGAGAGCCTCCCGTCCCAGCCGCCGCGGGAGACGCTCCGGGCGTCGGGAGCCGCGTGACGACTCCCGGCCACCGTAGACGCGGGCCTGCGGGCGGAGAGTAATGGGTAGCTCACCGCCCGATCAGGACCAGGCACGTGCCGGACGGCGCGTACGTGTTCCACGCGCGCCTCAAAGAGATGTCAGCATCGAGGAGGGGCCCCTTAGGGCCGAAGCCTGCCGGGTCAGCGGGATTGTCCGAAAGGGTTACCGCTGGCCCGGAACATAAAGGGCTAAGGAAGGAACACGGGTGGGTTTTAGTCAGTAAGAGTCTGACACTCCCTTCCGCTCCGCCCAGAGCGGGAGGAGTCATTTGATGATTTCCCATCCGCAAAAAAAAAAAAAAAAAAAAAGGGGGTGCTGCAGTAAATATTTGTTTGTACAAACCAATGTTGCCATTTATCTCCAAAACTACTAGTCATATTTTGATGCGGTTTTCATATCTTTTCTTCTCTTTACGTGTATAATGAACCTATGCTCTTTAAAAAGTTTGAAATAAAAAGCAAAATTTAAAAAACCCACTCAGACGGATTGGGACTCGTGGGTTTTTTCAAAAATTTTAATTTTACTTTATGTATTTTTACTTTTCATGATTCGAAAATGTTATAAGTTGAATGGATTTTTCGTTTTAATATACATTAAGTTTTAACATCATTCCACAAAGCATAGGTACCACAAAAAGAAATCAAATGGTCCACTTTTTCACATACCAATACAACTAGTCACAAAATTTTAATACGTCATAGTAAAAACAACCTCATCAGATTAAAACCCCATAAATTATTGCCATGAACGATAGATACTTTCTGAAGGGAAAATGCGTTCATTATGCGCTCGCACGAACTTTATTACCAAACTGTTATCGCTGACAAAACATAACTGACACGCTCTTCTCTCTGAAGAGGGTACTGAAAATATGGCCTTCACAGTCTTACTAGCGCTTTATAAACGATGATTAAAGTTGAGTGACGTTCAAACGTTAAAAATGTATGGTTAAATAGTCGCTAATCACTACTTTTATAAATAAAAAGGTCAATCAACAACTGATTCAAATCTGCCGTAAAGGTCTTATAGAAAAAAATGTTTTTATCGTATGAATACAGTGAGATGTATGTAGAATAATTATAGTCGACCTAGTAAGTGCTATTTTTTATAACAATTCCCAGAAAGGATAATGCAACCGATTGGCCCAAAAATATGAAACCCAATGTGCATAATTAACCTATGCCAAACGTTAGTACTAATCATCCATGACAACTTTTACTATGGGGCCAAATAAATCTATCCTAGTAAAAAAAATATACAGGGTAACAAATGTTTTAAAAAAGTGTCGATTTTTATATGACTTAATTAAAGGTTTTGTTTATTTTAAACAGGTTTAAAGTATCCCCTAATGTGATTCGTAGGTTTAAACGCATACAGAAGTAATTCGCTGCTGATTTCATTGTTTAATAGTTAATTCCTGTTAAATGAGCGTACACAGATTGTTCAGAATATAAGAGAAGTGTGGTTCTTTACCTAACAAAAATAATGGCCCGTGCTGTAAAGCATACCTACGTGATTAATAGGCGCGTTGCTGTGCCGGTAGAGCGTCAGGTAGCCTGTAGCTACAGTACCCGCCCCTCGTCTCCCTCCCGCACCATTATATTGCGGCAATTGTTTAGACCTGCGTGTGCGCTTTTGTTGTTGTCCTTTTCTATCTTAAGGGACATACCTGCCACCCTTATTGTCTGTGTTCTTTGTTACCCATTACAAAGTCATGAAGAAGCAAATCTTCGCAGTCGTCCATTGCTTGTCTTTCGGTGCGTTACTGTGCGATTATCGTGATTTTTTCTGTGACTCTGCTGTTAACCTTGGACTCCGATTGATTCTTAATACTCTGGCATTTGCTTTGTTTACATGACTCTGATTTTGCTTCAATTACCGGACTCTGATATATTTGGAAAATGTTCCTACCGCGAGGACGCCAAGTGTGTTTGTTATGCAGTATATCTGTACTGCGTATTGGAAGGATTACTTTGACTGCGAATATTCGTAATCGACATGCTTGTGCCATCGAGAATATTCAATCAGCGCTCCCATATGAGGTGAGTTTAGTGATTACTATCACCACTGTTTTTAATACCGAATAATAGCCGAATATTCGTTGCAAGTCTAAATGAATAGAATAGAATACTCTTTATTGATTTCTCTTGATTGTTTAATTATAGTTGTAACTAAGGGCGACTACTCTAACGTAGATATCACTCTAAGGTATAAGGTAGATGTCTATTTTTGCTTCGCGTAAAGCCCGGAATACACATGCCTGTAATTTGCACAAAAGTATGCAAGTAGCTGGCATACCAGTATGGTATTAAAAATAAAAACGTCCGAAAGTGCGCCTAGACATTCTGTGGTTTTATTTCAATGTCCATTTTGGGCGTTCGGTCATTTTAGGATTTTCGGCAATGTACGCGTGGGTGGGTATGGCACACGGCATGCAAACTGATTGGTGAATACCATAATGACATGCATGCTACTTGCATACTTTTGTGCCAGCTACTGGCATGTGTATCCTTAGCATTAATTACAGTTGGCCATTCCCGCACACTTTTGTTTTCTTAGAAACTTGTTGCCACAGGCCCATTAATTGCCGGTTGATAATTTTTGTTGATAATTACTGTTCGCGCATTTTGATTCTACAAAAATCGATTTTTATTTTTCAGCTCACTTATAACACGTTTGTTTGCGTTGTTGGATGCGAGCCCAACGAGGAAGTATTCTGCAGCGTAATACGGAGGAAGATCGACCTATTGTTCATCAACCTGAGGTCGAACAGGAACAGCCAGTCGCTCCAGAGCAAAACGTCGTGCCAAATGAAGCACAACATCAACCTGGAGAAGACCTGCAACCTGAAGTAGTTCCAGAACAAAACCAGCCACTATTGGACCAAGAACAGCCCGAAGTCGAAGAACAAAGGCAACCGATTGAACAAAATGAATTAGCTAATAACAATGCTGTTTTCAATTTAAATGGATTTTCGCGAGGTCCAAATTCAGGAAATTCGTGTTTATTTCACGGATGTCAAAATACATCTCGACACAGAATTTCGGAAACTGTAAAAATGAAGATGATCATGGAATATAACTATTATATTCCTTTAAACGCACGTGTCTGCAGTGATCACTTGCAAACTGATAGTTGGCAGATGTTATTGGAGGCACCAAACCGGCGTTTTGAATTCAATCCGCAGTACATGCTCGATATAATTCGCTTATTAAAAAACCACAATAAAAAATAAAAAGACCATTCACCGCCCTGCCCTTTCTTTGGATAGTGTTATAGTTGATAATTATTAATAATAATAAATGCTATCTGTGTCCACTGAACTATGTTGTATTATTTTTGATTCTGAATATCCTATCCTACATCCTATTTGGTGTTCTATTGTCCAAATGTTTACAATTGGCGATATTTTAAATGTTTAAAACAAACAAAACCTATAATTAAGTCAAATAAAAATCGACATTTTTTTAAAACATTTGTTACCCTGTATTTTTTTTTTACTAGGATAGATTTATTTGGCCCCATAGTAAAAGTTGTCATGGATGATTAGTACTAACGTTTGGCATAGGTTTCAGTTATGTACAACAGGTTTCATTTTTTTGGGCCAGCGGTCAAAGGAAAAGTTGCATTGTCCTTTAAATTTCAATAAGGTAGAAACTATTTAAATGTTACATAGGTCCTGAGAGCAAAAAAACCCTGTGGTTTTTTTCTCCGTATTTACGTGATGATAGTGTGTCTATCTACAAAAACATCTGCCTTTTTGAACGATCTTGTAGAGTGAGCTGTCTATCAATCTTTCAGAAAAACACCAAACAACTGTGATGTGTTGTGTGTGTGGTGCGACTGTAAAAAACAAAAGGATTGCTCGACAAAATTCGACCTTGTCAGCTTCGTTAGCACCGGTAAACCTACCAATTTTCTGTAATTAATAGTCTTATAGGATATTTCAATTTTTGATACAAAGAGACTGCCATGTGACCACATAACAAAAGTGAGCTATGCAGATAACGTATTATTTTTATTTCACGAAGAGTCGCGCGCTTTACTTATGGTAACCAAGGGTACAAACACGCTGTGAATGTATGCGTGATGTGATGACGAATAGCGTCAGCACATAACATACTTCGCTATTGTCTCGGACGGTACCGAAAGCTCCTGCGCTAACACACACATTCACAGCGTGTTTGTATATACAGATACTCTTGGTAACCACAAAAAAGCTCACGTTGCGTGATAAAATACTATAGCGTTATAAGTTGTAAACCAAAAAAGCTAGTACTTAGACCTACCCCCTCAATATTAAACGTTGTGTATAGCGTATAGTTACACAACGCTTTGTCTTCTTCTTTCCAAAGTCAATTTACTGACGACTGAAAGAGAGAAATCGGTGTGTAACTATTCATCTGATATTTATACGTTTATTATTAAGCTTTTGAATGTCTTAAGTTACACAGTTCCACATAAGTAATTGTCTTTTTATTGTGTCTCTAATTACGGCATTCGATGAGTTAAGGGGGTTAGTCTTCCGACTTCGGCATAACCAACGGAGTTGTCTCCAATCCATAGATCAAGGAGAAGTGTTGGCCCAGTGGCGTCGGCTCTGAGCAGGCGCTTTACTTTGTGTAAATAATTTCATCACCACTGCTCTCAAAACGGTAAAGGAAACATCGTGAGGAAACTGGTATGTCCTATAGCCAAATAATTCGAAGACATGCGACATTTAAAAGTTAATTATAAGATAATATATGTAACATTGGTTTGTAACATTGGTTCAATAAATTCAAATTCATTTCATTTACCAACTGTCCACTGGGACACGGGCTTCTCTCTGTGAGAACCCTCTCACAGAGAGAAGCCCGTGTCCCAGCAGTGGGAATATCATACGCTAATAATATAAAGACCAACCGCAAGTTCACCTTACAAAGATGGATAAATCCTCATGATAATTGACCTAGCTACAAGCCACTAGTGCCAGGTTTTGTAGTATTAGCATTAAATATAATAAAGTAATTTGCAGTATATAATCCGCTTAACTTCCCGCAAACACCTCCGAAACTCATAAATGAATTAGGTCAGTTCCCACTAGAAAATAATGAGTTAACGTGTTTAGCGCGACTCTCATGAGGACTGCTCTCCTGATAATAATTTTCCCTCGCGCTTATTAAATTAGACCTACTGAAACTGTTATACTGTGCGTTTTTTTCGTGACTAGAACATTTTCGTGGTGGTGAATAATATTTTTTGTAATTAGTTTTGTATATAAATCGACTTGGGAAAAACTTTAGAAAGGTACCTTATATTTTACTAGCTTCTGCCCGCGACTTCGTCCACGTGTTCAATCATATTATATAGGCATAATAACTCGTAGATACATGTCACAGCCTCCCTGGTGATCTCGGGAGAGCCGGTCCGTGTGAATGTTACATACGTCGCCACCTGCCGGAAAGTGACGTAGCCATAGGAACGCTTCCGGAGAATGGATGAATAACAAACAAAACCTTTCTCGAAGCGCTCTCAGATTGAAACAGTACACTTTCACTGGAATAGAACGCGTAAATATTTTACTTACTTAAAGGATAAAATGGTTCCAGTACTTTGACTTTCTATTTTCAACTCCTTTTCAAACGTAAGTAGATGGCATAAATTTATACTGCTGATACTTAGACTAATTTGTGTGTAAGTAACATAATAAGTACTTACCATAAAATGCATAAATGTAGCAAACTTAACTAAACTGTAATAATAGCTCACCGGTATCGGGAACAGGATCCAAGCTACGGGTCGGGGCTCCAGAGAGAGGAACCTCCTAACAATGCGAGCCGTGCCCAGAAGTACGCTTTCTGAATCAAGTTCTTGATCCAGCTGCCCAACGAGAGCCTCCTCAGGTGTTGGTCGAGGCTCTTGGCTATTAACCCATTGGCTGTCACAACTATCGATACAATGATAATTTATGTAAACTGGTTTTGGTAGGTACACACGGCTTCACATCAAGCTATAGATAAGTTTCTAGTTTTAGCCGACCTTGCATTGTATAGATTTTTCTTACAATCAGAAGTCAGCTTATACTGGTCATTTATACTTTGATGTGTAGCTGGGCGTAGGTACATGTACTTACAATAAGCATTCACGGTTTAGAACAAGTTCTAATCGAAGTCTGTTTGGATTGTAGTTTTAAGTTTGAAGAAATATGTGATAGAAAAGATGCAAAAAGTGTTGTCTTTGAGATATTTACATCCTTGATGTATTGTAAAGGAACACGAAAATAATAATGTCTTGCAGTAAATAGAGCGTGAAGATAAAATACATTATCCTCATTTACTGTCGAACATGGGGCAACAACAAAACAAACGAACACTGAGGAACTTGAATAAAAACCACAGACTTATATTAAGTCTGTGATAAAAAATTAAATTAAAAATTTAAAAAACCCCCGATACAAAATAATAATAAAATTAAATGTAATTGGAAAAGGATAAAATAATTTAAAAACCCCCGACTTAAAGAATTTATGTAACGAGACTAAAACAGATTAATTCATATGGCAGTCTGGAGTCCGTTTAGTGGAACACCTTCTATTCTAAGAGGTCGCGGGTTTTTAAATTATTTTATTCTTTTCCAATTACATTTAATTTTATTATTATTTTGTGTCGGGGGTTTTTTAAATTTTTAATTTAATTTTTTATTTCATGCTTTTTGTAGGGACTCCTTAACTTTATTTATTTTACTTTAATTAATACGGTTAAAAATCAATCACAATAATTAAAGACAGACACATACACGTATAAAGAATATATAAAATTATAGGTTGGAAAGTTATGTATATGTGATTGTGTGTGTGTTAAATGTGTTTATGTATATGTGATTGTATGTGTTTTAAAAGATTTTATTTATTTATTGCGGCAATTGAAATACCCACTCTGTGAAAATTTCAACTGTCTAGCTACCTACCTATTAAGGTTCATGAGATACAGCCCGCTGACAGACAAACGGACGGTGGGACAGCGAAGGCTTAGTAATAGGGTTCCGTTGGCACCCTTTTGGTTCGTCGTTTCAGCCGATAGACGTCCACTGCTGGACATAGGCCTCCCCCAATTTTGGGGGGGGTTTGCCATAATCGCCACGCTTGGCAGGCGGGTTGGCGATCGCAGTATGGTATGATGGTGGAATAAATAGAGAACGCTGCTGCCCATTCTCCGGTAAGACCCTTAGTCGCCTTTTACGACACCCACGGGAAGTAAGGGGTGGTGCAATTCTTTAAGTCCGGCACCACACAGACAGACCCTTTTGGTTACGGAGCCCTAAAAACTAGCACACCACTTGAATAAATTCTTGTCACCCAGTGAACACAGCTTCACGTTTGCCGTCACTTTGACAAAGTAATATTAAAACCGTACAAAAGAAGAACTGTTGTAATCTTCTTCGCGCGTCGGCAAATAAAGCAATTTGTTCACTTGGCTTAATCTATTTTTCGTGGGGATGAATCTTGCATAAAAATAGTCAAGAAACTTGTGTATTTTAGCAGCGACAACCTATCCTACCGTCATAAAGAAAAAGGGCACAACTAACATTTTTTTCCAAAATTGAGTAAAAAAAACTGGCATATTTTTCTGATTCCAAATATGTATACAAGTCAATTTTGGAAAAAAAATTAGTTTTGCCCTTTTTTTATGACGGCAGTATCTATCTCATCATCTGCCTAGCCTTTTCCCGTTAAGGTCGGCTTCCAGTCTAACCGGATGCAGCTGAATACCAGTATTGTTCATGGAGCGGCTGCCTGTCTGACCTCCATAACCCAGTTCCGGATAATACGATACCCCTTGGTAAGCCTGGTTGTCAGACTTTCGGGCTCCTGACTACCCGTAACGACTGTCAAAGATCCACGAATGACTTGTAGCAAGCAGGAACAAGAAAAACACATTCGCACAGTGTGTCAATAAAGGAAGCTATACCTATCCATCGACACCATACCGAGTTTACATTATCACAGTAACTAGGGTCCGACCGGCTGGGTTCGTCCGAATCTTATTGAATTATCAAAACCGGGTATTATTCACGTCCCAAATTGAACCCGGGACCTCGGGGATACCTTCGGGCTCATACATAATTCGTTGATATCTTGTTTGGTCCCTAGTCGAGTTTATGACAAGTGTCATGCTTATCATTTATCATAGTTTCGATGACACTATGGAATCAACAAAAAAAAATAGTTATTCATATCAAAAATATGACCAACGACGATTTTGTTAGAAGGAAAATATTTTAATAACTTAGCCTGTAATGTCCTCACTTCTGGGACATATACCTCCTCTTTTCGAGAGGGCTAAATAATCTACCACGCAGGACCAATGCAGGTTGGTACATGTCACAGGTCTTCGAATTTTTGGTTCTAGGACATGCCGGTTGCCTCACAATGTTTTCCTTCACCATTTTGAGAGCAGAGAGTTGTAACAAAAAAAATATATGGAATAGATTTCCACGAACAATCAGAGAAAGTAGTCCCAGCAACGACCATCCACATTTTCGATAAACGATTTGGACAAAACCGAGATGTTGTCCCAAGCCATAACATAATCATCGAAATAAATTTGAAAAACTAGATGAATTATGAAGAATGGTACAGATGCCAGCACGTCATCAAGCTACTACAATCGGTCAAATGTATTTAATAGATTTTCAACTTTATCGCTAAAGTATAAGGTTCAAAGTTGATTGGCAAAATTTTACAGTTTCGGGTAGCGTGACGTGCTGGTGTATGTACAGTCGACCGCACGGCGTTGATAACATCTGACCTTGAGTTGGTAATGCGAAGTTTCAATCAAAATTAAAATAAATTATTTCAGACTTTTTATAAAACTTCAGAAGCTAGGTGCACGGTTCCAATTGGTCGTTTCCTATGGAGAACAACCGGCAAGAAACTCTACGGTTACTCTTTTGAAAATAATTGGCTTGAACAATGTTTTCAAATTACATAATAGCCGTACAGATGTACCTTTCAATAAGTACCAGGTACTTAATAAAATAGAAAAAAAAAACACTACCCCACACAAATTCAATTGTGCATTGAAGAATTCAAGACCCCGACTAAGAATCATCAAAATTCGCATAGAAATTCGGACAGTACAATTATGCATATTACTTTGTACATAAGAATAATTACCTAAGGTATTATATACTGAAACCGTCTTGAAAGTATGTAGATCACATTAATGAAATAATTATCAAAATTGGATCAAGAGTTTTTGAGAAAATCGCGGATATACAAACATACATACATATGCACATACGGGTCGAATACAGAACCTCCTTTTTCAAGTCGGTTAAAAATGGTTTAGCGATGTAAGTAGAATATGAAGCCAGCTTATTAGTAAGTACTGGTGTTGATACCACTGATGTACGGCCTACTACATACTACGGTACGAGTAACTAGGCGCAATTTGAGAAAATTCAATTCTCTCCTCACATAGAACAGAACCCATTTCTGAGGCACGCAACTTTAATTCAGTAATTAGGTTCCCTCATCAATGTAGCAGGTGAAGCACAAAATTAGTTTTGGTGCCTTTAATTGATATAATTTTATCTGATGGCAAAACCTGAGGTATTCCAGTGTCGTGTCGTCTATCGGACGTTTCACCCGAAGCCTCTACTAATCTTTATTAAAATGGATTTCACTTTCGAATCCAATGCTTAGGATTTCGGCGTCTACGTTATTCTAACGAACCAATTAATCAAAATGCCTCGTGTTTCTGTTTTAATGGTTACCAATTAATTTAATTGAAGTGATTCTAATCGCGCTTTAGTGAATGGGTTACGGATTTTTCTTTGATGGAGTTTTATTCGTGTTGTGTTATCTCATGGAGTCACGTGGTTAGATAATATGCCATTTTTTTATGGCAACTATTTACAGACGCCAAGCACATGAAGCTACTACAATCTGTCTCTAGATTTTCAATTTTATCGCTAAAGCATAAGTTTCAAAGTTGATTGGGGAAATTTTACAGTTTCGGGTAGCTTGATGTGCTGGCGTCTGTAAATTACCTATTTGCGTGACTTTAATTGACAATGCAAATAACATCACCGTGACAACATGGCTGAAGAGAGCTTGAACTGTTTGAAGTTGTCGCTGAGATGAGATGGCGACTAAATTATGAACGTTTTTAATTAAGTTAATTAGCCTTCACGGGGGAGTGACAGCTCACTTTATGCCCACTTTACTTACTTTTTTTTTAATAAGCTAAGTATTGACGCTATTGGCAGCTCACCTCACCTTATTGGGCCGGCGCACATATGGCGGAGCGCAGCGCAGAGCATTTTTCACTGTCAAACTATTATCGACATTGTCCTCATTGAAATAATATCTAAAGTACTCGCACATACTCGCGCATCCGCGCGCAGGTACCGCGCGCATTCTCAGGTACCATTTGCCTAACGTGTCACGCGTTTAGAAAACTTCGCGGGCATGCTCTGCGCTGCGGTCCGCCATATTATGTGCCCTTAGTTTCACGGTGAGATATTTACGTAATTTATTTAGATCAGTAGAAATGTTAGAGGTGTATCAATTAGGTACTCCCACATTTCTCCGTCAAGTACTTACTTAAAAGCAATTCTTACTTTGCTCTTTGTAAAAAAATAGAAAGTTGCTCTTATATTTTGACAGCCCTTACCTACCAGTACCTACCTACTACCCGTATGTCAAACATCTGTCTTATGATTTGTTTGTAAACATCGCTTGACAAATAGAATCTATTTGCAGTAATTTAGAGATAAAAGGAAATAGCGATGTTTTCGAGTATAGACGTCGTTTTCTTCCGTTTGTTTTTACGTCTGTCATTATTATGATTTGTGTTGACAGTTTTATGAAAATGTAACGGGTTGTGAAGCGACGGTGGAAAGATGAAGGAAAAGACTGGTTTGTTTATTTTTTATGGAGAGGAAATTCGAAGACTTTGTTGTGGAATCTATAGGACGGTATTTTGTTTGACTGTTGTTTAACATGATTCACTGTAATATGTATAATACATTATTGCTGTAAGTATCTAATTTCTACTCTTTAGGCTAATGAATCCTGTTATGCGTCCTTACTTTTACCGAGTTATTCCGTTCTGATCCCCTGAACCCAATAGGTGTTCTTCTGCCTAGCAGCAAGGACAACCTCTACAAGTAGGGGGTTCATGAAAGGCTCGACAGACCTCCGGTGTCTAAGCGGCGTCTCCCCACAGACAATGGCCACCCATCTTGCACCGCATAGCCTGCCACCTGCACACGTGAAGTTCTAATGGCTGCGTCAACTAACGGTTTCTCCATTGCTGAAATTCAGGCCACACAATAACAGATCGATAAGTATACCTATATTTTTTCGTGTTATTTTTGCCAGCGCTGCGACATTTGTTTTTAAAATATCGCAGCATCATACTGAGATAGGAGCATTTTTGCCACTTTAGGACTTTCTGTTTCCTTTTTCTTTTATACTAGAGAAGCGCGATGACACAACGCTGGTAATTTATTTCAAAATATTTACAAAAAATCTATTGTTTGGAATAAAAAATTAAAACACTAGTGCTTTAGTATGCTGCTTGTAGAATAACCTGACAAAATCAGAATGATTGTATATGTATATGTTAGGTACCGCAGAAGTATGAAACCTAGGAATTTTACATAATTCCTAGGAAATGTATGCAATTCCGAGCCTACTTAGGAAACGTGTAAAATAATCTTTCAAAGATTCTTTTATAGTTACACACATTTGTGAAATGTATGTATTTCCTAGGAATTGTATGCAATTCCAAGATCATACTAGGAAATATATGAAAAGTAATGCTTTCTGTGACTAAAAGAAATAAAACACGTTTGTAAATTTCTCTTACCATAAAAATTATTAAGCATAACATTCTAAAGCATAAATTTAGCATGCTGCATGTTTTATTTCTAACGACGTCGTCGTCGACGTCGACGCCAGGTCGGCGGAGCCCCGCGCAGCGGGGCTCCTATTTCTGTCTTCAGGGTTTAAAGGAACCTAACCAAACCGAACCTCGGGGTGCAATTCGCTCGCTCTTGCATCCACGTCGTCTAGTAGCACAACACATTAAATTTTTAAGATTTTCGATTGCTATTTAGGAACTGTATATAATATATAGATTTCCTAGGAAAAGTGCAAATTAAAAAATATATCATAGATTTCCTATCTATTTTAGGAATTCTACACATTTCCTGGGAATTGTAAAGAATGACGGATTGCACACTTTTCCGTTAACATATTTTTTAATATGGTTTTTATTGTAAAAAGAAAGTGTTTAGAGGTATCACATGATTTTTTTCTATCGTATCAAATTAGTTGTTTTATGTTTTCTACCTAGCATATAATCCTGAAGAATATCATATATTTTTCTCATTTTGTTTACTGTAGTCGATCATATACTTTTATTGTTTCTGAAACTTGCGTTTTTTGCGTTTAGGTACTGTAAGCCCCTTAAATTGTGAGATAGAGGTCAACCGGAAGCCACATCTGTGACTCATTACCGAACATTATGTTAATTTCCCGAACATCTCCGACTGTACACGAAGAAAATGATGTATGTGCCTATCAGCTAACGTTAAGAGGAAATGCGGTCGGACAGACTTTTGAAAAATCCTATAGTCCGACTTTTAATTACCTGCAGTAAAATGACACTTCTTAATAACTCATTTCGGACTGAGTTTAGAGATATGCATGTCAAATAAGTTTCGTTTGTTACATTCTGTACTAGAAAAACATGATTTGGTTGGTGGTCGTGAAAAAACAAAAAGAGGCCAATTTCAGTCATTTAAGTAGGTAACATATAAGCTGTCATTTTACTGCAGCTAATTAAAAGTCCGACGCTATGTAAAAAGATATTGCATAAACTGAATTAGAAAGATATATACTGTGTCCCTATGTTTTTCTTTTTTCATTAATAGTTGTCAAATTTGTACACTAGGCCTCTGTTGATAGCGTTTTAAATCGGCATTTTTTGAGGGATCTAGTTCTTATAAAAATATTATACCATCAAAAGAAAAACATAAGGACATACAAGTAGTTAATATTTATTATTCTATAAAAAATCATTGCTTTATGGTCATTAACCAGAAAGAAAACAGGCGAGAGCGTTTCTATGGAGAAACGATCACCCGCATTTCCTCTTAACACATCACTTAACTGCCTTTATTGACGTGAAACTCATTTGACTCACGTCATTGGTCCCGGCTGTTACCAGCGCCATTCATTTGTCATTGGAACGTGCGCCCTGCGGCTAAGCAAATTATACCAAATATCGTGCTTCATACATTGAATATGTTATGACTATATGGAGTACTAGCAGCGCCTTGCGGTTTCACCCGCATAAGTGTCGATCCCGTGGGAATGTCCTTCCCCGGGATGCAATCTATTTCTCTGCCAAATATTATCGAAATCCGTTCAGTGGTGTTGGCACAAAATACAGATAGTACAGAAGTCAATCACGTGTAGTACTTCACTTTTCATACCTACGCGCTATGGTTGTCAACTTTGGCTTATGCACAAAAAACTATCGTGGTAGTGGCACTCGTAGGTACCTATCTATTTGTTTGATTTATTGTTGAGCTTATTCTAAAATATTAAAACTAAACAATAAACATAGTATTACAATACGAAAAGTTTACAGAACAAAAACATAAAATTTTACATTTGGCAATTTTCACTATCGAAAATCTAAATATATAAAACTCAAAGGTGACTGACTGACATAGTGATCTATCAACGCACAGCCCAAACCACTGGAGGGATCGGGCTGAAATTTGGCATGCAGGTAGATGTTATGACATAGGCATCCGCTAAGAAAGGATTTTGATAAATTCTACCCCCAATGGGATAAAATGGGGGATGAAACTTTGTATGAAACTTTGTCAATTTTAAAGCGATCGGGCTGAGACTTCGCATGCATATAGCTACTATGACGCAGGCAGAGGCTAAGAAAGGATCTTGATAAATTCAACCCCCATGGGGATAAAATAAGGGATGATGGAGGATGTTAATGTATTAGTTTTTTTTAAATAATACTTAACGCGACCGAAGCCGCGGGCAAAAGCTAGTCCCTAATAACCTCAAAACGGATTACCCTATTTACACAATTTATTTTGTCCCATCCGTTTTAGACCTAAACCTATATGAAATGACACTAAAAACAACACAATATCTACACAAATTGTTTCCAACTTACGTAATAGTTGGTGGCATGAATTTACCTTACAAAAAAGTTACTTTGTTTATACTGATTCAAAATAGGAAACTATTATATAAATCGAGCTTAGATAGGCATTTTTTGTTGCTCCATTTTTGCACTTCACAGACGCGCGTCTCAAGCGGATGGCACTCGCGTTCGCACTACTCCCAACCTGTCTGAGATAACGTGTCCGTGAGCGGTGTCTATGTATGCGTTGCTCGAGCGCACTTTGTATGTAGATTGTCTTCTGTACCGTCTGTATTTTGTGGTTTAGGCGTAAAAAGGTAACTTACAGACAGACAGATTTACTTTCGAATTTATAATATTAGTATGGATATCATACTCATCCTTTAATGTTCCAACTGCTGGGACACAGGCCTCCTCTCGGTGAGAGGGAGTGGGCCGTAATCTACCATGCGGGCTCAGTGCGGGTTCGTAGCTGTCACATGTCTTCGATTTTTTGGTTCTAGGATGTGCCGGTTTCCTCACGATGTTTCCTTCACCATTTTAAGAGCAGAGGTGATGAAATTAAATATACCGCAGGACTACCCCTCATCTGCCTAGCCTTTTCCCAGCGATGATGATGAATAATTTACAGAAAGTGAAGCATTTGTCTGGGTTCGAACCTACGACGTACATCTCGTAAGTCATGGCCTTTACCACTGGGCCACAATGCTCCTTACTCATATAGAGTATGTTTCATCATTATCACTTCTACCGAAAGACTTTCACTGCTGGATATAGGCCTCCCCCCCAGCATCACCACATTGGCCGGTCTCGTGCTTCTCGTATCCAGCGGATTCTCACAACCTTCACCAGGTTTTTGGTCCACCGATCCCGAAAGTCAGTCATCCAGTGTAAGCATTATCTGGGTTGTTGAGGTAGGACAGGCAGTCGCTCCATGTAAAATACTGGTATTCAGCTGCTTTCGGTTAGACTGGAAGCCCACCCCAACAAAGTTGGGAAGAAAAGACAGGCAGATGATGATTAATTCATTATCATCCTTAGATTAAAAAATGTCCAGATTCCGTGTTCGAAACAAAACGCAACGTTTTAAGTGAAGCCACTTTTTTTAAATGTGTGAGTGAGCGCCGTGTATTACGTATCGTAATTGCGTTTGTGTGCAATGTGCGCGTAATACCAGTGGCAGAGATTTACCCTTAAATGTGGGAGATTTTCAGTATTTTACGTTTAGCGTAAAATATATCATCAACAGTAATGACATGATTTTTTATTATTACGGTTGTTGAGTTTCAACGTTATTATTTTAATTTGTGTAATTTGTCATGTGCGACTTTATCAGAAATTATTATGTTACAACTTTTTGTGTTATTTGCTTGTAAGTTAGTTAAATGTTTGTTGTTTTGGTGTACTTAAATAGGTAGTAAGCAGAAATAGCACAAACGGTAACTGTTAAATAGCACAAACTTACAAATAATGGGTAAAAAAAATTATGCCCCTGGCAACACTTAACAAATATGGCGTGACAGTAATGTCAAGTTATACTTTTTGTTTACATAAATTTAGAATGCGGTAACAAAAAAATACAAAGTGAAATTGAATACTTACTTGTGAAATGATATATAGTGGCACATTCCTTTTTTTTTAGTGTGATTTCTACACCATTTCACAACACAAACCTTCATTTTAAAATATCAAAACCCGGACTCGTGACGTAATTTACGCGGGGAGCGTTACTAGGCGACTGACGTATGGATCGTACGACGTGAGACATTTGTCCCCCGTGTTTTTGGCTTCAATTCTCAGTGGCCTACTATCCATCTGGACATTTTTTAATCTAAGTTATCATCATTTCAGCCGAAAGACTTCCGTTGCTAGACATAGGCCTCCTCAGGATCTCCCTAGGATGACGATCAATTAACAGACCGATATGTATGGATGTAAACTATTTGCTAATTAAGTAAGATTTCTAATTGAAATCGAAGTCTTAAAGGTTGTCGTAAGATTCTGCACAGAGGAGTTGATGAAGATTTTGATCTTTTGCCAATCAGTTCTTTAAATAGTCCTTAAATATCTCTGCAAAACGGTAGCCAGTAACACAATTGAATTATTTTTAGGGTTCCGTCCCTCAAAAGGAAAAAACGGAACCCATAACGGATCACTCGTGTAACGTGAAAATGAATATAGAATATGAGGGTCATTTTTGGGGGGCAAATAGAAAATTTAAAAAAAAGTTTCGCAATCTGTACCGTGTGACATATAAAATTAAAGGGCTTATTGTGAGGATCTCAAATGTATTTTCATAATTTTAAAATAAATTCTATTAAAGTTATTTAAGAAAATAGACGAAAATTTACCATTCTTCCCCCCTTATCTCCGAAATTACTGACCTTAAAATAAAAAATAAAAATACAGAAAATACCTATAGATTACAAGAAAACCTCTAAGAAGTATGTGGTCTTAAAACAACATGGTAAATCTCTCTATATTGTGCGTAAAAACTTACATTTTCAGTTGGAATGTATGGGAGAGCATGTTTTTCAACTACAATGTTAAGTTTGTTCTTGGGATAAATTCATTCCAACTACGGAACCATTCATTGTGCGTGGTCCGACATGCACTTGGCTGGTTTTTTAGTTCAAGATGTTGAATGGCTAGTTCAAGTAACAGCAGCTAGTAACAAAAACCTTTTGTTTTTCAACAATGTAAGTAATGACTGTGTACGATAAACAGCTAGCGTGTTCCAGTGCTTTTTTCTATTAAATCGTCATGCATGTCAGAACAATATGACATGTAACAATGTGTTGTTATATGTAACCCCATGTTATATTTTGTCCCAAAAATATTTAAGAAAGGTTAAAACTTGGACACCGAGCGACACTAAATAGCTTATCCAATCTCCGTGCCGAACGGTTAGGTACCTAGGTACTATTATCAAGGAGCGCAAGACGGCGCGGCGCGAGCGGCGCGGGTGAGCATGTTTTTGTACGGACAAACAGGTAACTTAACAAGCTTATAACTTTGTGATTTTTCATAATACAGTTTTGAAGTTTTGTACATACCTAGATTCTTTACATAAAAATACTAGACACGTGTTTCGGGTTTCGCATATACTAAAAATAATGTTGTATATGTACAGTCCGTTCACAGTTATTGTACCTTTGATTTTGCATCACTGGCCAAATCACAGTGATCTTTATACTCACTCTGATAAGGTTGCTGTTGGGTTGCTGCCACTGACAAGTTTTTCAAAATCACTGTGATCTTTATTCTCGTTACAATAATAGAACGTAACAACAAATAAAAAGTCAACCTTCGCACGTAACTCTTAAGTAACAGATGTTCTTAATCTGCATGCGAACAGCGAGTAATCTACTGTCACACCAATCGATTTACCACTTTGAGGTTTGAAGGATAGAGTTGACGTTCCATTGTAGTGTGGTATTCAATGAGTAATTTAGTGCAGTTCTGTACTATCAACCTGTTGACTATTAAAGGTATTCAGTTGGAATGCCTTAACTGGAGCACAAAGGAATTGTAAAGAGGTTGACTTGGAGGGGATTTCCTAATACCCTCTAATACTGGCCGACTAGTGGAAGTTGTTTTGAATTTTAATGGCTACGTCTTTGTGGTGGGTTATTGGTATTTAACGAGGTTATCTATGTAATCTTGTGGTTTGAACTAGTAGGTATAATTTGACGTGGGCAAAGAAAATGTAGAAGATGGCGTGGCACCCATGGGCAAAAGTGCAAGTTATAAATATGTAAATAATTCTATTAAAGTCATAATTTTTTTTTATTTATTAAGTACTTATTAAAACTTTATGCACAAGTAAAAAAAAATACTGTGCAAAGGCGGACTTAATGCCTGAGACATTTTCTACCAGTCAACCTTAGGGTGATTCAGAGACAAAATATGGCAGGTGCAATTTATGGGATAGATAACTCAAAAAATAATAAATAAGTACTAATACATATAAACAGAATACACTTTGTCAGGAGAAATAACGATAGAGGAAAAACGAATCCAGCAAATCAACGCTGGGTTGATTCTGCCAACTTCTTACTAATATGTTCCCGTGCCATGACTTTGAAAGATAGCCGACTGGTTGTCATCCTGATATTCAGAAGGAGCGCATTCCAAAGAAATACCGCCTGGACAAAGAAAGAAGAGCGAATAAAACCTGGGCGGTGTTCCCACCGCTCCGGTTCAACGATCCTGGCCTTCGTAGAAGACGATTTTTAGTGGAACGAAGACTTTTATGTAGTGTGTTTTTAGGCAGAGCATAAGTATTGAACATGGAAACTAAGGTAAGAAGGAGAAGTGGAATTGTCAACATAGAGCCCTCAACTATCTTCGCTAACGACACAAATGTCATTGTACGTTGCACGAACCATTTTTTCTGTTAGGTCATTATACGTATATAGGGCTCTCTAAAAGCCAAAGGTAGTATTAAAATTTTCCTTATAACCGTAGTAGGAATGGTAAGAATATTTCTGGCAAGGCCACCTATGTATGAAACTAGCAATTAATTATGAGAAACCAATAATTATGAGCTATTTAGAACACGTCAAAACAACGACCTTTCCACCACTTTGTCCTATAAGTAAATATAATCAGACAACATTCAATTCATTATTATTGACGGACTGTGTGAAAGATTATATGGCTAGAAAGGGAGTGACTGTGACTACTGAGATGACGACTAATAGAGAAGTATGGAAGAAGAAATCATCTAGAGGCAATGGATGAGAATGTCTTTTCTCAATACAGAATGAGTTTTAAAAAAAAGGCTCCGTGATTGAACGACTACTAGCCAATAACGCACCTTTATGACTGGCTCATATTTTATCACAACATGAGCCACTTGAGACGCCCCTCAGCAAAATGGACTGACTGCCCTAAAAAGGTGGTTGGGATAGACTGTATGTGGGGTTCGATCCGATCCAGCCTGTTCTTTGCTGTCCTCCTCCAGCGATGCCCTAAGCCGAAGCCCGAAGTCCGCACTCCATGGGTAGTCGCTTAGTTTAAAAGTCGTATTCTCTTGCTGGAGGTCATAATTTATTAAGGGATCCCTAGGATAGGTCGATCAAACAGCCGACAATCTCCTAATGCGAGATCTCAGTAACAAAAAACATAACCCTCCTTCTGACGCAGTCGGGTAAAAAAACATACACTAGCACTCCGGAAGTGCCGACAGAACTGAAAACAAAACACAAACAGCATACTTTGCCATCACTCACTGAGATATCTGATATACATTAAAACCGAGTACATCCCGAGGACAGCCGAACACATCCGAAGCGGATATTTTTCTAATCGTCTATACAAAACACGCGCAGTGTCGTTTACGATAACAGTGGCGCGAGTTGAAAGAAAGAAAGAAAGAAAGAAAGAAAGAAAATACGTTTATTTGCGGCAAACATGACGCATAAAAAAAAGACACAAACAAAAAATAAAACAAAATAACAATTTGGGAGAAAGTATGCGTCACATCTACGCAAAACGGCCATCGCTCAGCATAATGCTAAGACCCTATACGAGACAGAGCCCCAGCGCTGGTTTTCAGCGACAGCCGGCGTCGACGTGATGACGTTAGCCGGTGCAGCATGCGATTAAATATTAACAAAAACAACAATCAAAAACAAAAACAACAATCAAAATAAGAAAGTTCAATGTTTTTCTCCCATCTAAAAAAGTGCCCAACGTGCCTAAAGAAGTTTTTACTTCAGAACTGGATGCGGAAGGCGGGGAACCGAGTGTTGTGGCACAACTTGGGAGAGTTCTATGTCCAGCAGTGGACTGCTATCATCATCATCATCATTTCAGCCGAAAGACGTCCACTGCTGGACATAGGCCTCCCCTAAAAGGGGGGCTTTGCCATAATCGCCACGCTTGGCAGGCGGGTTGGCGATCGCAGTATGGTATGGTGGTAGAATGCATAGAGAACGCTGCTGCCCATTCTCCGGTACGCCCCTTAGTCGCCTTTTACGACACCCACGGGAAGTATGGGGTGGTGCTATTCTTTAAGTCCGGCACCACACAGACAACTGCTACTACTGCTGCAACTGCTGTGGACAGTATTCGTGCTGATGTGAAAGAAGAAAAATTTGATTGATATGTGCGCTATTCGTGCCGTTGAAGAAAGTAGATCGCATTGTTTATTCATCATCCTGCCACTTACATGGTAATGGTATGTTATGACGTAATAGTAGAATCGACGTAAGGTTTGTTGTCGTGTGCTGCAACACTCGTAACTGTCATTGGTATGCGTGACAGCCGTTTAGAATGTGCGCAACGCGCTTTTACTCGCAGCACAGTTTTGGGCAACAAAGAATTTGTTTGTCAAAACAATAAATCTGTCGACGTGATGAAAGATTTCGGTTTTAAGAGGGAGCCTAAAGCAAAAATGGTATTTATTAAAAAGGTTGAAACTATATACACTGGAGAAGTTTATCCAGTGTATATATTTTTAAATAATTGCTTTAGAAAAAAAAAAACCTAAATATTTTATTATATGGCTATGAAAAATTCCTACGCATCGCTGTCGATTAGTAGATAATGTACCCAAGAGCCAGCTGTGCCATATGCCATGTAGCCATGGTCTACCATGACTATACAACATAGCAAAATTGAATAATACTTAGGAATGAAATAAAATTAGTATATTAGTAGGTACTTTTATTTCAATTACACCATAACATGATAATATTTACATAATCTATACCTACTAATATTTAAAATAATAATAATATGTACTTTTATATAAAAAATAAGCAAAATAATCATTGGGCATCAAAAAATTCGTCCGCATCGCTGTCAACAGGAACAGTGCCCAAAAGGTTGGCAGCATTGCCACGTTGTATGGCGATGCTAATTCTTTGGCCAAGAAATAGGCCAGCCCTCTAATTACGTGAAGAGTTGACTAACTTGTATAAGCAACTATTAGTTCCTTATACAAGTAAGATAAAAATATCGGCACGTCCCAACTACCCTTCCAATTATATCTGTTAATGCAATGTACTACCTACATTTGTCCTCGACTAAATAAGTTAGGAAAGTTATAACTGGGATACGGAAATGAAATAGGATCCTATTGTACCCGGAAAACTAAATAAACTCATAGTCGGAAGTACGGACACAGCTTTTCCAAACTCCAGCCCAATTATTAATTAGCTGTTGTTTTCCTAAATCATAACATTTTGCCCATTAACGGAAAACAGGTTAACAATGTAATTTAGGACGTGCCATTATAAGAATAACTTTTAGTAAGTATCTATCTACAAGACAATATCTATAAGAATAGTTACGCGCACTTCGCACTATCTATACAAATAACAAACTCTGTCGTTTCGCAGCAATACGATAATCATAACTGTCTGTCGTACTAAAACCACATCAAAGTAGGTTCCAGACGATTGCGATCACACAGGATCGAACCAAATCGTCCAGCTGCATATCATGGGACGTCCCATGATATGCAGCTGGACGTTTTGGTTCGATCCTGTCGGCTCGTCATACAACGTTATAGGTACAACGCTACAAGGTTCTTTTGGCGCGTGGCCAAAGTCAAAACTAACGCCGCCGCGCTTGTTTTTTCAATACAATTCCTGTGAGAATTTCACCAATGTTTACGAACAACGCCTCCCTGTCAATGTCATTCTGGCGCCAAAAGATCCTTGTGGCCACTTTACGAGCACTTTGCACTACGTATGCAAACAACACGGTTTGTAGTTTCACAGCAATACGATAATCATAGCCGTCCGTCGTCCTCAAACCACATCAAAGTAAGTCCCAAACAAATGAGATCAAACCAAAATGTTCATCTGTGTAACAGGGGTCGTCCCCTGTCGGTGACTCATACAATGCTAAAAGGTACACAGAAGATAGTAGAAAATTAACGGAAGTATACAACGTCAGGACCGAGGAATTCCCCGCTTTCTGTTATGATGACGTCACTCAACACTGAACAACTCGCTCGTACAGTTGCATGCTGAACAAAGTAAGCGAAATAATATTATGAAAACTGTTTTTATTTTGATACAAGAAATTGTAAATACATTTACTTTGATTGAAAGATAAACAAGTATTGTCGTATCAAAACAACAGGTTATAGTTACACGTTATAGTTAGCCAAGGCTGAAAATACTAACCTTTTAGATATAATAAAGAGTAGGTATTCTAGATACAATATATGGCTGAATGTGTGCCGTGCGTTTAAGTATGCCATGTTACATGGAGCACCTGTTCATAAGATCCACAAGTGCAATATCGAGAGGAACGGATTACCCAGTTACCTGGTTGTGAAGGTCAGATAGACAAGCACACGATGTTAAGTACTGATACGTTAGCTAGTTCGGACTGGAAGCGGACCCCAACGTAGTTAGAAAAAAACTTATTACTTACAAAAAAAAAAAAACAACCGACTTCCAAAAAAAACAACTACAAAGTATTTCCGAAGTCGGCGTTGTTGGGTTCGCATTTTTATTGTTTGCCATCGACTTTTATTTTACTTTTCACTTTTAAGTTGTACTTACCACAAATTACAAATTCGTACAACACTACTTGTTATGTAAATACACACATCAAAAGTGTCTAGGGATCAACATATATTTTTGCAATAACTTTTCTCCTGATTGATATTAATTAAAATTTTCTTTAAGGATTCATCAAATAAAGTGTTTTCGTTTGTCACAGTAACGATAAACCAAGTCACCTTTGCATTAATAAAGAAATTTGCCATTTTCCTAATAAAGGGATTTTTGACATTTGAACCACTAACACAAAAGTTCGAAAAAAAGACTGAAATAACAGTTTTCTTTAAAATTTTATTGGGTAACTTAAACAATTAATAATCCGTGTTTCTACCGCGAACACTAACAACACAAGAACATCGGTTTGGCATACTCAAAATGAGTTCATCCAAATCACGCTGTGGAATGGCCGCCCATGTTTGTTGCAACAACAAAAAAAGGTCTTCTTGCGACTGGATACCCTCCATATTCGGCAGAGCTCTTCTCTGTAGCATATCCCATGCATGCTCAATCGGGTTCAAGTCTGGCGACTGAGCAGGCCAGGGCAGGACATTGATGTTAGCTGCGGCGAGAGTCTGTCTTACAACTCTTGCGGTGTGCGGTCGTGCATTATCATGCATTAACTGAAATAAGGGACCGATTTGCACTTGTAGAGGAACGATGACGTCTGATACAATCGTCTCAGCATAAATTTGAGCGTTGAGGTTGCCTCTGATCCAAATCAACTCAGTTCTTCCGCCGATCCAAATACCCGCCCATACCATGATGGTTCCACCACTATAAGGATGGACTTCCTGGCAGGATTTTAATCGCTGTTGGCGTCCAGGGGTTCTCCAGTGTCGTATACGTCTTGTATCCGGTCTCATACCAAAACGAGACTCATCAGAAAAGCACACGAAACGCCATTGTTCTTCTGCCCAATTTCTGTGTTCAAGAGCCCATTGATATCGAATCCTACGATTGTGCATTGCTATAGGTGGTACCCGTAGCGGTCTTCGGGAATGAAGGTTCACTTCATGCAAGCGGTTTCTGACTGTTTGGTCGCTAATTAAGTTCCCTGAAGAGTGATGAAGCCTCACGGCTAACATCATGGCGGTTATTGTTGGAGCTCTTCGAGTTAAGATTTGAATGTATCGGTCTTGTCTCCGTGTGGTGCAGCGATACCGTCCTCCATGGCGCTCAGCCACGGTACCAGTGCTTCGGTAACGTGTCCAAAGTCGACTGATAACACTCTGACTTGTATTCAGAGCTAAAGCCACAGTACGTTGCCGGGAACCAGCTTCTATCATTCCCACGGCTCTGAGCATTTCTTCCCTGCTTAAATGACGTCGCCGCTCCATAATAACGTTGGTTTTAATCAGTAGTAGGGAAACAGTAGCACTAATAATGTCTTCAATGCGTTGTATGTTTTTATAGGGAAAATATTGACAGCTGATTTTCATCTTTTACTCGAATTTGATTCACAGTTCCTGATTCAAATTATGAAATGCACCAAAAAGGATCCATATAAATTTATAAAATCATAAATTTATTACAAAGCCACATCTCAATCTCAAGAAATCCTCATAAAAATGCTTGATCCCTAGACACTTTTGATGTGTGTATTAGTGACAGGAAGTCATTATAACATCATCAATATAAAAACACATCAATATAAAAACTAAGTGGCAAAAATACGTAGTATTATTGAAGCTAACTCAAAAACTACCCAAGCAAAGTTAATAAAATCTATATGGGACCACCCCTGAGGCATACCCTATCCATTTGAGGCCGGTTAAAAAGACAGATAATGATGATGATCATTGATCAAGAGAATGCCACATTAGTGTGTAACATTGAGATCCCAACATATTACTGTAAAATATCGTAGAGTAGGTACATCGCCGTGTGAACGTATTCTAAATGGTTATAAAATATTATTAAATTGTTATAAATGTTACCAAAATGTTTGTACAACTGTAAGCGATCGTTGGTGTTATTTACATATTTTATGTTAAACTGCTACATAAATTATAACAACTTATTAACTTATGCTAATACATATTTCATACTTACAATTACTTACTTAGCGATGTGTAAAAAATATTCAGTGTTTTATTCAACTTGAACAGTAGGTAGGTAAGTACCTACCTACTGTTCAAGTTGAATAAAACACTGAATATTTTTTGGTAGATACCATTTTGCCATCGAGCAAAATGGTATTTTTATTATTTTGTTTGCCAAGAGAGCAAAAAACTATTTTGAAGGCGAGAGTGTTTCTTTGAATCTATAGAGTTATGAGGAACAGGGTGTAAAGTTCACTCATACTCTATAGAAAAGAGAGAATCCTCCGACCAGCCGTTGTAGATAGCGCTACATCACTCCCCTCCGGAGACCGGAGGTCGATAGTGGGCTGAGTCTTGTATCTTGCGATGCTTGCCACGCCAGCTGAGGTTCCAGTGAGTCGGAACCGGTTGCAGCATAGTTCACGGTGAGTCGAAATTGTCTGCGAAGATGTCCCCAGTGAGTCGGGGTGGCGCTGCATTATGCTCCAGTGCCTTGGATGTGGTACAGCGCCGGGTTGAGGCTGGTGTCGACCAGGAGCGGAATTAACAGCTCCTCTTGTTGACTGGCCGAAAGTCCAGTGTGCTGTGCCAAGGTTGCTGATGAGGCTGAGGGTGATGACCAGAGATGCGCGGTCGCTGCATGCTGGTGGTCAGGATACCCGTTGAAGCCGTGGATGCTGGCTGGCTGGGTGACTCGCAGCTAAAGTTTGCGGGACTGATGATGATGACGTCACGCTGGAGTAGGTGCACGAAGGCTGCGCTGACGTTCATGTTCAGGGTCACCAGTATATAGAGGTATGAGGAACAGGGTGTAAAATGCACTCATACTCTATAGAAAAGGGAGGATCCTCCAACCAGACGGGTGTTGTGTCTGGAGGGCAACTGCCCGACGATTCATGTCGGGCCGTTGTATCTATGCTAGTTGCGCGGTAAAGTCTGCTTGCGCGATGCACGCTTTTGCGTGACGTCAGTATGACGCGCTGTTCGCATGTGGCGTTGTAGATGCCGCTACTCGAGCTTAAAATAATGTTACTTCCGAGGTGGACACTACTTTTTATCACCCTGTATGAAAAAATAAGTAACTGCAACTTATGATTAAGTACGTTTATACAGGGTGAATTTTCCAAGTGGGCGTGGATGGCCAAATCCGAAACTATGAGGAATAGCGAAAAGTACTCAAAGGAGTCGCGGGCTCAATTTTGATGAAAACTAAAACTGCATCATTGGATTTTTGAAAAATCAATATTTCTAGTCAGGAATCGAACCCGATGATTTTGAAAAAAAAACAACACAACTGTATTAGTACACCATTCGATAGTGTCGCTGATAAGGATCGAATTCTGGAAAGTAATGACATACGGGAGTGAGATTAGCGTCTGTAGGTAGCCGAACTAGGCATAGCCTGTATTTCGGCTATCAGCACCGTTCCGCTAGAGTATTATAATACAAGAATAGGTGCCAAGCAAAAGAGGCATAACATATGTAATTAAATTAGTACTACGGAAATACAGAAAAATAGTTGCAAAGTAATCTAGATAAGTAATTTGCAAATAGGTAAGTAAATAATTTAAATCCAATAAACTTAATGGATTGAGTGTATGTGTGTGTGTGTGTGTTGGTGTGTGTGTGTGTGTGTGTGTGAGTGTGTGTGTGTGTGGTGTCTGTATATGAGAATGTGTGGGTGTGGGTGTGGTGTATATGTATGTAGACGTGTGTAAAAATAATTATGAGGTGAGTGTGGGGGTGTGAGTATGCATGAGTGTATATGTGTGTAGGTGAGCTATGTTGTGAGTGTATCTTTGTTTTCAGTGCTCTTAGCCTCATTCTTAGAGTGGTAAGTACATTAGTTGTTCCGTCTCCTCGTAGCTTAATTTCTGCAGATATTGGCATACTTTTAGTTTGAATTGTTTTCTAGTCAAGGTGTATATATTTATTGATTTGTTAAGCTTATTATAAAGGTAAGGGCCCAAAAAACTTACAAATCTTTTACCAAAGGCTGTTTTAAATGTGGTTGAATTGTCACATACGTGATGCTTTCGACGTCTCTGTAATAACATTGGATTGAAGGGCTGTTTTTTATGTTCTTGCAAGATAACTTTTAGTATATATAACTGTCTTACTGTCAAAACCCCGCACAACTGGAATAGTGTAATAGTAGGAAAACGCATCGGTTTAAACGTGCTAACATTCAATATAGCTCTCTGGGCAACCTCAACTGCGTTTATCGTAGTTTTGCAGATACCTCCCCAGGATGAAAGGCAGTAGGTAAGAAGCGACTGACACAGGGCCTGATATATTCGCTTCAGCAGAGCAGGGTCCGCGACATAACGTAGGTTTTTAAATACATAAATTAATTTACGTACTCAGTTACAAAGAATTTTGACATGTTCTTTAAAGTTGAGGTTATTGTCTAAAGTAATACCAAGATACTTTATGGTATTCACGCGTTCCAGAGGTGAACATGCGCAACTATCAGCAGAATTGCACTCATGTGAGTCGCCACGAATACCCACCGCCTGTCTAATGCTGAAACAAATAAATTTAGTTTTATCTACGTTTAAAGTAAGTATGTTTTTCTGCAGCCAGCCCTTAGCCATATCAAAGTCATTTTGCGCGATAGCGAAGACCTCCTCCCAACTATCACCCACAAACACCAGTGCGGTGTCATCCGCGAAAGAGATAATTTCACCTTTGGCAAGATTAAGACGAGTAAGCTCATTTATGTACACAAGGAAAAGGGTGGGCCCCAGTATACTTCCCTGAGGCACGCCGTGAGTAACTGGAAGGTGTGTACTTTTGTGTTTGTGTAGAATGCTTTTGGCGCTTTTTTTATTTATTCACAAACTTTTTTTTTTATTTGGCTTTCGCGTGTTTTTCTTTATCCTAAAGCCTGGTACTTGTTCATACAATGTTCGTGATTGATCTCTTTGGTGATTGGAACTTTTACGAACAATATCCACATTCCAAATTCAAATCACTTTTAATCCCTAAGGATTAAAGAGCTATTTTAGTCCTTGTTTACGAAGAATACACTAGCTGTTTTTGAATAGATGTGTTAGAAAGAAAGAAAGAAAATACATTTATTTAGCACAGACTAAAAGACACACAGTACACCAGATAGTTAGATAATAGTCGTACCTACATCAGATAAAAACATAAATAAAGATAAAAATAAAAAGTGCAAAGTCCGATGTAAGAAATTAGCAGGAATGCGTGCCTCACGGCTGCGCCAAAAACGCCCAGTTCAACAAAAATGCCAGACAACTAGTGCCTGATGCCGGTTTACAACTGGATCTGATCGGTGAGGTGACGGATGTAAATCAGTTTTATACTGCATGGGATAAAAATATAGTGTTTTTTCTTAAAGTTTGGCCCAAAATTCAGCAAAGCGGAATTGGTAGGGCGTTGTTATGAATATAGTGTGGGAGCTATAAAATGATACAACGTTTTAATTATTACGTTTATTCCAAGCGAACGCGTTAACGTCAACGGGCCTATACTATATATCACTGTTTCTCGAAACAAAAAACTTACTTACTAGATATAATTTGAAAGCTCATTCTACATTCGCTTGAATGTTCGAACGCAACTAGAGTTATTTTTCTGCCAGCCAGCACAACATAAAGTCGACTATTACAGACAACCTTTACAGTACCTACCTACGCATACGCACCTAAACGATGATTTTTTTAGACTTTATTAACAGACTTTCTGTGGTGTGAAAACTGATTTAAAATCATTTAAATTTTCTGAATGTAAGCAGTAGGTAACCTACCTAGATTTATGGCCAAACTTTTTTGGCAGTAAAAATCGTTTTATCATAATTTATCTTCAACAAGCTAACATGAAAGTTTTTGGCCCATGGTGTCTCAGTTAAAATGAACTATTTTACGACAGTAAATCCATTACGAAAATAGTAAAAACAAAGAAAACATACCGGACAAAGGACTTTGTTCGGAACACTAAAACTTGGATAGAAGAAAAGTTTTTTACTATTTGTTTTGGAACACCCACAACTTTCATGATTAAAATAGCTCTAGTCGTGTCTATGTTTTATGGTCTATTAAAGTAAACTTTCCTGGGCTCTCTCCTCGTTCATTCGTTCCTGAAAAATACATGTAAAGGCTCAGAAAATAACCACAGGTAAGGATGAAACTTACCTCCTTTTTTAGTAATTTAATGTAGGTAGGTATTTTTATTACAGACTAGCTTCCGCCCGCGACTTCGTCCGCGCGGATTTCGGTCTTCGCGTGGATGGTTTATTTCTCCATTTTGAGTAACTCTGACAATGACATCTTATAAATATCTATTGGACCCAAATACGGCTAAGCCTATAATAATTAAGGAGATCCCTCTATTGAGCTACTGCTGTTGAGCTCGCGTTCTGTAGTAAGTATTTTTTTCATAGTAATTCCGACCTTGATAAGTAGCATGTAGCAGTAAATTACTGACAATGACGAAAAGTTTGCAATAATAAAAAAGTGATCGTGACAATGCGACAGAAAGTTAATTGAGAGCTTCAGCATACACAACATTGTTAGTGAGCTCGTCCGGAATATGAACATGAAGATTTCTTGGACTGCTCACATGGGAAAGAGCTACGTAAAGTTGCCCGTGTGAAAAACAACTCGCGGTAAGATCTACGCCAGTAACTCCTAGGGTCTGACCTTGAGCCTTATTTATTGTCATGGCGTAACACAAAGCTACAGGAAACTGTATTCTCTTAAATTGAAATGGAAAATTATCCACTACGGGTAATGCAACGTGTGTTCGCGGTTCTACAGAACAACGTCTATGAATAAAACCGAAAAATAAGATTTTTTTTCTACGTATTTTTCCAGGATAAAAAGTATCCTATTTTATGCCCAGGATAATAAGGTATAATTATACCAAGTTTCATCGAAATCGAACCGTTAGTTTTCACGTGATGCCTGCATATACAGACAGACAGACAGACAGACAGACAGACAGACAGACAAAAATTTTTTTAATCATATATTTGGGTTTGGTATCGATCCAGCAACACCCCCCGCTATTTATTTTTTCAATATTTTCAATGTACAGAATTGACCCTTCTACAGATTTATTATATGTATAGACTAAAGTTTTCTACCTGTTCTTAAGACTAGCTACGCCCCGCGATTTCCCCCGCATAAGTCTCGATCCCGTGCGAATATCAGGATAAAAATTATCCTATGTCCTAATTCAGGTCTACCAAATCCGTTTAGCCGTTTTAGCGTGAAAGCGTAACAAATAAACATACAAAAAATCAAATATTTTTCTCTCTATAAGAGTGTCAAGATTACAGCAGGACAAGGCGGTATTTTCACTAGCAGTACATACTAAAGATAAGTTTTAATCTGTCAAAGCAACCAGCCATTGTAATCGTAAATTCTTTGTCTTATCTGGACTATTATCTTCGTTTGACCTTTCGCTTAGATCTCTGTCAACCTTAGTGCTCACATAGACGTGTATTTGATCACCGTACTCAAATATACGAGTGGCATGTTTTCGACAGCAGCAGTTGTATCTGCCGTTGCCGTTGGCAACGTGACGCTCGCTTTACACAGTATCATACCATGACCGTGCTATGAACGTGTCAGGCAAAAAGATATTCTTTGTATTAAAAAGTATGAGACATTGCCAAAAAGCCCGTTCCGTCACCGACCAGCACCGTCGCGTGCCATGCACGGAGCGGCAACTATTGTCGGTGAGAATAGTTTGCCGGTGGCGATACGCACCCGGGTTATAACCGCGTAAGATGGCCGTTATAAACGCGTTGTCACTCTTCTCTTCCTATTGGTAATTTTGTTGCCATCAGTTCAAGTAGACACGCGTACGCGTTCGATATAAAATGGAGGACGAAAAATTAATTGAAATTGTTCGGAATTACGAATTTATATATTATAATTTAAAACATCCGCAATATATGGATAATGTCAAGAAAGACATTGCGTGGTAGGAATCAGGTGAATTACTACAAAGGCGACAACAGGGACCGCTCGGATATGGCACTCGGATGATACGGAGATGATATGCGGACGCTCCCGTCACTAAAATCGTTACGCACGGGTATGACACGCGGATGATAATGAGATGATATGCTGTCGCTCCCGTCTTTAAAGCCGATGCTTTAAAGACGGGAGCGACAGCATATCATCTCATTATCATCCGCGTGACGGGAGTCGTATGTATCGACATACGACTTTGATACGTAGGTAATTGATACGCTCTAGTATAATAGCGTAGGCGTAGGCATAGTAGAGCGTATCGTGTTGCTTGTCGTGTCTGATACGTTCATAGCAAGGTCATATTATGATACTGTGTAGTGGGCATAGTAGAGCGTAGGTATAGTGTTGCTTGTCGTGTCTGATACGTTCATAGCACGGTCATGGTATGATACTGTGTAGTGGGCATAGTAGAGCGTATCGTGTTGCTTGTCGTGTCTGATACGTTCATAGCACGGTCATGGTATGATACTGAGGTAGTGGGCAGAGACCTTTAGTCAACCGAGTCATTCCGAATATCCAAACAGCACAATTTTATCGTAGCTTGCATTTGTTTTTGTACAAAAGCCTCAAATACAACAACGTGTCACTCACTACGTGAATAACACGTTGTTGTAACAATTTGACCAAACACACCCTTGACCGACCGCCACGAAATCATAAATATGCGCCTTCTATAATCTTGCTTCGCCCGATACCGTATTCGAGAGTGGACGTGTGACTTTGTTCCGATAAAAATACTGATTTGCATATACGCGACTCTAGTTCATAGCGATACAGACAAAGTGCCCAATCTCCTACGTACTTCATCATTAATTTAATAAACTCAACGAGTGCCCGCCACCGCGACCACGGACACCAGCAGCGAGTCCTCGCCATGTGTGTCCATAATTGCTTTCTCGCTCACACCAAGACCCTGCGTTCGGCGCTCCGCTGGCGCGGTTTGATAAGGACTGCGACTGCGACAAACATAATACATTGCTTCGTACGTGCCTTACTAACTTGCAAGTAAAAAAATCGTGAGTACTTTTGGACGTTTCTACTCGCACAGCTGTTACTGTTAACGATGCCGCGCATGGTGCGCTCACCGCCACCGCCAAACAATGCTGCGCTACAGCCACCTGAGCCCGAACGTATATCGCCGATGGCCTCAAATCTCCACGCAGCGTCATCCGAGCCGGAACTGAGCGCTCTTTCAGGCAATCAAGAGCGAATTAAAGATATTTTTGTAAACTCCTCCCGTAGAACAAAACGCCGTCTCGGCGACGCTGCACATTATGAGGATAGTGAAACGGACAATTCGATGCTCCTAATCGAAATCACTAAGCTTTTCTCGGATTTTGAGTCAAAACAAAACCGAAAGTTTGATTGCCTAAAAGCTTCGATGGCCGAAATTACGGATCAGAACTCAAAAATCCAAGCATCTGTGGAGTTTGTTAGCGAAAAGTACGACGAACTAATCGAACGACTGGAAGCAACTGAACGAGAAAACTCCACCCTTAAACAGCAAATTTCTTCACTTGAATCCAAAGTTGATTACCTGGAACGCTGCTCTCGCTCTACTCTGCTTGAGATAAATAACCTGCCAACTTCTGCCTCGGAAAGTAAAGAAACATTGTTTCAAAACCTTTGCAAAATTGGGACTGTAATTAAGGAAGAAATTAAACCATCTGAGATCAACAACATTTACAGATTGAAGGCAAAAAAGGACTCGCACACATATGGTACTGTTATAGCAGAATTTAAGTCAACAGCTGTGAAGGAAAATGTTTTAAAGGCCACCAGGACCTTTAACAAGCAAAGCGGTAATAATAAACTGTCAACAACCAGTATTGAGCTGCCAGGCCCGTCAAAGCCTATTTATATAGCTGAATCACTAACCTCATATGCTAAGCATCTTTACTACTTGGGACGCAGACTCCAGAAAGAAGGTAGATGTGATAGCTGCTGGTCGAACCACGGGAAAATCTACATAAAAAAGGCAGCAGGTTCGATTCCATTTTGTGTAAATCGCGAAAGCGACCTACAAAAACTTATGGGCGCCGCCTTGTGACTGGGTTCCATCAAGGTTACATTTCTTCTGCCTATAAATATCGCATGCTCTTTTATCATTGTTTTTTTAAATATTTTATTTTTTCTGCTTTTATTGTCACACCCTACAAAAAACTACACAAGGTTATACGTAACGTACGTAAACTCATTCGCTTTTGATTCCCTTCTCGCACCAGTAGACGGCTGCTGTTTACACATGTTTCTGCATTTTATTCCGTTCACACATAACCCACATAACTATTCCAATAAGGAGACACAGTTCTCTGTTATTGCTTATGTCATAATTTTTTACCCCTGCCTCATTATTTTGATGTTTGATCTTTGTAATGAATACATTCGATAGTTTAGTAGACATACAGACCGATCTGGACAGTATTTCAGTGGCAGAGTCAGCGACCTGTATGATTGAGGACTGCAAAAATATTGCTGTTTTGCATAACAATTCTCTCTCGCTTCTTTGTCAAAATATTCGAAGCATAATTAAGAACTTCGATGGTTTGTCAATGCTCTTGGAGCGAAGTAATACATCCTGGGATTTTATCATTCTTACAGAATGCTGGCTCTATAACTCCCCTCCCATACCCTCAATTCATGACTATACCTGTGCCTCTACTATACAACATAGATCGCAGAATGAAGGTGTGGTAGTGTTTTATCGCTCCCACCTCCAAGTTTTAGTTTCAGAGCCCCAGGTCCAAGATGCAAATTGTTTGTTAATAATAGTCAACAATGATACCGCCCTGATTACAGTATATCGCCCGCCTGCTGTCCATAATGTGTCCGCGTTTGTTGACTCCCTTGATGTTCTACTAAGAAGTGTATCCTTCTACAAAAACGTAATCATAACGGGTGACATAAACATTAACATTTCTGACACCAGCAATGGCTCACGAGCAACTGAGTACTTGACAATGCTCGCCTATCACGGTATGCTACCAGCACACACTCTTCCCACGAGGCAAAATAACACCTGCATTGACCACCTCATTTTAAAAACAAGAAGACCTGCTTTCTGTTTTATCGCCAACACTTCGCTCACTGATCATGACACCGTTGTATTATTCTTGGAGTACAATGACCGTCCCAATTTAACATTAAAAAAAGCCAGGCAGACCCGGGTCTTGGATTTTGGCAAAATTGAATTGGATTTACAACAAACTGATTTTAGCCCCGTTTATAGCACCCCAGATGTTAATGAAGCAACAGATTTCTTCATCAGCACCCTTAACCGTCTTATAGTGCAAAATTCCATTTTGAAAGTTGTGCCCAACCGTAAAAGGCTCAGTAAGCCCTGGATGACTCTAGGGCTACTTAGATGCCTACGAAATCGCGACAACATGCATTTGAAGTTAAAAAAACATCCTGAAAATATAACTCTCCAAATAACTTTTAAAAGATACCGGAATTTATGCTCTAAAATACTTAAGACTACTAAAGCTAATTATGATAAAGCCCTTATTACTAACGCACAAAATAACAGTAAAAAGCTCTGGGACGCTGTAAAATCCATTACCTATACATCAAAAGTAAAAACACATGCCAACGCTCTTTTGTCGGAATCCGAACCGGAGCGCTCTGTAAATGAAGTGAACTCGTACTTTTCTAATGTTGGGCGCAAACTGGCCGAAAAAATCACAGACACCTCTACATCCTTACCGCAACATTCCGATGATCTCCCAATGCACCACAATAGTTTTGTCATGTTAGGTACTGACGAATCAGAAATGGATATACTGATCGGAGGGCTGAGAGGCGATTGTGCGGTGGGTTCTGATGGCATATCGGGCACATTTATTAAGAAATTTAAAAATCATCTCATTCCACATCTCACTCATATATGTAACTTGGTATTTGCCACCGGAATCTTTCCAAATGCTCTTAAGTTGGCAGTGGTGCACCCTGTGCATAAGGGTGGGGATAGTGATCGACCAAATAACTATAGGCCTATATCTATTTTGCCTACACTCTCAAAATTAGTTGAGAGGCTCATGAATAACAGATTGGTTAAATACCTGGAGCAAAATCGTCTTCTTTCTTCTTCTCAATATGGTTTCCGATCCGGAATCTCCACAAACAATGCTGTACTAGACCTTACAAATAACATCTTTTCCAACCTCGATAAAAAGCAGAAGGTAATTGGTATTTTTGTAGACCTGGCAAAAGCCTTCGACACGATTTCTGTCCCCAAACTAATTGCTAAACTCGAAAGGATCGGAATTAGAGGTATTCAACTTGCTCTTTTCGAAAGTTACCTCACGGGTAGGCGACAATGCGTCAGGATCGGCGACTGGATTAGCAATGAGCTTCCTATAGCATACGGAGTCCCCCAAGGCAGCATCATCGGCCCGACCCTTTTTCTCATTTATATCGATGAACTCTGTCGTCTAACGCTTCCAAATGCGTCCATATTCACCTATGCCGATGATACTGCCATATTATTCCACGGAGACTCCTGGGAGCTGGTGTTCCGGAATGCACAATTTGGTCTCAACCACGTCACCAATTGGTTGACTCAAAACCTCCTTACTTTAAATGTTGACAAAACCACTTACCTAACTTTCTCCTTTAATGCCGCTGGGAAACCTTCCTCTCACTACTCCTTGACGGCCCACGCCTGTAGCTCCCCACACCTCTCAGCATGTAATTGCCCCAGCCTCTCCCGTAACAACCTTGTTAAATACCTAGGAGTACAAATTGACGATTGCCTGTCCTTCACTACTCACATACAAGCACTCACCTCTCGAACACGCAGGTTGATTTACATTTTTAAGTCCCTTCGACACGTTGCGGACTCTAAGGTGCTAAGGTTGGTGTATCTCTCCCTCTGCCAATCACTCATCCAATACTGCATTGTCACCTGGGGCGGATCAGCAAAAAGTCATATGCTGAAATTAGAACGAGCCCAGAGAGCACTCTTGAAGGTCGGTTGGCGGCTACCTTACCGCTTTCCCACCATCGATCTCTATAAAACCTGCAAGGTGCTCTCTGTTCGTAAACTATTTATCCTGAACCTTGTTTTATTAACCCATTCTATTACTCCATACACCCCATCTAAGTTCATCTCCCAACGACGTAAGCACACTGTCTGTCCCACCACCCGCACAAATTGTCGATCGGCCCAACGTAGCTTCCTGTTCCTCAGTGGACACATCTACAACAAGGCAAACAAAATTCTCAACATATACGCTATGCCCAGATCACAATGCAAAAGAACTGTTTCAAATTGGTTACTTGAACTGGATTATGCTGAGACTGAGAACATCCTTAATGTTTCGAAATAATTCTCATTATCGCGTTTGACCTTCTGGAACCTTGTCAAAGGCACACTTCGCATGTGACAATTTTTTATTTTTATTTTTTTTACTATTATTGTATTTACTTTCTCTCTCTCTCAATACGCAGAGCTTTCACAATTCTGTGTACGTAAGTGCTAGTTTATTTTAAGTTAAAGGGTGTGAGCCTGGAGTTCTGTCATACAGGCCCCGTGCCCAGTATAGACTCCAGCTCTCACAAAGGTTTGAATATGCATGTGAATTAAATTTTATGTACCAAATTGTACCTTTTTGAGAGAAATAAACGTATATTATTATTTATTATATTATTTATTATTATAATCTGTAGGTACTCGACCTCATTAATATGATCTATGATTAAAAAATCAATTTTTCTCTACTCTGTGGTCATTACTAGCACAACGTAGGTACTGCATTTTGTCGTAAATAAAGGTTTGCTCACTTAACCATGATACTTATTTTCATTTAATAATAACATCCGTCATACCTTGAAAGTCTCCGCTGCCAATACCGTCATCCAGAACCCGCCACCTATTACTCTACTCGGCACCTATTGGTTTATTTATTTATTTATTTATTTATTGACACACCAACGACTTATTCACTAAAACTACACTCACTTACTTCACTTACTTTTGATTCCATCCTACTTTATCGAATATTCCATTCCAGTTCCAAGGCTAAGCGCTCACCACGAAACTTAATCGTTGCAGAAAATACTCGCCAGTCTGTAAAGAATACCAATATACTACCAACATAATACCAAAACACTGCGATAAATAATCGCTCGAGAATTCGCTTGTAAAATTATTTGCGTTTGCGATTTTATTTCGCATAAACATGCGATTTAAAAAATCGCATCGCAGTACGCGCTTAGCCTAAATACTCGCCACTTATTAGTGTTGTGTAATTTTCATCCTTCTCTATGAAATGTGTCTTCCCTTACATTCACTTGTTCTTTTAGTTGGTTCAATCGTTTTGATCTAGTCTATTTTTGTGCATTACTATAACTCAAGTGGTTCGTGCCAATACTAGAGAAGAATTAGTTCTTAGTCTCTATTGTGTCCACTCTATCTCAATGCGACCACTTCATTTAATTGCACAGTAACACGCACATTTCACTAAGTAATAACAAAGTGGCTTGAAGGCAAGTGATTTTACCGATTACGAAACATTTGTCCTACATTAAAATGTCCCTAGTTGCCCTTGGCTTTTGCGTACACACTGTCCTAAAACACGATGACATACACTCATTCAAATTAAGGACAAGTAGGTACTTTGTATCAATTTTATGATCCCCTGGCCTGATGGTCTTCGTCAGTTGCCAGTCTTTCCATTATCTACTATAAAGTATTATCTATTAAAAAGTAGATAATGTTTATTTTGGCCAAAATAAGCATTATCTACTTTAAAGTATCATCTATTATAAAGTAGATAATGCTTATTTAGGCCTTTACATATCCTCTGATATGTAAATTCCAAAATAAGCATTATATACTTTTGAGATAAGTAATGGAAAGACTGGCTTTTATCTATCAGTGATCAGCAGTAGCAGTAAATGAATTATTAATGATGAATATAAAGTTAATGTTAAAAATAAGCAACACACGTAGGGTTAGAGAGAACAAACTGGTTCAACCACAGAAAACAAATTATTATGGTAACAGAACGAAAAAGAAGTATTTGGTACCTAAAGTGTTTAACAAAATCGATGTAGTAAAAATTTGCAAAAAATTAAAAACATTATACAAGATAGCACCAGAACTAAATACATTGTAACAGTTTAACATATAAGTAGTAGGTATTTACGTAAGGTGGTGAAAGAGCGCCTCTCGCCATCAAACGTAAAAGTTAGGCGAGTTTAGAATTAAGTAATACCTCTGTAATAGAATATCATACAAAAAAATATATATGCAATACATTTACCAAGCGTAGCATAATCAGTCTATTATGTTCCCACTGCTGGGACACAGGCCTCTTCTCAGTGAGAGAGATTGGGCTGTAATCCACCACGCGAGCCCAGTGCGGGTTGGTAGATCTTCGAATTCTAGGCTCTAAGACATGCCGGTTTCCTCACGATGTTTTCCTTCAACGTTTTGAGAGCAGTGGTGACCTGTCTGGGTTCGAACGTACGAAGTACGAACTATAGTTAATATAGTTATGTATACAGGGTTATTGGTAAAACATTAACAAACTCATAAGGGGTTATTGTACACATCATTATGAACAACTTTTACTATGGGACCAAACCTGAAATCGCGAAAAAAAATCTGCTGTTTCCTACATTTATGTTCGAGTAAAAGTTGTTCATAATGATGAGTTCTAACCAATGAGTAGTGAGTGATAACCTCTGAAGAGGTTGTTAATGTTTTACCAATAACCCTGTATATTATTCATAGTTATATACGACTGTGAATGGCAGCAGTAGCAATTGCCGTGTACACAGTGGTCCCATGGATAACTGTGGACAGTTTTGGCAACTACAACTTATCTATAAGGTGAAGGATGAAATTGGCGGTGATAAGATTTTACACGCAAGGAATTTAAACTTATTTTATAAATCATGGCGGTGACATTATGGCGGCTGGGACAGACTGGATGCAGAAGGCGGAGGACGGTGTTGTGGCATAGCTCGGGAGAGGCCAGGACTCAGCCTATCGCAGTCCACTGCTGGACATACAGCAATGGACTGCGATAGGCTGAGTTGATTGATTTTGATGATAAACTAGCGGTTTCACCCGCGTAATTGTCGATCCCGTGGGAATATCGGGATAAAAAGTATATGTTATGCCTATATGTTAATCCAGGGTGTCAGCTACCTCCATACAAAATTTTATCAAAATTGGTCCAGCCGTTTGAGCGTGAAGAAGTAACAAACATATAAACACACACACACACACACACACTCACAAACTTTCGCCTTTATAATGGTAGTGTGATTATATAAAAACATGTTATTGAGAAGGATGTTTTTCTAAACGTTGAAAGTCAAAACGTGTACATACTTAGTCAGTTCGGAAAAAAAAGTGGCACTCCGGGAGTGCCGACAAATGTAAAAACAAAACACAAACAGAATACTTTGCCATCACTCACTGACATATCGGATATACATTAAAACCGAGTACCTACATCCCGAGGAAAGCCAACCACACACCCGAAGCGGTGTCGGTTACGGTTAAAGTGGCGCGAATTCAATAGTTTTTTCCCATCTCAAAAAAGCCCCACGCGTCTAAAAAGTGTTCACTTCAAAACCACCCTGACGAGAAAATAATTATTAATCAGACAAAAGTACGTTGTCCGGTAATGTTCGGGTCTACGAGAGATACAAAACAATTCCAAGTAACTCCGATGAATGAACCCTTATCACACGAAACTTTGGTCATTCATATCGCAATGACATAATAATGAAACATCTCACTGTTTATCAAACTCCTCACTAACAAACAAGAGTCACCGACTAATATAGTAACGGAAACTGGGTTCTTAAGTCATTAATATTATCACTTGGATCTAAGATACGTCATACTTTAATAAGGATTTATCTCAGTTAATCTGCATGTAGTGTAATTTAAATAGATGGCAATGTGTTGATTAGTATGAATCTTCTAAATGCGAAGAATTTTTTTCTTTTGCGGTGGTGCTGAGGGGCCCGTGGCTAAATAATAACAGCCGCACAGGTCGATCGATCAGATTATCCTACGCTTGTCGCGGTTGGTCTGTGGATGGGTGACCATCTTTACATTCCGAGACCCCTCTGTGCCTCGGAAAGCACGTTAAGCCGTTGGTCCCGGCTGTCATTCGTGGATTTTTGACAGCCGTTACGGTTAGTCACAAGCCCGAAATTGTGACAACCAGTCTTACCAAGGGGTATCGTATTATCCAGGAACTGAGTTGTAGAGGTCAGATAGGCAATCGCTCCATGTAAAATACTGGTGTTCAGCTGCATCCGGTGAGAATGGAAGCCGACCCCAACATAGTTGGGAAAAGGCTAGGCAGATGAGTGGTTGTCCTTTGGTATCGCCCTCGACTCGTCTTACGACTTACTTGTATTTAATTTCATCACCTATGCTCTTCAAGCGGTGAAGGAACCTCGTGAGGAAACCGGCATGACCTAGAACCAAATATTCGAAGACATGTGACACCCACCAACCCTCACTATTCCCGCGTGGTCACTACATAATCAGTAAAGTATGTTGGGGTAAGATCGCCAATGGTATAAGACCGAATGAATCAAATTCCCACCTAATGTGGCAAGGTTTTTTTATGCAGTAATAAACATGGGTGTTCTCCATCATTATTTTTATTCTGCTACGACGAAGATCAGAGCAAAATTTAATTTTGCAGGCAAATAATTTGATTCCTACGGTCTTACCCCAGCAACGATCTTACCCCAACATACCTTATATAGGCCGGGACATATAGACTATATGTCCCGGCAATGGGAACATTATAGGAACATTAATTATCTTCTCTGTGAGAAGGAGTGGGCCATAATCCGCGGGCCCATTGCGGGTTGGCTTCATAGGTCCATGAGTCTTCATTGGATCCGCTTCATGCCTGCTAATAACAACAAACTTTCATCACCGAAGCCATTCAAGAGTAACCTAGTAAAGATGCCGCTTCTGTTCTTCTGTATCTAGTTCATTGAAGCAGTCGTTTAGTTGGGAATTAGGAGTATTAGGGGTGTTCAGCAGCGAACGTTTCTGTAAAAAGTTTTTTTGTCTTTAAACAAAACCGGCCAAGTGCGAGTCGGACGTGCACACGAAGGGTTCCGTACTAGAAGGTAAAACACCCTGAAAAAACACGGTTCTTCTATTTTTATTATGTAACGGCATTACAAATAGGTACACAGTCTGTGAAAATTTCAACTGTCTGCCTGTTACGGTTCATGAGATAAAGCCCGCTGAAATAATCGCCGAATAAAACACGTTTTTTGTACAGAGACCCCTTTAATTTTTAACTGTATAATATGTTTATTATTTTTTCTTATAGCGACAATACAAATACACACTCTGTAAAAATTTCAACTGTCTACACGGTTATACGGTTCATGAGATACAACCCGCTGACAGTCAGTCGGACGGACATACGGGAGGACAGTGCAGACTTAGTAATAGACTAAACTACTGGTGACTACATCTCTTCCTACTACCTGACTTCTTTGAAAAACATAAGCGTCAACGGCACCAAATCAACCCGGAAGCCTAGGTTGATCAGGAACCATACAGTAATGAAGCCATAGGATGAATAAATTGACCGCGGTCTTGGCTCTTGCTAATGATTGCGTGATTTCATTCGTATTCAAGTGCGGCTTTCTTGTCGAGTGCAGATTGTAGTACCCGCAAACGTAATTAATTCTAATACACACTTTTATATAAAGGCCTTTCACATTATTTTACCTCTTGATTTAAGAGCGTTTACGCCGTACGGCATTTCATACAAACTTTCAAGCCCTTGTTTTTCGAAATGAATGAACCGATTATAATGAAACTTCATACGCATAAGCAGGATACAAGGGTCTAAAAAGTTACTTAAGAACATTTTCGAAATGTCTTATTTAAAAGAAGATACCTGGAAATCTCTGTTACTATGGAAAAATTTAAATCAGTCTAATTTGGCTCTAACACAATTTTTTAAAAATGTTCTTAACTAACTTTTTTGACCTTTGTATCCTGCTTACGCGTCTGAAGTTTCATTAAAATTGGTTCATTCATTTTGAAAAACAAGGCCTTGAAAGTTTGTATGAAATGCCGTATGGCGTAAACGCTCTTAAGGTCATAGTGATATTTATTCTCGTTGCTCTAAGGTGCTGTTGGAGGTTAAAAAAAACTGTGAAAGGACTATACATACCTTCTAGTTTCTAAAGCATACGTCTCACACGTTCGTCGAATCGTTGAGCTCCTCAAGTTCTGAGTTGAGCTGCACGATTTTTGAAAAATGCGTGCACTGACTGCACAGGTCCGCTCAATCTGTGCGATTCTTTCCTAGAAAGACCATTTCAGACACCAATCTAAATCACATGATCTGACCAAGATTTTGTCTGGACTTTAAAAGAAACTGTGACCTCTGAGTTTGTTTCGGCCTTTCTTCTCAGAATAGTCAGATAGGAAACGCCGACCTCATCTAGTTTAAAAAAAATATGATTGACGTGTAAAAGTGTTTGTACAAACCTACTTACAGAAAATAAATCATTTACTCGCCATTTACCAAACTGTATGAAAGTACTGAAAACCTTCACTGCATGACGAAATTTGGACTGTAATTGAAGTATCTTATGTATTAATCCAGGTTATAAACGGTATGTGTGACTAGAAATCCGTCCAGCCATTTTTGCGTGACAAACATACAAACTTTCACAATTATAATATGATTAGTAGGATTTATTAACAACCAGTACAATTATTATACAGGGTTATTGGTAAAACATTAACAACCTCTTAAGAGGTCATTGTACTCATCATTATGAACAACTTTTACTATGGGACCAAACCTGAAATCGCGAAAAAAAACCTGTTTAGACCGATCTACTTAGCTCAATTATGATATGTTTTTATTTATGATGTCTTGTTATTATATGTGTTTTTATTTATCTTGCTTGAATCTGTAATATATGTAATATATATATGTTTTTATTTATCTTGCTTGAATCTGAAATAAATTATTATTAAATTAAATTACTTATCAGTTACGATCAATCCTTACAAAGTCTCTTTCAGCACTTAATCCGTATCATTCCTCCAAATCTCATTTTAATCAACAATATTGCCTCCGAATCCTGCGATATACGGATTGAATCTCAGAGGCGGTTTCCCCAAGGAATTCTCCAAAAAAGATCTGGTGCCAAAAGGCTTATACACGTCTGTAATAATAATAATCTATGTTTATATAATATATAAAAGATATAAAAGAATGTCGTGTTAGTTACACTATTTATAACTCAAGAACGGCTGAACCGATTTGACTGAAAATTGGTGGAGAGGTAGCTTAGAACCAGGAGACGGACATAGGATACTTTTATCTTTTTCTTTTTTTTTACTATTATGAGTAGGGTAGGCGTAGTGTAGGAGTAGGTTAGGAGTAGGGTAGGAGTAGAGTAGGAGTAGGTTTTTTTTTGTGTTTTAAATTGTTTCGCTTTAGTTATTATGTTGTGATATTGTATTATTCGTTTGATTCAATTATTTTACAATATCTGCTATTTGATATATTGTTTTTAGAAAGTTTTAGTCGCAATGAAGATAATAATATTAAGTGACAAATAAAATATATACAATCGTTGAGGATTATAAGAAAATAAATGTAAATTTTTGTTATCCTTATGTGCCATTGAAGTGTTTCAGTTCGCTGAAAATTTTCGAGATATACATATTTGGTGAACGCGAGTAGGACTTCTGTTTTGCTCGTTTGCATTCCGATGTCATATGCCGTGATACCAAATCTCTCAGAGACTGCCTCATACTGCATGCAATCCGTGGCGAATCTGGGACAATCTCTGAGGAGGTGGTCGAGGCTTTGTACCGTGTCGTCTTGGCAGGGACAATTGTCGATTTCAGTGATTTTAAAACGGTGTAAGTACTTTTTATGAAATCCGTGACCTGTCAAGACTTGAGTTAGGTAAAAGTTTGGTTCGGCACATTTTCGGTATTTGTGTATGTCTGATAATGTTGGAAATATCGATTTGGTGTGTTGTCCCTGCTCACTTGATGCATACCTGGCTTGCCACTTAGCCAGGTTAGCCTGCCTTAGTTCGCGTTTGACATATGACATCGGGTATTTATTGTAGTCCGGAGTTTTGTGAAGTCGAGTGGCCAGTTTTGCTGCAGCATCCACAGCCTCGTTGCCGGCAACTCCACTGTGCCCTTTCACCCACTTGATAGATATAATGTGTGGTAGTGTATTAGTGCGTGAGTGTGTGTGAGTGTAAATGGTTTTGTGTATTTGTGTGACAAGTGGGTGAGTGTTGCTTCGGTCTGCGATCGCCTGGATTGCAGACTGGGAGTCCGAGAAGATTGTGGTGTTTCTGTGTCCCTTTTTGTGTGCCCATTTGCATGCTTCCAGGATGCCCAACAGTTCAGCCTGGAAGACTGTGCAGGTATTGAGGAGTTTGTACTTTTTGAGTAGGAGTAGGTTAGGAGTAGGGTAGAAGTAGGGTAGGAGTAGTGTAGGAGTACGGTAGGAGTAGCGTAGGAGTAGGGTAGGAGTAGGGTAAGTGTAGGACACCACGCGAACGAAGTAGCGCCGGGCAGCTAGAAATGATTTATCCCACAAAAACATTTCATGTTAAATGTTGCCAAGACGAGACCATGAAGCTCGCACTGTCAAAAAGTAATCAGATCTCATGTAGAGCCAAGCTTCTAACTCTACACGCCCTAACTCTACAAGGCCTAACTTCGCAAACTCTACACCTTAGTCAAAATCTATGGCTTGGCCATTTCGCTACATTCACACGAGGGTAAGGTGAAACATACTCATACTGTTAATGGTTCTTGTAGTAACGAAACGGCCAAACCAGATATTTTGACTAAGGTGTAGAGTTTGCGAAGTCAGGCCTTGTAGAGTTAGGGCGTGTAGAGTTAGAAGCTTGGCTCTACATGAGATCTGATTACTTTTTGACAGTGCGAGCTACATGGTCTCGTCTTGGCAACATTTAACATGAAATGTTTTTGTGGGATTTCATTTCTTTTTGTAAGTTGCTTATGATATTTATACGAGTATTTTTGCTGTTGTTCATTTTTTCTTTCTTTTTTGGGGTTTATTTATAACAAGGACCCCCTATATAAATTTTCAGACCTCTAGCATCAAAATTTACGGAATTTTTTTTTTTTTTGGGGTGGTAAAAGTTTCAAGTTTTAATATTTTTTTGTTGTTTGTGTACTATTACTAGCTTACATACCAAATTTCAGCTTTCTAGGACTTCAGGAAGTACCTTAAGAATTTTGATGATCATCAGTCAGTGAGTCAGTGACGAAATCGGGGTATTTTAGATATCAATAAAATCTAAAGTATAAGAGCTATGCAATTGAAACTTTATAGGTTTAATAAGTCAACCACTGGCATCATATTCCGAAAATTTTGTTTATCTGGTATAATCCAAACCCAAGTTAAGAGGGTTCAAAAATACGACGAAGTGCTTCGAGAAAAGGTAGGTAGTGCCCTTGCGCTTCGCTTGGCTGGTCTTGGCGGGGGCACTCCCGTGCCCCCAGATATGGCAAAACAACGTTTGCCGGGTCAGCTAGTACATTATAAATTAAAGTCGCGTTTCGTGTCTGTCTGTGTGACCGCGTTGTTTTTCTATAAGTACTACTACCTTATATTTATAATAAAAAAATCTGGATGTTTTGTCACGCCGTCAAAACCGAGCAAAGCAAGGGCGAGTCGCTAGTGAATAGTTTAAAATAAAGGCGCTTTTCGTATAACTGCTGTTCTTAACTTTTTGGTGCAGGTTTCACCATAATTTAGGGATTTCCATTCATCATCATTTGCCTAGCCTTCTGCTCCCAACTATGTTGAGGTCGGCTTCCAGTCTAACCGGATACAGCTGAATTCCAGTATTTTACATGGAGCGACTGCCTATCTGACCTCCCCCAATTACTGGGTAATACGATACCCCTTGGTAAGACTGCTTGTCAGAATTTCGGGCTTGTGACTACCCGTAATGACTGTCAAAGATCCACGAATGACAGCCGGGAACAACGCTTTAACTTGCTTTCCGAGGCACGGAGGGGTCACGGTATGTAAAGATGGTCACCCATCCACAGATCAACCGCGGCAAGCGTAGCTTAACCTGATCTATCGAACAGTGCGGCTGTTATTAAGTATTTCCATTCTTAATAAACTTAAATCTAATATATAATTTTAATATTATATATTTTTTTAGTCATAAAACCCGTGCAAAGCAGTGACGGTTACCAGTATATTTAAAAAAAAATGGCGCAAATATGACAGATCCTATTGAAATGGACTATGTATCGGAATTGTTGTTTGCATTATAGCCTTGACACGCAGCTCTGAACGCGACAAATGTTGAAATTGAAAGTCGTTCAGATATATATTTCTAACTACCAAGCTATCTGTGTGTTAAATAATAATCAAAGAGGTAAAGATTCTTGTCGTTTAAATGAACCAAACATACCAGAACCTTGCGTAACACATTACCAATATCAATCTGAATAGTTTTTAAGGATATTGCTAATCCATTGCTTCTTATGTTCGTAAAATTTGTCTGCTCAACAACGTAAAGAACATAATGAATGTTGTTGAACTGTCAAAATGAAACCCATTGCTACTCATAGTGTGGTACGCAATTACCCCGCAGAAAAATCAGTTTTACATTATACTATAAAATAAAGTGGTAATGTTATTAGTTCGCAAATCACACATAAAAGTATACCGTTAACTGGTTCCCGACGTATTGACGGCTCAGTAAAGTATAGCGTGTAGCGTGTCTGTATCTAGCCGATCATCCAACCACTGCATCGTGCGCTCTGTTCACGGCAATATGATTTGAGAATCATTCACAGGCTGTTAAACAATGAATATATTATTTTGCTTCACAGTTCGTAAAATTATAAATTGAGAGAAACCCAACAAAGGTACTGACGTGAAACGACCACACTGTATTATTATTTCCTTTATTAAACCAAATACATATCTATATATATAAAATTCAAAGTCCTGACTGACTGATTGACTGACTGATATATCAACGCACTGCCCAAACCGCTGGACCTAGAGACTTGAAACTTAGAAGGTGTGTTCTTTGTGAAGAGTAAGTATCCACTAAGAAAGGATATTTGGGAATTCAACCCCTAAAGGGTTAAAATAGGGGATGGCAGTTTATATGAAAGACCGACAGTTTTGAAGTTAGGATCTTCTAATTTTGTATTCAGGCTGACAATTGAAAATTAATTTATACGTATCTCAGCGTTTTTGATAATTCCACTCCCGAAGGGTTAAAAAGGTGGATGAAGTTGTGTATAGAAAGTCATTAATTTTCGACGTAAAAATCACATTTTTTTTTATCTAGGCTTATGATTGGAAGCTAACACAACGGTGTTGTTAGAATTTCATCCATTAAGGGTGTGAAAAGTGGGATTAAATTTTGTCCTGACTGACTGATATATCAACGCACAGCCTAAAACGCTGGTCGGTACCGCTGGGTAGAGAAATTAATTTTGGAGGGTGTGTTCTTTGTGAAGAGTAGATATCCACTAAGAAGGCGTTTTTGGAATTCTAACCTTTAAGGGGTGAAAAGAGGGGATTTTGTTTGTAAGAAAAAGCTTATTCCTTGAGTTAATAACCATGAAACTTGGCACGAATACTTATCTAAATAAATTATGAAGTTTAGCTTTTTTTTTCTAAACCACCCCCTGAAGGGGGATTGGGAGGTGTCAAAGTTTGCATGGAAGAATTTTAACGCGTGGTCCGATTAACTCGAAACTCAGTATTTATACTTAAGACCGAAAATAAAGAATAACGTATATCATCGTTTTTCGAAAATTTACCCCAAACGGGGTGAAAAGTTAATGTTATAGGGGAAGACTTTACTGCGTGGCTTGATTGACTCGAAAATTGGTATAAACAATCTTTGAGTCGAGTAATGAACACTTCCCAAACAATTTTACGAATTTCCACCCCTATGGGGGTGAAAAACGGGGATACAGTTTATAAGAAATATCTTATTCATTTGGGTAATAAACTTGGCAAGAATACTTGGTTAAGCAAGTAATAGAGTTGATCATTATTCGTTTATCAAAACATCCCAACACCCCTTGTGTTGGGGTGTTAAAGTTTGTGTGGAAGAATTATAACGCGCGGTCCGATTTACTCGAAACTCAGTATTAATACTTTTGACAGAAAATAATGAATAACAACAGCCGCACAGATCGATCGATCAGGTTACGCAGGCTACGCTTGCCGCGGTTGGTCTGTGGATAGGTGTCCATCTTTATATACCGTGACCTCTCCATGCCTCGGAAAGCATGCTAAGCCATTGGTCCCGGCTGTCATTCGTGGATCTTTGACAGTCGCTAGGGGTGGTCAGAAGCCCGAAAGTTTGACAACCAGTCTTATCAAGGGGTATCGTATTTGGGTTGTGGAGGTCAGATAGGCAGTCGCTCCATGTAAAATACTGGTTCTCAGCTGCATCCCGTTGGACTGGAAGCCGACCCCAACATAGTTGGGAAAAGGCTAGGCAGATGAAGAATCAATAGTAAGTGTATGGGGTTTTCGAAAATTATTGACCCCTGACGGGACAAAAAGTGGTAATTCGATTTATAAGGGGATTTTAATGACTGCCTTGATAAACTCAAAAAAATGGTACAAATAAATTTGGACTTGAAACTTGGCACAAATAATTATAAAGTTCGAATTCATTGGAATTCTAAACTAACCCAAAGGGGTGTCAAATTTAGTAAGGAAAAATTTTAATGCGCGGTCCAATTAACTCGAAACTCAGTACCTATCTAAGACCAAAATAAATAATAAAGTGGTTCAGGGTTTTTCGAAAATCTACCGCTAATGGGGTGAAGAGGGGTAGTCAATTTCACAGACAAACAAACGAAACATACATTTTCGAAATTATAAGAGGAAAGTACGAATTTCACGCGGACGAAGTCGCGGGCAGAAGCTAGTAAATTATATTTTTAAATATTAGTATAAAAAAATATAAAAATAGTAGCCCACCGATATCGGGAACAGGGTCCAAGCTACCGGCGGTCAGGGCTCCAGAGAGAGGAACCTCCTAACAATGCGGGCCGTGTCCAGAAGTACCGCCTTCTGGATCAAGCCCTTGATCCAGCTGCCCAACGAGAGCCTCCTCAGGTGTTGGTCGAGGCTCTTGGCTATTAGTCCATTGGCTGTATTATTATTATTATCCATTTAATTCCGGCATCAAGCCATATAAAACACATAAAATACAATATGAATGTAACTTAAAAATACTACAAATACAACATTATAATTACACTAAAAAACTAACAAACTAAAGCACACGAAATATATGTACATGTATTGTGTAGATATATACATGTCGGAGAAGATATAGTGTCTCGTTATTATCAGCCATATTTTAACTACATGTGGGCTACTGTGGGTTATGTGTTGGATAATGCGCAATAGAAAAACGGTTTTCAGTTCAAATGAGATTATAATTTCACAAACAATTTAATCACGCTAGCAACTTACACACTAGGTACACGACACAACCAGATACGGAACACGGGACAGTTTCTGAGCACATAATATGTTGTTCGTACGATGTCCAATGTCCAAGAGAGCTCCACATCGTTCTTGTCGCGCTGTCGTCGAGCGTCGACCCCCCCACGAACTCAGGCTAGACTCTGTCAAGCGCCACCAGATGGCGCTGGCGTTCCGAATAGTCAAACGAATGACTCCGTCGAAGCTTGTCGTCACAGCCTCGTTATCAAGTCAGCTGCCGTACTAATGATGTCTCCGACATACATTACTAGCTGCGCCCCGCGGTTTCACCATAAAAAATATAGCCTATATGTTATGTTGTCCCGCCTGCTTCCAACTTTTATTTAATTTAAAATGGGCTTGTTTTTAGCTTTTCAGTTTCTTTTAACTTAAGTTTTTTACCGCAGTCGGGTTTTTTGATTTTTTTAAATATTTTTTTTTTATTTCCAGCTTTTTAGTTTACAAATTTGAAAGATTTCGCAGACGATTTAGTTCTTGGTAGGTGTTTTTTTGCGATTTGTCACTTCGAATTGCTTTTAAGTATATATGTTGCATATATTTTTGTAATCACCTTTTAAAACCCTTTATTTTGATACCCCACTCGATAGGTTTTGAAAAAAAAAATAAAAAAATATATCTAATATGGCATCCAGTAGTCGCCATATTGAATTTTCACTAACGTCATGTCTTTAGTGACACTCGCCGGACTAAGAGGAATCGATTAACGTGAAAATCATAAAAATCGGTCCAGGCGTTTGGTCTGTATAGTGCTTCAAAGGAACATATAAACATACATACATACATAGGCTGATGAACACATTACCACTCCTTTGCGTCGCGCAGTCGGGTAAAAAATGGGAACCGATAAAAAAATACAAGCTTTGCTTTTAGTGGAGGCTATAAGCAGATGATTCCATTTACCATATCATAGTCTAAACCACGTTGGCCAGAATACACCATCTTTTTCAGAAGGGTCTACCGATCTATTCTGTAAATTACTCACCGCGAAAACTTAGATGAAATGAGCTTGAAGCGAGCTGTCAATAGTGTCGGTCTTCTACAGACTGTACTTCGGAGAGTGTGCGCAGGAGCTCCTCGACCTGATCCCACCATCGCGCTTTTACCACCGGACAACCAGACGTACTGCAGCGTACCATCCGCACTTGGTTGATATCCTCACGAGTCGTAGTCAGCGCTTCCCCTCTACTTTTATTAAGCGCACAGCCAAAGTCTCTCAGCCAAACTCTCTGCCGGCATCTGTGTTCCCTCCCACGTTTAACCCGTCTGCCTTCAAAGCAAGAGTGAACAGGCATCTTCTAAGCACGCTCGTTCCATCATAAACCTCATTTATCACTTTCCATCAGGCGCGATCGGAGTCAAGAGCGGGTCAAACTAGTAATAAAAAAAAAATTAAAGTATCAATCCCTGGCATCACTGGGCAGTACCTACACTTCAAGCCCACGTCACCTCAGTTTTCTCGGCGAGATTTTTAAAGAATAGACCGGTTGTTATTTTATCTCGCAGTAGATACGCCGCGACTTCTCGAGATATCTTGCCAACCATCTTAGTAAAACACCCCGATTAAAGGTTTTCACTAAACATTGACAAGTGTTTACGGCAGCAATTACAGTGGTTCCAACACGAATTTCACTTAATTACTAATTACCCTTAAAAACTGCAACTGCCCTTAAGCGCCACACGCGACACCGACATGAAAATAAAACGAAACAGTACCTACGATTTTCACGCGATGGCAATGGAAAAGCGGACGCCGTCCGTCGTTGAACGGAATAATTTATACCATTAATTCGTACTTGGTTTTCTTTTATCCTTTAATTTGTAATTTCGACCTACTTTTGATTTTGTCCTCTGTTTTGGAAACACTTTGGATGTCGTTACTATGTATAAGAATGATATAAATTGTTTGGCCTCGTCTGCTCCACCGGCAATCGGGCCTTCGACAAACATGGTCAGCCCACTGCCACTTCAACTTGCTTACTCTGCAAGCTATGTCGGTAAGTTCTTTTCCGGATAATTTAATTCTTGATTTTATCCTTCAACGAAACTTTGATCATAGCCCGCCCCAAAGCGCGCTGAGCGACCTTAAATTGTGGACTAACCTGTCCACATTTTGGATATAAAATAAACTCAAAGGACATGGCTAAACTGAAGTATGGACGACTGATCCCGCAATGAAAATGCATGTATAGACATGGTTCCTAGCAATATATAATGCTGAATAGCTGAAAATTAGTATTTTGTAATTAAAAAGGTTCAGGAACTTTTCATATCTGCACATTCCTGAAAATATAATCGCGTAACTCCTACGACAAAGGTACAAAAACTTCAAACAATGACATTGTTATGAACTTTTATCTAGGCGTTTTAACGTGTCTGCGACGATTTTTATTGATTAATGCGTTTTTCATTGGCGATTTTGGACTAAGGTACTTGAAGTAAATATCTACAAAGGAGTAATTGCACAAAAAATACTTGATAAAACGGACTTACGATAGATAATCTCCATTAAAATCATAATAATATAGTATTCTGTTGTAAAACCTAAACTACATATAGACAATAAATAATACAAATAAGTGGTTGAATAGAGATTAGTGGTTAAATAGTTGTTTTCATAGAGATGGGATTGAACGTCGGGTGGAACAGAATCGATAAAATAATCGAAAGAGTTGAAAGATACAAATAGAATTAGTTTTTGTAGACCACTATTCACTTAATATTTTTCGACACAAAATAGGTAGTTAGTAAGATTAAACGAAGAAGCATATTCCGTAGCTTTCAGTTATTTTTATTTGATTTTGATTACGTAGAAAAAAGTGGAATTAAGTATAGTCGATTGTCACTTTAAAAACAACCCCATTTTCCGAATCAAAACCCTGTGACAAGAAACTAAACAGGACACCGAATTGAACGCCATCGATTTCCGTCGAAAACTCTGATTGCCACTTCTTAGTTTCAGAAAATAAATCGTTTTGATACCCTGCTGATCAAAAATCGAGTTTCGATTTGACATTCTGGAACAGCGATATGACTCCTCCCTACCTTGCAGTACTGTATTCCCCTTGAACTTGTCATATCAATCAAAAAAAGCAACCAAGATACTTTTTTTTGTTTAATAATTCACGAAAGTTCTAGGAAATTTTTAAACACTAAATAATTCATGAATTAATATTTAAATATTACTAGTTAATGTGAGATTACTATACATGCTTGGGGCAGTCATTTAGCCATCCCCTCTAAACTCAAAGCATTTATTTCAAATAAACCAATTACAGGCACATAAGGTGGAGTCTAAGTGCGGAAAAGGGAGTCCTATAAGCATCATCATCATCAATCATCATTACAGGCACTTTTGAATTGTCAAGAGGCTGATCAGTCAGAAAGATGAAGCTAGTTGCCCATTCCAAAGCGTAGTAGGTACCTGTGGAGAATAACGGGCAAGAAACACCACGGACACTCTTTTAAATCATAATTCCCAAGTAACATTTAATTCGGGCCTAGGTTGTAAAAAATGCCTTTAGGTTTTATAAGGGTCGTAAAAAGGTTAATGCTTTGCTATCTGGTCATATTAAGTACTTGAGAATGATTAATAAGTCCTAAAACTAATTGTTTATTATTACAACCTTGGAGCCGATGACAAGAGTTTAAATTAACGTTATTTTGACTTGGGTTTCAAGAGCATATAGTCCTAGGATCTTATAGTTGTTGTAGACTCCTGATTAAGTTCTGGAAAGGCTAGCATTATTCTAAAGTGAGATCTTAAGGTTTAATTTTTAACTTTGATATAACTATAAAGTTATGGAATGTTGAAATCGCTTATTAGTAATTTCTAAAACCTACTTTAAACTTTTAGGCTGTATTAGAGTTGTCTAGGTAAACAAATTAGGACTGTGTGGTGAAAACCAAAACCAATAAGCTATTTTTATGAGCTAAAGGCATGCTTAAAGTCCTACAAGAATATTTTAAAGCTTTAGATGCATCCTTTAATAATGTTAGTGGTGTCCGCGACTTCAAAGCATTACGTTGTCTTGCAAAATGAACCGACACAGAGTGTTGTCAAAAAAACGGAGTGGAAGTTTCAGCACTTTTGTCGAACCGTCGAACGCACGTCCTGCTACAACCAAAACTTAAAAGCAAACAATTGTGCGTAGAGGTTTTTTTCGCGACTCGCAACTCTTGAAGGACTCCTGGAGATAAACTTAAAGCTGCGAAAACAGCTTTGTCGTTTTAAGTAGCTCCGCGAGATTACCTTTAGCTCTTATTTTCGTAAACAATAAGAGCTTTTAGCTGTTACAGTTCTGAAAAGGTTAATTGTAATGCTTTCCAGTAATTTCCTAATCTAAACAAAAAGCAATATTTTAAGTCAATAAGGCAAAATTAAGTAACGTGTGCTATGTGATTTAAAATATATGTTTTTTATATGAATAGAAGTTTTATTTCTAATGCAACTTACTACCAACCACCTAATTTTATAATTTTTATTTCATTAAAATATCTTCTAATTTTTTTACTTTCGGAAGGCCCGTCTCGTATACAGCACTATTATCCTAAAGTGTCACGATAAAGTGCCAGTCGCACTATTTTTTTGATTTTCCCTGACTTCAGCATGCTATTTATTACTTTTATGATTATAACACTTACTTACATCTAGCCATTTTGAAAGTTGGTATAATGACAGGGAATGGCGCCATTATAAATAAGTATTTAAATCCACGATTGGTGTTTCTGTGTAGAAAAAATCTTACACAGAAACATTTTAAAACCTGAGAGTCCTGGAAAGGCATTTATTCATGTCCATCAAAAAGGTTTTAAGTTGTCATTTAGTTACATCCATGAATAATTTAGAACTTAAAAGCTGCCTTACAAGGTTATATTAACGTTAAATTAAGGTTGTGAAGGTTATATTTGGGTTCTGTGTAAGTAGTTCGAAAGGTTCTGGATTTGAGCTTTAGGTTTTGCTGTAGCTCCCAGAAAGGTTCTAAAACGTGGGCCCTTTTTGCACTCATGAGGTTATTATAAGGTTAATATAACGTTATTAAGTCTATTAACACGTTTACTGCGGCAAGTAAAATCATAATTCTTCATCTGGTGCGGCGGCGGGCCAAAATGCGCCCCCAATGATATTTTCGCCAGTGCGTGGCAGGTCTTTCTAGACCCACCAGCACTAGGATAGATTAAATTGCTATAACTTTGTGGAAACACAATGTATATATATTTTTTTTATATTGTTAGAATGACCTTGAACCCAACTTCCTTAGGTTTGATTCGCCCCGGGATCTGCCAAACAGGAAATGAGAAATAAAGCAGGAAAAGCGGCAGGCCGATATCGACCTGAACCGCACTAGAAAGTATTTTTAGTAGTGATGGGACAGAGAAAAATAAGGGGATATCGAAAATAAAACAGAATTATCGTAAAAGAACTGAAAAATGTTTTTATTTACTTCTGTCTTGGAAACATGTTACGCAAAGGTTTTGGTTCCATTTCCTGCAATATTTTTTTATTTTCTTAACTTTTTTTTTGGTTGGGTACTATTAAAGGTTTTCCGCAGTCTGACGTAGCACCCTGGACAATTTCTTCGTTTAGCGCTCATCTCAAGGACATGTCCTTAGGTTTTACTTGATTTTCTGAAATGAAATTATCTTAATTCCGTGTGATTTATTAACCATTTATGAGTTTTACCACAGAACTCGCGAAACTGAACAACTTTCCCCAGAGGCTGATAATGTTGATATGTGTAGGTAGTAAACAAAACTTACCGCTTGTGCTTCGTTTTCCGTGCACATTTGTTTCCAAATTCTTCTTATTTTTCTTAGTGGAAAATATTTCTTCACTGCTGTCACTATCAATAACTGCAGGGCGAATTCCTCTATTTTCCAAAATTTGTATTTTTCTTTTATTGCTTGCCATCATTGATTATATCGAACGCTACGTCAGATCAGTTAAATAGCACAACACTAACTGGCGGGGCGCGCGCTCTGTGCGGTATCGGGTCGCCAGCTGCCTGTTGGGACTTGGGAGGGCAGGCCGAAATAGGCCCACTGCCGCACTCAGCGGATGTTTTTCACCGTCAGTGCGTGGTAGGTCGATAAAAGCCTGCCGTTATGTTTTGATGGGGAACACCTACAATTTTGACCGCAAGATGAAATATATATTTGTCTCTGTCGAATTTTTACAAACACCTGAGATAATCGTTTCGCACAAGCGAGAGGGACATAGTTTTCTTCGTCCGCACCAGCTGAAGTACCGCGGCAGGCCGATATCGGCCTGTTACGCAGTGAACGTGTTAAGACTTACGAGCAGATGTCCATACAAAGGTTCTAGAACCTTTTCAAAACCTTTCTAAAACCTAAAATGTTACTTGGGAATGCTTGGCGTGCCTCCTTTTTCTCTTGTAAAACAATATTAGGTACCAGTAAGGTGTAGTGTAGGTAAGTGAGGCATACTGCTTAGAGTGACTTGAATTTACGTACTGCCTCTCGTAGAGGCTAATAATGCAGTATACGTACTACTTAACTCCAGCAGGATAATTGCGTAACACAACAACAACATTGTTTGCGTTATTTACGTTGTGAAGCAGACAAATTTTTCGAATATATGAAGCAGTGGATTAGCAATATCCTTCAAAATAATTCAGATTGTTATTGATAGTGTGTTACGCAATTAGGGTTCTCGTTAATGATATCAGTCCCAATATTTTTGTACGATATAACCACTGCCATGTGCCTATGTTTTGTTTTTTGGAGTATTTTTTTTATTTTGCGTAATTGTAATTACGCCACCAACCAACGAACCACCAACCAACCAAAACTTTAGGGTGTGCTATCAGAAAGTCCCTGATCAGAAGTTATGATAAGTTGGCCCAAAATAAAAAACCAGATGACATTGAATAGACCCTCAGAAATTGAGAGAAAGTTTCCGGGGTTAAGTGGAACAATGCAGCCGCGATCCTGTTTTGAATGATGTCGCTTTCCACTTCAAATCTTATTCTTACCTTTAGAAAACACGTCAACCGAACGAATCTGTGAACCTGTGAACGATGTAGCCTAAATTATCCCTCGACATCGATAAGTAGGAGATACTAGATGATAAACCTCATGATGTCGATAAAATACAGTTACATACGGAGTGTAAAAATATTTAGATCATTCTATACATCAAACTAAGTACTTAAATTTAAATTGTAGGTACAAAAGTAAGGGCTGTGACACGACTTTTATTTTTGCTGTGAAAAATCGCTGTTTTCGATCGCGCGTAATACACGCAAAACATTGTGCTTATATGGTTGCATCACGTATTTAAAGTAACAACAAAAACCAACCTTATTTTCGTAATTACTTTACGAAAATAAGGTTGATTTTTGTTGAAATTGTTATCGTCAAAAGTTGCAGCTTTGACCTTTCTGTTTTTTCATTTTTGTTTCAGTGAGGTTACTGGAAGTGCTCAGGTGCCGTTCATCCAAGTGCGATTGAAACCAGTGCTCTGAGTGGAATACCTCTCAAAATCTGCATAACCAGAAGGTCCCGGGTATGGTCCAATACAAAAAATTATTTGAAAGATCACAATGAAGGGAAGATCATGTAACTCTCGCCTTTGTTAAGCGTATTCTTATTTACACCTGTTATTTTTGTTCGTGCAAAAAACAATGTGAGAACACTATGGTCCTCTTTCCCACTTTTTAACCCCCGACAAAAAGAAGTTTGACGTGTGTATCTGTGTATATGAGTGTCTGTCTGTGCCACCGTAGCTCCCAAACGGCTGAAATGATTTTTTTTTTGTTTTTACAATATGTTACGAACTATTCAGGGCCAGTCACGATCTCGGGCGAGCCGGCTAGGAAGCCGGACTGCCGCCATGGGATCTGGAGGCAATAGTCCTCGCGCGCCTGTAAGAGTGGCGCGCGAAGGCACTACGCCGGGGGCAAACTCCGCTTCCGCGGCAAATCGCGACGAAGCGGACGGACCTCGCGAAGGACATAATAACTCTAATAGAGATAAACTAAAGAAAGATAATCCATACATTAAACATAACAGCTTCGCGCCTGTAACCCCTCAAGGGTAATGGGAGATTTACACTAGGTCGAGTTTCGCTTTTTTTTTTAAGTAATACGTGGGTAATCTATGTATGGCCCACGTGGTCATAGTTTTAAACCGTTAGAAACAAATTTAAAACGAGTTTGTTTAAAACGAATTTTAAACCACGGATATTGGTTTAAAACAGGTTATTTACAAATATAGGAATAATACTATGGTGAAATTTCGGGTCCGTGGCTTAGGCCCCCAGTGGTCGACGCACCTGTGGCCGACGCCCCCGATCCGATTTGTGCCTGACAGTACATTTGATCAAAAATTACTTTGAATTAAATTAATCGTATCGGGGGCGTCGGCCACAGGTGCGTCGACCACTGGGGGCCTAAGCCACGGACCCGAAATTTCTAGGGTAGTCAAAGTTTCAAAAACCCTTCAAAACTTTATTAATTAGTCACCATCAACGCTGTAAATATCAAGTAGAGTTACAAAACTCGGTTAATTAGGAAGCAAAATTCTTAATTGGACAAAATGTTTCTAGATACCTACGAGTACCTAGTAGAAAAAACATCGAACAATGTTTAAAACAAAATTGGTTCAAGGTAATATTTTCACAAAATCTCCGTCGGAAAATCATCCATATTTCTATAAAATGTAAAATTATTTTCTTCGCGGTCAGGCCAAGGGTAACGTATAGCCAATCGGGACAGATGTCCTGAGCAGGTTCCGGAGAGCCGGAGACCGTCCACTCAAGTGGAAGGGCCTCGAGTGAGGCCACGTGAGCTTACCTTGTAGCGTCCTTAACGTACTAAGAACACAATTTTATACAAGGTCAAATTAAATTTGCTAGAGTAACTCCGCAGACGGGTATCGATAAGCATGATAAAACGAAAAAACAAAATGGTTTGATGATTGCCCGCTGTGTTTCGTCGATGCGTGGGAGTTCCAGTGCCTTAGGCATCTTCTGGGCACGCTCGTTCCATCATAGACCTCATTTATCGCTTTCCATCAGGCGTGATCGAGGTCAAGAGCGGGCCCAGTCAACAATTATAAAAATTGGGATTAGCGACCGCTAATAGTTTAGTTTCTTTAAGTATCACTAAAAAGACTGATTGCCTTTTTAGTGCAAACTTCACAGATAATTATGTTGAGGAAGTACCTATCTGAACAAAACACGATAAAATTAAAGAAAGAAAAATAAAGAAAAAAAAACATTTATTTAGCACAGACTAAAAGACACACAATACACCATACGTTTTCTTGTAAAAAAATAAAGAGAATGCTGAATTACTCTGCCACTGTACCTTACCAAGCCTGTCATGATTCCCAAGTGGGACAGTTCATTTAGAAGTCCATGTTCAGGGGCCATTTCGGGTCCGATAAGAGAGATGACGGCGTATCTCGAGGGTCGTATCTAGCCCCTTTTAATGGGGTAACTACAAAAGGGACAGAGCTAGAATTAAATCAGTTTCTATTGTCGTTACAAAGAGAAGTTTGCAGAGATATTTGGGGAGACTATTAAGCTGGTAATTTTCCGTTAAGTATTCATGCACGGTAGGAAAGCAGTGTAATTTATTTCATCACCACAGCTCTCAAAACGGTGAAGGAAAATATCGTGAGAAAACCGGCATGTCCTAGAACCAAAAAGACATGTGATATCTGCGAACCCGCACTGGGCCCGCGTGGTGGATTATGACCCGCTTCCTCTTACAGAGAGGAGGCCAGTGTCCCAGCAGTGGGTACAATAGGCTGATTATGTACCTATGCATGCACAGTAGGTATGGTATGATAACACCGTGCCTCCGAAAGCACGTTAAACCATTGGTCCCGGCTGTAATTTGTAAATCTTTGACAGTCGTTACGGTTGTCAGAAGGCCGAAACTCGGACAACCAGTCTTACTAAGAGGTATTGTGGAGATCAGATAGGCAGTTGCTCTATGTAAAAGACTCGTATTCAGCTGTATCTGATTAGACTGGAAGCCGACTCTAACATAGTCTAGAAAGCATAGTTGATTCGGGAAAATCGTCTATAAGAATCAAACGGAGTCAACTACCATGAGTTTATAAACACGACGAGTTCTTGATAAAAAAATTGTTTGACATAATTTAAACATGATTCTATCTTATTGCAATAATATAAGACAAACAGACATTGATGTTTAGAGAAGAATGAACAGTTTTCCGTTCAGAAATTACTGACCCAAGATCTTTTTTGAGCCATTTTGTTTGTTTTGCTACCGCCCCAGTTAAAGTATCCACGAGATAAAAATGCAGACATAACGTGCATCAGACGCCACAAATAGCTGAACTTTCAAACTAAAGTTGCGCCTAATTTGCAATTCGGTTTCAACGCCAAGTTGTTTCCTTGTGCATAAATAAACCATACTAAAATAGGTATTTCTGAAGCTAACATCCAGAATAATTAATTTTTCATTCTAATTATAAAGAAAAACACTTTACCTGCACTCAAATTACGTAACTCACTTAAATAATTCCCTTCATTTTGAAGAGGATCCTTAATCAGTTATTTTACACAGTGGCCCGTTAACATTAATGGCGTAGCACTTACAATCAAAATTCGATTGCTCAATAAACAAACATTACACAGAAAGGCCCCTTTACAGAGGTCCAAAACGATTTTTTAAAAGCCTCTCGTCAACGGCTTGACCGAGAAGCCTTAAGAGTCTTTAAAACTACTCAGAAGTCTCTTCTACGAGTGCCTACATTCCCTTTATTCCATTTTCGAAAATCTTTAAGGAATTTTGTTGAACAAAATATTTCCCTCGGAGATAAGTTTTCTCCTAAACTATAATTAAATATTCCTTTATTCCATTTTCGAAAATCTTTAACGAATTTTATCGAACAAAATATTTCCCTCGGAGATAAGTTTTCTCCTAAACTATAATTAAATAATCGCTGATATTATTTTTGATATTGGAGTTTTTAAAAAGCCCTTGACAAGAGCCTTCTAAAAAGTTGTTATGGACCATTATAAACGGGCCAGCCTGTTTGTTTATTGAGCCGTTTTTACGTAATGATTCCTAAAGTTGAACTTTCAAAAGTATTGTGATTGTGAGTGTGATACGCAATGAGACTGCCTTTTTGTTGATTTAGTGGTCGCTGAAGTGCGTCTGCGAGCATGTGGGGTCCTGCGTTCGATCCGTTGTCGGGTAAGCCGCTGTTGAGTTTTTCCATTAGGATCTTGTCAGTAGCAGTTGACTCTGGATTGGTCGTTGTTTTGTTCTAGTGTACATACAATAAATAATCCTAACTTTTTTATCCTAACTAATATTTTAAATGCGAAAGTAAGTTTGTTTGTTACGTTTTCAAGCCTAATCCACTGAACTGATCATCCTGAAATTTAGCATATACGTTGTCAGGTGAACAGAAACGGACATAGGGTACCTTTCATGCCGAAAAAAAGTGTTGTTCCCGAGGAAAACAACAATAACGTTATTATGATAATAGATGACGCCACATGTCTTTCGAATCAAACACTAACAACGTCTGTCGGGTCAGCTAGTTAATATTGTAAATGCGAAAGTGAGTTTGTTTGTTACACTTTCACGCCAAAACGGCTGAACGGAAATGGATGAAATTTAGCACACATATAGACAATCACCCGGTTAAGCACATAGACTACTTTTCATCCTGGATCACAGAAGTCGCGGACAAAAACTAGTAAGTAATAAATCATAAAAGAATATATATCTAAGTATGTTCGTACATATAAAAGGTATAGTTTTCCATTTATAGTTTCCATCATGTCACCAGAATGCTATGGCCTATGATAACCAACAGTGAAAGTGTGTTGGCATTATAACTGCACTTGGTGAACGGATTGGTCACTGATGCAAGATGTTATAAGGGCTATAGTGGATCGAGTATTGCAATATTATTCTCTTTGCCCGAGAAGATAATTTAAAGTTAACTGTGTTACACGATTGTGGACGCCTGGACGAAATTAGCACAAAACATGGAAGCATAAAATGTAGAGTCTAAAGTTTTTTGCTTGTAGCATATAATAATACCCGTATTCACAAACATTACTATGAAGTCTCACAGAGTATGCGGACGCACGGGGTTCCAAAAACCTATTTATATTTATTTATTTATTTATATATACTTTATTGTACACCAGAATAGACAACAAAAAAATATGATTATTAATACAAAACATACAATGGGCGGCCTTATCGCTTTCTGCGATCTCTTCCAGGCAACCTTGGAATGGACAGTGATTGTGTGAAATAATATGTAACTATAATAGATACATATATATATATAATACTGTATAATAGATCTATAAATAAATACATACTAATTGAGTTCGGGGCGGTCGGTCAAGGGTGTGTTTGGTCAAAAGTCATTTTCGTCAAAATTGTACTTCGTCAAGACCATTTTCAGTCAAAGTTACGTTTCGTCAAAGTTTATATTGCCAAAGTGCAGTTCGTCAAATTATGTATATTATTGTACGTATATTATTCGTCATGTAAAATAAATGATGATTACAGATTATTGCAGCTACAAAAACAAGATCACAACAACAAGTAATGTTCCTTCACGAGTCTCTCAAATACAGCTAACGATTGCGTGCGTTATGTATACATATTTGTACTGGCAATGCATTCCATATTGTGTGTTAATACTTGAGAGGTGATCGACACTGTGTGTCCTGTGTCCCCTAATGATTATGATTTTAAAAGCTTGTCATATTCGATATCCGTGTATGGAACGCATTGAGAAATGCCTTACTTCGCTTATTATTACTACTTTACTTACCTACACAAGTATTGTTTGTGAATACAGGTGTAAAAATAAGGCAACAAATGACTTACATCGTCTAAAAACTGTTTAGACTGTGCTTTTATTGCTGCAACTTATTGCATTCAACTTATTGCATGATCGCACCGTGTAAATGAATAAAAATGGTTATTTTTAATGCATTTTCACATTTATAAGTAGGTATGTAACTACAAATTTACGGCTTTCGTTTTTTTTCCTTTACTTGTGCTACCTACGTGACATTGCTTCTTGTCAAATTTCATGATTCTAGGTCAACGGGAAGTACCTACCCTTTTTTTTTTTTTTTTTTTGTGGATGGGAAATCATCAAATGACTCCTCCCGCTCTGGGTGGAGCGGAAGGGAGTGTCAGACTCTTACTGACTAAAACCCACCCGTGTTCCTTCCTTAGCCCTTTATGTTCCGGGCCAGCGGTAACCCTTTCGGACAATCCCGCTGACCCGGCAGGCTTCGGCCCTAAGGGGCCCCTCCTCGATGCTGACATCTCTTTGAGGCGCGCGTGGAACCGTACGCGCCGTCCGGCACGGGCCTGGTCCTGATCGGGCGGTGAGCTACCCATTACTCTCCGCCCGCAGGCCCGCGCCTACGGTGGCCGGGAGTCGTCACGCGGCTCCCGACGCCCGGAGCGTCTCCCGCGGCGGCTGGGACGGGAGGCTCTCTCCCTGAGCCGTTCCGCCACCTCCTTCGCTAGCATGACTGCTTCGCAGAAGGAGGTGACTGCCTCCCACTCCCTCTCGCCCCGGACCATGGCTTGCACCAGGGCCGGACGCGAGAGGTCGCCGTCGCTGCCAATCGCCTCTACGAGGACACGGCGGTGCTCCGCCCAAGCGGGGCAGACCTCCACCGAGTGCTCCACCGTGTCCTCTGGGCGATCCTGGCAATGGTGACACCCGGGCGTTTCCTCCCGCCTGATGATGTGCAGGAACCTCCCGAAACTTCCGTGTCCGGTGAGGACCTGCGTCAGGCGAAAGGTGAGGGCGCCGTGGCGCCTCTCTAGCCACTCCTCAAAGAGGGGTCTTATCGCCGCTATCGCGGCGTGCCCTGCGCTGGGTTGCGACAGTCGCTCTTTCCATGCCGCCATGAGATCGCGCCGGAGATCCGTCCGCTCCGCAGCGATTTGCCGCGGAAGCGGATCCTTCCCCCGGCGTAGTGCCTCCGCGCGCCACTCATACAGGCGCGCGAGGACCATCGCCTCCAGATCCCATGGCGGCAGTCCGGCAAGGAGGCTTGCCGCCTCGCCAGAGATCGTGCGGTAGCCCCGGATAGCCCTTATGGCTACCACCTTCTGGGGCGCGTTCAGGTAGTGGGCGGCTCGCCGCCGCAGTGAACGCGCCCACACCGGGGCCCCGTATATGGCCATGGACCGCACGACCCCCGCGTAAAGCCTCCGGCAGGAAGCGTTTGGCCAACCTGGGGCAAGAGCCGCTTGAAGGCGGCCCCGGCCCGTTCCAGTTTGGGGGCCAAACGTCGGAATAGCTCCACGAAGTTCCACCGGCTGTCGAGGACGAGACCCAGGTATTTCATCGTCATCCCGACGCCGATGTGAACCCCTCCTACCGTTAGTTGGGATCCCGATGGCGGCGCGTTCCGGGGCCCATGAAACGACATGGCCTCGGACTTGTGCAATGCCACCTCGAGACCCAACTGCCGGATCCTCTCCACGACTATCGCAACCCCGCGTGTCATCGCATCGGCCGCCGCCTGATGCGACCTCCCCTGCGCCAGGACCAGCGTGTCGTCAGCGTAGCAAACCACGCTGACGCCATCAGGGAGGTCGGCGCGCAGCACCCAGTCGTACCCGATGTTCCACAGAGGCGGCCCCAGGACCGATCCCTGTGGGACACCGCACGACATCTCTCGCCGGTTCCACTCCCCATCGCGACCGGGGTAGCTGACGGCTCTTTCCGTCAGATACGCCTCGACTATTCGACGGAGGTAGGGCGGCACCCGGTGATACCGGAGTGCCTCCACAATGGTGCTCCAGGGCAGGGTGTTAAACGCGTTGGCGATGTCGAGTGACACCGCCACGACGACCCCACCCCGGGACACCGCGTCCCCCGTCGTGAGGGCTCTCACGCGCATGATGGCGTCCACCGTCGAGCGCCCCTTGCGGAAACCGAACTGGCTGTCCGCAAGATCCGGCCCCGTCCTCACCAGGTGCCCGACGAGGCGGCCCGCAATCACTCTCTCAAAGAGCTTGCCGACCTCGTCGAGCAGCACGATGGGCCGGAATGCGGACGGAGAGTCCGCAGGGCGCCCTGGCTTCCGACGAAGTACCTACCCTAATAGGTCTTGATTCCCTTGCGAGTGTCATAATATGCGGCATAAAAAGAACCTAAACACACGTATCTTTTGAATGCGTTGACTTAGAAGTTTGATTTTTTTACTGCTTCAAGGAATTTCAGCATTGAGTATTTGATATTTATTTCAACTTGATAACTGCACGCATTCCTGAAAAAGAGGGCCTTGACAGACAAACAGACAGACGGACAACGAAATGATCTTATAAGGGTTCCGTTTTTCCTTTTGAGGTACGGAACCCTAAAAACAAAAGAAAGTATTTAAATCCAAACTTAAACGTAATAAGTAACTACCTACTTGGCTACACACTTCTGAATAACTGAATAGAAACTTAACGACCTGAAACCAGGAGAGTACCAAGTTGCCTCATTAAAAGCAACATTAAATTTTAACAATCAAATCAGTAGGTGAGGTACTGAACAAGCTTCAACATGGCCCTAGGGCTAAAACTTTCCGACTGTATAGGTACGTTCTTACTTTAATAGTCTGTGTAAAATTTATGATAGCTAAGTTATTAACCCTGGCCTTGCAACGTAGACACCATGTACCATTGTCAGTTTCATCTAGGTACTCCAACACAGAATTATTATCCTGCATCGCACGTAAAATGCACTTAAAAGAGACAAATGACGATCTTGAAAGAGTATGTACCTTCTTTTTGGTAGTCACTTGTTATTTTTATTTATTTAAATAATGCTTCATTTATACCTCAGATAGGTTCAATAATTAAAAATGCACGTAAAATACATAAATGACGATCATGAAATAGTACTTTGTGGTTGTCACTTGTTTTTTTTTATTGAAACAATGCTACATTTATAGAGATAGGTTTAATAATCAAGTTATTGTTGGAAAAACTTACCTCCGATCAAGTATTAAATTCTTCACGTAGTTTTATTAAAATCTTCAAATTCACTCACGTTAAAAACAATTAAACTAACTTTCTAAACTAGTTGTATTCGTCAAAACACTTATTAATAATTGAGAAACATATGTTACACTCCACTTAATAATACTTCGTCACTAATACTTTAATTATTCACTTGGAAAACTGCGAAAGAAAAGTTTTCGAGAGCAGTTATTAAAGAAACCGAATTTCCATTGCGCTCTGGCTAAATCACCAATTCATCAATTGTTTACAATTGCGGCCCCAAGAATGGGCAGAGTTTAAATAGGCCCATATTTGTAAACATAAACATTTGGCGTGTTTATGAAGTAGACGCACGCCATTGTACTAAACAAAACATTTGGCCGAGAGTGTAGCGCGGTCGACGAATGGCGGTAAGCGACTGCCGCGCGCGCTATGTCTAGCTAGCGGGCCAGTAAACAGGCAAGTTCACTTGCTCTAACTTATGGTGAAGAAAGTTATATAATTTACGTTTATAGTAATGTTTATGTAATGCTGACCGTTACCGCATGTGGAGTAAATAGAGCCTGAAGACCTAATAACGCGGTTTCGCTTTCTGTTCGGTGACAAAGATGGAAAATTAAGTGATTCACAGAAAATTAAGTGTTTTTGAAAGCTATTTTACCTAAAAGCTTAGTTATGACTTCATTAACGTACTTTTGCAGATAACAATAAACAATGGTTAACTTAGAAATTAAAAAAAAAAAACAAATTTTCATTATTTTGTACACTGTAGTTATTTGGAACCAAAAGACATAATTTCGATTCCGTTTCTCGTTTGTGGATATTATTTATTGATTTATTAAAACTTTATGCACAATTAAAAGAAATACTGTACAAAGGCGGACTTAATGCCTGAGGCATTTTCTACCAGTCAACCTTAGGGTGATGCAGAGACAAAACATGGTAGGTGCAACATATGAAATGATTATAAAATACAAGAAAAAGAACTTTGAGGAGAAAAAAAATATCGGTAGAGGTTCTCCTCTAACGAAACGAATCCAGTAAATCAGCGCTGGACAGTTCCGGCCAACTTTTGACGGATATGTTCACGTGCCTTCACTTTTAAAGATAACCGACTGGTTGCCATCCTGATGTTCAGAGGGAGCGCATTCCAAAGAAAGACCGCCTGGACAAAGAAAGAAGAATGAATGAAGCCAGAACATCATAGAAGACGATTGTTAGTGGAACGAAGATTTTTAGCATGCGCAGAGCATAAATATTGAATTTGGGAAGTCATGTAAGAAGGAGCAGTGGGATTGTCGAGAATAGAGAACAACGTATTCAGAGTACTCAACTCTCTGCGCTGGCGAATGGGTAACCATTTTAAAAGCAGCCGATGCTCGGAAACATGGTCATACTTACGAAGATTGAAAACGAATCGAATGCAATTATTCAGAAGACGGTCAAGTTTATTGAGGAGATCTGCATTCAGGTCATAATAACACACATCACCATAGTCAATACATTAGTTATTAATCAGAGTATAGATCTACAATGACATGAATATTTACTTTCTAAAGTATTATATTATTAGGTACTTATATGTTTATTGAATAGCAGTGGCGGCCCAGTGCAGCAGTGGCATCGTCCGCGACTTACGAGTCGTAGGTTCGACAGGCGCCGTACTTTGTCATCACCACTGTTTTTAAAACGGTGAAGGAAAATGTCGTAAGACGAAGACATGTGACATCTACCAACCTGCACTGAGCCCGTGTGGTGGATTACGGCCCACTCCCTCTCACAAAGAGGAGGCCTGTGTCCCAGCTGTGGGAACATTAAAAGCTGACTATAATAGAGTAATAAAAATATTATTATAATTATTGTGAATGTGAAGTACATGTGGGTCATTTTTCTGTTTTTGGGGTTCCGTACCAAAATGGTAAAAAGCAACCCTTATGGTGCGACTCAGTCTGTCTGTCTGTCCACAATACAGTATTACGCAATGTCAAAGAAAACTTATTTTAAATAGTGTAGGTACGCAAAAACAATCATCTTTCATACTTTTACGATTATCTCACGCTAAAGGCTCCCGAAGACAGGTGCGACTCGATTCTAGCAGAACCATTTCCATGAAGTTTTTGTAGAAATTGTTCTACTAGAGTCGCGTCGCGCCTGTCTGCGGGAACCTTAAATACCTAATTCGGCCACATTTTACACAGAAACCACAAAATACAGATAGTACAACCACAAAATACTGTCTGTATTTTGTGGTTGAACACAATGAAAGGATAAGCGCGACCTTGATGCATCACACACAATCAATCGTATAGGTAAGTTATTATTCATGACAATAATAGTAGTTAAATTGTTACATTTACTACTACAACAAAATCAATTCACCATGACAATCCCTATCAATTGAATTAGCTTAAAATAAACAATTAACAAAGTAACTACTATTTATTTAAATCACACTAATATTATAAAGGCGAAAATTTGTGAGTGTGTGTGTGTGAGTTTATATGGTTGTTTATTCTTCACGGTCAAACGGCTGGACCACCTTTGATAAAATTTTGACCTGACACCCTCCATTAACACAGGATACTTTTTATCCCGATATTCCCCCAGGATCGATATTTACACGGGTGAAACCGCGGGGCGCACTGGGCGTACTGACAATATTACAATTTATAATATTACCTAGTATGAATTTAATGGATGGATATAATTTAAATAAACATTATCGTATCAATCTAATAGATATTTCCGATTTAAAATTCAATTACAATCCGTACCATCAAAACAACATTTAATTAAAATCATATCAAAATCAATTTAATTAAATTAATGGCGATTAGAAAAACATATGGGCAAGTTACCTTCCTCAGTCGCGATACTGAACGCAACACGAACCTGGTAGAATATTCATCGTATGCAAACGAATGTAGAACAGTTACTTTACATGGTATAAAGTGCTATTGAAGGTTTGAAGGTAATCTTAGTCAAATTATCAATGGGAAAAAGTTACTGTGCCGTATTCAAACGTTTGGGTATTTTTAGGTTTCCGTATCTGAAAAGGTAAAAAAGGAACCCTTATAGGATCACTTTGTTGTCTGTCTGTCAAGACTCTTTATCTCGGGAACGCGTTGAAGTATCGAGTTGAAATTAAAATCGTATACTCAGGTCTACAGTCCCTCGAAGCCATAGACTACTATTGTATACTAGAGATAGACTGGCAGCTTAAGAATTTCGTAGGCAGCGCCATCTAGTTACCAGGACTTACACTATTACACACACAAACACACATACTATACCTACGTAGTAGTACTACACACAGTTATATTCTTCCCAGTAGAATAATGTAGAATGGTTAAAAATTTCGTTGTAGGAAATCTAAACCTACAAAATTTAAATCCGGTTCTGATATATTTTTAATTTAACCACAGCAGAATTTTCAACCATTCTACATTATTCTGCTAGGTAAAGCTAATTAGTTATTACACTAAACTTGTTGTTTCGAGGATAATAAAACAAATAAGTACCAGTTTTAGATGTTCATATTTATTAGGTAAAACAAAACATTACATAACTCAATATATATTTACCATCATCTTTGCTGACTAGGCAGCCGGGCACATAACACTTGTTTCGAGACATCGTTATTTTTAACACAAAACACTTAACTAATATGGTCCAAACTCCAATTTACGGAAGGCCTAAGCAATTCTGTACGATCACAGAGGAACAGGGGGCTCAACTCAACGTGATTTAGAAAGAAGAGACACAATGGGTAAGCTTATCTTCCAAGATTTTTAACAAATACGGAGTAACAAACTCAACGTAAATTACACTTAAATCTAAAGAAAACGAAATAATAACAAAAATAAGCGCAACCGTCGACACTTTTTTTTGCAATTAAATGTCAATATCATGTGACCCTATCTTGTGTTATAAATTCTACTAAAAGTTTATTTTTGATCAGTACGAACAAAATATTAATAAATTATTATGATCCGGGAACTTTTACAAACATAAAAAAAATACAAAAAATAATAACTAACTCACAATAGATCAAAAATAAAAAACAAATGGTTACAGTTCTACTAAAATATACTACCAATTTCCTAAAGGATTTACGCTGACAACACGTATGTTCATTTTTAATTTATGTCCTGGTAGATAGATGGCGCTGAATACTAAGAAATTAAAATGCATAGCAGTTGCCACCCCCTGCTCGAAGCTGTGAAAAAAGCAAACATTAGATACGGCCGTTTATGCCACAAAAAAAAAACGTATATTTCGACACTCTCAAGGGAATCAAAGGGTACTTTTCGTTGACATAGAATCATGAAATTTGACAAGAAGCAAGGTCATATAGCACAAGTAAAGTAAAAAATCCGAAAACCTTAAATGTGTAGTAACATTACAAAAATAAAAATCCCGTGATAAACTATTTACATACTTACCTACAAATTTGTACCCGCGGAACCCTCGGTGCGAGTCGGACTCGACTCGCACCACTTAATTTTTCCAAAAAAAATCCATCGTTTGATTTGAAATAAAACGGTTTTCAATGTTTACCTAAAGTTTTATTTAATTAATTTTATCCTAACAAAAGCGTACCGAAAAAAGAAAAAAAAACGTTATTTTAGGTTTTTTAAGTAGTTTTCGGGAGAAATGGAAACCAGGTCGAATTTCGTCACCGTTTTCAGTCAGACTACTATTTTTCATCTTTTTTCGCAACAGATGACTTAATTCACCTAAGTTTTCACGGTGAGATTTTTGCGAAATCGACTGGAATTTTAGTGTCCGTTTGTTTCTTCTTGACACCTCAACTACTGAACCGATTTCAATGTTTGACACGAGAAAGGTATTGAATGCCTTTAATCCCCCCAAAGGTAGCAGTTTCTGTGGGACACGAGTAACAGCTATAAGGATATCTCTTACTTACCATCTGTCAATGAAACTCTATGTAGCATAAGCATAAGATGACTGTAATGTTCCCAATACTGCAACGCAGGCCTCCTCCAGTGAGAGGGAGTGGGCTGTTCTTAATCCACCACGCGAGCCCAGTGCGGGGTGGTAGATGACACACACGGCTTCGAATTTTTGGTTCTAGGACATGCTGGTTTCCTCACGATGTTTTCCTTCACCATTTTGAGAGCACCATAAAGAAATAATTTACACAAAGTAAAGCGCCTGGCTGGGTCCGTACCTACGACCTCCAACTCGTAAGTCGCCGCCGTTATACCTTGGCCAACACTGCTGCTAATATGTATGAACGGTGAAAAAACGGCGAATAAATCAGAATAAACAACAGTGGAGTGCGTTTGATAAAATCATAATGCTTGAAAGATTTCTGCAATGAAACAAACGTGTGTAGGTACGGTAAACTGGGGTTACTTTGAAAAGCGGGACGACTTTGATCAAAACTGACATTTCATATAAAATCGCGAATTGCTTAACGAAACGCAATTTGTTCGTTTTTTTTTCTAGGTTAGCAAAATAGAAGAACTGTTGAATCCTTTCTTGAGGACACGCTGGGAATTCACCAACTATTTAAATTGAAATATGTAATTATATTGTTATTCTCTATTTATAGCTACATAATTGAGCTGTAAAACTTCATGTGTGTACTTAATCATTGTGATGGTATAATAAAATTTCTAGATAAACTCCATTATGTGGCCTATTATCGAGAAACCAATACAGTGATTATTGTTTTTCTAACGTCAAAATTAATGCAATAAATTGAGTTTGTTTAATGCGGGGTGTCATTGATAGGGTATATGGTGTGAGATTGATCGGATGATGCCGCAAATATATGAAAAGAAACTTGGGTCCCGTGAATACGAAAATGATCCACAACCGCGAATAGAAGAAGTGTTTAGTCAAATAGTGGAAGGAAGTTTAAGCATTCTTTTTTGGTTTAAATTTAACTTTTATTAGATCTAAGTAACCCCATGCGACAAAAATGGCAATAATTATTTTTCCCGTTGGCAGATTTTGATTTTTATAACTGTATTGGCATTATAATTGGGGTAACTTTGTAATTACGCAATAAAATTGCCTATTTTATTGCGTAATTCCAAACTTATCAAAGTATAACGTTGATCAGACAGTTTTTTTTTTTTTTTTTCTCAGAATATAGCCATATTTTTCATTTATTATTACTGAAATAGCGAGTTTAAACAAAACCGGTTACTAGACCGATTATATATTTTTTTACAACCAGAGATTTAAAAGATAACTTGTAAGTTCAATATTGATCAAAGTAACCCCGGTTTAGGTACTGATTATATCCTATTTGCATATTCTAATCTAAGATTGAGATATATTTATCTAGGTTTATCATCAATTTAACATGCTCGTTCCATCAAAGACCTCATCCATCGCTTTCCATCAGAAGTGATCGAGGTCAAAAACAACCTCCATTGAGCAATAAAAAAAGAATTTTAAAAAATCAATCATCTTAGCTAATCGCATTCCACTCCTGGCCATAGGCCTCTCCCACGTTGCGCCGCAAAACCCTATCCTCCGGCTTCCGCATCCAGTCTATCACAGCCACCCTTTTAAGGTCTTCGGTCCATCAAGTTGGTGGCGTACCTCACTACGCTTGCCGATACGCGGTTTCCACTCTAGGACTCGTCTGCTCCACCGGCCATCAACCAGAAGCCATAATGTCTAAGACATTTATATAGATGTTTTAACGTAGGTAGCATAATTAGCCTATAATGTTCCCACTGCTAGGACCCAGGCCTCCTCTCTTCGAGAGAGACTGGGCTATAATCTAACACGCTGGCTCACTGTGGATTGGTAGATGTCATATGTCTTCCAATTTGGTTCTAGGACATGCCGGTTTCCTTACGATGTTTTCCTTCACCGTTTTGAGAGCAGTGGTGATGAAATTATTTACACAAAGTGCCCGCCTCAGTTGGAACCTACAACCTACAGCTTGTAAGTCAGGGCCATTACCACTGGGCCACCACTGCTCTCGTTGTATATCATAGTGTGCTATGTCATACCTAGTCATACTTACTAGCAGGTGTACAAATAGATCATCACCATTTCAGTCGAAAGACGTCCACTGCTGGACATAGGCCTCCCCTAAGCACCTCCACTTCAACGGGTTCTGTGCTTCTCGCATGCAACGGGTTCCTGCGGCCTTCACAAGGTCGTCGGTCCACCTTGTGGGAGGCCTTCCAACGCTACGTCTTCCGGTACGCGGTCGTCATTCCAGAACCTTTCGGCCCCATCGGCCATCTGTTCTACGAGCAATGTGCCCTAGGCTGCCCACTGCCACTTAAGTTTGGCAATTCTTCGGGCTATGTCGGTTACCTTCTTTCTCCTGCGGATCTCCTCATTTCTGATTCGATCACGCAGGGAAACTCCAAGCATAGCCCTCTCCATTGCCCTACAACAACAAATACAAAACACAAATAGATACAAACAGGTAGTACAAATAGGTAGCCAGAATTTTATTATAATAAAAATGAAAATTTGTCATGCGGTTCTTGCATCTTCTTCATATCGCTGGCACGACAGTTATTTTTGTTGGCCCAAAACTTCGCCACTTCCACGGCGTTATTGGTGGCAGCGCAGAGGTCACTTTAGCTGCATGTTTGAGGCACAGACGGCAGGATAGAAAGTGAAGCATAGTTTGTGACACAGCTCCACATCCATACCCTCACGGATATCTATGCACACCCTGCTGCCGTTGCTTACTTCGACGCAAGTAAGTTTAACCTCGTATAGCCCCACTATACGAGGTTAAACTTACACCTTCCCACTTACGTTCGGAGATTGTTTAGTTGCTCGTGTGGTATTAGATAGTGAGCAGGTGATGAGGGGAAAGATATCTCACATCAGTCAAAGCTAGTTAAGAACGTTAATTCTATTCAACTGCTGATATCTTGGGAAAATAGCGTGATTTCTTAATAGAACAATGCTGTTTTTAATGGCCTTTCGCAGAATATGGGCTACATTGTGTACCTAAGGCCCATTATGATTGAAACATAGTTATCATTGTTTTACTACCTATACTTAGGCATAGAAAAAACAAACAAGGCAGCCAACTCGAGCCCCGAGCGAGCGATAATAGCCTAAACAATGACTCCTCCCGCTCTGGGTGGAGCGGAAGGGAGTGTCAGACTCTTACTGACTAAAACCCACCCGTATTCCTTCCTTAGCCCTTTATGTTCGGCCCGGCGAATTTCGTACGCGCCAGCCGCTCTGTTCCCGCTTTTTAAATCTCTGATATCTTCTAAGATATTAATTTTAATGATATGCCGTACCTAAAGAGCAATTTTGATCTCCATGAATTGCACAACGTATTTAATGTATTTAATTGGATAAGGAATAATACTGTATTGTTTAAAATAGCTTGGTAACTAACCCATATTTTTTTTACAATAATTGTGTAAAAGATAAAAATGTTTACTGTGGATTATCCTTAGGAATTAAATTAGCTTTTTGATTAAAATGGGGTGGAGTACTTTGAGAACATTTTAATGTTGTTATCATGGAGTAGAATGAAACCTAATTAAAAATATTATATTTTTCATGGAGTAGTTTGGGAACTCTTTTTGGAGTACTTTGGGAACAATCCAAATAAAATATACCATCACGGCCATTTTTTTGATTTTTTTAAGACATACAATTCCGAAGTACATTAATTTGATCTATCGCGTTAGGTCTCGTTAGCCAGCGTTAGCAATGCAAGCGCACAAAAATATGTTTGTTACGATGTCACATTACAAATCTTTGAAAATCTCGGCTTTTCTCTAATACAATAAGCATGTATTATACATAAAAACCTTCCTCTTGAATCACTCTATCTATTAAAAAAAATTCAACGCAGTGGCGTCCAGAACAATGTACAGACGCCAGCACATCAAGCTACCCGAAACTGACAAATTTTTCCAATCAACTTTGAACCTTCTGCTTTAGCGATAAAGTTGAAAATCTATTAAAGAAATTTGACAGATTGTAGTAGCTTTATGTGCTGGCGTCTGTACTTGCTGAATCCATGGTAGCAGGTAGCGCGTCGATGTCCCGGGTGGATTACGTCCCACTCCCTCTCACAGGGAGGACGCCTGCGTCCCATCAGTGGGAACATTTTAGGCTGATTATGCTCTAGGTTATATTATAGGTAGGTAGGTGGTCTTAGGTTTGTGCCACAACGGCCACATGCAATCCAAACGCCTTTCACTGCGGAAATAAGGGAAGTTGCACATTATTAGATTAAATTACGTGGGTATGTAATTGATAGTCTAGTGGGTTAAGTGGCTTTGGTTATAATTATACTTACACGTGGAATAGGTTGGTACTGTGTAGTACATAGTTGCATGATACTTCCTGGAGCCGGTGAAACTTTGAATTTTTAGCAGCTCCCGCTGTACCTATATTCTATAGTTCGACTTTTAATTAGCTGCAGTAAAATGACACTTCTTAATAACTCATTTCGGACTGAGTTTAGGGATATGCATGTCAAATAAGTTTCGTTTGTTACACTATTTGGTACTAGAAAAACAAGATTTGGTTAATGGCCGCGAAAAACCAAATAGACGCCAATTTCATTCATGACATAAGCTGTCGTTTTACTGTAGCTAATTAAAAGTCCGACTATACCTATGTTACTTCGTGTCTCGTTAATTTGCGTTTTAATGCAAACGTACTAAGTCGGTTCAACATTGTCTTGATGCGACCGTCAGTCAAGAGACCTGCATTCACTCTATTCATATTAATATTATAAATGCGAAAGTGTGTCTGTCTGTCTGTTACCTCTTCACGCTTAAGCCGCTGAACCGATTAAGATGAAATTTGGTTATACCAAATTTCATCTAAATCGATAGATACCTACTTTGAGTCCCGGGAAAGGACATAGAATAGTTTTCATCCCGATGTTCCAACGGGATCGACACTTACACGGGTGAAACCGTGCGGCGCTACTAGTGCTCTTTAACCCGGAACGGAACGAGAAGCAAGCTTACACCAACCTACATATTTATTATGAATACTTATCTTAGCTGGTAAAATTAAGATTTACATTTACCCTAACACAATAGTAAATTATTTAACTCCTGACGACGCTAAGGTGGTAGTACTAGAATCCTGAGTGGTTCTCTATTTTGTTACCTAACTTTTATATCCATAATCTAAAGTGCCATATTTTTTTTTTGCCCTATTCATCATTTGTCCGAATGATAACTTGCCCGAACGTCATCTGCCTAGCCTTTTCCCAACTATGTTAGGGTCGGCTTCCAGTCTTACCGGACGCAGCTGAATACCAATATTTTACATGGAGCGACTGCCTAAACGTAATGTCACAAACGGAATAATTCATAATATCACATGCAGTAAAATTGAAATCCATAGATACAATATGCCCTAAATTTGTTTGTCATAGATATTACAATCAATAATATACAAAAGACATAAAACCGTTTTCAATAAAAGCTATAAGTCCTAAATTAAAATTATATAATGTTTATTTATTCTAATAATGTTTGTAAAACAAAATATTGCATGCATGCAACATGCAAGCACGCATGCAGCAAGCATGCAGCATGCAAGCAAGTATGAACCATGCAAGCAAGCATGCATCAAGCATGCAGCATGCAAGCGAGCATGAAACATGCAGCAGGCATGGTTTCTGTCACGGCTCCGGCGCTGCGGGTCTCCGGCGGTCCCACGTGTGCTTAACGTCGCAGACAGCTTTCGCTCACCACCGCTCACCATAGCTTATTTCTGTATAAAGGGCTTAAAGTGACCTAACCAAACCGAACCTCGGTGTGCCCTTCGCTCGCTCTTGCATCCTATGTCGACGTGTAGCCCCGCTACGCGGGGCTCCTATTTCTGTGTAAATGGTTTAAAGTAACCTAACCAAACCGAACTTCGGGGTGGCCTTCGCTCGCTCTTGCATCCTATGTCGACGTAGCCCCGCTTCACGGGGCTCCTATTTCTGTGTAAAGGGTTTAAAGTAATCTAACCAAACCGAACCTCGGGTTGCCCTTCGCTCGCTCTTGCATCCAATGTCGCCGTAGCCCCGCTTCGCGGGGCTCCTATTTCTGTGTAAAGGGTTTAAAGTAACCTAACCTCGGGGTGCCCTTCGCTCAAAGTCAAAGCATTTATTTCAAATAGGCACTTAACAGGCACTTTTGAACGTCAAAAATTACTAAAATAGAATTGATTCTAGTCGTCCATTCAAAAAGGTAGTTTTCGTAAAGACAAGAATGGGCAAAAAACTCCATCGTTACTCTTTTAAAATGTTTTACAATATTTTGCATGTACATTAATTATATAATAATAATATATATGTGATGACGATGCATGCACCTAAAATAAAATTAATTTCTGTACCACAATATTATAGGTAAAATAATTAAAAATGAAACCATAACATATAAATTAATTATCTGATAGATACATGGTGCTCACATATTTACAAACATGGTAAAATTAACGATTGTCATTAAAATAATAATAATAATTAATAGTAATAAGTCAGGGTGTGAGTTAAAGTAATTACAGAATGTAAATCAATGTAAAAAAAAAGAAGAACAAAGAATAAATTTTACAATTAAATTAGCAACCCGTTTGATTTTGTCTTGACTCTAGATTGTCCTATGGAGCAGGACCAGCATGGTTCCAAGCGTTCTTTTCTTGGATATAATCTTCTAATTTATAGTACGCTTGTTTACAAAGTGTACGTTTAATGTGAGTTTTAAATTTCTTTCGTTGAATTGCAATATATCATTAGGTATTTTATTGTAACATTTAACACAGTACCCCATAAAAGATGTATGTACTTTGGCTGATCTGAAAAATGGTTGAAGTATTTTATCTTTATTTCTAGTGTTAAAATTATGTCTATCACTTATTTTATTAAAAAGATGTAGATTTTTTCTTACATACATAATATTTTCATAAATGAATTGGCAAGGTACCGTCATAATATTAATCCTTTTAAAAAGTTCCCTGAGAGATTCGCGGCGACGTAGATTATAAATGGCTCTGACAGCTCTCTTTTGCAAAATAAAGATGGATTCAATGTCAGCAGCTCGACCGCATAGTAAAATGCCGTACGACATAATGCTGTGAAAGAAGCTAAAATAGACTAAACGCGCGGTTTCTACATCAGTTAGTAACTGTCTTATCTTTCTAACAGCATAAGCGGCCGAGCTAAGCCGCCCCGCAAGAGATGTTATGTGAGGTCCCCATTGTAATTTCTCGTCTAGCGTGATTCCCAGAAAAACCGTTTGATCAACAAATTCCAGTTTTTCTCCATTCAGTATGATGTCACATTCGCTACTTCTAACATTAGGTAATTTAAATTTAATGCATTTGGTTTTCTTTTCATTTAGTACCAAATTATTTACCGTAAACCAATCTTGGACATGAAGAATAGAGTTATTCACGTCGTCAAGATTTTGTGCCCGTCTGTCTATCTTAAAGATCAGTGATGTGTCATCACACCATCTTTGGTTGATTTTGAAGTAATTGGGGTAAATCATTAACGTAAACTAAAAAGAGGAATGGACCCAAAATCGAACCTTGAGGAACATCCATTGTCATTTCAGACCCTAATGAGTTTACGCCGTTTACTTGAACTTTAACCTTTCTATGTTTCAGGTATGATCTTAGCAAATCAAGTGCTGTTTTTCTAATTCCGTAGTGCTCCAGTTTCATCAGAAGTATTTCATGGTTTACGCAATCGAACGCCTTAAAGAGGTCGCAAAAGATTCCAATTGCATCTTTTGCTTCTTCCCAGGCATTAAAAATGTTCTTTATTAGGGTAACACCGGCGTCAGTAGTGCAACGCCCTTTGGTGAAACCGAACTGGTGTTCATGAAAGATGGAATTTTTATTGAAGTGACGTAACATTTGATTGAGCATCAACTTTTCAAACACCTTACTGAGAACTGGCAGAATTGAGACAGGTCTATAATTGTTAGGTTCTTTACTATCACCGGATTTGAACAACGGTACTACTTTACTATGTTTCATAAGATCCGGAAAGACTCCTTGATCAACACTGGTGTTAAATATAAAAGCTAAATAGGGCGCAATGGTTTCGATGAAAGATCTACATACTTTTACAGACATTCCCCAGAGATCTTCTGTTGATTTAATGTTAAGATCTTTAAAAGCTTTTATAACAGCCTGAGGGTTTGTATGCTGAAACCTAAACTCCAAAGGGCATGCCTTTACATTCTTTCTAAGTAAGGCAGCAGAAAGCGTGGGGGATGAATTTAAAGCTTCAGTAGTTTTAAGGGGAATATTAGAAAAAAAGTTTTCAAATTCCTGAGCTATTTCTACATCTGAGTTGATGGGGCCATGTGCAGTCTCTAAAATAAATTCACTATTACGCTGTTTTTTCCTACCTGTTTCATTATTTATTATTTACCAAGTAGTTTTTATTTTATCATCAGCTGATTTTATTTTATTACTAATATAAAGAGCTTTAGCTATTTGACACACACTTTTAAAAGTTTTTGAATATTCTGCAACATACTGATGAAAGTTTGTATTATTCATTTATGTTGCTTTAAGCCATAGAGTTCAAAAAGTTTTACCCTGCTTTTACGAATACCTGGAGTCGCCCAGTCACTAAATAAAAACTTTGTGTAAATGCTTTTAGTTTTTAGTGGAAAAGTGTTATTAAACTGCGCGCTTTATATTGAAAAGAACTCGGCGTAGAACTCATTTGGGTCACCTATATTATTAAAATTCTGATCACATAATTTACTGGCCAAAGAATTATTTCATTTCTCTAACTTTTTACATGTAATTGTCCTAAACCTTTGAATTTTTTGTAAAGGCATGTAGGAGCTAAATGTTATTGTTTGTCCACTGTGATCAGATGGCAACTTATTTACAATTTCTTTGTGTAAGTAATCACAATTACAAAAAACATTATCAATACAAGTGGCAGAAGAAGCTGTTCGGTTCAATAAAAACATTTGACAAATCAAATGACCTAAAAAGACAACAATCTGACAGTATTCGAGTTATTTTCCAATAAATTAATATTAAAATTAAAAACCTCTAAGCTCGTATATGTTTTTAAACTTAGTATTTTTTTTGGAAGTTTATTATTTTTGTTTGGAAATTAATTTATTATTTGAAAGTTCTGATTATTTTTCGTAGAATTGTAATTTGAATAAGCTGACTTTTGTTAGTTAAATTCGACATTTTTTTTTCGGTAAATAATTTTAACACAGCTTAGTTATATTACATTCAACCACAGATCGCCTGAAGTTAATTAGTTTTTCGGAAGCAATATATTTCCCATTTTTAGCAAATGTTTTAGGACTAACAATTTTATTTTATAATGAATATTAAATTATCAATTTTATTTTATTTTTTCATTCGGAATCACACACATTATATAATACAATACTTAGGACATATGAATTTATTTCATGCAAAATTAGGAGATTCAATTATTATAGTAGGTACTCGACATTATGACAGAATAGTCTTAGAAATAAAGGGTTCCGTTTTTACCCTTTGGGTACGGAACCCTAAAAACGTAGGTACGATACTATCTACCGAGTGCCCAATAGTTTCAGCAGTTAGAAGTTTTACACCAGCACCATATTAATTGCGTAACACACTTTCAATCACATTTTGAAGGATATTGCTAATCCATTACTTCATAAGTTCGAAAAATGTGTCTGTTCAACAACGTAAATAACGCAATGGATGTTGTTGAACTGTCAAAATGAAAGCCATTGCCACTGTTAGTATGTTACGCAATTACTACGCAGGAATGCAGAACGGACGTACTTAGTGGTCCATGATTTAAGGAGTTAGTGGCGGTTGGTCAAACGCGGACCTCTTTGCCTCTTTGCGGAGGTCATCGCGGATGTGGCGACGGTCGCCAGACCAATCAAGACCGCATTCTTGGAGGTGATCGATATAGACGATTCAGTTACCAAAGAGGACGTGGTGGCGGCCGTTGCCGCTGCGGGAGGCTGCAGCGCTAGCGCGGTGAATCAGGCCCGGTCGCCGCGGCATGGGCGCCATCCGCGTCGAGTGCCCAGTCGCCGCGGCGGCGGCCGCCCTTAAAGCGACCAAGGGACGGCTGCTCGTGGGCTTCAGCTCAGCTGTGGTCCGGCCGCTTGAGGACAAGCCTGCGCGGTGCTTCAAGTGCTTCGCGCCGGGCCACACCTGATCTACGTGTCCCTCCAAGTCCGACTGGGGAGAGTCTTGCTTCCAGTGCGGACAGGAGGGACACAGGAGTGCCACTTCCAGCGCCGCCACGCCACACTGCCCGCCGTTGGGCCGCTGGTGCAGGCCATGGCTGAGTGGTCGGTGGACGTAGCGGTGGTCGCCGAGCCCTACTCGATCCCCGGCAGTTGGCTGGGTGACGAGGACGGCTTGGTAGCACTAGCGGCGCGGTCCTCCACAGACTCCCCTCCCCTCTCGCTATTAGAGAGGGGACCGGGATACGTGGCCACCGCGTGGGGAGAGGTAGCCCTCATGGGCGTCTATTATTATTAGCTTTTCTCGCCTGAAACACAGGACTACCTAGGTCAGGCACGTAAGTCTTAGGAATATAATTTTGTACTAATTTTCATGCCTTATAATTTTGAATAAATATATTATTATTATTATTATATTATTTCTCCCCAAACCACCCTCTCCAGGACTTCGAGAACTATCTCGGAGTCCTGGCCGCCGTGGTCGGCAGGGCGGCGCCGCGTCAGGTCTCTGTATTGGGAGACCCGAATGCCAAGTCGGTGGCCTGGGGCAACCCGGCCACCGACCCTCGCGGGCGGGCAGTGAAGATGTGGGCAGCCTACTCTGGGCTCTCCCTCCTCAACAGAGGAAACGTCCAGACATGCGTTCGGCGGCAGGGTGGCTCGATAGTGGACGTCACTTTTGCCACCTCTGCGTTGTCCGCTCGCGTGCTGAACTGGCGGGTGGATCTGGTGGAGACCATGTCGGACCACCGCTACGTGCGGTTCGACATCTCCACCGGTAGCCCCGGAGAGACGCGGCCCCTCTCGGGGCGGGCGGTCAGCGTTCCCACGGTGGGCTCTCACCGCCTCGACAGGGAGGCGGCGTTTATCCAGGACTGGCTTTCGCCGCCTTCCGCTGGCCTGGACGTGGACACCGTGGCGGGACACCTGAGGGAGTCTCTGACCGAGGTGTGCAATTCTAGCATGCCTCGGCCCGGCCGACCGCTGCCCAATCGGGCGGTGTACTGGTGGTCGGTGGAGCTGGAGGGGCTTCGAGCGGCGTGCGTGGAGGCCAGGAGGGCCTACGCGCGGAGCCGGCGGCGACGTCGACGAGACCACGCCCACGAGGACCACCTCTATGAGGTGTACATAGAGGCAAAACTGGTCCTTGAGCGGGCCATCGCCGACGCCAGGGATTCGGAGAGCGCGGATACGCTGGAGGGTCTCGACAGCGATCCCTACGGGAGGCCATACAGGGCGGCGCGTAACAAGCTGCGCCCCTTTGGTCCCCCGGTGGCCGAGACCCTGGAGCCCTCATTCCTGGATGGGGTGGTTCAGTCCTTGTTCCCGTGCAGGGACAATTTCACACCCACCAGTGATGGACCCTCCGCTAAGGATGGCTCCGCCAGCTGAGGAGGAAGAGGAGGCCCCTCCGGTCACGGAGTCGGAACTCAGCGCGGCGATTGTGCAATTGGCAATTGCCGCCACTCAAATGGAGGAGCGGTTTCGGGACCTCTTTAGAGCATGTCTTGCGTCTGGGAGGTTCCCGAAACCGTGGAAGGAGGGGCAGTTGTGCCTCCTTCGCAAGGAGGGCCGCCCTGCAGACTCGCCCTCGGCATTGGGTCGGTATGCCGAGGGCGAGTCTGCAGGGCGGCCCTGCTCGATGAGGTGGTTGTGTTCGAAAATGTTCGAGGGGATAATCGCTGCTCGCCTAAAGGGCCACCTGCGGAACGTGGGGCCGGACTTGTCGGACGCTCAGTTCGGTTTTCGGGCTGAGCGTTCCACAGTGGACGTGCTGGCCCGTCTCAAGGGCCAGGTGAAGGAGGCGATGGAGGCGGGGGACGGATTGTTGGCGGTATCATTCGACATAGCCAATGCCTTCAACTCTGTTCCCCACAGCACCATCCTAGAGGCGCTCCGATTCCACGGGGTGCCTCAATACATGCGGCGTCTACTGGCCAGCTACCTGGAGGATCGGGCGATGGTCCTCGTGAACAGGGCGGGCCAAGTCCGGCGGTATGCACTCGATGCTGGCGTTCCACAGGGGTCAGTCGTAGGACCTCTCCTGTGGAACGTCGGCTACGACTGGCTCTTGCGGAGAAAACTCCTCCAAGGCACGAGTGTCGTCTGCTACGCGGATGACACTCTCCTCACCTCCCGGGGGGCCGAGTTTCAGGGAGGTGGCCAACTTGGCCTCGGTGGGCGGATCCTTGGTCGCAGGGAGGATCCGCCGCCTAGGATTGACGGTGGCGCTGCACAAGACCGAGGCCGTGTTCTTCCACGGGCCTCGGCAGCGCCAACCACCAGACGCCCACATCTTTGTGGAGGGCATCAGAATTGAGGTGAAGGCCCAGATGAAATATCTGGGCCTTGTTCTCGACAGCAGGTGGCGTTTCGGCCCGCATTTTAGCGGGCTATCGACGCGCCTGCTGAACACTGCGGGCGCCCTCTCGTGGCTGCTCCCCAACTTGGGGGGGGCCAGCGTGCGATGCCAGTAACTCTACGCCGGCATCTTGAGGAGTATGGCCCTTTACGGGGCCCCTATTTGGGAGGACTCCCTCCGCAGGAGGGAGAACGCCGCCGCATTGCGGGCCCCGCAACGGGCCATAGCTCACCGGGTGACGAGGGCCTACCGCACGGTCGGCTTCTCAGCGGCATGTGCTCTGGCGGCGTCTTCGGCCGACGAACCCTCGACACGATTAGGCGCGGGAGGAAGACCCTCTCGCGGCGCCGCTCCGAAGGCGGAGGAGGGGTCGAAGAAGACGTCAGTATGACAGTCATCTCCTACTCCTCCCAGGTGGAAGACAGCAGGCGACGGGTGCGGGGGCACCCTCGCCTGTATTGCACAGGCTTCCACCAGTGCCGGACGGGAATGGCCAGGTGTTCCCGGTCATTCCAGTAGCCCCCCAGCCGGGAGGATATGCGGGGCCCGCCAGATAGGCGGGCATGCGCCGGGGGGGTTGAGGACGCAAAGGCTGAGCCGGATTCCCATGACCCCCCATCAAGGCGATGAGGGAACACCGCTGAGTTTTAGTGGGTATACTGCCACTCTGGCAGGGAGTCCCACATACTCCGTCTCGTCCCCCGACGAGCGGAGATGCGTAATGTCATTTCTCAAAAAAAAAGGGTGTACCTACCTGCAAACCATCCTCAGATTCATGCATTGTGACAGCGGGACCGCACTCTTTATCTCAAGGCAGGGTAGTTGCGCATTGTGGCACAGTGTTGGATTTTTGGGAGTACCCGCCAACCTAAATAATTTATACTTAATACTAATGTAATTTAGAGACAAATACGTCAGGTGAATTGTAAGTCCGAGTATAGAAGGACAATTATTAATTAGTTTTTTACTTTAGGTATGTTTTTTGTTCTTAAGTAAGTGAAATGTAAATTTCTTTATGAGAAATAAATGTCTTTAACCAGAGATTCAGACTGTCGTATATAGCTGTTGGTGTGACTACGAGTCGGCAAGGGTTCCTCCTTCCTATATATTTTATCTATCGTCACACTATCGGATTTAGATGAAAAGGAATTGAAAAAGCTTAAAATTAGGTCGTCCCTGTTAAATAGAGCGTGCAAAATAAAACAGCCACATAATACAAAAGTTATTAAGTGGATGCAGCGCTGACAGCAACTCATTGTCTTTTCTACCCCTTGACCCACTTGCTACAAGACACGAGTCGTGATATTTCGCTGTCATTCGAACAAAGGGTGTTAAGATACGTGCTGTTAGTGTGTGCTACCCACGTGCACTAGAATATTATTACTAGGTACCTACCTAGGCTACAATGTCATACCTAGGTATAGTCCGGCCGACCGTCGAGAGAATGCGTTCCTGATACCTGTCGTCAGGACCGCGACAATAATTCTTTTAGCTTATAAAGATCAAATTCGCTTAACAGAAGGCCAATTCTCATAATTTAAAATGTTCAAAATCTAGTTGCAGTCTGATCACGGCGACAAACAAAATAATGTCAAAAACACTAATTACGAGAATGGATTCTGTTGACCATTCGTCACATTACTCTCTCTCCCTCTCTGCTCGGCGTAGAAAGGAACGACTCATGCTCAACTTGACAGATCCTGTCAAAATCATAAAAAATAGAAGTGTCAAAGTCTTAAAAATATTGCAAATTTATTTGCGATTATTTATTGTATAAAAATTGATGTGATTAGTTGTTTACAATGACAACAACTGAAAGTGCTCGTCCCCGGGACTGCCTGTCCTGCAGAATCGTAGGGGCTGTCGGCATGATCGGCATTGGAGGTTATCTCGCGAACATGGCCTGCAAAAATAAAAGTTTACCTTCAAAATATGGACTGTCTATACTATCCTTTGGTAATTATCACTTCCTTATTTTGTATTTTTTATTCTTTATCTTAACCGTTACCAATTTCTTACCCCTGCATAAAAATAACAGTTTCTTCCCTAATTTTTCAGTGTCTGACAAAGAATAACAAAGTTTTTTTAAGTCGTGTATGCAATAGGAACGTAGCAATAGTTGCATAATAAAAATTTAATAAATCTCTGGCATATCCCTGGTATATTTTCCAATCAATTTCCTAGTTCTCTTCCTTTGATGTAGGGATTAGCGTTGTTGCTTATATGTAAATCTAAAATAAAATTATAATACCGGCATCATTTTATATTAGCTTCTCTCATTATTTAGTTTTAGTCTCTTATTATGCATAATAAAAGAGACTGTCTTACTACATCACTACAATACTGCATATCTTTCCAATATTAAAACTTTGAGGCTGTGGGAGACAAAACATATTACTTACTCATAAAACTTCACAATAAAATACATAGGCATCCCAATTCAGATAAAATTAAGATGAAGCTTCCTATTAGTAATTGTTTATATAATGTACTTACCAATTCTATATTTAAAATCTCTCTCTTCCAGGTTTCATCTGCTTGGGAGTAGCGAGGTACAGACAAACATTCCCTTTCAATAAAAATGAAGAATTCAAGTCAAGAATGTGAATAGTTGTTATTGTCCAAAAGTATGTAAAATTGTGAATTATTTAGGCCCACTTGTAACACAAATCTCTAAATACATATGTATGCCACTAAACATATTTAAAAAAAAACAGAGAGCAGATCTGGCTCAGTGGCGACGGCTGCCACTTAGGGGTTGTAGGCCACAGGTTCAAACCCAGACAGGCTTTACTTTACATAAGTAAGTTATTTCATCACCACTGCCCTCAAAACAGTGAAGGATAACATTGTGAGGAAACAGGCATGTCCAGAACCAAAAATTCGGGGAGTTGTGACATCTACCAACCCGCAATGAGCCTTTGTGGTGGATTAGAGCCCACTCCCTCACCGAGAAGAGGCCTGTGTCCCAGCAGTGGGATCATTGTAGGCTGATTATGCTATATTTAAAATTTGCTCTATTTCTGTTAATCATCTGAAGATGACAAAGTCCGAATGATGATTGAATATGCTTAGTGCTAAATGTCTTTAGTGATTTGTGGAGCAAGTGTGCCTTAGTTAGTAAGTTGTAAAAATGTTGTGTAAAAATGGTAGTTCTAAGTTATGTAGAAAAATTATGTATGGGCGAATAAACCATTGTCAAAAATAAAACATTAATTTAATTTCAAGTTATCATTAAGCGTTTATTGCATATTACTAAGGCAATTTAATAATAAAAAAAGTCTCGTTTTTAGTAATCTTTTTCTCGTCATTGAAAACAACGCCATCTGTGTATTGACTGTAGTATTGTCTTATCTAACTCTTTAGTAATCTAGTCTTAGAAATTGAGCACAGGTGGCGCTGAGTGGAAAATTGGTGAATTTGTAGTAGATACGTTTTTATGGTAGGATTAAATTCGGCATATATACCCTATAGTTTGCTGTGAACAAATAGCCCAAACTTTATTTATTAATGGTTGCAAAATAACAGAATGATTTTGTTGCGAATAAAATATCCATCCGCTATAAAATCGCGATACTTACACATAATTATTATGCGGTGTGTAATAATAATGCGGTGTGTAATAGTAATGTAAATCTATGCCGGAAGAATAGGGTAGGTTGGTATGTACCTACTCGCGAAACTATAAGATCACCGCTTTTATTAAATTACCAAAATAATGTTACCCTATACTACCTACTACTTACTTATTCATATTCCCACTATATGGATGAGACGTGGTGTCACACTTACACCTACTTACCTACCTAATTATTTGTACCGCCTAAAGAAAAGGGTAGTATTGGATTGTCAACTCTCGGCTTCGCGCAGCCGAGCGTTCATACTTAGATACCTACATGTTTAATTACATTTCTATGCGAGCGTCAATCCTTTCTAAAGCCTCCTCTACACGCCGACAGATGCATCAGCAGATGGCCATCTGCGAATGCCTCCGCCGACGTGTAGACGGGGTAATTTGCTAGTCTGTGGTAGGTATTTGACGTCGGCAGAGGCATCTGCCAACAATCCGTTTTGCCTCCTCTACACGTCGGCAGACGCGTGCGCAGCCGTCGACAGATGCATCAGCAGATGGATCATCACGAGCCGACCACACGTCTGTTGGTCGTTCAGTCTGTGTTAATTCTCGACAGACCCAAATGGATGTTGAGACTGTAGCTGCGGCAGCTATTTATTAATTTAGTACTTTTAACTACTTTTGAGTGTGCATACTGCATAGTAGTATGTCATGTAGGTATTTAAGTTGTTTTAATTCCAACCGACATAAAAATTACCTACTTAGACTCTGTTAGATGTCCAATTTGCAATTACAGTATCCAATTTACAGTAGCCTTAACATAATCAATTAATAATTAAATTATTTTAATTAATTGTAGGTATAGGTCTAAACTTACAACATTTTTATGCATCAGTATTATCGTCAATTATCGTAGTCGTGAATAAGAGTGGACGCGTGCTTCTTGCAGTTTTTTTCTCGTTTATCTAATAATCTCGTTCGCTGAAATGGCTAATATGAGCACAGACAAAACATTTCAATTCCTTGAGTTGTATCAAGGAGAAAACTGCCTGTGGAATCCGAAAAATTAGTACTACAAAAATAAATGTTGTAAGCTTAAACCTATACAATTCATTAAAATAAGTTAATTATTTCAATTAATTGATAATGTTGAGGCTACTGTAAATTTAATACAGTAATTGCAAATTGGACTGCTTACAGAGTCTAAGTAGCAAATTTTTATTTCGGTTGGAATTAAAACAACTTAAATACCTACATGACATGATGCACACTCAAAAATAGTTAAAAGTACTAAATAAATAAATAGCTGCGGCAGCTACGGTCTCTACATCTCCAAAGGCAAACCAACACCAAAGGCAAAGTCGAAAGTATGTGTGTATGCACACGTGACATACTTTCGACTTTGCCTTTGTCATTATCTCGGACAGAACAGAGAGCTTCTGCGCTTACACACACATTCACAGCTTGTTTTTACACTTGTTAACCACAAGTAAAGCGCGCATCGCTCGTGAGATAAAAATACTAGGTACTCTTGCTTTAGGTCCACTGGTTCGTAGAATTCTCCTATCACTCTGATTTAAGGGGATTACAGGACCTAAATGCAAGTTTTAGAAGCAATAAAAGTAAATGATCGACTAAAGTAAACAAAATCAGAAAAATATATGATAGGTAGGTATTCTTCAGGATATATGCTAGGTAGATAGTGTGTTGAAAACATAATATACCTACCTAATTTGATACGATAGAAAAAAGTCATGAAGATACCTCTAAAAACTTTCTTTTTACAATAAAAACCATGCTAATATAGGGTGGTTGCGCCGGTTGGCGACCACTTAGTTGAGTTGCTAACTTTAGACGTGTCAAAGTATATGCCACTTACGCGCAAAATAGTTGGAGACCATGTAAATTGGTCCTAAATATAGTCAAATTCTGAAATAAATTTTATAAAATATCACACTTCTTTTCATGAATTATGAAAAATAATGGGAAAAGTGCAAAAATAGCCTATTTATTAGATAACGACTACTTTTTCCAGTTGATGACCACTAGTGTGCTAGATTACGACCACTAAATAAAATAATAAAAATAAGGTAATGAAACAACTTTTATTGATAGCAAAATGTTTTTTATTTTTCACTTTAAATTAAACAAAATTAAATATCAAATAATCATCAGTACAAATAGTATTTAACGATATGTTTTAACGTTTTTTTTTATTAAACGATTAAAACTATTTAGTACGATTCTAGTTCTGTCTCCTTTTTCTTTAATTAAATGATAAATAATCATCAACACATTAGTGTTGATGATTATTTATCATACTTTATCAACTTGGAATATCATAGATTCTATTAAGAATCTATGATATTCCAAGTTTAACATATTCTATAAAACATACAACGAATCATATTCTGTTAGCCCACGTAGGCACGGACGTAAAAATATCGCGGCGGGATTTTTTCGCGCACTGGATTTTCGACTCTCAATGTTAAGCCGAGCAATGAGAACCCAGCGCGTCGAAAGTATAATGTTGGTTTTTCAACCTTCGGTGCCTAAGCAGAGCGTTGAAAATCCAATGTGCGAAAAAAAATCGCCGCGGGAGAAAATCGCTCGTGCTACCTGGGCTAATTCTTATAAAAAATATAGCTATTAATCACTGAAACAATCATCAAAACAACATCAATCATTAAAATAAGTATTTTAAGTAATTATCTAGTATTTGGAAGGAATCACGTTAGTAATAAGTCTAATTATCTAGTATTTGGAGGGAATCTCGTTACTATCTAGTTCTTACAATTACTTATCAGTAAAATAAGCTTTTGAAATAATTATCTAGTAGTTAGAATTAAAACGGGGTGTAAGGGGGAGCGCACAACAACCAGAGTCCCCAAACGTCAACCTCACCTGCACGCGGTGCACCCTGCTGCTTACCAACGAGGCTCTGACGACCGACAAATGGCGGGATTTCCATTTAATCCCGCGCGGTGGCGGGTTAACCACCAACAAAAGCATTCCCAAGGAGGGTTGGTGTCAGGCTGGCGGCCGGCTGTAAAATTTTTAGGCCGCGATAGGGCTAGGGCGTACCCCACAGGCGACGCGCAGGGGCAGCACCCGGCTTCTGTGGGAAATGGACAAGGGTTGTCGCACCAGAACGGGTGGGTGCGACGTAAGACGCAAGCTCGGAGTGTGAGGGAAGTTAGATTGAGGTGTGCGAGCTGGAATGTAGGTACGATGACTGGAAGAGGAAGAGAACTAGCAGATGTTTTAAAAAGGCGACGACTGAACATTGCGTGTTTGCAAGAGACGAAGTGGAAGGGTGCAAAGGCTAGAGAGATAGGAGAAGGATATAAGTTTTATTACTGTGGAAGCGATGGCAAGCGAAATGGTGTGGGTATAGTTCTGGATAGTCAGTTGAAAGAATGTGTTGTGGATGTTAAAAGAGTGAGTGATAGAGTGATAGCTGTTAAAGTGATTGTGGAGAGTTTGGTGGTTAATATAGTTAGTGTGTACGCACCCCAGTCAGGGTGTGAGGATAGTGTAAAAGAGAAGTTCTGGAAGGACTTCGATTGTTTGATGATGGATGTTCAAGATAGTGAAGAAGTGTATGTGGGGGGTGATTTTAATGGGCATGTAGGAAGACAGAAGGATGGGTATGAAAGAGTGCATGGCGGTTGGGGATACGGAGACCGTAACACTGATGGCGAGGCACTGCTGCAAGCTGCCACGGCCTTCGACCTGGCAATAACAAACACGTGGTTCCAAAAACGAAACGAGCATCTAATAAGTTATAAAAGTGGCCGCCACACGACACAAATCGACTACTTCCTAGTAAGACGAACCAGCCTTAAAAGTGTCAAAAATTGTAAAGTGCTTCCAGGTGAAGACCTAGTCTCACAACATAGACTAATGATAATGGAGGTAAAAGTCAGTGTCTCGTCCAGTAGGAACAAGGAACGGCCCCCGCCCAAAACTAGATGGCGTATGATAGAAAAAGAGGAATGTGCCAGTATGTTTAAGAGTCAAGTGGTAGATAAAATGATTGAGATGACGGATATGGAAGGAAAATCTGTGAATGAATGTTGGAAAGAGATGGCAGATTGTATAAGGAGAGTAGCAAAAGATGTGTTTGGAGAATCGAAAGGGAAAGGTATGATAGAAAAGGATACATGGTGGTGGAATGAAGACGTGCAAAAGATGCTTAAAGAATGAAAAGAAAATTGCGTTTCAAGAATGGCAGGGTGTAGAAAACGGGAATGATAGTTTGAAAGAAGATAAGAAGATGATTTATAAAGAATGGAATAGAAAGGCAAAAAAGGCGGTAGCAGTTTCGAGAGCTAAGGCGCAGGAGAAGTTGTATGACTCACTGGACAGCCCTAGAGGCCAGAAGGAGCTCTATCGGATTACAAAAGCAAGAGAAAGGAGAACGAGAGATATAATTCACATTAAATGTATGAAAGATGACGCTGGTAAGGTTCTGTCCAAAGATGACGAAATAAAAGTACGATGGAAGGTTTATTTTGAAAAACTGATGAGCGAAGAGAATAAATGGAATGGTGTGCTCAAAGAGGTACAAGTAAATATGGGTTTGGTGGGAGAAATTAGTATGGATGAAGTAAGAAAGGCAGTCCAAGGTATGAAAAATGGAAAGGCTATGGGCCCAGATGATATACCAGTAGAAGTATGGAAGTGTTTAAAAGAAGATGGATGTATGTGGCTGACTTTATTCTTCAATAAGTTGTTGCATGAAGGAGGGATCCCACAAGAATGGTGCAATAGTTCGCTAGTGCCCATCTTCAAGAATAAAGGTGATGTACAGGACTGCAACAACTATCGAGGGATAAAGCTCATGTCACATAGTATGAAGGTATGGGAGAAAGTAATAGAGAAAAGATTGCGAGAGGAGAGTGAGATTACCCCAAACCAGTTTGGGTTTATGCCAGGTCGAGGAACAATGGACGCCACTTTTGCACTCCGCCAATTGTGCGAGAAATACAGGCGTGCACACAAGAACTTGCACATGGTGTTCATTGATCTGGAGAAAGCGTATGACAAGGTACCTCGGGATGTGTTGTGGTGGGCCTTGAAAGAGAAAGGTTTGCCCGGGAAGTATGTAGAGTTAATTCGTGCTATGTACAGTCAATCTCGTACCTACGTGCGGTCGGCTGCCGGCATTACCGACGAGTTCAGTGTGGCTGTAGGCTTGCACCAGGGATCGGCTTTAAGTCCTTACCTCTTCCTGTTGATTATGGACGCTCTTACGTTGGAAATCCAGGAGGAGGCACCCTGGTGCATGTTGTTTGCCGATGACATTGTCTTTGTCTGTGAAGATGGACCTGAGATCCAGAGCAGATTGGAGAAATGGCAACAGAAGCTGGAGAATGTTGGCTTGAAAATCAGCAGAACCAAAACCGAATATATGTTCTGCGATTTCGGCGGTCTCTCCAGTTCTGGAGCTATAGCACTTGTTGGTGCACTTCTCCCAGTCTGTTCCGACTTTCGGTATCTCGGTTCACTCGTGCAAAGCGATGGCGAAGTAGATCGGACGGTTAAGCACAGAATTAACACTGGATGGAAGAAATGGCGGCAGGTCACGGGAACAATCTGCGACCCCCGCATTCCCCTTAAACTTAAGGGGAAGATATATAAAAACATGATTAGACCTGCTGTCTTGTATGGATCAGAATGTTGGGCCACAAAAGGGATGAATGAAAGGCAATTGCATGCAGCAGAGATGAGAATGCTAAGAGGGATGTGTGGTGTTACAATAATGGATAGAATAAGAAATGAGTACATAAGAGGAAGTTTGAAAGTGGCACCGGTAACTGAAAAGTTGCGTGGGAATCGTTTGTCATGGTATGGGCATGTGTTACGTAGAAATGAGGAAAATGTCGTTAGGAGAGTTTTGAGTATGGATGTCGATGGCTATAAGAGTAGGGGAAGACCAAAGAAACGATGGATGGAATGTGTGAATGATGATATGGTTAGAAAGGGGGTGACTACCGAGATGACGACTAATAGAGAAGAATGGAAGAAAAAGACATGTTGCGCCGACCCCAAATAAATTGGGATAAGGGCAGGAGAATGATGATAGTTAGAACGAATGTCTTGGTCATTTGGTTTCTTAAAAATCTTTGGTAAATATTACTCTTAGTCAGCTATGCATGCATTACATTTAAATGATTTATCTATCACATAAATGTAAGGTAATCCAACGAAAATTGTACACTTTAGATGGTACCATCTTTGACAAAAATCACACCCTAAATTCTTATCTTCATCATCTTCACTAACCAGAATGTCTAATTCGGTACACATTTCTTTTAGAATTTCGTTATCATTTATGCCTCTTCGCGTCTTACCTTTCAGATTCAGGTCTTTCTTACTTTTTTTTTTGCTTTGTTCTTTGTGATCTTTCTAGTTTTCTCTTTAGAATAGCTGCTCGTTTTTCAGCTTTTAAATTTTCTTTGTCTTCATAAAATTTTCGCCATGCACCTGATGATATAGCAGCAGTCGGTTTTATTTGCTTTGGTTTTGCTCGTTGTGGAGGTTCAGGTATAAATAAGTGTTTGCTGAACGCATCAGTTTCCGAAACTTCCAATCTTTGTAGGTAGGACGACCACATCATCAAGAGACACCAACGAGCCAAGTTCTAAATAACTGTCCACACCAGTACCATGTACCTTGTACCTTGTCCGTGTGGTGTCGGACTTAAAGAATTGCACCACCCCATACTTCCCGTGGGTGTCGTAAAAGGCGACTAAGGGTCGTACCGGAGAATGGGCAGCAGCGTTCTCTATGCATTCCACCACCATACTATACTGCGATCGCCAACCCGCCTGCCAAGCGTGGCGATTATGGCAAAACCCCCCCAAGAATGACAAGCACAGAAATGACTAGGCCCCTAGTACCCGGCGGCCCGCCTACCCTTGGTTACGGTAGCGGCCAAGGCCACGGTGAGGCAAGGGGTGCTAAGAATCCCCGGAAGAGATCCGGCTACCACAATCACCGAAAACTGGACCTGGCAACATACAACACGCGTACACTCCGGACCGACGAGAAGATCACCGAACTCGAGGAAGAATTGAGCAAGTTACGATGGAGTATAGTGGGGTTATCTGAAGTCCGAAGAGAGGGGGAGGACTCGATAATCCTTAAATCCGGAAACTTGCTCTATTTCCGGGAGGGCAACCAGCAGTCCCAAGGTGGTGTCGGGTTTATCGTCCATAAGTCCCTTGTGAGCAACGTGGTGAAGATCGAGAGTGTGTCGACCAGGGTGGCGTACCTTATACTCAGAATATCCGAAAGGTATTCGCTGAAGGTCGTACAGGTTTACGCCCCGACCTCGTCACACCCCGACGATGAGGTGGAGACCATGTATGAGGATATTTCTAGAGCCATGCATGGCTCTAAAACTCACTTTACCGTTGTCATGGGGGACTTCAACGCGAAACTGGGTAAACGCAACGATGATGAGCTGCGAGTGGGGCAATTTGGAGTTGGATGCCGGAACCACCGGGGCCACCTACTGGCCAGTTTTATGGAGAAGGAAGGCCTCTTTATGATGAATTCCTTCTTCAGAAAACGTGAGCATAGAAAGTGGACCTGGCAGAGCCCGGATGGTGCAACTAAAAATGAGATTGACTTCATTATGTCGACGAAGAAGCAAGTATTCAATGATGTCTCTGTGATCAACGCGGTGAAAACCGGAAGTGATCACCGTATGGTAAGAGGCACATTGAACTTAAATATCAAGCTGGAAAGATCTCGACTGATGAAGTCTACGCTCCGCCCAGCACCGATCCAGATCCAAAACCCCGAGAGCTTTCAGCTCGAACTCCAGAATCGTTTCGAATGCCTAGGGAGCTCCGTGGACGATTATAACGATGGGTTCGTGGAAACTGTCCATACGGTCGGGTCTAAGATCTTCAAGACCCGCCGCACGAATTCAAAAAAGAAGCTCTCTGATCCTACTTTGCGGCTCATGAAGGAGAGGCGCGATATGATCCTGCAGTCCACGGATGATGCGCTAAATTACCGGCAACTCAATAGACGGATCTCTAAGGCCTTGAAAAGCGATCTTCGCCGTTTTAATACAGATCGTATTAAGGACGCGATAGATCGAAATAAAGGCTCCAAGGTCTTTGCTAGAGATCTGTCTATTGGGCAGAGCCAGCTTACGAGACTGAAGACCGATGATGGCAGGATTGTATCCGACAAACCTGAGCTGTTGAGAGAGATCGAGAGGTTCTATGGACAGTTATACACGTCAACAAATAACCCCGCTATGAATCTGGCAAACGACCCAAGAGCTAGATTGACCCGGCACTATACCGAAGACATCCCGGACGTCAGCCTGTACGAGATTAGGATGGCTCTGAAGCAGCTCAAAAACAACAAGGCACCGGGTGATGACGGAATTACGGCCGAGTTGCTGAAGGCTGGCGGAAAACCCGTCCTGAAGGCCCTTCAGAAGCTGTTTGGTTCCGTCATACTCGAGGGCAAAACACCACAGGCATGGAACAGGGGTGTGGTGATACTTTTCTTTAAGAAGGGCGATAATGCCCTCCTTAAGAATTATAGGCCCATCTCACTCCTGAGCCATGTCTACAAGCTGTTTTCGAGAGTCATCACGAACCGTCTCGCGCGCAGGTTTAACGACTTCCAGCCTCCCGAACAAGCCGGATTCCGTAAAGGCTTTAGCACCGTAGACCACATACATACGCTGCGACAGGTTATACAGAAGACCGAAGAGTATAACCTGCCTCTCTGCTTAGCGTTTGTGGACTACGAGAAAGCCTTTGATTCGATCGAGACATGGGCTGTGCTGCAGTCTCTTCAACGGTGCCAGATCGACTATCGGTACATCGAAGTGCTGAAGTGTCTGTACGAAAACGCCACTATGTCAGTCAGACTCCAGGATCAGGCCTCGAAACCTATCCTTCTGCAGCGAGGTGTGAGACAGGGAGACGTTATCTCTCCGAAACTGTTCACCGCTGCACTGGAGGATGTCTTCAAGGTTCTGGACTGGAAAGGGGCTGGCATCAACATCAATGGCGAGTACATAACTCACCTTCGGTTTGCCGACGATATCGTAGTCATGGCTGAGACTATGGAGGACCTCAGTACAATGCTCGATGACCTCAGTAGAGCCTCCGAAAGAGTGGGTCTTAAAATGAACATGGACAAAACGAAGGTCATGTCAAATGCCCATGTAACACCCACTCTCATAAAAATCGGAGACGCTACACTCGAAGTCGTGGACGAGTACGTTTACCTAGGACAAACCGTCCAGTTAGGTAAGTCTAACTTCGAGAAAGAGGTAAATCGACGAATCCGACTCGGCTGGGCAGCGTTCGGGAAGCTACGCAATATCTTCTCGTCCCACATACCGCAGTGTCTCAAGACGAAAGTCTTTGACCAGTGTGTGTTGCCAGTGATGACTTATGGAACGGAAACGTGGTCGCTCACAATGGGCCTTATAAGAAGGCTAAAAGTCACCCAAAGGGCAATGGAGAGGGCTATGCTTGGAGTTTCCCTGCGTGATCGAATCAGGAATGAGGAGATCCGCAGGAGAACCAAGGTAACCGACATAGCCCGAAGAATTGCCAAACTTAAGTGGCAGTGGGCAGGGCACATTGCTCGCAGAACAGATGGCCGATGGGGCCGAAAGGTTCTGGAGTGGCGACCGCGTACCGGAAGACGTAGCGTTGGAAGGCCTCCCACACGGTGGACCGATGACCTTGTGAAGGCCGCAGGAACCCGTTGGATGCGGGAAGCACAGGACCGGTCGAAGTGGAGGTGCTTGGGGGAGGCCTATGTCCAGCAGTGGACGTCTTTCGGCTGAAATGATGATGACCAGTACCAGTTAATTGAAGAGTCGATAAAGCTGAATTTGCTATCGAGTTTTGGCTGGTATCCATTGGTATATCTTTAATAGGAGACAGTGAAATTTCGTCAAATATGTCTTGTAGGATAACAGATTGTGAGATTGGCTTGATTAAATCATTTGCCTTTTCATCGGTGACTACAGCTACTCCAGTTAAATTGAGGGTCGATAAAGACTTATCAGTTGTCGCATTTTGGCTGGCATCTAATGTTTCTTTGATAATAATAAAAATAATAATTTTGTTAATTTGGTAATATTTCGTCAAATGAAAAGTGGGCTATTACAGGTTGCGGATTCAATTCTATTGCCTGTTCATGGGTGACAACTGTCGCTTCTGGATGAGTTATCTCGAGATTAATGGGTTCAGAAGAGACTGAATGAATATCTGCTGTGACACTAATTGTGTTAGCTGTTTCAGTGCTTGATTCAGCTACACAAAGTTCTATACCAGATGTTACCTCTTCAGCCCTGTTTTTGTTAATTGTGCTTGACAAAACGTCACTGCTGTTATTCAAAATTGACAATGATGGGTCAGTTACTGATAAACCATGTGTTGAATATTCCATTTGGAAGGACGTTGAATAATTAGCTGAACTATCTGTTATGTCTTCAGAATCCGTTTGGTAAGTACCCGCTTGTGTTTTTAATTTACGCAGTTCTTTGAAAATAACGCCAACATTTACCTTTTTTTGCTTCAATATTGGTCTCAGATGTTTAATTAAGTACCTTTCTCGTACAAGCAAGATCCTCGTTGTTTATGTCTTGGGACTTCGATGTGGGCCCTTTATGCAGATTTTCCAGGTTGTTTTGTACACATTTGGTGTAATCAACTGCATCCGGATTGAACGGGTATAGCCCGCATTTCCTAAATCCATTCTTAATATTAGCGTCCATATTTGTATCCTCTAGTGTGTCACGGAACAGTCGACAAAAGTTGGTTTTGTTGACGCATGAGTTTACATTCTGAGGTTTTGACAAAAACTTTCTTACAACCGCCTTCCATGACGATTTCAATGGTCCAAAAACACTTACGTCTGCTGGTTGGAGCATGTGGGTGGTGTTTGGGGGAAGAGCATATAAAATAATGCCAAGGTTTTCGCACGTGGCACTCAAGACTAGTGACATGTGCGATCTTTTACCATCTACCAGGAGCAATATTGGTTTTTTTTATAGAGTTACGGTCCACCCAATCATTAAAATCGATGGTGATGTAATCGAAAAATACATCTGACTTCATCCACCCACTTTCAGATTTCCCAAGACACCATTCTTCAGGCATGCTCTCCACAACGGCTCTTGGTGGGCGTACGTAGGGAAAAACCAGCGGTGGACTTATCTGGGCACTGGCGTTGAAAGCGATAAAGACTGTTAAGTTATCTTTTTCATTGCCCGATTTAACCTGGTACAAATTTCGATATCCCTTTGGTGCTAAAACTTTTCCAGTTTTAGGGCACATAGAGAAGCCACTTTCGTCCCCGTTAAAAATGCGTTCTGGGCAATCTAATATATCCTCACTATTACTCTCTCTCAAGAAGGTTTTCAATTCATTAAACCAAATTTTTATAGATTCTTCGGTTACTCGCGCTCTGGCCTTATTAATTCCTTCAGCTGTTCGACAAGATATGTCAGGATGGCGCTTTAAAAAGTTCGAGTACCAAGTTTGTCCTGGACGATCGTCTTTGAAGGGATTCTTTGACCCATGGTCTTTGACAATTTTTTGTACAGTATCCAGAAGCTCCTGCTTCTTAATTGGGAATCCGCACTTGGCAACACTTAAAAGCCATTCTTTAACCCGCTTTTCACCTTCCACTCCTAGTACAGGATCTGGTCCTCTAGTCTCGATAACGTCACGTCTCTTCCCACTTAATCGACCCTGTATCGTCGTTCGAGGAATCCCATAAGTACGGCAGGTCTCTCTTATTCCCTTTCCTTTCTCCCGAATGTCAAGAAGAGCTTTTTTTAGGTCTTCATCGGTGTATTGGACAGTATTTTTCTTCCTCTTAGTTATTTGCAAAACTTTTGAGGGCGTCATCTTGAAAAAAAATACAATCACTTAATTAATAATAGGATTATTTACCTTCATTTAAATTTATTTTACTTATCTATTATTATTTTACTAATCAAATAATAACATGTGGTCGAATACTGAACATAAACTTACGCAACTTAGTTTAGTTTGCAACAATCGTTTTATTCGTACTAAATCTTGGTGGTCGCAAACTACCATCGTAATTTTCAAACTGTATCAGTTAGCGACCACCTATTTACGACCAATGATTGTGAGTGAATTAAACAAGTTTTTAATAAGAAAACATGTGGTCGTTTACTGAAGAATTGCATCTTTAGACTTTTACAACACCAAACCCTAAATTGTGTAACCATAAATAAAACATTGAGAACATAATAAGCAAAACAAAATAAAACTGTGCGAGTCAGAATACGACCACCTGGTCGCTTTCTAACGTATTAATAAAATATGCGTTTCAGTAACCGACCACTGGGTTTTAGTTTAATATAAGGTAAAATTTGACTTAAATGCAATTAAACAATTGAAATCACTACACAATTGAGGTATCCACGCTTCTAATTTGAGTAAACAATTTATACTAAGTAACAAAACTTACCTTTGAACGCCGCGCACCTTGCTAAGTTTTTGCTCTTGCGCAGCTCGTCCACACACCACTGAATAAACACGTTAACTGAGTGTCCTTTTTCTTTGTTTGGATCAAGCGGTTGGTGTCAAATTTACTAAATTCTTATTATGTACCTAACTATTCAAATAAAGAATAGCACCACCCCATACTTCCCGTGGGTGTCGTAAAAGGCGACCAAGGGGCGTACCGGAGAATGGGCAGCAGCGTTCTCTATGCATTCCACCACCATACCATACTGCGATCGCCAACCCGCCTGCCAAGCGTGGTGATTATGGCAAACCCCCCTCCCTCCTTTTGGGGGAGGCCTATGTCCAGCAGTGGACGTCTTTCAGCTGAAATGATGATGATGATGAACTATTCAAATAATATTTAAGGCATACTCTTTATCTTTATTTCTTAAAGAAAGGTTATTTATCTTTAATTAAAGAAACCTAGTCAGACAAGTGGTCGCTTACCGGAAGTGGTCGGAAAACCGGCACAATGACCCTACATACAATAATTCTGCTTTTTTGTCAGATTATTCTACTAGCAACATACTAGTGTTTTAATTTTTTAGTCCAAACAATAGATTTTTTGTAAATAGATAATTGCTTCATATTTGGCAATAAATTACCAGCGTCCGACAGTGACCGCGCTTTAGGCACAGAACATAATACTCCGAGAGAAGAACGACAACTTCATACAAATAAAAAGCTTACACGAGAGTATACTAGCGCTCCAGTTTATGCCATAAGAAACTCGTGAGGCGCGGGAATTATGAACACAGGGACATATCTACTAAGTACTCGTATTTATTTTTAGTCTAATAGGTTTAACCACAGAAATATTAAAAAGAGAGAAGTGGCAAGGGGGCGTGTCGGTGACCACCTGGTGCTGAGCGTTCCGATCAGCTATTGAAAAAAATGGCCGTCACCGCGAGGTAGTGCGATTTCGACCGTGATCGTGATAAAATATAAAAATGCCGAGTTGTTCAGTGGCTTCCTGTAAAAAGCGAAGTCAAAATAAATACTTCATATCTAATGGAATCACTTACCATATTTAAGTAAAAGTATTTTACTGTATTTATCTTTAAAATCATGAAAAAACAAATCGTAAAATATTTCATGCTTTTACTACGTTATTTTTGTTTTCAAATATCCCAGCAGTTGTACTATTTTTGCAGCAAATACTGCATTGCTCCTTATCCACTACCTAAGTATGTCGCTAAGTGACTGGACAAGCAATGTAAAAATTACAAAACGATACTTTATTTTTGCGGAGCGTCGCGTGGTACAACCGCTGGGTCTTGCGGCGAGATAGTGATGAGGTTGTAAAGATCCACTAACGTAGTCTTTTTTTTTTTTTTTGCGGATGGGAGGGGAGCATCAAATGACTCCTCCCGCTCTGGGTGGAGCGGAAGGGAGTGTCAGACTCTTACTGACTAAAACCCACCCGTGTTCCTTCCTTAGCCCTTTATGTTCCGGGCCAGCGGTAACCCTTTCGGACAATCCCGCTGACCCAGCAGGCTTCGGCCCTAAGGGGCCCCTCCTCGATGCTGACATCTCTTTGAGGCGCGAAAACTTCATTACCATTACTTATTTACCTTAAACTATGGATAAATGTCTGTGTGGTGGCCGGACTTAAAGAATAGCACCACCCCATACTTCCCGTGGGTCTCGTAAAAGGCGACTAAGGGGCCTACCGGAGAATGGGCAGCAGCGTTCTCTATGCATTCCACCACCATATCATACTGCGATCGCCAACCCGCCTGCCAAGCGTGGCGATTATGGCAAACCCCCCCCTTTTGGGGGAGGCCTAGGTCCAGCAGTGGACGTCTTTCGGCTGAAATGATGATGATGATGGATAAATGCGTCAAATAATTAAATGATGCATTATTCACAGCCCCTGTGGTGAAGTTAGGGTGTTCGAAATCCCCAATTTTTATGTTTTTTAGCCTCAACCACTGTCATCATGGCGAGTATCGAATGTATTTACGAACTTGAATGTATTCAAGGTAAATTAATACTAAACTTGTGCGCTAAATATAAACGTATTATGAGGTTTTTATCCAACACTCCTAATTAAAGCACGTTCATAAGATTTGATGGGTAGCATAATAAATATTCACATAATCAATTAGGGGTATCGTATGTCGTCATTCTTGGGTACGATGGGACCCGCTACCGAGCCGGCGGAGGTTCGTGTGATCGGGGCGCTTCCGAACTCTATAAAACGTGATACAGCGCTATTCATTAAAACTTTAACAAAATACAAGTAAGTATTTCAATAAATCTTAATACCTATCAAGAACCATCACGAACGAAATGTGATGAATGTCATTCAAAACTTCGGTCAATGTGACGTAATCGTTCACGCGATCAAGCCCTCAAGTACAGCATATTGAGGAGCTGATCTTGGTAACTGGGATACTGTTTTCATGTGTTTATTAATTAGCAATGATCTTGAGATGCTGGTATCGCAATAATGACGTATCAAATGATATCGCACTTGAGTACGTCATTGAGGAACGTTTATTAATACGGGCCTTAGGCTTCAATAACGCACAAATAGTATACGTAAAACAAAATAATATAACACAAAAGCGTCAATTTTGGCACTGGAGTCTATCTCATAAATTTGTTGGTTTCACAACACAGAAAGCGTCAATTTCGCACTGTATAGTCTATTCTCGTAGTGATTAATCCAATAATTATTATTCACAAATAAAGTAGACGGGCAGAAAATACGATTTTGAAACAATCACAACAAAACAAGCAAGTTAGCAGTTAGCATAGACCACACAACAAATAAAACAAATCCGCCACGACAGAAATCAGTGTGGCCATTTCATAAATAAAATCCCTACATCATAATTATGTATGGTTTGTAAAGTTTTTTTTTTGTAGACAGCATTTTGAGACATCTGAAACACAAAATAACGGTTCTAAGACGACCCACTGACCGTTTTAACTAGTTTCAATCGTTGTTATAAAATATTTTAATGAACATTAAAATCATCGCAGCTACCGAAAAGATGGGTATCTATTTAATCGGGCATGTGACATCACTGATCTTGCTGTCACTTTCTTTTGAAGAGCGCTATCTCGTTTTTGCATAATTTGCCACTGTTGGCATTGGCAGCTATGAAAGCTAACTCCCCCTGGCTTTAGGTCATCCCCCCATAGGAGTCCCCTTAAATATGTATCTATTTAAATCACATAATTTGTGCTTTAACGTTGGTATTACGAAGATAATCAACAAGGCAGTGGGTGTACAATATAATTAGAAGTTAAAAGGTTGCGGCCAACAGTGAACTTTAGCTACGCAGGTAAATTTAAGTATCTACTTACCTGCGTAGTGTAAATTAAGTACCTACTAACTTAATGAAGTTTTAACTTTATATCAGCGAGATAGTCAACACCTACATAATTACACGTCTCTTGAATTAACCTACCTTAAAGTGCTCCTTTACCAAACTCAATTTAGGACCTCCGTAGAACGTTCTACAAATGTGAGCCCCGAGAGGGTCCCGTACAAAGTAGGTAAGTATATATGTAAATAGTTCTATGTTATCTATGTTATGGGTTTGGTTTCCGCACTTAGTCCTTCAGTGGACCATTGTGCGTGGGCCATGGCGGCCGTCGGTGGTTATTCCAACCAGCCCACCTCCCTCCAGAAGCTGATCAAGTCTCCTGGTCTGTTTAGAACATCTGTGTACGATCTGGGTGTCCCGAGGGTTTCTGATCTTATCTGGGTGACGCCTGTGCACTCAAAGAGCACATGCGCAATGGTTTCATCAGCCTCCATGCAAGCTCTGCACAGGGGACTGTCTGTTATGCCCAGTGTGTGAAAGTGTTTATTTAGCGAGCAGTGTCCCGTGATGGTCCCCGTCATCAGGCGCAGGCCTTTCCTGTCCAGTCGTAAGAGGCGCCTGGTTAGCCTGCCGTCCAGTGACGGCATGGCTTCTTTGGATATATATGTAAATAGTTTGCCACGGGATTTTTTTCCTAATGTAACTACAAGTTTGCGGCTTTCGGTTTTTTTTTTTCTTTACTTGTGCTACATGACATTGCTTCTTGCCAAATTTCATGATTCTAGGTCAATGGGAAGGTAGGTAGGTACCCTATAGGTTTTGATTCCGGAACATAAACGCCCGTATCTTTTGATTGCGTTGACTTAGAAGTTTGATTTTTTCACTGCTTCACGGGATTGCAGCTCTGAGTATTTATTTATCCATTTATTTCAGGCATCAAGGCCCATATAAACACATACAATACAATATTAATATAACTTTAAAATACTATAAATACATACAACATTATATTTACTTACACTAAAAACTAACAATTATAAACTAACGCACACGAAGTATCTGCGCTCTGTTTCGCTGACTATTTCTGTATTGGATATTCATTTCAACTCAATAACTCCACGCGTTCCTGAGAAAAAGGGTCTTAACGGACGGGCAGACAAACAGACGACGAAGTGATCTTATAAGGGTCCCGTTTTTCATTATGAGGTACGGAACCCTAAAAATAAGTTTTGTTAATTTCGTTTACTAAATTGTCGTTTTATTTAAATTTCAATTCCATGACCTTTTTAATTTGTATTTCGTTAATTTATTTTATTTGTATGCATTGAAATTTTATTCAGAGGCATTTTATTTACTTAGAGAAATTTTATTCTGTGGCAGTAGGCATTGTAATATTTTAATTTTATGTAAATATGGGTCTTGCCTGAGTTAAGTGATTTTTTTTTTATTGTAATATTATGCTTTTAACTCAATAGGTAATGTATGAGTCTCTAATGTATGAGTTGTATAGTTGGAAGAAACTAGTTTTAGTAAGGCTATCTAAAACTTATGGTAGGTACTATAGACACCTGCACTAGTTTAAACCACTAGCCTTTGCTAAAGTATCATCATTCTCATGTGCAATTTGAAAACGCTATTCCAAGAGACATGTCTAAATTGCTTTTTTTTTCATGATTTTGGAGAGGAAGGTTACCATAGATCGCAATGTTCATTTTACAACTTTGACCCACTTCCTCTAAAGTTACCTAACTCAATTAATGCATACCTGTCTTGGTTTGCTAAAGACTTCAGGCCACAGAACGTGGTGTTCCGTCGCTTCCGCGGACAAGTACCACAGAACTGCACAAGAGCTAGCTAGTGAAGTACTGTACCCATACATAAATACTATAACCTTAACATACATATTTTTATTATATAATAAAAATATGTATGTTAAGGTTATAGTATTTATGTATGGGCCTGCTTCGCCTGAAATAAATAAAGAAATAAAAAAACTGGCCAAGTGCGAGTCGGACTCGCACACGAAGGGTTCCGTACCACAAGGCAAAAACACCAAAAAAAAACATGTTTGTTGTATGGGAACCCCCTTAAATATTTATTTTAATTTTATTTTATTATTAAAGGTAAAATACAACTGAGTATTTTGTGAATATTTCAAGTGCCTACCTGTTGCCATTTTTGATATCGAGCAAAAAAGGGCAAAAAATCGCGTTTGTTGTATGGGAGCCCCCTTAAATATTTAATTTATTTTGTTTTTAGTATTTGTTGTTATAGCGGCAACAGAAATACATAATTTGTGAAAATGTCAACTGTCTAGCTATCGCGGTTCTTGAGATACAGCCTGGTGACAGACAGACGGACAGACGGACAGACGGCCAGACGGACAGACGGACAGACAGCGAAGTCTTAGTAATAGGGTTCCGTTTTTACCCTTTGGGTACGGAACCCTAAAAACAGTGGCACTCCGGGAGTGCCGACGGAAGTGAAAACAGAATACTTTGCCATCACTCATTATTATTACTGTTACAATTAAAAAGCCACTGTGTCTCGGGTGGATCCACGCGATACGAAGGGTTTTTTATCTTTGCCCCACACTAGGTATTTCTCTATTGGTATTGTGGGTGCGTTTACAAACATTTAAACTCACATTCACAAGACCCCGGAACAACTATACTTGTAATATTTGTTCCGTGCAAGAATTGAACTCGCGACACGCAGCACAGCAGTGAATCGCTTAACCTCTGCGCCAACCGTGCCGTCAAACATGACTGTGGGCTGCGGTTAAACTAAAAACAAGGAGAATAATATTATTATAGTCTTTGAGGTGGACCATTGCCTAAACCTTCGGGACATACAGGCGTGATGTTATGTTAGGAACCAAATAGTACACGTAATGATATTACATCACACCCGCATGCGGTTGCCCGCAAGGTAGCGGGAGAGGATTGCTTTGTTGTTTGACATGGAAAATTTACCGCAAATGATGCGATACCGCAGTCATAACGAACCGCAGATGATACGCTCTCAAATCGTATCGTGAAAACCAAAGATTGAATTGCATATATTTACAAATTTTACGAAGCTGCGACTGGGAACGGAAACACCGCGCCATGAGTTTGGTGCCTAATCAGAGTAAAAAACCGGCCAAGTGCGAGTCGGACTCGCACACAAAAGGTTCCGTACCACAAGGCATAAAACGCCGAAAAAAACGATTATTTTATACCGCATTAAATTTTAACTTTATTTTATTTTTATTCTTTGTTGTTGTAGCGGTAACTGAAATACGTAACCTGTGAAAATTTCAACTGTTTAGCTATTAGGGTTCATGAGTTACAGCCTGGTGACAGAAAGACAGACAGACGGACAGAGGAGTCTTATATATAGTAATAGGGTCCCGTTTTTACCCTTTGGGTACGGAACCCTAAAAAACCGAAACAAATTCTATGAATATTAACACCGTCAACGTCAATTTTCATAGATATGCTAATACTTTCACCAGTTACTCTCTGTTCATACCTACTATCCCTTCAAATGAAGCATGAGTTCCATCCATCGCTCCTTTTGTTCACGAATGTTCCATCAATGAAGGTACTAAACCAGCAATGAGTTACGTACAACAACCAATGTATCCCGCCTTGGGCCAATTTGCACGGACAGCATTAAAATTCTGAACACGCAGCCGCTGTGATAAATAAAGACTTACCGGTCCTATCAGTCAAGCTTACCCTTGTTGATATTGTTGAGACTATAAAGTACGTTAATTTGTTTTGGTTCCCTGAGCTGGCAATGGAAAACAGAAATCCGAGAGAGAACCTTAGTTGCAGGTTGAAAGTTGACTCTTAGATAATATTATTATATAGGTATAACTTTGCAAGGTGCAGGATCAAAAGTCTATTCAAACTTAGGTTTCAAATTAATATTATTTCAAGTTAAACAAATATCAACTTTATTTAAGGCGGAGATTTCTTGAAAATGGTCAAAAAGTTGGTTTTCTAAAGCAGTGTATCTCTTGAAGCGAAAATAATGTTGACCAAAAAAAAAAAATTAGTCTTATTTTAATACAGTGATGGAACTCAAACCATAATTAAACACACATTAATGCATAAAAAAAATCTTCAAATACACCTCTTGATTGTTATCCCTTCATTAACAATTTTAATAAAATTATAATTAAAAATATGCCATTAAATTTCTAATGCCAAACTGCATTCAGTGATGGATGTTACTATATAGTTTTTGTAAATAGATAATTTCTTAGAATAGAATAGAATATAATACTCTTTATTATGTACACCATATTAATTACAGACATAATTATAGAAAGTGTACAAAGGGTGACACAATGGGCGGTCTTATCGCTAAAAGCGATCCTTTAAAGACAACCTTTGGATGGATTGAAAAGAGGAAGGACAGACAAATACTGTAGGTAGTCTGTGGTGTACCATTTACTTAATACAATAAATCTAAATAAATATATACAATATACATATAACAATAAACATGAAACAGGAGCGAAGAAAATATAATGATGGTGTATTAAGGAGAGAGGATGTGCTTTTTTATCATAATTATAAAAGTGTACAAAGATTGAGCACGCCTTACCGACACGGCCAAGTCATTCCATAACCGTACTGCTTGAACAGTAAAAGATTTGTCATAGAAACTGGGGCCCTAGTCTGCTATTTTTATAAATTCGTCATTCCAACACGATCCCACCACCATCCCATTGTCATTTTGCTAAAAGTTCGTAATCTGCTAAATTCATAATGGTTGATCATTGGTCGGTCAATGGCACAGAAATTATACGACACTCGTAACGAATTAAAAGCAATGACTGCACAATGACGTTCTAATGGTAGGTCACTGATCAAAGAAACTGTCAAAATTTTAACAGATTACCGCCTAAGTCAGTAATTCATTTTTCATTATGTACGAGATTACCATTCTAAGCCATTTCTTTCAATGGAGTGTCAGTGGTTGACCATTGGAAAGTCATAATGACGCCATTATATTAGTAGATTACCAAACTTGTCAAAATCAACAATTCTGAAATCAATGATAGACCATTCTGACACTATTGTAATAGCAGACTTGAGGCCCCCGTGGAATGCATCGGCATCTCTAGTCTCAGGTTTTCCGATGACCTCAGATATCTATTATGTGTGTCATGAAGGAACTTGAAACGTTCTTTAAGATAAGTGGGGGTTTTAGGATTAAACAAAATACTGTAGAGCTGAAACAAGATTTGAGAATTCCGGCGAAAACGTATGGGAAACCACTTTCTTCATCTTTTTCAATAAATAACCAGTTTTGTGTCATCACGCTTTCTTTCTTTTCTATGCAGTCCGACACTGCCATCATGTAAACCCCCATTCCATGTCATATAAGCCCCTTAAATCGCAATTAAGTTGATTTCAGAGTGACTAGAACTATTGAAAAGTTATTAGAAAAATGTTTGAAGTTGCGTAAGTAAACTGAACTTTATTGTGTAGGATTTAAAGTTATTTTTCCATAAACTTACTATATTTGTTTACATTTTTGGCAAATAAATCGCGAATGCAGATTAGTTACTGCGAAATTAAAACTAAATATTTTATTTATTTATATAACTTATTCAAATAATTATTTTATACTTCCCTCTTTCCTTTCCCACAGCATAGTTTTTCTTCTTTCCCAAATCCTTTTCACACCATCCCATACACACAAATCGTACCACAAAAAGTAATGTTAACTCATTGGCCTTCCATTCCGGGATTAAATAAGAGAAATCACGTTACCAGAGCTTTCATGTCATGAATGGGCACTCAGGCTATTCAGCGGGACTGCGGCACGCTTTCATAATGACGCGTGATTATTCTTCACGCCTTATTTTTGAGAGGCTGTGTAGAAAATGGTAGGTGTGGTAATGGTGTGTGGGGAATGTGAAGTAGGTAGGTAGTGTTCAACGTAGTCTTTGGCGCCGACTCAATTAATAGCATAATCAGCCCATAATGTTCCTAGTGCTGGAACAAACACCTCATATGACTCTTCGAGAGGGAGCGGGCTATAATCCACCATACGGGCCCAGTGCGGGATGGTAGATGTGACACGTCTTCGAATGTTTTGTTCTAGGACATACCTAGGTACGGTTTCCTCACAATGAATCAAAATGAGTAATTTACATTGATTTAAAGAAAGAAAAAGAAAAAGTATTTATTGCGACTCGTACAGGAAGATCACAAACTAAACTAAACACATTAAAATAAAAAATAAAAACCAAGATAGATAAAAAAATAAAAATAAATAAAATTTTGGAGTTTAGTTAGACTAAACTCTAAAGGCTGATTTTTCAATCATCTGATAACTTTATTCGAAGAATAATTTTGAAATTTTGACAATTATTTCATACGAAAACTCACAAACTTCAATTTTATTCCTCGAATAAAAGTTATCTGGCGATGGTGATTTTCGAAGTGCATATTTTACCAGTGACATGAAATATGAAACAGATCTCTCAAGACTAGCCAATACATCGCCAAAACTACTGAAAATAAAACGACGTTCAACGGCGTAAATACTTATTTAGTGAGAATTTTTAGAGAAACGGGGAATTTAGATATTTATGCTAACGCAGACGCGAAAGCCTCCTTGTAAAATTTTAATGCCAGCCTGTACCTACTGTCCCGCCCACAGAACATTAAACTAAGTTCCACAAACAACAGTGCAAAAGGTTATTTTGATACAGAAAAGGCATGAGCATTTATCATCAATTTATCACGCTACGGTCTGTAGCGCTGCTAAAACATAATAGCGATTTGCAACCATTTAGTCCAAGTTTTTTTTTACCGACTTTAATAAAACAAAACTAGATTATACTGCGCGCAACGAGTTATGAGCGCTGACCTTGAAGAAAACAAACGTCACAAACCCTTATGTCTTAGTAATAAGGGTTTGTTTCGCTTGTTTTTTTCAACGTCAGCGCTCATAACTCGTTGCGTGACTTGTACTTACATTTTTTTTTCTCTTTGTAGTGTTTTTTGGAAGAAATGTTTACTCGTCTTCTAAAAAAATTTTTGCCCATCTAATAATGGACACTTTTAATTAATGAATCTCTAAAATCTTTTTTCACTTCATATGATGCAGACTTATTTTAAATAATTAAGCCTCTTTTTAAGTTTCTAGTATGACCACCTTAGGAACGGGTTTTGTCGACGGAAGAATAGAGAAAATGACAGATTGCAGACGAATTTCTAAAGTAGTCATTTGGTTTAGTTTGGTCGCAGTGACTAAGCTATCCAAGACCAAATGGGTTAGGCTCGCTTGACCAACCGCTACATCCAAGTTGGTCGCAGTTACCTACTTGGCTATTTAGTATTTTTAGGACCAAACCTATTTTGGGGACTTAAAAATACTAAATATTTGAGGTACACAAGAGCCGCAATGATTTCTAATATAATCATGCCTGTTTATGCGTATGAAGTCTACATTCATTTCGAAAAACAAGGGCTTGAAAGTTTGTATGAAATGCCGTACGTTGTAAATGCTCATAATATAAAATATTTATGTTTATGAAATCAATCAATGAGTGGAATTTATGTTCGGTATTTCAGCACCGATGTCCCGAAATATTTTCCAAGGGCGTTTTGAGAACAACCTTACAAAATTTTAACAAATCTTGGCAAACGGTCTAAATATACGTGGATCCTAATACCTATAATACCTTCGTTTTTTTGCACTTGTTTAATTTCACTCAGTCTGAGATTAAAGTATTGTGCCCGCTACAATGAAACTCGACCACTTAATTACTTGGAAATTAACACCGTAATTACCGGTGGCCGTACTCTAGGGCACTTGTACCACCTCTTCAAGGAAAATCTGTATATTTTGTAGTAATGTTCGGTAAAACAAAAGCTGTATCTACCTACGTGTGTGCTACACTTAGGGCTAATTTTACCAACGCCAGATAATTTTATTGGGGGATTAATTTTGAATGTTTTGACAGTTCCTCCATACAAAATCTGTCCGACGTCAATTTTATTCCACGAATAAAAATTATCTGTCGATTGAAAAATTTGCCCTCAGTAGAAGAAGTATTAATATACAGAAATATACTCATTAATAAGTTAATTTCAAAGGGTGTAATTATATAAATAATTCAAGTAGATATATCGTGTGGTTCCATAGGGTCTTACTTGTGTTTAAGGCTCAGACTCAGACTGTGCGACGCGGCGACGCGATTCTAATCGAACACTCCATAAGTTTTCATAGAAATTGTTTTACTAGAGTCGCGTCGCGCCTGTCTGCGGGAGCCTTTATACACAAGCAAGAATGTTGCAAACTTTTAATTAATAAAGATAAAGATAGGTACATAGTTACGTGAAGATACATACGAGAATTTCTCGTTAAAAGTATTAATGAATATTGAAACAATTGGAAATTGGGGAATGTTACAATAATACGGGTTGTTTCCAATATCCGATGCGGTTTTCAAAAAAAAAAAAAAACTACCCAATAATTCAATCAGTAATCTAATATTCACTTCATATGACCACTGTTTTCCGTCAAAACATTAATATTTATTTTATTTCTATAAGCTGACCATCATTGCCTCCTTGAGGTTACTCTCATAATATTCCATTCCATTCTCATCTCCCCCGTTAAGTGGCTGGAAGGTATTATACTAACTTATCTTCAAATATACAACACTATTTTTAGTATATATGCGAAACCCGAGCACGTGTCTAATATTTTTATGTAAAGAATCTATGTACAAAATATCAAAACTGTATCATGAAAAATCACAAAGTTATAAGCTTGTTAAGTTACCTGTTTGTCCGTACAAAAACGTACCACCCGCGCCGCTCGCGCCGCGCCGTGTTGCGCTTATTGATAATAGCACCTAGGTACCTAACGGTTTGGCGCGGAGATTGGATAACCTACTTAGTGTCGCTCGGTGTTTAACTTTTAACCTTTTTTTAATATTTTTGGGACAAAATATAACATGTGGTAAAAATTATTGGAATCGATTCAGTTCGGTAAGTATTCAGAACAAACTACTTATATTCAGGTTTCGCATAAACTAAGAATAACGTTGTATACACGTAATAAAGTGCAATGGAGCCAAGGTGCTGTCTATTCCATCTTATAATTGTTATGACACACCTACTAATCTGCATGTTTTGGCAAGGACACTACCAGCCGCACTACAAGTGGTGTCGTTTACAAAAAACGACACTATCAAGCCTATTTTGGATTAAATTGTACAGTCAGCCGGCGCCTTCCACTTCTGCATCTTATGTGATGCAGAAGTGGAAGGCGCCGGCTTCTAATACCAGGTCAAATGGACAAGGACGGCTTTACTCTGGTTAAAGGCAAGAAAGATCGATCGCGTCGCAACCACAACAAACACGGTATCACTCCTGCGAGCGAGGATTTTTTAAGCTGCAGTGCTTACCGTCCTTCTGTATATTTGTTGGACCCACATACATCGAGAGAGGAGGATCTAAAGCTAAATCAGTACCGAGGAAGGACATTGTTGAAGCTATCGCGGATGAAGTGGAGCAGTACTTTATCCTAGACTAATATTATAACGCGCTAATTTCTGAAACTAGGTACCGGTCGGATTTGAAAAAATCTTTTTGCATTTGATAGCCCAGCTCTTGAGGAAGGCTATTTAACATCACGCTAGAAACCTTAGGAACCGAGCAAAATGAAAAAAGTCAGAAAGAACGCTAAGCAAAAACAAAGTGATAGCGCGGGCAGGCGATGCGATGCGACGGGTTGTTCCCAAAGTACTCCAAAAAGAGTTCCCAAACTACTCCATGAAAAATATAATATTTTTAATTAGGTTTCATTCTACTCCATGAACGGGGTGGGTCGGAGAAACAAGGCATTTCGCGAAGACTAAGTCGCGGGCAGAAGCTAGTAAACAATATAAGTAAGTCCTACGTGCAGTTAATAAGATGTGGTGAACTGTTTTACAAAAACGCTGAAAAAATTCAGTCATAGATACAAACATGATAAAATGGTCTTTAATAAACATGCCTATAATTCGAGAAACATGCCTCCGATTAAGAATTAAACAATACAGTACATACCCTCCGAAAGTTAGTTGACATTTTTCCACTTCAGCTGTGATGCCACAAATTATGATTTAAAATCATCCATGCGAAAGTGTGTTTGTCTGACTGTTACCTCTTCACGCTTAAACCGCTGAACTGATTTAGATGAAATTTGGTATAGAGATAGATCTGCTAGTAAATAAATAATCAGGTAACTCCTAAGGGCTTGTTTGATATTTTCTTATCATAAGTCATAGATAGTTGAATCAGTCAGTAAAAACGTTATAGCAGTTCAAACATTTGGATCACTACAACTTTAAATCATACTGTGGTGTGTCACAGGCTCACAGGTGAAGTGGAAAAATATCAACTAACTTTTGAAGGCCACTTTATCCTACTAATCCTAAACCTAACTTAATATTATAAATGCGAAAGTAAGTTTGTTTGTTTGTTACCTTTTCACGCCTAAACCACTGAACCGATCATCTTGAAAAACGTAGGTATACGTTGTCAGGTGTACAGAAACGGACATAGGATACCTTTCATCCCGAAAAAAATTGCTGTTCCCGAGGAAAACAACAATAACTTTATTATGATAACAGATGGCGCCACGTGTCTTTCGAGCGGGATCGACACTTATTAAATGCGGGTGAAACCGCGGGGCGCTGCTAGTATATTTTAAAAATGCGAAAGTTTGTGAGGATGGATGGATGGATGAAAATATGTTTGTCACTCTTTCACGCAAAAACCGATATTCCCACGGGATTAAGACTTATGCGGGTGAAACTGCAGGGCACTGCTAGTATAGTATAAAATGACAGAAAACAAATTAATATACATTTTTATACTTATTCCATCTACCAAATAATTGGCCCTTTCTCCTTTATTCCAGATCGAAGAACTAACTGCACAAAACTGCTATATTTTCATGCAAACATATTATATATACTCGTAACTGCAAATAAACAAACGAACAATAACTGCAATATTTTCTTACAGCATTTCAGACTTGATTAAGAGCGTTTACGCCGAACGGCATTTCATACAAACTTTCAAGACCTTGTTTTTCGAAGTGAATGAACCGATTTTAATGAAACTTCATACGCATAAGCAGGATACAAAGGTCTAAAAAGTTAGTAGAAAACATTTTAGTTAGGAGGTAATATTAATAGCCCACCTCAAGCGTTGACGTTAAGGGGATTACAGGACCTAAACGCAAGTTTTAGAAACAATAAAAGTATATGATCGACTACAGTAAACAAAATCAGAAAAATATATGATTTCTTCAGGATATATGCTAGGTTGATAGTGTGTTGAAAACATAATACAACTAATTTGATACGATAGAAAAAAATTATGAAGATACCTCTAAAAACTTTCTTTTTACAATAAAAACCATACTAGGTAATAGGTATACATACAACCATTCTGATTTTTTGTCCGATTAATCTACAAGCAACATACTAAAATACTAGTGTTTTAATTTTTTAGTCCAAACAATAGATTTTTTGTAATTAAATAATTGCTTCATATTTTGCAATAAATTGCACGTTGAACGTTAAGCCGTTGGTCCCGGCTGTCACTCGTGGATCTTTGACAGTCATTACGGGTAGTCAGAAACCCGAAAGTCTGACAACCAGTCTTACCAAGGGGTATCGTATTACCCAATAACTGGGTTGTGGAGGTCAGATAGGCAGTCGCTCCATGTAAAATACCGGTTAGACTGGAAATACCGGTTAGCTGCATCCGGTTAGACTGGAAGCCGACCCCAACATAGTTGGGAAAAGGCTAGGCATGATGATGATTTTGCAATAAATTACCAGCGTTGTGACATCGCGCTTCTCTATCCTTTCTATGCAGTCCGACAGTGACCGCGCTTTAGGTCATGTAAGCCCCTTAAGTGGCCTGCACCAGGGTAGTTCTTATTAAATGCACTTGAATGCGAATCGGTCTTATTATAAAACAAGGCTTTTCTTTTCTCATGGTTTAATAATAATAACATTTTATCCGTATACTAGCTGACCCGGCGAACTACGTACCGCCTCAGAATTAAATAATGTGACAAAGTTCAATAACTAAAAATTTTCAGACAACCAAAATACATTCAAATTTTCATAATATCGACATTAAATACAACACAATTACAATACAGCTAATCAATTTAAAGCTTTCAGAAATGACATATTTGTTTGTTGTGAAATATTTAGGTATAGTGAAGTCAGAAATTTATTTTGTTAGGTACTAAACTTAGAAAGATACATCAAGCTCCATAAAAAATGCACCTTGTTTTGTTATAAGACGAAAGAAGTGATGAGAGTTGTTTACTTGAAAGCTCGAGTAGCGCAAGTTTGAGGGTTGAGCTTTTGTTTTACAGGCACTGGGTTCCATTTCGAAATGGAACGTAAAATATTTAGACACCCTACAAATAGGTTTTCGTGAGCGCCTGTTAAATTAATTTAAGTAATAAAACAAACATTGTTTCCAATAGTTTTGATAGTTCGTGTTTGTTATTGCTCCAATTGTTTAAGCAAACATCAATTTAATTGCTGCACCTAAATCAAATATACTTAGTATCTACGAGCCATAATATATTGATTGATAGGTACCTATTGTGTGTTTCCCCTTTATAAGTCGAGTGGGATAAAGAGTAGCTACTCGATCTGTAGCTTAGTAGGTACTTAGGTACATACCTACTATTACACTGTAATCGCCATTATATACAAGGTGGCAAAATCTGTATAATGTGTAAGTAAGTAATTTTCCTGGTATAACAAAAGCAGTACGTGTGAGCTACAACTGAAAAATGTGAAATATACAGAAATACAATAATTAATAGGTTATACCTATACAAAAACTGTACATTGAAACATTTCGTCGGTTATTAAAAAAAAACTGTTAAAACCTGTTTCCTTCAAAAGTGCAATAATAATAATAAACCATTTATTTTCAGGTAACAAAGACCCATAGATACATACCTTAACCTAAGTATACATAATAATATAGTAGCAATACCTTCGCGGTCAAAATTTATGGAAGAGCAATTTTTTTTTAACTAACCGACGAAAACTTTCAACGGGATCCAGAACCATGTACTGAATCCGTTGTAACAGGTTGTGCTTCGATGTCCGAGCCAACCTGTATTTTATGAATGAAATCAACTCTGTCCTAGGTTCCGCATCCAATTTTCCCTTTCTTACTGTACGATATCAAAAAAAAAAAACAATAAATTCAATAAGATATAAGATTAATGTCGTTTATACTGATTACAGTAAAGCTTTTGATCGGATTGACCATGAGATCCTATTATCAAAGTTATATGGTATGGATTTACTCAGATGGTTTTCTTCTTATCTGGAGAACAGGTCCCAAGCAGTAGTATTAAGCAATTATATGTCAAATTGGGTGCCTGTCCCTAGTGGAGTACCTCAAGGTTCATTGTTTGGCCCATTACTTTTCATTATCTATATAAACGACATCAACTCTTGCTTGATTTCGTCCAGACTGTTATGTTTTGCTGATGACATGAAAATCTATGCCTCAATCTCATCACATGTGGACGTGATTGCACTTCAGGATGATTTACACCGTCTGGAGGCTTATTGTCGTGGGAGTAAGCTCGATCTTAACCCTGCTAAATGTTCGGTTCTAACATATTCTCGAAAGCGCTCAATTATACCTTCATCGTATATCTTAGGGGATAGGTAGTAACCTAGAATAAATTTCATCCGAGATCTGAGAGTATATCATGATTCTAAGCTTCCCTTTGAATTTCATGTCGATGCCATAGTCGCTAAAGCATCTAAAGCACTAGGTTTCATAATGCGGCTATCCAAGTGCTACACCAAAACTTTAAAAATTCTTTACTGTACCTTTGTTAGAAGCCATTTGGAATACGCGTCCGAAATCTGGAATCCATGTTATCACAAGTACATTGATCGTATAGAGAGCATCCAGAAAAGGTTCATCAAGTATTTGTGTTATCATCAGAAAGTGCCCTACCCGTCTGAAGATTACCACAACCTCTGTAAGAAGTATCATATATTACCCCTAATTAATCACGAGCAATCTCTGATTGTATTTCATTATTTAAAATTTTCAATAATTCTATTAGCAACTCCGTTATTCTATCCAACTTTTATTTTAACGTTCCTGGAAGGTCAAAGCGATGGAACGCACCGTTGCGTGTTCCATTTACCTCTACGAATTACAGGCAAAATTAATTTATAGTGCGCGTAAGTAGTAAGTTTAATGACATATGTAAACAGCATGATTTTGATCCTTTCATAACGAGTATATCCTCGGCCAGAAAGTGCCTGAGCCTTAGCTTTTTAAATTAAGATTTTGTATGTTCAGGTTTTTATTCTTGTAGTGATTATGAAATGTGAATTTAGTTTATGCTTGATTGTTATACTGTTTGTTTTTTCTCTTTCTTTTTTTTGGTAGCTTTGTTGTGTTGTTGACACTCTTTCTTTCCAATCTGTTTTTAGAAGTGATGATTTGTAATTGGCTGTCAGTCTCACATGCTAGTTATTATTCTGTTTGTTTTAGCTGTAAATCATCCATAGCAAATAAATAAATAAATAAATACATAAATAAATAAGATAAGGACCACAACAAAGTAGGTAGGTTAATGATAGGCTTCGACAACATAAATTGAATTAAAATATTGGTCCAAATTAAAATAAAATTATACAGATTTCAAATTAATTTATTGTTGTCATCAAGTTGGAATTTGATGAGAGGGTCCCATGGAATCCGAGGGAAACCCTCAAATTTTATAGGCAAACCTCAAGCGATTTGGGTATTTTTTTAAGTAACTTGAGCATTTTCTCTCGGAAATCATCATTAGAATTGGTAAAGTGGAGCGGATGATGAAGACCATAGATGGCCATCGGAACTACTCACCAACTTACACTCCTAAGCAATTTGTGAGAATGGTGAAATGGAGCTGATGGTGAAGACCAAGAGAGAAGATACCAGGAGAACTCCTCAGCAATTAACGTCCCTGCATCGGGAAAAGCAATATTTTGTAAAAGGCGATGAGTAAGTTACGTACATGCAAATGTTATCTTTGCATATTTGTGTGCTTGCGTTATAAGTGCGTTCATTTGGAAGCAGTCTGTGATCTTACCAAGGACGCATTTGTGATGACATTGCGCAGATTTATTGCTCGTCGAGGCAAACCTAATGAAATATTTTGTGATAACGGGGGTAATTTTTTAGCTGCTGCTAAAGATATAGGGGCTTTTCTAAAATTACATAATAGGGACTTAGCTGAATTTGCAACTCATGAACATATAAAATTTGTGTTCTCACCTTCTCACGCTCCTCACTTTGGCGGCATCTGGGAAGCCGGAGTCAAATCTGCAAAATTTCATATAAAAAGAGTCATGGGAAATACCCATCTTACCTTTGAAGAAATATCTACACTTTTCGCACAAGTGGAGGCCGTTTTAAACAGTCGCCCCTTGTGTCCTTTGTCCTCATCTCCTGATGACTACCTCCCTTTGTCCCCAGGGCACTTTCTTATTGGAAGACCGCTGAAGGCGCTGCCTGAACCTAGCTTGGAAAACTTGAAAGAAAGTCACCTGCAACGATATGCTCGACTGCAACAAATTCATCAGCATTTCTGGTCACGCTGGCATCGTGAATATATACACGAGCTACAACAACGACTGAAGTGGAAGACGAACGCAAAATCCCTAAGTATTGGAGACCTCGTGCTCATCCATGAAGAACATGTACCTCCATTGTGTTGGCGCCTTGGACGAGTTACTAGATTATTCCCTGGTCCGGATGGAGTTTCAAGAGTGGCTGATTTGAAAACCACTAGAGGCGTTCTACGTCGGCCTATAATCAAGCTGTGTCCGCTACCTACTGCCGAAGATTTACTGTTGAAAGAGAAGCCTTTCAACGGGTGGGAGGATGTTTAGGCTCGACTTATAAATAGCTATTAGCAGCGTGTGCGGCGTGAATGTATTGCCTGCAGCCTTCGGTCAGGCGCGGTTTCGTGGCGGTGTGTGTGAAAAACTTCTCAACAAAAAAAAATTACTTCGTAACTTGCCAACCGCACGAGCGGTCGAAATATTTTTCTGTAATTTGGAATTTAATTTAAAGTAAATCAATCTACAAAAGTATGTTGTTATTATTGAAGATACCATACACGAGAATTTCATCCTTTATGTCGTAATAGACATAAAAATTTTTATGTCTATTACGACATAAAGGATGAAATTCTCGTGTATGGTATCTTCAATAATAACAACATACTTTTGTAGATTGATTTACTTTAAATTAAATTCCAAATTACAGAAAAATATTTCGACCGCTCGTGCGGTTGGCAAGTTACGAAGTAATTTTTTTTTGTCACACATAAAAATTTTTATGTCTATTACGACATAAAGGATGAAATTCTCGTGTATGGTCTCTTCAATAATAACAACATACTTTTGTAGATTGATTTACTTTAAATTAAATTCCAAATTACAGAAAAATATTTCGACCGCTCGTGCGGTTGGCCAGTTACGAAGTAGTTTTTTGTTGAATAGTTTTTTACACACACCGCCACGAAACCGCGCCTGACCGAAGGCTGCAGGCAATACATTTACGCGGCACACGCTGCTAATTGATATTTATAAGTCGAGCCTAAACATCCTCCCACCCGTTGAAAGGCTTCTCTTTCAACAGTAAATCTTCGGCAGTAGGTAGCGGACACAGCTTGATTATAGGCCGACGTAGAACGCCTCTAGTGGTTTTCAAATCAGCCACTCTTGAAACTCCATCCGGACCAGGGAATAATCTAGTAACTCGTCCAAGGCGCCAACACAATGGAGGTACATGTTCTTCATGGATGAGCACGAGGTCTCCAATACTTAAGGATTTTGCGTTCGTCTTCCACTTCAGTCGTTGTTGTAGCTCGTGTATATATTCACGCTGCCAGCGTGACCAGAAATGCTGATGAATTTGTTGCAGTCGAGTGTATCGTTGCAGGTGACTTTCTTTCAAGTTTTCCAAGCTAGGTTCAGGCAGCGCCTTCAGCGGTCTTCCAATAAGGAAGTGCCCTGGGGACAAAGGGAGGTAGTCATCAGGAGATGAGGACAAAGGACACAAGGGGCGACTGTTCAAAACGGCCTCCACTTGTGCGAAAAGTGTAGATATTTCTTCAAAGGTAAGATGGGTATTTCCCATGACTCTTTTTATATGACATTTTGCAGATTTGGCTCCGGCCGGCTCCCCGTTGTCGTAACAGACATAAAAATTGGCGACCGTGACAGCACACGAAAAACTAAATTACTACAAATTGTTCGTTGAGTCGGCGCGTGGCGTGATCCATCGAGACCACAAAAGGCCGAGTTCCCGTCGTGAAGCTGAAACCAACGAATATCCTGAAACCTAAGCATCGGTGCAGCTAAAGTATCGACACAGGTGTACGGAAGAAAAACCAATTGCAGAACATCCATGTGAACCGGATCATCATAAGTTAAGTGCCCTTCCTTCCTCATTCTTACCCACTTGCCTATTGCCTTGCCTAAATCATATCTTCAGCCGTAGTCCTATTGAAAGGTGTGAAAGACGTGCCTTCCACTTGTGCAATAAGCATTCAAGGTCAAAGTTTACTCGTTCAAACATAAGTGTAATCTACTTAATTCACTATAATATTAGCGTATTTCATTAAAGCCCATCATTACTATTCCATATCAGCAAGTTGGCATGAAACTTATCTAAATAATCGTCCTAAATTACTATTTTAAAATTATTTTCATTCGTTTTTTCATCTACCGACATCGTGTATTTCTCATGCCATTCTAGGAAACGATAAAGTAACGTTCCCAATCAGTTATTAACATTATTCGCCGAACTTTCCAGATACCTCGGTTCATCACGCTAGCACCATTGGTACGAGCAGAGCTTGCATTCTGTGCTGGGCTGCGTGGATCCGGTTTCCTGGTCGACGGGTGACGTCGAAGTGAGGGGCGTGAGATTCATTTATTTAACTTAATAAACTTATTGTTTTATGCTGAAACGTAGTTGAGTTACTCTGCTTGATAGTTAACTTAGCATATTATTTTGCTTTAACTAAATTATATTGTAAACAAAATGTCGCAAGAAACCGATTCAAAGAAATTACGCGAATTGACTGTCAAGCGTAGCTCAATTAAGGGTCAAATCACCAAGTTTAAAAACGTTTTGGATAAATTATCGTCTTCGGACTCATTAACAAATGTGGAAATAGCTGAATTAAAAATTAAACTTGGTAGATTTGAACAATTATCGGCTAGATTTGATGAGTTGCAAGGTCAGATTGAAGTCTTAAATAGTGAGAACCTGTTATTGGAGCTTGAGGAGAGGGACAAAATTGAAGTCGAGCTGGTGAGTGTGCTTGCCGCTGCAAAGGGTTTGTTAGACAGCTGTATGCAATCGTGTAATCATGACTGTCATGAATCCCGATCTGAATCTCACGACTTTGGTATCAGGTTACCACGTATACAAATTGCAAAATTTGACGGTGCATATTTTAGGTGGCTCGAGTTCAGAGACTCTTTTTTGAACTTAGTTGATCGTAATAAGCAACTCTCGCCGGTACATAAATTTCATTATTTAATATCTTACCTTGAAGGAGACGCGGCACTCATAATTTCCAATCTTGAAGTATCATCTGAAAATTACAAGGAAGCTTGGAAATTGTTGTGTAATCGTTACGATAATAAACGACTGCTGATCGATCATCACATGAATTCATTATTTAACATACGTTCATTTAGCAGGGAAACTGTAAAGTCATTGCGATTTTTAGTTGACCATGTTACAAAAAACTTAAGAGCATTATCTAGTTTAGGAATGCCGACTGATAATTGGGATATGTGTGTCATATTTAATTTAACTTCAAAATTAGACAATAATACACTTCTAAAATGGGAGGAATTTAGAAACCAGCTTGGTAATGAGGTTCCAACCTTAGAAAACTTTAAACAAGTTTTGATAAATCGTGCTGATGTGCTTGAAGCTTTGGATAGGAATAAAACAAATAACAGCCACCAAAAGGGTTCACAATATCAAAATAATCAGAATAACAAACAGGATAAATATAAAAAATGTTTTATAAAGACCGCAACAGCTACTAATATAGACAATTCAAGCTCATTTGTATGCATAATCTGCAGTCAAAATCATAAAATATATGAATGCCCTAGTTTCAAAGGCAAAACTATACAAGAAAAATGGGCAGATGTAAATAAATATAAACTTTGTTCAAATTGTCTTAAACAGGGTCATCCAGCAAAGGCTTGTGGATTTGGACCATGTCCTGATTGTAAACAAAGACATAATCGTCTCCTACATAACCCTAGCCAGGCAGTTAATAGTAATCATGCACATTCAGAATCGGATTCTATTAACGTTAACTCATCGGAATATCAATTTAATAATGTACTCTTATCTACTGCTTTAATTGAAGTTCATAATCCTAATAACAATCAATATGAAACTGTGCGTGCATTGCTCGACTGTGGTAGCCAAGGCAGTTTTATTACAAAATCTTTAAGAGATAAACTGTCACTTGATTCCATTCCAATAACTAGTATTAATATTATAGGTATTGGAAACCACTTATCTAATAGGGTGGAGGAGAGCTGCATTGTTAAATTGCAATCTATTTATAAACAGTTTGATGTTACTTTTAATATGCTTGTCATGAATGAATTAACTGGTTATTTACCAAAAGACCGCGTTAATATTAAATTAAAAATACCTAAACACATAAAATTAGCCGATCCTAATTTTAATGAACCCTCTCAAGTTGATATCTTGATTGGGTGTGATCTTTTCTGGGATATCCTAGGAAATGAACAAATTTCTATAGGCCCAGATAACCTAAAGTTACGAAATTCCAAGTTTGGCTGGTTAATAGCCGGTCCGATAAACAAAAATAATTTGAATAGCATACATTGCAACAATAGCATAATCACAAAAAATAACAAGATTCAAGAGTCTTGCATTGATAAATTACTTTCCAAATTCTGGGAGATTGAAGAACTCCCAAGCAAACCTATTCTCAGCGAAAGGGAAAGGGCTTGTGAAAAGCATTTTTTACAAAATACGGTCCGTTTAAGTGACGGACGATTTAACGTGAAATTACCTCTAAATAGTTCTTCAAGCAACTTGGGTGAATCCTATAATACTGCAAAAAAAAGATTGTTTAATCTAGAATCACGTTTAAGAAATAATCCTACACTTAAGGTTCAATACGTGGATTTTATGAAAGAATATGAAAGGCTAGGACACATGTCTGTAGCACCTAAAATTAAGCCATTACCCTCATACTTCTTATGCCACCATGCTGTATTTAAGGACAATAATGAATCAACCAAGGTCCGTGTCGTATTTGATGGATCCGTCCCCACCTCCTCGGGAATATCTGTCAACGACATTCTTATGGTGGGCCCAAATATACAGGATTCTCTTTTCTCCATACTCATAAGAGCACGTCAATATAAATATTTAATTACTGGTGACATTGAAAAAATGTACAGACAAGTGAGAGTAGATGAATCTTGTAGAAACTTGCAATTAATTCTATGGAGAGAAGATGAGTCCTTGCCCATCAGAACGATGCAAATGAATACTCTTACTTATGGTACCACAAGTGCGAGCTATTTAAGTACTCGCTGTCTGTGGCAGGTGGGCGAGGAGTGTGGGGACGAAACTATAAAAAACATAATACAACACGATTTTTATGTCGACGACCTAATTACTGGTTGTGATGATGAAAAACAATTAATTAATATTCAAAATTCCATATCCTCCGCTCTAAAGTCAGCTTGTTTTAATTTACGCAAATACAAAACTAATTCTAAAAATCTATTCAAACATTCATCTCTAAATACTCAAGATAAATTAACTATAAGTGAAGCGTCAAGCACGCTGGGTTTAGGGTGGGAGCCAAAAACTGATAATTTAAACTTTCCTGTACAACCTTATCACAAACATGATATCATAACAAAAAGATACATATTATCAAATACATTTAAGATATTCGATCCTTTAGGGTTGTTAAGTCCATGTATAATTACAGCAAAAATGATACTACAAAATTTATGGCAACAAAAAATAGACTGGGACCAAGTTATCCCTAAAGAAATAGAGGAAAGGTGGTTAGAATTTGCGAGTAATTTAAACTGTTTATTGAATTTACAAATACCTAGAAGAGTGCTATGCGATTCACCGAAATTAATAGAACTTCATTCATTCAGTGACGCTTCAGAGAAGGCATACGGAGCATGTGTGTACATGAGAAGCACGGAAAACACCCATGATTTCACAGTACGATTATTAACTGCTAAATCTAAGGTAGCTCGTATTAACCCTATGACAATACCGCGATTGGAACTTTGTGCTGCGTTGTTGGCTGCTAAACTATGCAAAGGTGTCCTTGAGTCTATTCGTTACAAGCCGTCACGAATCGTTCATTGGTGCGATTCAAGCGTAGTGCTAGCATGGCTCAGAGGTGATCCTACTAAACTCAAAACATTTGTCGCGAATAGGGTGGTTGAAATAACCGAGCTCACCGACGCATCCTCCTGGCGATATGTTCCCACGGACATGAATCCAGCCGATCTTATTTCTAGAGGTATAAATGCCAATCAGATAATAAATAATAGACTGTGGTGGTCAGGTCCAAATTATCTAATGAGTAATGAAAACGATTGGCCAATTCTAAATTCCATTGATATCAATAATGTACCTGAAACTAAAAATACATCTAAATCTAAAACTACACCTAAGATTACAATTAAACCCAAATACTCACCTAAGAACGTCCCACCTGCTCCCTTACTCCCGACGAAGCAAGCAGAGCAATCAGCATCTGAAACAAAAACTCACAAAACACAAAATTCATTAGTTACACATAATAAAACCATATCTGATCAAAATGAAATGAATACTTACCTTAACACTGACACACTGCAACCGCTAATCGATGTTGAAAAATATAGTAAATTAAACAAAATTATAAGAATAATCGCATGGGTAAAAATATTTTGTTTTAACGTTCGTAATGTTCATAACAAACAGGTTTTAGCTCTCAGCGCTAATGAGTTAGATGACTCATTTCATTATCTATGTCGTGTTGCTCAGTATAAATGTTTTTCTAGTGAATACAAAGCGTTATCTAAGAACTTACCTTTAAATGTTAAATCTAAATTACTATCTTTGTCACCTTTTTTAGACGACAACAATTTAATTAGAGTTGGAGGACGAATAAGTTCTTCACATTATAGTTTTGATAAAAAACATCCAATACTACTTGATTCGTCCCATCATTTGACAAAACTTTTATTTGAAAGAGAACATTTACGGCACATGCATGCTGGCCCGCAGTTGTTATTATCAATGATAAGGGAATCAGTATGGCCGATAAATGGCAGAAGGTTAGCTCGGCGCACAGTTCACAATTGCGTGCGATGTTGTCGTGTCCGAGGCAAAACTCTTTGTCCTAAAATGGGTGACTTACCATCACAACGTGTGAGTGCAGATTTCCCATTCAATTCAGTGGGTATAGATTTCGCTGGACCCTTCTACATAATTAATCGTAAGGGTAAAGGTGCAAGGGTAAGCAAATGTTATCTTTGCATATTTGTGTGCTTGCGTTATAAGTGCGTTCATTTGGAAGCAGTCTGTGATCTTACCAAGGACGCATTTGTGATGACATTGCGCAGATTTATTGCTCGTCGAGGCAAACCTAATGAAATATTTTGTGATAACGGGGGTAATTTTGTAGCTGCTGCTAAAGATATAGGGGCTTTTCTAAAATTACATAATAGGGACTTAGCTGAATTTGCAACTCATGAACATATAAAATTCGTGTTCTCACCTTCTCACGCTCCTCACTTTGGTGGCATCTGGGAAGCCGGAGTCAAATCTGCAAAATTTCATATAAAAAGAGTCATGGGAAATACCCATCTTACCTTTGAAGAAATATCTACACTTTTCGCACAAGTGGAGGCCGTTTTGAACAGTCGCCCCTTGTGTCCTTTGTCCTCATCTCCTGATGACTACCTCCCTTTGTCCCCAGGGCACTTCCTTATTGGAAGACCGCTGAAGGCGCTGCCTGAACCTAGCTTGGAAAACTTGAAAGAAAGTCACCTGCAACGATACACTCGACTACAACAAATTCATCAGCATTTCTGGTCACGCTGGCAGCGTGAATATATACACGAGCTACAACAACGACTGAAGTGGAAGACGAACGCAAAATCCCTAAGTATTGGAGACCTCGTGCTCATCCATGAAGAACATGTACCTCCATTGTGTTGGCGCCTTGGACGAGTTACTAGATTATTCCCTGGTCCGGATGGAGTTTCAAGAGTGGCTGATTTGAAAACCACTAGAGGCGTTCTACGTCGGCCTATAATCAAGCTGTGTCCGCTACCTACTGCCGAAGATTTACTGTTGAAAGAGAAGCCTTTCAACGGGTGGGAGGATGTTTAGGCTCGACTTATAAATAGCTATTAGCAGCGTGTGCCGCGTAAATGTATTGCCTGCAGCATTCGGTCAGGCGCGGTTTCGTGGCGGTGTGTGTAAAAAAAACTACTCAACAAAGAAAAATAACTTCGTAACTTGCCAACCGCACGAGCGGTCGAAATATTTTCTGTAATTTGGAATTTAATTTAAAGTAAATCAATCTACAAAAGTTTGTTGTTATTATTGAAGAAACCATACACGAGAAATTCATCCTTTATGTCGTAACAGACAGACACTATGCCATTGTAACTTAGATAAATTATAAGCAGACCCACTAAAAAGCGAGAAATAAAATCTTCTTAACAAAAAAAAACCGACTTCCAAAAAAACTACACAGTGCTTGAATAATTGATGAAGAGGTAACTTTTTGATATCATCAGGTAACTTGTAAATCAATGATGCCATACAAAGAACACCTACATGAAGTTGTGACACGTTACTTTCAGAACGTAGCGCGTAGGTACAGTAACTTTGTTTCCTTAATCAAGTTATTTCATGAGTGAAAAGAAAAGACATGTGACGCCGTGTGAGGAAAGTAAAGACCAGTAAATAAATATTTTCTTTCCTTTAATCAGTATCTAGCCCCGGTGCTCAAAGTCGTTGCTAATAATTAGTTTTGGGAACCGTAGCGGTCGAGACGTAGAAAATGTCTGTTGCAATAGGATATCATTAATTAATTGACAAGTATAAATTGAAACGCTGTCAGCAAAAAATATGTCTGATTGACAACATTTCAATCTTGTTGACATTTGTGCCAAGATTTGCTGGTTAATAAAAGTTAATGATTGATCAATTTTAAGTGACGTCTCTGAGTGCGGCAAATAGTAACATAAATTTAAAAAAAAACATAAATTGAATTTGGAATAAGCGTCAAACGGAACCATTTTTAAAAAAATATCTTTTGTAAGAAGTTCGAATATTCGTCTTTTCGTTTTTTTCTCAATTTTCCCATTAGTATGGAAATGGTTTAGCAGTTAAACATAGTACGATTACTTCGACGCAATAAAGTCAACATCGCGACACAGATCACGGCGTGCCGTCGGGGTAAACAAGTCGGTTTAATGATAAGAAGAGACCGACGCCGCCAGCCAGTCGCGCGCGCCCGCCCGCCCAACGCACGTGTCTAAAGTTGCAACAGATAACAACATATAGTTTCATTTCAACCATATGGGTGAGTCAACTCTTTAAAAAAACGAGCATTATTTTTTATGTCGCGTGTAAAATGGACGGTGTTTGAATTTTGTTTTATTTTTTTGGTTTCTAATTTTATTTTTATTAGATATTTTTCTTCAGTGCTCTTCATAAATCTTCATAAAAGTTAACAGAGTGTATGTTTTTGGACGTGACATGTATTTTTTATGGTGTTTTGTGCGTGAATGGATGTATGAGTGGCGCGTGATATTAGTTCACTATCTCCATAATGTAATGGGATCATTTCACTTTGTAAATGTGTCCCTACATACCTATGTTTGCTTTCACGGATAATTTTTGCCTCTACTTTTTCATGAAATGTTTTTGTATTTGAGTGCATTTTCTATATTGATGAGTTTTATGTGTGTTATTTTTGGTATATTTTGGGCAATAATAACTTACATTTGGCATAAGAATCTCTATAAGTTTGTAGCCACAAATTATAATCCCTGATTACCTTTATTGTGTTAGACAGCTGTGCCATTACTTGCTATTTTCCGGACTGAGATTCGGGTTGCGTTCACTCACACTAAGTAGGTAAATAGATCTGAATATAATATGAGGGAGAGAAAACGCATGGCAATTGACACGTCCGAATTGTTTACTAGCTTTTAATATATTATGTGTAACGATATATATATAGTCACATAACATAATCTTCTCACGAGTGTTTTACGATTTATGTAGGTACTTAGTAATATATTAGAACGTTAAAAAAAAAACGAAATTCTGGTCCTTACGGGATCTAAAGACCAGAAGGTCACATTCAAATTCAAGTCAATCAAATTCAGGCAATCAATGTCAAAAACATGCCAAAAATGTAGGGAAATTAGAAGTATTTTTGGCAGTTTGAGACTGAGATCCGACTGTGAACGGAATTGCCCCACTTTTTTTCTTTTTTGCGGATGGCAAATCATCAAATGACTCTTCCGCTCTGGGTGGAGCGAAAGGGAGTGTCAGACTCTTACTGACTAAAACCCACCCGTGTTCCTTCCTTAGCCCTTTATGTTCCGGGCCAGCGGTAACCCTTTCGGACAATCCCGCGACCGGGAATTGCCCCTCTGAATTTCTTTATACAACTTCTAACTTTCTCTGGTTGCAAAACAGTACTGTACAAACGTAGCTTTCCATTGTAATGTGTAATCTATGCACGGCATACAGAATGGATCGATGTTACACTTTTGTATACGTAGCTAATTTCGTTATCTACAGATAAGCAGTGGGCTGAGAGGCGGGAGTATGAGACACCATTGGATTACGTGTATAAAAACATGGAGAGGGAATCAACTACGAAGGTCGTAGAGGCGATGTCTGAGGCGAGGGTCGGGCTTTCGTCATGGGAGGTTCATGGGAACGTGTGGAGTGCTGCTGTGGGCGCTGTCATTGGTGCTGGGACTGTGCTGCTGATTGCTGCTGCGATTCTCATGTGGAGGAAGCCAAGGAGACAGGAGCTGCCTCTGTTGGCGCCCATGGATGTCGCGCATAGTGTGAGTAGTTTTTTTTTTTTTACTTGTACCTATATGCTGTATGTATCTATATTATGTGCATTTATTTGACGATTTTACATTATGATGAGATGTTACCATATAATAAAAAAGTACGTATTTTATTCTAACAATACAAGGTGTTATTAAAAAAGGTGTAATTGACATGGATTGAAACTGTAAAGTCGCGGTTATGAGCGTACTGTATCAAATTGACAAAATGCAACAAGTTGGTCAGCAGTTCAGCACGGTTTGTCTAAAAGGCCATTGCCGTACATACATGTATTGATGAGTTTTATACATAAACTTGTAGCGGTATCTACAATGCCACATGCGAAAATCGCGTTATTCCTACTGACGTCCCGCAAAATCCTGCATCTCGCAAGCAGAGTTTGCCGCGCAACTACCACAGATACAAGTACAACGGTCTGAGATGAATCATCGGGCAGTTGCAACACTCGTCTGGTCGGAGGATCCTCCCTTTTCTATAAAGTATGAGTGAACTTTATACCCTGTTCCTCATATTTCTATACGGTGACCCCGACGTGATCCAGTATAGAGGTATGAGGAACAGAGTGTAAAGCAACAAACTCACACCTTCTTCCCAAGAAGGAAAAGACAGAAACTACAGAAAGCCACCTGCTACGTTCCTTATCTACTCCTATATAAGGTCTATCTATTCATACATGAAATATCTGAAGGGGTCATTGTACTCATCATCATGAACAACTTTTACTATATGACAAACAGCGATTCGCAAAAAAAATCTACTGTTCCATACATTTTAACGAGTTATGCGAACATAACAATGTAGGGAACAACTGATTTTTTTTTCGCGATTTCAGGTTTGGTCCCATATTAAAAGTTGTTTGTATTTATGAATACAATAACCCCATAAGGCCGCTTTCACATATAGGCGACTTTAGCAGCGCGACAGTCGCGCGACCGTCACCCATTCAGAATTTCATAATAAAAACAGAAGCGCAGCGGACGCGCGGCCGGTGCGCTTCTGTTTTTATTATGAAATTCTGAATGGGTGACGGTCGCGCGACTGTCGCGCTGCTAAAGTCGCCTAAATGTGAAAGCGGTCTAAGAGATTTCGTGTATGAATAAATATACCTTATACAGGGTTACTTTTCAAAGACCATCCAAATTTTTACATGGTGTTCTACCCATGAATATAAACAACTTTCACTATGGGACCAACTCTGAAACCACGAAAAAAAATCTGCTGTTTCATACAAAACTTCAATACCTATTTGACATGGGTAGAACACCATGTAAAAATTTGGATGGTCTTTGAAAAGTAACCCTGTATATTTAATTCTTTCTTTTATATATTACTAGTTTCCGCCCGCGGTTTCGCCCACGAGGTATGTCGATAAAAACTATCCTATGTCCTCCCCCGGGATGCAATCTATCTCTCTGCCAAATTTTATCGAAATCCGTTCAATGGTTTAGGCGTGAAAAGATAACATACAGACAGACAGATAGAGTTACTTTCGAATTTATAATATTAGTATGGATATAGTAGGTATAGTATGAATGTTGAGTTTTCTGTTTTACAAAAAGACCATTTTATGTTACAAGGTTGTGCTGTTATTTAATAGTCTTGAAAGAAAATAACATTATATGCAATAAGGTACCTGGAAGCCTCGCCTCAGCAATTCTGCACAAAACATTGATCGTAAATTCCATTCCTATCTACAACTGAGTTTTCTGAGATTTCCTCGCTTCCATTTATTTGTGCAATAAGAAGGAATAAGAATAACCTGATTCTTAGTAACTAGATACTAGATTGCAGATGTCTTTGCTTGTATAAACAATCAACAGAGAAATTGATATCTTCTTGGAACTGCGTCCAATTAATGTGCGACGAGTGTCGACGGTAACCTTCGACGCCCATTGACGCTGTCCACCGACGCGTCGACGGCTGCCGCACTGACTACAATCGTCGAGACTCTTCGACGGCTGCATTTGCCTAGTCTACCGTTCAAACTCAAACTCAAAGCATTTATTTCAATTAAACCAATTACAGGCACTTTTGAATTGTCAAGGGATCGGTCAGTCAGAAAGATGAAGCTAGTGGCCCATTCCAAAGCGTAGAGAGGGTAGCGTGTAGAGGCTATCTATGTAGCCCTAGCTTTAGCAGTACAGGCTGATTATAATTGCCGGCGCGTTCCATTCGAACGTTCAAGCAAGTTTCAAAATATTCTCCTAAGGTATTTTTGTTTAGTAGAACCAGTGCTAGAAATAACTTGGTAATGTATAGTCTTCGTAGCAGTATAATTCAATACAAAGCTACTGCTATTTTACTTTATTTGTAAAGCTCCCATCTGGAGTTACACAGTACCTACGGAGAAGAACGGGCAAGAAACGTTGACACTTGTCGCTCGTGTGTATTAGCACTTAGAGAGATTACCTATATCCACTGAGCGTAAGATTATTAAATCTGGTCCTAATCCTCATCAAGCTGTTGATTTAGTCTGCCGTCAAATCCCATCTTAGCGATTGACCGAAAGGTCAACATCAATTGACATGACATGAAATTTTACCACCTTATTAATAAACGTATTATATTAGATGAATAGTTACACACAGATTTCTCTCTTTCAGTCGTAAGTAATTTGACTTTTGAAAGAAGAAGACAAAGCGTTGTGTAACTATACAGAAGCTATACGACGTATATTAAAGTGACAAATATTAAAGTGAAAGGATATTGAAGTTAGTAAGGGGGTTAGACAAATAACAAAATTCTTTTATGATTAAATCCCTCTCTAAGTTCATCTCTGAGCTGTTCTAAATATAATTTTCCGGTGCCTAAAAGTATTTTATAAAGGTTATATAAAAATACCTTTGCATGTCTTCAAAGACCTTTATAGCGACATAAAAGTGTTCCGATAAGAAGTAAAATATTTCTGTTACTAAAAGGAAACACTTGTGCGAGTGGGATGAGCTTATGTCTTTACAACATGAAAGGTCCAATGGAAACATGTTTGAGATGTATACAGGTATTTAATCTTTCTTTTTTTATATATCTACAAACTCAGTAGGTAAGTAAGTATTTTCGTTTTACGTACGTAATTGGAAAACGGTTTTAAAGGTCCATGAAGTATTATGTCAAGGTAATTTGGCTAAAAGCGTTAACTGCGAATGCGTGTGCATAAGTTTCCGAATGGTTTGGCTCTTGCAAAGCTTTATGTAACCATCTGCCAACTTTTATAGAGGAAAAAAACTAAAGTACCTAACATAATTATGTGCGTTTCTTTACGACGTTTGGATTCAACTTGTAAGCAAGGAATTGCTTGTAGCAGGAGACTGCAGTTTCCACATGGCATTTGCCAAAAATAAACAAACGGTGTAGACAATAAACATTCTAGAAATAGTAAAATTAACCCCTTAAAAGGCCGGTTTTAGAAACACCTAACATTTTTATCCGCCGAATCATTGCAATGATTCGACAGCGTTTGTATAGATATAGGTAGCAAAATCTAATACAAACAAGTCGTATAAACAGCTGTAGTCCAAACAAACCTTCATTACTTTATACCTAATCTGATCCAATTTACGCGGCCACGTGTTTTGTTCTACAAAGAGTTCGCATGTCAACAAATGGACGGTACCTACGTGCCGCTGCATCGTTAAGCTTCTCTATAATAACTTTACGAAGACGTCTCGAAGGACCAAGTTCGCTGTACTTTAATTTTATTTTGACAACACTTTTACAATTTCATCATCAATATTGTGTATTTATTTACTATTACCACTTACATTTATTTTTACAGGTGGGAACCCAATACAATAATTGTAGTCTCAATTTCCACACTAGCAGACATCACCCAAAAACCACCACCAACAAAAATTAAATGTTTCTAAACTGCCCTATTTTGACTGACAGGGTTCAAAATTATACCTGTCGATTATCATGGATACCAATTAACAAGTCCCAAGTAACGACTCCGAGTACCGGTACAATTCATACAGAGGACAATAAGTTAGTGTTAAGCCATAGACTGCATAGACACCTATCATGGGTCCCGACCTTGGCGTTGTGTATCTTGGCTTAATAGCTGCCGGTATATTCTGCAAAAATCTCACCGTGAAAACTTAGATGAATGGAGCTGTCATTCCACTTGATGCTAGGGATTGACACTATTGACAGCTCAGTTCACCTAAGTTTTCACGGTGAGATTTTGACAGAAAAGATCGGCTATTTCTTAATAAAGTGGGTCACACAAATATAAGCAATTTCAAAAGTTTTCCTAAAGTAGCTTTCGGTTCCAATTTAATGCGTTTTAGAATATAACTACGTTGGTACAAAGGAACAGCCGTCAGGCAAACCGCAATGAAGTTAGCAAAAAGGCCTTGTTTCGAAAAGTTTGACACTTTTCAATTATATTCCCAAACCGTTTTTAAGCTCAGCTTATTCAACCATTAAACTCGATTTTGTAGTATTACAGGATAAGTACGGAAAGTAAACTGCGACCGTCGGCTTCTTAAGCAATAACCATAGAATAGAATACTCTCTATTATGTAAACCATATAAATTACAGACATAAATATAGAAACTGTATGTACAAAGGGTGACACAATGGGCGGTCTTATCGCTAAGAGCGATCTTTTAAAGACAACCTTTAATAACCACCAACAACCATAATCAACAATTTAACCATTTTAATTCTATAAGGAAGAAGGACCACCGTTATTACTTATTACTCTCGTACTAATAACATCTTATGGGGCCACATAATCCCCCGTCATGCTTGTTAGTTTATGGCAATATCCCTTGACCTCCCGCGGGGTTTCACTAGCCTGTTGCATCTTGATAATGATGTTATATTTTCAATCTTGTCACATTTACGTATCATTTTTATCACATTACGCTGTAATAACGTATCATATTGGCTTGAGGCCTTGCAAAATAACGTCTCGACCAAAAAAAATGTGTTCCTACATCCTTATCTATATTTTATATACAACTCAAAGTCCTGACTGACTGATAGGTACATCACTGCACAGCCTAAACCGCTGGTCCTAGAGACATGAAATTTGGAGGGTGTGCTCTTTGTGAAGAGTAAGAAGGGTTTTTTCAAAATTCCACCCCTGAGAGGGTGAAATGGGGGGTTGAATTTTCTATGAAAATTTTCCGACATCCACGCGGGCGAAGCCGCGGGCTAAAGCTAGTAAGTACATAGTACCTATAAAACAAAATCGTCGAAATGTCTGTACTCGCATAACTTCCGAATGACTGCACCAAGTTGTGTTAGATATTGCCAGAACAAGGTTTGTATGAAAGAAAATTTCGGAAATTCGAAAAAAAGATTGCACCCGCGCGAATATGGTGGTGGGTGTGTCTAATATATTAAATTATAAATTAAAGTCGCTTTTCATGTCAGTCTTTGTGACCGTGTTATTCTTTTCATGTCAGTCTTTGTGACCGTGTTATTCTTTTCATGTCAGTCTTTGTGACCGTGTTATTCTTTTCATGTCAGTCTTTGTGACCGTGTTATTCTTTTCATGTCAGTCTTTGTGACCGTGTTATTCTTTTCATGTCAGTCTTTGTGACCGTGTTATTCTTTTTATGTCAGTCTTTGTGACCGTGTTATTCTTTTCATGTCAGTCTTTGTGACCGTGTTATTCTTTTTATGTCAGTCTTTGTGACCGTGTTATTCTTTTCATGTCAGTCTTTGTGACCGTGTTATTCTTTTCATGTCAGTCTTTGTGACCGTGTTATTCTTTTCATGTCAGTCTTTGTGACCGTGTTATTCTTTTAAACTACGCAATTGATCTCGATGCGGTTTTCGCCATCTTTTAGTGAATTCATTTCGGTAGGTTTATTATGAATATTAAACTAACATAACTATAGGTAGTAAATAAATCTCGATGTTTTGTCAAGCCGTAAAACCGTGCAAAGCAGGGGTAGGTCGCTGTTTAAAAATATTTAATTATAAAATAGGACTTTCCTTTTTATAAAAATAAAGATGACTATTTTTAGACTTCTGAATATAGGTTAATCGATATCGAATCGGCGAGTTAAGCTTAGAATCTATACTTATCACGTGGTACAGAAGCCAGCACATTAAGCTTTCCAAAACTGTCAAATTTTCTTCTTCTTATGCATTAGCGATCAAGTTGAAAATCTATTAAACTTTGACAGATTTTAGTAGCTTGATGTGCTGGCGTCTGCACAAGCATCTAATCTTGCATATTATACTGCCTTGTTTAAACGCCCCTGTGTTATGACTCGTACATAGGTAGTTGTCACTATGTAGGAGCAATGGCGCCATATATTGTTGTCTACAAGGTGGAGACGACCAAACGACAAGAAATTGAACTGCGTATACATATTTAATGATGTTCCCAGTCTGCCTACAAAAATTCAATCAAATAAATGTAGATATGCTACAAGCAGCGCCCCGCGGTTTTTTCCGCATAAGTTTCGATCCCGTGGGAATATCGGGTTAAAAAGTATCCTATGTGTTAATCCTGGTTATAAACTATGAGAGTGAACTTTAGTCACTCCTACTAGTCAATGATTGACATAAAGGCTCCCGCAGACAGGCGCGATGCGACAGTGGGGCGGGACTCTAGTAGAACCTATGCAAATTTAATGAAAATTGTTCTACCAGAATCACATCGCACCGTCGCGTCGCGCATGTCTGCGGGAGTCTTAACCCATAGTCGGCCCATTACTACTATTAACCCAGTTTGCAAAAATCACTGCTGTTATTCCGGTGTTAGAATTAATTTGATAGTTCCAAAACCAACAAAAACCAATATGGGTTTATCACCGGTCAAGGGAATCCCCTTGACCGGTGTGTTGTTGTCTTTATTGCTAGTGTTTTCATTTATTGTCGCATTGTTGTCTACACATTACATATTCACACATATGCCTCTCCCAGGCTGCGCCACAGCACCCTGTCCTCCGCCTTCCGCATCCAGTCTACCCCAGTCACCTTCTTTAGGTCGTCCGTCCATCTATCTGGGGGCGTCCCACACTACGCTTGCTGATACAATTCCATCTATCACTTATAACTTATAAGTACCAATGTTTAAAAGCAATAGTCAAAGTCATTTATTTGGTTTAAATGGTGTTATACAGGGGCAAACAATACGACACACAACCTGTTAGCATGAATTCGGTACAAGATTCGGAACCTGTTCCATACATTTTGACCGCGTATGTATGTACAGTCAACAAAAGAGATAAGTATGCAGGATCGTCGGATATAGTTGAAGTTTAGTAAGAAACCCATGGATGTTGTCGACTGAAATTTAATTTGATAAATGAGCTGTTTGTTTTCTTTTAATAAAGTTAAATTTTATTCGAGAACATCCATCTGTTTCTTACTAACTTCAACTATATCCGATGATCCTGCATACTTATCTCTCTTGTTGACTGTACTTTCAGCAGATTTTTTAAAATATCTATATATATAAAATTCAAAGTCCTGACTGACTGATTGACTGACTGACTGATATATCAACGCACAGCCCAAACCGCTGGACCTAGAGACTTGAAACTTAGAAGGTGTGTTCTATGTGAAGAGTAAGTATCCACTAAGTAAGGATTTTTGGGAATTCAACCCCTAAAGGGTTAAAATAGGGGATGGAAGTTTATATGAAAGTCCGACAGTTTCGAAGTTAGGATCTTCTAACTTTGTATTTAGGCTGACAATTGAAAATTAATTTATACGTATCTCAGCGTTTTTGATAATTCCACCCCCGAAGGGTTAAAAAGGGGGATGAAGTTGTGTATAGAAAATCATTAATTTTCGACGTAAAAATCACTAAATTTATTATCTAGGCTTATGATTGGAAGCTAACACAACGGTGTTGTTAGAATTTCATCCATTAAGAGGGTGAAAAGGGGAATGAAATTTGTCTTGACTGACTGATATATCAACGCACAGCCTAAAACGCTGGTCGGTACCGCTGGGCAGAGAAATTATTTTTGGAGGGTGTGTTCTTTGTAAGAGTAGATATCCACTAAAAAGGGGTTTTTGGAAATTTAACCTTTAAGGGGTGAAAAGAGGGGATTTTGTTTGTATGAAAAATCTTATTCCTTGAGTTAATAACCATGAAACTTGGCACGAATACTTATCTAAATAAATTATGAAGTTTGGCTTTTTTTTCTAAACTACCCCCTGAAGGGTGATTGGGAGGTGTCAAAGTTTGTATGGAAGAATTTTAACGCGTGGTCCGATTAACTCGAAACCCAGTATTTATACTTAAAATCAAAAATAAAGAATAACGTGTATCATCGTTTTTCGAAAATTTATCTCTGACGGGGTGAAAAGTTAATTTTATAGGGGAAGACTTTACTGCGTGGCTTGATTAACTCGAAAATTGGTATAAACAATCTTTGAGTCGAGTAATGAACACATCCCAAACAGTTTTACGAAATTCCACCCCTGTGGGGGTGAAAACGGGGATAAAGTTTATAAGAAAAATCTTATTCATTTGGTTAATAAACTTGGCAAGATTACTTGCCTAAGCAAGTAATAAAGTTTATCATTATTCGTTTATCAAAACACCCCAACAACCCTTGTGTTGGGGTGTTAAAGTTTGTGTGGAAGAATTTTAACGCGCGGTCCGATTTACTCGAAACTCAGTATTAATACTTTTGACAGAAAATAATCAATAATAACATCCGCACAGATCGATCGATCAGGTTACGCAGGCTACGCTTGCCGCGGTTGGTCCGTGGATAGGTGTCCATCTTTACATAATCTCGTGACCTCTCCGTGCCTCGGAAAGCACGCTAAGCCGTTGGTCCCGGCTGTCATTCGTGGATCTTTGACAGTCGCTAGGGGTGGTCAGAAGCCCGAAAGTTTGACAACCAGTCTTATCAAGGGGTATCGTATTTGGGTTGTGGAGGTCAGATAGGCAGTCGCTCCATGTAAAATACTGGTACTCAGCTGCATCCCGTTGGACTGGAAGCCGACCCCAACATAGTTGGGAAAAGGCTAGGCAGATGAAGAATCAATAGTAAGTGTATGGGGTTTTCGAAAATTGTTGACCCCTGACGGGACAAAAAGTGGTAATTCGATTTATAACGGGATTTTAATGAGTGCCTTGAAAAACTCAAAAAAAAATGGTATCAATAAATTTGGACTTGAAACTTGGCACAAATAATTATAAAGTTCGAATTTTTTTGGAATTCTAAACTAACCCAAAGGGGAGATTGGGGGTGTCAAATTTAGTATGGAAAAATTTTAATGCGTGGTCCAATTAACTCGAAACTCAGTACCTATCTAAGACCAAAATAAATAATAAAGTGGTTCAGGGTTTTTCGAAAATCTACCGCTAATGGGGTGAAGAGGGGTAGTCAATTTCATAGGGCAGAATTTTACTACGAGGCTTGATTAACTGGAAAATTGGTATAAATCTAGATTAGATTATATTTCGAAATTCCACCCCTATGGGGATAGAAAGAGGGGATAGAGTTTATATGAAAAATCTTATTCATTTGGTTAATAAATTAGAAACTTGGCAATATTTGGATCAGTAAATAATAAAGATTGTCACTTTTAGTTTTAAAAATCCCTCACAGAGGATTTGGGGGGTGACAAAATTGATGGATTAGAAAAATATTTAACCCGCTGTCGGATTAACTCGAAACTCGGTACTACTAAAACAAAAAATACTTAAAAAAGTGATTTAGGGTTTTTCAAAAATTGACTCCTACGAAGGTGGAAAAGTCTACTGCTTGCTTCCATTAACTCAAAAATGGGTATGGGTCTTTAAGTCAAGTTATGAACACATCCCAAACGATTTTTCAAAATTACTCTCCTGGGGGGGTAAAAAGCTGGGACACAGTTTATTTGAAAAATCTGATCCCTTTGAGCTATAAACTAAAAAATTGGCCCGAATACTTATTTATATCAAAATAAATGATAAAAATCATAAACATACATTTTCGAAATTATAAGAGGAAAGTACGAATTTCACGCGGACGAAGTCGCGGGCAGAAGCTAGTATATTATATGCTGAATTGATGGTTTCAGTTTGTGTTGTTGATAATATCAAAGTAAGGGGCTAACTTAAGTAAACAATTATCTATTTCAATTTAAATACTAATATTATAAATTCGAAAGTAACTCTCTGTCTGTCTGCATGTTACCTTTTCACGCCTAAACCACTGAACGGATTTCGATAAAATTTGGCAGAGAGATAGATTGCATCCCGGGGAAGGACATAGGGTAATTTTTATCCCAATATTCCCTCGGGATCAACAATTATGCGGATGAAACCGCGGGGCGCTGCAACTGATCTATGTATACATTATTATTATCTATATAAATTGGAGATCATGACTAAACATTAAATCATTTAATAAACATTTATCATCAATTTACACAACATAAACAAACATATTGTTGAAAATCCGAAAACATAAAAAACAGAACAAATTATAACTAGGTACAATCACAGTAATTTGAAATCTTAACTTGTCCTTATTTAATCCCAGACGTTAAGCTGGGTGAAGCTCTTTAATATGAAGGTTTGTTTAACTGTCCTTGAGCATTTTTATCCTTCCATCTCTTCATGGTCACTTCCAAGCCAAGTCGTAAAAGGTTCCTTCTAATGAATAAGAAATCCAGCACAATTATAAGCAATCAGGTAAAAACCCAAAACTCCTCAATGCCTCTCAATTTAAACTCACAAGGTCGCGAACACAAACATTCATCCATTACTCACTCCAACCTGATATTTGACGCATATGCTACGTCATAACTTTGTAAATTTCGCTTTTCCTTTTAAATTATGTTTTATTGGATCCTCGTGTTTGAGACTTGACATTTAGGTACGTTCAGTTTGGCCATTTTGATACATTAATATTTCAAGGTAACCGACATAGCCCGAAGAATTGCCAAACTTAAGTGGCAGTGGGCAGGGCACATTGCTCGCAGAACAGATGGCCGATGGGGCCGAAAGGTTCTGGAGTGGCGACCGCGTACCGGAAGACGTAGCGTTGGAAGGCCTCCCACAAGGTGGACCGACGACCTTGTGAAGGCCGCAGGAACCTGTTGGATGTGGGAAGCACAGGATCGGTCGAAGTGGAGGTGCTTGGGGGAGGCCCAGCAGTAAACGTCTTTCGGCTGAAATGATGATGATGATGAATATTTTAAGTTCTGAAGCTCGAAAGTCATCCCTTAGTCATACGTTAATAATGGTAACAATTACAGGTTCTCGGTCAAATACTGAAAAGCATATTTAACTTTTAGTCGGTGTTAGGTCACATGCTGTTGTTATCACTTAAGGCGGGGTAGAAAGCAAAATAGCCTAACTTCAATATGATTTTTCATGAAATTGATAAGACTTAAGTATAAAATTAAAATAACATGAGTAACTACATGATATTTCCACACTTACTGTGGAACAGAAACACAAGAAATTAAAATTTTCTAGTTAAAAAAACATCATGAAGTTACCTTCAAATTTCACGACTTTTCGATTTGTATGTACCTAATATGCTTATGACTAGGTACTAGAATAAAAAAATTGATGATTAATGTAATAACACAAGGCGACAAAAATTGTGGAAGCATTTTTTTTATACCTTTTATTTGTGGTTTCATTACGACGATAAGCTTATAATAATGATAAACCATTTATTATCAGGTAACAAAGACCCATAGATACATACCTTAACTTAAGTATACATAATAATATAGTAACAATTTTGTTAGTAAATAAAACTTAATAACTATGTTAGTATCACTTAGTTGCACTAAGTCTTTGTGCGTTCTGGTGGCACTTGTCCGCGAAAGCGGCGGAATACCACATCCTGAGGCCAGAAGGTATGGCTTATGACTTATGACTTTTGACACTTACGACGTTCTTAGTTCGTGGAAGAAGTCATCTTCCGTCGCACTTTACGGGAACTTATAACATATTTTTGTTTCACAAATCAGTCGCTGTCACTCTGTTGAGACGAGAGGACTGCGCTCAAATTTTCGGCTGCGCTGGTATTTAATTTATTTGCGTAAATAATATTTTCGTAATTTATCACTTTGTAGGAAAGACACTGTGAAATAGAAAACATGGAAAAATAACTAAAACCACTCCGAAACGATTATTAAAAACAATAACACTTGATAAACTAAAGAAATACCGAGGCAAAACTATAAAATAAAAATAATAAAATAAATCAATGTTGATATTTGAAACGTCAAAATGACATACATTCTTTGACAGATTTTTTACTGGTATAGTACAACTAGCGCCATTGCTCTGCATTCGGTTCATTTTCTTGCGGAGAAAATTTGCAACATGGCCAATTTCGCGTTCATTTGAAAGTTCATGCTGGAGATTTTACACCTTATTACGATAAACTCAGAAACCAAATTCGTCTGCTCCTACTTTTCTTGACAAACTCCTTGTAAGGTAACCCTAAAGGTGGATACAGACTTTGCGAGGCATGCACAGCGCACGGTGCTCATCGCATGTTTCGCAATGTGTAGACGTTCATATTCGTGGTGAGGCATGCGGAAGCACATGCCTCACCACGAATATGAACGTCCACACATTGCGACGATTCATTTCGAGCGACTTTTGACCATTCCCTAAATCAAGTTGAAACATAAAGGTATGTTATGGGTATTGTATTATTGGGGTTTACAAAAGAAATTAATCGGAAATTAAACAGGTAATGGGTTTATTGTGGACAAAAGTACGATACGGTGGGCACATGAATTATTTCATACGGATAGTTTTCTCATGACTAGCCTTCTTTTTATGATGGGGATGAGTACAGGTTGTAACGGATCACAATATCGATAAAAGAGTTGAGATCTAAATGGGTGCAAGTTCTATAGAGTTGAAAGAAAGTCTAAAGTTCATAATGTAACTTGGAACTTGGCCTCTTTTTCTACAAATGTTTTAGGCAAGGATTTTATCCTACTCGCACTTCGCGCTGGAAAGGTTTTCATAACACATACTATTAAGAACTTTAATAAAAATGCGCTGGTTCTTGGTAGAAAACAAAAGTATATTCTGTCAATCAGAAGTAAAACCAAAAGATAGAAAAAGCATAAACAAAAAGTATAAAAAGGTAAAATATCAAAGGCAAGAAAAGACTTGCACATTCTCCCCTTTTTTATGAAATGGGCAGCTTAATCAGCTTTCGGAGGGACCTCCTAAATGTGCCGGCCACAGTGGCAACATCGGCCACCCGCACTACTCCATCTGCGCCGGGGAACAACCTCGCGACCCGGCCTTTGGGCCATGAATCTCGCGGTAAATTTGAATCGCATATTACGACCACATCTCCTTCCGCAATTGAGGGCACGGTACCTCCACCCCTTCTGGGTGACAACGAAGGCAGGTATTCTCGAACCCATCGCTGCCAGAAATGATCGGCTAGCCTGAGTGCCCTCCGCCAATGACTTGTGCTTGAGAGGTCCGATTCCTGAAGCGTGGCTGGGATGGGACGCCCTGGTGATCCGTTAAGGAGAAAGTGAGCTGGCGTTAGTGCTTCTTCAGCATTAACATCGAGTGAGATTATCGTTAGTGGCCGCGAATTTACCAAGGGTTCTGAGTACCTCATCAGAGGAAGTCCGCCCATGGAGTGAAACTTTTAGCGCTCCCTTGACACTTCGGATAAGGCGCTCCCAAGCTCCACCCATAAATGGTGCCGAGGGGGGTATGAAACGCCAGTTTATAAACTCGTTGGCAGCGTAGTCTTCAACGGCATCACCGTACAACTCTCGCAGTTCTCGGCTGGCCCCAACAAAGGCAGTGCCGTTGTCGGACCAAATCTCGGATGGGGTTCCTCGAAGCGACACGAAGCGGCGTAAGCACATGATCGCCGAGTCAGTTGATAAGCTGTGTACCACATCTAAATGTACGGCGCGGACGACCAAGCATGTGAATAGGGCCACGTAGCGCTTCTCCTTTCTTCTCCCAACCGTGACCTGAACGGGCCCATAATAATCGAGACCGGTGAAAGAGAAGGGCCTTTGATGATGAGTTAGGCGAGCTTCTGGCAGATTTCCCATTGGTGGTCGGAACGGTCTAGCACGGCGCAATTCACACAGCTGACAAGTACGGGCCACGAATCGAACAGCATTTCTTAGTCCAATAATCCAGTAACGTTACTGAAGCTCATTCATTACCAAAACCAGGTGTGAATGCGCGGCCTTCCGATGATAATTGTGGATCAAAAGACGAACTGCCGGGTGTTTTCCGTGCAAAATGAGTGGACGCTTAACGTCATCTGTAACGGCTGAGACAGCAACAATGCGGCTTGACATTCGCAGCTGATTATCAGCATCTATAAATGGCGACAGCTTGAATAGGCGGCTATTACGAGGCAATGGCTGTTGGTTCTTAATCCGCAAAAAATCTTCTTTGAAGGAATCGAGCTGAGACTGCCTTAATATGTGAGTTTCGGCCAGGCGTAAATCGCTTGCTGTTATTCTCGCTGATACGTGGAGGTTATTGGGGGCATTAGGAGAGAATGTTCAAGAGGGAATAAATGTACATAAACTTCCCTCAAGACGAGTTAAATTGGCGTTAGCGCCTCGTCTTTGCAGACTACGCATACGCAATATAAAAATGAATCGATGCGCTTTTGCTGTTGCTCGCACCATTCTCAACCATGAGCTGAAACGGAGCGGATCTGCGGAGATTGGTGCAGGCAGGTCAGTGTCAGTAATGATATGAACATGATGTTTGAATTCTTCGCGGCCTAGTCCACTGACATCGATCACGGGTTCAGTGGGCCAGTCCGAGGAGAGCAAGAAGGTAGGACCTGAGATCCAGCGAGATTCTGGAGTTAACTCAAAACGTTTGACCCGAGTCGCATCATCTGCCACGTTTAAATCACTCGGGATCCAACGCCACTCACCGACGTCCGTGAGCTCCAAAATCTCACCTACTCTATGGGACACGAAAGGCTTAAGAGTGCGAGCGTCGCCGCGAAGCCAACCTAAGGTCGTCATTGAGTCACACCAAAAAACGCGTCTCGTCGGTTTGAGCCGGTGGGCTTCGCAAATATACGTAGCAAGACGTGCAGCCATCAGAGCCCGTTGGAGCTCCAAACGGGGAATTGAGACAGGCTTAAGGGGTGACACGCGAGCTTTGCTGGAGATAAGGGAGAGTCTAACGTCGCCGTTAGCGTACAGAAACCGCCAATAAGCGACAGCGGCAAAGGCAGACTCACTGGCGTCCGAAAACACATGTAATTCGCAGCCTGCTAACAAGAAGTCATTCAAGTTATAGCGGCGTGGAATTCGTAAAGAAGAAACCGAGGATAAATCCAGAAACCACGACTTCCATGCGGCGCTGTCACCTTGAGAGATCTCCTCATCCCATTCCAAACCCTTACGCCAAGCATTTTGAAACATGATGCGACCTCGAACAACGATTGGCGCAATGACTCCAAGAGGATCATAGACTCGCATCACGTGAGCTAACACCTCTCGCTTGGTAAGCTTCTGTGGCAACATACCCTTATGGACTCCCGTGTTAAAGCCAATCACGTCACAGGCGGGTTGCCAGATAAGGCCAAGCGTGCGGACGTGCGTAGCCAGGTGACCTAAATCTACATCCTTCACAACGGGCGCCTCTAGCAAGGATTCTTTGGGTAGCAACGAGAGCGCCATGAGATCGTTTGACGTCCAGCCTCGCATCTCAAAGCTGGCATGAGAATGTACGTTATAAATGTCCGCAGCCAATTTGGCCGCTTCATGAACGTTGTCTAAACTAGTGATGCAGTCATCCATGTAGTGATCCTGTGTCACTCGAGCTGCATCGGGGTATGTATCCTGCCACTCTAATGCATTTTTGTTTTTTATATGGATTGCAGTAAAGGGGCTGGACGCAGCGCCAAAAATCATGGATGACATGCGGAATGTACGTATAGGCTCATTCGGATTGTCGCGCCACAGAAATCTTTAGCGTCCCTATCATTTTCAATGATTTTAATTTGAGGGAACATTTCACGAATGTCAGCTATCAGAGCGACTTTACCCTCACGGAAGCGCATCAGAATACCTAGCAGGGGTTGCAAAAGGTCTAGACCAGTTAATAACATAGAGTTTAATGACACACCGTGGGACTTGGCAGCTGCGTCGTGTACCGTTCTCAACTTGTTAGGCTTATTTACGTTAATTACGCCAAAATCAAAAAATCAAAATCAAAATGTTTTATTTCACATAAACCTACATGGGCACTTATAAACGTCAGAAGCTTGGTGCACGGTTCCAATTGGTCGTTTCCTATGGAGAAGAACCGGCAAGAAACTCCATGGTTACTCTTTTTAAAAATAATTGGCTTTTACAATGTTTCCAGATTACAGTAGGTATGGGAGGACAGCGCAGGCCTGTCAACAAGTATCAAGTACTTGATAAAATAGAAAATGGTCTACAGATCTAAAGTCTATAAGGCCTACAAAGTCCTCACATTTACAAAATAAGAATCTATCAAAAGGATAGATAATAAAAAAAGAAAAGTAATAATAAAAACCTACTAAAACCAAGTGTTATGATTCTCATTAAAACCACTAATAAGGAGGTGAAAAATTTCAAGTGTCTGTATATAATGTCAATTAATAAAGAAAGTGAGGGAGATACCACAACGGAGATCCCAAGTTAGGAGGAGCTGAACACGGTTCAGCATATCCCTTTGATAGCATATCATGTATATTCCGACAGTAGCGTTCAGCATAGTCAGGGTCTTTGACCATTTTTTTCTCTAAACTAAGGAACCTAGACATTGCTAACTTGTAACTGACGGGAATATCCAGTTTATCAGCCTTCCACAACAAGCCTACTTCAAAACGACCGCTGGGCAGACGGCGCGCGGTGCGCTCGAGAACTTGCATAGCACGTTCGTCGTCGGCACTACTAGCTTCCTGTTTAGAGATGCCGATTGAATCAATTTTAAACTGCTCCCTAATAAGACCTTCCAGAATCAACCGATCGTTCGCTATATCAAGTTCGCTAACAGAGGCGTGGTTGACAACATCGACCAGTTTAGTTTTGCTGCAACCGAAACCATACAAAACCCAGCCTAAAGCAGTTAAAATAGCTACGGGTTGTGTCTTGGTTCCTTTACGCGTAGCTTTAGCGAGAGATAAGTGCCAGTTATCGATGCCTATAATCAGCATGGGCTTAACGTCTTTATAACAAAACTCATTAGCAGACCATTCCTAGACCACCTACACAGTCTAAATGAATACGTTTCTCTTGGCCCTTGCAACCAATTTGAGCCGCCAACTTAGAATCTATAAATGTGCCTGTGGAACCGTCATCCAACAAAGCGTACGTATCAACACTATTAGAAGGTCCGGACACGGTCACGCCAACTATTTTCAACAACGGCCGAACAGAAGGTTCCGCAGCTGACAAGGAGGATGCATGAGCCAAGACTTCGTGATCCGAGTCGTCAGACGATGGCTCGCCGGTCTCTTCGCAGGCCGCGAGCGTGCCACATGTCGGGGGCGCGCTGGATGTCGATGGTTCAGGTTCAGCGTCTTCTTCCACTTCGACGTGTGCAGAGACTGCACGCTCTTTCGACCCGTGCAACAAAGCATGATGACGCATGTCACAACCTTCTACCGTACACACTCTTTTAATACAAGAAGTTTTGTTTTTGTGCCAACCTTTCTTTAAACATCTATGACATATTTTATTTTTCTTAATAAATTGCCAACGATCATTTATTGTCATTTTGACAAACCTATCACAAGAATTCAATTTATGTTTTTGTTGACACAAAGGACAAATAATATTTGTAGTTGATAAAGTTTTCGTTGAAACGCTACGATTATGTTGATCATTTTCAGCTACGACGTTCACCCTATCCCTGAAGCCTCTGTTATCAGTGTTAGAACGTGCTACAGTAGGCGACGAGAAGTCAATTGCGCCGCCAAACCTACACTGCAAATTAGCTTCACGGGAGAGGAAATCGGCAAACATTTCGATTTTAGACAAGCTGCCATCGCATAAATGAGCGTAATCCAACCACCGTGGACGCAAAAGCGGTGGCAGCTTGCTCCATAGTGCCTGAAACAGCTCGGGCGAGCGTAAGTGGTCCGGCTGATTTAACAGCCGGATTACTTCTACACAGTTTCTTACACGGCTTGCAAAAATGACGAGGTCTTTGCTATCGTAGCTTACCTTAGGCAGCGCTCGTATTACAGACACTTCATGCATCACGACGACCTCGGGGCGGCCGTAGCGCGCGTCGAGCGCAGCTAACACCACACCGGGGGCGCGCGCCGCCGCTAGCAGGCCCGCCACTCCGTCGCGCGCAGCTCCGCGCAGGGCGCACGACAGCCTCGCTAAATTATCGGTTGCCGAAAAACTTTGAGCTGTATTTTCATACGCACGTTTTAAAGCTAGCCAATCCAAATAGGACTTGCCGTCGAATGTAGGCAAATCTGTCTTCGTAGCAGTTTGCTTGTTAACTTTGTTTATTAATATTCCGAGCGAGTTGATTAAGCGAGTCACTTCTCCGTCATCATTACGATCTTGGTTGAGAGCGTGTGTAGTCGCCACAGCGTCTTGGCCGTGATACGCTGCCCGGTGTCCCACACTGGGCTGTATCGCCGTACCTGAAATGTGAGTTGGCACTTAAAAAATCTCGCTCATCGGGATTAGGCACTACATTTTTTACCCAATCTTGAACACAAGCACGGCTACGCATGCCGTGGCTGCCGCGCTGGCTTGCGTCCGCGTCTATGGCGGCAAGCTCAGCTTGTAATTGGAGCTCAGCGACCTGTCGCTCTCGCTCTAGAGTTTGGTGCTCCATCTGTCGCTCTCGCTCTAGAGCTTGGTGCTCCAAATCAGCTAGCTGGCGCGCGTGCTATGCTTGTGCCGCCAGCTGACGCGCCACGATGGTGGCGGAAGAGCGCGAGGTGGCGGCGCTGGCCGGGCGGGAAGGCGCCGGAGCCGCGGCGTGAGGAGGGAGGTCCGCGCTCTGCTGCGCGGGCGGGGCAGTTTCCCTCGCCGCAACTTGGATGCCGTCTCCTGCGCACAGCGCGTTCACTTTTGCACGTTTAGAACGAGTTTCTACCATTGTTCTGTAGATAGGACCAAATATTAAGAACTTTAATAAAAATGCGCTGGTTCTTGGTAGAAAACAAAAGTATATTCTGTCCCGCATTATATTGTAGTCTTTGATTCTGTCAATCAGAAGTAAAACCAAAAGGTAGAAAAAGCATAAACAAAAAGTATAAAAAGGTAAAATATCAAAGGCAAGAAAAGACTTGCATACATACCATTTGACTTTTCATAATACAGTGCAAAATCCACCGTACCAATATTATTTTTAATTGGGTATCACTGTTGTTATTTTATTGACTTTAGAACGATCGTGCAAAGCAAAATCCACGATATACTATTATAATTTTTTACTGGATAACACTATTTTCCATCAAAATGTCGTGACGTCCAACATGTACAAGGTTCTAAATAAAATTTGGTTACATTGGAATTTGAACTTTGTTGCGCCAACATTGAGTTTCTAGTTACAAAACATAACTATGATTATGATTCTTAGATTCTGAATTGAAACTTAGCGTATAGTAAGTATATGCAAAACAAACAGATGTTTTTACATACTGAAGAATTTTATTGAAAACTAGCTGTGCCCGCGACTTCGTCCGCGTGGAATAGTGACTTTTCGGGCAGCATATTTTGAATTACATATACCGTCTACAGACCGGGCATTTGCTGTCCGAACCCTCTGAGAACTCAGGCGAATTTCCCTATCAGTGAAAGTCTCAGACTCACGCGATAGTGCTTGGGCTTCACGATCGGCAGTGAGACGTATTTCTCGTTCTTCCTGTGTTTCCTGAGACCGAGCATTTGCTGTCCGAACCCTCTGAGAACTCAGACGAATTCCCCTATCAGTGAAAGTCTCAGACTCACGCGATAGTGCATGAGCTTCACTATCAGCAGTGAGACGTATTTCCCGTTCGTCCTGTGTCTCCTGGGATCGAGCATTTGTTGTCCGTACTCTCTGGGAGCTCAGGCGGGTTTCCCTGTCAGCAAAAGTCTCAGACTCACGCGATAGCGCGTGAGCTTCGCGTACGAGAGATAAACGTGCCTTTCGTTGTTCCCCGGGCCGTTTTCCCTATTTCGAGTTGTCATCATTCGAGAAGGATTTGAACTCAGTCGAGATTTTCGCTGAGTCGAAGTTTCTGTAGCACGAAGCCTAGCCTGATGTTCCCGAGTTGCAGAGAGCCTTGCCTCACGACCTTCCTCAGATTCCTGTGATTGAACCAATCTCATCCTTTTAGCATTTCTGCTACACTGGGAGAGGTTGGTTCTTCTTCGAGGCATTCTTACAATAAAATAGTACTTACTACTTAACACACAGTTATTTAATAAACACGTACTATCATAAACAATTAAATTATAAATATTTACAGATTATTATAGTCTAAAATTATCACAGTTTAAGTAATAAGTGTTAAGACGTGTAAACCAAACGTACTAACTTTATAAAACAAAAGAATTGCTAGAAAAATTAATTACTAACCTGAGCTAATGAACTTATACTTAATAAAGAAAATCAAGAAAAGAAATGCCTAAGCAATAATAAATGCTTACAATATTTATTTACAAAACCCTAAATAAAAATTAAGATAAGTAAATACCCAATAATCAAGGAAAGAACCGCCTAACCTATACCAAATACTTACAAAATTTTAAAGAAAATTAAGAAAAAGAACCTGACCTACAAACCCTAAAATATAAATAAATGAAATATGCAAACAGTCAGTATTCAAGTGAATCGCAATAATCGAATCCAACTATTCGCCTATACTCTTCAGGATACGTGCGTTCGCTACGAATAACTGAATCCTTATGGCAGCGGCGCGTTTTCTTTTGAAATGGTCATCTCGCAGTTCAACCTGAGGGGTTGTCGACTGCTTAACCTGGCTTTCCTGTGGATGCCTCAATAAATTAAGGCCTCCAGCCAGGGCATAATACACAACTTAACTACACAATTATAAACTTAAAAACTAAGCGACTACACGCTAAGGGCACCCCCTGTGTGGGACGGACCTCGGCTTAGGGCGTCGCTGGGAGAGGGCAGCAAGGGACAGGCTGGATCGGAATTATGGCAGCAGCGCGGCTCTCAGCGCGCTTTATACAAGGTGTAACGGAAAGGGGGTATCAACCCTGAAGGAGGTGAATGTGCTCATGAAACTGAACTAATTACCCCAAAGAACATAGGTCGAAATATGAAAAAAAATTTGGACCTCCCATAGTAATAGTAAATCATTGATGTACTATTACTATGGGAGGTCCAAATTTTTTTTTTCATCTTCATTCACCTACTTCAGGGTTGATACCCCCTTTCCGTTACACCGTGTATATATAGCCACGGACGCGCAGGCGCGAGGCGTTTACGTACTCTGATAGAATACCTTAACAAATGTTCGCCGTGATTCTTTAAATTGACATAACTTTTTTATTTATGAACCGATTGACATGAAATAAACACTAAATGTTAAGTGAAGTTTACTACAATATATTAGTGAAAACCGCATCTAAATCGAATAAGCCGTTTCTGATATTAGCGTGCACAAATACAGCAGACAAACAGACAAACAGATAAACAGACAAACAGACAAAAAAAAATTTAATTACATTTTCGGGTTCGGCATCGATATAATAACAACCTCTGCTACTTTTTTTTAATATATTTCCATTGTACAGACACCACTTTTCTACAATTTTATTATATGTATAGATATACCTACTTGCACAGCGATCATACTTAGGTACTACATTGAATAGAGGCGTTTCATCTGATTATTTTGCGTATACTTACTACAGAAGATTCTAATTCAAACACAAATATATGATTTATTCCGGTCTGATCCTTGAACCCCCCTCCACCCCCCTCGATCCCCTGCTAGTTCGTCTTCTGTTTTTATCTCTGTCTTATTCACAGGCCGAGCGAAAAGTTTCTGCATGGCGGGAAGGGATTGTGTTTTGTTTTCGTCGTGTCTGATGAGAGGGGTAGGCAAGGAGGCGCGGGTGAAATTTGATTTTTTTTCTGGCTTTATGCGCCCCCTTAAAGGCTCTCCCCCACAGGCGCGTTATTATCCGTCGATAATATCGGATGCGTGTTGTACCTATTAGGACGGCCACGCAGTTACACTGCAGCAGGGCTAGCATGGCCGGAGACATTTTATCCACGGGGAGAGGAGAAAATACTATTCCCCTCTGTCAATTTTGTCCACCCTCCGAGCATGGCGACATGGGTGGATAAACTATTCACGGTGGCAGTAAGCACGAGACATTTTTATACCTAGTACGATTAATTATATTTTCTCTAAGAGATATACTTAAACCCACCATCTAAAGACGAGGACAAATTTCTCCCTTTGTTATGTCAAAATATCTGTAATTTTTCTCTTCCACTAGTCGCCATGCTATAGACGGGGGGTGAGTATCCACGTCTAATGTCAAAAAGTGATATACTTCTCTTTCCCCCTGTTGCCGTGCTTTGGCAGGTGGATAAAATAATTTTATCCCTTGTCAGTGGAAATAACCGGTAGAGAAAAGTTTTATTCCCAGCCCATGCTAGCCCTGCTGCAATAATAACGACGCAACGGAAGTAGGAAGCTGGCGTTACTCCGTCCTGCGATATTCCGATATGAGTTCATAGAACATTTTGTATTAGGAGTAGGACGCATACGATCTTACACACAGCTGGGGGGTCTGTAGTGTAGGTTGTACGCACACGTTAGAAATATCGGACGATAAAAACGCAGCTGTGTGGCAAGGACTCGGGATTCATTTACGCAATAACGCATGCGATATTATCGACCGATAATAACGTGCCTGTGGCACAAAATACAGATAGTACAGAAGTCAATCACGTGTATGTACTTCACTTTTCATACCTAAGCACGGCGGTCGCGCTATGGATGTCAACTTTGGCTTATGCACTAAAAACTATCGTGGTACACTCGTATCTAGTTGTTTGATTTATTGTTCAGCTTATTCTTAAATATTAAAACAAAACAATAAACATAGTATTACAATGCAAAAAGTGTAAAGAACAAAAACATAAAATACATTTGTCAATTTTCACTATCAAAAATCCCTAATAATTTCAAAACGGATTACCCTATTTACACAACTTATTTTGCCCTATCCGTTTTAGACCTAAACCTATAAAATGACACTAAAAACAACACAATATCGACATGGTGGCATGAACAAAAGACCTTTTAAGGATGTTTTAAACTTAAGTGTCATTTCAGTGTGTCTGTACTCGCATCACGCTCCTGATGCTCCCCTCGCTGATTATAATGCTGTGTTTGCTGCAAAGAATTCTCAGTATCCATTAAAAATTATACGTTCATATTAATGGGATATTCGTTAATGGAGTTGCGTGTAAAAGATTTTTTCTTCGAATTGAAGTTTATTAATGTTCAGAGTATAAAGTGTCCTAAGCTTGAATAAATTATTTACAAACACGAATCTATAATATAAAACCGTAGCTTACAATATGTAACGGCTCCTGGCTAAATAACAACAGCCTGACGAGCCGCTCAAAAGTCTTTGACCAGTGCGTGTTGCCAGTGATAACTTAAGGCACTGAAACGTGGTCGCTCAAAATGGGCCTTATAAGAAGGCTAAAAGTCACCCAAAGGGCTATAGAGAGGGCTATGCTTGGAGTTTCCCTGCGTGATCGAATCAGGAATGAGGAGATCCGCAGGAGAAACAAGGTAACCGAAATAGCCCGATGAATTGCCAAACTTAGGTGGCAGTGGGCAGGGCACATTGCTCGCAGAACAGATGGCCGATGGGGATGGGCTGGAGTGGTGACCGCGTACCGGAAGACGTAGCGTTAGAAGGCCTCCCACAAGGTGGTCCGACGACCTTGTGAAGACCGCAGGAACCCGTTGCGTGCGAGAAGCCCAGAACCGGTCGAAGTTGAGGTGCTTGGGGTAGGCCTATGTCCAGCAATGGACGTCTTTAGGCTGAAATGATGATGATAATGATGACGAGTCGCTCGAAGGTTAAGCTTCGTTGCCGCGATGAGTTCGTGGAGGGGTCTCGATATGTAATGGATGGTCCCATTCCATGTCGAGACCCTTCCGTGGCTAGGAAAGCATGTGGTCCCGGCTCTCGTACGGAGATCTTTAACAGTCGTTACGGGTAGTCAAAAACCCAAAAGTCTGACAACGAGTCTTACCTAGGGGTACCGTGTTATCCAGTTACAAGGTTGTGGAGGTCAGAGAGGCAGTCGCTCCACGAAAAATTCTGGTATACAGCTGTATCTGGTAATTGAAAACTGGCTAGGCAGATTGATACGTGTACGTAGCCAGTAGTCGTTCTAATACCTACCACTTCAGATATAGATACACCTACAAGAGCAACTTGCAAGAGCAACTACTTCGCGTGCCCAGCTTACGTAAAAAAATCGTAAGCCGCCACTTTCGCGGTCAGTCCAGCCGACCTATTCTGTAAATAACTCACCGTGAAAACTTAGGTGAAGTGAACTTAGAATGAGCTATTATTCCATCTATTGCTAGGGATTGACACCATTGACAGCTCACTTCACTTATGTTTTCACGGTGCTACTGCTGGTTGGAGCGGCTGGGTGAGCATGAGCGCTGGTGCTAGGCTTCGGGGGTAGGGCGAGACGGGTGCCGCACGCGGCAGCGTCTTTGAATCGATTTGAGTTTCCCATCACTAGTGTTTGTGACGTCATAGACCTATTATGACGTCACAAGCACTATTTCAAAAAAGACAAAAAAAAGTTAAAAAATGGCACGCTTGATTTTCGTACATATGTGTGATACTTAATACTTGCAGTATATAGATATATATGTAGGATGAGTGTTTTTAATGTACGAGTGAATGAATTATTATGAGGAATGGAACGCAACGCATGGGACAGAGAAGGAACGACTGTGAGAGGGAGCAGAGTAGAGCTATGGCGGTGTTGAGGAAAGAATTTTATCAAACCACGGAAATTGTTTATTTAAGCATTTTATTTACCCCACAATCCCACATTCCACATCTATAGGTATATCAGTGCTAGCCACGGATATAGCGTTCTAAACCTATTGAAATTAGATGCGCAGTCGAGCAGCCAATTTGATTATTACCCGACTGAATACAACATACCTATTTCTGTTGGGGCACAATAGGGACGGATACTGACATATAATTATTGGTAAACAAGATTTCTATAGATTTCCATCTCTATTTTAATCCCAGATGTAGGTATCTCCTTATAGATCGTACCTACTTATTGAGATGGTTTTTTTTTTCGTGTACCTATATTTCTCTGTCCAGCAGTGGACTGCTTTAGGCTGATGATGATGATATCTATACTAATTATATACTAATACGAATACTGAAGGGTTTGTTTGTTTGAACGCACTAATCTCTTGAACTAGCAGGCAAAAATTAAATCGTGGGGCGTAGCGTAACCTGAGTAAATATTAAACAGCATTTATAATGATACTAGCAGCGCCCCGTGGTTTCACCCGCATAAGTGTCGATCCCGTGGGAATATCGGGATAAAAACTACCCTATAAAGATTGCATCTCGGGGAAGGCCCCGGGATGCAATCTATCTCTCTGCCTTTTATCGACATCCGTTCAGTGGTTTAGGCGTGAAAAGGTACCATACAGACAGACAGAGTTTCCTATTTTCGAATTTATAATATTAGTATGGCTGAGCGGTTGACTGTTGAAAGAAATTTCACGCGCCCCACGATTATATTTTTTTGTCTGATCAATGCCCTAGATTGATGAGGAAAGTGTTGTGATGACTGGTACCTAGGACCTAACGAATGATTTTTAAGCTTTTAGTACATTATCTACATCATTATTTTAATTAAAACCGTTTAACTTAAAGATATTTTTATACTTATTTTGCTTTAATGGTAAATAAATTAATTTCAGAGTGAAAAGCAATATTGAAAAATTATAAAAATGTTTGAAGTTGTAGCGTAAACTGAACTTTATATTGTAGGATATAAAGTTGTTTTTCAATGAGCTCTGTGTTTACATTTTTGGCAAATAAATCGCGAATGCAGATTAACTCAGGCCGTGAGGTCCGAGTGCTCATAGCTTGTTCAATGTAATCTCCAAAAGGCTGGTTGACCACTTCACGTTACCCAAGGGCTGGCTTTTACCTTGGCCAGAGGATAAATATTGCCATACAACGTGGTAATGCCGCCAGCCTCTTGGGTACATTACCAGTCGACAGCGATGCGTAGGAATATTTCGACGACATATTTTAGTTTGTTAATAGTTTTAATTACGTTAGGATATTAAGTATAATATTTTTATTTTAGTAGGTACCTAAACTAAAAACCGAAAATATGCAACATACGAAAACAACATACCGAGTAGGACAGTAAGCTCTCCACGTTTACTTAAATAAGTTTCTCTAACCAAAGACTTTTCCCACACATAAAATGAAAAATCCCTCTGTCAGAGGCTGCACAACACACGCCCGAAAAAACTTCTTATCAAAAAAGGTTAATTAACTCCGACGGACTAAGCACCCTGTATACCCACACAAGTATTTACTTCTCATTAAAAACATATTCAGGGTTACTTTTCAAAGACCATCCAAATTTTTACATGGTGTTCTACCCATGAATATAAACAACTTTCACTATGGGACCAACTTTGAAATCACGAAAAAAAAATCTGCTGTTTCATACATTTTGGTCAAGTAGGTATTGAAGTTTTGTGTGAAACAGCTGATTTTTTTTATAAAGTCGAACATATAACCTTCTGCGTTTTGGAAGTCAGTTAAAAAGCAGCCAAGTGCGACTTGGACTTCCAGACGAAGGGTTCCGTAGGTACCACTGTACAATAAATTAACACTACCTATAATTATATTTTTTTGTAAAAAAATAAAGTTTTTACAGCGGCCATAATAGTAACATTATCTGTGAAAATTTCTAGTGTCTACATAATACGGTTCAAAAGATACAACACTGTGACAGTCGGGACGGACGGATATCGGAGCCTTAGTAGTAGGATCCCGTTGGCACCCTTTGGTTACGGAACCCTAAAAATAGACCCACTGAAATTACCGAAACCAAAAATAGCTTTGTTATTTTCTATTTTTACCCTCCTTTAATTAGACGTCGATGGATACTTATGACACTTACGGGCTCGTGGCTAAATTAGAACCTGCACAGGTCGTTCGAAGGTTATGCTTCGCTTGTCGAAGTTAGTCCGTGGATGGGTGTACATCCATTACATATATAACGGGGAAGGTATAATGTGTCTCGTTATTATCAGCCATATTTGAATTAGAGTGGGCTACAGTGGGTTTTGTGTTGGATAATGCGCAATAGAAAAACGGTTTGCAGTCCAAATCAGATTTTAATTTCACGAACAATTTAATCACACTAGCAAATTTCACACTAGGTACACGACACAACCAGATACGGAACGCGGGACAGTTTCTGAGCACATGTTGTTCGTACGATGTCCAATGTCCAAGAGAGCTCCACATCGTCCTTGTCGCACTGTCCTCCAGCGTCGACCCCCCACGAACTCAGGCTAGACTCTGTCAAGCGCCACCAGATGACGCTAGCGTTCCGATTCCGGTCAAATCGAAGCTTATCGTCACAGCGTTTCCGCCTCGTTGTCAAGTCAGCTCCCGTACTAATGACGTTTCCGACATACAGGTGATTCTTCGTGCCTTTTAGAGCACGTTAAACTGTTGGTCCTAGTTGTTGTTTTTAGATCTTTGACTGTCGTTACGGGTTGTCAAAAGCCTGAAAGTCTGACTACCAGTGTAAAGTCGCTGAGGCGGTGGCTTGCACCAGAAGTACGCCATTTAATTACTATAAATATACCTACATACCAGTAGCAAAGGTTCCATACAACCTGATTTCTACCGGCTTCCCTTTGAAAACTAGCACAGTCAGTATTCTATAGACAAATAATATAATCATATTAAAGATATCTTCTCCGGATTACCTTTTACAAAAATTGACCCTTCGCTCCTGATACATATCTTACAACAAATCAGCGAGTGCGATTACTGCTACGCGGTGACTAACGTTAGAGAAAGGAATCGTCAACAGTTCTACTTGTACACCCTATTTATACGTAATAAACCTACCGGGAACTAAGTGATCTTTTGTCTACGCGCTTCAACCTGAACCATAACTTACACAACAACAACTCTGCAAGTGTACCTACCGTACAACCAGCCGTACCAAGGGGTATCTAAATGCCGCAGCAACGCTCCAACTCCGCGTCATCTTTAAAACAAACAAATTATTTAATTATTTTGAATCTTTTATTAAGGGGCTTACACGACCTAAACACAAAAAACGCAAGTCTTGGAAACAATAAAAATATAAATGATCGACTACAGTAAACAAAATAAAAAAATCATGTGATATTCTTCAGGATATATGGTAGTAGGTAGATAGTGTGTTTTAATTTTTTAGTCCAAGCGATAGATCTTTTTGTAAATTGATAATTGCTTCATATTTTGCAATAAATTACCAGCGTTGTGTCATCGCGCTTCTCTTTCTTTTCTATGCAGCCCGACAGTGACCGCGCTTCAGGTCATGTAAGCCCCTTATAAACAAATCTTAAAAAGCATTACAAGAATACAGCCACACGAAATAAGAGTCAAACATACACAAAAGATAGAACACTTTGAGTTTTAAGTTTAAACCAAAAAAAAAATGTTTATTGCAATTACAGACAATTATAACACACAATGAGTTGGAGATCATCTTTTAAGCAAGAAGATGCTCGTGTTAGGTGAACTAAACTTACTTAACTATTAAACTCACGCCATCTTCCCATGGGGGTAAGTAGAAACTACAGAACACCACCTGCTTCGATCCTTACTTCTGTTGCTTTTTTTTTGGGTGGGAAATCATCAAATGACTCCTTCCGCTCTGGGCGGAGCGGAAGGGAGTGTCAGGAGTGTCAGACTCTTACTGACTAAAACCCACCCGTGTTCCTTCCTTAGCCCTTTATGGTCCGGGCCAGCGGTAACCCTTTCGGACAATCCCGCTGGCCCGGCAGGCTTCGGCCCTAAGGGGGCCCCTCCTCGATGCTGACATCTCTTTGTGGCGCACGTCCTGAAGACAAAAGAAAGGGCTTTGAATGTCTGTGACATACCTACCTATCCGACATTTTGTTTTTTTTTTTTTTCAAAACGGCGTCCACGCATGATTCCTATATAAATCGATAGTTGACATCAATGCAAACAGAAAACATAATAAGGCCAAACCCCGTAAAGTGTCACGTTTCCGAAATATTAAAATAGCCATTTTGAAAAAAAAAAATGGCGGACAGGTAGGTATATAGGTAAAAAAATCTTGAATCCCCTTTAACATGCTAATACTGCGAAACGCCCTCACGACCCTATAATTTGCATAGCACTGATAGGTATTTAATACACATAACATCATGCCTTGTTTCCCCTTACGGGTCAGGCAGAGGTGTACCTATACAGCGTGTAACGGAAGGGGAGTATCAACCCTGAAGGAGGTGAATGTGCTCATGAAACTGAACAACTTTCCCCAAAGAACATAGGTCGAAATATGAAAAAAAATTTTGGAGGCCCAAAATTTTTTTTTATCACACCCCCCCCCCCCCCCTTCCGATACACGCAGTATATAGGGTGAAATTGAAAACATGCGACAACTCGAAATGGAAGATTGTACTCATCGTTATGAACAACTTTTACTATGGGACCAAACCAAAAATGAAAATTCAGGGAACAGTTTGATTTTTTTAGCCAGTTATTGCATGACTTAATTATTATGAGTCGCTCGCGTTTGAGTTCGCATTAGCGAAGCATTAAAGAGTGCAAGAGAAAGAAGGCAAATTTTTTTTTTCAAACGTAAACGATTGAAAAAAATGTTTGCCTTCTTTCTGCAACTGTTTCTATTGTTATACTCCTGTTAGTACACAAAACCTATTTCATGTATATACTTACCATTGGATAGATAATTTACTTAATGGAGATTAATTTTAAAAATTGATTTAATGCAGTAGAAACGAAAATAATATCTAAAAAAAATCCCGTTAATCAAGCGTGAAACCTGAAACCATTGTAGCTTGCGAAAAAATCAATTGAGCCAATTTTTTATTAATTTTCTTTCACCCTTAAGAGGAACCTATTGAAAATGGCTCTTTTATTCAAAGTAGTTTAATTACAATTAATAAAAAACTAACTAATATAATAGCGATGGTTTTTTACTAGTTCAAATGAGCAAATTTATTTTAAGTCCCTCGAAATAATGGGCGAGTCTTGCACTGATATTTTAACATGTAAAATAGAAATCACTAGTGTTAATAATCCAGTTGTCGGTTGTCAATTCCACAACCCGGTCGCGGTTCGCTCTGCGTTATAAAATGTAGAAAACACGTGTCCGTTCTATTTAAACGCTCCAATACCTGTCTGACCAATTTCCCATTACATCTTTCACGTTTTATTTGATCAGATCTATTTTATTTGTTCTGCGGTTTATCCTTTTTCCAATAATTGACCTATAATAATAAGTACAGTGAAGGTATGAAGGTACTGTTCTGTAAATATTGTCTTGTTTCGTGGTAATGAAGAGATAAGGTATCTCAAATCGAATTCGTGTTTTGTTTTTGGGAAACCAGCACGGTAATTGCGTAACACTTTATCAGCAGCAATGGGTTTCATTTTGACAGTTCAACAACATTCATTGCGTTATCGACGTTGTTGAGCAGACCAATTTTTCGAACATATGAAGCAATGAATTAGCAATTTCCTTCAAAATTATTCAGATTGAGACTGATAGTGTGTTACGCAATCAGGGTGCTGCTTTTGCCCGCGGCTTCTCGCGCGTGGGTGTCGGAAATTATACCACGGAAACGCCCTGTCGGGATAATTGTCATGTCCTAACCTAACCCAGGTCATGGTCTAACTGTGTATATTGTAATCCGTTCGGCCTTTATCTATATAACAATCAACGTCAATAACTTGTCAAAAATGTATGTCATTTTGGGCTATTTTTGGCAGATTGAAACAGACAAGATCACACTAGATTTTGCCCGCGACTTCGTCTGCATGAAATTTCTTATTCCCCTAACCCCCACACTGTCGCATCGCATCGCCATTACCTCGTTTTCACTTGGCGGTTTTCCTGATTTTTTTTTTGTTTTTTCTCATCTCCTGAGGTTCCGAGCGTGATGTTAACAGCCTCTAGCCTTCCCCAAGAATTAGGCTATGAAAAGCAAACAGAATGTTTCAAATCCGACGAGTAAGTAGTTCTAGATCGCGTTCAAACAAACAAAAAAACAAAGTCTTCAGCTTCATTATCAGCATTCACCTAAATAACGTAGACTTTTGATTCATAAATAACACCAAGAAAACATGATTAAAATGCATGACAATAATTTAATTTATTTTAATTAATATAATCTCAGAAGAAAGACGATGCTATGACTAACTAACTAACTCTGACTAACTTCAATGAATATGTAAATAAATCTAAATATGTATGAATCAGCCATGCGTAAGGCTTGTAGCACAGGTATCTTGTCTCAGGTTTCTAATCTTGAGACTCATTTTAATACAATAATAATACGTTTCATTACAAGCGTTTGCCTCTATCAATAATAATACGTTTCATTACAAGCGTTGCTTGTAGAATAATCTGACAAAAAATCAGAATGATTGTATCTATATATAATACTTCATGTTTTTTTCTATCGTATCAAATTAGTTGTACTTATTATGTTTTCAACACACTAGCTACCTAGCATATATCCTGAAGAATATCATATATTATTCTGATTTTGTTTACTGTAGTCGATCAGATACTTACTAACTTTTATTGCTTGCGTTTTTTGCGTTTGTAATCCCCTTAAAATTGGCCTCTACGCTTCGGCTTCGGAACCTCGTACCCAAGAACACCAATGTCCCAAAAAAAAAATGAATAACTAACTTCTTGTTTTATCTTTTAACTATTTGATGTTTTAGAACACTTAAATAGGTTACGTCAAAATGTTAACGTATTCACCCAAATAATGCATTGAACATTTTTCTCTAAACTCCTCTCAAATTGAATAGCCATTTCAATTTGAGAGGAGTTTAGAGAAAAATGTTTGATTTTCGCATAGGCTTTATGGAGTGTTTTATTGTTGCAAATGGGTCACACTGCATACATATTTTATGGTGTACCTACATAATAAAGAGTAAGTAATCTATCTATGTTAAGTAAAATTACCGAAGATCTGTGGGGCATGTCCACTAAAGTTTATCAATCCTTTATTGAGACAATTGCACCCTATTTAGCTTTAATATTTAATTTGTGTGTAGATCAAGGGGTTTTCCCGGATTTAATTAAGTTCAGTAAAGTTATTCCACTTTTCAAATCTGGGGACAGCAAAGACACTAATAATTATAGACCCTTATCGGTTTTGCCGGTTTTTAGCAAGCTGTTCGAAAAAGTAATGTTAAATCAAATGCTCAATCATTTTAATCGTAATAACATCTTACACGATCAACAGTATGGTTTCACCAAAGGACGTTGTACAACCGACGCCGGTGTCACCTTATTAAAACACATCTTTAACGCATGGGAAGAGGCACAAGATGCTATAGGCATTTTTTGTGACCTATCCAAGGCATTTGATTGCGTGAATTACGAATCACTGCTCTTGAAACTTGAGCATTACGGACTAGGTAAACTTGCTCTTAGCTTAATTGAATCATATTTAAATGATAGATTTCAGCAATTTCAAATTAACAGTGTGAATTCATCGGACTTAAAAGTCAAAATGAGAGTACCGCAGGGCTCAATATTGGGGCCATTCCTATTTTTAGTATATATCAATTATTTACCTCATTTATTGAAAAACCAACCACAAATGGTGTTATTTGCTGATGACACATCACTGATTTTTAAAGTAAGCAGACATGCACAGGAGCTTGACGACGTAAATAACGCTATGCTTGTGGTCCATAATTGGTTTACTGTGAATAATTTGGTATTAAATGAGAAAAAAACTGAATGCATAGATTCGCTTTACCGAATGTTAGAAGTAATGAATGTCATGTTGTATTGAATAGGGAGACACTTGAATTCGTCGAAAATACAGTTTTCCTGGGGATCGCGCTTGACTCAAAGCTACAGTGGGGTCCGCACTTAACATCACTTGCAGGGCGGCTAAGTTTGGCTGCTTACGCTGTTTGGAAAATTCGCCAATTAACAGACGTGGATACCGCGAGACTGGTCTATTTTAGTTACTTTCATAGCATCATGTCTTACGGTATTTTGCTGTGGGGACGGGCTGCAGATATTGATTCTATCTTCATTCTGCAAAAGAGGGCTGTCAGAGCCATCTACAAGCTCAGCAGACGCGATTCTCTACGAGAATTGTTTAGAGAAATTAACATCATGACGGTTCCTTGTCAATATATATATGAAAAAATTATGTTCGTTCGGAAAAATCTACATCTTTTTAGTAAGTTAAGTGACAGGCATAATTTTAACACTAGAAATAGGGACAAATTAGATCAACTGCGTTTCAGATTGTCTAAAGTAAAAACTTCTTTTATGGGTTACTGTGTAAAATGTTATAATAAAATACCATTCGATATTATTCAATTAAATGAGAAGAAATTTAAAACATGCATTAAACGCACACTATGTAGACAAGCATATTACAAGTTGGATGATTATATCGTAGATAAAAATGCTTGGCTTAATGCTGGTCCTGCTCCACAGGCACTTGGGCTCACTAGTTAAAATTTCAATATTTGGAAGAGGTGCTTCCTTTTTCTTTTTCAATATTTCTGACATTACGAACATAACTTTTTTATTTTATTCAATCCAGTTTTAATTGCTGAATACTGCAATATTAAATACCTCTTCCTGTTTGGTAGTAAATTATATTAACATCTTAAATAAATTGCAAACTATAGTTTTGTATAATTTAGAAGCATTTTTTTTTTAATTTTGTAAATGTAAGAACCCTGTTTCCGTTTATTATGATTTTTTTTTGATGTTGACTTGAAAGAGCATGGCAGTTGAGAACGTGTCATGCTCACTTAAATGTCTCACCGGTGGTGGCGCGTGTGTTGGATTATTCGGTTCCCTACAAAATGGTTGAGCTGGATGTTGCTGATCCACGCGTCATGTTCGTGAACGGGTGCCGTCGGTTGAGACTGGTCATCTCTTAACTGCCAAGGCTTATTTCTAATCTTATATTTTGAATTGTTTCTTCATTTGTCTTTTTTTTACATTGTTCTCACATATAGAAGCAACAGGAATAATGTACCCAGCACCCTAATTGCGTAACACACTATCGATCGAAATCTGACTAATTTTGAAGCAAATTGCTAATACATTGCTTCATAAGTTCGAAAAATTTGTCTGCTCAACACGTAAATAACGCAATGAATGTTGTTGAACTGTCAAAATGAAACCGATTCCCATTGATAATGTGTTACGCAATTGCCCCGCAGGATTTTGTAATAACTTGATTTAAAAGAGTGTCCATGGAGTTTCTTGCCCGTTCTTCTCCATAGAGATCTACGTTTTGGAATGGGCAATTAGCTTCAACTTTCTGACTAACTGACAGACTATTTAATTTTGACAATTCAAAAGTGCCTGTACAAGGTTAAATGAAATAAATGCTTTGAGTTGAGTTTGAGTTTAAGATTGACTGGTAGAACATTGACGATATCTATTTAAAGCTCCGAAAGTTTTTCTGAATAAAACGCTGAAAAAGTGGTAGCTCACATTCACAAGTCGTTGATCACCGGGGTAAGGCTGGTTTTCCACCAGAGATGAGCAAGGATGCATAGCGACGAATGTGTGTAAAACTAACCAATACTAACGCTAACTCAGTTCAAGCTATAAAAATGAAGCGATGTTATTGACTGGTTTCACACACATCCCTCGCTACGCATCCTCGCTCATCTCTGGTGGAAACGCAGCCTAATTGCGTAATACTCTAACAATAGCAATGGCGTTCATTTTGACAGTTCAACTACATTAAGAAGCAATACAATAATATCCTTCAAAATGATTTGATAGTGGTTGATAGTGTGGTACACAATTACCCTCTTACTAATAAACGTACATGTATTATGTATAGGTACAAGGTGTTATTGAATTAACCCAAAACCTCTTAAGAGGTCATTGTACTCAAATCGCAAAAAAAAATCTGCTGTTCCCTACATTTATGTTCGCATAACTCATCAAAATGTAGGGAACAGCTGATTTTTTTTTCGCGATTTCAGTTTTGGTCCCATTGTAAAAGTTGTTCATAATGATGAGTACAATGACCTCTTAAGAGGTTTTGGGTTAATTCAATAACACCCTGTATAATAGAGAGGATATTCTCCTATACGAGTATTAGATAAATAGTTACACACCGATTTCTCTCTTTCAGTCGTCAATAATAATTTGACCAAATTTGACTTTCGAAAGAAGAAGACACAGCGTTGTGTAACTGTACAGACGCTGTACAGACGCCAGCATATCAAGCTACTACAATCTGCCAAATTTCTTTAATAGATTTTCAACTTTCGGTAAAGCATAAGGTTCAAAGTTGATTGGGAAAATTTTACAGTTTCGGGTAGCTTGATGTGCTGGCGTCTGTACAACGTTTATTAGTAAAGGTACTGACACACATGCTCATTACTAGCATGCTCAAACCAATCGGAGTACGCGAAACTCACGTGACTTTGATAGAATAGAATAGAATAGAATACTCTTTATTATGTACACCATATTAATTACAGACATAAGGTATAGAAACTGTAGCAAAGGGTGACACAATGGGCGGTCTTATCGCTAAAAGCGATCTTTTAAAGATAACCTTTGGAGGGATTAAAAACGGGAAGGACAGACAAATACTGCAGGTAGTCTGTGGTGTACCATCTACATAATACAATAAATACATACATAAAGTATATTATACTGATTTTCGCGTGCTCCGATTGGTTTGAGCATGCCAGTAATGAGCATGTGTGTCAGTACCTTAAGGGTGTTAGGGTGCAGGACGAATAATTTTGCAATCAAATGGCAGTTTCACACTGCATTTGTTTTTAACCGTGTGGACAATGAAATGTTGATGTATGATGCCATCATTGTACCGTAAAATATGTTTCAATACAACGCTGTGTGAGTGGCTACTTTTAGTCTTGAGCGAAGCACGTGAACTTTTTTAAAAGCCTTTGAGACGCAAAAGCTCCATCTCTCAGTTTTCCTGGTGAATTAGAAAGGTACAAGGATTTCAGCTTCTCGCTACTCTCTATCTGTAACGAGTCTCACGTACGTTCTAAAACGTTGCTCGCACCTTTGGACAGATCCATCTCTCGGTTTTCCTGGTAAACTAGAAAGGTACAAGGATTTCAGCTTCTTGCTACTCTTTAGCTGAAACGAGTCTCACCTTGAAACGTACGTTCTAAAACGTTACTCGCACCTCTGGACAGATGGCGTTAGTAGTACGTACGAAAATATTTTGAAATTGGTTCGCCGTACTATGTAGTAGTTAGGTATAGAATAGTTAAAATATGCATTTTAAAAGAAGACTTAAACTGTTAGAATTTCCAACTGTTTGGAATTGACTTTATGTTTTTTTTTGACTTGTTACAAAATCTCACAGCACCTAGTATTAATGAAACGCAATACCTACTTAGCTTTTTTTATGAAATGCTAGCGATTCTCCCTCTTCCCACGGGTGCAATGGCAACATGTCAAAACATCAAGATTTCTGTGTTGTAGGACATCACTCATTTTGGGATATTTTTTTTTTTGGCGGCTATCAATAATAATCACATATTTTTAAAGTACACATATAACTCATTATTTTTTACTAAGAACATGGATTTGGAGATATATTATAAATATATTTGAAGGCGGATCGAAAGATAAGATCGTTGTATATCTTTGTTCTCAAATTCATTTCAGCGTTGTCGCCATACACTCAACCAACTAACGTAGACTTTTGAACCTAACCTGGGGATCGAACCAAGGACCCCACTTTTAGCAGTCGCACTTACTACCACTAGTCCATAAGTGAGTTAGGTGTATTTCCCTTAATAAAGAACTTATCAAAGCATTCCTTTATTTGTCTTTAACAAGATCAGCAGCTAGGCTGGTACTCATTTAAGTACCTATAGTTTGAGCTTAAAACGACTCCATTTTCGCTGAAAGCACTCTCAATTATTTTGTGCCCTTTTAATGGGTATCCGCTACCAACGATGATAACTTACTACATCTGAAAATTTACTTACACAATGCAAACTTTAATAAATATTAAATCTTATCTCTTGAACATTAAAGCTCATAATCACCTGTATTGTCTACTGATTAGAGTTGTGTAGTACCTATTGGTAGGTACGAGCGTAGTACATTTATGTATCCTACTTGTGTACTTGACCTACAAAGCGCTATCCGAGCGATTTTTAATTAACTTTGACGATATGGGAGATCCGCGCTAGTGTTTTTTTTTGCATATTTTTTACCGACTTCAAAAAAGGAGGTTATCAATTCGACACGTATGTATGTAATATAATTGGAACTGCATTATTTTCATATTATTATGACAATCTAATGCTTCCAAACAAATATACAAAATGTTATGTATGTATGTAGTATGTTTGTCCACGCATTTCTCCGCAACTAGACTAGTGACCATTTTCATTGGGTTACATGTACTTCAACTCAGGGAACAGTGTAAGTTTCATCAAAATCGATTAAGTAATTTTCAAGATATGGACTAATACGTGTAAGTGTGACGGCCTGACTTATTGATACGAGCTTCGGGTGTAGTCTCAAAACCTTGGTCAAATTCTACTACAATATTTACAACAAAACTATTATTTATTTATTTATATATACTTCATTGTACACCATATTACCTACTTATTACAAACAAATATTCCAGTTTTGACTTAAAACTAAAATTACGAAATAAAAAACTAATAAAAAAATCCCCTCCGGCCGTTTTCGCAACTGGAGTTCGCAACCAGTTGCAAATTAAGAATTTTTATTCTTTGTTCGCAACTAGTTGCGAATCAAGAAAGCTTTTTCCTTAACCGCAACTAGGCATCTTGATGATTAATTTTCGTAACCAGTTACGCCAAAATATATTTTTTTCCTTATTTGCAACCTTCGTGTTGATACCCGATTTTGTGGATTTGCTTACAAACAATGGGTCAAAAAGCAAAAAATACGGAATTATTGCTGCTGTGAAAATGAAAAAATAAAAACAAACAATCATAAAGAAGGATGGCATACAAAAATAAATAAAGACATAGGTTGCATAAAACCAAATCTATAGTTTTAAACACAGACCCTACGTGCTTTGATTTAAGAAAAGTAAGCAATATAAAGAATACGATAAAATCGACTTCAAAAAGAAAATAACTCAAAATTAATATATGAATGAAAATGAAATGAATGAAATGAAATAACTTTAATTTCGGAAGTCGGTGGCAAAAAACTAAAACTAATAAAAATAAAATACAGATCCCAAGACACCGACTTCCGAAATTAAAGTTATTTCATAATTTTGAGTAAATTTCATTTTGAAGGCGATTTAATTTTTTTAAATTACTTTTCTGTAAAATGTGACGTGGCCCTCGGGTACGGATGGAAAGGTCATTTTTAAGAACCTAGTGTTCTTATAATTTAGTTTTCCATCCTTTAAACTCTGAAACCACGAAAAAAATCAGCTGTTTAATACAAAAGTTATTGCAATACCTACCTTGACCAAAATGTATGAAACAGCTGATATTTTTTCGTGATTTCAGAGTTGCTCCCATAGTGAAAGTTGTTCAGTTCAATGGTCTAAAGCACCTCTTAAAGTTTGTTGGGTTAATTTTGAAACACCTTATATAATCTAACCTACTTTTGATAATCTAAGCAGTAACTCGTATCAAAATATTAAAAAGTCAAGAAGTACGGAAGTCCCTTTAATAAAATTGGGCGATTAAAGATAATTACCCACGTAATAGTGATTTCATTTAGGACATCAATTATATAGATTCTCAACTTATATACCCATCTCTCGAAGAGAAACAATACTTAAAAACTGCTTGTAATCCTAATTACTTACCTAATTTTATAATTTAGTGTATGTAATGTAACTCTACTAAAGTAATGCTCTTTGTACTCAACAGAAAATGTTCAAATGAAGTCAAAGCTGATATTATTTTTAACGAACCAACTTCGGGTCTACGGGCGTAACAGTAGCTTTTGCGCATAGCTCGCGTAGCACTAATAGGTGTCCTCTACGCGAGGTTGCTACGTCATAACGTCACCTGCAAGGACGAACGAGCTATATGTTTCTACATAACAGTAGAAATATAATGATTTTCAAGAATATTCCTTTATAAGAGAAAATGCTAAAATGATTTCACAGCTGATAATATTTTTAACGAACCAACTTAGTGTCTACGCCGTAGCCGTAGCTCCTAAGCGTAGCATAATAGCTGTCCTCTACGCGTAAGGTTGCTACGTCATAACGTTACCTGCGAAGACAAACAAGCTTTACGTATCTTTAGTAAAAATAAGATGAGTTTCAATAATAATATTCTTAAAAGAAAATATGTCATTGAAGTCAAAACTGATATTATTTTTTACAAACCAATTTAGTGTCTACGCCGTAGGCGTAACTCCTAAACGTAGCTGGCTCTCCGCGAGTTTGCTACGTCATAATTATACATCACCTGCGAGGACGAACAAGCAATACATATCTATAATAAAGAATACTAAAAGTTTTACGTTTTGTATTCTGATATATTATTTAATTTTTTGCTGGAGATCTGTCTATTGGGCAGAGCCAGCTTACGAGACTGAAGACCGATGATGGCAGGATCGTATCCGATAAACCTGAGCTGTTGAGAGAGATCGAGAGGTTCTATAGACAGTTATACACGTCAACAAATAACCCCGCTATGAATCTGGCAAACGACCCAAGAGCTAGATTGACCCGGCACTATACCGAAGACATCCCGGACGTCAGCCTGTACGAGATTAGGATGACTCTGAAGCAGCTCAAAAACAACAAGGCACCGACGGAATTACGGCCGAGTTGCTAAAGGCCGGCGGAAAACCCGTTCTGAAGGCCCTTCAGAAGCTGTTTGGTTCCGTCATACTCGAGGGCAAAACACCACAGGCATAGAACAGGGGTGTGGTGATACTTTTCTTTAAGAAGGGCGATAATGCCCTCCTTAAGAATTATAGGCCCATCTCACTCCTGAGCCATGTCTACAAGCTGTTTTCGAGAGTCATCACGAACCGTCTCGCGCGCAGGTTTAACGACTTCCAGCCTCCCGAACAAGCCGGATTCCGTAAAGGCTTTAGCACCGTAGACCACATACATACGCTGCGACAGGTAGAGACAGAAGACCGAAGAGTATAACCTGCCTCTCTGCTTAGCGTTTGTGGACTACGAGAAAGCCTTTGATTCGATCGAGACATGGGCTGTGCTGCAGTCTCTTCAACGGTGCCAGATCGACTATCGGTACATCGAAGTGCTGAAGTGTCTGTACGATAACGCCACTATGTCAGTCAGACTCCAGAATCAGGCCTCGAAACCTATCCTTCTGCAGCGAGGTGTGAGACAGGGAGACGTTATCTCTCCGAAACTGTTCACCGCTGCACTGGAAGATGTCTTCAAGGTTCTGGACTGGAAAGGGGCTGGCATCAACATCAATGGCGAGTACAGAACTCACCTTCGGTTTGCCGACGACATCGTAGTCATGGCTGAGACTATGGAAGACCTCAGTACAATGCTCGATTACCTCAGTAGAGCCTCCGAAAGAGTAGGTCTTAAAATGAACATGGACAAAACGAAGGTCATGTCAAATGCCCATGTAACACCCACTCTCATAAAAATCGGAGACGCTACACTCGAAGTCGTGGACGAGTACGTTTACCTAGGACAAACCGTCCAGTTAGGTAGGTCTAACTTCGAGAAAGAGGTCAATCGACGAATCCGACTCGGCTGGGCAGCGTTCGGGAAGCTACGCAATATCTTCTCGTCCCACATACCGCAGTGTCTCAAGACGAAAGTCTTTGACCAGTGTGTGTTGCCAGTGATGACTTATGGAACTGAAACGTGGTCGCTCACAATGGGCCTTATAAGAAGGCTAAAAGTCACCCAAAGGGCAATGGAGAGGGCTATGCTTGGAGTTTCCCTGCGTGATCGAATCAGGAATGAGGAGATCCGCAGGAGAACCAAGGTAACCGACATAGCCCGAAGAATTGCCAAACTTAAGTGGCAGTGGGCAGGGCACATTGCTCGCAGAACAGATGGCCGATGGGGTCGAAAGGTTCTGGAGTGGCGACCGCGTACCGGAAGACGTAGCGTTGGAAGGCCTCCCACAAGGTGGACCGATGATCTTGTGAAGGCCGCAGGAACCCGTTGGATGCGGGAAGCACAGGACCGGTCGAAGTGGAGGTGCTTGGGGGAGGCCTATGTCCAGCAGTGGACGTCTTACGGCTGAAATGATGATGATGATATTATTTAAACTCGTTACATAAAGAGGTAACATTCTGTGTTGTTTTGTAAAGGGTAATCTCTGGAAATCCTAAACGGATTATAAATAATCTTTTAGTTATAGAAAGTTACACTTTGCCATAAGATAATTATGTCCCTTCTACGTTACGTTCTTCGCTACTAGTATTAAACAGAATGCAAATTTAGTTTGAATGAAACTTGTTTCTGCAACAATCGCGAACTATCAACCAATAAATTTGCGAATAAACGTGTAATAACTTTAAGAATCAATGATTTAATGTAATAACTTGTTTTTTTTTTAATTTTGTCATTCAAGCTTATCTAAAATATTTAAGTAACTACAGTCTAAAGTTAACAAAATATATTTTCTTACATACTGAGTTAGTACTTTATTTAAAATAATAAATAAATAAAATAATAAAAAACTTTATTCAGTTCAGAAAAAACACGGTACAATATAAAAAAAAACAAAAACTAGTAGCAGTTTACAAGGAGCCTTAGGTGCTAGGTTTTTACAAATGCCCTGGACCCCACACTAGGATTCCCTGTGTCGTGGGGTCCAGTCTCTTCCCAAGAAAAGCAAACATCATCATCTGCCTAGTATTTTCCCAACTATGTTGGGGTCGGCTTCCAGTCTGACCGGATGCAGCTGAATACCAGTACCCAAGAAAAGCAAACATTTTAATTTATGTACTTAAGTGATGTAATTAATTCTAAGAGAATTAAACAATAGAAAATACAAAGTACATTATTTTATTAAGAACCTGAGTAGTACCTACAGTGTTACATAGAAAAATAAAATTAAAAGATTAATTTAAAAGAAAAAAAAACTTTTACTAAAATTATTATGTTGTACAAAGACGGTTTAATGACAGAGGTATAGGTGCTTTGACAGGGTGTGAGTGTGTGTGTGTACTTATACTGTGGTGTGTTATGTGTGGGGTGTATGTGATGTGTGAGCGCGCAAGTTTTTTTTTATGGCATATATTATGTTTGTATGTGCAAAAGGTCTTCCGTTTGGTCATAATTTTTGGGGTGCAGCCATTTGAATATTGCATTCTTACAGCTATTGTACGTTAAGGTCAGTATAGATCTATTATGGGAATAGAATTTAGAGTAGAGATATGACCCAAGAAATGCAAAAGATCTGCGTGCAAAAGAAGAATGTACTCTTGGCCGATCCCACTTTAACGTTCTGGATGAATGGCGGGCCAGTTCTTTAGCATGTCTATGGAAGCGTAACAGTGTCGAAACAATAAACAGCTGCCTCACACGGAGGAGGCTACATTCTGAGTACAGGGCATCAGTAGAATATCGCCAGGGTTTAGTGTAGGCTATTTTTAGAATAGAATAATAAAACTTAAGTAACCTTACATTAATCACCTTTTCAATTACCTTAGTAAGTGGACTCAAAAGAGAAATGGGCCTATAGTTTGCTGGTTCGCATAAGTGGCCTTATTTTGGTACGACGTTGGCCATCTTCAGGTCATTAGGTACCACGCCTGAGGATATGCTCAGGTTGCAAATGTATGTTATAGGGCTAGATTTAAGCCTTCAAGTGTTCACGGCAATGCCGGTTCAAGGTAAATCTATATTTACCCTTTTCCGGATTATGTTACCCAGGTTTCATCCTATCAGGATATAGTGGAAAGTGTGACCAAATATTCAAATGGGTACAAATATTTGGTTTTTTAAATGATCTGCAATACACAGCAGTATGGAGTCTTTTATCTGTATTACCCAGTAACTGGGTTGTGGAAATCACAATCAAAAGTCATTTATTCAAACTAGGCTAAGAATCAGCACTTTTCGAACGTCAAAATTACAAAAGACCCAAAAAAAACAAAACACCCGCCCTTCACAGAAGGAAGTCAGACAGGCAGTCGCTCCATGTAAAATACTGGTTTTCAGCTGCATCCTGTTAGACTAAGCCGACCTCAACATAGTTAGAAAAACACTAGGCAGATTGATTGATTGAAATGATCTGCAATAGAATTTTTCGTTATTAAATTCAGTAAATGAAAATGACTTTCACCTTTTTGTTGTTTTTTTGACTCTCAAGATTTGGCTTTAAATTCTCACCACGTATAAAAGTGAACAGCTGTAACGAAATGAAGCCGTTGAATTCAATTCCAAAGAAATGTGCAACAAACTTTGACCTTGTAAAATCTAAAGAACTTCAGTATTCTGAATGAACTCTTATAAAAGTGAACATGAAAACAGATACTATCGCGTTTATTCAAATGCCTTATTTTACGCGTCATAATTAATGATAACGAATCACCACCAGTTTACCACGCTACCAGTGCCAGCCACAATAATTTGTGTGATAATATTATTCATTAATTTCGTAGCGTTCGTAGCACAAACTGCTATGCTTCTACGACACCCGTAGCAGATTCGTAGCACGTAACCAAATAAAATTTTCACTGCGCAGGCATCATGTAGCCTTTCGGATAAGCGCAATACAAGAATTTATAGGATATCGCCTTTAAATCAGTTTTGGGGCTCGTCAAGCGGGGAGGGGGCGGGGCATGGCGTCGCGGGTTTGAGGGGGGCGCGGCGCTGCTTACGTCACTCTGATCGATGCAGCACTTGTTGCCGCGTTCAACAGGCACCAAATATCTAAATACAATCGCAGCAGGCGAACTCTTCACAATTTTGTTATCCTGGTAGCTGAGATTCTTGATTTCAGTTCTTGGTTTTGTTCTAGGAAAATGGAAGAAAATGTGTCGATAGTGTTTGGATCGGCACATTATTTTGTTAGATAACGTATATCACGATTATCAAGGTTGTTCTAAATGTGTTGTGATATCGGAGAAAAATGTCAGTAGTAAACTACTAATAAATGGGTGGCACGTATCACCGCGAATTGAAATGGTTCAGCGCCTTTAGATCAATTTTCACAATTACTGAAGTATGAAAATTTTCCTACGCATTTTTCTTGGCACTCACTGCCATCAATAAAACTAATTTTGAAAATACTCTTTATATTTTCTAAGTAAAATGCAAATCCAAAATATATAAATCCCAATAATATAATTTAATTTAATCTAAGTAATTGAATTTAAAATTGTAATTAAATTGGTTTTAATAATTTTATTTTATGTTTTCAAACTATGTATTATTTGTTTTAATTTTATTAATTATCTGCGCATTATGTAGTGCATGCTGTGCTTTTCCATAAGTAATGAGGTGCTTAAACTAAAGTTACAACCTACAAATTGTGAAATAACTGTTCTCATGGTTGAAAAGCTTTATCTATGTATACTTCTATACTAATATTATAAAGAGGGTTTGTATAAGTTTGAACTCCCAGTCGAATTTGAAAAAACTATTTGCATTTGATAGTCCAATTCTTGAGGAACGCTATACGTTATTTAACATCACGCAATGGCCCTTAGGAGCCGAGCAAAAAGGAAAAAAAAGACAGAAAAAATACTAAGCGAAAATGAAATGATATTGCGGGCAGGTGATATCATTTCATTTGAGGGGTCCGTGGCTAAATAATGACAGCCGCACAGGTCGATCGATCAGGTTAAGCTACGCTTGCCGCGGTTGGTCTGTGGATGGGTGACCATCTTTACATACCGTGACCCCTCCGTGCCTCGGAAAGCACGTTAAGCCGTTGGTCCCGGCTGTCATTCGTGGATCTTTGACAGTCGTTACGGGTAGTCAGAAGCCCGAAAGTCTGACAACCAGTCTTACTAAGGGGTATCGTATTACCCAGTAACTGGGTTGTGGAGGTCAGATAGGCAGTCGCTCCATGTAAAATACTGGTATTCAGCTGCATCCGGTTAGACTGGAAGCTGACCCCAACATAGTTGGGAAAAGGCTAGGCAGATGATGATGATTGCGGGCAGGTGATGCTATGCGACGGGGGAACAAGAAATTTCACGCGGATGAACTCGCGGGCGTAACAATAGTAATAAATAAATAAACATAACATTAAAGTACTTACTCGTACTTCAAAGTAATGTAAGGAAACGATAACATAAATCTGACGCCCGCAGGTGTTCGCCAGTATTTGATAACTTAAGTAATACTCAAATTAATTAACTGTGATCAGAAATGTTCTGAACCGCGGCTTGGTTATATTGTTCACAGCAAATTGGAAAGGTGCTAAGCTAAATTATTAAGCTTTACGTACGAATATCCGTTCCTTTTACTGCTTGGTAGTTCTCGGTAGCGAGGTTGTGCTCGGTATTTTGCAATAAGTTTGTTGAACGTGAATGTTAACCCGTTTACTCAGCACAGTCTGGGTATTCATTTAATAAATATTGCATAAACTTTTAGAGGCAAAAGTCCTGACGTTATTTTCGAATGATCAGCGTTCGAATGCCTTCCACAGTGTGTGACCTTGTGAAAGCCGCAGGAATCCACTGTATGCAAGAAGCTCAGGAAAGATCTATGAGTGAAAGGCTCAAAGGACTGATGGATGACTTGGTGAAAGGAGGAAACATCCTAAAGATTATATTTCGAAATAGTATGAAGCCGCTAACAAGCAGTGATCCTAATAAGTTTCTTCTCTTTATAAGGATACTATAATAATCTTCCAGAGCATTTATAAATTATTATCACCTCACCGTAATCAATTTAAAACTTCTTATGCCTGTATATTAAGGAACTATTCCATGGCTGCGCAAGGACAAGTTACTCACTGATGCCAACACTAGTAATTAAACTTTACATAGGACAAACTAGCAAAAGTAATTACTCTTAAATGATTACACACGCACTGTATTTATTTTCGTGCAATTGTATTAAAAATTGTGACAAATGTAACTCGTGTTTCCGTCGAACATACATATTTGTACAGTCCACGTTCTCCAATGTGTCCCTTTACATTGGCCCTTCGAGCCGAATACTGTTAGTCAAAATGTAGGTGGATTCAGCAATAGAACGACGCCTTCACCCATCGCGTGAATGCCTACACGATCCAATTACAGCGTATCCCCGATGCCATATAAGATATCAATCAGTGAAGCTCTATCATTTGTTTATTTTACTTACGTAGTTGCGTGTCTTTAGTATACATGTATATGAAACTACGATCTTGTATATGTAGCTTAGGAATAAGCTCAACCACTGCATCAATATAACCATCGAATAATAGATTTACTCTAATAACTGATAGAGGCGGACACATTATTTCATCTGGAAGTTTAAAATGTTACAATCTAGAGTCTACACAAAACCAAACCGGTTATTAATTGAATTGTATAATTTATAATATTTTTTATGACATTGATTTTACCACGGATATCGAGGGATATGGAATGGAGGCGTCCGCATGTCGCCTCTAATAGCAACCTGATCATAAGTTGGTACGCGCAGCGCGGCGGCGGTAAGCACCATTGTCATAAATTATGTTTGTATCGAAACGTGTAGAATCATTTCGTATTTTTACAAAATGCCGAATTGTTCCGTCCTTATTTGCAAAAACAGAGCAATCACAACAAACCTTAAGACATGTGACGTGTCCTACTAACGGTAAGTAAAAAATCATTAAAAAAAATCATGTATTTAAGGATTTTACAAAATTTATGTTTTGTGAAATATTTTTGACATGACATGAAAAAATTGCCTAGCAACGGACCCATCTCGAAGACTGCATTAGTAGCGCTGAGATATGGATATCGATAATTGTTAGTTTTTATAAATACGAAATTATAGTAATTAAGTAATTTTACAAGAATTAAGTAATACATTTTATTTTAGTTTCCCGAGAGATCCAGAAATGAAAAATAGATGGATAGCAACAGGCAGGGAAAATAATTAGTTTCCCACAAACTAAAGTGTAATTTGTTCTTTACACTTTAAAGAGAATTGTTTAATCCGTCCGCGAAAAGACACAGTCATGCTTTTTAAGTGGGCTGAACTTACACTCAAATTAAGATACATATATGATACCATAACTTAACTGTTATTAATACAGCCACGTGCAAAAATATTATGCATGTTTACTTGATAATAAAAACAAGAGATACAAACAAGACTTTTTTTTGGTAGAACACGTATTTTCGTAGGACTTGTTTATCTTTTTAAAGGGGATTGAAGTTTTTCATATTCATGGAGCCTATCTGTATACCGTCCTATCAGGCCTATCTATATAAATCTATATAATTATGTATGCGCGCGTCATAAAGAAAAGACAGGAGCTAGACATACGTTTTAAACCATGTATTGGTAATTTATTCGTATGTTTTCATCATTATATTATCAAACTCTAAGAAAGTGGAATGGACTTGTGTAAAGCACCAACAATCAACACTATTCTAAGTTTTAAAATAATTATCATGTAAAAAATTTTGTTGGATTAAAATTGCCTGTAAGTCTTAAAGGCTAGATCGTTATTAATTATTTTGAACCTGATTACTTTAATAATAGTTTTTTTTTAATGTTCAATAGGTTATTTGAATTGTTGTTTTATGATCAACTAGCTGTGCCCGCGACTTCGTCCGCGTGGAATAGTGACTTTTCGGGCAGCATATTTTGAATTACATATACCGTCTACAGACCGGGCATTTGCTGTCCGAACCCTCTGAGAACTCAGGTGAATTTCAGTGAAAGTCTCTGACTCTAGTGCTTGAGCTTCACGATCGGCAGTGAGATGTATTTCTCGTTCTTCCTGTGTTTCCTGAGACCGAACATTTGCTGTACGAACCCTCTGAGAACTCAGACGAATTTCCCTATCAGTGAAAGTCTCAGACTCACGCGATAGTGTATGAGCTTCACGATCGGCAGTGAGACGTATTTCCCGTTCGTCCTGTGTCTCCTGGAATCGAGCATTTGTTGTCCGTACTCTCTGGGAGCTCAGGCGGATTTCCCTGACAGCAAAAGTCTCAGACTCACGCGATAGCGCGTGAGCTTCGCGATCGACAGATAAACGTGCCTTTCGTTGTTCCCCGTTTTCCCTATTTCGAGTTGTCATCATTCGAGAACGATTTGAACTCAGTCGAGATTCTCGCTGAGTCGAAGTTTCTGCAGCACGAAACCTAGCCTGGTGCAGAGAGCCTTTTGCCTCACGACCTTCCTCAGATTCCTGTGATCGAACTAATCTCATCCTTTTAGCATTTCTGCTACATTGGGAGAGGTTGGATCTTCTTCGAGGCATTCTTACAATAAAATAGTACTTAGGTACTACTTAACACACAGTTATTTAGTAAACACGTACTATCGTAAACAATTAAATTATAAATACTTACAGATTATTATACAGTCTAAAATTATCACAGTTTAAGTAATAAGTGTTAAGACGTGTAAACCAAACGTCATTATCATCATCATTTCAGCCGATAGACGTCCACTGCTGGACATAGGCCTCCCCCAATTTTGGGGGGGTTTGCCATAATCGCCACGCTTGGCAGGCGGGTTGGCGATCGCAGTATGGTATGGTGGTGGAATGCATAGAGAACGCTGCTGCCCATTCTCCGGTGAGACCCTTAGTCGCCTTTTACGACACCCACGGGAAGTAAGGGGTGGTGCTATTCTTCTACACAGACAAACGTACTAACTTTATAAAACAAAAGAATTGCTAGAAAAAATAATTACTAACCTAAGCTAATGAACTTATACTTAATAAAGAAAATCAAGAAAAGAAATGCCTAACTAGGTCACTTGTTGACAGATGAATATCCGGGACACTCAATAATAAATTACTGTATGCCTGGTTGTTCTTTATTTGATATTATGAAAGAAGTTATTAAATATAACTTTAAGCAGGAAACAACTTTATTAATATTTATGGGAAATAGGGGTAATTTAAATAAAGGAGAATTGCTCCAATATCATCGAACATTGTGCAACCTTAGATTAAGAAAAATTGTATTGTTTACATTCCCTTACAGTAACAGTTTGCCACAGGAAGAAAATAACTTAAGATTTGATATGAACATGACATTGCACAATTTGACATATAATGATAACCAATTCCAGTTAATTGATACTAACTATTATGTTGGTAATAATTTATATTTGACAAAAGATAGATACAATATTGTTATGTACTATCTTTCTAACTATCTTAAAAGACAGATAGCTGTGTCGCTATCATATTTTTTTTCAATTTCAGCCAAACATTTGGCTAAACAAATTGCTCCTATTGAGCAATGCAATGACTTTTTAAAGTATTCTGCCAATAATTTGGTCAAAATTAATGACATTAATCATCATTTAAATTAGACATTAAGACAATAGAGGCAACCTCTTGCAAAAATGTAACTAAGGCAAATAATAAGTCAAATGAAAGTGTAAAAAAATTAAATAGTATCAATCTGGTGCATCAAAATATTCAAGGATTTTTAAACAAAGACTTAGAAGTAGAATTATTCCTGAATTGTAACAATATAGATATTCTTTGTTTGACAGAACATTGGCTTAAAAGCCACCAGTTCATGTTCAATTTTAGTAATCACCAGGTTGGTAGTTCATTCAGCAGAGTAAATGCTATACATGGTGGCTCATTAATTTTAATAAATAACCAGCTTAAGTTTAAGGACCGAAAGGATATCGTAAGCCTCTCTGTTGAGCGAACAATTGAAATAGCCTGTATAGAATTGGAGCAGTTCATTATATTAAGTGTATACAGACCACCTTCAGGATTGTATGATTGTTTTGAAAAAGTTATGGATGAGGTGTTGCACAAAATCTGTAATACAAAGAAGTCTATCATCACTTGTGGTGATTTTAATGTTAATTTGTTAGAAAATTCTGGGTTAAGTACTAAAATTATAAGTTTGTTTCAGTCATACAATCTTGCTAACCAATTTTTAGAGCCCACTAGAATAACTCCTACTAGTGCCACATGCCTAGATAACATTTATACAGATGTTATACCGACCCACAAAGAAATTATTAACTTAATAGACTCAGATCATTGCGGACAATTGATCAGTATTCCAAATTACAACAAAAAAGTTACTAAAAAAGATATCACTGTTAACCCAAAAACAACTAATCGCTTGGAAACATTTAAAACTAAACTCTTGGGTAAATTACCACTTTTATTCACTAATGATGACCCTAATCAACAATATAATGATTTTTTTAATATGTATTGCACACAATTTGATAACACTTTTATTTCAAAAAGATTATCGGTTAATAGTAACGCTTCCTTCAGTGACTGGGCCACCATTGGTATACATAAAAGTAGAAAACGACTTTATGAATTATATGAAGAACGGATTTTTATAAACACTGCTGAATTTAATTTATATGTTAAGAATTATTCTAAAATATTTAAAAAAGTTTGTAGTATTGCCAAGTCACGTTATTTGAGTTCAAAAATTAAAAATAGTAGCAACATTATTAAAACGACTTGGAATGTCATTAATAGCGAAACGGGAAGGTCATGCACCCGAAGTAGTGACTACAGCCTTGCTATTGATGACAATATAATTAAATCAGATTCTCAAGTCGCCGCGGCCTTTGAAAATTTCTTTGCAGAGATTCCAGTATCAACTACTAAATCTCTTAACTCATCACCCGCTGCCGCAGAGTCTTTACTTAAAGAAAACGTTTCAGTTTGTGATTCTGAATTTCACTTTGAATATGTAACCTGTAACGATATAATTAAAACCTTTCACACGTTAAATGTTAAAAAGACCGCAGATCTATGGGGTAATTCTGTGGATGTTGCTAAGTCGATTATAAACATTGTAGCACCTACTTTAGCTGTTATATTTAATAATTGTATTGACCGTGGTGAGTTTCCTGATCTTATGAAAAACAGTAAAATAATACCGTTGTTTAAATCGGGTAGTACATCAGACCCTACTAATTATCGACCTATTTCAGTACTACCTACCTTTAGTAAAATTTTTGAAAAACTTATTTTGAATCAATTGCAAAGATTTTTTAATAACAATAAATTACTGCATAATAAACAGTTCGGTTTTACAAGGGGTCGTTCGACTACCGATGCAGGAGTTGAACTTTTAGGACATATTTATAATGCATGGGAGGACAAATGCGATGCCTTGGGCGTCTTTTGCGATTTGTCCAAGGCATTCGATTGTGTTCTTCATGACACATTAATCAGGAAACTGCACCACTACGGAATCCGGAACGCCTCTCTGGATCTTCTTACTTCTTACTTGAGTGATAGGATTCAGAGAGTTGATGTTAACGGAAAAAGGTCACCCGGATCTGTAGTAAGAATGGGGGTCCCCCAGGGCTCAATTCTTGGTCCTTTCTTGTTCCTTATTTATATCAATGACTTGCCGTACCTCATAAAGGATAATCATGATATAGTGTTGTTTGCAGATGACAGATGACTTCTCTTTTGTTTAAAATCAAACGTCAGCAGCTGGTTACTGACAATGTAAATAACGCCCTTGCAAAAGTAGTTAACTGGTTTAATGTCAATAACCTACTTCTTAACGGAAAAAAAACGAAATGTATTAAGTTTACGATACCCCACGTTAGACAAGTAGAAACTAGTGTTCTCATTAAGGATGAAGAGTTAAAACCCGAAGATACCACAGTATTCTTAGGCATAACGTTGGATGCCAAGCTTCAATGGGGCCCCCATATAGATAAATTGTCAAAAAAGCTTAGCTCTGCAGCATACGCCGTTAGGAAAATTCGTGATTTGACTGATTTAGAGACAGCCCGTTTAGTTTACTTTAGTTATTTTCATAGTGTGATGTCGTACGGTATTCTGTTGTGGGGAAATGCCGCCGATATTCAGACAATTTTTATTTTACAAAAAAGGGCAATTCGTTCTATTTATAAATTAAGTCCTAGACACTCCCTCAGAGACAAATTTAAAGAGATTAATATAATGACTGTGCCTTCTCAGTACATTTATGATAATCTTTTGTATGCACATAAAAATATTAATCTGTTTAAAAAATACAGTGATATCCATAACATAAATACTAGGAACAAACACAAATTTGTTGTTCCTACAACAAGGCTCAAGAAAATAGGTGGCTCGTTTAGATGCCAATGTATACATTTTTATAATAAACTTCCTAGCCACATTCAAGAACTAAGCCTAAATAAATTCAAAGCTTTTATAAAGCGAAAACTATGCCAGAAAGCCTATTATACTGTAAAAGACTATATTGAGGACAAAAAGGCTTGGGATTGAGCTGCTCCAATAGGTTTAGACAGTGAATGTTATTTTGCAATTTTTACACTTTAATATTTTCTTTTTTTTTTTTTAAGTATCTATTTACTTACACAATGACATGTACATTTACTGTATAAAGTATTATATTATTTTAATTATTGTGAATGTGAGGACTATGTGGGTCATTGTTTACATTTTAATCGTGGTCTGGCAGTTTGAGTAGTTTATGCGGCCTACCCAAATGTCCTGTCTTTGGTATTGTTCGTCGAATCGTTGAGCTCCTGAAGTTCTGAGTTGAGCTGCACGGTTACTGACAAATGCGTGCACTGACTGGACAGGTCCACTCAATCTGTGTGGTTCTTTCCTCAAAAGATCTTTTCAGACACTAATCTACATGGTCCTCAAAGATTATGTCCGGATTTTTATATACACATTGACATTGATGAATTTTATTTAGACAATGACATGAATATTTACTTTGTAAAGTATTTTTTATTTTTCTTTTCATTTAATTATTGTGAATGTGAGGACTATGTGGGTCATTTTTTTTTTTTTTCTGTTTTCCTTCTTAGTTTTAATCATGATCTGGCAGTTTGAGTAATTTACGCGGCCTACCCAAATGTCCTTTCTTTGGTATTGTTCGTCGAATCGTTGAGCTCCTCATTTCTGAGTCGAGCTGCACGATTTTTGACAAATGCGTGCACTGATTGGACAGGTCCGCTCAATCTGTGTGGTTCTTTCCTCAAAAGACCATTTCAGACATCAATCTACATGGTCTTCACACGATCTGACCAAGATTTTGTCTGGACTTTAAAAGAGACTGTGACCTCTGAGTTTGTTTCGGCCTTTCTTCTCAGAGTAGTCAGATAGGAAACGCCGACCACATCTAGTTTAAAAAATATGATGACGTGTAAAAGTGTTTGTAAAAACCTACTTACAGAAAATAAATCATTTATCATTTATCATTTATCATTTATCATTTATCATAACCTATACCAAATACTTATAATATTTATATACAAACCCTAAATACAAATTAAGATAAGTATACCGAAAATCAGGGAAAGAAATGCCTAACCAATAATAAATGCTTACAATATTTATTTACAAAACCCTAAATAAAAATTAAGATAAGTAAATACCCAATAATCAAGGAAAGAACCGCCTAACCTATACCAAATACTTACAAAATTTTAAAGAAAATTAAGAAAAAGAACCTAACCTACAAACCCTAAAATATAAATAAATGAAATATGCAAACAGTCAGTATTCAAGTGAATCGCAATAATCGAATCCAACTATTCGCCTATACTCTCCAGGATACGTGCGTTCGCTACGAATAACTGAATCCTTATGGCAGCGGCGCGTTTTCTTTTGAAATGGTCATCTCGCAGTTCAACCTGAGGGGTTGTCGACTGCTTAACCTGGCTTTCCTGTGGATGCCTCAATAAATTAAGGCCTCCAGCCAGGGCATAATACACAACTTAACTTCACAATATAAACTTAAAAACTAAGCGACTACACGCTAAGGGCATCCCCTGTGGGGTACGGACCTCGGCTTAGGGCGTCGCTGGGAGAGGGCAGCAAGGGACAGGCTGGATCGGAATTATGGCAGCGGCGCGGCTCTCAGCGCGCTTTATACAAGGTGTAACGGAAAGGGGGTATCAACCCTGAAGGAGGTGAATGTGCTCATGAAACTGAACAAAATTCCCCAAAGAACATAGGTCGAAATATGAAAAAAAATTTGGACCTCCCATAGTAATAGTAAATCATTGATGTGCTATTACTATGGGAGGTCCAAATTTTTTTTTTCATCTTCATTCACCTCTTTCAGGGTTGATACCCCCTTTCCGTTACACCTTGTATATATAGCCACGGACGCGCAGGCGCGAGGCGTTTACGTACTCTGATAGAATACCTTAACAAATGTTCGCCGTGATTCTTTAAATTGAAATAACTTTTTTATTTATGAACCGATTGACATGAAATAAACACTAAATGTTAAGTGAAGCTTACTACAATATATTAGTGAAAACCGCATCTAAATCGAATAAGCCGTTTCTGATATTAGCGTGCACAAACACAGCAGACAAACAGACAAACAGACAAACAGATAAACAGACAAAAAAAAAATTAATTACATTTTCGGGTTCGGCATCGATATAATAACAACCCCTGGTACTTTTTTTTGATATATTTCCATTGTACAGACACCACTTTTCTACAATTTTATTATATGTATAGATAGTTAGATAGTTTTAATTATACGTAAGAGAGAAACTACATATTTACTTAAATGTCATTTGCAAGCAATAGTACATTATGATACATGTGTGCTATGTTGATCATTATGCTCGAGGCGGTATTATTCGCGCGAGCCGCAGGCGAGTGCGATAAGAAAGTCGAGAGTCTAATGATCGATGCACACGAGTTTCATACGACGTTTTTCAACACACTTGCGAGGAAAAAAACAGACTTGTATTGTTAAATAATATCTTGTATGGAAAATGGCGCGCTGGTTTTGTCTTTCCGCATAGCCAGCACTAGCAATGCGCGCGCAAGTATAAATAAAAGCACTGACCACAGAGCATGTAAAAACAATTGTAAAAAAATAAAACAATTGTAGTTTAGTTAGTATGGAATTAGAAAGTACTATTGGCATAGAGAAATATACCTAAATTAGTTCAGTGAGAATTCGCAATGATAGAACGCCAGTCAGGGTCTTTTCCGTTTGGTTTCGGGTAGGGACCACGGACAATTTTAGGTGGATAATTAAAATTTTCTTACGTTTTTTGTAATTTGCAGGTCAGTATCAGGTTGCATCTTGATCAAATATGATTCGCGACTATAATATACAGAGCGTTAGGTTAAACGAGGGACATACTTTGAGGGGAGTTAGTACTCATGAAAATGAACAACTTTTAATATGGGATTAACCCTGAAATCGCGAAAAAAAATCAGCCGTTTCCTACATTTATGTTCGCATAGCTCGTCAAAATGTACTGAACAGCTGATTTTTTTTTTGCGATTTCAGGTTCGGCCCCATAGTAAAAGTTGCTCATTTTCATGAGTACTAACTCCCCTCAAAGTATGTCCCTCGTTTAACCTAACGCTCTGTATATGTATTTACAGAATTATAGTCATTAGAATAGAATCTTTCTAGTTGCATTTTTTCCCTAAGAACTTTTCCATAAGAAAGATGTATTAATGATTCGAATGATTATAATTCTGTAAAGATGTAGGTACCTGTTAGAGTCGCAAATCATATTTTGATCAAGATACAAATCTGACACTGACCTGAAAATTGCAAAAAACCTAAGAAAATTTGAATTTCAAATTTTCTTAGGTTTTTTCGGACAATTTAAGGTGAATGCGCAGTGGTAGACCACTGCGCATTCACCTTAAATTGTCCGAGGTCCCTGCGCATTCACCTTAAGGTAAATAAATATTAGTTAATTTTGGGACCAAGGACAATACAGACTATTAAAAAAAAAAGTGAATTGATGAGATTAAAAAAGCGCGCATCTCCGACTAGTAAATAGTTATCTGTGGAAATAAAGCACATGTGGATTAAAGTAAAGAAAAAGCACGCGTTTTTAATACACTGCATTATGGACCTAAAAGCGGTTCAATAAGAGCCACTTTACGAGCAAGTGTGTTGAAAATATAATTATTATATTTTTACGTGATTTGGTTTTATTGGTTTTTAATAATATACCACATTGAAAAGCAGAAAAAATAAACAATATAAAATACATCCAAAACCCAAAAAACACTTCTCTTTTTTGTAGTTGATTTCTATAGATATTTGTATTGATCAAATATTTGTATTAACCCATCTTCTATAACTGATGCTAGAATTGCATGTGTGCATTCAGTGACTGTATCTATACTTTCTAGTGCCCGCCCCTTTTGAGCACGTGTGCAATAAGATAGCACAAAAGTGTTTCGCTTATCTTTTTGTGTGAGTTAACACAGTGGGGAAAATGTGGCGACACTTGAACTTGAACAAATATGCAGTGAAAGCATACCTATCTCTCGGTTATCTATGGATTTTACATTATCTGATTATTTTAACTTACACTTAAAATTATTAATTTTTACAAAATATTGTAAAACATTTTAAAAGAGTAACAGTTGTTACTTGCCCATTATTCTCCATACGAAACTACTATTTGGAAGAGGCAACTAGAATCAAAGAAAAATAAAGTTATTAAATTTTCACATTCAAAGGTGTTTTTGTGTGCCTATTTGAAATAAATTATGGATTTTGACTTTATAATTTTTTATTATTTTGTTTTAATTCTGCCAACAAAACGACCCAGGCTTGGACACAGAATGCAGCACCGACATCCCGGTTGCAAAAATATGCACGTGCAAAAAGTGCTAATAAGAGTAATAATGCAATATGCAACCCAAACCTAATGCTCGACACGGGTCTACCTTTTATAGCAGAACTTTTTACGTCATAATATTGTTTTGCATAACAACGGATAGCATAAACTTCATTTCGCAGAAAATCATTTCGCATACACTCAGTTGTCATACATTCAAAACTCATAATTTTGTTAGTCAGAATCATCTTTAGGCATAATGTTTATATCCATAATAATTAAAAAGCAGAACCATCATATCGCAGAAAATTCACAGTCAGAATCGTCTTTTGGCATACATTTTATATCGATAGTCATTAAAAACCTACCCTAACCTAAATGCTAATTACAAAAATATTGTCGGCTTGGATGCATGTAGCATGCAAACAGGCATACAACATGCAAGCAGGCATGCAACATGCAGCATGCATGCAGCATGCATGTAGCATGCAAGCAGGCATGCAACATGCAGCATGCATGCAGCATGCAAGCAGGCATGCAACATGCAGCAGGCATGCAGCATGCAAGCAGGCATGCAACATGCAGCAAGCATTGTTTCTGTCACGGCTCCGGCGCTGCGGGGTTTGGGCGGCGCCACGCGAGCTTATCGTCACAGACGGGCCTTCAAACCACCTGCTCCTCAGCTCGCGGGCCGCCATACCCCTCCGCGCCTACGCAGGTTTAAATTACACTCTAGGGGTAGGGCAGACAAGACTGCGTAAAGTCGGTTTCGCAGCGATTCGTTTCTGTCACAAAATTTTTGATGTTCAAATATGCACCCATACCAAATAATCGTATCTCTAAATAAATGTTATGCTAAACAAAATTATGCATAATATTAATTATGGCAAAGGTAATTATGCGAAACAAAATTCTGCCAAGATAAAAGTATGCCATTGTAAATTCGGACACGTAAATATTCTGCCATACAAAAGTTATGCTAAATAATTTTTATGCCTTAAAAATATTCGATTAAATAAGATTATGCCATGTGAGTTATGCCAAATAAAAATCGGGGTATCAAGATTCTGCCAAATAGAAGGAACCCGCTCGACACGTGTTTAGCCACTTCACGGGGCATCCTCAGGAGATGTTGACATGTCGAGTTGTCGACCGTTTACTGTCATGATTTTTTTTTTTTGCGAAGTAACATCTGACTTACACAACTTACAAAACTTCACTCTGCACTTAATACTTGTCACAACACCAATTTATCTCGTCTTCTCAACGTCCGTGTGTCATAGCTGGGATTCAGCAGAATATCAGCGTCAGGTACATTTGCCTGACACATGCTGAGCTGGACTCCCATTTGGTGCAACCTTAAGACGCATACCGCACTGTGTATGTTTCGTTATTAATTTTATTCGTCATAGTGTCACTTTTTAACCCCCGACGCAAAAACGACGGGGTGTTATAAGTTTGACGTGTCTGTGTGTGTGTGTGTGTGTGTGTGTGTGTGTGTGTGTGTGTGTGTGTGTCTGTCTGTGGCATCGTAGCTCCCGAACGGATGAACCGATTTTGATTTTGTTTTTTTTGTTTGAAAGGTGAATTAGTCGGGAGTGTTCTTAGCTATGTTTGATGAAAATCGGTCCAAGATGGCCGCCGCCACAAAATGGCGGAATACATATTTTTTCACAAATCCCTTAATATGGGTATCAAATGAAAGGGCTTGAATAGTAGAATACTATACACTATAATAAATTTCAAATCCAAGATGGCCGCCACCACAAAGTTGCGATTTACATTTTTTTTTTCACAACCCTCTCATTATGGGTATCAAATGAAAGGGCTTGACTAGTACAATACTATACGCTATTACAAATTTCAAATCCAAGATGGCCGCCACCACAGAATGGCGAATTATATTCTTTTTTCACAACTCCTTCAATATACCTAGGTATCAAATGCAAGGGCTTGACAAGTAGAATAATGTAAACTATATTGAAAGGAAATGAGGAATATTAACTTACGAAATGAAAACTAAAAACTTCAAAATATTTTTTTGTCTGATCAAAGCTCTAGAATGATGAGGAAAGTGGAGTGATGACTGGTACCTACGACCACAGAGTTTGACTATTTTTATTACGAATGGAACAATCCCACTTAAAAAGCGTAGGTATTTCTACATCAGATAGTGTCGCAGTCCCATTTTATAAACTAGATCTGAAATACCTAAGATATCTAACGCTATGAAATACTTGTACGAAAGTTGAATAACTAAAGGAAGAACGGAAAAGGATATAATAAAACAAAAAAATCTGTTTAGTCTTAAAAATTATTCTTCAACTATAAATAAATAATTATTTATTGACGGATAAAACCTGATTAAACACCAAATTACTTGAATCTTAAAACGCAAGAAAATAAAAGAAATGAAATACAAGTATTAAGGACTCCCTACAAAAAGCATGAAATAAAAATTAAATTAAAAATTTAAAAAACCCCCGACACAAAAAAATAATAAAATTAAATGTAAGTAATTGGAAAAGGATCGAATAATTTAAAAACCCCCAACTTAAAGAATCTAGGTAACGAGACTAAAACAGATAAATTCATATGGAAGTCGGGGGACCGTTCTATGGAACACCTTCTATGCTAAGAGGTCCCCCGACTGCCATATGAATTTATCTGATTTAGTCTCGTTACCTAGATTCTTTAAGTTGGGGGTTTTTAAATTATTCGATCCTTTTCCAATTACTTACATTTAATTTTATTATTTTTTTGTGTCGGGGGTTTTTTAAATTTTTAATTTAATTTTATTTCGATATAACTGTGTGTTTTTCATTTTGGTTTTTTATCGGCACCTTGTTTTTATATTATAATCATGTGGGTAATTTGGTTATCATCTAATATTGTACTTTTGTGTGTTGTGCTGTCTTTTTGTGTGCGCCAAATAAATGGTTTATCTATCTATCTTATCTCTGAAACTTTAAAAGGAAGATTAAAGATACTTTCTAAATACATAATATCACCCGTTAGATACTATCCTTGCTGACGGCTTATCTTTTACTTAATCAGTGCATGAGCTCTTTAAGCCCACACTGATACAAGAACTCCGGACAATTTTAAAAGCTTAAATAAAAAAAGCCTTCATTGATGTCACTGAGCAGAATGTTGCGTTGAAACTTGTGCGAGATGTCATTAAACCTTCATATATACCTAGTTTGTATTATGTGTAAAATGTCTCACAGGTCTGCGTGTCTAGCAGTTATGTTTCTACCATTTATAATGGCTGCTATCTTGATATGGCACTGTCCTTTTCAAAAATGGTTACAAACAATATTTTTTAAAGGTACTTAGCATAATCTACCAATAACGTTCCCACTGCTGGAACAGGCGTCCTCTTCACAATCAGTATAATTAATTTAATAAAAACACAATGTTTTATAGATATACATGTCGGAAATACGTCATCCGTTTGACTATTCGGAACGTCAGCGCCATCTGGTGGAGCTGGACAGTCTAGCCTGAGTCCGTGGGGGGGTCGAGGAGAGCGAGCTTAGAGGTGGAGCCGGGGACTTGACCATTGGACATCGTGCGGACGGTGTGTGCTCGGAAACTTTCGCGCGTTCCGTGTCGTTGAGCGTGTGCCTACAGCGTGTGATTCGCTAGTGTGAATAAACTGTTCGTAAAATTATAATCTGATTTGAACTGTAAACGGTTTTTCTATTGCGCAATAACCAGCACTACCCATAGTACGCCCACAGTAATTAAAATATGCCTGATGATAACGAAACACACTATACCTTCTCCGTCATACATAATAGTGGGGCTTGTGGCTTAAAAATAACAGCCGCACGGGTCGATCGATCCAGGTTAAGCTACGCTGGCCGCGGTTGGTCCGTGGTTGGGTGACCATCCTTACATACCAAGAACCCTCCGTGCCTGGGAAAGCACGTTAAGCCGTTGGTCCCATCTACCATTCGAGGATCTTTTTCAGTCGTTACGGGTCGTCATAAGCCCGAAAGTCTGACAACCAGTCTTACCAAGGGGTTTCGTATTACCCAGGAACGGAGTTGTAGAGGTCAGATAGGCAGTCGCTCCATGTAAAATACTGGTACCTACTCAGCTGCATCCGGTTAGACTGGAAGCCGACCCCAACATATGGGAAAAGGCTAGACAGATGATGATTCTAATTGGGGTGTTTGGTGGTGTGCGTTAATTCAGTTGTATTTATTATGTTAATTTTTACGGTATATTATTAATGAGCCATTGTAGCCTGAAAAATATGTTTTATTTTTTATTTACCTACATGTGACCAAAATATGTTTGTAACCTCATTCAGCGCGAAACAATCTTAGTATTATGTAAACTGCTTAGAAAAATTTAAAAGTGAGTTATGTTTATTTTATGAATATTATATAACCTCAGCCGATTTTTCCAACGCCAGATAATTTTATCCGAGTAATAATTTTGAATTTTTGTCAGTTCTTCCACACAAAATCTGTCTGACGTTAATTTTATTCTACGAATAAAAATTGTATGTCGATTGAAAAATCAACTGTATAATATTGACTGACATATAACACAAAAAAAACACGAAAGTTTGAAAGTAGAACATGATGGTTGGAAGTTTTCAGTTTTTCAAATCATGGCCGTATATTAGCAGTTTACAAAGCAAATATTCACAGAATTACTTTTCTACAGCATTAATACTGTAAACATTTATACTCATTCTTTTCGACGTGAGTTAATCCGTTGCTAAGTTCTGAATGTAAACCAGAGCAGTTTATAAGCTCTTTAATCAAAATAACTGCTACAAACATAATTAATAAATTAATTAATTACCGTATCCCACATCAGTGAACTGCATCACGCATGCTCTTATGTACCATTAAATATAGTACATAATTAAACCGCAACGCATCGCATGCGGGCCGGACAAACCGTTCAATATAAAAACTGCGAACAGGCTTTAATTAAATGTTAAACTCAAAATGTATGCCCCAACCCTTTACTGGGACCACGATACCATTTGGTAGAACTGGCTGTCAGATTTTCGGGCTTCTAAGTATCCGTAACGACTGTCAAAGATCTACGAATGACAGCCAGGACCAACGGGTTAACGTGCTTTATCAATTTCGATACCGGCAACTCTTTGAAAATGTAATAAATAAAAATGATTTCCTGTCGTGTAATGTGACTCGCTAGAATTTAGCTAAATACCTGGTCACAACTAGAGCAGCAAGTTGGCCAGCAGAGTTAAACGTAAAGAAAGACGAAAGCCCTCATATACCTGGTGAAGACCAGGGGGCCTAATTAGGCCACTTTGGCAGAATCATAAAAGGATAACATTATGAATCATAATATGGCGAAGTTTACTTTTTCGCTGCACTACGTAGGTATAATCAAAGAGATTGGGATTGGATTTATGGGTATTTTAGCACAGACAAAAAAAATTGTTGAAAAATCCTTCACCAATGGGATTTTTTAACTGTCCATTATGATTCATAATGTTGTCCTTTTATGATTCTACCAAAGTGGCCTTTTTAGGCCCCCAGGTATAGGAGGGCTTTAATCTTTGTTCACGTATTTGGAGTTTTGCTTAAGCTTTACTTATTACTAAGCCACGGGCCCCTCTAAACTATTATAAGAAATAAAAAAGTAATTTTAAAAAATTAAACCGACTTCAAAAAACGAAGAAATTAACTCAAAATTATGAAATAACTTTAATTTCGGAAGTTGGTGTCTTTGGGATCGGTATTTTATAGTTTTAGTTTTTGCCACCGACTTCCGAAGTTAAAGTTATTTCATAATTTTAAGTTAATTTATTATTATTTTTTAAGTCGGTTTAATTTTATTAAATTACATTTTTATTTCGTAATTTTTAGTTGATGCACTAGAATTTGACCAAGGTTTTGAGATGTTTTCCCTTTGATAGTATCAAAGGGAAAACATCTCAAAACCTTGGTCCCGTAGCTCGTATCAATAAGCCAGGCCGTCACACTTACACGTATTAGTCCATATCTTGAAAATTACTTAATCGATTTTGATGAAACTTGCACTGTTCCCTAAGTTGAAGTAAATGTAAGATAATAAAAAAAATGGTCACGATCCGATTAATAGTTGCGGAGAAATGCATGGACAAACATACATAAATACATCTACAAAATTTTGTATACTTGTTTGGAAGCCCTATTAGATTGTCATATGTGAATATAATGCAGTTCCAATAACATTACATACATACGTGTCGAATAAAATTAATAACCTCCTTTTTTGAAGTCGGTAAAAAAACAGTCCACTGCAAATATTGAAATATGCAAAAAAAATACTAGAGCGGATCTCTCATATAGTCAAAGTTAATTAAAAATCGCTCGGATAGCGCTTTGTAGGTCAAGTACACAAGTATACATAAATGTACTACGCTCGTACCTACCAATAGGTACTACACAACTCTAATCAGTAGATAATACAGGTGATTATGAGCTTTAATGTTCAAGAGATAAGATTTATTTTTTATTAAAGTTTGCACTCATCATCTTCCTGCCCTTATCCCATGTTACTTGGGGTCGGCGCAACACGTTTTCTTCTTCCATTCTCCCCTGTCAGCCGTCACGCTATCATTCACTCCCTTCTCTTTCATATCATTCCCCACACAATCCATCCATCTTTTCTTCGGCCTTCCTCTCCCTCTCCATCCATCAACATGTATATTCATTACTCTTTTAGTCACATGCGTTTCATCCCTTCTCATCACATGCCCATACCAAGCCAAACGATTTCCTTTCAACTTTTCTGTCACTGGCGCTACTTTCAAACTTCCTCTTATATACTCATTTCTTACTTTATCCATTCTCGTCACTCCACACATCCATCTCAACATTCTCATCTCCGCTGCATGCAATCTTTTTTCATCCGTCTTCTGCACGGCCCAGCATTCAGACCCATAAAGTACGACAGGCCTTATCACGGACTTATTAATTTTCCCCTTTAACTTGAGGGGCATCCGTGGGTCGCAAGTTGTTCCTGTGACCTGTCGCCATTTCATCCATCCTGAGTTGATCCGGTGCGTTACGTCTCGGTCTACTTCGCCATCTCCTTAGACAAGCGACCCGAGGTACCGGAAGCCGGAGCAGATCGGTAAGGGCGTTCCGGCGAGAGATATGGACACAGGACTGGAGAGACCGCCAAAATCGCAAAACAGGTACTCGGTTTTGGTCCGGCTTACTCTCAGGCCAACGGTATCGAGTCTTTCCCACCACTCCTCCAATCTGCTCTGGACCTCTAGCCGTTCTCGCCAACCAGCACAATGTCATCGGCGAACAGCATACACCAGGGAGCCTCTTCTTGGATATCTGATGTAAGAGCATCCATTATCAGCACGAAGAGGTACGGGCTGAGTGCTGAACCCTGGTGCAAGCGGACAGCCACATCGAAGCTGCCAGTAGTACCCACTGTAGACCGGACGTGGGTACTGCGTCGACTGTACATCGCTCTAATCAACTGCACATACTTCCCTGGCACACCTTTCTCCTTCAGCGCCCACCACAAAACTTCACGAGGCACTCTGTCGTATGCCTTTTCGAGGTCAACAAATACCATGTACAAGTTTTTATCATACCACTCCAGTCATTCTCCTCATTCATCAGTCTTTCGAAATAGCTCTTCCACCTATCCTTAATTTTCTCATCATCCGAAAGAACTATTCCAGTTTCATCCTTTATACACTTTATCTGACAAATATCCCTCGACTTTCTCTCTCTAGCTCTAGCAAGCCGGTAAAGATGTTTTTGACCTGCTGGACTATCCAGTGTATCATAAAGCTTGTCCTGGGCTTTTGCTCTTGCTATGGCCACAGCTTTCTTGGCTTTTTTCTTTAGAGCATCATACTCACTCTTTTTTTCTGCTTTCAAACTAACATTCTCATCTTCAACACTCTGCCATTCCTTGAACTTTTTCTTCTTAGCCTGCAACACGTTCTGTATTTCTGTCGACCACCACCATGTATCCTTATCTATCGTACCCTTTCCTTTCGTCTCTCCCAAAATATCTTTTGCTGCACTCCTAATATACCCTGCCATTTCATTCCAGCATTCATTTACACTTCGATCCTTCATGTCCCCCAAATATATCATTTTATCCACCACTCGCTCTTTAAATTTCTTCGCATAGTCATTCTTCTCCAGCATATGCCATTTTATTTTGGGGGGTGGTCTCTCTTTGTTATTATTGAGCTTTATTTCCACAACCATTTCCATAATTAGTAGTCTGTGCTATGAGACTAGATCTTCTCCCGGTAACACTTTGCAGTCTTTGATACGCTTTAAGTATTTGCGTCGTACCAGAAAGTAATCAATTTGCGTCTTGTGATTGCCACTTTTGTATATGATTAGGTGTCCATCGGTCTTCTGGAACCAAGTATTGGCTACTGCCAGATCAAATACGGTAGCGGATTGAAGCAATGTCTCTCCTTCGTTATTTACGTTACCAAATCCCCATCCTCCATGCACTCTTTCATAAACCCCTCGCATTCTTCCCACATCCATTAAAATCACCTCCAACTATCAATTCTTCATGCACCGAAATGTTCGTCAAAACTGTGTCAAAGTCCTCCCAAAACTTCTCTTTCACCCTTTCATCACATCCCACCTGCGGTGCATACACACTTATTACATTCAGCATTACATGTTCTAACATAACTTTTACAACGATTAGTCTATCATTAATTCTTTTTACCTCCATCACGCCTTCTTTCAAATTACTATCTAACACTATTCCCACGCCATTTCTTTTTCCGTCACTTCCACAGTAGAAAAACTTGTATCCTTCACCGATTTCTCTCGCTTTCGTTCCTTTCCATTTTGTTTCTTGCAAAAACGCCACATTTATTCGTCTTTTTTTTAATACTTCCGCTAACTCTCTTGCTCTCCCAGTCATCGTCCCAACATTCCAACTTGCAAACCTCAATCTCACTTCCCGGGCTCGCTTCTTACGTTGCCCCCGCCCGGGGTGGTGCAACAACCCTAGTCCTCTTCCCACAGGAGCCGGGTGCTGCCCCTGCGCGTCGCCTGTGGGGTTCGCCCTAGCCCTATCGCGCATCATATTTTTACTCATCATGTTGCTAAAAGTTTTGGCATAGTTTTACAGTCGGCCGCCTGCCTGACACCAACCCTCCTTGGGAATGCGATTGTTGATGGTTTACCCGCCATCGCGCGGGTGACCCAAAGTGCTATATGGTATGCATTAGGTCTGGAGCTCCCTTAGTCAAATAGTCGCCTCTTACGACACCCATGGGACGAGATGGGGTGGTCCTATTCTTTCTCCGGGACCGACACGGATATTATTAAGAGTCCTATTACGGATCGTAAACGCAAATCAAATTATTTCGATCGGCGTACACGAGTCGATAATAGTAGCGATCTCCGACGATTGCGCGCCAAAAATTCGGCGACAGGTCCTACCTCGTCAAGCGCTTGCGCGGGAATCAGCGGGAATGAGGGGCGCGCCGAATTGACGCAGAATATATAGCATTTTAACTTTATTTATTGCAATTTTGTTTTATTAAATTGAGAAACGAAAACTAATGAAACGTATTCATTGTAGATTGAAGTTTTATATAATATTAGTTTATTTGATAAAGTTGCGTTAATTTGGAGTGTAATGGACGCTGAATCAAGACATTTATTGCTTAAATTAGGCTTTCTTTACGATTTTATCCATAAAAACTCAAGGAATTTAAAAGAAATCTAGAACTCCAATAAACAAGTAACACATTCAAAGTATCTTTTTATAATTTTAGCATTTATAAGAATTGAATGTAACAATGTGAATTTGAGCGTCAAAGTTCCATCGCCAACGGTTTTTCTTGCAAACTGTGTTCGTAAAATATTTATCGTAAATTACACGAAAAGAAAAATGAAAATGTGTAACTGCAACTTACAAGAAAGAGAATAGTACTATCGTTATTCTTAAACAAATAATTAAAATATCTTACAACTGCTGAAAATTACAGCGTCAAAAATCATGAATTTGCGTAAAAAATGTAACAGGACTCTTAAAGTTTGCACTGTATGAGTAAATTTTCAGATGTACTTAGTAAGTTATCATCGTTGGTAACGGATGCCCAATAAAAGGGCACAACATAATTGGTCACGAAAATGGAGTCGTACTATTACGATAATTCGTTTTAAGCTCAAAGTATATTTAAATGAGTACCTGCCTACCCGCTGATCTTGTTAAAGACAAATAAAGGAATGCTTTGATAAGTTCAGTTTTAAGGGAAATACACCTAACTATTGGACTATGGACTATGGACTTATGGACTAGTGATAGTAAGTGCGACTGCTAAAAGTGGGGTCCTTGGTTCGATCCCCAGGTTAGGCAGATGGTTGAGTGTATGGCGACAACGCTGTAATGAATTTGAGAACAAAGATACCTATACAACGATTTTATCTATCGATCCGCCTCCAAATATACTTATAAATATATCTCCGAATCCAAAGAAGGATGCCCATTTTTCACCTGACAATGTATAGAAATGAAATAAATATTAAAATTCAGCTAATTTAATTGTACATTCATTACGCTTATCACAATTTTAAAAGAAGGCCAGAAAAAAATATTTATTATTTTTTCTTTATGCTAACTCTACGTCTTAATACCTTATTTTGAACGCATCTCAACTACCCTGAACGCATCCAACTACTCATTTTTTACAACGTTCCGTTTTGCACGCTGCTTCTTGACTTTATTCAACTCTTTTTCTGAGTTTTATATATTATTTTAAGTTTGATTTAATCAATAACTATTTTTTATTAGTCTGTGCATAATACAGATCAATTCAAAATAACATGGTAATTAAATAAATTAATTATGCAGATTATAATTGAGTTCGCACGAGTGAAACGGATTTTTTAGATATTTTGACAGTTCTGCGACTTCGTTGTTGCGCTACGTCAGTGTTGCGCTTCCGTCTCGTTGTGTATTGTGCCATTTTGTGTGTGTAACTACTGAGATGGGCTAGGTTTCAAGACAATATCTCTGCTCCAGCAGAATTTCTGGATGACGTAGTAGGTAGGTATATATGTACTGCGGTCAACGAAATGGGTAGGCAAGTGATCACTTTTGACAATACAATAGCAAAGTTAGACTTTTTCTAAGTAAACAAACTATCGTAAAGCTAACCTAACCTAACCTAAAAAGTAACATTAATATTTTTTGGCCTTTGTAGACTTTAAATCGTAAAAATGACTATATGACATTATTTTCTAATCTTACAGGTACTCTTTCTACTATACCTTATAACTATACATTAACTTTCATTATCAGGTTTTTAAATGTATGGAAAGTGGGCATTGTTCTTTCGACTTTGATACCTTAGTAAAAAATAATGAGTTATAAGTGTATTTTAAAAATATGTATGTAATTATTATTGACGGCCGCCAAAAAAAAAATCCCAGAATAAGTGAAAATAATCACGATCTCAAAAAAAAAATGGTCACGATCCGATTAATAGTTGCGGAGAAATGCGTGGACACACATACATACATAAATACGTCTATAAAATTTGGTATATTTGTTTGGAAGCCCTAATAGATTTTCATATGTGAATATAATGCAATCCAATAATATTACATACATACGTGTCGAATTGATAATTTCCTTTTTTTTAAGACGGTAAAAACTCGAAACCCAACCACTAACTGAAAACACGGAAGTTTCAACCTCAAGTCCGCAGTCTCAAAAGTGAATAGAATTCAAACAGCGGCTCGTAATGTGCTTGCTCGGGGGAGGCTCGGTCAATAAAGGCTCGATTGTAACATACACACGCTTGTTTGTTTGTTCGTTTGTGAGTTATGTGCCTTACTGCTAGTAGTACGAGGCGTAGTAAGTCGGTGGTGTTTTGATGACCCTCAAGTTTTGGGAGGGGTACTCCTACAAACTTTTTTATACTAATTTTGAGGGGCTCATGGCTAAATAAAAATAGTCGCATGGTCCATCGAAGGTTAAGCTACGTTTGTCAGGGTTGGTTCGGGGGTGGGTTACCATCCATTACATATCGAGACCCCTCTGTGCCTCTTAAAGCCGTTGGTCCCGGCTGTCTTTCGTTGATCATTGACAGTCGGTACGGGTTAGTCAGAAGTCCAAAAGTCTCACAAACCAGTCTTAAGGGTATCGGTCAGATGTCGCTTCATGTAAAATACTGGTATATAGCTGCATCCGGTCAGACTGGAAGCCGACCCCAACATAGTTGGGAAAAGGCTACGCAGATTATGATGATGAGTTATCATGGTCTAGCTGGGTCTCTAGATTAGTTTAGATCCATTGTCTTAAACTAAAATAAAATAAAATAAAGAGTATTCTATTTACCGATGTATTTTGAAGGCACATAAAAGGTGCCAGTAATATCATTAAGGCTAGAAGTGACAGCGAAATCAATAAACATACCCGTAGGAAAAGCTACGCTGTTACAAGTATCAAAAAGTCGAAAATAACTTAACTAAAAGCTCTCTAGGCTCTACTTGTAAGTCACGTATAACTTCGTTTCGCAGTCATCCATCATGTTTCGTTATCCGAAATAAATTAAAACACGTCCAGTTTCGCATACTCCGCAGGTTTTCAGCTCTAAAAACATATTTTTGTCGTTTCAAAATAACAAAGGTCTGTCAACCGCGCGTGTTTGCAAGCCCTATGAGAAAATGAAAATGTCGATGCGAACTTAGCGATGTAATGTACGTCCAAAACGATATCCAATTTTAAAATTAACACGCACGTGGTACAAAATATTGTTTTGTGTTTTTAGGACTGTAAGATGACCTTTTAAAACCCAGTATGTATAAAAAATATTCTGGTATTTTGTTTGAAAGTCATTTGAAGACCAGAAGAAGATTGACTAATGAACGATGCTACCTCATCATCATCTGCCTAGCCTTTTCCCAATTATGTTGGAGTCGGCTTCCAGTCTACCCGAATGCAGCTAAATACCAGTATTTTACATGGAGCGATTGCCTATCTGACCTCCACAACCCACTGTTACTTGGTAATACGATACCCCTTGTTAAGACTAGTTGTCAGATTTTCGGGTTTCTGACTACCCGTAACGACTGATGTCAAAGATCCACGAATGACAGTTGGGACCACGGCTTAATGTGCTTTCCGAGGCACGGAGGGGTCTCGGTATATGCAAAGATGATCATCTAACCACAGACCTATCGCGTCAAGCGTAGCTTAGCCTGATCGATCGACCTGCACGGCTGTTATTATTTAGACACGAGCCCCTCATGATGATGAACGACCCCAAACACCGCAATTCAAAGTTAATCAGTATAACATTATAGGTGTGTAAGATACGTATGTAGATCATAATACATACTATACATACATAAATAAATAAATAAACTGTCGCCTTCTTCCTATGGGGTTGGCAGAAACTACAGAACTCCGATTATAATGTTGTTGATATAATTCCTTCTTACCCGGACGCAAAATACGCGCATTAATATGGAATTTGATAATACTGCTGGCTCGTGTCCCCAGGACTATTATCGAATTCCTCCTTATGAGAACGATATTAGTTACCGTATCGTCGATTAATAGCTATGGTAGATGGTAAGATGGCTCATCAAAAAAGTATAAGAGCGAAAACAGTAAATGTCATTTAGGCACAGGATTGCTATTCTTAATATTGTAAACGTAAATTACTACTTAAAACAAGGTTAAAACATTATAAGGACAGCTTATGTACAGACGCTAGCACATCAAGCTACAACAATCTGTCAAATTTCTTTAATACATTTTCAACTTTATCGCTAAATCATAAGGTTCAAAGTTGCTTGGCAGGCGGGTTGGCGATCGCAGTATGGTATGGTGGTGGAATACATAGAGAACGCTGCTGCCCATTCTCCGGTGCGATCCTTAGTCGCCTTTTACGACACCCACGGGAAGTAAGGGGTGGTGGTATTCTTTAAGTCCGGCACCACACAGACAAGAGAAATTGAAATTATTAAATATATTGAAATTATTAGAAATTGTAGCTAAGTATATTTCGCCACTTCAAACAAAACACGTCCAATGTTTTCTAATCGCGTGTGTCACGTCGTGAACACCTACTCAAAAACTTGTTAGGTACATAAACAAGAGAATCCGCAGTTTCAGAGCGGCGAGTAATTTACAAAGTTTGGTATAACGCCACTCGGCTGTATGGCAAACATATGAAGCGTAAAGCACCGGCTACCCACAGCTACATAATATGTAAGTACTAGGTAGCATGCGGACGGCGAGCAATGGGCAGCTCGCCGTCCGGTAAGGGCCAGGCCCGGGTCGACGGCGCGTTGTGTTCCACGTGCGCCTCAAAGAGATGTCAGCGCTAACTGACGGGGTAGTGAGATATACTACATATTACTTAATTACACACAGCTAAGCTTATAATATGCCTATTCCTACTATGTTTCTTGCTAAACCTGCTCTAAGGCTAAGGAAGGAACACGGGTGGGTTTTAGTCAGTAAGAGTGTGACTCTCCCTTCCGCTCCGCCCAGAGAGGGATGATTTCCCAACAAAAAAAAAATCCTAGGTAGCATAGATTTAGGTATGCAGTTTCTAGCTTTTAGTGATTTACCGCTTACAATGTTTATATCATTAATATAATGAGTTGAAGCAGCTTTTTGTACCTTCGTATCTTTATTAATTAAGTAGCTTCTGGCCGCGACTTCGTCCGCGTGAAATAGTTTGTTCCCCCAACCCTGACAAAAGTCAGAAAGATCTGACTTTTGTTTTTCCTCGACTTCTACGAGTCCTAGAGTGATGTTAGCGTTACGTAGCCTCCCTCAAGAATCGGGATATCAAATGCAACAATTTTTTTTTCAAATACTTTTATAGTTCCAAGTATTAGCAATAGTACGTTCAAACAAACAAGCTCTTCATATAGATTATGTTATAGCATTTGTAATAGTGACTGTATTTTTTAGTTCTAGCAATCCAATAATGTTTCAACGACACCCGTTATAGCAAATGACTACAGTAACTAATATGATAAACGACTATCACAGAAATTTAAGTTCCTACATTACAAAAGAAAGGTTCTAGTTTTCAAAACTTTCAAGTATACACAAAGAGATCTTGATAGCTCTGCTACTAAACGCTATTTACCAATACCACAACGAGGGATGAGGTCCATGATTGCCACTTAACCTAAACGATGACTCGCAACTGTGCACATACCTCTACATACATATTACCTAGCAACGTTTAATTTCGCCCAGAAATTGGCCTCTCTGAAACCGCTAGACCCTTCAATTCAATCTGACATACAAGTTGACGTAAAATTATTATCCTGCCTCAGTAACAGCACTGTCCTAAACTATACTTAATAGAGGTCAGTGTGCCTCAGTGTTTGACACTTAATACCCGGCAAGGTGTATTAGATAGTGAATCAATTATTCTGTTAGAAGGGAGCCGATTATACATTCTCTTCGACGCTACGGTACTTTGGAGTTTACTCGTTGAGAACAATAGGAATAATTCACTAAGTAGATAGATGCAGAAGTTCTACTACATAGGTATGTATCATCGCGATAACTACCATACCGCATTCTCAAGCGTCTCGTAACTTTAAGGTCGCGACTTAACCAAAATAATCGTCCCGCGAAAACGCGATGGTCGCGATTCTTTTTTTTTCGGCGAACCCGAACGCGTGATTGCGCTGAAAAAAATAAACGCGGCGTCGAATCGTTGCGCCGGTTTGCGCAACGATTGCTTTAAGGCTCCTGCAAACAGGCACGACGTGACAGCGCGATGCGATAGAATCGATAGAATCGCATCGCGCTGTCACGTCGTGCCTGTTTAGAACAATTTGTATGAAAACTTCACGGAAATTCATAAATGTCTTTCCGTACACGATGCAGCTTTAAGTGATGTGTAGAGTTTCTGTAAGGTTTATTAGACGTACTATTTTTTTCCATCACATAGACAAAAAAAAATTAATTAAGTACACGCAACATATTACAACCCCCTGGAGGATTGGGGGCTGTCAAAATTTGTATGGAAGAATTTTAACGCGCAGTTCGATTAACTCGAATCTCAGTATTTATACTTAAGATCAAAAATAAAGAATAAATACCATGTATGTATCAGGGTTTTTTGAAAATCTACCCCTGGCGGGGTGAAAAGGGGTAGTTAATTTTCCAGGGGCGGATACCTATCAATGTGTGGCTTGGTTAACTCGAAAATTGATATAAATAATCTTTGAGTCAAGTTATGAACACGTCCCAAATGTTTTTTCAAAATTCCACCCTCGTGAGGGTGAAAAGCTGGATACAGTTAATATGAAAAATATTATTCGTTTGACTAAGAAACTTGAAACTTGGCAACATTTGCCTCAGTAAATAATTAAGATTGTTACTTCAACTTTTCAAAAAACCACTCACAGAGAATTTAGGGGGTGACAAAGTTAAGTAAAAAAAAATTTAAATTACCCGCTGTCGGACTCACTGTCCGACAGTGGGTAATATTAAGTTTTTTTTTTTCGAAACTCATTGTTAATACTTAAAATAAATCCAATAAGGGTTCGGTTTTTTCCTTTTGAGGTAAGTACGGAACCCTAAAAAGTATGTGTTTTAGGGTTTTTCAAAAATCGACTCCTACTGGGGTGGAAAAGGGTATAAATATTCTTTAAATCATAAAAATGGAAACGTACCAAACGCTTTTTTAAAAACAAGCCCTGTCGCTAAAAATAGAGGACAGTTTATTTAAAAATCTTAGTTTATTAAAAATCTTATTTCAAAAACTTAAAAATTGGCCCGAATACTTATTTCTCTAAATAAATTATAAAGACCGTAAACATTCATTTTCGAAAACTACCTTTCAAGGGGAGGTGGAGAGGGTGTTAAAATTTTTAGAGGAAAGTACGAAAACCACGTGGACGAAACGCGAGCAAAGTACTATAATATTATAAACGCGTAAGTTTCTGAGGACGGATGGATGGATGTTTGTTACTCTTTCACGCAAAAACTACTAAACGGATTTGGATGAAATTGGCACACAGATATTTTATAACCGGGATTAACACATAGGATCATTTTTATCCCGATATCCCCACGGGATCGAAACTTGAAACGGGTGAAACCGCGGGAGCTACTTGTTACTCATAAAAGGAAAAAAAACGAATCCTACATACCTACCTCATTATATATGAGACGGAGGTAACCTCATCGTTCACCTTAAAGCTAGAATAAACAAGTGTCTATTTTAGCTATAAGGGCTTACCCTTATAGCTAAAATAGACACTTGTTTGTGGGGTACTTATAGCCCTGCTCAAATACAGTAGCCAAAACGACTTAAGGGGAATGCTTCAACCAGCCCGCGAAATTCAAAATTTCTTGCGTTTTTTGCAATTTGCAGGCCAGTGCTAGGTTGTATGTTGATTAAAATATTATTCGCGGCTGTAAGACGTATGTAGTTACAGAATTATAATAATCAAAATCACCAATACAACCCTCCAACTTCATAAAGGTGTAAGAACAAAAAAAACAGAAAAAGTAATTCTAACAGCTTTATGAACTTAGAGCGTTTTATTGATGATTTTCATGATTATAATTCTGTACCTATATATGTCTTACAACCGCGAATAATATTTTAATCAACATACAACCTAGCACTGGCCTGCAAATTGCAAAAAACGTAAGAAAATTTGAATTTCGCGGGCTGGTTGGAGCATTCACCTTAAATATTACTAAGATAGTATTATTCTCCAAAGTAAACTTGGAAATTTCTTAATTAACCATTCCCTTTACCGGGCCCAGCTGAATTAAGAATTCCCTATTAGAAACGTGAATTGGATCTCTTTCCTTTGGAATACACTCACAATGGTAAGCAGTTAATGCGTTGGAGTGAGTGCACAATAGTAAATTTCTTCTGTGTTATATATTTTAGTTTCAAAGTTAGGTACTTTTTTTTTAAAGCTCAAATAGAAAACTTGTAAAAATGTCAAGAACACTGTGACTTATAAGAAAGATTTATTATAACACATGGGGATAAGTAGGAACTACCTACAGAGGGCAACCTAGTACATTCTTTACATACTTTGCTTTATCCTCCAAAACTCAAGTTCTGTACTGTAGCTACTGAATTCATTTGCTACCGCATTTCATACAAACTTTCAAGGCCTTGTTTTTCGAAATGAATGAACTGATTTTATTTAAACTTCATACGCATAAGCAGGATAGAAAGGTTTAAAAGTTACATAAGAACATTTTCGAATTTTTATTTAAATAAAAAATTAAATTTAATATTTAAAAAACCCCCGACACAAAAAAATAATAAAATTAAATGTAAGTAATTGGAAAAGGATCCTTTTCCAATTACTTACATTTAATTTTTAAATTTAATTTTTTATTTCATGGTTTTTGTAGGGACTCCTTAATTTTTGTTTCATTTCTTTTATTTTCTTGAATTTTAAGATTCAAGTAATTTGGTGTTTAATCAGGTTTTTTATCCGTCAAAAAATAATTATTAATTTATAGTTGAAGAATAATTTTTAAGACTAAACAGATTGTTTTGGTTTATTGTATCCTTTTTCTAGTTCTTCCTTTAGTTATTCAACTTTCGTACAAGTAGGTATTTCATAGCTATTAGATATCTTAGGTATTTCAGATCTGGTTTATAAAATGGGACTGCGACACTATCTGATGTAGAAATACCTACGCTTTTTAAGTAATATAATTCCATTCGTAATAAAAATAGTCAAACTCAGTAGTCGTAGGTACCACTGGTACCTACGACCACTTAGTTTGACTATTTTTATATTTAAGTGGAGTGATGACTGCATCACTCCACTTTCCTAATCATTCTAGAGCACTGATAAAAAAAAAATATATATTTTCAAATTTTTAGTTTTCATTTCGTTTGTTAATATTCCTCATTCCCTTTCAATACAGGAAAAGTTTTTAACCAGTGCGCAAATTTTTTTTGGTGGCTCAGTGTAAGCAATAGAACACATTTCCATTTTTAGTTTATGACTTTTTTTTTTTCATTTTTCCACTTTGTCCCAATTTGAAATAAGCAAGACATGGATATAATTTAATAGTAATACTATGAATGAGCATGAATGAAAACGCGAAGGCCGCCCGCCGGCCGCTGGACGCCCAGCGCACGAGACGGGGCGGGGGTGCGGGGGCATGCGGCGCGGCGCCGGCGTTTGATAAACAAAACGCATGCACATGCAGTACGTCACTTGCGGAAGCGGAGGTCGGATGTCCCTTCGCCGTCCCTGCGCGCGTGCCGCGTACTAGACTAGCGTAGTGACAATGTCTCATTTTACTCACCGCGAGTATTATGAAATGGTGCGAGTGTATTTGTTAAGCAATGAAAATTTACGAGCAGCACGAAGAAGATACGAAAGGGAGAGCGTACTACCTCGTATGCGAGCCCAAAGGATCCTCAATCCCACGGTCCCTAATGAGAGGACAATTTTAGTAGCAAACCAAGGTGTATGAAACAAGTGAAATGCCGGCTGTATGTAGAAGAGTCTCAGAGCCTAGATGACTTGAAATAAAAAATAATTAACGCTTTCATTGAAGTAAAAAGTGGTGTTAGTGTCCTAAACAAACTAAATGCTTACTTATTTAAACGTGCACGTTTATGCCTTGAAAAAGGAGGAGGTCACTTCGAACAATACCTACCTAAAATTATTGTGATTAATAAAATGTAGAGGTAAGAAGAAATTATAAACAATCTTAGTGTCTTAGGTTCTCTTTGATTAGACATTGACGCAAATTGTATCATGTCTAAGTACCTATCATACCTAAATGTTTTATTTTGAATGGACTAAAACGTATTACTTTCTTACTTATTATGATTTATTTTCTGCATTTTGATGGTCCTAAGCCCATGAAAGTATGAAGGATAAATTGGAATTTACGAAAAATTACGTTTACAAATAACTTTACACAGTCTAAACTTAAAAAATTGTAGCGCTAAACTGGGGTCTATAATCCGCCGTCGCATAGAGCGAGCGCGCGCGCGTGAGTACTTCTGATAGCAGCTGGCGCGTCAGGCGACCGGTCGACGCGCGGCGTGAATCGGGCGACCGGTCGACGGACTGGCAAGCGACGTCCATAAAATAAATTTCTGAGTAAACAAGTCTCGTAAGCGTTAACTTAATTTTTTACTATTGAAACATATCAAAACAAAAAATACGTGTTTATTAAAATATATTCAAGTTAATTATGTCAAAATTTGCGCACTGGATAAAAACTTTTCCTGTATAGTGTACATTATTCTACTTGTCAAGCCCTTGCATTTGATACCTATATTGAAGGAGTTGTGAAAAAAAAACATAATTCGCCATTTTGTGGTGGCGGCCATCTTGGATTTGAAATTTGTAATAGCGTATAGTATTCTACTAGTCAAGCCCTTTCATTTGATATCCATATTAGGGGAGTTGTGAAAAAATATAAAAAATATGTAGTCCGCCATTTTGTGGCGGCGGCCATCTTGGACCGATTTTCATAAAACATAGCTAAGAACACTCCCGACTAATTCACCTTTCAAACAAAAAAAAACAAAATCAAAATCGGTTCATCCGTTCGGGAGCTACGATGCCACAGACAGACACACACACACACACACAGACACGTCAAACTTATAACACCCCGTCGTTTTTGCGTCGGGGGTTAAAAAAGGAAATCTCTGTTTCTATAGAAAATTTAAAATCGGTCTAATTTGGCTGTTACCATAGAAATGGCTTAAACGAATGAAGTTTCATTAAAATCGGTTCATTCATTTCGAAAAACAAGGGCTTGAAAGTTTGTGTGAAATGCCGTAGGTACCTACGTCGTAAACGCTCTTAATGAATGAAAAAAGGAAATTGAATGGAATGAATTTTCAAAACCGTCCGTAGTGCTCACTTTCGACATTATAAGGTATACTTGTGCAAAATGTCTTGTTTCTAGACCCAGCGGATTAGACTGTGCCACGGATGGACTGTGCACTGTCAGCAACTCATTGTAAGATTTTTAGATTCAACAAACACAATTGAACAATTTCGAATTCCGCGTTCTTATTTTTAGTTCAGTAGACAACATGTTATTCCAAATCCATAACGAAAAATATATCGTCCAAACTAATTAATAAACTCTGACAACTCAAAGTTCCCAACAAATCTATCATAATCATTTACATTTCAGCAAGCCGCTAGTTATTCGTTCGACGTCGGCCGTTCAGGTTGAACATCCGATATGCCTTCCGGCTTTGTTATACGAGTGTTTTGTGGTTGAAAATTGACAATTTTACCCAAAACACGTGCAAAAAATTATGCTTTTTTGTTACAATTAATTGGATCGGTTCCAACGGCATGAAAAGCTAACGGAAATTCCAATTTGTTTTTGTATTAATTTCGACAACGCGACGTGATGTAGCTGCCGCGTGTGTTACTTCCTGTAAGGGTAGGTACCTCGCAATGGCGAAGGTACCATACAACTCGATTTCCACCGGCTTCCGTTCGAAAATTTAGAAAGACTATAATTATAGGCAATTCATCATTGAAATATAATCATATCATACTGTAGGTATTTCATACACCATAAAATTGAAACATTGCAAAACGCCAACATGCATTTTTTTTGGCTCCGGCTTACTTCTGTCATAAATTTACCCTTCGCCACTGGTACCTCGTGCCTCCTTGCCTTCAGGAACGATGGTACTTTAGTACACTACGGAGTGCCCTTAACAGTCGATCCTACTACAAACCTCTCTGAGTAGCTAATCTCTCACCGCGGCATGAGCTCAGAGCTTTTTTCGTATTACTTTTGCCATGCTTGTCTCTTGTATTATAGTGAAGACGAAATTGATAAGGATATTGGCAATGGAGCCTATTTATTTATTTATATATACCTTATTGTACACCAGAAAATACATAACAAAAAAATACAATGCGATCTCTTCCAGGCAGGCAACCTTGGAATGGACAGTGATTGCGTGGATATAAAAAATGGGGTTGTCAGTGGTGCAAAATAATATACTATAATATATACATAGATATATATAATGCTGTATAATAGATACATAAATAAATACATACTAAATATACATATAAACAACGAAATTAAATGATGATTATAGATTATTGCAGCTACGAAAACAAGTTCACAACAACAAGTAATATTCCTTCACAAGTCTCTTAAATACAGCTAACGATTGCGCGCGTTTTATTTGAACTGGCAATGCATTCCATAAACGAGCTGCCTGAACAGAGAAGGATTTGTCGAAAAAAGTTGTAGAATGCATTGGCATTTTAAGCTTTAAATTATCCGTTGATCTCAAAAACTTCGTGTGGGAGTCGCAAAGTTACTGAAAACGTTTTTTAAGATAGAGAGGGGTGAAAGGGGAAAAGAGCACATTATACAGTAGGGAAAGAATATGAGCATTCCGGCGAAGGCGAATTGGTAACCACTTGAGCTTCACACGAAATTCGGAAACATGGTCATATTTGCGCAAACCGAATATGAACCTTATACAGACATTTTGAAGCCGCTCAAGTTTATCGAGTTGGTCTTGGGTAAGGTCAAGATAGCTGGCATCAGCATAATCAAGAATGGGTAGAAGAAGTGATTCTGCAAGCGCAATTTTGGTGGCAGTTGGTAGAAAATTACGCAGTCTCTTCAAAGATGCAGCAGATGCGGCTAACGGCTAACTTCCTGTAGTTGGCCTATATTAGATACCAATATTTGAAAATATTTCTGTATCAGTCACAAGCCCCCAAGTGTACGTAAATGTTCACCCTGGGCAGTCAGTCTTGGGACCTTGCTAAATAGTCAATCTTGAGCACGAGCTTTTCTCGTATACAGGGTTATTGGTAAAACATTAGCAACCTCTTAAGAGGTCATTGTACTCACCGTGTTGTGTCGTATTTGCATTAACTCGTTATGTATCGCGGTACTTGATTTTTTAGTAAGGAGGTGATGACGCATATCGTTAATAAGTAATTCACATGTTTCATATGAGCTCCCTAATCTCAATTTTGCATTCTGAGTGAGTCGAGTTTTCAATACAAATTTAATTAACATGACTTTACCCTGTTCTGTGAGCGTAGAGCTGTAGAACTCTATGGCATCGATAAGGGTTTTGGTGACGTGCTCGTCACCATTCATTAGAGGCAGCAGCGAGACAGCCGTTTTAAAGTTAAAATTTTCCATGTTGGTAGTTTTGCTTTCAATTTCTTTTACAGCTTTAGAAGAAGAAGCTATAACAGAGCTGTAGTCTTTTGAACAAAATGTTTCAATTTGAATATATAATTCTTTTATTAAATCGCCATATGACTGTATCTCTTCTAAGACTGTGCTAGATACTTGTTTTTTCCCAATTTGTTTTGATAAAATATGAATACATTCATCAAATTGATCGCGCAATTTATCTGCCTCTGTTAACTTTTGTTGTAAGACAGATTGGGTCCTTTTAGAGTAACTTAATTTTACTAAATTATCCTTAATCTGTTTAAGTTTATCATATATGTCTTTAATTTCGGTTGCCATAACCTAGTAAATAATGCAATAATTAACTTCTAGCCTTTGTGAACAATTGAATGTCTAATATCAATCAGTATATAGATTGTACAAAACTTCAATTTGGTTCATAATTGTACTCACAGTGTCACACGTGTTTAATAATTATTTCACTTCACTTTTTAATATACGCACAGATTTGTACTCTTCACTAGCCTTTTTTTTACACTTCACTGGGTTTCACTGTTGATTGACCTTGACGCTGTATATCCTGGTGGTGATGGCACTGGTAGCAGACGCGGGCCTCAGGATTCGGTCGCCGAAATGAGCGCATCAAGCTTTGGCTCATAAACTCATTCCGCATCCAAGACTGATGGCAGTTTTTATAGAGTCTGAAGAGCATGTATAATCCGGCTACTCCAAGTAATGTGCAGATTATGAACATAACTATACTGATATTTGACAAATGATATTCTTGCATTGACGACGAATTGGATCCTCCAGACGAACGTTGGTTAAGAAATACTTCATCTTTCTCTATTTTTGACTGACACATTTTTCGGAGAGGAGAACGAGAGGTTCGAAAAGGAAAATGTCTCGTATTATAAACTCAAAAAAATAAAAAAGTTCGTCAGATATTACCGTGTGTCACTGAAATTCGACTACTGCGCGACGATACCTTAACTGGCAGGGTCGCCATGTAAGGTTCGGAGGTATAAACGAAACACCCGTATCGATTAGAGCATGATTTATTACTGATCAAAATAGCATAGGATCTCCATATATATTGGTTATACACTTATGGTAAAGATTACACACTACATACACGCTATACTTAGGTAATACTTAGGTTGGATAGATATATTATCTACTACACCATTATGAACAACTTTTACTATGGGAACAAACCTGAAATCGCGAAAAAAAAATCAGCTGTTCCCTACATTTTGACGAGTTATACGAACATAAATGTAAACAGAACAGCACAACAACAATGAACACAAAACACAGGAACAGCTGATTATTTTTTCGCGATTTCTGGTTTGTTCTTTAGCCTTTATAATATTAGTGTGATGTATCTTTATTTCGGACACTGAATACGGTCTCAAATAATCACCATGACCATATAATTAAACAAAAGTGTATAACGCACAAAGACTTAGTGCAACTAAGTGATACTAACATAGTTATTAAGTTTTATTTACTGACAAAATTGTTACTGTATTATTATGTATACTTAGGTTAAGGTATGTATCTATGGGTCTTTGTTACCTGATAATAAATGGTTTATTATTATTATTATAAACAAAAGCTATGAACATTAAAATGAAGGTACCTACCTATATTATGAGGTTTGAGATAACTTTATTCTCATAAAACATCAAATTAAAAAAAACTGGCCAAGTGCGAGTCGGACTCGCACACGAAGGGTTCCGTACCACAAGGCAAAAACGCCGAAAAAAGCATGTTTCTTGTATGGGAGCCCCCCTTAAATATTTGTTTTATTTTAATTTTATTATTTATCTTTAAAGTTGAAATACAACTGAGTATTTTGTGAATATTTCAAGTGCCTTCCTGTTGCCATTTTTGATATCGAGCAAAAAAGGGCAAAAAAATCGCGTTTGTTGTATGGGAGCCCCCTTAAATATTTATTTTATTTTGTTTTTAACTGACTTCAAAAAAGAAGGAGGTTTCTCAATTCGACCGTATATATATCTTTTTAGTATTTGTTGTTATAGCGGCAACAGAAGTCTTAGTAATAGGGTTCCGTTTTTACCCTTTGGGTACGGAACCCTAAAAAGGTTGATACTTGTCAGGAAGCTATTGAAAATCGGATATTGCCTATCGGATATTACAATGTGCGGTTTTTCCTGCTCAAATTAGTCAAACGGAAACTATCCAATTAATTGATAATTTTGGGGTCCGCTTCCAGTCTAACCGGATGCAGCTGAATACCAGTGTTTGGAATGACTGTGCCTATCTGACCTCCACAACCCAGTTACTGGCTAACACGATACTCCTTGATACGAATGGTTGTCAGACTTTCGGGCTTCTCGGACCCGTAACGGCTTTCAAAGATCCACGAATGACAGCCGGGACCAACGGCTTAACGTGGTTTCCGAGGCACGGAGGTTTCTCAATATGCAATGGACACCCATCTACGAACCAACCGCGGCAAGCGTAGCTTAACCTGCGATCGACCCGTGCGGCTGTTATTATTTAGCCACGAACATAGTCTACTTTTGTTTCTTGTATTTTTTTTAAAAAAACGTTGCCCCATACTAGGAATTTCTCCTGTATTGTGGGTGCGTTTACAAACATTTAAACTCACATACACAAACAGCCAGACTCAGAACAACTACTTGTAGGTCATACAAATATTTTTACCGTGCGGGAATCGAACCCGCAACACACAGCGCAGCAGTCAATCGCTTAAAAACTGCGCCAACCGTACCGTCTCTCAAACAAATATTACTTTAACGGCCAGTTTAACTTAAGTTAAACTTCTTTATGGTTTTATCCCCACAGTTGCAGTTGACAATTTTCCTCGGGGTAAACAGTTATGACTTGGATTTTAGTTCTTTTGTTTTTGTTTTATAATCACTTTTTATTCTCAAATAATTAAACTGTTTTAGTTAATCTCTGATTTATTAGTCTTTTAAAGTTTTTTTTGTTAGTCATTTTGGTTGGAATTTACTCGACGTTTTAGAGGTGAACCTTTATAAATGTATAAACTAGCTTCTGCCCGCGACTTCATCCTCGCATCGTATCGCCTGGCCGCGCTATTACAAAAAAATGATGTCCGTGACTACCGCCGGACCACCAACGCCAATCGCTTTCATATTTGGTAAATAATTAGTACTCAATTGGTACTAATTAGTACTCGAACCACAAAATTTGTACCTTAGTAGTTTTCGAGAAAATCGACTTTGAAGGTGGTCCGGCGGTAGTCACGCTCCCTTCAGCAGGACCACCATGAGCGCCGAAAAAGGGGGCACGCTACAGATATTCTAAGTATACAAATAATTAGTAAGTACCCATAAATGTGATTTATTACGTAAAAAAAACAGAACTGTAACATTTGTATTTACCGAGAAATCAACGATGATAACTTTCTCGCAACTGTTCAGCAGGACCACGATTTTGAATGTTGATTCCAAGTTAGAGAAGCTTGTCGCTTTCCTCAAGCCTACATAGAAAATTAGTACCCTGCAAGATAAAATTAGTACCCAAAATTCGACTCTAGTACTCCAGTAGTTTACGAGATATACCATGCCATTGGTGGGGTGGCGGTAGTCACGGTGCTCAAGATTTCCCTATTAAAAACTCTGTGATTTCTTTCCAAATTTATACAAAAATTAGTACTCCTAAAGAACTGAAAGCGACCAAAACTTCAGAGATGTCAAATAAAACCTCAACCTTCATTCTTAACCCAACCACTTGAAACCCCCAATTTTAATTCAATAACTCTCTTCATTACTCACAAACCCCTTTTTTTCCAGAACTCCCTAAACATAGTTAAACCAGTTTGACATAATCGATGGCAACTATTGATTCCCTCTCAAGTGTCCTCCAAGCAATTAAGCCAGTTGAAAAGGTATTCTATTGTAAGACATGGTACGTCTTCACGACTTGTGACCGCCGCGGTAGATGTCCGAAGTCTGAGTCTACCGTCCTTACCTGTTGCTTGAACCTTGAGAAAGTGACGCGGCCCAAATGCGCCACCACCCTGTGTTACCAGGAATGTGAAATTTCCCAATTTATTTGGGAGTTTTGGTTATGGAAATCTCAAGTAACGTATAGAAAGAAATCAAAAACATGTGAATGATTGTTAACGTACGACCTGAGATTGTTAATATTGTATTCTCGTTTAGCATAACGTGTTATAAGTGTAGGGTATGCGAAAAAACCGGTGAGCAACCCTTACCTTTTACACCAGCACAAGGACACTTGTTTATGTTCCGCCCAAGACCCAAAATAAATAATGCAGCCGAAGCGCAACTCAACGACCGATAAATACATAAATATGTTTTCACTTTATGTGTGTGATACAGCGAGATCAGTTGTCTTAAACTGACACCTATAAAATCGTGAGTATTTATTCTAGTAATAGCCTGAATGGTATGAATGAAAATACTCTTTTAATCAACTACGTTTGCAGCTAAAGAAAGTACCGTCTAATATCTAAGGTTAAGCCGCACAAAACAGTACTTGAGTACCCCTTACAATTGAATAATTCCTCTCATCTTCGTCCATATTATGACTAACAATTAGTCTAAATCCTGCACATCCGCACTGACCCGAAAGGCCCCATTACACGGGTGGGCACATTTGAAACTATACTACACGACGTCACTGATGTGGGCGCGGGTGATTCTAGGTTTGAGGGCTGGCAACCCCGGCCCGGGCGGAGGCAGTGTGCGCGAGCCGTCAGCCGCGCCGACCGCTCCCCGACAACCCTAGTCATAAGTGACAACAGACTATACAGCACACCTCTAATAATAAGTTAAACGTGTTTAAAAAAAACTTGTGGTTTCCCTCAACTTTATTGCACAGTGCTCAAATCGTGCTCTAGGTAGAGAATATAGTTTGTTTTTATTTTGACTGGGTTTTCAAACTAAGTGCAACGCGTGTTTTTTGTTTTTGAATTTTTAGTTAGGTGTTTGACGTCGTATAAAAAATTCGCGGTCGATTGTTTAAAACGTTTTTTGAGATTATAACAATGTTTGTCATCATAAATTCTGGAGATAATTTGTAAAATTTCTTCATGTTCGGTCTCGAGTCAGCGCATATTTACATATTTATAGAAATTTACATATTTACTCAGTGTTAGTGCATGCTGCTCTGTGAACTACGGTGTTTGGTTTTCTTTTAATAATTTAAAACTAACGTTTTCAACATAACAGAAAACAATTGTTGAAAACAACAATTTGTTATTAACATAACAGAAAATAAAATAATAAAGAACAGGGCAAAACGAAAAATCTAATCATAATTTCTTATTATTTTAATTATTACTACTTTACGTATTATATAGATAGCTAAGAAGCTACTAAGTATTTAATCCAATCTTTCCAGCCCCAAAACAAAGGAAAATCTTAACAAAATCCATCAAATTAATCCTTCAAAGCCTCCACCACAAACTCATTCATACTTTAAACGTAATCACAGCATCAGCAACTCGAAAATTTAAATAAATACGCAATCTCAACGATTAAACCCCTCAAGGGAGCGTTACAGACGCAACAGTTAGTTCATAATCTTACCCCGAGTTTTATCACGGCTATTCGAATTACTCATGTATGACCAAACCTCTTCCACAAGTTCCACAACTCTCTCGCCTAACCTCCTTCTTGTTTTAAATTAAAAAGTTATTCCATTATTTTTTATAATGGCAATTCCACTACTTACTCCATCGTAAAAGGATGCAAGTATTGCTCGTTTCGTACGCCTACGTACCAGAAGTCCTCTCTTAAGCTGAAAGTAATTAAAATGCTGTCAGAGAATAATTGGATTTATGATACGTAGAAATTGCGTGTGGTGAGAGAGACGCTTTGTGTACGTGATACGAGGATCGAGGATGTAAAACTCGTTATCACATAAGTTCTATTACTGGGCCCCCACATGCGATCAAAGTTGATAGATGTCCTTGACTTAAAACTTTTACTAAATATGTAAAAAAAAGCAATTACACTAGACGAGGAGGTATTACGTTCACATAATGTCAATGTGAAATCAATATAGTTCACAAGACTTGTATCGAAGCGGGCCTGTCACTTTGTACTTTCGTATTAAATTACTGAAACTTGGACCTTGAACTGTTTTTAACATAGATAAAATATCGAATTACAAAATCCATTTCAAATAAATTTACTAAGAGCACATCTAATCCATTAAAACTTGGTTTTTTTTTTCCTTTGGATGTTATGTCTGCTAAACGCCGTAGAATTTGTAGAGAGCAACGAAATATGGATTTTCCGTGAAAAGCGTTTGCTCGAGGCTGCGCATTGATTAGAAGCGGGGAGTAAACAAACACCCACCTTTAATGTTTTTACGAATTACTACGATACGTAGTAACTCTTACTACGGGTATTAAATAAGACGGCGAAAGAAGGTTCACTCTTAAATCTTCATTACTTCGCATGAAACTTACAATAAAATTCCTTTTCAACACACTTGCTCGTAAAGTGGCTCTTATTGAACCTGTTTTAGGTCCATAATGCAGTGTGTTAAAAACGCGTGCTTTTTCTTTACTTTAATCCACAAGTGCTTTATTTCCACAGATAACTATTTACTAGTCGGAGATGCGCGCTTTTTTAATCTCATCAATTCACTTTTTTTTTAAATATCTGTATTGTCCTTGGTCCCAAAATTAACTAATATTTGTTTAACCAGACAATTTAACCGTATAGTTCGGGAGTACCCCCGAATGGACCCGAACACACGAACCTCGGTACTGGGTCCCATTGGACCCAGGAATTACGACATACGACACCCTACATTGATCATGTAAATATTTGATATGCTACCCATCCAATCTTATGAATATGCGTTAGTTAAGATAGTTGGATAAAAAAACTCTTAAGTTAACGCCATTAAATATTTCACATTTAGCGCGCAAGCATATTAATTTATCTTTATTAAATTCAAGTCTCTAAATGCGATAATCGCCATTTTGTTGACAGTGGTGGTCGAGGCTAAAAAACATAAGTAAAAATTGGGGATTTCGAACATCCAAACTCCACCACAGGGGCAGTGAATAATACATCATTTAATTGTTTGACGAATTCATCCATTGTTCAAGTTAAATAAGTAGCGGTAATGAAGTTTATTGATATCTAATGTCGAGTTTCGCGCCAATCTGCGTGTTTACATTTAACTTTTCACAAATATCACGCACACACATATAGGTAAGATTTAAAATGTGACAAAATATTATTGACAATATTATAAACAACACGAAAATGCCCAAATGTTAACGTAATATTGAAGCACAGGTCCAATAACACGTATTATTCATTACCACTACTCAATTTGTGTTCAAAATCGCCGTCCATTATTGTTTTTTTTATAGTAATGATGTGCGAAAGCGACTATACTAAACGATTTTTTTTAACTTCGATTGACTCAGGTATTATGTCGAATTTCGGAAATCGATACTCGGAAACTGAAATAAAATTATTTTAAGCATTAAATACAGTAAGCATTGTTTATAATAATGATTTATGATTTTGTAATGTTATTTTTAGTTTTTTGGACACTATATTGAAACTGAGTCAATAACTGAGGACCTTTGACCATAGCCATCAATTATTGAATTTCGCGCCAAATTGTTTCTATATTTGAATTTATGTTCGGAATGCGCATTCCGAACATAAATTCAAATATAGATCGCCGTGCAAAATTATTTTTATGTATTGTACTTACTACATATTTATTTTTGATACTTTCTAATAGTTTGCTACAGAATGCCCGGTATACATTTTTTAGGTAGGCTTAAAGAGTGGGAATGGTGATAAATTAATAGTATAAATTGGGTATTCCACAATCACTTTACATTTCAATATGTTTTGTTAGTTGAATGAGCTTGGTAGTTTTTGTTTCTATTAGTTTACTTGAGTAATAGAAATTGTTTTTTTTTGTGGTAGATTATTATTATTATAAATTCCCAACGAAATTTAAATAAAATGGCCATGTTTATGTCAGACCACGCACAGTGAAAGGTTCCGTAGTTGGGTTGAATATTTTACGCATGCACAATGCACATCATTAATTTGATCGACTGCAAAAATAAGTTTGTATTTCTTAGACAAATTGTAGTTTACTTAGTATGGAATTAGAAAGTACTACTGGCATAGAGAATTATACATTACTTCAGTGAGAATCCGCAATAATAGAACGCCAGTCAGGGTCTTTTCCGTTTGGTTTCGGAATGGACCACGGATAATTTAAGATGGATAATTAAAAATTTCTTACGTTTTTTTGTAATTTGCAGGTTGTATCTTGATCAAATATGATTCGCGACTATAATATATTATGTATTTACATAATTATAGTCATTAGAATACAATCTTTCAAGTTAGCTTTTTTCCCTAAGAACTTTTCCATAAATAAACTACAATTTGACATACGACAACACTACGATCAGTCTAAACATTATTTTGTGTTTATTATATTTTTTCTATAGGCTGTTTAGAGGGTTTGTCGGTGCCTTAGACTAATATATTTAAAATGAGAGTAAGCACTTATTTACACCTGCGCACGCATCACAAAACAAAACTAGCGCGCCATTTTCCAAACAACTTAATATTTAACAATACAAGTCTGTTTTTTTCCTCACAAGTGTGTTGAAAAACGTCGTATGAAACGCGTGTGCATTGATCATTAGACTCTCGGCTTTCTTATCGCGCTCGCCTGCGGCTCGCGCGAATAATACCGCCTCGAGCATAATGATCAACGTAGCACACATGTATCATAATGTACTATTAAAGGTGGATTTCTCCAACCCCCGATATCTTGATCCGAGGAATAATTTTGAACTTCTGACAGTTTTTCCATAATAAAACCGTCAGACGTCAATTTTATTTTACAGATAAAAGATAAATCATTTTAGGTTTTATTCTAAGTCATGTTGAACCTTCTTTAACAGCTATAATCCTAATTGCACGTCATTTTGGCACAGTTACGACGTTTACGTGCATGAGGTCAAAATTGAGTACAGTATACTTACAGGGTGTAAGGGACGCAGAAACGACAACCATGAATCCTAGGCTCGAAATTTAAATAAAGATATTCTTTTTTTAAACCCGCTGCTTCGTAACTTACTCTAGACCGAATTTCGGCCATGGCGACCAATCTCAGCGGAGGCCAGTCTTCGGCGCGGGAGATATTATAGTGCATAAGTATGTGTGCAGACACAGGTGCACTCAACAAAAGCTGCTTTATACAAAAGTTACTTTACACAATCAAAATGGATACAGCTGATTTTTTTTAAATAACCGACGATAAAATTTCTGGCTTGAGTCATGTACTGAATTCACAGTTTGCGCGTCGGTGTAATTACATCGTGTAAAGTCTTCGATAAGCATTTCTGTTTGACAACGTGTACGGTGTCCCGACGCGGCGCCCACGCACGTGAAAGGCAGTCTGTGATCCTGGTAATGCCGGCGACAAGCCAATAAATTAAAAATACTAACAATTTGATTGATGTGGCGCGGAAAAAGTGTTCCTGGAAGGGCTTGGGGAGGCCTTTGCCCAGCAGTCGGACAGCATAGACTAAACAAAAAAAAACAATTTGATTATTCGACTATGAGGTTTTGATAGAATTGCTGTATTTGTGATTTTGAATTAAATTCTTTGGGTTTTCGAAGTCTATTTAATAAAATTCCTAATTAAAATAGGTACTAAACAAAACTATAACTGATTGTATTTTTCCAAATTGAGTAGAGTGAGAGACTTTGGTGATTAACATTTTTGTATTTGAAACGTTCCAATTTAGTAATATTTATAGTGTCAAATACAAGTCAAGTCACTTAGCTATTGAATACCTACTGGAGATGCGTTAACTTCTTGACGTATCAACCGAACAACGACATTTTATTAGAAAATAAACTTCCTCATTACACGCAGTTTTTCCTACAATAAATCCTACATTATTACCTTACATTTATTATCAAAGGCTACTTCGTAACTGCAATAAATTATCTCTAGGTACTCGGTTAGCGGGTAGTTTGCGGATTGCACAGTGCGCTACTGCGAACAAAACGCGATCCGTCATAGCTTTTAATTAAAATAAGCTTTCTTACACTGCGTTTAGTTCGCTCGGCTTACAAGCGTTAATTTGTGGGTTCTTTTGAGTTTTGTTAGTCACATGATTCTTTTCGACAACTTTTTCATAGAATTAAAGAATTTTGTAGAGCTTTCATAATCTTTTCTTAGAACGGTTATTTCAATTGTTTTAAAGGCTAGGAAAAGGAGGTATTGACTCTTTATTTGGGTACATTATTGATGCGATCATACTAAACTTAATTATTTGGTTATTAACTGGGTTAGTACTGTTTTTATTTGCTGTTTTGTATTTTTTTCTTGTAGCTATGAAAATATCGAATAAACTACTGAAATTAAAGAATGAGGAGCACAACACCACATTTATTCATAAATCTCTATTCTCTAATAGCCTAATTATAATTTTGATTCCCCAGCTAGTCAAACAAAAAAAAAACTCTAACCAACAACGAAATAAACAATAATAAATCTTAATACCTAAGTGTGTAACGGCCTAATAGTCGTAAGTGAATAGTGATGGTACCAGTGTAAAAAAAACAATGAGTGGGTTAGGCCCGCCTGGCGTTTGGGCCGCACAGAAAAGACTGGAGTCTTGGGCCCGGGCCGCAAGGGAGAGGACTTCGAGTGCCAGTAGCGGTCAGAGCCATAACTCCGCTGACAGCTTCGGCGATGACAAGTCACATGGCAGTCCTAATGTAAGTAGTACGTATACTAGTAGAACATTCCCTGAGGGAAAATTATTTTGTAGCTGTTTCACAGGTTCACTGGTGTTTATAGTTTCTCTGTGTGTTTTTCATCCAAATCCATTGAGAAGTATATTTTATGCGTAATCGTTTGTTCTCAAACATATCCTGTTTTTGTTGAGACGTTAAAAAAGTCAGCCGATAAAAGCTCTAACAGTATCAGTAGATGTATGACTATCCATAACATACCGAGACCCCTCCGTGCCTCGAAAAGCAACTAAGTATTTAATAGTAATTAGAAATAAGATATGCAAATAACGCTAGAGAAGAGGTTGAAAGTACTACTTTTTTGGGGATAACATTAGATAAATATTGCAACTGGAAAGTATACATTGACAAATTATGTACTAAACTGCAAAGATTTGTATTTAAACGTTTACTTGCCAAACATTAGGTTTGCATTACAATTTTTTGTGAAAAGTTTATTTTCTAAGTTATGATTTGGCAAATGAAAATATGCGAAAAATTGTTTGGAAAGTGATAATTTGGCAATTTCTTTTCGATGAAACAAGGGAGACCCATGCCCTCGCAGTTTCCTTGAAGCGAAAATAATTTAGTTACCAGATTGAAGGACACTGTACGAGACACAATAGAAGTTTTATTGTATTGTATTGTTTTATTGTCGAGGGGCGTTAAGTGTCCCGTAAAGTGTTAACAATGTCTTAGTCGGTCGAAAGGTTTCTGGAGTGGCGACTGTGTACCGGAACGCAGCGTTGGAAGGCCTTCAAAAAGGTGTACCCATGACCTTGTGCCGCAGGACTACGCTGAATGCGGGAAGCACAGAACCGGTCGAAGTGGCAATGCTTTGGGAGGACTCCAGTAGACATCTCTCGGTTGAAATGATGATCAGTGGAGTAGCTATCGGAGGGCTAGGCGGTGCCGTGCACCGGGGCCCCCAAGCTCAGGAGGCTCCTCCTCCCTGCCCAGCAAACCTCGAACTAACCTAGCAAAAAATGTCTTCCACCTTCAGAACATTACATTTAGTAATAAATTATTTCTGTTGTGTTGTGTAAGTTCAAGTCTTGTGTTTAGCCACATCAACCAATCGGCTATTATGCGACCGATTTAAGAATACTAGCTTACTCTACTGAAATATATGAGGTATTCCCTCAGAGCACTGATATTAGTAATGAACTGCACTCCCTTTTTTGACAAAATTCTGTATCCTTGACATCAATATTTTGTAACCTATACAATTACATATGTAAGTATTTATGTTTTTTACTTGATAAAATAAAACCTATCCAGCTTAGATACAGCCCCAACTTTTGCACCAGGGCGCGTCATCGATGATTATTCAAAAATACGTTAGTTTTATTTCAGTTGTCCACTTAAAATTACAAAAGACCATCAGCGGTATCAGCACAACTTTTTTCTAACAGGAATGCATTCGTATATAATTTTTAACCATAGGTAAGTCTTAAATTATTTTATTATTCTCGTCAAAACTGCTTGAAAGCTTTTTCGTTTTCTCCTCGCAAGGAAAACTACCCCAAGACAGAAAAGCTAGTCCAAGTGAAATCAATCTTTCTTAGAAAAGGCGCTTTGCGGACAGTCAACATTAGCCTTTAGTGCCGTTATCTCTAACTATGGTCTATGTCCAGCAGAGGACGTCGTTCGGCTGAATTGATGTCCTAAGTCAGTAGGAAGTTTTTGATTCTGTTGTGATTTTTAATCAAGCTTTTTAATTGTGTCAGTTGGAAAAATGGTCATATTATCAAATTCATTTAAAACGATAATACCTACCAAAACTTTTTCTTTCCGTGAATCCTTATCATCATTGAAATGGTTTCTGTGTAATGTTATGAAATATGATAGCAATAGCTGCCTGAATCGAGTGAATAGTCCGTTTATATTCCGAGAAAAGCGAGCATTGATCGATCACTGCGTTTGTTAACTGCCTGTTGGCGATTTCAGATCATACTATGATGTTTTCCATACAATGTTTGCCTTCACAGTAAAATACAGAAAATGATAAACCGTTATTTAGAGAATTTATTTATTAGGTACATATAAATTACATTTTTAAATATTTATAAATCCTTAAACAAAACAATAGTGTAAATTAAATAAATACACAGTCAGTCACAAAACAGCCCGCCCCTGATCGTTCCCGGCGCAAAGGTGCCCATAACACTCGCCGCGTTGCCTCGCTGAATAGCGATGGCCAACCTTTGCACCAAGAACGACCCAGAGCGGTTGTCACCGGTTGCCTCCCTGAGCTTACGCCCCAATTCCGCCACAAAAACCTTAGCTTCCCTACTCCAACTACCCAGGGTCTCCACAGCTACCGGCACAAAATAGTAAGGCTGCTCCAAGGAAGCGTACTTGAGCCTTTTTACAGAGCAGGCGTCCTCAGCTGCGGCAGAGGCAGAGTGCGTGGTGCGACTCAGGTGTCTGGCAGCGACAGTGCTGACGCAAGTTGCGTCCCAGATCAGGCACTTCCCGTTCTTCCATGGCACTAGAGTCAGCCCATCCGGCCTCTTTCCATCACACCTGCTAAGACCTGTAGGCTCAAGCACGCAGGGCACGTTTGCCGATATAAGGGCTCTACGGACTATGTCATTCAGGGCATGGTGACGCGGGAACCTCCCTGTGCACCGCCGACAACTCAGTGCGTGATGGCCATCGGCCTCCACCATGGTACCGCAAGTGCATATGTGGGGTTCGCACACCTTACAGCCCAGGCGGAGAGCCACCGCCACACGCAAAGAGTCATCGTCCAGTAGAGTGCCAAGGTGAGGTGAAGGAATCGCCTGTAACCACGCCCCGGACTCAGGTTGCGAAACTGCCAGTAGTCTAGCCTTAACGACTCCTGACGCACCTTCTAACAACTGCTCTTGGAGCAGCCCCACCCCTCTGTCATCCCACGCCCGCTGAACATGTGTCGCTTCGGGGATTGTTGCACCCGTGTTGAGGGTCAACCAAGCTGACACAGCATCCGACACAAAGGGCATGCTTCCCCCGTCACCATTTGTATTGAGTAATAAAGTGACTAGGTTGGCAACCCCATGCGCAGACGCCAAGAAAGCCGGCAAACCCGCATCCCGTGCGCAACGCACCCCGAGACCACCACATCGGATGGGCAGAGCCGCCTGTTTCCATTGGGGCCCATCTAGGGAGACATTGAGAATCGACTCCACCACCGATTTCAAGGCGTTGTCAAACGAGGAAACTTCCTCTGGACAGAGCCAAGTAGGGGTGGTCCGCAACAGATATGTCATCTTCGGAAGAGCGTAGCACATGCGCAGCAGGATAATCGCAACGTGCGCGGAAAGATCTTTAAGACGCTCGTGAGCAGAAAGAAGGAGCTGCTTTCGAGAAAAAATGGCTTCAGGAACTGCACTAAGAAAAATAGGGGATCCTAAAAGATTAAAATCGGAGCATGAAATTTCTCTGAGGCCAGGAAGAAAAGATTCAAAACGAGAAAAGTGTGTACGAGCACCAGTACTACAGGGGAAGAATTCGCACTTCGCGGGATTTACCTCCAAACCCAGGTCTCTGAGGCGAGGGACTAGAGCTTCCAAATCCTGAAAAACGTCTTCCGGTCTGCCCCCGATAGTGCCATCGTCAAGGTACCACACGTTTAGGCCGGAATTCAGCTCAACAATCGCTTTATGAATAGCCAAACTGAAAACGAGTGGCCCGAGAGGGTCCCCCTGCTGGGCTCCCACTTTTGAAAGAATAAGACTGTTGTCGAAGAAAAGATTAGAAGGCATCCTATAAACCTGGTGAAGGAAGGGATATAAAGACGGGATATTTTGCTTAACTTCGCCCAACAGAACGTCTCTTTCCAAAGTATTGAACGCGTTGCGAATATCGAGCTTCAGCAAAATTGAGTCTTCGTTCTCCGGGTTCATCACAAATGTTCGCGTGGCGTGGATGGCAGCCTCGCATCCCAGGCGTGTGCCAAAACCCAACTGATTTGGCTGCAAGTATTTGGCCATATCCTCTTTGACAGCACGACAAGCCAATTTGGCAGTAAGGCCAAATTGGCAATTGGCATTGGCGGTTTTGGTTAAATGATAAATGACTTTATGTTTTGTGTGTTTTTGTGTTTATGTTGTTTTGTGAGTAAGTAGGTTTGTACAAAGACTTTTACACGTCAATTATATTTTAAAAACTAGAAGAGGGCGGCGTTTCCTATCTGACTACTCTGAGAAGAAAGGACGAAACAAATTCAGAGGTCACAGTCTCTTTTAAGGCCCAGACATAATCTTGATCAGAACGTGTGATGAACATGTAGGTAGATCGATTTCTGGAATTGTCTTTTGAGGAAATTACCACTCAGATTGAGTGGACCTGTCCAGTCAGTGCACCATTTGTCAGTAGTCGTGCAGCTCAACTCAAAACTTAAGGAAATAGATGAAAAAAAAAATAGTACCTACCTACGTGATCTAAAGATGTCAACCCACAGAAGTCTCTCACTCTATGTCAGGTTTTCACCCATACACCATACTGAAATATAGGCAACACCACATATCGGCACATATCACCGTATATCAACACCACAAAAGCTAAACATAAAAAAAATAGTTTATGTAATTCAAATCACTATCCATACTAATATTATAAATAAAAGTAACTTTGTCTGTCTGTATGTTACCTTTTCACGCTTAAACCATTGATGAGATTTCGATAAAATTTGGCAGAGAGATGGACTGCATTCCGGGGAAGGACATAGGATAGTTTTTATTCCGCTATTTCCACGGGATCGAAACTTACGCGGGTGAAACCGCGGGGCGCTGCTAGTTAACCATATTTAATACTATAATCAATCAATATAAAGGAATGACAAGGAATATGGTTACATTTATTCCTTCTGTAAGTTTAAAAGAGATGCAAAATGTAATAAAATAAAAATGCGCTCGACTACGCAATGAACATAATACGGTTCAATGGTATTCAACGGTACGAAATCAATAGCTATACCTACATGTACCTATTCGTAGTTATTGAGGCGGTCATTATGTCGTTTTATGTAATAAAGATTCCGTAGAACTAACTAGTGTTTTTCGAACACATTAATACTGGTACCTACCCACTATGGGGTACATTCCTCGCGGCCCACCCGCGATTATATATATTTTGATGTGGTTCGCCCCAAAGTTTCGTTAAGTACATTTCAGACCTCTTGACTGAAATATGTAATGTTCTTCGATTGATGAATAAGTCATTCGTTGATTTTCAATAAAGTATATTTAAAAAAGTAGATTCTTATCAGTACAACCAATAGAGAACACCAATTCGCGTACCTAACAAGCTTGGTTTATTAATACTAGCTTACTAGCTTCAGCCCGCGACTTCGTCCGCATGAAATTCCTTGCTCCCCCGACCCATCCCATCGCAGCGCCTGCGCTATTACTTCGTTTTCACTTAGCGTTCTTTCTGAATTTATATCTTCTTGCTCGGCTCCTAAGGGTCATAGTCTGTTAAATAGCCTATAGCCTTCCTCATGAACTAGGCTATCAAATTCAGAAATATTTTTTCGAATCCGACAGGTAGTTCCAGAGCCTATAAACAAACAAACTATACTATTAGTATAGATGTATGACTCCTACGAAAAATGACTGCAACGACAACGATGATTGGGAAGACCATTTTCAGCATTAGAATTAAAACATCTATTGTTGAAAATGAACTTTCTTTCCACAAGGTTTGGTAAAGGTTGACGTAGGTTATACTTTTAACCAACCTCTTTAACATTTACACAGCGTATTAATCCTTTATTCCGCTCCAATTAACAAAAGTTTCATCGAAAACGTCAAAAGTCAACACGAAAAAACAGCAGGACCTCCCCGAGTGTCCGTCAACAGGACGTTTTGACGAGCAGAGCCGCGGGCAAGCCTACAGTTGGAAAAACAACCGCGCCTAGCTTATTATTTTTACAATTCAAGAGTTCGAAATAACGAGGTTCTCTTTCAGTGAAACAAAAAATTAAGTCTGGCTTATCGTGATGTGGATTCACTGACCTCTATAATACATACTTACTTGTATTATACAGGTCAGTGTGTGGATTATATTTCTCGTTTTCTTGTTTATTTGGGTAGACTGAATATTTTTAACCGACACAAATAAAGGTAGGTTCTCAATTCAGTTTTATTTTTTTATGGTTGTTACCCTTAGAACTCCGTCGGTTGTGGCTAAGAAATAACAGCCGTACGGTTCGATCGATCAGGTTAAGCTGTCCTTGCCGCAGTTGGTCCGTGGATGGGTGACCATCTTTACATACCAAGACCTCTCCGTGTCTCGGAAAGCACGTTAAGCCGTTGATCCCGGCTGTCATTCATGAATCTTTGACAGTCGTTATGGGTCATCAGAAGCCCGAAAGTCTGACAACCAGTCTTACCAAGGGGTATCTTTACTCGATAACTGTTCTGTGGAGGTCAGATAGGCAGTCTCTCCATGTAAAATACTGGTATTCAGCTGCATACGATTAGTCTGGGAGCCGACCCCAACATAGTTGGGAAAAGGCTAGACAGATGATGACCCTTAGAACTCCGTCATTTATAAACTGATATATGTAGAAAAAACTTATTTTGTTTGAAAGGGTATTCTTAAAGAGTGAACCCATATTTTGTTTGGTCAAGTACCTACTGCAGAGTGGTTTTAGGGTTAGCTTCAATAATACCAATTTTTTCCACTTGGTGTAGGTTTGTTGATGATGTTACGAGTATAATAACTTCCTGTCACTGTTATATTTAGTTACCAAGTGAATTTCGGATTTTTTTTCGGAAATTTCGGAAGTCAATGGCAAAAAAATAAGAAAAAGGAAAGGTGTAACTAAGGTGGTGGGTGTCTTAATATAAAAGCATTTGAGTTTGAACATATAAAAATGGAATGGTCCCGCCTGCCTCCAACTTTTATTTAATTTAAAATGGGCTTGTTTCTAACTTTCCAGTTTTTTTTACCCGACTGCGGCGAAGCCCATAAGGAGGGTTATGTGTTTGACCTGTATGTATGTATGTATGTCCGTTTCTTTGTTCCCTCGTAACTGCTAAACGAATGTACGGATTTGGATAAATTATACGTCTTTAGATTTGTCTTGGTAGCGCGAGTGTCACTGGCTACATTAAAATCAAAAACAAAGTAAAATGGAGGATTTAGGGTGCCATATTGTGGAGTTCGAATTTTTTTGTTCTTCTAATACCATCGAGTGAAATATCAAAATAAAGGGTTTTAAAAGGTGATTACAAAAATATATACAACTTATATGGTTAAAAGTAATTCGAAGTTACAAATCGTAAAAAACACGTTAAATAAAATAATTATTTCTTGTTCCCTGTTGAGTTTCTTTACGGGTCAGCTAATAATTAATACCTACAAGGAACGACGTTGGATAAAGCTGTGGTGGATTTAAGTACTCATTTATTCGCCAAAGGTCAAGCTTATGGTGCTTGGAGCAGAGTTAAGACGCTCGAAGGCTTTGGCTATTTGTGCACTTGATCCGAAAAAGCTTTTAAATAACCCTCACGACAATAACTCCTTGCAAGAACTAAATCGTCTGCGAAATCTTTCAAATTTGTAAACCCACTTGAGTTTGAAAATATAATAAAAAAATGGTATGGGTCCCGCCTGCTTCCAACTTTTATTTAATTTAAAATGGCCTTGTTTTTAGCTTTCAGTTTTTTTTACTTAATTTTTTTACCGCAGTCGGGTTTTTTAGTTTTTTAATTACTTGTTTTTTACTATCTAAAGTTTTTGACTCAGTCGGCTTTTTAGTTTTTTAATTACTTTTTTTAATTTTCAGCTTTTTAGTTTACAAACGTGAAAGATTTTATTTTATTTTTTTATTTCGTGTTTTTTACGATTTGTCACTTCGAATCATATAAGTTGCAGGTATATATTTTTGTAATCACCTTTTTAAACCCTTTATTTTGATATCCCACTCGATGGTATTAGAAGAAAAGAAAAAACGAACTCCACAATATGGCACCCCGAATCCGTCATTTTACTTACTTTGTTTTTGATTTGTAATGTAATGTAGCCAGTGACACTCGCGCTACCAAGACAAATCTAAAGACGTTTAATTTATCCAAATCAGTTCATTCGATTAGGAGTTACGAGGGAAGAAAAAAACGGACATACATACAGGTCGAACACATAACCCTTCTCTTGGCCTTCGCCGCAGTCGGGTAAAAATACAGAACTTTAAAACACCTGAGACTATCCTGTTTATAACTTGCTTAATGGTTGAAATGAACATGTCAAGATTGGTCCACGCTGGTTCAAGACAGAGAGCAATAAAAAGGAGAAATGGAGTCTTATGCCCGTTTGTCTACTCGTGTGCTTATGCCCTGCAGAGGCTAAAAAAATATATATGTAATGGAAGGTAAAGCAACAAAAAAATGTCATTTTAAATTGCCCAACACGCCATCATCGAAAATTAAACGCCAGTAAAAAATTCATGAAGGGTTAAAAGCAATGAGTAACTGTAGCCATAACGCACGAGTGGTTCCGTTTAATCACTATTTCGAGTTGGCACTAAAATTTCGATATGGCTACTACAACGATGCTCGCAGCAGGCGACCCTTTCGCTAAAAATATAGGAACAGAAGAACCACTCCATAGCATTGCAAATAAAAACCACAAACTCAAAGCATTTATTTCAAAAAACCAATTACAGGCACTTTTGAATTGTCAAGAGGTCAAAAATATGAAGCTAGTTGCCATTCCAAGGCGTAGAAGGTACCTAATTACCTATTATTTATTATTATTATTAATTACAACGGTTATACACCAGTGACAGTAATTAATTACAACGGTTATACAGTTACAACGGTTAAACACCAGTGACAGTAATTACATTCTTATGAGTTATATATGTCGGAGACAGCATTAGTACGGGAGCTGACTTGACAACGAGGCGGAAGCAGTGTGACACCAACGACTATTCGGAACGCCAGCGCCATCTGGTGGCGCTTGACAGAGTCTAGCCTGAGTTCGTAGGGGGGTCGACGCTCGAAGACAGCTCGACAAGATCGATGTGGAGCTCTCTTGGACATTGGACATCGTACGAACAACATGTGCTCAGAAACTGTCGGCGTTCCGTATCTGGTTGTGTCGTGTACCTACCTAGTGTGTAATTTGCTAGCGTGATTAAATTGTTTGTGAAATTATAATCTCATTTGAACTGAAAACCGTTTTTCTATTGCGCATTATCCAACACACAACCCACTGTAGCCCACTCTAGTTCAAATATGGCTGATAATAACGAGACACACTATACTTTCCACGTCATATAAATTAAATTACAATTTCGTCTAGATAGGTAAGTACAGCGTTAATATTAAAAAGAAAAAAAAATACATTTCGTTAGGTTACAAATTATTAGGACATGCAATTATTCATACACAATGTCTTTCACAAAATCTCGAGCACAATAACATGATTTGGTTGAATCTGTCGGTCAACACGTCACAATCAGGTAGGTCAAAAATAAGGGCATTGATTGCGCTGCTCATGCGACACAGCGGGGAATGTGCACGGGACACCGTGCGAGACTGTGCAGTCGCGAATAGTCTGTGCCGGCGGTTAGACCGGTGTCGTAGGTAATTGTCAGGGACATAAAATGTGCATAGTATATTGTGCTATTCTGGGGAGTCAATTATATTCCGTAAAATTTTCAGTGCAGTGATCATCTGCGTTCGAGACCGCCGAACAGCCAAGGAGTTATATCCTAGAATTCCTAGTAAAAAATCCGTGGGGTACATAAATGGATAGTACCCGTGGTTTCTCTTATACAAGAGTTTCACCTATGGATAACGGACAAGAAACTCCACGGACATTCTTTTAAATCAAAATATTGGTTACATCATTCATTTTGAAATTGTACTTGTAGAAAAGAAGAGAACGATGTAGAAAGACATGTACGTTAAAAGCGTCTCTCTAATAAAAAGATAAAAACAAAACAAAATAGAATTCAGAAGTTAAAATTAGCCATGGCAGCTCCACAGACTGTCCGTCAGTCTGGTCAGTGGATGACCAGTCCCTACTGATGGCGCCCGTTCACGAACATAACTCATGGATAAGCACCATTCAGCTCAACCGTTTTGAAGGAAACTTAATGATCCAACACACGCCACTATCTGCGAGAAATCTGAGAGTGTATGACATACTCTAAGCTGCCAGGTCACACACACATAGGGCCGGAATACATTGAATAATTGAAGGTACAGAATGTGCGGTCTCATCTCGAAAGCCCAGACGCAAAACCCATATATGTATCTATTTATTTGGCAAACCAACAGCTGTGGAAAACAATAATAAATGATGTAAGTAGCGCGCATTTTATTGTGCGCGTGTATAAACAACTCACTGTTTGCGCCAAGAGGGCTTGGATCGATCAGGTTTTAAACTATGCTTGCCGCAGTTGTTCCGTGGGGTGATCATCTTTACATACCAACATCCCTCCGACTGTCATTCGTAGATCTTTGACAGTAATTACGGGTCGTCAGAAGCCCGAAAGTCTGACAAAGGAAAAGCCAACCAGTCTTACCAAAGGGTATCGTATTACCCAATAACTGGGTTTTGGAGGTCTGCTAGGCATTCCCTCCATGTAAAATATTGGTATTCACCTGCATCCGGTTGGACTGGAAGCTGACCCCAATATAGTTGGTGAAAGGCTGGGCAGACTAATTAATGTTTGTGTCAAGAATGCTGGCATTGACAATGTCATGAGCATTTCAATTGCAAGTGTCATTATTCTGTTCGCCATACATTATGTTCGCAAACTTTATGTCAGTGTTTTTCTTATAGACCTTCTTCACTTTTTGTTTAGTGGTCGTTATAATTGAATATTGTTCGTGAATACGGTTCGCAATTGTTTACTTTGTGTTTGTATTCATAGTTTCATGCGTATGGGCTTGGCTGTAAATAAAGACCGCACTATATCATACTGGTATTACGAAAGAGACTTGTTTGTAAGGGATTTGCGTAAAAATGGGATAAAAGATTGTTGTTTTAAATATTCAGCTATTCCGAAAGTTTGGGACTGAGGCCGGTCTTGGAAATGGATATAATGGCTTGATATTTATTACTTAGATGGCACATAAACATACTGCTAAGGTTGACTGGTAGAAAATGCCTCAGGCATTATGTCAGCCTTTGTTTTTTTTTAACGTGTACAAAGTTTTATTGAACAAATAAACGGAATATAGCTATTCTCCGCAGACGTGATGAGTGTCGATATACCAAACGATCGCGGCTGCAATCCCTTGAAGCAGTGACAAAATCAAACTTCTAAGTCAACGCAATCAAAAGATACGGGGGTTGATGTTCCGTTTATGCCGCATATTTTGACACTCGCAAGGGAATCAAAACCTTTAAGGTACTTCCCGTTGACCTAGAATCATGAAATAGGGCAAGAAGAAATGTCATGTAACACAAGTAAAGAAAAAAATCCGAAAACCGTAAATTTAACCACTCAATCCCGGCGTAGTACGATGTCGGCTCATTAGCGGTTAGTAAGCGGTTAAAAAAAAATTACAAAACAAAAAAAAAGGTTTTTCCCGTAATAATCTATTTACATAGGTACCTACAAATTTGTATGGAATCCTCAGTGCACGAGTCCGAGTCGCATTTAACCGGTTTTTATTTCTTCTTCTTCGCTGGCACGACCGTATTTTAGATCTTGTTGGCCCAAAACGGTGGCAGCGCAGAGATCACTTTGACTGCCAGAAAGGAGCCTCCCCGAGCGACGTTACAAAACGGTACCCAATCCCCCAAACGTACGGCGCACCCTGGAGACTTAGCACTCGGTAACGCAGAGTCGAGGTGACTAATCCTTTTACCACAATGGCACGAACCTTTCTCCTCTTTTTGAAGTCGGTTAAAAAGTAATAAAAACACTCCACACTTATCCAATCCTATTTTTGTTGACAAATGAAAAACCGGGCAAGAGTGAGTCGGACTCGCGTACCGAGGGTTCCGTAACATCCGGGTTTATGCATAAGGTTTATGTTTATGAAATTAAATGTTTATTTTTATATTTGTGTTGATTGAATGAAAGGTAAATTGCGGTTTACGATTTATGGCGTATTAAAAAAAACTACTTACTAGATCTCGTTCAAACCAATTTTCGGTGGAAGTTTACATGGTAATGTACATCATATATTTTTTTTAGTTTTCTTATTTTAGAATTTATAGAGGGGGGGGGACACATTTCACCACTTTGAAAGTGTCTCTCGCGCAAACTATTTAGTTTAGAAAAAAAATGATATTAGAAACCTCAATATAATTTTTGAAGACCTATTCATAGATCCCTCACACATAAGGGTTTGATGAAAAAAAAAATTTGAGTTTCAGTTCTAAGTATGGGGAACCCCCAAAAATTTTTTTTTTCTATTTTTGTATGAAAATTTTAATGCGGTTCACAGAATACATCTACTCACCAAGTTTCAACAGTATAGTTCTTATAGTTTCGGAAAAAAGTGGCTGTGACATACGGACGGACAGACAGACAGACAGACATGACGAATCTATAAGGGTTCCGTTTTTTGCCATTTGGCAATGAAACCCTAAAAAGCTGATAATTTCATGAAAATATAACCTGAAATAATATTCCCACCTTCTCATTTAATTCAACTTCTCACGATGAATGGGCTGACTTAATGGGAAAAGTTAATTAAATTATTCTCCCTTGAATCATTTAGAAAATGGCACCAACAAGTAAAAAAGTAGCTTGAAAAAGCTTCTGAGAAAAACCAACGCCATTTGGATAAACAGAGACTAATCAAATATTGTAATAATTTTGTTTAATTTAATTTTTGCTTGGGTCGGCTTCCAGTCTTACTAGATTAGATAAAGTAATGTTGTACAGGCGCCAGCACATCAAGCTACTACAATCTGTCAAATTTCTTAAATAGATTTTCAACTTTATCGCTTCAGCATTAGGTTCAAGATTGATTGGAAAAATTTAACAGCTTCGGGTAGCTTGATGTGCTGGCGTCTGTCCGTATTTTGTTTTTTTATTATGAAAACGCTTTACAAATATATACATGACATCACGCCTTGTTTCCCCGAAAAGTTAGGCAAAGATGTACCTAAAGTATACCCATATTTCGCCAGAAAAAAATGCTTTAGGTCTTGTATAGCATAACTAGGAAGAGATAACGGCACTAAAGCAGCGTTTCCCATTTGGTGGGTCGACCCCGTACAGGGCCACCAAAATAAAATACCGTGTCGCAGCCACTGATAGATTTTTGGTTATCTTGTCGTCAAGAATACACAAAATTAGCTTATCAAGCAATAACTTTTTTAATGTCCTTCGCCACAACCTATAAAATATGTGAATCTGGGTTTTGAACACTAGTTTACCTTATAAATAAATGTAGAAACCGAATTGAAGTGGAAGCAGACCACAGGACAAAACTTTCATAATTTGCGGTGAATTTGGATTCTTTGGTAAAAAATAAGCAGCTCCATACTTCGCACTAAATAGCCGATACCGAAATATAGTTGGAAAAGTTATAGTAAGAATGTTTTTATTGTAATACATATGTCGGTATAACCAGCGGGGGAAGGGGAGGTTAAAAATATTGAGTGGGTCAAGAAGAGGTAGTTCGAAAATTACCAGGCCATAGCAGAACAATGTTTGGGAAACACTGCACTAAAGGGTAACGTTGACTGTCCGCAACTCCGTCCGACTGTTCCACTGTGTTTCCTAAGAAAGACCGATTTCAGTTACTTAGATTGGGTTCCCCTCTTGGGGCAGTTTACCTTGCAAGGAGTAGAGAGAAAAGCTTTCAAGCAGTTCTAACAAAAAATAAAATACATTAAGACTTATGGTTAAAAATGATGATACGAGAGCAATCCTCTAACAAAAAAGTTATGTTGATAGTGTCCTGTAATTTTAAGTGGACTACTGACAGAAATTAACACATTTTCGAATCATCGTCATTTCAACCGAAAGATTTCAACTACTGGAGTCCTCCCCGAGCATCGCAACATCGACTGGTTTTGTGCTTCTCGCATCTAGCGGATTCCTATTGCCTTCACAAAGTCGATGTCCACCTTATGGGAGACCTAACGCTACGTCTTCTGTTACGCGGTCGTCACTCCAAAACCTTTCGACCCCATCGGTCATCTGTTCTACGAGTGATGTGCCCTGCCCACTGCCACTTAAGCTTTGGGCTATGTCGGTTACCTTGGTTCTCCTGCGGATCTGACTTCATTTTCGAATAAACCCAGAAATATTAGTTTGCTCTTTTTGTTATGGAAACCTTCCATCCAAAACTTTACCCCACAAAGCGACGCCAGCAACGGTCGATAGAACCAATTGATTTTTTAAATTATCCTTAAAATAGCATTTGTCACTGGTATAGCGGTAAATATTGAATCAATCAGTTGCCTTGTCGTCCTTGGCTGATTGATCGTAGCTGGGGAAAAAGTTTTTAGGAGTCATATTTTTCTGTAAGTGAACTCAGTGATGTTGTTGACCGTATTTTTACTTGTATTATGGGTGTTGTGTGGATTTTTCTCCAACGCGAGAAATGTTAAATAACATGAACAGCAAAACCCTTTACGGGGATAAATAAAGACTTAAAAGTGTGTGTTTAAATTGATTATTTGCTTTAATATAATAAAACAAAGGTTTTGAAAACGTACTATTTTTTTTTTAGTAGCCTTCTTAGGGAATACGATTTTTTATTCACCCATCGTACGATCACTTCATTCAAAACGTCTGGCAACACTGCATGGAACGCATTGTGTATTATTAGTTATAGGTTTTAGTATACATTAAGTTAGTATAAGCGCATTTATCGCATCGGGTTATCTTATAACGGTGATGTAAGTAGGTAAATATATGCGTAGAAGATATAAGCCATCCAATAGCTCGTAGGGAAAAATAAGCAGCAAAATAATGCAATATGAAGACTACTAAACATAAAAATGCTCGTTTCACAGAGTTATAAAACGCGATATTGCTTATAAAAAAATACTAAAGGAATACCGAGGATTTTCCAACGGAGGTCGGGTTCACTTTACACTGCGTTGCAAGTAGAACATTATAGCACATAAGCCTCTTAAATTTTTTTTTTGCCAGACAAAGAAGATTATTATTTATTCTATTGAAAAATGGCGTGCACTTGTTATCATTTTCTTGTTTTCATAAGTAAATTAAAAATATAAGTGCTTAGGTACTTTTTAAATATTAGTTTTACAATATGGAAAATATAAATATTGATCCAACAAATATTTGCTAAGAATCTTGTAGTAAGTAAATAATTTGATCGATACTGAATTATTAATAGGTAAATATGATTGTTGAGCTACCCATTGCTCGCCGTGCGCAAGCCCGCGCCTACGGTGGCCGGGAATTTGACGAGGCCTTTGCCTTAGGTACTTAAGTTGTCGGCTCGTCTTATAGGCTCGCCCCCATTACATGGGGCTTAAGCATAACTGGCAAAATGTGGATGTACTATAGGTAGGTACACCTCTGCCCAACCCTTTGGGGAAACAAAGTCTGATGTTTAAGTTATGAAAAAATTTAATCACTTAATTTTGTGCCATAAAAGAACCCCATATTCGTACTGTTACAGTATTTATTAGCGTTATTATTTTCGACAGGAGATGCTGATACCCAAGGAACATTGCCGCGTGCAGCCGCTGGCCGCTGAGGGTAGGGCTGCCAGCTCTCTGCCCCACGCCCGGCTGGCCAGGACCCCCTCCATATCCTCGCAGAGCAGCCTTGATAGCGGGACTTCTAGAGCTACTGTGAGTACAATAATTTTGGTTTCTTGTAAAATACTGCCCGATAATTTTAAAGAGGCCCTCGTCTTGCATGACCCGCACTCTTAATTGCGTACTCCAGAAAGTCCCTTTCATTTCGAAAGGTCAACAATATTTATTTATTTAATACTTCAAGCACATAAATGTACAGAGGCGCTCTATGTTCTACCAGTCAACCTTTGCGTGATGCAGAGACAAACAGTGGTACGAAAATTCAGGAATAAATATTTTTAACCGACTTCAAAAAAGGAGGAGGTTTCTCAATTCGACCGTATATATATATATATATATATTTTTTATGTTTGTTCGCGGATAACTTCATCGTTTATGAACCGATTTTGATTATTCTTTTTTTGTTGGAAAGGAGATATGCCAAGGGTAGTCCCATGATAAGGAAACCAGGATCTGATGATGGCATCCCAGTGAAATCGAGGGGAACATTCGAAAATCGTAGGACTGACTAGTACGTTTGTTAATTATTTCATTAAGTATTTTAAAGGACTACAATTTAATGAAGGTCTGGAGTCGATCTGATGATGGAGCCGAAGGAAAATTAAGGGAACTCCTCAACAGTTTACAGTAGCTACCTTGTGTATATTCACCGATTACTCGAAGACGGCTGGACCGATTACAAAAGTTCTTTTTTTATTTGAAAGAGTATACTCTCGAGGTGGTTCCATTATCATCACGTTGGAATCTCATGAGAGGATCCCATGGAAATCGAGAGAAACCCTCAAATTTTATAGGCAAACCTATAGCGATTTAGATATTTTTTAAAGTAACTTGAGCATTTGCTCTCGGAAATCATCATTTAGTAAAGTGGAGCTGATAATGAAGACCACAGATGGCCATCGGAACAACTCAATGACAAATATTTCACGGGTTGCGATTCGATTACTTTAATATGGTTGCTAAGCAATTTATGCTCGTCACAATGCGTATGATGAGTGATTGTTGAGGAGTTCTTCTGGTTCTTACCGGGAGAACTCCTCAATAATTAACGTCCCAGCATCGGGAAAAGCAATATTTTGTAAAAGGTGATGAACAGTTGGCATTAGGCTATTGTAACTTAGATACAAATTGACCCACTAAAAAGTGAAAAATAAAAACATTTTTACAAAAAAAAAACAACCGACTTCCAAAACAAAAACACTACAAATTGAAAAATAACTTTAATTTTGGAAGTCGGTGTCAATAAACGAAAATGTGGAACCAAAGACACCGACTTCCGAAATTAAAGTTATTTTTCAATTTGTAGTTTTTTTGTTTTGGAAGTCGGTTGTTTTTTTTTTTGTAATAATGTTTTAAAATATAAAGACACGCATAAACCTATTAAAACTATGAATATAATATATACCTAAGTAGATATTATAAATATAAGCACAAATAAATGTATACATAAATACATTAATATACTTACTAAAAAGAAATAAGATAAACAATGAGCAAATATTACCGTAGTTATGATACTGTCAGCTTCTTGCGAATGTGCTCGCGAACCTTAACTGTAAAGGATAATCGCTTGGTTGCCATCCTGATTTCCTGGGGGAGCGCATTCCACAGAGAGATAGACTGAACAATATTCATTGCGTTATTTTTGCTGTAGAAGGACGAATTTATCAAACACACGAATCATGATTTTGATGATGACAACTAAACCCATGCTGGCAAGATAATTTGTCTGCTAAGTAATGTAAAAAGAAATAATATTTCGTTATCAAGTAAAACTGCAGCTCCGAACGCGTTTAAAATAGGTGTAATATCCTACTGTTTCGAGGCGCATGATACTTACAATCAATCAGGATTTCCCGCAGACATTCCTGACTGTTTGAACCGATTGAACGTGTCAAACGCTCCGAAAGCGTTCGAAATAGCGCTGCTAAAATAGTCGACAGTTTAGGAATGTCTGATTCAGCCATTTTCTCTTCTATACGAAGTCACAGATATTTTCTATGCCTACAATCCAGCTATAAAGGCAAAGTCGGTCAAGCTGGAGGCACTTATCACGAAATCAATCTATCATTGGTATATCAAACAAAAAGGACGCTGCCTGTAAATAGAGTTTGGTTTAGATTAGCTGTCATCATATGCCGTACTTGCTTCTACTCGCGTGGAATTTCGGCGCGTCGCATCAGATCGCCCGCCCGCGCTATTACTTCGATTTCGCTTAGCGTTTGTAAAAAACAAACAAACTCTTCAGCTATATTATTAGGATATAGATACACGGGTGCCCCCTTTATAGCAGAACTTTTTATGTCATAATATTATTTTGCATAACAATAATAATAATAAAATACAAATCAAGTATCTTGACTTGGCTCGCGAGGTTGTCGACATGTGGGATGTGGACGTGGACTCAGCGATCATTGTGCCGATAGTCGTGACAGCCAATGGACTAATAGCCAAGAGCCTCGACCGACACCTGAGGAGGCTCGCGTTGGGCGGCTGGATCAAGGGCTTAATCCAGAAAGCAGTACTTCTGGACACGGCCCGCATTGTTAGGAGGTTCCTCTCTCTGGAGCCCTGACCGCCGGTAGCTTGGACCCTGTTCCCGATACCGGTGGGCTACTATTTTTTATATTTTTTTATACTAATATTTAAAAATATAATTTATATGTATTTAGCTTAATAAAGGAAATAACAATACCTTTATTGTCAGGCTACTTTGGCCCATAGATAAATACCTTACAGACTAACATACGTATATATCATAATAATACAATGTGTGTTATGAATGAATGAATGAATGAATTGCACCGATCCCAGCGTGGTTAAACCAGACTCGATTAATCGAATGAACCCCAAGATTCGCACTAGCTCCTGTAGCCTCATGTTCATGGTGCTACAGCGACCATTGCATATCAAGGAATAGACCGGGGGGCGCGGTAATGGAAGGGAAGACGTGCCCGTAGGATAGGTAAGGATTTAAGAGCCTACCGGATATGCATCCTAGAGTAAGCATTGGACTAGTGGAGAGATGGGTAATTATTATCTATGGATGGGCATCTTTTATCGACCTTGCCGCCAGGTTGGTTCCGGTCGAGCTTCATCGGTGCGTTTTTTGGCGGGCTTCTACTGCTTTCTCGGTTCTTTTGTATGTAATTGCTTGTTTTGTTGTGTCAGATGTTGCTGTTTTCAATGTCTTCGTCGGAAGTTTCGCTACTATCCGTTTCCGGTTTTTTGTAAATCTCACTAGCAGCAATCTTGATCTTACTTCTATCCTCCGCTGTATCCATCCAAAAATTGATTCCCTTGTCGAAGTACTTCATGTCCTGTTTTAGATTGTCATTCCATGTGTAAATAGGTCGGCCGACCTTCTTCGATTTGGCCTTGTACTCCATTGCTGCATGCAGTAGGTGTGGTTTGCGGCGCCTGTAGACATGTGCGAGGTAGCACATCCTGTGGTTCTTGATGCGTTTGGTTACTGTTTTTCCGTCTAAGATTTCATGCATTTTCTTTTGTCTTGGTTTATTCCTAGAGTGGTTAATCAAGTCTCTCATGATAACTCGTTCATATCTTCTGAGTCTTGACCTGTTAGCTTTGGTAAGTGCTGATACTTTCAGACCATGTATCATGCACGGTACTATCACCATTCGGTACATGAGTCTGGCTAATTTCCAGTCCATATTTGAGTTATCTATGAATGGTAGTAACGATTTGGCGTTTTTCATGGCCTGTTTGCAACGTTTTTTTATAGTACTTTTTCTGCTTAGTGTAGATGTAATGTATGTACCTAGGTATTTAATTTCATCACTTGTTGGTATACTTATTCCATTAAGGGTCACGTGTGCCGTTATCTGTGTAGCTATGGGGTCCCTAATTAGTATTTTTGTTTTTGTTTCATTTATTTGGAGGCCTACACTATCTAGTAGGGGTTTGATATGGTATAGTATACCTTCTAACCTTTCTAGGTCATCTGAAATGAAGATGAGGTCATCCGCAAATGATAGTACTAGGGGGAGTGAGATTTCACGATCCTGGTCGAGTTTTATTAAATGGGTTTCCTCGTCGAGGGTTCTAAGGACTTCGTCGATGACCAGTGTAAACAGGCGAGGGGACAGAGGGCAACCTTGTTTGACTCCCTTACCTTTAATAATCCAACTGCTTTGCTGGCCACACCATTTGATGCATGTTCGTTCATTCAAGCATACCTTAATTATCTTGTTGGTCAGCGATTTGTTGGTTCTTTGTAATAGGATATCCCTCAGTGCATTGAGGTCGACGTTGTCAAAAGCTTTTTCTATATCAAGAGCGAGTATATAAGTTCTTTTACCTGCTCGCCATTCTTCGTCCAAGACCCTTTTAAGCGTAAATATATCGCGTCGGTCGTCTGTTGATCTATTGTTTAAAAAGGCCGCTTGATAGCTTCCCAGTTCCGTTATTGTCTCGTCTAGTTTTTTTAGTACATAGGAGGCGTAAATTCTGTAACCCGTGTTGCAAATCGATATGCGACGATATTCATTCACATTTTTAGGGTTATTGTTTTTTGGAATTGGTACTTGTACGGTCTCCAGCCACGTGTCGGGTGCTTCGTTCTGTGTCCAAGCTTTGTTCATGTGTTTGGTGACGGCTTCTTGTAATATTTCTGGCATTGCTTTGTAAAGCTCGATTACCACTTGGTCAGTTCCGGGGGCTGTCCCGTTCCGCATTTTATTAATGATTCCCATTACGTCATCCGCAATGGGTCCATCACACTGTGCTTCGGTTATCGGATTTTTTATATTAACTGTTGGTATAAGATGGCCCTCGGATTTTTTTAATATTTGCTCCCATTTGGTCATTGGTATATAGGTAGATCTTTTTCGACGTTTTGCTTGCAGTTTGTTTCTACTGTAAAGTATAGCATCTGCATGCGTTTTGCTGGGTGGTTTTTCCCCAATCCATTGAGGCAGGCTCTGCATGCTTTTTGCTCTTCCTGATATTTGACCTTTTGAAGTGTTGCCTGACACTCTTTTACTAAGTTGTGCCTATTTGGATTATCAGGTTGCCTACTTTGTAGGAGCTTAGCTTTTTGTAGTTTAGCAAGAGCTAGTCGATGATCTCTGGATAGAACTGGCTGAAGAATCAGAGTTTCCTGGGCAGCCGCTTTTAATACTTCCGTTATGGTATTCCAGGGTATTTCGATGTTTTTGTCCGCTGAGTTGATTCCTAAATCTTTTAGTTTTTTTGTTATGCTATCTTGGTATTTTGTTTTCGTGAATTTACTATTGAGGGCGGCATAATAGCACTGTTTATAGTTGAAATCCTTGGCTGCGATTGTGGGTTCCTTCGCGGCTTGCTGTTGTCTTTGTGCCTTAATGTGTTTGGTGTTTTCATTTTTGTTTGAAATTCGGTTTATTCTTAGCAGACCCCAGATTATTTTATGGTCGGATGTGCCCCTAGCGGCCCATTCGCCTTTAATACGTTCGAAGAGCTTTTCTGTTGCGTGTGGCGTTATAATGTGATCCAATTGGGATTTCTGGGTGCCCTTTGACCATGTTATCCTGCATGATAATCTCGCTTTTGTCGTTTCAATTTGCAGTTTTTCCCTGTTGGCTATATCCATTAACATTTCCCCGTTGTAGTTAGAGAAGTCATGGTGTAGGTTTTGGTGGATCAGCCCTTTGCGTTGCGAAGTTTTTGTGTCATGTCGACCAATATGAGCGTTGAAGTCGCCAAGAATTATTAAGGTACATTTCCTTGGTTTTTGTCTGATCAAGTTTAATAAGCCTGTGAAGGATCTGTTTGCTATAGATGTACAACTGTTGATGTGGGAATTGATTATATACAGATGAGCAGGCTTATCGTTTCCCCTGTTAACTTTAAGAGTAGCTGACATCGCGTCTGTATCCTTTTTTCTGTTAACTAATTCAATTTGGGCATCTTTTCTGATTAGAATTGCAAGTCCCCGGTGTGTTTTACCTGAGGTTCCATAGAGGTGCCATTCGTAGTGTGTAGAGCTGTATGCTCCAGTGTTCATACCTGTTTCTTGTATGCAGGCTGCATGAATGCCCCTAATTGAGAGTTCAGCGTCAATTTTATCTTTTTTGGCCGGTTTTGAGGCCCCACGGACGTTCCAGGTTGCAATACGCAAGTCTGGGCAAGTATATTTTATTGCGCTAGACGGCTGGTTTCTAAGTATTGTAAACCCAGTGGCATCTGCGACTACATCTGGTACCTGTGTATACATTGATGTTTGTTGTTCATACTGTGTTAATGGGCTAGCTAATTGGGGGCTGTTCGTTTGGGACTGGGGTTTTATGGTTGGCTCTTCACGTGTGTTGAACTGGTTAGTTAAAAGCTTCTTATGCTGTGTTGTTTTGACGTTTTTTGATTTATGCATAAGATCGGATCGGATCAAATCGGATCTTTGAGTTGTTTGGTTGCTGTTGTAATGTTCGTCGTCGGTCATGACCCAGCTATCATAGTGCTGGTCCTTGTAGCGGATGTGTATGTTGCCGGGTACTGGTTCGCCGGTAGGTGAATACACTAGTGTGTGTCTTGTATCCGTGTGCACGTGCAGATTTACAAGATAGAACTCGGACGCGGCGATTAAGATATCCTCTCCTCCCCAGAACGTCTTGTTAAACTGCATGGTTATGTATTTTGTTATCCTTTGTTCCTGGGAGAGATTGCTGTTAGGGAGAAATTCTTGTATATTATTTAAAAGTGCTAGGCGAATTCTGTCGTCATTTCGATTCTCCATTACATATGAAGCTAATTCTCGGCGTACTGATACGTGATCAAAGGTTAAACCCATTAAATTATTTATTTGATGGGCTATAGCCCTAAATAGGCAATTGCCGTCTTTTGCCATGCGCACAATTGTGCCCATTTTTAAAGAAAAAAAGCCTTTTGTTTATGGTATTACAAGACCTTCTCAGCAAAACATGTGCTGTGTGGGTTTTTTGAGAAACAATAACGCTGACAGGGGACGCCTCAAATTTATGAGCTTTGCTATTTTTGTTACTTAACTTAACCTTTTTTTTTCACTTCGAGCCCAATTTTGAACACGTGTGTGTGTCACAGGACTTGACTTACAGGCTGGGAGATAGAAGGCAAGGCAGTTTTGGTAATTTAGTATTATGTTAAATAAGGAAAAGCGTGGAGAACGAATTCTAGAGCGATTCTGTATTTTAGGCTAGTGTAATAGAGTGTATTAATTTATCCCCCGCTCCTAGATATAATATGAAAACATTTCCCTCAAGCCTATTTATAGCCTGCTATGATGTTAAATTCACGCGTGGCTTCAAAAATCAAAATTAAGAAAACAAAGCGCAGTCGGATACAGCTTCTAAAGGAGATCCCTGAAATAAACGGAAAGATCTCACCAAATTGGCCCGCTTAGGTCTCTTGACGTCACCATGGTTTTCGGCTGGAAGGCCTAGGCTTGTATATCAGGAACACGTACACCACTTCACTAACGTTTTAATTTGCACCCAACATACAACACACGATACACCGTTCGAATTTCGAATTTGAGTTTCAAGCTGAGAGTTACGCCCGTTCAGTTAGAGGCACGTGCAACGCACGTTGCATCAAGTATAAACAAAGGCTGGACAAGACACGTCTGTCCCCTTCGGCGGTCACTATCCGACTCCCATAATAATACAATGTGTGTTAGTGTATAAACTTAAAACTATGTTAGTAAAACACTTCACTCGAGCACTGACTTTGTGCGATCGTGTGGCACTTGTCCGCGGAAGCAACGAAACATTACCCCTTGCGACCAAAAGTCCTCTGCCATGACGAGGTGCAGGTAGCATATAGGTACTCGCACCACGAACGCCTTGAAGTTGACGTTGCGGCGCGATTCAAGCAACTGCACTCTCGACCTGTACTTGGTCCTTTGGCAAATTGGCACACGTACTCCACGATGTCCTCGGCCTTAGTGGTATAGTGTAGGCGGGAAATATACACGAACAAAAACAGAACGACGAAATATTATAACAGCGTATAGCACCTCATTTCGCAGAAAATCGTTTGGCATACACTCATTTATCACACATTCAAACTTCATAATTTTGTAAGTCAGAATCATCTTGAGGCATAAATTTCATATCCATAATAATCAAAAAGTAGAGCCATCATAACGCGGAAAGTTCACAGTCAGAATCGTCATTTGGCTTACGTGAGTTCGTGCGAAGAGGTCACAGTTTTAACCTACCCATTTTTTTTAAATAATTAATTAGGGTCTTAGTTGGTTTACAAGCAATAATAAATAAGAGGTAGTCGACGGAGCCCTGCTTCGTGGTGATTTCTGTCTACAAGGTTTATAGGAACCTAACCTAACCCAAGTCGGGGTGATAATAAATAAGAGGTAGTCGACGGAGCCCTGCTTCGCGGGCCCCCTATTTCTGTCTACAAGGTTTAAAGGAACCTAATCTAACCCAAGTCGGGGTGCCCCAGGTCCCGAGATCGCTTATAGAAAACAATTTATTTAATAGTTCATTCAAATATCATGGAAAAATACACCGAACAAACAATATTCGTTAAAAAATAATTCTACTGTTATCTTCATAGTATGCCAAGTGTAATTATGCCAAATAAAACTCTGCCATCTTCATAGCATGCCAAGTGAAATTACGCCAAATAAAATCCTGCCATCCTAAAAGTATTCTATTGTAAATTCGGACATATAAACATCCGGCCAAACAACAATTATGTTAAATAATTTTTATGCCTTAAAAATATTAGTTTAAAGAAGATTATGTCAAGTATGTTATGCCAAATAAATTTCGGAGCATCAATATTCTGCCAGATAGAAGGAACCCTAGATACACATTAAAGTCATATTTTTCGCATATCTGCTGCATACATAATTACAATCGGCTCTAAAACGCTCTCCCTGCCTTTCCAATTTATGCTGTGGTTGCCCCGCTATAAGCCCATGCCTGCGCTAATAAATGAAATAGCCGTATGTTATTATGTACGTATTTACAATTTTAGGAACTTGCATGAGTTTATTCGTTATTTTAAGAACGTTCACAGTCTGACCTATCTCAATGCGTCAAAAATACCTCTAATTACATTTGACATTGATTGTCGCTGAGATGAGACTGCGATTAGATTTTGAAGGTTTACTATGGATAAGTTGCGGTTAACTAATATGAGAAAATCAGAACAATTTTCTAGTTTTACTACCTTAGACACACTGTATCGTGTAGGCGTATCGTGTTACCCAGTAACTAGATTGTTGAGGTCAGATAGCCAGTCGCTCCGTGTAAAATACTGGTATTCCACTTGCACTTGTAGTTTGACAGTTGTCCAACAGTGAAAGGAATAACGCTAAGCCAAATGACGTGCTAACACTAATGTTTATGAATCTCGGCCTAAGCTTTAAGTTAGGAAGTCCGACATCATATTTTTTCTCATAGAAAAACTCATTTCGTCCCCGCGAGTCGAGTTTTACGAAACGGCGTACCATATCAAATTACGAAGGAATTACGGATTTAACTATTCATTCATGGCCCAGTGATATCGACCCCGACTTACGAGTTGTGAGTTCGAACCCAGGCTGGCACTTTACTATGTATATTTAATTTCATCACTACTGCTCTCAAAACGGTAAAGGAAAACATCGTGAGGAAACCAGCATGTCCCAGAACCAAAAATTCGAAGCCATGTAACATCTACCAACCCGCACTGGGCCCGCATGGTGAATTATGGCCCACTCCCTCTCACAGAGAGGAGGCCTGCTTCCCAGCAGTGGGTACAGTGGCTGAGCTATACTGTAAACACCATCATGCAATAACCTAACATATCGCAACCGAGGACGTCTTCAAGGCAACTTAGAGTATCTGTTACTAGAGATGTCACAGACTACATGATGCATGACTCAATCAATCAACACAGTCTGCAAACATTCACAGCTCAACATAACAAATCACACTCACCACATAACAAACCAGTTTATTTATTACATTAAATTAATTATTTGCCTATCCTATGCTAATATAGGTCACTCAAATATGCCACAGTAAGTATACATATTTCAATAAGCCAACCACAAGACATTTGGAATTAATCATGAGGCCTTGGAGTACGGTGAAAACTGTACCAAACAATGTTTCGGGTTAGTTATTCTGTTGAATACACTCATGTCATGACTAATCATGACATTCGTCAGAGGTCTGTGCTTTTGTAGAGGGGTTATGAAAATAGTGTTTTGGTCTAGTTGGGGTTACTTACCTCAAAAGGAAAAACCGGAAACCTTATATGATCACTTCGTTGTCCGTTTGTCTGTGCGTCTGTCTGTCCGTCTGTCAGGAACCGTTTTTTTGGAACGCGTGGAGTTATCAAGTTGAAATTAATAGCAAATACTCAAAGCTGCAATCCCTTGAAGCAGTGAAAAAATCAAACTTCTAAGTCAACGCATTCAAAAGATACGGGTGTTTAGGTTTCCTATTATGCCGCATATTATGATACTCGCAAGGGAATCAAAACCTACAGGGTACTTCCCGTTGACCTAAGAAGCAATGTCATGTAGCAGAAGTGAAGAAAAAAATATAAAAACCGTAAATTTGTAGTTACTTACCTACTGTACGGAACCCTCGCGGCCTCGGTGCGCGAGTCGGACTCGCACTTGACTGGTATTTTTAGGGTTCCGTAGCCAAATGGCAAAAACGGAACCCTTATAGATTCGTCATGTCTGTCTGTCTGTCTGTCCGTCTGTCTGTCTGTCTGTCTGCCTGTCCGTCCGTATGTCACAGCCACTTTTCTCCGAAACTATAAGAACTATACTGTTGAAACTTGGTAAGTAGATGTATTCTGTGAACCGCATTAAGATTTTCACACAAAAATAGAAAAAAAACAATAAATTTTGGGGTTCCCCATACTTAGAACTGAAACTAAAAATTTTTTTTTTCGTCAAACCCATACGTGTGAGGTATCTATGGATAGGTCTTCAAAAATGATATTCAGGTTTCTAATGTCATTTTTTTCTAAACTGAATAGTTTGCGCGAGAGACACATCCAAAGTCGTAAAATGTGTGTCCCCCCCCCCTGTAACTTCTAAAATAAGAGAACGATAAAACTAAAAAAAATATATGATGTACAATACCATGTAAACTTCCACCGAAAATTGGTTTGAACGAGATCTAGTAAGTAGTTTTTTTTTAAGACGTCATAAATCGTAAACCGCAATTTACCTTTTATTCAACCAACTCAAGTATAAAAAAATAAAAATAAACATTTAATTTCATAAACATAAACCTTATGCATAAACCCGGATGTTACGGAACCCTCGGTGAGCGAGTCCGACTCGCTCTTGCCCGGTTTTTTCTGCTCTCTTGGGGTGATACGTACACAGGATGGCAGGGACGTCGACGCTCAACCTGCGGGGCAATCGCGTAACACATTATCAATCGGAATCGGTTTCATTTTGACAGTTCAACAACATTCATTGCGTTATTTATGTGTTGAGCAGAAATTTTTTTCGAACTTATAAAGCAATGGATTAGCAATTTGCTTCAAAATGATTCAAATTCCGATTTATAGTGTGTTACGCAATTAGGGTGCTGTTACCATGGATTCAGTAAATCAGTTTATGACTCGGGACCCCTCTCCGTTGAAATTTTTCGTTAGGTATCCATACTAATATTATAAATTCGAAAGTAACTCTGTCTGTCCTGTATGTTACCTTTTCACGCCTAAGCTAATGAACAGATTTCGATAAAATTTGGCAGAGAGATAGATTGCATCCCGGGGAAGGACATAGGATAGTTTTTATCCCGATATTCCCACGGGATCGACACTTATGCAGGTAAAACCGCGGGACACTGCTAGTTAAAAATAGAATTAGCTTTTCCTTGCATTTTGAGTGCGTAGTTATTGCAGTTTTGTAGGAATCAGCAGATCTTTTTTAATACTCGATGAAAAATTTGAACCCCTCTCTTCAAATTTTTCGTCGAGTAATAAAAAGAAATCTTGAAAGAATGAATTTCCAGAATCATGTGCTGAATCCATGGTAGGTAACAGGTTGCGTGTCGATGTCCCTGCCACCCTGTGTGTAGGTACAGACGCCAGCACATCACGCAGTAGCAGACAGACAGACAGACAGAGACAAGACACAGACACAGACAGAGCTTGACAGAGATTGTAGTAACAATCTGTCAAATTTCTTTAATGTATTTTCAACTTTATCGCTAAATCATTAGGTTCAAAGTTAATTGTGAAGATTTGACAGTTTCGGGTAGCTTGGTATGCTGGCCTCTGTACCTATAGTCTGTTCCAAAAGTATCTGATGAAAGTTAAATAAAACCCTTTTCAGGTTAATTTCTTACGCAATCACTCACTAATGGAAATAAGTAAATCGTTAATTTGAATTTAAAAGGTTTCAATTTTACATCTCATCACTTCTTCCAACAATTATTGTTTGAATAACATTATTAAATTGTAATTAAGAAGTCATCGACGAAAATTGAGGTTTTAATATTAACCTCAATTAAATAAATACCTTTAAAGTGATTTCAAATTAGAATTTCGGGTATCGGAAATAATCAAATCAAAGCACTCCTTTTATAAGTGGCAATACAAATTGGCATCCACAGGAACGTACCTATATTTGTTTACATTTTCATGAATTATTTTTAGAACAAACCATACATACGTCCGGCGCTGCCCGGACAGTTTTTGTAACCACCAGAGACTTTTGTAAATATTGTTGTCTCGGTTCGAGACTCGAGACACTGGCCACCACTGGTGACTATGATCGTGGGATGTCTCTTGTCGAGACTTTCAGACTGTCGAGACTTCCCGAAGCTTACAGTTAGCGCCGCCACCACAACTGCCCTGCTGACTGGCATATATTTTTACACGACATGAGCTACTCGCTTGCAGTTTTACCGATAAGAGAAACCATATTTTTGGCTTGGAATAACACTCACATCAAAAAACGAGACTGAGCAAACTATCGCAATGTCATCATAGTTCAGACTGGTTCACACAATCTTTTCACAACATTCGCTCACACAGGATTCCGTTATCAATACTTGAGTACGTACTTCATTTCCCGCATAAACTGGTGAGCTTTCACACTCCTGATAAATAAAGTTATTACATTTCGCGAAAGCGCTTCAATCATTGCAATTTAAACTTTATGTCGCCACGTGTCGTGTTCTCGACTAACCGCTGCGTGGCTACGTCACCAACGCAATTTAAAAATTCAATAGTCACTTCCCATCAAATGGGAAATGGTATCGTCACTTTTATGTTATCGTATAATTTGGTTGATAATAGGAAACTTTTGTGGCTTATTTCGCTTGAAAATCTACGCCATTTCGTCTAATTTAAATAACAAATACGCTAAAATAGAATAAACAGTCATCTATCATAGGAATGCAACTAAACTGACATGCTTATTGATATTTGATTTAGTATGCAAAGTAAAGGGGCGAAGTATTAATGCCATCATGATTCCAGTGCTAAAAAGGGATGGTGCTAGATCTTTCAGTTTCAAAATGTACCTTTCGCAAAACGCACCCGATTCGCAAAACGTACCGTTCTCGAAATGCACCTTTCTCAAAACGCACCTTTCTCAAAATGTACCTTTCTCATAATGCACCTTTCGCAAAACGTACCTTTCGCAAAACGTACCTATTTTTCTACATTAACTCTTACAGTGCTACAGGTAACATAAATGCAAATTAGGAATTGATAATTGTAATTATAATCAAATCATAACACAAAGTCGAACTACATCATTTCTTTTTACTCGTAGGTACTGATGTGTCCACCGAATACATTAAAATAATGTCAAACAGAAGATCTTTACACACATCTTGGTGTCTTTACAAATTACGAAATAAAATCACTTAATGCCCAATAAAATTTAACAAACAGAAAAAAAACAAAGCGAGTAGGTACTAAGGAAATAAAAAACTTAAAAAAACAACCGACTTCCAAAAAAAACTCAGTCAAAAATAACTTTAATTTCGGAAGTCGGTGGCAACAAACTAAAATACAGGTCTGTATCAAAAGGCACCGACTTCCGAAATTAAAGTTATTTTACCTGATTACGGCTAAACAAAAGGGAGGGTTATGATTTCTCTCTTTCTTCAGTTTGTATATAAACATGGATTTGCAAAGTGGCATACGACCACGGCTATACCTAATCCTAACAAATGAGAATATTTTCTTGTTTCATACTTATTAGAGCGTGATTTTTCAGTAGTCAGGTTTTAGTTTTTGAACTTATATTTTTTACTTTAGTGTTTTTCTTTGGAAGTCGGTTGTTTTATTTATTTTTTTTAAAAGCTTTTTATTTTTCACTTTTTAGTGGGTCAGTTTGTAATTTATCTAAGTTACAATACCCTAATGTCAACTGCTCATTAACTTTTACAAAATATTGGTTTTCCCGATGCAGAGACGTCAATTGTTGAGGAGTTCTCCTGAACAAGAACAAGAACAACAACAACAGAAGAACTGTTCAAGAACTTCTTAGCTCTTAGTACCATCAGTTCCACTTTACCATATGCATTGTGACGAGGATAAATTGCTTAGCGACCATATTATAATAATCGAATCGCAACCCGTGAAATACTTATTATTGAGTAGTTCCGGTGGCCATTTGTGGTCTCAATCATCAGTTCCACTTCACCAAATGGTGCTTTCCGAGAACAAATACACGAGTTACTATAAAAAATAATCGCTATAGGTGTGCCTATAAAATTTAGAAAGAAAGAAAATACGTTTATTTGCGGCAAACATGACGCATAAAAATAAAAAAAACACAAAAAAAAAAACAAAATAACAATTTGGGAGAAAGGCTTCACATCTACACAAAACGGCCATCGCTCAGCATAATGCTAAGACCAACGAGACAAAGCCCCAGCACTGGTTTCCAGCGACAGCTGGCGTTGACGTGTTGACGTCAGCCAGGGCAGCATACAATTAGATTTATATAAAAACAACAATCAAAATAAGAAATAAATAAAATATACATTTAATTAAAATAAAATATCTAGTTCGTCTTTGCAATATTTTACATTATTTGAATACAAGTTTTGGTTTTTCATTATCTGTAATGCTGTCAAAGGGTTACTACTCTATGTAAAGTCCGTTTCACGAAAGAAGTCCCGCGGCAATAAGTGGAACTAATAATTATTATATAGTTAGCAACACTCCTACACCACCCTCCTACCTCAAACACTTCTCTATATTTAAGGTTGTTCATTTAATTACCCAGTGTCTCTATTAAGATGGCGAGATACATAAATCAATCAATATTTAGGATTCTGTCGCACGCCAGTGGCGCCATTTCTACGAGACTTCTTTCGTGAAACAGACTCTAGTGATTATTTAGTTTTTAGTTTTAGTTTGTGGTATTTTAAATTATGATTTGATTATTTTACAATTATCAATCCCTAATTTGCATTTTCATTACCTGTAGCACTGTAAAAGAGTTATTGTAGAAAAATAGGTATGTTTTGCGAAAGGTACGTTTTGCGAAAGGTGCATTATGACAAAGGGACATTTTGAGAAAGGTGCATTTTGAGAAAGGTACGTTTTGAGAAAGGTGCATTTTGAGAATTGTACGTTTTGTGTATGGGGTGCGTTTTGCCAAAGGTACATTCTGCGACTGAACGCAGAATGTACCCTTGACGCGAGTCCGACTCGCACACGAAGGGCTCCACAAGGTATAAAACGCCGAAAAGAACGTTTCTTTTATAGCCCTTTAAATTTTAACTTTATTTTATTTTTATTATTTGTTAGGTCTGTGTGGTGCCGGACTTAAAGAATAGCACCACCCCATACTTCCTGTGGGTGTCGTAAAAGGCGACTAAGGGAGACCGGAGAATGGGCAGCAGCGTTCTCTATGCATTACACCATCATACCATACTGCGATCGCCAACCCGCCTGCCAAGCGTGGCGATTATGGCAAACCCCCCCCCCCCCCCCAAAATTGGAGGAGGCCTTTGTCCAGCAGTGGACGTCTTTCGGCTGAAATGATGATGATGATGAATGATGATTTGTTGTTATAGCGGCAACAGAAATAGATCAGCTGTGAAAATTTCAACTGTCTAGCTATCACGGTTCATGAGATACAGCCTGGCGACAGACAGACAGACGGACAGTGGAGTCTTAGTAATAGGGTCCTGTTTTTACCCTTTGGGTACGGAACCCTAAAAAAGGAGCAAACGGAACGGATTAAACTTAATAAACAAGTAATATTAAACGCTTTTTCTTTCTTTTATTTTTGTAAAGCTTGCAACGCCCCATTTTTATTAATTAATTTCACTCCCTCTTGTCATTAAATTGAAATACGGCAGAAAGTTGAATTACATAATAAGTCATTTTGCTTTAAAAGTATAAATGGCGTTCTCCCCTAATCCGGGTGGGTTCTGCCCCAAGTTAGTTCTTTATTTACCTTGGATAAGGTTTCATTATTATATCAAGGAGGAAAATATTGAAGATATTTTAATAATACCTGGGTTACTTTATTCTTCGGTTTTACCATGTTATCGTGATTATTATTTTGTAACGTGAGGTTATTTCAAGGAAGGAGTGAGGAGAGGAGCGAGGAGGGGCCCGTGGCTAAATAATAACAGCCGCACAGGTCGATCTATCAGGTTAAGCTAAGCTTGCCGCGGTTGGTCTGTGGATGGGTGTCCATCTTTACATACCGAGACCCATCCGTGCCACGGAATGCATGATAAGCTGTTGGTCCTGGCTGTCATTCGTGGATCTTTGACAGTCGTTACGGGTAGTCAGAAGCCCGAAAGTCTGACAACCAGTCTTACCAGAGGGTACTTATCGTATTACCCAGTAATTGGGTTGTGGAGGTCAGATAGGCAGTCGCTCGATGTAAAATACTGGTATTCAGCTGCATCCGGTAGGCAATCGATCCATATAAAATACTGGTATACAGCTGCATCCGGTTAGACTGGAAACCGACCCCAACATTGTTGCGAAAAGGCTAGGCAGATGATGATGTGAGGTTATTTCGTACCTAAGATTCAGGTTCATGGAACTCCTAATTAATAGAGTACGTAGGTACCTATCTGGTTGCTAATTAGACCAGGGATTAGATGAGCCGTCAGTCACTAATTGATGGATCATCGATCCTAATTCAATTAATTATTGCAATTTAAGTCTACATCGAGATCCGGTTCCGGAGGTTCCGTCAAAACTGGAAGGAGGACGCACGGGCTCGCGAAATATGTAAGTAGTGGACCTGGCCTTTAACCAGGAGTAGGACTGGTGGGACAGCGTAGGCTAGTAAAATAAAAAAGTCTACATTCATCACATACCTATCACTATTATTTAATTCTGATCTACCGGTCAAGCAAATCAGCCTAGGTTCCAGTTGCGAAGGTTCCGCACAACTCGAATCGTACTGGCTTCCCTTTTCTTTCCCTTTTATTATCTTTTCCCTTTTATTATGTATTAGGTATTTAATTTGTTAGCTTAGTTTTTCATTTTATTGTGCATGCTGTGGTCTCTTGTAATTGAAAGAGTACACCTACTAAATACTTTGTCGTCCATTAACTATAATATAATGTTTAGTGTGTTGGAGATCCTAAAATAAATAAAAATGAAAAAATAGCACAGTCAGTATTCTATAGACAAATAATATAATCATATTTATGATAATTATCTACTCCGGCTACTGCTAGGTTCGATCCCCGAAGGATGAACAGGATAAAGTTTTTTCATCATCTCAAAGTCTGGATTTGTACTCGGATAATGAGAATATAGTCTTGCCTCCTATTACAAGATACTGTAAACACAACTGGCGAAATGTTGGTGTACTTTAGAGTCCGACCGACTTTTTTTTCGGCGGAAAACGAAAATCAGATTCGGCGTAATTTGCATTTTCGGCCGAAAATAATGACATAGGTATCGATAATCAAACAATCTGATGCTATATGCGAGAAAAAGCATTTTTTTCCGCTTTATCATAATTATTGTGCTTTTAGTTGTTGTATGTATCGCGCGTTGTTTTGTAGCGCGCGATGTTAATGCGTGTCGCGCCTATTTGAAGGAGCCTTTAATTTTCCGGTACTTACCTACCTACTTAAAACGAAATTTGTTCGGAATCTAGTGTACTTAGATCTATACCACCCCTTTCGGGGAACACAGGTCTGACGTATCTAACTAGCAGCCATCAAATTCTCTCAAGCAAAACTAACAACGAACTTTCCTTGAATTTATTCTAACTAGTTTTTAAAACATCCACTCAGTAGTTTCCGGAACATTCGAAATTAAATTCGACAAACTAGCCGAGAGATGCAGACGGTAAATGTATGTACATAAAAGTAGAGCTAATTTAACTGATAAACCGTGTTTAGCTCTAAACACGGTTTATAAGTTAAAGTTAAAAATTCATTCATTCATTATTTCGGCTTATTATCTTACTCAAGCAGGTATTATTTACCACTCAAAGAGATAAAGTCAAAATATTTTGTTGTTTGAAAAATCATCTGTGTGTGTGAAGTCGTTTAAAGACACCCAATACTTATAAATAGGTTTAACTCGAAGATTAACATTGTAATCAGCTGTTGCGCTTACATGACTGTGTGTGACTACTGCACCAACGATACCTGTCTATTAATTGCTGGGAGCGGTAGGTACTACCCCTCATAGTAGATAATATCTTACGACTATGAGTAATGGGTTTAATATGTGGTTGCTCCATCAAGATCAATTACGGGTACACTACATAAATACGAAAAACTTCAAAAAAAAAAGTTCAAAATTCCTAATATAGCAATATTAGGAATTTTGAACTTTTCGGAATCATGAAAATCGGTATTTTGAAATTCGTATTTGTGACTGTCGGAATTATCATTCATCCTATTTTTATAATTCCAAAATTCCATTATTCCTAACGTTTATAATTACTATTCTCAAAATACCGAGATTCAATAGATCGAATAACAAAAAGTCCGAATTAATGATAATTCGAAAAATCAAAAATACGAATTCCGATTAATTAGAATTCCGTAATAAAAACGCCTTGTAAAACTGAATAGCAAGATAAATATACGAGTAGAATGCGGAATATCGAAGCACAAAATCGATAAATGCTAATACGATGCTACAAAATTGCGATGCACGTAACTGCGAAAGAGCCGTCACTGCGACGCCACTACACTTCCATGCACGTTACCGCGATAGATCTTCAATGCGATACTACTAGACTTCGATGCACGGTAAAGGTATTTATATTGTCATTCGCTCGCTCTTGCATCCTAGTGTCGACGGAGCCCCGCTTCGCGGGCCCCTATTTCTGTGTAAAGGGTTTAAAGTAACATGCATGCAGCAAGCATGCAACATGGAAGCAAACACGCAGCATACAGCATCCCAGCAGACATGCAGCAAGCATGCAGCAAGCATGCAGCAAGCATGGAGCAAGCATGCAGCAAGCATGCAGCAAGCATGGAGCAAGCATGCAGCAAGCATGCAGCATGGAAGCAAACACGCAGCATGCAGCAAGCATGCAGCATGGAAGCAAACACACGCAGTATGCAGCATGCAAGCAAGCATGCAGCAAATATGCAGCAAGCATGCAGCATGCAAGCAAGCATGCAGCATGCAAGCAAGCATGCAACATGCAACAGGCATGGTTTCTGTCACGGCTCCGGCGCTGCGGTTCTCCGGCGGCCCCACGCGCCTCGCCCCTACGCGCCTACGCGATTTTAAATTACACTCTAGGGGTAGAGCAGACAAGACTGCGTGGAGTCGGATTTACAGCGATTCGTTTCTGTCACTAAAACATAATTTTTAGCAAATGTTTTAGAGCTAACAATTTTATTATAAATGAACATTCGGAATAATACACATTATATAATACAATACTTAGGACATATGAGTTTATTTCATGCAAAATTAGGGTATTCAATTATTATAGTACTCGATATTATGACAGAATAGATTTAGAAGTAAAGATAATTATGTAAAACAAAATTTCGAATTTTTGAACATTATGGTTACTGAAGTTTATAGCAAACGTATTATGGATAATGACTTTCGGACAAACAATTTTAGGAGAAGAAAGGGGGTACCAATTTTAACAGGTTATTGGGAAAATTGAAAATCAGAATGACGTTTTTCGGACCGAGAACCCATCGAGCATTTGATTCTTCGAACATATGAAAATCGGAAAACAAACAAATCGCATTTATGACTTTCGGTAACATAAATTTCGTAATTTTTAATAATAGACATTATAATTCTTAGGTATTATGAAATTCGGACTTTTGAAAATCGGAACATCGAAATTCGGAATAAAATATTTCGGAATATTTGGGTGTTCCCATCAATTACACCTGTTAATCTCCAAATTCTACCTAGACACCTACCTACCTACATAATACCTATTATTCACAGTAAATTCGTTGGCGATCAAGCGTGTCACCAGCCGTCAGTAAACGCGTTAACCGCACCGACGACATCGCTTGATTGTCTAATTAAAACGTGATGCATATTGCGCTAGTGTTGATGTACTATCGAACTGAATCGCCAACATCCTGTACCTAGGTCCATAGATTTAGGACTATAACAAAGAATATCGGTAATTGAATTTAGTATGTGTCTATCGACAATTATGACCACTTGCACCACAAACCACTGAATGCATTTAACTCTAAAGTCCCCGTCACGAAAAGCTAAATTTTGTAAATAATGAACTTCTATTAAGTTACGTAGCGACAATTCAATCAACAACAAATAATCCCAAATTCAATCAACTCAAAGTAACATAATATACGTGTAATACGAAACTAACGAGCAATTTCACTTGGTCGGGTTATATTTTAGCGAGATAAAGCGCTGTTATCTAATGTCTTGTGGTACTGGAACGCGTCTAACTTATGGAACGTAAACATTTGGACCGCCATTTTGAAGTAAGTTCACGCTGACGCTGTCAATGCTGTCATTTGAGTTTCAAATGCGTCTCAGTTTGTTTGTGTTGTTTTCGCGGATTAGGTTATATTAGTTATTTGTTTATTAAAAATAATTACAAAACTGTTTTTTTTGTTTGATCCATAGGTTGCGAACCCCTGAATGTGTGTTTACAACATTTATAGCTTCCCGTGATGGTGATTTTAAACATATTATTATTTAAAACATCATTGTCTCTATCACCTTAAACGATTGATGGAAATATAATGATGTTTTTAATTCGTTTAGCGCTAAATGCATTTAGCGATGTGTGGCACTAGCGGGCTTTAGGCTCTAGTCTCTTAAAAACATCAAGTTTTTTTTTCTATTGGGGAAATCATCATGGAAATCCTGCATCTGGGGAGAACCGAAAGTTATGCCAGACTCCTGATTAAAACCCCACGATGTCAATACTCCTGCTAGGACGGTTTTGGAAGCGTAAGATTCAGCGTCATATGTTCCGCACCCCCGACAAAGACCAAGCCACATTATCGCGTAAACGGCGTGCGTATATAACCAGATGTATGAACGTAAACGAAGCAAAATGAGTATGTAAGGATCGTAGAAGATGACTCGTAGCTAGGATCGTAACTTTATAATTTAATGTAAATAAGGCATTATAATTTAATGGAATTTATGTATGTATTATCCGTCAAGCATTTGCTTCAAGTGAAAAATACCGAATTTCGCCTCGCTTAGTAATCAAAATACCAGTTAACGGTTGTGAAAAAAACAAAACAAAACTTCAAACAGCCGATCGATTCTGTAAACATCTAACCGTGAAAACTTAGGTGAAGTGAGTTTTTTTTTTGCTAGGAATTGACACTTTTGACAGCTCACTCTACGCTCACTTCACCTAAGTTTTCACGGTGAGATTTTTACAGAATAGCACCACTGACTCGCTTACCAATTTATTCCTTTCAACAATTCCGCAGACATAACTGACTAACCACATAGTTACTGTGCTGTACTAACCACATTTGCAGTCCTACCTATTGCAGGTGAAATACAAAGCTAGGTACCTATAGATAAAGTGATGAAAACCGTGGTGCCTTGTCAGTAGCGTGTCACCTGCCAGGTCAATCGACGAGAAGCGGACACAGCGTGAATACAGAGCGGCGTTGCGGTTACTTGTGTAGCTGTAGCAACTTACCTATAAAGCTATAGAATGATAATAGTGATGAAAACCGCGGTATCTTGTCAGTAACGTGTCACATGCCAGGTCAATTACGTGAAGCGTAGCCACAGCTTGAATACAGAGCGTTGCGGTGTACTTGTGTAGATGATGAACCTACTTACAAGTACTTATTAGATTAAAGGCTTGCATTTAAGCTAGCCTAGATAATAGTGAGTTATGAACAGTGATAAAAACCGAAGCATATTATTATCTATAGCGTGTCATGCCAGGTCAGTTGACGTGAAGCGTAGCCACAACGTGAATGCTGAGCGATGGGATATACTTACATAGATGTTCCTTTAGAATATACACCTGACGTATAGAAACTATCTAATATGCATAATTATGAGAACCGAGGATTGTTGTCTTCAGCGTGTCTGCCAGGTCAGCAGCGTGAAGCGGAGTCAAAAGGTGACGACAGAGCGATGCAGTATACTTGTGTGTATAATGTGTAGATGCATCTGCATGTAAAGCTACACTTAGATAATATAATGACGACAACCGAGGCTTCTTTTCCGTAGCGTGTCTCTCGTCAAGTCAGTTGACGTGAAGCGTAGCCACAGCATATACTTGTGTAGGTGTAGCTATAGAATATGGGCTTGCATTTAAGCTATACAATAACAGTTATGCCACAGGCGCGCAGTGAGCACACCCTCTTGAAATATATAGCGAATATTCATTATCTTATTTTCTAATGTTGTGCCTACCCTCTATAGATATTTACATACAAAAGTGTATATTAAGTATAGAAGACTCAAAAATGGCAATATTTATTAACTGCCTCAATAAACTACATAAAAAATCGTTGTAACTGGACTGAATTATAATAATGAGGAATAGAAATCACAGTGTCTGCTAATTGTACAAATCAGTGTACCTAACAATCTGTAGAAGTAATTAACTTGAGCTGTAGACACACACTCGTACCGATTTCCAATTCAAACTCGGTAAACCCTTACTGTGGTAACAAGCCGCTTGAGATTCTTAGAAAGCACTCACAATGAGGTTGGGTTTTAACTGTATTTTCTGGGAAAAAACCTTAACATTGTTATAAGAAATACAGTTCAACGTTCATAGTATTTAGATACATAAGCCGTTATTCCACGTATGTACTACATACGTAAGTGAAATAACGGTGTACGATATTATGTAGATACAGTGAAAGGATTGGTTTTGTAGGCACCCGTCGATACCGGCTCAAACTCAAAGTATTTCGTTATTTCAATTAGACTATTTACAGGCACGTTTGAACAAGGAGTCGGTCAGTCAGAAATATGAAGCTAGTTGCCCATTCCAAAACGTAGTAGGAGAGAATGGAGAAGAACGAGCAAGCAATTTTTAAAAAAACATGATTACAAATCATTTAATTTTTTTATAATTTAATAACACATTAAAAGCGTCCAGAATACAGCAAATAAAAATAAAAACAAAAATAAAATAATTCAGCTGTTTTTACATTTTGTATTGAACTTTTCTATGAAACAGCTGATTTTTTTTCGTGATTTCAGTGTTGGTCCCATAGTGAAAGTTGTTCATATTCATGGGTAGAACACCCTATAAAAATTTGGAACCGGTGAAAAAAAACATCCTGTATATTGCATGTCGATCTCTGCCAGTTAAAATGCATTTTCCCCGAATTTCTTACGTCTCGAATCAAACATACCAGCCAACGTTCAGACCTGAAACAAATGTTTTCTAAGTCATGCTTTGTCGCTGAAAAATCTAATACCGCAGGAAAGAATATGACTAAACACAACGAAATCTGTCACACACACGTTTTTCTAGGCGTGAAAATCTACGGTTTATTCGCCGCGTGAGGCACGGTCGTCAGTGTTGTATGGATCACTAATGGAAGCCTGTTAACATTGTTAACGGACACCTTTTTTCTACGCGGTTTATACGCCGTACCGTAAAGAAACCGTGCCGTGTACTTTCCCTCCTCTTTTACCTTTTTGTTCCGAAATAGAAAGTGTTCAATTCCCTTTATGACTGCCTAATTTACCAAATACTTCACGGCAAGTTCGCGATTGTAATAACAGATAAAGTCTAACTCTGTATTTAAAAGAAAAGCAATCATGACTTGCACGCGATGTGTACGAGCTTTCGATGCTGAGGTGTTTTAGGGGTAACAGTGTTTCAGCGCGAATTTCATCAATGTGTGGATTTGACTGCCTCGCTGGTCTAGTGATCGCAGGCGGTACTGCAGAGCATGAGGTCCTAGTTTCGATTCCGAGGTCAGTCAAAGTGTTATTGGGTTTTTCCGTCAGAAATTTCTCAGTAACAGCCCGGAGTCGGGATTACAGCAGTGCGATTCTGTAACCGTCTCACCGTGAAAACTTAGGTGAAGTGAGCGTGGAGTGAGCTGTCAATAGTGTAGTAGTGGGCGGAGAGTAATGGGTAGCTCACCGTCCGATCAGGACCAGGCCCGTGCCGGAAGGCGGGTACGTGTTCCACACGCGCCTCAAAGAGATGTCAGCATCGGGGAGGGGCCCCTTAGGGCCGAAGCCTGCCGGGTCAGCGGGATTGTCCGAAAGGGTTACCGCTGGCCCGGAACATAAAGGGCTAAGGAAGGAACACGGGTGGGTTTTAGTCAGTAAGAGTCTGACACTCCCTTCCGCTCCACCCAGAGCGGAAGGAGTCATTTGATGATTTACCATACGCAAAAAAAAAAAAAGTGAGCGTGGAGTGAGCTGTCAATAGTGTCAATTCCGAGCAAAACAAACTCACATCACCTAAGTTTTCACGGTGAGGTTTTTACAGAATCGACCGGCAGGAGTGATTTGTTATTAAATGTCGGTGGAGTCGGTGTTCATAGGCCTCAGCATATTTTTGGATAACGTTACTGACGGGTTCCATTTTTGGGTCACGATGGAGGTCGACATTTCTTATATACCAGGGCGCATTAACAATACTCCTGAGTACCTTAATCTGGAATGCTTGTATAATTTTGATGTTGATCGGCTTAGTACAGCCCCATACATAGTTGGATGCCATATGTCCATTGGCATAAGAATATGCTTATATAATAAAATTTTGTTATGTTGCGATAGGCAGGAATCCCAATCAACCAATACATGTTTTTAAAACGCATGTCTAGTTCCTGTCTTTTCTTTTTGACGTGCGCCTTCCAGCGCAGTTTCGAGTCATAATGGTATTTGTTGGCCATTTATGAAGTTTGCTGGTAATCACAATTCCTATTGGTGAAGTCAATGTGAAGTGACTTCGATTCATTTAATTTGATTCTCCATTTTTGTGCCCAGTCATGAACGTCATTTACAGCAATTTGTACTTTTTGATTACTTCCGTATGGCATGACCCTGTAGCCATAATGGCAGTGTCGTCCGCAAAGATTGCAATAGTATTATTTTCCAACTCTGGTACAACAGGTAGAGGAGACACTACCAGGACACTACCTTGAGGCACGCCAGCTTTAATATTTTTAACTCTTAAAAAGCATCTTCGTGCCTTACTCGAAACATTCTATCTGAAATGTATGATTGCAGGATATAGGTACAATTATTGGGCAGCATTAGTCTTAGCTTGTATAACAAACCCTTATGCCAAACTCTATCAAAAGCTTGTTCTACATCTAAAACATCTAATCCATGGAGCAGACTTTTTTATCTTCAAGCGTTCTCTCAATAATGTTGGTAATTCTATGTACATGGTCTATTGTTGAGTGTTTCTCTCTGAAACCAAACAGATGGTCAGGGTTTAGATTTGATATATTATGATAGATAGATAGATTATGATAGGTTTTAGGCGTTTTAAAACAATTATTTAAACAGATATGGTTTATGCGTTGTGGTTTAGGTGTGAAAAGGTAACATACAGATAGAATTACTTTTGAATTTATAATATCAATATAGATTGGGTGATACTTATTCTGTTTGTCGCAAAATCAGATAGAATAGGGATATTATCGATTAAAAAATCGTTCGAATTTACGTTACGTTTACGTCGCGCGTCCATGCTAGGACCTCTAAACTTGATCAGCACATCTAAACCTTGTTTAAAAGCTGTCAGTGTCATCATTGTTGTGGCTGACCTTGACCGCTCTTGGACGCGGTTTATTAAATGTGCTGATTGCGTTTAGTTTTATTGGTGTAAAATGTAGCTTCTGAAATTTCTTGTTCCCCGACCTTATTAGCATCGCTAACCCGCGCTTTTCTTCGTTTTCGCGTAGCGTTCTTTCTTCCTTTTTTTCTTTTTACTCGATTCCTAGCGTAATGTTAAATAACCTGCAGCCTTCCTTAAGAATGGACTACCAAACGCAAAAAGAATTTCTCAAATCCGACTGGTAGAGATTAGATCCAACGCGTTCAACGTTCTAACAAACAAAAAAATAATCAAACTCTTCAGCTTTATTATTAGTATAGATATCTTTTATCTATATAAAAGATAAAATTCACCCTTAGTGAGGGACAAGGTTCTGAAAAATTCGGATAAAAATTGACTCCATCGAATAAAAGCGTAGGTAAAAAAAAACCTAATAAAAAGGGAATATTGAATATTTAAACGAGACACTCGTTTGCGATCGCACTGCGTTTCCCGGAAAAATATGGGCTTAAAAAGGCCTCTTGTGAATTTTTTTAAATGATAAACTCGTGAAATCTGATCGACACGTTATGAAGCGCTGTCCGTGCAGCAATTATAATGGGCTGATAAATATAAAACGTGCCATCATCACGAACGAATGTAGATGAAAAATGTTTCTGGGTTTCCTTCATAATCTTTACTATGCCATAGAACATTACAAATGATCTAACATGGATATAGAAATTGGTTTAGAATAATCAGCCTATAATGTTGCCCACTTCTGGGACACAGCTCTGCGGGCTGTAATCTTCCACACGGGTTGGAAGATGTCACATGTCTTCGAATTTTTGGTTCTAGGATATGCCGGTTTCCTCACGATGTTTTTTCTTCACCGTTTTGAGAGCAGTAGTGATAAAATGTAAATAATTTTATCAACAAACAAAGTAAACCGCCTGTCTGGGCCACCACTGCTCTTAAATTGGTTGGAATGGGTTTACTAAAATGTTTACTAAATTTTTTAATGGAAGCGATGTTCAAGTTTATTCCTTACTGCCTGCCTCACCTGCCTGCATACCTAAACTTGAACATCGCTTCCATTACAATTCCTAGTTTTACCAAGAATAACGGTCTAAGGGCTTATCGCCTTATCCCCGGCCGGCAATCGAATTAGTGACATTATTAGTACTGCACAAGCGGATGCTGGATCCAATCACTTTAATGGATACTATTACGACACCCTAGAGAAGGGATAGAGTAGACTTTGTGGTTTAATTCATAATTAAAACGACCTTATTAATGAGCCCTTTTGCCTCATTTCCCTGGACTCATAAAACTTTATAATATTTCGTTAAATATGGTCCTGGTAAAGCTTTGTAAAAAGACTCCAGTTGGCAAGGTTGTAAGCGCAGCGCAACTAACTGCCCTGAGTTAGCCGGACGGACTTAAGTGTCGTCATTCGCAGAGGATGATTTTCTTCTATAGATATACGAAACTCTATTAGATATTTAAGCTTTATCATTTGATCAATTTGGGCAGTACCAGTTTAATGTCTTTGGTCAATATCTATATAGTGAAATGGGGGATTATAGACCCCCGACATGGCCCGTTGATTGGAATGTTCAACAGCATTTCCGAGGACCTAAAAAACCCCACTTTGCCGCGATTGGCTTGGCCACCTATTGGGCTCAACTCATTAAACACAATAAGACGAAGAAATTGCCAACACACTGTTAATATTCTCAACCATTATATTTTGGAGTCATTCTGAACCGTTCAATTTCTCAAGCCACAAGTTGTCTGCAATAAACTGCTATACAGAAATACATCTTCCCTTAAGTAACAGTTTCCATTAGCACAATCACCAGTTTCAAAGCTGCATTTTATTTCGCTTCGGAACACCTCCAGGCATAATAATAAAATCTAAGTGAAGGTATACTACTGTACGGTTACGTAACTGCGAGGTGGCTATAAATTTTCATCGAATCTGATCGATATATGTCTCTTGGGTTGACTTGGGTTGGTTGGGAATGACTTATCTCGTTATTTTATTACTACTTGATCGAAGAATACTACCGATTTACTACGATTTAGAGGGATTGCTGCGCCGCTTCTTCTTCCCAGTTAAAGAACTAGGAAGTGGTGAAGGGTGGCGTTTTGGGGATTGTCTTATGTAATTTTGGCGTTCAAAAATTGCCAATTCTCAGCCTAATTAGAATAAATGATTTTTGATTTTCATCTAAAATGGCATTCCCTTATATTTCTAATTTTTCGACTACTGTGACAGTTGTGATATCCTTATTTTTAAGTTACCTATCTCAAGCTCAATATATCGTACTTCCACAGATTTAGGTCAATATCAGATTAAAATGTAACTGTATTTGGAAATTTCAATTTGGGCTCAGAATCGAATTTGTGTGCTGCATGTAAATGACAATGGCCGTGTACAATAGGCTTTACTTCGACGTATTGTGTCTTCATAATTATCATATACCCATCCAAGGTAGCAGTAGCAGTACAAAATACAGATAATACAGAAGGCAATCACGTGTACCTATGTACTTCACTTTTCATACCTACGCTCGGCGGTCGCGCTATGGTTGTCAGCTTTAGCTTATGCACAAAAAACTATCGTGGTAGTGGCACTCGAATCTAGTTGTTTGATTTATTGTTGAGATTATTCTAAAATATTAAAATAAAGCAATGAACATAGTATTACAATACAAAAAGTTTACAGAACAAAAACATATAAAATTTTACATTTCACTATCGAAAATCCATAATAACGTCAAAACGGATTACCCTATTTAGGTACACAATTTATTTTGCCCTATCCGTTTTAGACCTAAACCTATCAAAATTAAATGACACTAAAAACTACACAATATCTACACAAACAAAAAATCATGTTTTCAACTTACGTAATAGTTGGTGGCATGAATTAACCTTACAAAAAAGTTACTTTGTTTATACTGATTCAAAATAGGAAACTATTATATAAATCGAGCTTAGATAGGCATTTTTTGTTGCTCCATTTTTGCACTTCACAGACGCGTGTCTCAAACGGATGGCACCCCCGTTCGCATTACTCCCAACCCGTCTGAGATAACGCGTCCGTGAGCGGTGTCTATGTGTGCGTTGCTTGAGCGCACTTTGTATGTAGATTGTCTTCTGTACTATCTGTATTTTGTGGTAGCAGTCTTGTACGTAGAGTATTGTGTTATGTGAACGATGATTGTAACTACTACAATGGCAGGATTTTACAGTTCAAATGACATGAATTCACGTTCATCGTATTGAGAAATAAACTCTGGTTGACGTGGAATTCAATGACTCGTGGTGAAAGTACTATGAATATAGATATATGAATTCCAACACGGAACGATCGAATAAAAATCTGCTGTTTCAAGGAATCGTGTGTCATATAAACAGTTTTTTTTTCGCTAGTACGTACAGAATTGGTCCCATGGCAATAGTTGTTCATATTCATCAATTTCATATATCTATGATCAATACTTATCACCCCTTCAAATCTTGCCAATTAATTCAAAATCAGTCCGTATAACAACGACTTCTAATACATTACCCTCTGCATCAGAAAGGTCACAATAACACCTCAATAATTTAGATTTACCGCTGCAGCTGAAAGGCAAAAATAATCACAAAAGCTCGCTGGATTACAAAGAAAAAATATATCATAATATTTTACAATACCGGCAGAAATTTGAATAGGTTTCAAAGGTACCTACAACTGATAACAAAGTGTGCTATAATGGGGCAGAGGTGAGCGTAAAAATGTATGAATAATAAAGAGAAGGTAATGTACCGATCGTAATGTACCCGTCCGACTCGGCGGACGAATTTTATAGTAGACTAGCTGTGCCCGCGACTTCGTCCGCGTGGAATAGTGACTTTTCGGGCAGCATATTTTAAATTACATATACCGTCTACAGACCGGGCATTTGCTGTCCGAACCCTCTGAGAACTCAGGCGAATTTCCCTATCAGTGAAAGTCTCAGTCTCACGCGATAGTGCTTGAGCTTCACGATCGGCATTGAGACATATTTCTCGTTCTTCCTGTGTTTCTTGAGAGCGAGCATTTGCTGTCCGAACCCTCTGAGAACTCAGGCGAATTCCCCTATCAGTGAAAGTCTCAGACTCATGCGATAGTGCATAAGCTTCACGATCGGCAGTGAGACGTATTTCCCGATCGTCCTGTGTCTCCTGGGATAATAATAATAATAATAATCGGAAATATTTTCTCTATTCCTCGAGAAGCGCTGATGATTTTCAAGAGCAGACTCTTCCGTACGGCGTACTCGAGCTGCTTGTCTGGGGATATCTGACGGGAAGTTGTGATTTCCTTTTAGGCATGACAAACAATCGCTGAAACTGTCCGATATCCCAAAAACAGAAATACCATAGCTGGCACAGCTTCGAACTCGAAGAATGAGAACGAAGTAGTGTTTGTGTTTTAAGAAACCAAGCAACCAAAACAACGTTAAGACCAACAACCAAAACACTTTTTAAGCCCAACGACATCCAACCAACCGCGTACAACACACCTACCTAACGACGAAAGTTAAATAATAACTAGAGAGGGTCATTAATCCTCGGAAAATCTTAACACCGCGATTCAGGAAAATTACGTAATTGCACAACGCCATCTATGGGTAAATGGATAAAACGTCCGTACAAAGCATGTTCTAATGCGGTTCGTGAATGGACGGCGGCATTTTGTGATTTAGTAATTTTATATTATCTTCGAAACTATTTAACCAATTGACATACTGTTTTGGGCAAATCGTATCTCTATGATGTTCTTGTGATCAAAATAATTTTTTTTTCGATAAGCTTTAATATTTTGTTGTTTAAAAAATCGCCCAAAGGTAAGTACATCGAAAACTACTTTTTTTAACACATAAAAGCTACTATATCTGCTAAAATATAAAAGATAGAAATATGGTGTCGCGGACTTTTTTGTAGAACTATTCAAAGCGGACCAGGTTGCCATACATTGTTTTCAATTATATACAACTGTTAAGGCAGCGCATGCAAATAACTCTGTTGTAAGAGCTATTTTTTTCCGCCTGGCTAGACAAAAATTGAGATAGTTCGGCTAATATGCATGATATCTTTATAATTTATAGCCTACAGCACTCACGAATAGTGTAGCTTTCTACCAGTGAAATAATTTTTAAAATAGGTTCATTACTTCTGGAGATTACCCCCTACATACAAACTTACAAACTTACAAACAATGTTACCTCTTTATAATATTAGTATAGATGTGAGAGCGAAAATTATGCCAGTTATTTGGGCTTTTTACCCGACTGCGTCAGAAGGAGGGTTATGTTTTTTAACCCATTTAATGCCTACTACACAATATTACTTAGGGCCAAACTTAGGGCAAATTCCACCAAACTTTTATCTCTAGAATAAGTCTTATCCTGAAAATAAATTTTGGATTTTTGACAGTTTATCCATACCAGAACTGCCAGACGTCAATTTTATTCCAAGGATTAAAGATATCGGATATTTGGTAAAATCAGCCCTAAGTAGGTAATCATTTATTTATTTAAGTTTACATGCACAACATTACAGAATATTATATTCCCGAGGCGTTGTACAGAGCAATTTATAAACTAAAAAGTGACACACATAATTATGTGGTACCTACTAAAATAGGTTAGGTGAAATACAATTTTTTTTATGTAAATAAAACACAATACATTATCACTTCCTACTAATATTTTATTTCTTATTCATTTATTTATATTTATATATATTTAAAACGTAATTATATAAGGTGTAAAACAATTAACCTTACAAACTTTAAGAGGTGCTTTAGACCATTGGACTGAACAACTTTCACTATGAGACCAACTCTGAAATCACGAAAAAAAATCCACTGTTTAATACAAAAGTTCATTACCTACTTGATCAAAATGTATGAAACAGCGGATTTTTTTTTCGTGATTTCAGAGTTGGTCCCATAGTGAAAGTTGTTCAGTCCAATGGTCTAAAGCACCTCTTAAAGTTTGTAAGGTTAATTTTTTTACACCTTATACATATGCCCTGTATATTATCATTATTCAACGTGGCGCTTCAATGGTGACATTAATTTAACACACATATACGTTTTCACATTTTCATTCCATGAAGCAATTATATTTCCATTAAACGTTATTATTTACGGATTTATTTAAAATTTTAGAAAATGCCATCTTAGAGCAACCTGTACTTAAAGAACTGTAGCGCAGGGGTCATTTGCCGGGGTCACGGATCATAACATCGCATCAGTGAAATTAAAACGAATAAGCAATACTATTAGGATGAAACAAATGCAAAGAGTAGGCGAATTGAAGGAAGGAGATAATCCCTGTCGGCGAGCGCGCGTGCTCTTTCCTTCCGGGCGGCGGCGGCAAGCGGCGCAGGCGACCCGCGCCCCCTTCCACCCGCGCCCCCGCACTGCACTCGAATTATTGTGTCCTTGACACACTTCGTCAAACTAGTGCGCAAAATTATGTCGTTATTTTTGTGAATATTTCCGCGAAAAAGACGCTTACCTGTTGTTACCCGACTGCGTCAGAAGGAGGGTTATGTTTTTCGAGTGTATGTATGTATGTATGTATGTATATTTCTTTGGCACGCTCTGTAGCCTAAACGGCTTGATCGATTTCAGCTTGCGAATCTAACGGCACCTGCCGTTAGATTCGTCTTAATTGTGAGAGTGACACTGGGTATATCAAAATTGAAAAAAAAAAAAAATAGCCGATTTATGGCGCAGAATTATGTCTTCAAAAAAAAAATTTTTTTTCTCGAAAGCTATCGAGTGGGGTATCAAAATAAAGGGTTTTAAAAGGTGATTACAAAAATATATATAACTTATATGGTTAAAAGTAATTCGAAGTGACAAAACGTAAAAAACAAGTACCAAGAACTAAATCGTTTGCGAAATCTTTCACATTTGTAAACTAAAAAGCTGGAAATAAAAAAAATAATTTAAAAAATAAAAAAACCCGACTGCGAAACTGAAAAGCTACAAACAAGCCCATTTTAAATTAAATAAAAGTTGGAAGCAGGCGGGACCCATACCCTGCGTCAGAAGGAGGGTTATGTTTTTCGAGTGTATGTATGTATGTATGTATGTATATTTCTTTGGCACGCTCTGTAGCCTAAACGGCTTGATCGATTTCAGCTTGAGAGGTGCCGTTAGATTCGTCTTAATTGTGAGAGTGACACTGGGTATATCAAAATTGAAAAAAAAATAAAATAGCCGATTTATGGCGCAATATGTCTTCAAAAAAAAAATTTTTTTTCTCGAAAGCTATCGGAGTGGGGTATCAAAATAAAGGGTTTTAAAAGGTGATTACAAAAATATATATAACTTATATGGTTAAAAGTAATTCGAAGTGACAAAACGTAAAAAACAAGTACCAAGAACTAAATCGTTTGCGAAATCTTTCACATTTGTAAACTAAAAAGCTGGAAATAAAAAAAATAATTTAAAAAATAAAAAAACCCGACTGCGAAACTGCAAAGCTACAAACAAGCCCATTTTAAATTAAATAAAAGTTGGAAGCAGGCGGGACCCATACCATTTTTATCATATTTTCAAATTCAAATGGGTCCCGCCTGCTTCCAACTTTTATTTAATTTAAAATGGGCTTGTTTGTAGCTTTTCAGTTTCGCAGTCGGGTTTTTTTATTTTTTAAATTATTTTTTTTTTATTTATTTATTGTTGTGTAATTAGGATACTAATTTGATTATGGTAGGTACTCGTACTGCGCTAAAGACGCTTTGCATTGTTTTCTAATCAAGTAGGTACGTTATGGAGAATGTCATCAAAATGCCGCTCTTGCGGTAAGGACATATCGCGAGAGTTAATGGCGATTCAAAACAATGCCTTACCTCGCACTATTGTAGGACCTCTTCAGCGCATCCACGAAAGCCGACCAGTGGTCTCAACGCCCAGATCGACCGCCTACACGACAAAATGTGCTACAATATTTCGAAGACTAACCCAAAACTGGCCTCGGCTATAGCGCTAGGAGACAAATAGAAGCAGTGATTAGTGATGACTTGATGAGTGATGTGATGATAGTTATAACAAATAGTAACAAGAGAGGGTGACGTTAGACTAAGCACCCCCGCTGTAGCATGTAGCTACTACATGCGCCGCGCGCCGCTCGCTCGCTCGCCGACAAAGAATCGGACCTATGACGAGTACGATCGCGCGAAGCGAAGGTAAGTAATTTCATGAATTAATTTTTGCAAGGATGATCCCAATTTTAGTTACTATTATATTATTTAGTTTGTTAGAATTTTTTTTTTTTTTCAATTTACGAATTATTTTAACCTATACATATATTATGATTAATGGGCACTAGCCCTACCCGTGTGTTCAATTAATGTCGCCATTGTAGCGGCACGTTGTATATCAAACGTAATTATAGAGGTCATTATACTCATCATTATGAAAAACTTTTATCATGGTATAAGTTGTTCATAATGATGACTACAAATACTACAATGACCTCTTAAGAGATTGTTAATGTTTTACCAATTACCCTCTATATATGTTATGGACCAAGTAATAAATAGGGGCATTTTTCATAATGCCCGAGCATTATGAATAATGACAAGCTACTTAGGGCGAAATAAATAATTATAATTTGATCTTCCTTAGTTATCACATTGCCTCGCCATTATACATATTGCCGTGTGGTCTTTGGGCAATCTGATAATACACCGGTACATTGCACGTCATCGTAACTAAAGGTATTTGTAAATTCTGTGTAAAGGGTTTAAAGTAACCTAACCAAACCTAACCACGGGGTGCCCTTCGCTCGCTCTTGCATCCTACGTCACCTATCGCCAGCAGAGTGTCAATGAATGGAAAGATGTTATTTTATTTTAAATATTGACTCCGTTTGAAATAAATATTACAGTTATAAAACCTGGTTTTAATTGTTCTGCCCCTTATGTAACTAGCATTATAAAAAATGCCCGGTCAATATGATTATTTCAATAGTTGTTATCACACTGCCCTCTCATATTGGGCATATTTCAATCTGCCCGGGCACTTTTAATAATGTCCTAATAATCACTTGGTCCATGACATATACACCGTGTTCTTCACGTTATGCATAAACTTTGTCAAACGCTTCTATAGCTTTTACAAATTTAATCTAACAAAAGAAGTAGTACTTAAAAAGGCTTCGTTACAAAGATATTTGTAATTTCATTTAATGAAATTTAATTGAGCTATGCAGTAAGAAAGGGTTTTAACTTATTTTTGACAAATTTCAGCTCGTCAAACCTTATGAATGAAAATACGTCGTAGCCAATTCGCATAACGAGGCATGCGTATCGGGTGATTGACTTCAAGGAATTTATGAATATTAACAAAATATAAGAGTCTATAATGAAAAATGCTTATTTCCATGGTCTGAACGTCTGGTCGAAGTTTATACAAATCGTCCGGAACACGGTGTATATATATATACTTTATTATAAACGCGATAGCTTATGAGGATGGATGGATGGCTGGATGGATATTTGTTACTCTTTCACGCAGAAACTACTGTATGGATTTAGATAAATTTTCGCACAGAGATAGTTTATAACCACGATTAACAGATGGGTACTTTTTGTCCTGATATTCCAACGGGATCGAAACTTATGCGGGCGAAACCGCGAGGCGCTGCTAGTGTAAAATAATAAAGACAGAGGCCGACTGCGTGTTACAACGTAGGTCTTCCCTATATAATGTAATATCTGTGTTATTTGGCCTCCGTGAATAGCCATTTTATACTCATTGGCATCTAAAATGAAACACGTCTTAAAAAGTATTGAATTTAATGCTTCCAAATAAAAAAAAACGCAAAATTTCAACGGCACAGAGCAGCTGTTGTAATTGTGACGACCGTTACAATGGTAACGGCGTGACTTACGACTTGTAGGTCGTAGGTTCAAACCCAGACAGGCGCTTTGCTTTGTGTACATTATTTCATCACCACTGCTCTCAAAACGGTGAAGGAAAACATCGTTAGGAAACCGGCATGACCAAGAAACAAAAATTCGAAGACTTGTGACTTAAACCAACCCGCACTGGCTCCGCGTGGTGAATAGGGCCCACTCCCTCTTACCGAAATGGGGACCTGTGACCCAGGAATATGATCATTATAGGCTGGTTATGTAAAATTGGGCCATATGAAACCTGTATTGGGAATCAACGAGCTATGCGTTCGGTATAAATTATTTCAATGATGTAGAAGAATTTATGGTCATTAAAACTGTATTATCAGAATGTTTAATGTTTCAACTGCTGGCTCTGTGTGTAAACGTGTGCCGTAATCCACCACGTAGGTTCTCTGCAAGTATGGCGATTATTGATGTTGTCAATTCAATACAGGGTTAATAAATGATGTCATTATGATACATGTGTGCTATGTTGATCATTATGCTGGAGGCGGTAAAATTTGCGCGAGCCGCAGGCGAGCGCGATAAGAAAGCCGAGAGTCTAATGATACACGCACACGCGTTTCATACGACGTTTTTCAACACACTTGCGAGGAAAAAAACAGACTTGTATTCTTAAATATTAACTTGTTTGGAAAATGGCGCGCTAGTTTTGTTTTTCCGCGCGCCGTGCTAGCCAGCACTAGCGATGCGCGCGTAGGTATAAATACAAGCACTGACTCTCATTTTAAATATATTAGTCTATGGCACTGACAAAACCTCTAAACAGCCTATAGAAAAATATAATAAACACAAAATAATGTTTAGACTGATCGAAGTGTTGTCGTATGTCAAATTGTAGTTCAGTTAGTATGGAATTAGAAAGTACATAGAGAAATATACATTAGTTCAGTGAGAATCCGCAATAATAGAACACCAGTCAGGGTCTTTTCCGTTTGGTTTCGGAAGGGATCACGGACAATTTAAGGTGGATAATTAAAATGTTCTTAGGTTTTTTTTGTGATTTGCAGGTCAGTACCTATTAGGTTGTATCTTAATCAAATATGATTCGCGACTATAATATATATGTATTACATAATTATAGTCATTAGAATAGAATCTTTCAAGTTAGATTTTTTCCCTAAGAACTTTTCCATAAGAAAGATGTATTAATGATTCGAATGATTATCATTCTGTAAAGACGCTCCTGTTATAGTCGCAAATCATATTTTGATCAAGATACAACCTGACACTGACCTGAAAATTGCAAAAAACCTAAGAAAATTTGAATTTCGCGGTCTACCACTGCACATTCACCTTAAATTGTCCGTGGTCCAGGCCTGCGCATTCACCTTAAGGTAAATGTATATTCGTTAATTTTGGGACCAAGAACAATACAGATTATTAAAAAAAAAAAAAGTGAATTGATGAGATTAAAAAAGCGCGCATCTCCGACTAGTAAATAGTTATCTGTGGAAATAAAGCACTTGTGGATTAAAATAAAGAAAACCACGCGTTTTTAATACACTGCATTATGGACCTAAAAGCGGTTCAATAAGAGCCAATTTACCAGCAAGTGTGTTGAAAATTAAATTATTAGATATTTAAATACGACAAAATAAAAAAAATATGATATTTTTTGGGTTGGTGGTTTTGTTACTTGAAGTATGAGTTGAGAGAATCATTTTTTTTTACCCAAAACCCCTGAGAATAATGTTTATACAAAGAAAACTGACTCTTTAAACGGATATTTCAAATCATTAAACTAACTGCTGCAGCGGTTGTTGACCCCAAAAAAAACGTATCAAATTATTATTATTTTTTAATCATGTTTAGATACCGATACCTATCACGTCTGCGGAGTTTTGCTATATAATTCAATTTGACCATGTATAGTAGCTTAACTGTCACTAATGAGACACAATTACTTTTTCTGTTGTTACCGATCTTTACGAGATTTCGCGACATCGGAGCGGATAATAGGTAATTGTACTAAATAATATCATAAATATAATTTTTAGTGTGGATTTCTAGGAAATAAATAGGATCCTCTAATAGCCCGCAGGACTTAAAAAGCAATACAAAACTGGAGAACTCAGAATTGTCATGATAAAGGTATCTATATTTATATTATATTTTTCTCGGTAACAACCATTCTTATTCTTTTCTACAACTCTGAAGTCTCGCTAATGATTTTTAAAACAAAACCGAGTTCCAAGTTTGAATTTCGTTCTCGAACATTCATTTCAAAGTTTTGTAAAGAAAAAAACTGCCAGAAAGAACTATGGGAGAAGTATAAACAAAATGTTAAACTTTTTAAGTAAAGCGAAAACACATGAATTATAGACGTGACGCCATAGAGTCGCTTGGGGCACGCATGGGGACAATTAAGAAGGGATAAGTAGGGCATTCCATCGCCACTCTAAGACTTATACAACTTACTGGTAGATACGATGGAAGTAGAACTCACACGTGTTTTTTATCAAGTTTATTAGACGGTGAAGAAAACACATCAACTCTAAGAAAAATAAACCTTAATTGGGAATATGATTGGATTTTATTAATGAGGAATCCTTAGCAAAATTTATTTCTGTACATTCAGAATAATATTTCTGTCCATTATTTTAAAGATTCTTGTTATGTATCCTATGTATACTATAATAACGCTGAAGAATTTGCGTGTTTTTTTGTTTGAACGCACTAATCTCTGTAATCTGAATACCTAACCAGTGGGAATTGAAAATTATTTTTGCCTTTGTAGCCTAATTCTTGCGGCAGGTCACGCTATGTCCCTTAGGAGCCGAGTAAAAAGAAAAAAGTCAGAAAGAACGCTTAGCGAAAACGAAGTAATAGCGCGGGCAAACGATGCGATGGCCACGAGGTGGTTCGGGGCCGAAACTTTACGCGGACGAAGTCGCGGGCAGAAGCTAGTTACAAAATATTTCTCAATCAGGCAATGATATTTTAGTAAACAGATATGTTATGAGCGTGCAAATCGTGAAGACTAGAAAACGTCCTAATTGGGACGTATTGCCTTTAGTCTGTGTCACGCACGTCTACGAGTGAGACGGTGCGCGCAGCTACGTAATTACCATCCAAAATGCCATTTTGTGTATTTAGAAAGTGTACCAATTATGATACCAAAGTTAATAAAACACAAGGAATCTCATACCACACGAAAGTACACATTATACTTCGATTTATTAATATATTTCAATTATTTTCCTAATATTCTGATATTTGGAGGTTAGGAAAAGAAAGAGATGGAAAATACATTTTTTGTCGTAAGAACGACAAGGATGCGAGCACTCCGGACATAGAATAAAAGTACAGATGCGAATATTAGGCAGAAAAGTCATCTTTACAGCAGAGTTCTAGTTTCCCTTTTAATAACTTTTCTTTATAATTTTGTTTGATATATTTAATTATAAATTAAACATGTCATAATATGTAGGAAAAGAAAATATTAATAGCTTATCGTTACCATAGTATGTCACAGATAGTGTTAAAATAAACCTACCATTGAGATTAAAATTAAATCTTTTCGAAGGTGTATGATTATTTTTACAATTGTATTTCTTTCTTTTTAAAACGTGTTTTATTTTTAACCTACCTACCTTTTAATAGTGTTTATTCGTTGCATAGGCACAAATCCCGACTACAAATTCTGTACACGCGGTTTGTACTTTCTGCCTCGTTAATTTGTTAGTCTATGATGCCAACGTGCGGTGATTGGTAGCCCGAATAATGTTTGTTTACATTCACGCGCAATTGACAACATCTAGCTGTCACTTTTTTTCTTATTGGTTTTATCAAGCTATCCTTTTTCTATCCTTTTTACATGTAGTGAAATGTAAAATGAATGAAAAGTGTGTATGTGTGCTGCCTCTCGGCGCGGAACACTTTTTTCTGTTGTTTTGTAAGTGTATAACATATCTGTTTATTAGAATATCATTGCAATCAGGCATTAAAAGAAAGAGTCCGAGATCAAGAGCTTGCCCATTTTGCAATAAAAAAAACTTTAATAAGCTGCCATAATACCCGCATATTTATGCTCATGTATGATGTAGTGAAAAATTAATTGGGTCATTTTCTTTCAGAGTCACCGCGGATCCTCCCCAGCAATACGCACATTCGCTCCCGATGGTCGGACGCTTGAAGCGGGAACTTGTGGCGTCCCCCGCTCTCCTTCACCCCTCCGCGCTGCTTCGCTCGACGTACGCGCCGCGCCGCACGCGCATGGCTCTCTGGCGTCTTTGGCTGACACTCCGACACCTTCCAGTCCGAGACACGCACCACCACGGTGTCTGTCGCCGCTTTTGATGCCGCCAAGGTATGGTATATACTTGTTAGGGTTCCGTACCCAAAGGGTGCCAACGGGACTCAATTACTAAGCCCCCGCTGTCAAAATTTGAACCGTCATAGGTGGACAGTTCAAATTTTCACAGAGTGTGTATTTTTCTATTGCCGTTATAACAACAAATAATAAAAATAAAATAAAGTTAAAAAAATTAAAGGAAAAAACGCTGAAAAAAACTCGTTTCTTGTATGAAGCCCCATAGAAGAAACGTGTTTTTTTTTTATGAATTTTGGCTTGTGGTACGGAACCCTTCATGTGCAAGTCCGAGAAAAGTTTTATCAAATGTCAAAGCTTGGTGCCCGTTTTTAAATAGTGTAAGCAAACAGCTGGCAAGAAAATTTATAGATAAATGCATCATCGCCTTTAACTGCGGCTCTTAATTTATAGATAAATGCACCATCGCCTTTAACTGCGGGTCTTAATTTATAGATAAATACACCATCGCCTTTAACTGCGGGTCTTAATTTATAGATAAATGCACAGTCGCCTTTAACTGCGGCTCTTAATTTATAGATAAATGCACAGTCGCCTTTAACTGCGGCTCTTAACTTATAGATAAATGCACCATCACCTTTAGCTGCGGCTCTTAATTTATAGATAAATGCACAGTCGCCTTTAACTGCGGCTCTTAATTTATAGATAAATGCACAGTCGCCTTTAACTGCGGCTCTTAATTTATAGATAAATGCACCATCACCTTTAGCTGCGGCTCTTAATTTATAGATAAATGCACAGTCGCCTTTAACTGCGGCTCTTAATTTATAGATAAATGCACCATCACCTTTAGCTGCGGCTCTTAATTTATAGATAAATGCACAGTCGCCTTTAACTGCGGCTCTCAAAATTACAGGTAAATTTATGCACTATCGCCTTAAACTGCAGCTCTTAATTAAAATTGTAAACTACCTAAACAAATTACGAGGCCATTCAAATGTTTTCTAGGAAAGCCGCCTTCGTCTGTCTAAACTTTAAGTATTCGGTTTATTAACGTCAATGTCTAATTCTAAGTCCAAAAGCTTAACTAAGTCTAAATCTTAAATAAGATAATAGTATCAAGACTTGAAAGCTTAAATGTCAAGTTTCATACTTAGACAGGGAGGTATTGATTTAGTTTGAAACCCATTAATTATTCAAACTCCTTGACCTTTGCCTTATAACTTCTGATTCCAGTAACTTGCGACATTATTCTTTCATGACGAATGAAGTCGGATTTCATTAAGGTACACTAGGGTCTCGGGGTCATGACGCCAACATAAGCATTCTCTGCAAAAACACTGTGTGGGTTTGGTCAACCCTAGGGCGAAAGTGAGGACTTCTTGGCAAAAAAAACACTTTTCTTATGGTCACGTAAAGACGTCACGAGTTAAAAATATTAGCCTACTGCAGTAGCGGGACTGGCAGCAGTAGAGCTCGTTTGAGCCATGGTACCGGAATAGATACGGCGTTGAAGCTAAATAATAAACCATACTGAATTTTAGCTATTTATTTTAAGGAAGCGTGTTTTACGCGCGTAAAACAAAAAAGGGTTAACTAATTAAAAAACGAATTCTTCTTTTAAAATTTTGAAACTGATTCTAAATTCGCTTCAGTGATCGAAAGCAATCAGCATCATGATTTTGCCAGCCTGCAAGATTTAAGGTTCCGATTTGCAGAAAACCTTTACACTACTGTGGAGACTATGGCATATTTGGTGCTTACATGCAACCTCGGCGAGTCAGTTGAAAGTTATTGTCATGAAATACGAGACAGACAGGAAGATTTATAATAATAACTAGCAGTGCCCCGCGGTTTCACCCGCATAAGTGCCGATCCCGTGGGAATATCGGGATAAAAACTATCCCATGTCCTTTCCCGGGACTCAGACTATCTCTATCCAAATTTCATCTAAATCGGTTTAGCGGTTTAAGCGTGAAGAGGTAACAGACAGACAGACACACTTTCGCATTTAAGTATAATATTAGTATGGATTAGAAGAGATTTGGATGACAAAAAAAATGTTATGTTGTAAAATACGTAAGATTAATACGTGAGATTTTGTAGGAATAATTATCGAAGATACGTAGGAGATAAACCGTAGTTTGATTTTATTCCTCCCGGTACCGTGAAGCTCTTAGAGAGTTTTACAGTACCTACCTACCTCCCGTCGCTCTTGTAGAGCCAATTTTAATGCATTTCGCAGTTGAATCTGAAAAGCAGCACAAAGAGGTTGTTCCTTGGTATAGGAATATACACTTACCCCCTTACTAATAAACGCATTATATCACATGAATAGTTACACACTGATTTCTCTCTTTCAGTCGTCAGTAATTTGACTTTTGAAAGAAGAAGGCAAAGCATTGTAAAACTATACAGACGCTATGCAACGTTTATTATTAAGGGGGTTAGAATATGCGCATCATGACACGATACCTTAGCCATTGCTCCTTTAAGGACCGTACGTGATATGTGACACCTTTCAAGAATGCAAAATGACTTTGACGTAAGCTTATTGGTACCTACAGTCCGTTCACAATTATTTTAACTCTGACAGCAACAACCTTAGTGTAACTATAATAAAGATCACAGTGATTTTGATAGATCTGTCAGTGGCAGCTGGCAGCAACCCAACAGCAACAATAACAGAAAAGAATAAAGATGACTGTGATTTGGACAGTGATGCAAAACATAGGTCAAATAATTGTGAAAGGACATGCATATGACGCCTTTTAAGCACGTACGTGAGCGTACCTGAAAATTAGCTTAGCATGCGAGGTGGCAAGTTAGGAAGTAGAATACGTAAGACAAGAGTAACGCACTTATGCTGAGAAGTTGGGAACTTGTGAATGTCGTCGTGCTTGCAACTTTATTAGTACCTACTAGGTACTAGCCCTACGACTATGCCAAGATCTATTTAAACATCTGAAACCTAAAAAGAGGCCAGTCATTGTACTCATAGTTATAAACAACTTTTGCTACAGGACCAACGCTAAAATCGCTAAATAAATCAGCTTCTCCATAAGTAACTTTTTAGACCTTTCTATCCTGCTTATGCGTATGAAGTTTTATTAAAATCCGTTCAATCATTTCGAAAAATAAGGGCTTAAAATGTTTATGTAATGCTGTACGTCGTCGTAAACGCTCTTATTAAGGCTTTGGTCCCGGCTGTCATTCAAAGATCTTTGACAGTCGTTACGGGTAGATAATCAGAAGCCCAAAAGTCTGACAACCAGTCTTAGGCTGCGTTTCCACCAGAGATGGACGAGGATGCGTAGCGACAGATGTGTGTGAAACCAACCAATAACATCCCTTAATTTTTTTAGCTTGAACTAAGTTAGCGTAGGTATTGGTTAGTTTTACACACATTCCTCGCTACGCATCCTCGCTCATCTCTGGTGGAAAACCAGCCTTAGCAAGGGGTATCTTGTTACCCATTATCTGGGTTGTGTGGGTCAGATAGACAATCGCTCCATGTAAAATACTGGTATTCGGCCGAATCCGGTTAGACTGGAAGTGGCCCCAATATAGTTGTGAAAAGGCTGGGCAGATGATGACAGTACACACACAGGTATACAGTAACCAGATATATATATCTGATATATATATATGTGGTGTATATACCTGTGTAAGTTTATATATTGTAAAGCGCACTTAAAACTTCACTCAAGTGATCGCACGCAATTGGAAGCCGAACTTTAAATATAAGTGAGTACACTTATGTTTAAAGTAAATCGTCACAGATTCACACCTGTCTTTTGTTTCAATTTCAGCCTGCATACTATAGTAAATATATATTTCAAAGAGTTTCCCTTCATCAACAAAGGTGTAGGTAAAATCAGCGGTGTAATCTCGTTTGAACGCCTCCCTTATTAATGCAGACTCAATTATTCCACGTTAGCGCTTCGTTCATCAATTATTTAGTAAAGTATCACGCTTGAGCATGTGTGGCTGTGTGCTTCGGTGTAAGTTCACCTTTGACCTTTGGCCCTGAGACTAAAAGCTACGCCACTTAGTTTCGGCAGTTACAACACTGTAAGGTCTGAAATGACCTTTCAAATTGGGCATTGACTTTCCTTGCTAGCTTGTAATTATTTTGAGTGGCGTTTTTTTTTTTTTTTTGAAGTGAATACTTCTTTAGCGGCGTTGTACACTTTTTTGTAATGGGTAAAAAATGATAAACTCGCGTCAGGACACGTGACCCTGATCGTAAGATTCGTAAGATGACACGTGCTATAGATGGGCAATTCACCGGGTTTAAGCCCGGTGCTTTTGATAAACACCCGATTAACACCCGTAAACACCCATAAACACCCACAAAATTGGGTGTTTATCAAAGCACCGGGTTTAAACCCGGGTGGATTGCCCATCTATAGACGTGACCCTGATCGTAAGATGACACGTGACCCTGATCAAAAATTCGTAAGATTCTAAAATATCAAAAATTCTAAACAAGTATAGGTACAGGATCAAATCACAGACAGACAGACAGACAGAGACAGACAGTTACAGTTACGGTTACAGTTACAGTAAACAACGTTAATATTCAAGTTTTCACTTCTGCTGGCACTCCCGGAGTGCAACCCGTCGTTTTTTTTTTTTGAGGGTGGGAAATCATCAAATGACCCCTCCCGCTCTGGGTAGAGCGGAAGGGAGTGTCAGACTCTTACTGACTAAAACCTACCCGTGTTCCTTCCTTAGCCCTTTATGCTCCGGGGTAGCGGTAACCCTTTCCCCGCCACCTTCTTCGCTAGCATGCTTCGCAGAAAGAGGTGACTGCCTCCCACTCCTTCTCGCTCCGGACCATGGTTTGAACCAGGGCTGGACGCGAGAGGTGGCCGCCGCTGCCGATCGCCTCTACGAGGACACGACGGTGCTCTGCCCAAGCGGGGCAGACTTCCACCGTATGCCCCACCGTGTCCTCTGGGCGATCCTCGCTCTGTTTTGTTTTGGCTATAATACAGGGTAGCAGAGACGTCGACGCGCAAACTGTACCTAACCATGAATTTAGTAGAAATTTTTCATTAAAAAAAACTTTTGTTTCATAGATATCTGCAATACCTACGCGGTCAAAATGTGTGGAAAAGCATTTTTTTTTATAACCGACGAAAAATGTCAACCCAGGGGAGTGCAGAATCATGCACTGAATCCAAGGTTGCGCGTCGACGTCCCTATATTTTACTAGCTACAACTAGTTTTACCCTCAGTGTCGTACATACTCAGCCAATGACGTTCCCACTGCTGGGATACAGGCCTTCTCTCTGTGAGAGGGAGTGGGCCATGATACACCATGTGGGCCCAGTGCTGGTTGATGGATGTCATTTGTTTTCGAATTCACATTACCGTTTTGAGAGCATAGGTTATGAAACAAATACACAAAGTCCCTGCCTGGGTTCGAACCCGATCTACGACACGTAACTCGCGGTCGCTACCACAGGGGACCACAGGGTCACCACTGCTACAGTTTCGCTCGTGTAGTCAGAATTTAAAAGCCTCTACATATGAATAAAAATAAAACATCGTAAATTGGATAGCGGTATGCGAGTTAAAAGCGCGCTAATGGACGGACAGACAAAGAGATGTTGCATTTCATATAATTATGTGCCTATACGTGGTTTTAATGCTATGGAAGTTATAGTAGGCAATTTATGAATAAAAGATGGCCACGTAAAGCCCCATATAGGTCAAGCCGACTCTGTTCATTAGTAGCGAAAGGGTCGATTCTTTAGTTAATGATAGTACCTACTTATCAAGTGGAATGATAGTAACAACATTCAACATACATACTGTTAATATATTCTACACAGCAAAAATGTTTAAAAAACGCAAATGAAATCGCAATATAAACTTTAGCATTATTATAGTATTATATCTATACATATAATAAATCTGTAGAAGGGTCAATTCTGTACATTGAAAATATTGAAAAAATAAATAGCGGGGGGTGTTGCTGGATCGATACCAAACCCAAATATGTGATTAAAAAAATTGTTGTCTGTCTGTCTGTCTGTCTGTCTGTCTGTATATGCAGGCATCACGTGAAAACTAACGGTTCGATTTCGATGAAACTTGGTATAATTATACCTTATTATCCTGGGCATAAAATAGGATACTTTTTATCCTGGAAAAATACGTAGAAAAAAAAAATCTTATTATTCAGTTTTATTCATAGACGTTGTTCTGTAGAACCGCGAACACACGTTGCATTACCCGCAGTGGATAATTTTCCATTTCAATTTAAGAGAATACAGTTTCCTGTAGCTTTGTGTTACACCATGACAATAAATAAGGCTCAAGGTCAGACCCTAGGAGTTGCTGGCGTAGATCTTACCGCGAGTTGTTTTTCACACGGGAAACTTTACGTAGCTCTTTCCCGTGTGAGCAGTCCAAGAAATCTTCATGTTCATATTCCGGACGAGCTCACTAACAATGTTGTGTATGCTGAAGCTCTCAATTAACTTTCTGTCGCATTGTCACGATCACTTTTTTATTATTGCAAACTTTTCGTCACTGTCAGTAATTTACTGCAACTTATCAAGGTCGGAATTACTATGAAAAAAATACTTACTACAGAACGCGAGCTCAACAGCAGTAGCTCAATAGAGGGATCTCCTTAATTATTATAGGCTTAGCCGTATTTGGGTCCAATAGATATTTATAAGATGTCATTGTCAGAGTTACTCAAAATGGAGAAATAAACCATCCACGTGAAGACCGACATCCGCGCGGACGGAGTCGCGGGCGGAAGCTAGTAAAAGAACATAAGTCTGAAGAACTACGTCTTTAGTTCTAAAGCTCGACATCTTATTAACGAACAAAAATAAGGACTTCAAAAAAGTAAAAACTTAGGCTAAGCGAGCACTGCCATGCGATTCTTTCATGCGAAATAAAATCGCGAGCGCTAATATAATTTTTCTACTTATTATTTACCGCATAGCGCTGATTCTAGTATATTGGTATTGTTCACAGATTTGTGAATATTTTCCGCAACAATTATATTTCGTGGTGCGCTTAGCCTTATAGAAAGAGATCTGGGGGCCTAAAAAGGCAACTTTGGAGAATCATAAAAGGATAACATTATGAATCGTAATACGGCGAAGACAGTCCGTGTTTTTCTTTTTTTCGCTACACTACGTAGGTATAACCAAAGAGATTGGGATTGGATTTGGATCGGATTGATTGATAGTTTAGCACAGACAAAAAAAAAATACTGAAAAATGCTTCACCAATGGGATTTGATACGAATAACTTAACAGTTAACTGTCCATTTTGTTAACCTTTATGATTCTGCCAAAGTGGCCTTTTTAGGCCAACGCTAATATAATTTTTCAACTTATTATTTACCGCAGTGCGCGGAATTTAGTATATTGGTACCTACTGTTCACAGATTTGTGATTATTTTCCGCACCAATTATATTTCGTGGTGCGCGCTTAGTCTTATAGAAAGAGATCTGATCCATTTGTCTACTAAAATTGCTATATATGCTATATTGACATGCAACAAGGCCCTCTTACAGGCACGTCCTTATGTGAGGTCGCGCACACTATCAATTTCCACAGATCTTTTCCCTAATGTATGTAAAACGTTTTATCCTACCCCAAACGCAATTCCACTCACAATGTAGGTTCTTGAGAATTACTGTTTAAGAGGGTACTATTTCCCATATCCTCTCAGAAGACTGAGGCTACGGTTTGAGGCGTTCAAAGCTAGCGACAAACCAGTTGAGGAATACTGAATTACGCATACGTAATTCAGTATTCCTCAACTGGTTTGTCGCTAGCTTGCAGTGCCAGTGCATACACTGGTCGAATTCTGTCTAGGCCATCGATATCTGCGTGTAACAGGGGGAATCCTGTGGAATAATTACGTAACACACGTACAATTTTAATGGCAGTAGTGTAACAATATGGTGGCAGGACAGGCAAAGTGCCCCTAGCCCGAGAGGGGGAAAAAATCCAAAAACCCGATGATATCTCGAGAACGCCCGAAAAAAATAATTTTAGTAATAAACATATCCTAACTAGTATTCTAATAAAACGAAAATTGTGATTTCAGTCCAACTCGCTATTTAAATAATTTACTAGACAATCAACTAATTACAATAAAGTTTGTACGTACTTAACGTGCTGATTTATAAAAACAAAAATACCGGCCAAGTGCGTGTCGGGCCACGCACAGTGTAGAGTTCCGTAGTAGCCCGTTATCACAATATAGTACGATTCTGTTGTTCTTTATTCTGAATATAAGTAATGGTAAAGATATTAGGAGTTAATGGTTATAATAACAAAAATCGACTTTAAATTTGAATACCGGAATTAAAGGATTATTGCTAAGGATTTTGTATTTGGTACAAAATTATACAAAGTTCAACGACTATTACTGCTAACCTAATGAAGTTATCTCAACCGCTATATTCCTTTAAAGTTCATGAAATGCACTATCATTGCGATTTTTTCCATATTCTTCAAGCCAGCAGTTTAGCTTTTAGAGGGGGGACAAAAATTGAAAAAAAAAAAAAATTTGCTCTTTAAAGTTTAATATTTCGTAATTGAAAAATAATTGTAGCAACCCCCAAGTCATTTTAGAAGACCTATTCAACGATAGGTACACGATGGGGTAGACGACGAAAAAAATATTCATCCCCACTTCACATGTAGGGGAGCTACCCTAAAAAAATTTTTTTTGAAAAAAATTTTTACCACTTTGTCAGCGTAATTGATATACACACTCCTACAAAATTACCGCTTTCTAGTACTAACGGTCTCTCAGCAAAACCTCGGACAGACAGACAGACGGACATGACGAAACTATATGGGTTCTTTGTCAGAACTACGGAACCTTAAAAAACTACATCGTTGGTTGAGCTTCTTTACATTGAGGGAGGGCCCTATCCAATGAATGTGCCACGGACTTCAAACGGAACAGTTACGCCACTGGCCTTTCATTTTGACAGTTCAACAACATTCATTGCCTTATTGAAGTTCTTGTGCAACCATAAGAATAATCAGCATAATTATAATATTCCCACTGCTGGAACACAGGCTGCGGTGAGAAGGAGTGGGCCGTAATCCACCACGCGGACCCAGTGCGGGTTGGTAGATATCTTGGTGATGAAGGCAGTAGTGATGAAATAATTTATACAAAGTAAAGCGCCTGTCTGTGCGTCTGTCACTAATATTATAAAAAGCGAAAGTTGTTGAGTGTTTATATGTTTGTTACTTCTTCACGCTCAAAGGATGGACCAATTTTGATAAAATTTGGTATGGAGGTAGCTGACACCCTGGATTAACATAATTATAGGCTACTTTTTATCCCGATATTCCCACGGGATCGAAACTTATGCGGGTGAAACCGCGTGGCGCAGCTAGTTCAAGCATAATTATGACCTGCCGGGCCAGCGGGATTGTCCGAAAGGGTTAGGTACCGCTGGCCCGGAACATAAAGGGCTAAGGAAGGAAGACGGGTGGGTTTTAGTCAGTAAGAGTCTGACACTCGCTTCCGCTCCACCCAGAGCGGGAGGAGTCATTTGATGATTTCCTATCCGCAAAAAAAAAAGCATAATTATGAACCAGTAGATTTGCAATATTCTTCAAAAATTCTTGGGATAGTGATCGAATGTGCGTTACACAACACAATGAAAATGCTGAACTCCATAACAAAAAAAAACGGAAGACCAAATCATTACACTGCTGAACAACGCTGCCCGGAATATTTCTAGTGTGGGCCCTATATAGTTTACTATAACCACTTAACAATTTCTTACTTCGAAACCACGTCGATTCCTTAGTTAATAATCACGACATCTGCTATTAACGTATTCTCTTTGACATAATGGCGTGGTTTAAACTGTCAAAATACGTGTTTTCCCTGCGGCTGACATTTCGATTCCTTCAAGATATTGACGTGGTTTGCAAATGGTATGATTTCGCGGGGAATAATACAGAATTGGGGCCCTGTAGCTCTACCATGAGTTTGCACAGCCAAAACTCGCTAGCGTCTCCATAAATAATATGTATGAAATATGGTACAGCGCCCCTAGCGGTCACAGAAAGAATTAAATGAGCACTATAGATTTCGATAGATAATTAAGAACCCTAACGTAATCTATTCGATAGTCACTAACGTTTTTCAGCTGTCGCCACCATGAGTCACTAATTTGCAGACGGTATCGAAGAATACGCTAACGATAGTAGTTACGTCATTCACTAGCATTTTGACGTGTGAAACATATGTTTACATTGAAATTATATACATTTTTGACTATTTTGAGTCAAAATAATGTCTGGAACAGCTTATTTAGCATGGAATATGTTAGCGGCCGCCGAATTTGAAGACCAACGACGTAAACAACGTGAATTTCAAGCCAAAATTACGGGAAAATAAAATTCTAGCTTACCAATGGGCGGTGCATTACGCAGCTACTTATGAGGCTTTCTGTGACGAATATTAACTTTAAAAGACATTTTACTTAAACAACCTCTTCATTTGTTTCATCATTATATGGGAAACATACAGCATATTTAACAAAATAAGGAACACAAAAATTTACATAAAACACATACTTAGTACCTACTAACTACACATTTTTTTCTTTAAACATTGGATTCTAGGAATTCCCCTGTATCGTGGATGCATTTACAAACACAAATCTCATATGCACGTTACACCCAGACCCGGAACAATTAGGTATTTTTCTTTGGAAGATTGGATCACACAACTTTTTGCTCCATGCGACAAATGAACCGGCAATTCTTAACGCAGAAGCGACAGGATTGGTGCAGGTTCTAAAAGTTGTGCCACGCTGGTCCTCATTTTATTATTGTCTTTATGTAAACTTATTTCACTGTATTTAATTAAAAAACGCCGTGAACGATTAAAAAACAATGTCAACAAATACAAAATTGCAAATTGAAAACGACACTCGATGACACAACAGTGACATATAAGGAATAAAAATTCAACAACCACTAAATACCTTAAGAAGTTCTCTAACCTCCAACCATTCTATTTAGTCGGATTATTGCCTCAACATCATCATCATCGTTGCAGCCGAAACACGTCCACTGCTGGACATAGGCCTCCCCCAAGTTGGGGGGTTTGCCATAATCGCCACGCTTGGCAGGCGGGTTGGCGATCGCAGTATAGTATGGTGGTGGAATGCATAGAGAACGCTGCTGCCCATTGTCCGGTACGACCCTTAGTCGCCTTTTACGACACCCACGGGAAGTTTGGGGTAGTGATTATTGCCTATCATAACATTTTAAACATAGGCGATAGCACTACATTTTGAGCATATATATGCCGTTCTCTCTCCTTATTAGTGAGAAAGAAAGAATCAAAACTTAAGGAAGTGACGTTACATACGACAAGATCTATCGTGTTTACCTTAGCGCCTGCGTAAGACTCCGTAAAACTCATGGTGGTGGTGGTGGTTGGTGGTCATTATCGAAATCTATTCGAGTAAGTTTTCGATAACAACTCATGGTAGGGGGTACTGGAGGTGCTAATGATGGTAGCACTAATCACTACAGTCGGAAACTTCGTTAGCCCGAGTCATTGGAAATCTTACAGATTTCATATTGTTTGCTTCATTCCTTTCGATTACTATTTCTGTATGTATCGTCAAAAGAAACGAAAAACAACATAATCTTACCTAGTTTTTATTCTTCGAGATGTGGTGGTTCCGAAATCACCAAACAAAGTGAAAGTGCCTTCGTTTGTATACAAAATAATAGTAGATTGATAGACAAGGTGCTAAAATGACCAATTGTATACGAGGTAGTTTTACTCCCGAGCTTTAGCAAGGGAGTAAATAGAAACCTAGTTATAATGGGTTATTAGCACCGTGTGTTACACTCTACTTTTCATTACGATTGTGAGAAAATAAGATAATCCAATACAATAGATACCAAAAAGTTTGTTTTATTAAAAACTAGCTTCCGCCCGCGACTCCGTCCGCGCGGATGTCGGTCTTCGCGTGGATGGTTTATTTCTCCATTTTGAGTAACTCTGACAATGACATCTTATAAATATCTATTGGACCCAAATACGGCTAAGCCTATAATAATTAAAGAGATCCCTCTATTGAGCTACTGCTGTTGAGCTCGCGTTCTGTAGTAAGTATTTTTTTCATAGTAATTCCGACCTTGATAAGTAGCATGTAGCAGTAAATTACTGTCAGTGACGAAAAGTTTGCAATAATAAAAAAGTGATCGTGACAATGCGACAGAAAGTTAATTGAGAGCTTCAGCATACACAACATTGTTAGTGAGCTCGTCCGGAATATGAACATGAAGATTTATTGGACTGCTCACACGGGAAAGAGCTACGTAAAGTTGCCCGTGTGAAAAACAACTCGCGGTAAGATCTACGCCAGCAACTCCTAGGGTCTGACCTTGAGCCTTATTTATTGTCATGGCGTAACACAAAGCTACAGGAAACTGTATTCTCTTAAATTGAAATGGAAAATTGTTGGGAATCAATGGTATTTGAGGGATTAAAACACTTTCCCCGGCACCACAACCACAACCGGTTAAAATTTCAGCTTCAATTACGTTAGGTTGAAAATTAACGACCTTCAATCGAGTACCGTTACAAAGTTTCGGAGTACTTAAATTACGAAGAAGAATAATAGGAACGCCGATTTTTAATTTAATTATATGTGAAGGAAGTCCACAATGAAATGAGATGAGAGAGAGAAATATGAGATTAATAACTAACCTTTAAACCTAAAACTAAACTTTACCTTATAACCTAATTACTATACCTATGTTTCCAAAGATAAACAAAAAGAAAATAAAATACCAACCTAAATAAACCAATTTACGATGAAAACTTAAACTACGTACGTACTATAATATTTACAAAAGTATTTACAAATAACTGATCGGAACAGTACCTAATCAAAAAGGTCGCGCTGAAAAGCACGGTTTAAAATTACACGCATACAATATTAATTCCACGGACGACCGCTCGCCACACTGGACACGTCCGCTCGCATCAAAATTCAGAATTTATATGCATCGCGCGGCGTTTTTTTTTTTTGTTTTTTTTTGGACTATGGCATCTCGTAGTTGACCTTGAGAGGTCGTGACTACTTAACCGGACTTTCCTATGGATGCCACAATAAATTGAGGCCTCCAGCCAGGGCTTAAAAACTAACTAAAAACTAAGCGACTACACGCTAAGGGCACCCCCCGGTGGGGTACGGACCTCGGCTTAGGGCGTCGCTGGGAGAGGACAACAAGGAACAGGCTGGATCGGAATTAGCATCGCGCGGCGCGGAACGCGGCTCCTTATATAGGAGTCGGGGAGGCGTGGCCCGCGTGTGCCGCAAACGGTTCAAGCCAAATCCGACTTTCGGCGCTACAGGTTACGGCGCTAAATCCACTGCGGGTAATGCAACATGTGTTCGCGGTTCTACAGAACAACGTCTATGAATAAAACTGAAAAATAAGATTTTTTTTTCTACGTATTTTTCCAGGATAAAAAGTATCCCATTTTATGCCCAGGATAATAAGGTATAATTATACCAAGTTTCATCGAAATCGAACCGTTAGTTTTCACGTGATGCCTGCATATACAGACAGACAGACAGACAGACAAAAATTTTTTTAATCACATATTTGGGTTTGGTATCGATCCAGCAACACCCCCGCTATTTATTTTTTCAATATTGTCAATGTACAGAATTGACCCTTCTACAGATTTATTATAATTATGTATAGATTAAATGTACAATTTGTACAATTCTGGATATTAAACGAGATGTTTTTTCCCGGCATCTTAATTTCAGTCCCCTGTGAAAATGAATGTTGAGATGTCTGTGGGGTAAACGTGGGAGATACACGTAGTGCCAGGTTTGAGTCTCTCGTTCGAATGTTCTGAATAGCTGAGATGAATCATCCCTTGATGTCGATAGTCGTGGGCTAGTTCGGAGAATATTGATTCGTTCTGTGATTCGCTGGGTGATATTAAATTTGTTTTGAATGGAGTTCTCGATATAGCCTTCCGCCGCTTGATCGGATCTTCATCCACCGTGGCGTTTTAGCGTTGTTATATTTGCACCAGAATTCGCCAAGAGAGTGACGGATGTTCTTCGGAAACAGTGGCCAGTGTACTGTTTCGGATTAGGCAAATTTTGATATGTGGCATGTGTTCGTTCCTTGTGCATTTTCCGTTTTGATAGCTGAGAAAAAATCGGCGTGCCCACTCGGCCGTAAATCTTGATAGGCTTTGATTTTTTTTTTATTCTGCACTAATAACGAGTTTCCTCTCCTTGTTTGTCTTTGTATTGGGCAGATTTAGGGCTTGAAGATGGGTGTCAGTTTCGACATCTTCCATTGTTATGTTAGTCAGTTCTATCTATCCCTCGGCAGGCACCGCTGATTCCAAAAATTAAGTGAAAAATCAGAAAACAAAAAATAAGTGTGTTAAAACTGTATTTTGGTTGGTATTGGTACCTCTACCTACCAATTTAGTTTGATAAAAATAACAGAAAAACGTTTTCATTTTGGTGCCTTATTTACTAAATTCTCGATATCTTTCCTCGTGAAAACTTTGGATTTCTTGACCTTGTAGCCGGTGGATAATTTCTTGAGAAAAGACGTCAAATTTACATATTTCTTTGACATTATGTCTTATCCGTATAGTTCTTAGTAACATTGAATATGTGCTCCAAAGGGTTGAACTTTGATATTTTTTGGAAAGTTCATCAAAATACGTAAGAAAAACTCCTTCCGTAAGCGAATCCACTCGTTTTTCTGTCCTCCACTTCATAAACTTTTCGTAAGTACAGTAACGCATCAATTTAGCTTTAGCATAATAGAAGTCAAAATGCTTTAAGCACAGCTGCCAGCCCGTACCTACATCTGTGTGTATGTGAACAACACAGAACGCACACACGCTCGCACGCAGTTTTCGAATACTGGCTAGCGTCGAACGATACAAAGAACGTACCGTCTCGCTTTTACACGTACTACGTAATTACGCATGACCTTGGTGGGTTCATACGATTGCTAAATTTCTCTTCGTCATAGCAAGTATGCCTACATAGCTAGTGGCGTAACGTATTGGATTAGCAAACGCGAAGGTCTGGGTTCCATTCTCGAGTTAGACTATATGATTTACTTTTCAACAATTATCTTTCTCGTTTTTTTTATTATTCAGTAAATTATACGAGAATAATAATTAGGTATTTTATTTTTGTTATTATTTTTTCTTTTTTCTCGGAACCATTGGGTCCCGGTCCTTTGGAAGGCGTACGAGGGGCCGAAGCCAACTCGCAGAGGCCCCTTAGGAAATTTTAATGAAATGCGGCACCAACCGACGATTATCTATTATTATGATTACCCTGTATGCGCTATGCAAGTGCACCCAAGGATAACCCCCGGTTGGTCTAGGACTATTGCAGGATATGGAAAAATAAAAAGTTGGACTATGGGGTTGGGTGGCTAAAGTGGACTAGTTACCAAGAACTATGGAAAAACATGTTTTATATATACACGGATAAAATGGCAGGGGGTGACTTGCACACTCAACAATGGGCCCCCGGAAACGGTCGCTAGCACATAGTGACGTAGCAACAAGGGGGCAACATGTCCTGAGGTGCTTATGAGGAGTGGAGAGGTATTCCACGGCTATCAGGACAATCCCGGAAGTACGGTCAAGATCCCTACCAGCATCTTACTGGAATACTTCCTTCCTCCGAGCACGATTGCTCTTACGAATCTCCACTCAAGCCGGCCAATAAAGGCAAGAATGAGGTGGGAGCTCTGTTCATCGTCATTGTTCACTCCAGCCGGCCAATAAAGGCAAGCCAGAGGTGAGGAACAAGACTTCTCCCTGAAGATAGGGTCCGTGGGGTCGCTACTGCCCAACAGCTCGCCACATGCTGCCCTGCGGATTTCTGATTTTGTTATTATTTTGTTATGCTTATTTGGGGTTAAAAATAAAATGTTTTAAATACATAAGTGATTTTTATTCGTTATAATTTTATAAATAAACTTTTAGTTAAAACAGTTTATTTTCTCATAAAGAACAATCAGTGAACTACGACCATTAGACTTAAAATAATATTGTGCTATAATTGCGGTTATAGCTTAAGTATTCATTTTCATTATGAAAAGAAGATTGAAACTAAACCTCAAAATAATCCTTATTACGGATATGACACAATATTATTTTAATATTACTAAAATCTATTTGTAATTTATAACTTAATACTTAACCCCCATTATTATCAATACTATCAAGTAAACGCTGGCGTATGGATCCTATAATATTTAAACATATATCTGCATACTTCCTTGCAATGCAACTTTAACTGGTAACTGGTTGGTTAAAACCCTCTTCTTTATATCTTTTGACCCTCCGACTCACAGTAGGTAATATCTCTAAGACAAAAACTGGCCAAGTGCGAGTCGGACTCGCACACGAAGGGTTCCGTACCACAAGGCAAAAACGCCGAAAAAAACATGTTTGTTGTATGGGAGCCCCCCTTAAATATTTATTTTATTTTAATTTTATTATTTATTATTAAAGTTAAAATACATCTGAGTATTTTGTGAATATTTCAAGTGCCTACCTGTTGCCATTTTTGATATCGAGCAAAAAAAGGCAAAAAAATCGTGTTTGTTGTATGGGAGCCCCCCTTAAATATTTATTTTATTTTGTTTTTAGTATTTGTTGTTATAGCGGCAACAGAAATACATACTTTGTGAAAATTTCAACTGTCTAGCTATCGCGGTTCTTGAGATACAGCCTGGTGACAGACAGACGGACAGACGGACAGACGGACAGACGGACAGACAGCGAAGTCTTAGTAATAGGGTCCCGTTTTTACCCTTTGGGTACGGAACCCTAAAAAAGGAATTCTGTTAGGCTACTAGCAAAATTATAAAATATTATTACTTACCTACTATTTTGAAACAAAATTATTTTGAAAATTGATTTAATACAAAATAATTATATTATAATTTATACATAGGTTATGTTATATTCATCATTCAAAAGTAAATAAATAAACTTTTGGAAATATTTTTTTTTTATTCAGACCCTATGGTAAATATAAAACGTTTAAGTAATAAAATAACTACAAGGATCAGAAGTTATACTTTAATTACCTACATAAATGTTCGATAAAATAATTAAATCATAATACTCACAGTCAGTCCGGTTTCATCAAATATTTGTGATATAATATTAAGCCCACTTTTACGCAGCTCGATAATATCCGCTTTCATCTCAATATTTAAATTTGCTTGCATTTCACAATGCACAACACCGCTAATAGATTAAACACACTTCACTAACCCACAATATCAAATTATTATCAACCAACAAAGAATCACAACATTCTATTTAGTCGCGGTGGATGGTGTGCATCTGTCTACCTTATAATTTGTTATTAAGATTTGTGTGGGTATAATCATAAAGTTTTACGAACTATGTGAACCCGTCTGGTTCACAACATGACACGGAACTATCAATAGCGTGATTATTCGAGTACTTACTAAGCGAGTATGTGTGTGTCTAATTACTCATTAGAAAAAGGTCGTAAGTCAAACTAACCTTCAAGCGATTACTGTGCGACCTTGTCTATGGACTTTTGCAGGTGAGTGTACACATTTAAATAAATGTTTTGCGACCTTGACGTCAACAGATTGAAAATTATTTATTTTCTTGTCCATTTGCAAATTAGGGTCTCCGTTCTCACTAGATGATGACATTTTCACTGATGTAAAATAAATAATTCAATTTGCAATTAGAGAAAAATTCTAAAGATTTCGAGCCAATGTCTTTTTTAGGGTTCCGTAGTCAACTAGGAACCCTTTTAGTTTCGCCATGTCTGTCTGTCCGTCCGTCTGTCTGTCTGTCCGTCCTCGCTTAATCTCTGTGACCGTTAGCACTAGAAAGCTGAAATTTTGTAGGAGTACGTATATCACTTACGCCAACAAAGTGGTAAAATAAAATTTTGGAAAATATTTTTTTTTAGGGTAGCTCCCCTACATGTGAAGTGAAGATGAATATTTTTTTCATCATCTACCCCATCGTGTGGGGTATCGTTGAATAGGTCTTTTAAAATGGCTTAGGGGTTGCTAAAATTATTTTTCGATTTAATGCTCCATTTACGAAATATTAAAGTTTAAAGTGCAAATTTTTGTTCCAGTAGGGCGTCCCCCCCCCCCCCTCTAAAAGCTAAACTACTAGCTTGAAAAATCTGGAAAAATTCTCGATGAAAGTGCATTTCATGAACTTTAAAGGAAAAGTATAGCGGTTAAGATAACTTTATTAGTTTAGCAGTAATAGTCGTTGAACTTGGGTGATGGATAATTTTGTACCAAATACAAAATCCTTAGCACTAATCCTTTAAAGTGACTAAGATGAAGTAGTTGCTTGTTTATAATGGATAAAGACTTGCATTGAAAACCAAAATATGTTTTTTTTTTTTACCTATTCAGAATAAAGAACAACAGAATCGTACTACATTGTGATAACGGGCTACTACGGAACCCTACACTGTGCGTGGCCCGACACGCACTTGGCCGGTTTTTTATTTATTTATTCTGTAGCCGCAACGCAATGTATACGCATTCTACCGAAGAGATCGCCGCTTTTAGTTCCATTTTCAAAAAAAAAAAAAATATTTTTTTTTATGAAACAGTTAGTCGAGTCTTTATTCATGATTATTTTACTTATGAATAAAGACTGTTTCGTTTCTCTAGGCTCGTTGGTACGCTACAATGACGGTCTTTGTTAGCAAGAGGACTGAAAAAAAAATTTAAATAACTATCTTTTGCCTGCGACCTCGTCCGCGTGAAATACCCTAAATATTTTAATTAAGGGGCTTACAGGACCTAAACACAAAAAACGTAAGTTTCAGAAACAATATAAAAAGTATATGATCGACTACAGTAAACAAAATCAGAAAAATATACGATATTCTTCAGGATTGCTAGGTAGATAGTGTGTTGAAAACATTATACAACTAATTTGATACGATAGAAAAAATCATGAAGATACCTCTAAAAACTTTCTTTTTTTTTTGTCAGATTTATAATAAATATTTTTTTTTTTGTAAATAAATAATTGCTATAGATTTTGCAATATATTACCAGCGTTGTGTCATCGCGCTTCTCTTTCTTTTTTATGCAGTCCGACAAAGACCGCGCTTTAGGTCATGTAGTCCCCATAATGGGATCGGTTTTGACTAGATCCAGCCTTTTTAAAAGCAGTAGTCAGTTTTTGTTTTTGGTATAAAGACGTAATAAAAGGGGTATGAAATAGTCGGAACTTGACCGTTAGTTCGTCCAACGAGACAAGCGAAGATCCGTTCTGAGATCCGTTGTTGTATATTTGAGTTGGGCAAAGAGCTCACTGTCTATTCCTGCGGTCGTTGTGTTCCGGTGATGCAATTCAAGCTATTCCCGGCTATCTGCACGAAACAGTCCGAAAATGTGGACCAGAATTGTTACGGGACTGGCGTTATAGCTCCAGATAATCAAATTACTTAGTTATGGAAGAGAAATTGTGTTTTTGTGACTTTCGACAGAGTTCCAGTCTTCTAGTGCGCTTAGGAAAAAACAAAGAAAAATAGTAGACAGGTAAAATAGAATATAATACTCTATAATATGTACAACATATAAATTACAGACATAAATATAGAAATTTTCCAAAGGGTGACACAATGCGATCTTTTATGGATTTTTATGGATTAAAAAGGGGAAAGAGAGACAAATACTGTAGGTAGTCTGTGGTATACCATTTACGTAATACAATAAATACATACATAAAGTATATTATACTAATCTAAATAAATATATATATATAATAAACATGAAACAGGAGCAAATAAAATATAATGATGATGTTTAAGGAGAGAGGAAGTGCTTTTTTTATCATAATTTTAAAAGTGGAAAAAGATTGAGCACGCCTTACCAACACGGGCAAGTCATTCCATAACCGTACTGCTTGAACAGTAAAAGATTTGTCATAGAAAATTAGAAAGGTTTTTTTTTCGCTCAATTTACTTTGTCCCATCGATTAAGGGCTTGTAATACTTCAGCTGAAATTCGTATTTTGCCCCCACTTCCCCGCGCCATGTATCACTCTATCAGTCTACCCCGCTGACACTGTCAAACTGATTCAGTTAGGGTGAACTACACTGTTGATGGACGTAGGCTTAATAAATTACTAAAATGTGATTATATTATATACGAAATCGACGGCTTCTGTATAGAATAAAATAGAAATAGTTTGAAAGTTAAAAAAAGTTAATTAACTAATTTACCAAGGTAACCTACGCAGATGTCCAACAAAAAATAGGCGCTTCGGAAATCGTCTTCTATCTTGCAAAATAAGAACGCGCGATGATCAAATCTAATATAGAGTTGTAACAACTCTCAAATTGGTCGATCAGTTGACAACTCTCAAATTGGTTGCCAAATAGGCATTTACTTCTATAAGTACTTGTTTATTTTGTAGTACTTATAGTTAGAAAGTTCAGACGCATTTAAATTTTTAGTACTTAACGTATAGATCTAGAAATAGTTTTCAAGCATCGTCACGAATCTTCTAGCGCGAAGAACTTAACTCTACCGAGTTTGAGCCACCGCATCAGACGGCTTTCGAGGAAGATACAGCACAATAATTTACATCCATAGAGTGCAAGAAATTATACAGAAATCCGAAGAGTATAATCGGCCCCTTTGTTGTACGTTTGTGGTCTATGAGCAAGCTTTTGACTCTATCGAGACCTGATCTGTTTTGGAGTTGCTGCATAGATGCCAATCAAACTCAAAGTCAAAAGTCAAAGCATTTATTTCAAATAGGCACTTTTGAACGTCAAAAATTACAATAAAATAGAATTGATTCTAGTCGCCCATTCCAAAAGATAGTTTTTGTATGGAGAAGAATGGGCAAGAAACTCCACCGTTACTCTTTTAAAATGTTTTAATATTTTGCATACATTAATTATATAATAATATGTGAAGACGATGCATCTAAAATAAAATTAATAGACCACAATAGGTAAAAGAATTAAAAATAAAACCATGACTCTGCTGCTCACATAAATTTGTAAATACAAACATGGTAAAAGTAAACGATTTTCATTAAAAAAAAATAAGAAGTAATAAGTCAGGGTGTGAATTAAATAATTATAGAATGTAAATCAATGTCAAAAAAAGAATAAATTTTACAATTAAATTAGCAACCAGTTTGATTTTGTCTAGACTCTAGATTATCATAAGGAGCAGGACCAGCATGTTTCCAAGCGTTCTTATCTTGGATATACAATTCCATTGGCGATATATCCAGTCCCTCCATGTAAAATACTGGTATTCAGCTGCATCCGGTTAGACTGGAAGCCGACCCCAACATAGTTGGAAAAAGGCTAGGCAGATGATGATATATCCAAGTGCTGAGATGTCTTCATGAAAACGCGAAAATTACAGTCCAAACTCAAGACCAGCCAACTAAACATACCTACCATCATAATAGTACATTGTGATACATGTGTGCTATGTTGATCATTATGCTCGAGGCGGTATTATTCGCGCGAGCCGCAGGCGAGTGCGATAAGAAAGCCGAGAGTTTAATGATCAATGCACACGCGTTTCATACGACGTTTTTCAACACACTTGCGAGGAAAAAAACAAGTCTGTGCTTGTATTGTTAAATATTAACTTCTTTGGAAAATGGCGCGCCAGTTTTGTTTTTCCGCGCGCCGTGCTAAGCAGCACTAGCGATGCGCGCGCAGGTGTAAATAAAAGCACCGACTCTCATTTTAAATATATTAGTCTATGGTACTGACAAAACCGATCCGCCCCGATCACACGAACCTGTTTGAGAATGAATTATGCTACACATCAAATCTTAAATTTTAATGAATATGCGTTAATTAGGAGTGTTGGATAAACACCTCATAATTATGTACATATTTAGCGCACAAGATTACAATTATTAATTTTCCTTGTATAAATTCAAGTCATACGATACTCGCCATTTTGATGACAGTGGTGGTCGAGGCTAAAAAACATAAAAATTGGAGATTTCGAACACCCTAACTTCACCACAGGCTGTGAATCATCGTCTCAATCAACATCATTTAATTATTTGACGAATTTATCCATAGTTTAAGGTAAATAAGTACTTAGTGGTAATGAAGTTTTTGGATATCTAATGTCGAAGTTTCGCGCCAATGGTGCGTGTTTACATTTTTCTTTTCACAAATTTCACACACACAGTTAAATGTAAGATTTAAAATGTGACAAATATTATTGAAAATGTTGTGAACAACACGAAAATGCCCAGGTCTTAACGTAATATTCAAACACAGGTCCAATAACACGTATTAATCATTACCACTAGGTACTCAGTTACTTTACTCTTTGATTTGTGTTCAAAATCGCCGACCATTATTGTTTTTTTTATTGCAATGATGTACGAAAGCTATTATTCCAAACGATTTTTTTTTTTAATTTCGATTGATAATATGACGAATGTAATTGATACTTGGAAATTAAATAAAATTAAGTATTTTAAGTAGTAAATACAATAAGCATTGTTTATAATAATGATTTATGCTTTTCTATTGTCATTTCAATCGTTTTTTGGACATTTCACTTAAACAGAGTCAATAACAGCCAGGCCATAGGTGTGTACCTCATTTATTGAATTTCGCGCCGAAATGTTTCTATATTTGAATTTACTCGGAATGCGCTCGCTGTTTAGAATTATTTTAATTTATTGAACAACTATTATTTATTGTGGATTTTATTTTTGATAATTTCTAATAGTTTCCTACAGAATTCCCAGTATATATTTATTAGGTAGGCTTAGTAAAATTTTGTTTGAAAATGATGATAAATTAATTCCATAAATTGGGTATTCTGCAAACACTTTCAATACTTTTTGTTAGTTATAAGAGTTGTTACTCAGTTTCTAATTTTTTTTTTCGATTATCGCGAATATCGATTAGGCTGTATGCAAGTTTTGATCGAAATAAGGAAATTGGGTGGACGGTCAACACCTTCTTATATACGTATCTATGGTCAGCACTAAAAAGTGTCACGTCGCAACACAATTTTTAGTAATTTATATCAAGTTTTGATCGTTTTTTTTATGTAAGTAGTTTATGTATGAAAAATGGTAAAAGTAAGAATGCAGACAGAATGACAATATCTTTATTTTTTCCTTTTGCATATTTGCAGTTTGACCGACCTCAACATATAAATAAATTATAGATTTTTTGTAAACGATATCGCAAAGACCATAAAATACACACACACAGAACTCTATTTCATCATAATTCCATACTGACTATTTAAAAAAAAAGTGAATTAATGAGATTAAAAAAGCGCGCATCTCCGACTGGTAAATAGTTATCTGTGGAAATAAAGCACATGTGGATTAAAGTAAAGAAAAAGCACGCGTTTTTAATACACTGCATTATGGACCTAAAAGCGGTTCAATAAGAGCCACTTTACGAGCAAGTGTGTTGAAAAATATTTAAATCCACGTAAAGGGGTGAGAGAAGAGGACTTAATTTCCCCGATATTGTTCTCTAATATTATTGGAGGATGTGTTTAAGACGCTGAAGTGGAAAGGACGCGGCATTAACATCAACTGCGAGTACATCTCACACTTAAGATTTGTAGATGACATTATCATAGCGGCTGAATCGCTACATGATTTGCAGCAGATACTGTACGGCCTGGAACCGGGACCACCCCTATGTGCTGATGGTGATCACCGGGGTGGTTTTCGTCCCGACCTCCCTCCCCGGAGGTCGGGTGCCTTTTGAAGGATTCCCCCGACAACAACAAAAAAAAAATCCTATACGGCCTAGTTGATTCATACGCATTGGTGTCCGGATGAACTTGGACAAAACCCAGGTTATGTTCAACGATTGCTGTCAATGTTAATGCGTTCAAGGTTATCCGAGAATACTTTTACCTAGGGAAAACTCTGCAGTTTGGTAAGAACAACTTTGAGAGGGAAACCTCCCTCTCAAAGTTGTTCTTATCAAACTGCAGAGTTTAGCTAGGCTTGGCAGCGTGTAGGAAGCTTCGTCGAGTCTTCTCGTCGCATATTTCACAGAGCCTAAAAACTAAGGTTTTCAATAAGTGCGTCCTGCCTTTTATGACTTACGGAGCCAAAACGTGGACACTCACGGTCGCTGGTCCAAACTTCAAGGCCGCTCACCGAGCTATGAACGAGCTTTGCTTGGAATCTCATAGGAGGGATAGAGCGAACTGTCTCTAAATCAGTTAAATCGCGAATTTTTTTAACGGAGTATGCTGCAGAGACAATTTATCTATAATACCCCCATTTAAGCTTGGCCCCCGAAGTTATGCCTAAAAACACGGTAGTATCTTCGGGATTCAACACTTTACCCTTTATGAGCACACTAGTTTTAACTTGTGAGCTATCGTAAACTTAATACATTTAGTTTTTTTCTGGTTAAGAAGTAGGTTACCTATTAACATTAAACCAGTTAACTACTTTTGCAAGGGTGCCATTTACATTGTCCTTAACCATCTGCTGACTTTTGAGTTTAAATAAAAGTGAAGCGTCACCTGCAAACAACACTATAATTATCATGATTGTCCTTTATAAGGTCAAGCAAGTCATTAATATTAAATAAGAAACAAAACAGAGCCAAAAATTAAACCTTGGGAGACCCCCATTGTGGCAAGAGATCCGAGTGATCTATTTACGTTATAATAAGGTATCAACTGTTTGAATCCTATCACTTATGAATGAAATAAGAAGATCCAGAGAGGCGTTCCGGATTCCGTAGTGGTCAAGAAAAAAAAAACACGTCTACAGGTCCAAACGCTTGTGAAAACTAGAGATGCCATGAATATTCGGTTAATATTAGGCTAGTCTTTATTTTATTCGAGGTCGAGCCGAATATTGATCAAAAATGTATTAACTTAAATCACAAAATGTTACATTTTTTTTATATATAATAATAATAATAATTTTTATTCATAAGTTCACATAAGTATAAATTACATAGAAGTTACATGATTACAAAGTTACATATTAATATTATGAGGAAAATATTAAACTATGCCTAAAATAAATAGCCTACTGAATTTAATAGCGATCTGCCTGATGTAGGTTTATTCAAACCTGTGTTTCAGGCCATCATTTAACAACGCTGAGTGCTGTAGTAGACTATTATGTTACTGAACATAGAGCTAGCATTGATACATAATAATTATATTTTAAAATAAAAATACTTAACATTAATAAACTTATTGCATTACTTCTAGCAATTTTTCAGTGTCTGAGTAATTAAATGTCGCTAAGTATTCACTCAACATTTCACTACATTTTTACAATTTACACTATATATACTTAGACACTTATTGTTTTTATTATAAAAGAACGGACCTAAAAATACATAAAATTTCTTTATAAAAGTATGTCTAGTTTGAGGCTTTATGCAAGCTAAGTCTTTTCTTCTCTTATCTATAGGTATTGGGACATAAGGAAGTTCGCTATGCTGGTGCAGTACTATATTCAATATAAATAGTTGACGCACAGTTAAAACCTTACATGCCGTGTAAAGCTCGTGTGTGGGAAATCTAAATGGGCGAAAGGTGGCTACCTTAAGGATAGCTCTCTGCGCACGTTCTAATGGCAATAGGATTGATTTAGCAGCCCCACCCCATGAAGTTATACAATAAGTGAGAATGGATTGACACAAAGCTAAATAGACCTGTTTAATTAATTTGTAGTCCGATATATCGTAAATTCTTAAAAATGTATATCAATGTACGCATTCGAGTACATAACAAATCAATGTGTTTACGGAAATTCAGATTTGTGTCAATCGTTACACCAAGATATTTCGTATGATCGGTTTTTGCTAAAGTAGGACAATTACATGCATTGTCAGCATACGTGCCGCACTTATGCGCATAAATGTTTATGTTAGTAGTTGGCAGGTTAGTATTTCTCATAGTAAATAAAATGTGATTGGTTTTCTCTGCATTTAGTGTTAGGAGATTTTCATATAGCCAATTAGACACTATATTAAAACCGTTCTGGGCTTGTTTATACACCTCATCTAGACATTTGTCTGAAAATAATAGAGTTGTGTCATCTGCATAAGACATTATGACACCATTTTGGAGTGTTAAGCTGCACAGGTCATTTATATATACTAGGAATAAAGTAGGACCCAAAATACTACCTTGTGGTATTCCATAATTACTATTTGGAAGCTCAGAACTGACGTCCGTATCTAGTAAGACAAACGATTTGAGTGTGGGGAAAGTTTTAGATTGGCTTTGAGGGAAACATCTTCTAGATTGAATGGTCTTTTCTGCTAACCTTTTGCCTACGTTAGAAAAATAGAAATTAACTTTATTTGTTGATTCGATTGGGTTATTCTCTATTGTCAATAAGTCAAGTGGAGGTTCAGGTTGTTTTGTTCTAAATGTATTTTATAAATTTCCAAATAAGTTTACTATTTTTGCCTGCTTTCTGCATTCTTTTCTATCATATTCATTTTTTATTTTTCTCAGAAGGCTGTCGCAGAAGTTTCTATATATTTTATACGTAATGGAAAGAATTTCATTTTCAGGCTCAAATTTGGACTTTATGTGAAGTTTGTCTCTATGCATCGAACAAGTCCGGGTGTAATCCAAGATTTAATACACTTATACTTCCTTGGCGTTATTTTAGCAACTGTATGTTTTATTATTGCAGAGTGAAGTGAATTTATAAAATAATTAATAGAAATGTTTGCATCGGCAGAATTATAAACTGGGTCAAAATTAATATTACGTATGTCTTTTTCAAGGTGTGTGTGTGTTGACTTTAGTATATCTACGTAAATATTTTTTTCCGGGTAAAGAAACTTGCAATGTTAGTAAAACTGCTTGGTGATTAGTAAGCGAAGAGTTAGTAACAAATGTTTTGGTTGGGTTATTTGTTTTTATAATAAAATGATTTAAGCATGAACCTCTTTGATGCGTGGGGTAGTAATGCGCTGGCAAGAGTCCGTGAAATGAGCAGATATTAAGATAGTTATGTGCATGTATATCCATTTTCTCGGAAGCAATGTTGATATTGATGTCCCCCATAAATATAATGTGTTTAAAAGTTGTAAGACTTTGTAACTGTACGTTTAGTGAATCTAAGAAATTTGCGCATTTTGAGAAGGAGGTCTGTATATAGCCATAACTACCGTATCTGAATTAATTTTAATGAATAAGCAATAACTATTTTGTAGCAAATGGTCTTCTACAATTGTACTTATTATTGTTAACATATGCAACTAAACCATCATTCTAGTTGATGTTTCTGTTGGTTTTATGCGAAACATGTCCGTCTAATGATGGTATAACAGCTGTTTGGTTTCACAACCAACATTCTGTTGAAACGATAATGTCGCAACTTATACCCAGGTTCTGTAGCAATATTTCAAAACCATTTATATTTCGATTTATGCTGCGAATATTTTGTGTGAGTAGGGTCAGCGGTTTCTCTCCCAAGGGAAAGAGGTGTTTACACTCATCAACATTACAACATATAGCTTCAGACACAGAAACTTGATCTAGGTCACTAAGTAATTGATCAGTCATGATAAATGAATAACTAACAAATACAAGCAAACAAAAACTACTACTAGTGTGCTTAATAGATAGGTTAATAGGTAGCGCTCTTATGCGCCTTCATAATCTATGGAATGGATATAGTTGTCCTCGGCATATTTTCGTGCTGGACAATTTACATCACCAGTTTTATGATCCGTTTTTCTCTTAAAACGTTTGCACGTCGCACAGTCGTTGGGTGGACTGGTTTTTGCGCTACATTCCTTAAAAGAGTGGCCAGTCTCTCCGCAGTGATTGCACGTCGGGCTAGTTTCACGGCAGAACTTGGCCGCGTGACCGAACTGCTGGCAGTTAAAGCACCGAGTAACGATCGTGAAATCTCGTACTGGGCATGACGTCCAATTGAAGAATATTCGTCCTTGATTCACTAGAATCTTCCTGATGCTAGCTGGCACTTCTAGTATGTAATTGCAATTAGGGAGATCTTTTTTCCAGATTTATGGCTCAATTCAATTTGTTCTTCAAACGACTCACGGGTTATCATCTTGTCTGAGAGGTTTTGCTCGTAGATGCAGTCTAAAACCTCCTTATCCGTCAGGGCTACCGGGACTCCAATAACAGTGATTCTTGGGCGCCGTTTTGATGGTTCTTCAACCTTAAGAAGAAGCGAGTTTTTCTAAGCTTCTGAGCTTTTGAATGTCCTCTTTGGAGTCTGTACTGATGAGAACACCTCCATTTTTTACTTTCTTCAGGCTACGAACACGTAGTTTAAGTTCCCCGGGCGAAATAATTTTCTGTACGAGAGACTTGGTATCGTCACTGGATTTCGTCTTGTCGCTAAGATATATGGCAACTGAGCTTAAAGCTGGGTGCACAAAGTTCTCCGAGCCTTTATTGACCATTTTAGCGTACGATAAGGGTTCTGGAGGCTTTGAAATGCCTTCAACTACTTCTTTCAACTGTAATAGAGAGTTCGCGATGTTCTGTTGTTGCTGTAAGTGCTGAATGGTATTATGGGCTAGAATGGTTTTTGCTTTAAGGCTTGACATAAAACAGCCATCTGTGATGTGCCATTTGTGACACTACGGCAAAGATTGGCTACACGAACCTTTTGTTCCGCGACCATTTTTCCCTCAGCGACTAAACTGCATACTTTTTTTTTTCGGATGGGAAATCATCAAATGACTCCTCCCGCTCTGGGTGGTGCGGAAGGGAGTGTCAGACTCTTACTGACTAAAACCCACCCGTGTTCCTTCCTTAGCCCTTTATGTTCCGGGCCAGCGGTAACCCATTCGGACAATCCCACTGACCCGGCAGGCTTCGGCCCCCTCCTCGATGCTGACATCTCTTTGAGGTGCGCGTGGAACACGTACGCGCCGTCCGGCATGGGCCTGGTCCTGATCGGACGGTGAGCTACCCATTACTCTCCGCCCGCAGGCCCGCGCCTACGGTGGCCGGGAGTCGTCACGTGGCTCCCGACGCCCGGTGCGCCTCCCGCGGCGGCTGGGACGGGAGGCTCTCTCCCTGAGCCGTCCCGCTACCTCCTTCGCTAGCATGACTGCTTCGCAGAAGGAGGTGACTGCCTCCCACACCCTCTCACCCCGGACCGTAGCTTGCACCGGGGCCGGACGCGAGAGGTCGCCGCCGCTGCCGATCGCCTCTACGAGGACACGGCGGTGCTCCGCCCAAGCGGGGCAGACCTCCACCGTGTGCTCCACCGTGTCCTCTGGGCGATCCTGGCAATGGTGACACCCGGGCGTTAGGTGAGGGCGCCGTGGCGCCTCTCTAGCCACTCCTCAAAGAGGGGTCTTATCGCCGCTATCGCGGCGTGCCCTGCACTGGGTTGCGACAGTCACTCTTTCCATGCCGCAAATGCGGGTGCCTTATGTTTACTATCAAATTTAATTTTACATTATTATATAATTTCTTCAGCACATAAAACGTTGTCAATCGGGTATTTTGAGCGCAAGCGAAGTGACACAGGTTACGTCTGATAGCCGAAGCGGTACTGACAAGTACTGAATCGGGGTCCTGTCGGGGGCCGGGCGGCAGAGCGGTTCAAGGTGTGAGTGGTTATAAAACTTTGTATTTCCAATCTCATGGTCTTACGTTAAATGTAACGATTAAAAAATATAAATGAACCTGACACTGCTTTATGCATAGTTCAATTAGCCTGCAAAGTTTCATGACCTAATTTGAAAATTTTGTTTTGTCAAATTATTTGGTTTTGTCGCGGGCCGCACAAATACCAGGGGCGGGCTACATGCGGCCCGGGGGCCGCATTTTGACGAACACTAACTAGAGCCTTCTGTAAATAACTAATACCATGTTTAAAGACCTCAAAGTAGTTCTTGGTATTGGTATGACGGGCTGGTGTCCGCAACTCCATGACAAAGCGCATATTTTTCGTAAGGGTGGGAAAATCGATAGATCGATCCACCCCAGGTCCTTAATTAAGGCCAGCAACGCCTTGATGTTACTGACAATCTCACGGAGGGGTGCCTGCATCTGGGTTATAGTAATTTTATCTCTCGAAGCGACGCGCGCTTTACTTGTGGTTACCCAAGTGTACAGACACGCTGTGAATGTGTGTAAGCGCAGGAGCTCTCGGTACCGTCCGAGACAACGGCGAAGTTGGAAGTGTGCGTGTATGTGTGCGTATGCGTGTACGTGTTATGTGCTGATGGTGACGGATTGTGGTTGATGGTACTCTTTTACCTCACGTAAAGCGCGCTTCACTTAATAAAAATACTGTACCGAAGTACTTTGCTCTATAAAAGGTAGGGCTAACTGTATTTTAAAAGCTATAATGTGTTATTTAGCAGTAGGCTTAGAAGAAAGGATACATTACACAAGGAGTACGACCTAAAGCGCGGTCACTGTCGGACTGCATAGAAAAGAAAGAGAAGCGCAATGACACAACACTGGTAATTTATTACAAAATATGAAGCAATTATTTAATTACAAAAAATCTATTGTTTGGACTAAAAATTAAAACATTAATATTTTAGTATGTTGCTTGTAGAATAATCTGACAAAAAAACTGAATGATTGTATGTATATTAGTATGATTTTTATTATAAAAAGAAAGTTTTTAGAGCTATCTTCTTGATTTTTTTTAGTTGTATTATGTTTTCAACACACAATCTATCTAGCATATATCCTGAAGAATGTCATATATTTTTCTGATTTTGTTTACTTTAGTCGATCATATACTTTTAATGTTTCTAAAACTTGCGTTTTTTATGTTTAGGTCCCGTAAGCCCTTTAAGGCGATTCGCACACTGCACCGCAAGACGCAGATAAAGTGCCCCTGCGCGTGATTTTTTACATACAAATTCAATAAAAATGCGTTTCCGAGTGCGCAATTTGGCTCCGTTTCACGCACCCCGCTGCGTAATGCGGTGCAGTTTGCCAATCGCCTAAGTCCAATTTCATAAAGTAGCGGGCACATCTGTCGTCGGGTCCGTATCTCGTGATTAACGACAAGCGCGGCAGATGTTCGTCGGTACCACCTACTTACTTTATATACCACTAGCGGTCGCCCGCGGCTCCGCCCGCGTGGATGTCGGTTTTCGCGACAAAAAGTAGCCTATGTGTTATTCTGATTTCTAAAACCTATAGCGGTCCCCCGCGGCTCCGCCTGCGTGGATGTTGATTACCGCTACAAAAAGCCTAAGTTTGATGAGGAGAGGAGTAATGACATGTGTAAAATAAATGCGTTTAAATGAAGTCCTAAAAAAATTCAAGATTTTTAAATAAAAAAATGGTTGTTGTGCTTAACTCGAAATAGGTAGGTATAGTGTGTCGCGGACTTTTTTGTAGATATTTTTAAGGTCTTTAATTAATTAGAACATTTTATGGTTCTATCTTTTATAGTTTAGGCGGCTTACGCCAAATAAGGAACTTTTTTGGATGATTTTTACACCTTGGGTCGGAAAAACCCAAATATCTTACGGACCCCTATTTTCTCTAAAATAAATATAGCCTATGTTACTCGCAGATAATGTAGCTTTCTAATTGTGAAAGAATTTATTAAATCGGTCCAGTAGTTTTTGAGTTTATCCATTACAAACAAACAAACAAAAATACAAATTTTTCCTCTTTATAATATTAGTGTAGATACCATTGTTAGGGTTCCGTAGTTCCTACAAGGAACCCTTATAGTTTCGTCATTTCCGTCCATCTGTCTGTCTGTCTGTCTGTCCGAGTTTTTTTTTTCGTCGTCTACCCCATCGTGTGGGGTATCGTTGAATAGGTCTTCTAAAATGACTTGGGCGTTGCTAAAATTATTTTTCGATTTAATGCTCCATTTACGAAATATTAAACTTTAAAGTGCAAATTTTTGTTCCAGTAGGGCGTGTCGTCCCCCTCTAAACTGCTGGCTTGAAAAACCTGGAAAAATTCACGATAATATTGCATTTCATGAACTTTAAAGGAAAATTATAGCGGTTAGGATAACTTTATTAGTTTAGCAGTAGTAGTCGTTGAACTTGGGTGTTGGATAATTTTGTACTAAATACAAAATCCTTAGCATTAATCCTATAGATGGCGCTGTACCTTTGTTTAATTTTCGAATTACAATTTTGTGAATTGAAATAATAACTTAGCAGCAATCATACTCTTATCTTTTAGCTTTACAAGGAAGAAAGTGGTTCATAATAGTTAATGTCAAACCTGTTTAAATAATTATCTTCGAAAATCAATTTTTTGTTATGTTTAGTATCGCTATTCGATAACAGATGGCGTTGACCAGTGACGTCACTTTTGTAGATCGCGGTGTTAAGATTTTCTTGCAATGTATGACCTCCGCGGTTACGTTTTGTGTTAAAATTTTGTTTTACTCTGGACACCCTTGTCATATATTGTTATTATAACCATTAACTTCTACCAATATCTTATCCATTATCTTTACCAATACCTAAATTCAATTCAGAATAAAGAACAACAGAAACGTACTATATTGTGATAATGGGCTACTACGGAACCACACACGGACACGCACTTGGTCGGTTTTTTTTCTATTACCTTGCTAACACCCAACAAGTATTATTTCGCCTAAAATAATGACAACATGACTTAATGCCTGTTATATCATATTGTTTCAAGGGTTAGGCAGAGGTGTACGGTGTGTGTGCAATTTAACTTGGTATTCAGTATTTTTCACACGGAGGAACTAGGCTCATATGTTTACACGGAGGAACTAGGCTCATATGTTCCCACGGAGAAACTAGGCTCATATGTTTACACGGAGGAACTAGGCTCACATGTTCACACGGAGGAACTAGGCTCATAGGTTCACACGAAAGAACTAGGCTCGTATGTTCACACAGAGGAACTAGGCTCAAATGTTCACACGAAGGAACTAGGCTCATATGTTCACACGGAGGAACTAAGCTCATATGTGCACACGGAGGAACTAGGCTCATATGTTCACACAGAGGAACTAGGCTCATAGGTTCACACGGGGGAACAAGGCTCATATGTTCACACGGAGGAACTAAGCTCATAGGTTCACACGAAAGAACTAGGCTCGTATGTTCACACAGAGGAACAAGGCTCATATGTTCACACGAAGGAACTAGGCTCATATGTTCACACGGAGGAACTACGCTCATATGTACACACGGAGGAACTAGGCTCATGTGTTCACACAGAGGAACTAGGCTCATATGTTCACACGGAGGAACTAGGCTCATATGTTGACACGGAGGAACTAGGCTTATAGGTTCATACGAAAGAACTAGGCTCGTATGTTCACACAGAGGAACTAGGCTCATATGTTCACACGAAGGAACTAGGCTCATATGTTCACACGGAGGAACTACGCTCATATGTACACACGGAGGAACTAGGCTCATGTGTTCACACAGAGGAACTAGGCTCATATGTTCACACGGAGGAACTAGGCTCATATGTTGACACGGAGGAACTAGGCTTATAGGTTCATACGAAAGAACTAGGCTCGTATTTTCACACAGAGGAACTAGGCTCATATGTTCACTCAGAGGAACTATGCTCATATGTTCACACAGAGGAACTAGGCTCATATGCTCACACGGAGGAACTAGGCTCATATGTTCACACGGAGGAATTAGGCTCATATGTTCACTCAGAGGAACTAGGTTCATATGTTCACATAGAGAAACTAGGCTCATATGTTCACACGGAGGAACTAGGCTCATATGTTCACACGGAGGAACTAGGCTCACATGTTTACATGGAGGAACTAGGCTCATAATAATATGTTCACACAGAGGAACTAGGCTCATATGTTCACACTGAGGAACTAGGCTCAAATGCAATGTGTTTGAAAGGTAGGTCCTATCACGATCACACAGTTTCTGTTCTGATAATCGTAATCCATAATCAGCCTATATCTAACGTTCGCACTGGGAACACACGCTGGGACTCAGGCCTCCTCTCAGTGAGAAGGAGTGGGCCGTAATCCACCACGCGGGGCCAAAAAATAAAATATATGAATACTGTCGTAGTTTTGGCGGATCATGAAAGCACTTGAAACTCCTTTTAAGCATCTAATCTGTAATGCTAAAGGTTGTAAGATCTATTTTCCTATAGCACACAGTGGCTCAAAACTTTCAGAACTTTCAGCGAAACAATCAATGTTTAATACGAAACATTTCACTCCTGCATAGGATTTCCGAAACACCAGTTTGAAGTTGAGCTCGTAGCTTCAAACTACTTTCAGAACTCTCTTATCTGACTGTATGTCGTACAACGTACTTGTAAACTTCATGCCTCGTTTGCACTGTGCGAGCTCTCTGTAGTAAACGAGACTGCAAGTTCTAATAGGTAGATTAAATTGCACTGAAGTGTAAACCAGTATGCTCGGATAAAAGAAAATTGCTAAAGTGCAAGTTAATCGTATTGCTTGCACAGACTTGCACTAACTAAGGACGGTGCTAATGATGCAATCATTACTGGGTTGTTACCCAGTAATGATTGCATCGTTAGCGTTTACAGGAAAGCAAAGACTTTGCACATCGACTAACTTCATAATGTTGTATGAAGTTAGTCGATGTGCAAAGTCTTTGCTTTCCTGTAAACGACTGAGAAACAATCGGTTTAATTAGAACTTGTCTGACTATGAAAGCAAATAGGTAGGTACTATTTGCGCAAGTAGAACCGGAAACACTGCGGGACACTTAACGCCCCTCGACGTAATAACAGTAAAAATTGTATTGTGTCTCGTTCAGTGCCCTTCAATGTGTTAAGTAATGTAATAATAATAAACATTTATTTCTCTTCCACAAAGGCGCCTTAAAAATATGAAGACACTACATCTGATAAATCCTTTGTGGGAGACTAGTATCTGCACTAGGAAAAACCTGTCCCCCGCCAAATCAATGATTGAGTATTAAATCTAAATATATAAAAGGAGGACTGAATGACTGACTGACATATCAACGCACAGCCGAAACTACTGGGTCTAGGAATGTGGAATTTTTCACACGGCTTCCTTTTATAATGTAGGGGAGCACTAAGAAGGGGTTTTTGGAAATTCAACCTTTAAGGGGGTGAAAAGGGGGGATTTCGGTTGTATGAAAAATCTTATTCCTTGAGTTAATAAACTTGAAACTTGGCACGAATACTTATCTAAGTAAATTATGAAGTTTGGCATTTTTGTTTTGCTAAAGTACCCCTTAAAGGGGGACTGGGGGGTGTCAAAATTTGTATGGAAGAATTTTAACGCGCTCGGTATTTAGACTTCAGACCAAAAAAAAATAAAGAATAACGTGTATCAGGGTTTTTCGGAAATCTACCCCTTAGAGGTGGTTAATTTTACAGGGGACGATTTTACTGCGTGGCTTGATTAACTCGAAAATTGGTATAAATAAATCTTCGAGTCAAATAATGAACACATCCCAAACGATTTATCGAAATTCCACCTCTGTGAGGGTGAAAAGCGAAGATACAGTTTATACGAAAATCTTATTCATTTGGTTAATAAATTAGAAACTGAAGGGAGATTGGGGGTGTAAAATTTTGTATGGAAGAATTGTAACACGCTGTCCAATTACCTCGAAACTCAGTATTTAAGTAAGACCAAAATAAATAATAAAGTATTCAGGGTTTTTAGAAAATCTACCCCTAACGGGGTGAAGAGGGATAGTCATTTTCATAGGGGAGTATTTTATTACGTGGCTTGATTGGAAAATTGGTATAAATAATCTTAAAGTCAAGGCTATAGAAACATCACAGACGATTTTTCAAAACTCCACCCCTATGGGGATAAAAAGACAATGAACTTGAAACTTTTCAATATTTGGCTCAGTAAATAATAAAGAATGTCACTTTTAGTTTTAAAAAACCCTCACAGAGGATTTAGGGGTGGCAAAGTTAATACTTAGGTTGGAAAAATATGTAACCCTCTGTCGGATTAACTCGAAACTCGGTACTAAAATAAAAAGTAGGTATGTGTTTAAGGGTTTTCAAAAATCGACTCTTACCAAGGTGGAAAAGGGTAATAAAGTTTAAGGGGTGGATTGCTGGGAAATATAGTAGGAAATGCTGTATCCACTAGCATGAATAGCGCCAGCAGTGTTTCGCAGAGCGCTGGCAAGCTTTAGCGAAAGAGCCAAAATGGTCTCCGACACACGACCCCCTTTGCACGACAACATCCTTGTGCCACAAAGGCTTAAAAGCTGTGTTGTCCCACTCACTGGCGAACCATCACAAGAAAGACTGCAGCTGTGGCGAGACAGGCTTCCTTACCCAAACCGTTCGTTCCACCCGCTGAAGACCTCCCACCTGGACATGAGTTACCTTGGGCAACCTGGAAGTCTTTAAACCAACTCGACTCCGCCTTGAGGTGTAAATGTGGTGCTGTTACGCAAACGATGGGACACTTAATATCATGTCCTGCGAGTCCTGTCAGCTGCACGTTACAGGAATTGGTGGACGCTGGTGATGGCGCCAAACAAGTAGCCGAATTCTGGGCCGAGTCTATTTAGATTGCTATCGACACGCTAAGATGAAGAAGAAGAAGGGGTGGATTTTACTACTTGCTAATGGGTATCGGTCTTTGAGTCAAGTTATGAACACATAACGATTTTTCAAAATTCCCTGTCGGGGTGAATACAGTTTATTTGAAAAATCTGATTCCTTTGATCTACATACTTAAAAATTAGCCCGAATACTTATATATCTAAATAAATGATAAAGATCATAAACATACATTTTCGAAATTTTTAGAGGAAAGTACGTAATAGACGCGGACGAAGTCGCGGACAAAGTGCTAGTCAATTATAAACCTTAACTTATCAAACACAGCGTGCATTTACCATGCACCGTACAACTTACTCACACAAAAACATCTATCGCTATCGTTATGCTGTACAAAAGCCATTTATTTTACATAACCACTCAAACGTCCCGCACCCCGCGATAACGTCATCAGGATGTCCCTATACATTATTTTTTTACCTATTTTTTTGGGCCGCGGGGCGCCCTCGCCACTTATACACGACTCGTACAGCAATTCTTCCATTCATTTACCAACCGAATTTAAACGCCATCTTTCAGATCTATACATATAAAATTCAAAGTCCTGACTGACTGACTGATATATCAACGCACAGCCTAAACCACTGGTCCTAGAGACATGAAATTTGGAGTGTGTGTTCTTTGTGAAGAGTAGGTATCCACTAAGAAAGGGTTTTTCGAAATTCCACCCCTAAGAGGGTGAATGGGGGGAGGGTGAAATTTCACGCGGACGAAGTACGCAGAAGCTAGTCTTCTATAAACCGGGTTAAAACCGTTGACAAATTGAAAAATTAACTATAATAGCAATATATTCGTTGGGCAATCGACATTGTTGTCGATAGCCTACGTTAGTGGATCTTCACAACCACAACACTATCTCGCCGCAAGACACAGCGGCTGTACCATGCGACGCTCCGAAAAAATAAAGAATCGTTTTGTAATTTTTACATTGCTTGTCCAGTCACTTAGCGACATACTTAGGTAGTGGATAAGGAGCAATATATTTGCTGCAAAAATAGTACAGCCGCTGCGATATTTGACAACAAAAATAACGTACAGTATACAACAGACTTCCATAAGCACGATAAGAGCGTTTTTGCTGTGAAGACCACTGCGCGCCACAGGCCCGTACCTGCATCTGTGTGTGTGTAAGTGATCGAACGAAACAAAAATATACCGTCGCTTTTACATACAGGGTACGTAATCATATGACCTTGGTGGGTTCATACGATTGCTAAAATTGACATTATCACAGCGAGCACATATTGCTAGTAACGTTACGTATTGGATTAGCAAACGCGAAGGTTCCAATCTCGAGATGAGACTATTATTTTTCTTTTCAACAATTATCTTTCTCGTTTTTTTTTATTATTCGATAGATTAATAAACGAGAATAATAATGTAATAATAATTATATTTTTATTATTATATTGATAAGCTTAAGTTATATGGGATTAAAAATAAAAATAAAAAATGTTTTATACTTAAGTGATTTCCAAATGTTTATTTGTTATAATTTTAGAAATATTTTTTTGTTAAAACAGTTTATTTTCTCATAAAGAACAATTAATTGAAGTAAAGCAGGTAAACAGTAAACTACGACCATTAGACTTTAAACATTGTATCTTAGTAATATAATAATATTGTGCTATAATTACTACCGTTACTCCAACAAACCACGACTAGCAAATCTACGCACGTAAATAAAAAAAAAGTGCGGACTCCTTCACAATATATCACAATACAATTAAATTACTCAATGGTACTACTGTTTTTATACTGCCAGTGCACTATCTCAAACATCAAAGTTAACAAATCGTACTTATTTATGAAATAAATATAAAAAAATAATATAATAAAATTAATACAGGCTATAATCGCAATAAGTCCTAACTTATTGCGGTTATAGCCTGTATTCATTTTCATTATGAAAAGAAGATTGAAACTAAACCTCAAAATAATCCTTATTACGGATATGACACAATATTATTTTAATATTACTAAAATCAATTTGTAATATATAACTTAATACTTTGTATAACCCCCATTATTATCAATGCTATCAAGTAAACCCTGGCGCAGGGATCCTCTATTATTTAAACATAATATATCAGCATATTTCCATGAATGCAACTTCAACTGTTCATCAGATCTCTCATTCTGTGCTTCCCATCACTGTATCTATCATCGCTGTATCTTATCGCAAAACGTAAACGTTCTTGTTTATGATTTCCAATCAAATATGGTTTTATGAGCTGGTTTTCGTTTGCACGGCGAACGCTTCGTGAAGACGTGTCGAATAATTTGGCAAAATATCTCGTTACTATGAAACCACTTGTTTTATATTCACTGACCAGCTGGGGCCTTCCACTACGCTTTCGACTGGCAAGTGAAGGCTACCCTCTTCCCTCTTCCTTTGACCCTCCGACTCTATCCGATCCTAGTAGTTATTTTTTAAACGTATTTACCATAAGGTCTAAATAGAAGAAAAAAAATATGTTCAAAAGTTTTTTTTTTTTTTTGGAATGATGAAACATTAACGGTCTTATTCATAATAAGTTATAGAACATCTAAAGGCTTGCTAATGTCTCGTTGTCAAAAATTGTTATTCATAAACGCATTTTAGCACTAAAACGTTCTCTAAACCTACTATAAAGTTATGAAACCCAGAATCCTACTTTAACAGTACTAAGTATAAGGAAAAAAAATGGCCGATTCTGCACCAGCTGATAGAAAATGACGCTTGACCTACAAAAGTAACATGTGCAGTTGTATTTAATTTATGTTGCACTTCTGTTTAACCAATTGAGTATATTATTATATACCTACAATGGCTACAATGCAAAATAGAAGCGAGGAAAAATATAACGAAGCACATTAATGATTGCAAAAAAAATTACTGTGGGACGCTGCTGCTTTGGGCTGTGGAAACAACGCTTTTCAATGTCTTTTACTTGGCATACATGCAAACCAGGAAATGTGAAAACAACCATAGTGGCTAGAGCAGTACTTTACAATATTGCAGTTGACCATGGAGACATGCAGTTAGAGGGTAGCAATATCAATGAATATCATACAAAGTCAGCCCAAGAAGTTGCAAGGGGAAATGCAAATGCTATTTTACAAACTTTTCAGGAAACATTCCGCCGAGATAGCCTCACTTTACCAGGTTAGAGGTACATCTTCCCACTTGTGTCCGGAGACGGTTCAGGGACTTCTGGGTGGATCACGGAAGTTTACACCCTGCAGGGAGATGCTCCGGTAGGATGCGGCAGTAGCACAGATTACTAAATACACACATCAAAAGTGTCTAGGGATCAAGCATTTTTATGCGGATTTCTTGAGATTGAGATGTGGCTTTGTAATAAATTTATGATTTTATAAATTTATATGGATCCTTTTTGGTGCATTTCATAATTTGAATCAGGAACTGTGAATCAAATTCGAGTAAAAGATGAAAATCAGCTGTCAATATTTTCCCTATAAAAACATACAACGCATTGAAGACATTATTAGTGCTACTGTTTCCCTACTACTGATTAAAACCAACGTTATTATGGAGCGGCGACGTCATTTAAGCAGGGAAGAAATGCTCAGAGCCGTGGGAATGATAGAAGCTGGTTCCCGGCAACGTACTGTGGCTTTAGCTCTGAATACAAGTCAGAGTGTTATCAGTCGACTTTGGACACGTTACCGAAGCACTGGTACCGTGGCTGAGCGCCATGGAGGACGGTATCGCTGCACCACACGGAGACAAGACCGATACATTCAAATCTTAACTCGAAGAGCTCCAACAATAACCGCCATGATGTTAGCCGTGAGGCTTCATCACTCTTCAGGGAACTTAATTAGCGACCAAACAGTCAGAAACCGCTTGCATGAAGTGAACCTTCATTCCCGAAGACCGCTACGGGTACCACCTATAGCAATGCACAATCGTAGGATTCGATATCAATGGGCTCTTGAACACAGAAATTGGGCAGAAGAACAATGGCGTTTCGTGTGCTTTTCTGATGAGTCTCGTTTTGGTATGAGACCGGATACAAGACGTATACGACACTGGAGAACCCCTGGACGCCAACAGCGATTAAAATCCTGCCAGGAAGTCCATCCTTATAGTGGTGGAACCATCATGGTATGGGCGGGTATTTGGATCGGCGGAAGAACTGAGTTGATTTGGATCAGAGGCAACCTCAACGCTCAAATTTATGCTGAGACGATTGTATCAGACGTCATCGTTCCTCTACAAGTGCAAATCGGTCCCTTATTTCAGTTAATGCATGATAATGCACGACCGCACACCGCAAGAGTTGTAAGACAGACTCTCGCCGCAGCTAACATCAATGTCCTGCCCTGGCCTGCTCAGTCGCCAGACTTGAACCCGATTGAGCATGCATGGGATATGCTACAGAGAAGAGTTCTGCCGAATATGGAGGGTATCCAGTCGCAAGAAGACCTTTTTTGTTGTTGCAACGAACATGGGCGGCCATTCCACAGCGTGATTTGGATGAACTCATTTTGAGTATGCCAAACCGATGTTCTTGTGTTGTTAGTGTTCGCGGTAGAAACACGGATTATTAATTGTTTAAGTTACCCAATAAAATTTTAAAGAAAACTATTATTTCAGTCTTTTTTTCGAACTTTTGTGTTAGTGGTTCAAATGTCAAAAAACCCTTTATTAGGAAAATGGCAAATTTCTTTATTAATGCAAAGGTGACTTGGTTTATCGTTACTGTGACAAACGAAAACACTTTATTTGATGAATCCTTAAAGAAAATTTTAATTAATATCAATCAGGAGAAAAGTTATTGCAAAAATATATGTTGATCCCTAGACACTTTTGATGTGTGTAGTTACTTCGTAACAGATACATCACTCCCATACAAAAGCGAAAATACCTACGCTATAATAGCCTACAAAATCTTACTAATAATACCAGCTGTTTGCAGCGAGAAGAAATGTACCTTAAGTTCGCAAACAGAGAGTTGAAATTGTTTGGCCCGCCGCGTAACCCACGTGCGAGCGCGTCATCGAGCGAATGTGCTAGGGTCGTACCTATGATGATATTGGTAATAAAACGAATGTTGTAGAAAAACAATTATTTTTTATTTGTTATATGTTCGATTTTAATAAAATGATAGATGCATTTTTCCTTCCCTGAATTCCCGATTATTAAATTTTATTGTCGAAAATATCCGAAACCGCGTAAATAATTTTAATAAATAATCAAAACGGAAACAGGAGCAAAGTGGAGGAAAATGAATTGTTTTTAAAATTTCCAAGACGGTACTGCCAGGCCGATCTATTATGACGTTGTCAAAATTATTTAAAAGAGCTTTTTCTAATTCTTCAATACAATTATTAAAAGTTTCTGGTGGGACTTTAAGCCCGCCATAAAAAGACGAATCCTTATTATAGGCTTTGAAATGAGTAAACAGTGCTGTTTCGTCAAATTTAGTTTCTCCTGTAACAAAGCATTGAAGCTAGTGCAGTTATGTTTTTTACTACACTTATGTAATAAATATCCTGATACATAAGTCAACGCTCTTTACTTTGACACCCATCCACTGCACAATAATTAGGTGGTTTCGGCATTTTGATACTCAGCGCGGTAACCGTGACGTGCGAGCGAGCGCTCAGGCGGCGTGCGGCAACCCACTGTCGGTTGTACCGACGGCGGTACGCGAAGCGGTAGGCATATAACGCGTGGCCTTGAGCGAGTGACGGACGCCTGGCAGTAGGGAGTGGTTGTGAAGCTATGTAGCAAACCATGCTCCTCCTCCTATCCTACCCTATGCGTCCCTAAACATGCAGTCAAAGTGACCTCTGCGCTGCCACTGACGACGTTGTGGAAGTGGCAAAGTTTTGGGCCAACAAGATCTGAAATACTGTCGTCCCTGCGACACGAAGAAGATAAAGAGGAGACATTTTAGCGAGTAGTGTATTAATAAAAAGCTTTTAAACAGGTATCAGTTTAATTGGTTTATTTTTATAATAAGTACTCTAAACTTTAATTCTGCTTCTAGAACTTGTGCTAGCAGAACAACATTTTTAAAATGTTTCTTTTCATTTGCCATCTATGCCACCTCTTCTGTAGGCCGTTTCAGTTTCTGCTATTTGTAGTGAAGCACCATCCTTCCTACTGTCCTGAAATACAAAATGAATGTTATAATTCTTTCTCTTCCGCAAACGAAGTTCTTGACATTCTTACTCAGGAACTTTGTAACTTATAAGTAAATTGGATAGGCACCTAATTCGTAAATCATGCCATGCCGCCTTTTTCGCGTTTGGGGTCAGTCAGTATGTGTTTTTATTTTCTATCTTCTTCTTAGTGGGCCCAGAATTCGGCTACTTGTTTGGCGCCATCACCAGCGTCCACCTTCATTTTCTATTATGGAAACCCTCTCCCTGACCAATTCTTCTAAAAGATCTAAGGAAAAGCAAAAGCAAGCATAAGTATAAGAAATTAAGAATGTTTACAAAACAAAACTTACTTTGAACATAACGGCTTTGAACACATTTTAGTTGTAGGTAACAGTAGGTACACACCTTATCGTCCTCCAACCAAAACGAGTATTCACTTCTTTGCCCTTTCTTGGAACTAGTCTACGGTCTTAATTCCATTTCTTTTAAATACAAAAATATATTCAAAGGTTTTCGCTCGCCTGACAATAAAATAACAATATCAAATTCATTGACTTAAAAAACCATGGTTACCATGGTAACGCGGCTAAACTGTCGAAACTGTAGACAATAAATTAGTTTTCAGTACGTCATAATGTCTATGGTCACAATTATTCGGTGCGTAGGCAGATATTCTCGTTTGACAACTCAATGTTGGATGACTACAATAAAATGGCAACATTTATATTTATATTGAAATTATAGGACACTCTAACTAGGTATAGAAGGTTTATGAAGCGTTTATGAATACAAAATTTTATCGAACGTTTTAAAGGCTTACCGACCATTTTAACTAATGAACGTTTTAAACCTCTAAAATCTTTAAACCTCTGTAAGCTTTTTTTATGAATAAGACCGTAAGTGTTTATTTATTGTTTAATGTTAAGTATTCTCGCCTAAATTAAACCCAGTGAATCGGCTGCACGTACAGTCCAAGCCGGGCAACGGATAACGGTAACACGGCACCGTGGCAATAGCAACCCTCAAACTTTTTGCTTTGTTTTGATGATACGATTATTTTTTATAGAATAGTAAAATCTGTTTTTCTATTCCGTGCATCTAAAACACAATAATAAAAAAAGGCCCAATATTAAAAAAAAAATTGACGGTGAGAACGCATCATCACACGGTCGCATTGTCACTGGCAACCACAGAACATATATACTGGCAACACAGAAATTTGTCATTTACTCGAATGAATGAGTGATGATTGGAATTCGAAATTTCGAATCGAGAACCCAAAAAAAGTTAAAAGCAATGGCTTTAAAAGAATTGTATTTAATACTGCTTTAGGTTAATACAAAAATGTAAATAGGAAGAAAAAATGTAAAATGTTATTTTATAGTAGAAGTACGTCGTTTAGTTCAGAGTTTCAGACGCCCATTTGGCCACTGTCATGTTTTCACAAATTCAAATGGTCACGTTTTTCATTTATGCAAACTAAATTACCATGGTTTCTATTGGAAAAGTGTAACAACTAAACTGTAAGTATTTTGAGTTCATTAGAACAGTACTAAGTAGGTATCCCAAGATCTCATGAGAAAAGTATGTATTCATAGATTTCGTCTGTTCATGTTTCCATTATCTAAAGATTTATAAGTACTTAAATCAGAACATTATTCAGTCATTGGGTCGTCTTAGATGCGCTCATGTAGGTAACAATCAGAGGAAAATATTAACATATTTAAATTAACCAATTTACAAGGATGTTGTTTTGTTTTTTTGCGTTACTGTCAGTCAGTGTCAGCAATGCAGAAAACGAAATAAGATCCTCATTTAGATAGATCTAGGGATTTAGATAAGTCATGCCAAGTTTTAGAACTACAAACTTGCTATCATACATGGCAAAGTTCAAACGCTATTAGGTATAAGTATCCAGAAAAATATTTAGTTCCTCTTTATTACTTTCCTAGGTAAATAACACTAGGCTAAAGTATATATAGTTGAGTGAATGGCAATGTAATTTTAATGATACTTGATGTTTATTTGGTTAGGAAGTAACACTGACATAACGTCATGTCTGATTTACTGAAGGGCTAGGTAGAGGTGTACATAGGTACATTGTAAACCTCTACATTTCGCTGGTTATGTTTTAGTCGTGTAATAAGAGGCAGGCCTATTTACATCAAATGGGCACAAATCCAGATTCCAGGTTCCTACTGAGAATTTCCTGATAGCAAAACCCAATAACGCTATGCCAAACATTATTTAAGATTCTAAATTCAAATATCTAGATCAGATATTATTATAAAAATCCAACTAACATCATAAATGTGAGTATGTATGCTTGTGAGTTTGGAAAGTTGATGGACAAAATTTACTAGACATAGTTAGTATTGTATTAAATATTTTACCTACCTAATATGGTACCTACCTACTTAGTTAAATCTAGTGTTCCTTTTTAATAATGGATTGTAATATTTGACAATTAAATTATATTATTATTAAAGGGACAGTACCTATGGGAAAATCCGAAATTATCAGAGATATGGGGAGTTGGGGATATTGTCTGTTGTATTATTTTTTGGCAAAGTGCAAGTTGTCCATAAAAAATGAGTAAAATTGACTAATTTAATTTTCAATGCAGTTAGACTCTGTTCCAAGTAGGGATCACTTCATTGTATCAAGAAGAAAAATCAGAACATCAGAAGCTGGTAATATTTTATATGTATATAAAATATTCTTTCCCTAGCTTTTGCCTTGGATTTGTTTTTATAGATACATGCCATTACGGACTGCTTAGCTACTTGTATATGTATGTATATTGTATATGTACGTAACCTGACCTGTAGGGAATTCTTTTGCATAATTTAAACAAAATACATTGACACACATTGTTAAACTTTAGTTGTTTAACTTTTCGGCATTAGGTAGTATCGTCCCCACACCTCATTGCAATTAACTACTTTTTCTTAAAAATATTCAAATTACAATTTTAAAATCTTATGACTTATAAGTAAAAATGCAATATTAAATATACCAGTCTAATAGAAGCTTGCAGAGTTTTTTGCCAAAATTAATAATGTAGGTAGACACATAAACTACAGTCGGGATGAAAACAATATCATCAATGTGTTTGTGTTTTTTCATTGTCCTGGTCATAAAGAAAACTGGAACTTCCTGTGTGGGGCGGGGATCAGTGTCAATAACGAAACTGAAATATTCCGTGTGGCGGTGATCAATGTTATTAACAAAACTGAAATATTCCGTATGGCGGTGATCAGTGTTAATAACGAAACTGAAATATTCTGTGTGGCGGTGATCAGTGTTAATAACGAAACTGAAACATTCCGTGGGTGGCGGTGATCAGTGTAGTTATGAAACTGAAACATTCCGTATGTAGCAGTGATCAGTGTAGTTATGAAACTGAAAAATTCCGTGTGGCGGTGATCAGTGTAGTTATGAAATTGAAACACTCCGTATGTGGCGGTGATCAGTGTAGTTATGAAATTGAAATAAGTATACCGTGTGGCGGTGATCAGTAATAATAACGAAACTGAAACATACCGTGCGTGGCGGTGATCAGTGTAGTTAAAACTGAAACATTCCGTGTGTGGCGGTTTTCAGTGGCATGTTTCAGTTGCATTTACGGACAGGACATTGTATACTTCTCATGGATGACATTGTAGTCACCCTACCTATGTCAAGGTCTGCGACTGGGTAGGTACATTATGTGGGTACATGTTACATACGTTCTCGCATAGGGCCTAGGTACTATACAAGCTTGTGTTAGAGCAAATAGACTGACATATGATTTAAGCATTGAATCTATACGTGTATAATAAGATCGTAAGGTTTTTTAAACAGTAGGTACAGACGCCAGCACATCAAGCTACTACAATCTGTCAAATTTCTTTAATAGATTTTCAACTTTATGGCTAATACATAAGGTTCAAATTTGATTGGGAAAATTTTAAAGTTTCGGGTAGCTTGATGTGCTGGCGTCTGTACATTGGATATGTTTGAGAAAAAGTAAATGCTACGAGGTAGGTACCTATATGGGCTATGGGAATGAGAGTGACGCTGATTTTTTTTCTTAAAATTTTGTCTCTTTTTGAAATCCAAACTATAGGTACGCAAAAAAAAACGTAATTAGAACAAAGTTTGAACAGAATCCTGTGTGAATTATTAATTAAGTATTATTATTATTAATAAAATATTCTATCAAAACTATTCACTAAAGGTCGGGTCACAAACACAATCCATACTAATATTATAAATTCGAAAGTAACTCTGTCTGGCCTGGCTGTCTGTCTGTCTGTCTGTATGTTACCTTTCACGCTTAAACCACTGAACGGATTTCGATAAAATTTGGCAGAGAGATTGAAACCCGGGGAAGAACATATGATAGTTTATATCGACATACCTACCTCGCGGACGAAGCCGCGAGCGGAAGCTGGTCTTAAGATAAACAAATTATTTTAACCTGTGGTAGGAGAACAGAGTAAACCAAAATAATGGGAAAAAAATGTACAAAATTTGAATTATTATCGAGTAAGTACTAGTGAAGTAGTTTGGTGTGGTGCGGAGTGGTTTGGTGTGGTGTGGTGCGGAGTGGTGTGGTGTGATGTAGTGTGGTGTGGTTGTCAAAATAATTGCTTACTTTCTTTTTAATAAATGAGACATGATTTTATTTCTGTAAGTTGATTTGTACAAACACTTTTACACGTCAAATATATTTTAAAACTAAATGAGGTCGATGTTTCCTGTCTGATTACTCTGAGAAGAAAGACCGAAACAAACTCACACACACAAGTCAGTTTATTTTAAAGTCTAGGCATAATCTTGGTCAGATCATGTGAAGAGCATGTAGATTGGTGTCTGAAATGGTCTTTTGAGGAAAGAACCACAGAGTTTGAGTGGACCCGTCCAGTCAGTGTACGCATTTTTTACTTAGCATAAGCATCTTAGCTTAATCAGCCTGTAACGTTATCACTGCTGGGACAGTGGTCTCCTCACTGTGAGAGGGAATAGGCCGTAATCCACCACGCGGGCCCGGTGCGGATTTTTTAACTTATTGATCATAAAATACGTCTGAGAATAAATTTGCCTCGTCCCGTCCGACTTAAATTGTGACAAAGTGACAAACTCAATTTTAGCAACCTCCGCGAGAATACGTCTGAGAATAAATTTGCCTCGTCCCGTCCGACTTAAATTGTGACAAAGTGACAAACTCAATTTTAGCAACCTCCGCGAGAATGCGCTATTCACTCTAGCCGCCTTGATTGGAAGCCTACAAAATCACCCCCCCCCCCCCCCTTAAAATTGTGCCACAACAATAGGAATTCTGTAAAAGTTAATTAATGAAAATTCTTGGACTCGACCTCGGAAAATGTCGAAAAATGTATGGCGGAGTTTCTGAATGATCCGCCTGTTAATTAAAAATTTGGCATTTTGATAACAACGTCTTTCTGGAACTATTCTCTAACAAACTTAATTAATTTAATGGCTTTATTATATACTAGCAGCGCACCGCGGTTTCACCAATCAGAGGAAAATATATAAAATATTTAAATTAACCAATTTACAAGGTTGTTGTTTTGTTTTTTTGCGTTACTGTCAGTCAGTGTCAGCAATGCAGAAAACGAAATAAGATCCTCATTTAGATAGATCTAGGGATTTAGTTAAGTCATGCCAAGTTTTAGAACCACAAACTTGCTATCATAAATCCGCCCCTAAGACGACCCACTGACCCAAAGTTCAAACGCTATTAGGTATAAATATCCAGAAAAATATTTAGGTCCTCTTTATTACTTTCCTAGGTAAATAACACTAGGCTAAAGTATAAAGTGAATGGCAATGTAATTTTAATGATACTTGATGTTTATTTGGTTAAGAAGTAACACTGACATAACGTCATGTCTGTTTTACTGAAGGGCTATGTAGAGGTGTACATAGGTACACCTCTACCTCCTCTAGCTCTTGTAAACCTCCACATTTCGCTGGTTATGTTTTAGTCGTGTAATAAGAGGCGGGCCTATTTACATCAAATGGGCACAAATCCAGATTCCGGGTTCCTACTGAGAATTCCCTGATAGCAAAACCCAATAACGCTATGCCAAACATTATCTAACATTCTAAATTCAAATATCTAGATCAGATATTATTATAAAAATCCAACTAACATCATAAATGTGTGTGTATGCTTGTGAGTTTGGAAAGTTGATGGACAAAATTTACTAGACATAGTATTGTATTAAATATTTTACCTACCTAATATGGTACCTACCTACTTAGTTAAATCTAGTGTTCCTTTTTAATAATGGATTGTAATATTTGACAATTAAATTATATTATTATTAATAGGGACAGTACCTATGGGAACATCCGAAATTATCAGAGATATGGGGAGTTGGGGACATTGTCTGTTGTATTATTTTTTGGCAAAGTGCAAGTTGTCCATAAAAAATGAGTAAAATTGACCAATTTAATTTTCAATGCAGTTAGACTCTGTTCCAAGTAGGGATCACTTCATTGTATCAAGAAGAAAAATCAGAACAGCAGAAGCTGGTAATATTTTATATATAAAATATTCTTACACTAGCTTTTTTGCCTTGGATTTGTTTTTATAGATACATGCCATTACTGACTGCTTAGCTACTTGTATATGTATGTATATTGTATATGTAGGTAACCTGACCTGTAGGGAATTCTTTTGCATAATTTAAACAAAATACATTGACACACATTGTTAAACTTTAGCGGCCTTATTACAAAACAAGATTTATCTTTAGACCCAGGTTTAAACCATCCAGCCATTTTTAAATTTCGAACTATAATCCAACGAAGCTAAAGTTCTTATTACAAAAACTGACGTTAAACCCGAGTCTAAGTTGTCAATTTTGCATTAAGAACTTTACAGTTGTTGGAATAAAGTTCAAAATTTAAAAATGGCTCGATGGTTTAAACCTGGGTCTAAAGATAAACCTTGTTTTATAATAAGGCCGTTTTTGTTTAACTTTTCGGCATTAGGTAGTATCGTCCCCACACCTCATTGCAATTAACTACTTTTTCTTAAAAATATTCAAATCACAATTTTAAAATCTTATGACTTTTAAGTAAAAATGCAATATTTACTTAAATATACCAGTCTAATAGAAGCTTGCAGAGTTTTTTGCCAAAATTAATAATGTAGGTAGACACATAAACTACAGTCGGGATGAAAACAATATCATCAATGTGTTTGTGTTTTTTCATTGTCCTGGTCATAAAGAAAACTGGAACTTCCTGTGTGGGGCGGGGATCAGTGTCAATAACGAAACTGAAATATTCCGTGTGGCGGTGATCAATGTTATTAACAAAACTGAAATATTCCGTATGGCGGTGATCAGTGTTAATAACGAAACTGAAATATTCTGTGTGGCGGTGATCAGTGTTAATAACGAAACTGAAACATTCCGTGGGTGGCGGTGATCAGTGTAGTTATGAAACTGAAACATTCCGTGTGGCGGTGATCAGTGTAGTTATGAAATTGAAACACTCCGTATGTGGCGGTGATCAGTGTAGTTATGAAATTGAAATAAGTATACCGTGTGGCGGTGATCAGTAATAATAACGAAGCTGAAACATACCGTGTGTGGCGGTGATCAGTGTAGTTAAAACTGAAACATTCCGTGTGTGGCGGTTTTCAGTGGCATGTTTCAGTTGCATTTACGGACAGGACATTGTATACTTCTCATGGATGACATTGTAGTCACCCTACCTATGTCAATGTCTGCGACTGGGTAGGTACATTATGTGGGTACATGTTACATACGTTCTCGCATAGGGCCTAGGTACTATACAAGCTTGTGTTAGACCAACTAGACTGACATATGATTTAATCATTGAATGTATACGTGTATAATAAGATCGTAAGGTTTTTTAAACAGTAGGTACAGACGCCAGCACATCAAGCTACTACAATCTGTCAAATTTCTTTAATAGATTTTCAACTTTATGGCTAATACATAAGGTTCAAATTTGATTGGGAAAATTTTAAAGTTTCGGGTAGCTTGATGTGCTGGCGTCTGTACATTGGATATGTTTGAGAAAAAGTAAATGCTACGAGGTAGGTACCTATATGCGCTATGGGAATGAGAATGACGCTGATTTTTTTTCTTAAAATTTGTCTCTTTTTGAAATCCAAACTAATTAGAACAAAGTTTGAACAGAATCCTGTGTGAATTATTAATTAAGTATTGTTATTATTAATAAAATATTCTATCAAAACTATTCACTAAAGGTCGGGTCACAAACACAATCCATACTAATATTATAAATTCGAAAGTAACTCTGTCTGTCTGTCTGTCTGTCTGTCTGTCTGTCTGTCTGTCTGTCTGTCTGTCTGTCTGTCTGTCTGTCTGTCTGTCTGTCTGTCTGTCTGTCTGTCTGTCTGTCTGTCTGTCTGTCTGTCTGTCTGTCTGTCTGTCTGTCTGTCTGTCTGTCTGTCTGTCTGTCTGTCTGTCTGTCTGTCTGTCTGTCTGTCTGTCTGTCTGTCTGTCTGTCTGTCTGTCTGTCTGTCTGTCTGTCTGTCTGTCTGTCTGTCTGTCTGTCTGTCTGTCTGTCTGTCTGTCTGTCTGTCTGTCTGTCTGTCTGTCTGTCTGTCTGTCTGTCTGTCTGTCTGTCTGTCTGTCTGTCTGTCTGTCTGTCTGTCTGTCTGTCTGTCTGTCTGTCTGTCTGTCTGTCTGTCTGTCTGTCTGTCTGTCTGTCTGTCTGTCTGTCTGTCTGTCTGTCTGTCTGTCTGTCTGTCTGTCTGTCTGTCTGTCTGTCTGTCTGTCTGTCTGTCTGTCTGTCTGTCTGTCTGTCTGTCTGTCTGTCTGTCTGTCTGTCTGTCTGTCTGTCTGTCTGTCTGTCTGTCTGTCTGTCTGTCTGTCTGTCTGTCTGTCTGTCTGTCTGTCTGTCTGTCTGTCTGTCTGTCTGTCTGTCTGTCTGTCTGTCTGTCTGTCTGTCTGTCTGTCTGTCTGTCTGTCTGTCTGTCTGTCTGTCTGTCTGTCTGTCTGTCTGTCTGTCTGTCTGTCTGTCTGTCTGTCTGTCTGTCTGTCTGTCTGTCTGTCTGTCTGTCTGTCTGTCTGTCTGTCTGTCTGTATGTTACCTTCACGCTTAAACCACTGAACGGATTTCGATAAAATTTGGCAGAGAGATAGATTGCAACCCGGGGAAGGACATATGATTGTTTATATCGACATACCTACCTCGCGGACGAAGCCGCGAGCGGAAGCTGGTCTTAAGATAAACAAATTATTTTAAACTGTGGTAGGAGAACAGAGTAAACCAAAATAATGGGAAAAAAATTTACAAAATTTGAATTATTATCGAGTACTAGTGAAGTAGTTTGGTGTGGTGCGGAGTGGTTTGGTGTGGTGTGGTGTGATGTGGTGTAGTACGAAGTGGTGTGGTGTGGTGTGATGTAGTGTGGTGTGGTTGTCAAAATAATTGCTTACTTTCTTTTTAATAAATGATACATGATTTTATTTCTGTAAGTTGATTTGCACAAACACTTTTGGGGTGCAAGAAAGGAGCCTCCCCGAGTGACGTTAGAAATCGGTACCCAATCCCCCAAACTTCCGGCGCACCCTGGACACCTAGCACTCGGTAACGCAGAGTCTAGGTGACTAATCCTTTCACCACGATGGCACGTACCGGTCTTTCTCAAGACCCATCCCAAACGGCTCTTTTAAGAGCCAATCCCAGAGACTTAACTACGCCAGCCCTTTGTGTTATTTCAATCAATATCGAAGGATTTTCGAAAGAAGAGGCACAAATTCTTTCAGGGCTCTGTCGCACTACCAACTGTGACATACTTTGTTTACAAGAGACACATCGCAGCAAGGACCAGTCAAGACCAGTAATTCCCGGGCTAACTTGCAGCCGAAATACCACACCCAAAACATGGGAGCGCCGTGTTTGCCAAGCCCAACACCGCAATATTGTCCACCTCCGTTTCATCTCTCGACTCAATAGAAGAGGTGACTATCGATACTGGACATTGCACCATCACTTCTGTCTACAAACCACCGAACCAACCTTTCAAACTGATCCCAACTGACAACTTCTATGATTGGGATTCAAAAATCGTTGTTGGTGATTTCAACAGCCACAACATTGCTTGGGGCTACCAGGACACAAATCCTGATGGTTCTGCCGTAGAACAATGGGCAGAAGTAGAAAATTTGACCTTATTACATGACGCCAAACTCCCAAAATCATTTAACAGCGGCCGTTGGAAGCGGGGATATAATCCTGACCTCATCTTCACCAGTGATAACATCAACCGTCTTTGCGCAAAAACAGTGTGCTCGCCAATTCCAAGAACACAACACAGACTAATAGCATGCCAAGTCTATGGTGCGCTAAAACCAACTGCAGTCCCTTTCAGACGTCGGTTTAATTTTTCCAAAGCCAACTGGAGCAGCTTTTCCCAAGACTTGGACAATAAGTTGAGTGAGATTGAACCGTTACCAGAAAACTACGACCAGTTTGTAAAAACGGTCTGGTCAGTTTCACGCCGACATATTCCAAGAGGCTGCCGTTCTCATTACGTTCCTGGATTGGATTCAGACTCATCGAGGTTGCTGGAGGCCTACGAATCTTTATACGCTAATGACGCCTTCTCTGAGCAAACCATCACAGCCGGCGAGGAGCTACTTACAAAGGTCAGTGAAAACCACAAACAACAGTGGTTAAAAACAGTCGAAAATATCGACATGACGAGGAACAGCAAGAAGGCATGGGCGACTTTAAGAAAACTCACTGGTGACCTGAACCAACAAACCCAGGTAAAATTTCGGCTAACCAGGTAGCTCACCAACTTTTACTGAATGGTAAGGCCCCAAATAAATTACCAAAATTACCAAAAGCTACCAAGAACTTAACATCCTCAGCAGAAATTAGTAAGCCCTTCATATTGTCGGATATAATCCCGGCTATCAAGGCGCTGAAGAATGGTAAGGCGGCTGGACTGGACGACATTACCGTAGAACAACTTAAGAACCTGGGTCCGATAGGCGTTTCATGGCTCCTTGCCCTATTTAACGCCTGTCTTGAAAGCTCGATGATCCCCAAAATCTGGCGGAAAGCCCAAGTTACAGCATTGCTCAAACCGGGAAAACAACCTGACAACCCGAAGAACTATCGGCCTATATCACTTCTGTGCCATACGTTCAAATTATTTGAACGGCTTTTACTCAATCGCCTTCAAACCGTGATCGACCCTAAATTGATTCCCGAGCAGGCCGGCTTTAGACCAGGTAAGTCATGCTCCGGCCAAGTCCTCCGACTGTCGCAATATATAGAGGATGGCTATGAGGCACGAAAGATTACTGGCGTCGTCCTTGTAGACCTGTCAGAGGCTTATGATACTGTCAATGTCAAGAGGTTATTGGCGAAATTGTCTGGCATGATCGACGACCAGGGTTTTATCCGGGTACTGGGTGAGATGCTGCGTAATCGACGGTACCAAGTCCTTTTAAACTCAGAAAGGAGCAGATGGAGATCACAGAAGAATGGCCTGCCTCAGGGATGTGTTCTGGCCCCCATTCTCTTCAACATCTATACCAACGACCAACCTACTGTTGAACACTGCGAGCGGTTCCTATATGCTGATGACCTCGCCCTGGCTACCCAAACCAATAGATTTGGGGATGCTGAAAATATCCTAGAGGCAGGCTTAGAAGTCCTCGGAAAGTATTACGCGGATAACGCCCTCAGACCGAACCCCACAAAAACTCAGGCATGCGTTTTCCATCTCCGCAACCATTCGGCAAGACGCACTCTGAACATCAATTGGATGGGTGTCACCATTGAACACTACAGTAACCCTACCTACTTGGGAGTCACCCTTGACAGGGCGCTGACATTTAAGAACCATTGTCTTAAAATTAAGAAAAAAGTCGGTTCCCGTAACAACTTGCTAAGGCGCCTAACTTCAACCACCTGGTATGCTTCACCTCAGGTTCTTCGGACTACTGGCCTAGCACTCTGCTTCTCTGCAGGTGAACATGCGTGCCCAGTGTGGCACCGTTCCGCCCACGCCAAGGAAGTAGATGTTGCTCTAAATGAAACCTGCCGCACGATTACAGGCTGCCTGCAATCGACCCCGATCAGCGCAGTTTACCCCACAGCTGGCATAGCTCCACCACAAGTCCGAAGAGAAGTTGCATGCGCAGTGGAGAAACTCAAACAAGAGTCTGATACCAGACATCCACTATCTGGCGCACAGCTACCAACGCAACGGCTAATAAGCAGACACAGCTTTTTGAAATCGACAGCGTCTCTGTCAGGAAACCCGGCCGACACCCGTTGCAAACTGTGGCAGGATACTCTTCCCCCTCCTACTCACTACCTACCACCAAAGGAGCATCTCCCTGCAGGGTGTAACCTTCCGTGGCCCACTTGGAAGTCTCTGAACCGTCTCCGGACACAAGTGGGAAGATGTAAGTCCAACCTGGTAAAGTGGGGCTACCTTGACGGAACAGCAGAAGGGTGTGATTGCGGAGCTGTGTCACAAACCATGCTCCACCTCCTATCCTGCCCTCTGTGTCCCAAAACATGCAGTCAAAGTGACCTCTGCGCTGCCACTGACAACGCCGTGGAAGTGGCAAAGTATTGGGAAAAGAAGATTTAAAATACAGTCGTGCCAGCGACACGAAGAAGAAGACAAACACTTTTACACGTCAAATATATTTTAAGACTAAATGAGGTCGACGGGTCCATATTGGCTCACCTAAAGTTCTTTACCCGAAATTGTTCTTCCTAATGATTTGTAATCCGAATGATCACGTCTTCCTAAAATGTTTCATCCTAAAGTTTTCATTCATACTATTTGTAGTGCTACAGGCGATGTTCATAACACTCATGTTTCCGAAAATTGTAATTAATAATATCATTAAAGTAAATATATTTAAACTCCTACTGTTTTTTATCATAACGCTTTTATCCCTAAACATAATTACCATAATATTAGAAGATGATATTTATAGTTTTAATTTGAGGGTATGATTATTATTTGGGGGTATACTTTACATAACCTACTGTGTTGTATCTATGGAACCACTGTACTTCCACACCCGGCGCTTTTGATAGTAGCTATTTTTTTTTGGATAGAATAGATTATTTTTAGTGTAAATTTAAAAAACGCTAAGTTCGCAAAATCATAGTGGCCGAGAAAAGAAATCCCAAAGTTTTTTTTTTATCTACAAAAATATGTGGTTAGGCGTAGTCGATGTAGCCCCGCTTCGCGGGGCCGCTATTTCTGTCTACAGGGTTTAAAGGAACCTAACACGAAGGGGATGACGGGGGCTCGTTCGCTCGCTTTGCTCGCTCACTCGAGCCCCCGTCATCCCCTTCGAACCTAACCTGTCCAAGTCGGGGTGCCCCAAGTCCCGAGCTCGCTTCGCTCGCTCTTGCATCCTAAGTTTTTTTTTTTTTTTTTTTCTTAACAATTAATAGAGGGTTTTTATCCACATGGATACGCCAACCCCATTGTACCTTATCACTATTCTTACACCACTAAAATTAACATATAATAACACTATTCTTATTATCCTTATTGTTTAATAAATTTAGCTATTCATTGACCAAGCTGTTGCACTAGACCACACAATTTTTTTGCAACATTTGATTTAGGTTTCGCTAAAATAGTGAAAATAAGCCCTAGATCTAAAATATTTAAATCAAACTCCCTAATCAATGAATCTCTTTCATTTTTGTTCTTAACGCATTCCATCAGCAAATGTTGCACGTCTTCTATTTTGTTGCATACTTCGCAGTTTGGAGATGCTGTCTTACGCATTAGGAAAGCGAATTTTGCTGATGGAAAGTGTCCAGAACGCAGTCTTAAAGCTACTTTGACGTAACTCCTACTTAAATTAGTGTCATCAAACCAGGGCACGCGAGAAGGTTCACTCTGAATTACTTTGTACCATATACCTATTTTTTTTTGAAATCTCGTTGAAATGATCTTTCCATTTATCATAACAAGCCTCCTTGATTTTTGAGACATATTCCCAGTGATCAGGTAGGTAAGAAAATTCATTCCCTGCGTTAATTGCCAATTTTGCCAACCGGTCAGCCTCCTCGTTGCCGCGTAATCCTATGTGTGCTGGAACCCATTGCAATATAATTCTAATTTCGTCTTTATTAATAATGTTTATAATTTTAAGAATGTTGTAAGCTATCGCTGCACCTCTGCAACCAGAGGCGCATCGAGCTACATGCTGTAAAGCGCTTTTACTGTCGGTAAAAATAGCTGCTTTGTGTAAATTTTGATTGAGAACATAAGCTACTGCTTCGTAAATTGCAATGAGTTCCAGTGACATTATACAAGTATTTGCATCGATTTTAAAGCTAGCTTTAAAGTCTATTTTTTTATGAAAGAAAGCTGCACCACCACCACTAACAGTTTTCGATGCGTCCGTGAAGATTTTATCCCAATCGTTATATTTATTATTTAATTCTGCTACCACTTCATTTACCAATAAATTAGGATCATAATATTTTTTTGATTGTTTGACATATTCTAGATCACATTTAATAACTCCTTTAGTTTGTATGGCGGACACCCACACATCGAGAGTAAACATTTTCAGAACATCTGAGGAGACAATATGCAGCTGACTTAATTCGTTAAGCGTAGAAGCTAGCAACGGTTTCTTTTTATTTTCCCAATAACTATTATTTATAAGAGAACTTAATTCAGAAATTACATTAATATTTAAATTATTTGTCCATGATCGAGATTTTAGAATGTGCTTATAGGAGAGATATTGTCGCCTCAAAAACAGTGGTGGTATGTGCAATTCGCTTTCCATCACATGAATTGGTGAGCTTTTAATGAAGCCCCCTACAACTCTTAGGGCTTGGTTCTGTACTTTATCCAATTTAGAAACGTGTCTTTGCAGCAGAATCATACAAATAACAGCCATAGTCAATCCGACTTCTTAAGACGGAAATATATAATCTTCGCATGTGTTTGGTGTGAATTCCCCATGAGCTACCCGCTAATACTTTTAATACATTCAGATATTTTGAGCATTTTTCAATTAATTCATTATTATGTTTTCTCCAATGTAAACTTCTATCAACCCAAAGCCCTAAATACTTGATACATTCTACCATATTTAATGGTTGACCATACACTTTTAAAGCTGGCAATATTCGTCTTCGACCCCTACTGTAAACACAGTAATTAGATTTAGTTGACGATAACGTCAGTCCAATCTCACCCAATAAGGCTATAATGCAAATAATCTTGTAACTCATGCTCACAAATTGAGATTTGTTTGTTACTAATGTAAATAACAAAGTCGTCAGCGTATTGTGACACTATTACATTGTGTATTTGACGACAAATTTGGTATGTAACTAAGTTAAATAAAAGGGGGGAAAGCGGGTCCCCTTGAGCTAGGCCTCTATTAGTCCACCTACATTCAGACCCTTGACTAATGATGAGTGTCTTTCACTTATAAAAGACCAAAGGTAAACACAAAATTTGGAACCAATTTGGATTTCATCTAGTACTTTAGTAACCGATTCAATTAACACGTTGTTGTAGGCATTTTCAATGTCCAAAAAGCATGCGACTGTAGGAGCATTTTTAGTAAATCCGACTTGAATATAAGATACCAGTCTAGAAAGTGCATCTAAAGATGATTGTGACTTTCTAAATCCTACCGTATTTGGAGATAGTAATTTGTTCTTTTCTACAAACCATTCTAATCGTTTACAAATCATTAAGTGGAAGGTTTTACAAATACAAGATATTAACGAAATGGGTCTTAGCTTAATGTCTGTATTAAGATTATTTGAATATTTTGGAATGGGAATGATTAGAATATTACGCCATTGGAGTGGAACGATACCGAGTGAAAATACCAAATTGTAGATTTTAAGTAAAAACTGTTTTCCTATTTCGGGTAAATTATAAATCATTGAATAATATATACCGTCGTGCCCCGGCGCCGTGTCCTTCTTTTTTAAACAATTTTCGAGTTCTTGACTACTAAAATCAATTTCTAAAACCTCATTTTTGGAACTAAAATAGGGCATACAACTAGAAACGTAGTCCGGAGTTAGGTTTTGTAACAATTCATTTTGTTTTTCAACCGGTACACATGGCCGTTGATGTTTAAAGCCCATCATCCACCTCATCCGACGCCACATCTCAGGGGCTGAAGTAACTTCATCAATTGAACTACAGAATTTTTGCCAACCCTGATTTCTAGCTGTTTTAATTAGTTTTTGGGATTCTAACGTCATTTTTTCTAATTTATTTAAATTATCGGGGGTGGGGTTTTTGCGGAAAGTGGATAGGGCTAATCTTCGTTGTGCAACTACTTGTGATAAATAAGGGGTCCAATAATTCTTAGGTTTAAACTTTTCATCTGGCTGATCACTAAATTTATAATATGGTATATGTTTATTAGCCGCGTATTCTATTGATTTTATAAAAAAATCATACATTTGTTGGACATTAACAGCTATTTCCTTAAATTCTAAATTTTTTTCAGAAACCGTTTCGCGATAATCTCCCCAGTTAGCATTTTTAAAATTTCGTTTTTTATGGATATGAACGGTAGTCCATACGTTAGCCTTCATTTTAATAATAAGGTGGTCACTACCCAGATTTTCATTAAATATCTGCCAGCCGAATTTTATTGCAACATCAGATGAGATAAATGATACATCAGGTGAAGTCTGTTGTAAATTTCCATTCACTAATTTAACCCGAGTCGCTTGGCCGTTGTTTATAGAAATAAAGTCGTTATCTAGCGCCGCATCCATTATTTGTGTACCTCGAATATCCGATTTAACAGACCAATTAGTGTGGTGTCCGTTAAAATCGCCCGCTATTATTGTTTTATGCGGAAAGTATGAGAATATATCATTCCAGTCAGACGCTTGTGTTTGTACGGACGAAGGACAGTAAAGCGACACTACATATTCTAAGTCCTTGCAGTTTAATAACTTAACACAAACCATTTCGATACCCACATTATTAATATTTAATGACACTAGGTGAGATTGTACCGACTTGTGTACCAACAAAGCAACACCACCGTAACCGTCATATCTATCGTTCCTATAGACATTAAACCCGCCGATATTGACATCAACTTCACAGTCAAACCATGTTTCGCTAATAATTGCGATGTGTATATTCTCTCGAATTAAAAGTTCTGAAAAGGATACAAGTTTAGGACGTAAACTTTGCGAGTTCCATTGAAATAAGTTCAATTTAATTATATTTTGTAAACTATCCATTACTAAAACAGTTTATATTATTCATAATTTCTTCCCCTAATATCAACTTAATTACAAAATTTTTAAGCTCCTCACAAATGATTTTAAACAAAGACATAATTTTTTCTTCAAATTGAGTTTCGGATTTGATAATACTTTTAATTTTTACCCATATTTTCTTCCATTCAAATTTGTATAATAGTTGTTCGCTTCGCTTCGTACTTTCCTCACATTTCTGTGGTATAGAACTTTCTTCATCTACCCGCTGCTCTAAAATATCATCATTTTTGTGTTGGTTTGTTTTATTTGTGTTTTTCGTGGTACCCTGTTTTGAAGTTATGATTTTTTTCTTTGTGATTGCCACTGGTGTTTCGGTCTGTTGTATTTCTTCGTCTTCCTTTCTATTTGCTTGCGGTTCCTGATGTACTAGGCCCCTAGTCAAGATACTACTATAGGTTTCTGTACTCGGCGAGATTATTGATCGCGTACTAGCAATTTGCTTTGTGGTCTCCATTGTATCTTTATTCACTACTTGCTTTTTCTCCATAAAACGTTGTAGGGCTTTTTTGTATGTAAGTTGTTCCTCACTCATTATATTTCTGATGGCTTTTTCTTTTAAGTACATGGGACACCTTTTGTCCAGAACAAAATGATTCCCCTTACAGTTTAGACATGTGTATTCTTCCAAACTACAATTATCATGTTTTCCTCCGCACTTAGGGCAACATATCTTTTTAGATGGACAATATTTAATGATATGGCCAAATTGCCAGCAACCTGAGCATTGCGTCACTGGGAAGATATATGCTTCTACTATAAAACGACAGTCATAGGCATAAACATATTGAGGTAGTACATTTCCTTTGAAACTAATTCTTATCGACTCACAATCAATCCATTTTCCTTCCGAACTCAGCCGTTTTAATCTCTTAATTGATAAGAACTCAGTGTTTGATTTTAAAATATTCTTAATTTCGTCTTCGTTTAATTCAAGGTCGATACCTTTCACAATTCCATAGGATATCGTCATTTCCTGAGTTAATTGACACCGTCAGCCCATGTCTTTGATTTTCTGACAGTTTAGAAGTCTTTCAGCATCTTCCCTTCTTTGAAATTGAATCAAAGCTTTATATGAGCTTTTATATTTTATTCTCAGAATATTCTTCATATTTTCAGAACTCAGCAACTTAGCCATGGCTATAGGTTTCGGCAAATTATCCTGTGAGGTAATACACACTTCATGATTGTCCATTACTTTTGCCACATTCGTCTCAATCCCATTACCATTCATTGTCTCCATGGACTCACTCCTTATTAAACGTTTAGGTCTCCTTCGGTTCACAGTTATAAAATCATCTTCGCTCGAGTCCACTTCTCGTTCTTTTCTCTTCTCCACAGACCTTATTATTCCATCAGCTCTTTTTTCCGTCCCTCTAACTTCTACTTCCATCTCAATTAGTTGCTCTTCACATCTCTGTACTATTTCTGAATCACTTAAATCCGCTCCACTTGAATTTTCTCCCATTTCACAAATAACCGGGTATAGTTGTGTCACTCGTTACACAGCTGCGAAAGCATAAACGCGTACGCACAGCTCAACGACTCGCGCCACACTGGCATCCTAAGTTGTCATTACAAATGTGTTACTTTTGTATATTATGTTGGTTACCGCTATAAATAAAATCTAAACAAAAAAAATCTATAAAAAGAAATCTAAACAAAAAAGATATGACTTTGAATAATAGTGTAAAAGATGGTTATGTTGAGAAAATATAGGAAAACGAATAAAAGTATACTAGATGTTTATTGCTACTGACATTATGAAGTTGAATGCTTCGGAATTATGAACATTAGAGACAGAGTAGTTAGGTTGTGATTGTTAGGATGAAAAATTTTAGGAAGAACATTTTCGGATTTCCAATTATCGGAGTTGAAAATTTAGGTGAACTTTGGCGCACCCGAGGTCGACGTTTCCTGTCTGATTACTCTGAGAAGAATGACCGAAACAAACTCTCACACACACAAGTCTAGGCATAATCTTGGTCAGATCATGTGAAGATTGGTGTCTGAAATGGTCTTTTGAGGAAAGAACCACAGAGATTGAGTGGACCCGTCCAGTGTACGCATTTTTTAATAAATGTGCCTCGTCCCGTCCGACTTAAATTGTGACAAAGTGACAAACTCAATTTTAGCACCCTCCGCGAGAATGCGCTATTCACTCAACCCGCCTTGATTGGAAGCCTACAAAATCAACCCCCCCCCCCCCTCCCCCTTAATATTGTGCCACAACAATAGGAATTCTGTAAAAGTTAATTAATGAAAATTCTTGGACTCGACCTCGGAAAATGTTGGACGAAAAATGTATGGCGGAGTTTCTGAATGATCCGCCTGTTAATTAAAAATTTGGCATTTTGATAACAACGTCTTTCTGGAACTATTCTCTAACAAACTTAATTAATTTAATGGCTTTATTATAAACTAGCAGCGCACCGTGGTTTCACCCACATAAGTTTCGATTCCGTGGGAATATCGGGATAAAAACTATCCTTAGTCCTTCCCCGGGATGCAATCTATCTCTCTGCCAAAGGGGTTTGGGTAAAGTTGGCGTCGTTTTGAAGTTGAGCGGCCAGTTATGAAACTTAGATATTATGAAAGAACAGAATTAAGCGATCAAAAGCTATTATGGACACATTTCTCTAAACCATATCGGAACGGAGATATTTGGTTTAGTATTGGTAATTGAAATCGAAGAAGTTATTATATTTTATTGCACTGTTTTAGGTTTCTGCCGTATTTTTTTAAGAATTCTAAATAAAATAAATCACATACAGTGACGTAGATGAATGGAACGAACGCCCATATGTCTGTTATCTATGGGCCGATGGTGTGGCGCGCACCGGTCGGCGAGCGGCGCACAGCCCGTCGAAACCGTTCCATTAATATCAGATTAAAAAATCAGTTCCGTCAGCTTCGGTCTCCGAATTTTAATGTAGCTGCAAGTCATCTATTTGAAGAAATAATAATAGCTGCAGCATTATTAAATGCGTTTGGGGTACCACTGACTGATCATAGGCTAACACAGGAAATAATAAATCGTATACCTCACCATAGTCCATGGAATCAACTAGGCGAGTATGTCATTGCGAATAATCTGAATAGAAGAAGGGCTGATTTTGAATCTATGAATGCTGAAGTTCCTGGGCTGGATGACTTTCCTATTTTAAGTGAAGATGATTTAATTCTCTATGCACTTGGAACGTATCAAGTACAACAAGCTCGTAGCTACTACGGAGAACACGTAAAAAGTGACGGTTCATATGTGATTGAAGCATGCAGAGAACCCAATATTAATGATTTTTCGGCGGAAACCAATAACTGGATTGATCCGTGGCTTCTTAGAGGCAGGATCCAATCCAGACATTCATCAAGACGGACATATTACGTGTACATACTCGTAGAAAGACTGGAAGGGCAATATGCACAAGGGCTGGATGCAATATTAGGCCACTATTGCTCATGTATAATCGGGAAACGGACCTTAGGCTGTTGTTCGCATGTAATGTCCATTATATGGTACATGGGATGGGGCAGATATCAAAATAATTTGACTCCGCCGGCACAATTTTTAGATACCATTATTCGACATGACATTGAGAACGAAATGGACGAAGAAAGTTAATAAATGTGTTTTTACATATCATGTAATAAATGCAATAAAGTATAATAATGTGTTTTTATTATTTCCTAAGGCCCGAAACTAACGTCACATTGACATAGGGTCGTGAAACAGTAAAGCCAATATCTAATATCAATCTTCTAAAAACATAACTAAGATTTTTTTCACGTAGGACGATAATTGAAGTATTTATAGAGACTACATTTTTAAAATCTTCAAATGCAAATATCTCAGCTTCGATATCACTTAGGATAAAAATAATTGAACATACATGTGTACTTAACACATCAGAACAAAGTAACATGAAAATTATTGGTGGCCGCTGAAAAAAAAAATGACGCCACAAGTCCATACAAAGTTACTCAAACCCCTTTCATCTAAATCGGTTCATCGATTTAAGCGTGAAGAGGTAACAAACGGACAGACACACTTTCGCATTTATAATATTAATCCTTACTTATTATTATAAATTCGAAAGTAACTCTGTCTGTCTGTCTATCTGCATGTTACCTTTTCACGCCTAAACCACTGAAAGGATTTCGATAAAATTTGGCAGAGAGAGAGATAGATTGCATCCCGGGGAAGGACATAGGATAGTTTTTATCCCGATATTCCCACGGGATCGACACTTATGCGGGTGAAACCGCGGGGCGCTGCTAGTATGGATATAAATAATATTTTCCTTCACCAAATATTTCATCAAATATTTGTGTTACTTTTGGTTCTAATTGTTGATAAATGCTTTTATTTTTGTAAGTAGGTTTGTACAAACACTTTTACACGTCAATCATGGTTTTTTAAAACTAGATGAGGTCGGCGTTTCCTATCTGACTACTCTGAGAAGAAAGGCCGAAACAAACTCAGAGGTCACAGTCTCTTTTAAAGTCCAGACATAATCTTGGTCAGGTTATATGAAGACCATGTAGATCGATGTCTGAGACGGTCTTTTGAAGAAAGAACCACACAGATTGAGAGTATCTGTCCAGTCAGTGCACGCATTTGTCAGAAATCGTGCAGCTCAACTCAAGACTTAAGGAGCTCAACGATTCGACGAACAATACCAAAGAAAGGACATTTGGGTAGGCCACATAAATTACTCAAACAGCCAGACCAAGAGAAAAAAAAAACAGAACAGACAGAATAATAAAAAAATATATATAAAAGTAACAAAATGACCCACATCGTCTTCACATTCACAAATCACAATAAATAAAATAATGTAATACTTTACAAAGTAAACAAATGTCATTGTTTATAAAAAAAATCATTAATGTCAATGTGTATATAAAAAAAAGGACGTTCAAAATGCAGAAATTTGAAGCAGCTCAATCCCAAGCCTTTTTGTCCTCAATATAGGGGAGAACAGGGTAATGAGAGCGGTCGGCTAATGGGAGCCATGGTGATTGAACCGAAAGTAAGTACATTTACGCGATCGTACACACTCGGCTGCTTTTGTCAACCATCGAAAAACTTCGCCTGACGAGCACGAGCTGTTAGTGCCATGCGTTAAGTCACGAGGGACGATTATGTGTTTTTCGCTATACGCTTATAAAAAATTGCTGATGGCCAGCACCGAGGTAACCATGAAGTTATGTTCTTATTTTATTATGTTTATGCTTATTATATCCCTAGATTCATGCACTAACAAGCCCAATTGGTTAAATTGAGATTGAAAGTAGAATTACATTTTTATGTTATTACTTTTCAAAATGGTAGTCGGCGGGTAATGGTAGCCTAGCATATTTCTATTATCTTATTTTTTTGTTTTGTTTACTAAGTTGATATTATTAAATGTGTTACAAATAGTTCTTTGTATTAATTACTAATATCACATATTTTAAAGTGTCTAGTTAAATTTTCGGGAAAGAGTAATTTATGGCTCCCCTTTCCCATGTGGGAATTAAAAGGCTCTCATTACCCGCATGTTTCGGGTAATGGGAGCGACTGATTTAATTTTGTAAAAGCGTTATTGTACCTTAATACAAAACTGTAATTGATTATAACTGAGTTTAAAATGTACTTTAATAATCAATGTAAGAGTTCCTAAACAAAAATTAACAGAATGTTAACAAATGTGGTCGTTATGAAAATTTTCCCTTAGTAGGCTCCCATTACCCTGTTCTCCCCTAATCTTTAACTGTATAAAAGGCTTTCTGGCACAACTTACGTTTAATAAATGATTTGAATTTATTGAGACTTAGATCTTGAACGTGGCTTGGTAGCTTATTATAAAAGCGTATACATTGGCATCTGAACGAGCCACCTATTTTTTTGAGCCTTGTTGTAGGTACAACAAATTTGTGTTTGTTTCTAGTATTTATATTATGGATATCACTGTATTTTTTAAACAATTTTATATTTTTATGGGCATATAAAAGATTTTCATAAATATACTGAGAAAGAACAGTCATTACATTAATCTCTTTAAATTTGTCTCTGAGAGAGTGTCTCGGACTTAATTTATAAATTGATCGAACAGCTCGCTTCTGTAAAACAAAGATAGTCTGAATATCGGCGGCATTTCCCCACAATAGAATACCGTACGACATTACACTATGAAAATAGCTAAAGTACACTAAACGGAAACGACAACTGACGCAAGTAGGTAATCTATACCTACCTAGGTGGTGATCCACCTAGGTAGGTATACATAGATTACCTACTTGCGTCAGAAAACATGTATCGACGTCAACAAAAAAAGTTGCAATTCATCATTTTATTATTAATTTGTGTGTTTTAGTAAACTCTACGAAAACACGAAAATCGACAGTGGACACAAAAAAATTGTTTGACCCAATTCGTTGGAGAGGACCATTAAGTAAATCGAAATTAACTGAAGGAAATAAATCATGTCATTGCCTGAAACTCGGATTTACCTACTCCTTCCAAAAACGTACTAAGGGTCGTTGCACTGAAAATCTTCTTTTACTACGGTTAATTTCCGATTTATTTCGTTACCGCTCCAGTTGTTTTCCATCGAATATATTCTTGTTTTTTCGCTTGATTGCAGGTACCTACACCCTTTAACTTTAAGAACGAAATTATTTATTTATTTAAGGCTACTACATGGGTATTGAAACGGTTTACCAACAGTCGATTGGCCCATGGACCGTTGGTCAACGTTATCTTTAAACCATCAACTTTTCATCCAAAGGACTTTTCACCCACGAACGTTTTGCCAACATGACTCTACGACGTCAGTGAATGTTAAGCATTCACTGACGTAGAGTCAACAGCATGTTTTGGCAAATAACTTTTCACTCAAAGAACAATTGACCCATGTCAAATAGAAATTAGGATGCAAGAGCGAGCGAAGCGAGCTCGGGACTTGGGGCACCCCGACTCGGACAGGTTAGGTTCGAAGGGGATGATGGCGGCTCAAGTGAGCGAGCGAAAGGCACGAGAAGCGCGATGACACAACGTGGGTAATTTATTGCAAAATATGAAGCAATTATCTATTTACTTACAAAAAATCTATTGTCTGGACTAAATAATTAAAACACTAGTTCTTTAGTATGTTGCTTGTAGAATAATCTGAAAAAAAATCATAACGATTGTATGTATTAGTAGGTATGGCTTTTATTGTAAAAATAAAGTTTTTAGAGGTATCTTCATGATTTTTTTCTATCGTATCAAATTTGTTGTACCTATTGTGTTTTCAACATACTATCTACCTAGCATATTCTTATATCCTAAAGAATATCATATATTTTTTTATTTTGTTTACTGTTAGTAGTCGATCATATACTTTTATTGTTTCTAAAACTTGCATTTTTTGTGTTTAGGTCCTGTAAGCCCCATAATGAATAGCTGTACCTACCTACTAAAATTAAGCCAAATATATAGGCTGACGATTTAGTCACTAGTATGAATCCACCATTCATTACATAATCTGAGAAAAAAACATTTACTATCATTATAATTATCTACACACCAGTACATCTACAGCATGGAGTGCATGTAGCATGTAGGTATTTTTTTAAAAACCGGCCAAGTGCGTGTCGGACCACGCACAGTTTAGGGTTCCGTAGTAGCCCGTTATCACAATATAGTACGATTCTGTTGTTCTTTATTCTAAATATTTTAAAAAATACATTAAAAAAAAACATATTTTGTTTTTCAATGCAAGTCTTTACCCGCTATAAACAAGCAACTACTTCATCTTAGTCACTTTAAAGGACTAATGCTAAGGATTTTGTATTTGGTACAAATTTATCCAAAACTCAACGACGAAAAAATTCAACGACTATTACTGTTAAACTGATAAAGTTATCTTAACCGCTATAATTTTCCTTTAAAGTTCATGAAATGCACTATCATCGTGAATTTTTTCAGATTTTTCAAGCCAGCAGTTTAGGTTTTAGAGGGGGCCTCCTACTGGAACAAAAATTTGCACTTTAAAGTTTAATATTTCGTAAATAGAGCATTAAATCGAAATATAATTTTAGCAAACCCCAAGTCATTTTAGAAGACCTATTCATCAATACCCCACACGATGGGGTAGACAACGAAAAAAATATTCATCCCCGCTTCACATGTAGGGGAGCTACCCTAAAAAAAAATATTTTCCAATTTTTTATTTTACCACTTTGTCGGCGTGATTGATATACATATTGGTACCAAATTTCAGCTTTCTAGTGCTAACGGTCACAGAGATTAAGCGAGGACGGACAGACAGACATGGCGAAACTATAAGGGTTCCTAGTTGACTACGGAACCCTAAAAAGTGTATCTTTCATTGTAATCGAGTTTCCATTTCCATAGGAACAGTTGTTCAGTGGGTATGACGCGTATCACCTGAAGGGTAATTCTGAACAGAGTTACCAAAATCAAAATCAAAATGTTTTATTTCACATAAACCTACATGGGCACTTATGAAACGTCAGAAGCTAGGTGCACGGTTCCAATTGGTCGTTTCCTATGGAGAAGATCCGGCAAGAAACTCCATGGTTACTCTTTTTAAAAATAATTGGCTTTTACAATGTTTCCAGATTACAGTAGGTATGGGAGGACAGCGCAGGCCTGTCAACAAGTACCAAGTACTTGATAAAATAGAAAATGGTCTACAGATCTAAAGTCTATAAGGCCTACAAAGTCCTCACATTTACAAAATAAGAATCTATCAAAGGGATAGATAATAAAAACATTTTTACAAAAAAAAAAACAACCGACTTCCAAAAAAACACTACAAATTGAAAAATAACTTTAATTTCGGAAGTCGGTGTCTTTGGTTCCGCGTTTTCGTTTATTGACACCGACTTCCGAAATTAAAGTTATTTTTCAATTTGTAGTGTTTTTTTGGAAGTCGGTTGTTTTTTTTTTGTAAAAATGTTTTTATTTTTCACTTTTTAGTGGGTCAGTTTGTAATTTATCTAAGTTACAAAAGCCTAATGCCAACTGTTCATCACCTTTTACAAAATATTGCTTTTCCCGATGCTGGGACGTTAATTGTTGAGGAGTTCTCCTGGTAAGAACCAGGAGATCCTCAACAATCACTCGCAATACGCATTGTGACGAGCATAAATTGCTTAGCAACCATAAATTAAAGTAATCGAATCGCAACCCGTGAAATATTTGTCAGTGAGTAGTTTCGATGGCCATCTGTGATCTTCATCATCAGCTCCACTTTACCAAGTGATGATTTTCGAGAGCAAATGCTAAAGTTACTTTAAAAAATATCCAAATCGCTGTAGCTTTGCCTATAAAATTTGAGGGTTGCCCTAGATTTCCATGGAATCCTCTCATCAGATTCCAACTTGATGATAATGGGACCACCTCGAGAGTATACCCTTTCAAATAAAAAAAGAACTTTTGGAATCGGTCCAGCCGTCTTCGAGTAATCGGTGAACATGCACAAGGTAGCTACTGTAAACTGTTGAGGAGTTCCCTTAACTGTCCTTCGTCTTCATCATCAGACCCCTAATGACAGTCGCAACCCATCTAGGTGTAAAGTTCACATCAATACAAATTAATCAAGCCCAAACACAAGGTAACTGCTGTAAATCGTTGAGGAGTCCCCTCGACTGTCTTTCGGCTCCATCATCAGATCGACTCCAGACCTTCATCAAATTGTAGTGCTTTAAAATACTTAATGAAAAAATTAACAAACGCACTAGTCGCTCCTACGATTTTCGAAAGCTCCCCTCGATTTCACTGGGATGCCATCATCAGATCCTGGTTTCCTTATCATGGGACCACCCTTGGCATATCCCCTTTCCAACAAAAAAAGAATAATCAAAATCGGTTTATAAACGACGAAGTTATCCGCGAACACACATAAAAAAAAATATATGTATATATATACAGGAAAAGTTTTTAACCAGTGCGCAAATTTTTTTTGGTGGCTCAGTGTAAGCAATAGAACACATTTCCATTTTTAGTTTATGACTTTTTTTTTTCATTTTTCCACTTTGTCCCAATTTGAAATAAGCAAGACATGGATATAATTTAATAGTAATACTATGAATGAGCATGAATGAAAACGCGAAGGCCGCCGGCCGCTGGACCATGCCCAGCGCACGAGAGGGGGGTGCGGGGGCATGCGGCGCGGCGCCGGAGTTTGATAAACAAAACGCATGCACAAATTGCACAATTGCACATGCAGTACGTCACTTGCGGAAGCGGAGGTCGGATGTCCCTGCGCGCGTGCCGCGTACTAGACTAGCGTAGTGACAATGTCTCATTTTACTCACCGCGAGTATTATGAAATGGTGCGAGTGTATTTGTTAAGCAATGAAAATTTACGAGCAGCACGAAGAAGATACGAAAGGGAGAGCGTACCTCGTATGCGAGCCCAAAGGGATCCTCAATCCCACGGTCCCTAATGAGAGGACAATTTTAGCAGCAAACCACCTTGGTTATGAAACAAGTGAAATGCGGTGTATGTAGAAGAGGCTCAGAGCCTAGATGACTTGAAAGAAAAAATAATTAACGCTTTCAATGAAGTAAAAAGTGGTGTTAGTGTCCTAAACAAACTAAATGCTTAGGTACTTATTTAAACGTGCACGTTTATGCCTTGAAAAAGGAGGAGGTCACTTCGAACAATACCTAACTATTGTGATTAATAAAATGAAGAGGTAAGAAGAAATTATAAACAATCTTAGTGTCTTAGGTTCTCTTTGATTAGACATTGACGCAAATTGTATCATGTCTAAGTACCTATCATACCTAAATGTTTTATTTTGAATGGACTAAAACGTATTACTTTCTTACTTATTGTGATTTATTTTCTGCATTTTGATGGTCCTAAGCCCATGAAAGTATGAAGGATAAATTGGAATTTACGAAAAATTACGTTTACAAATAACTTTACACAGTCTAAACTTAAAAAATTGTGCTAAACTGGGGTCAATAATCCGCGCGAACGCGCGTGAGTACTTCTGATAGCAGCTGGCGCGTCAGGCGACCGGTCGATGCGCGGCGTGAATCGGGCGACCGGTCGACGGACTGGCAAGCGACGTCCATAAAATAAATTTCTGAGTAAACAAGTCTCGTAAGCGTTAACTTAATTTTTTACTATTGAAACATATCAAAACAAAAAATACGTGTTTATTAAAATATATTCAAGTTTATTATGTCAAAATTTGCGCACTGGTTAAAAACTTTTCCTGTACATACGGTCGAATTGAGAAACCTCCTCCTTTTGAAGAAGTCGGTTAAAAAAAGAAAAATAATAATAAAAACCTACTAAAACCAAGTGTTATGATTCTCATTAAAACCACTAATAAAGAGGTGAAAAATTTCAAGTGTCTGTATACATATAATTTCAAATAATAAAGAAATTATGTCAAAAAGTATATACTTAATGTCAAATAATAAAAAAATTATGTCAAATAAGTAAAAAAAAAATACCCTAAAAATACCCTTCAGGTGAACCCATTGTTACTGATAGTCAGGCCCGCCGCTAGCTGTTTAGTAGCCCGCGTGCAATACCGATTATGCCGCCCTACGACTACTTACGCTGAGTTTTGTCAAAAAAAGGCTATTTAATGTTTTCTCATTATGGTGGGATAAAAGAAAATAATCATAACGAAGATAAAACATTTATTTTGATTACGTACATAGTTATTTTCCTAACTACAAAAATTTACCTCTTCTTGCCGTGATATTTGCGAAATCTTGAATCAACTTTCTTGTATCTAAGCTGTCTAAGATTTCATGTTCAAATGAAACTATAGCTAAATAACTTAGTCTTTGCTGGAGCATTGTTGGTCTTAAATAATTTTTAATAATTTTCAATTTTGAAAAGGATCTTTCACCAGATGCAACTGAAACCGGCAGTGTAGGTAATATTCTTAGCGCTACTGTGTTCGGAAATGTTGAGATTAAGTCATTAGTAAAAAGATATTGTAACAGGGTTTGTGGATCATTAGACTGGTTTTCTGCAAAATGCAACTTTTATGCAATGATTTCATTAAACAAATCAATACCTTCAATATCAGATTCACTACTTGAATCATCTTTAAGCTTCAGATTTAAATGTTTAATTAACTCATCATTGGAGTAATTAAATAAGTTATTGCTAAAAAAGCCAAATGTTTGTAACTCCTCGAATCTATCCTTTAAAGATGTTATCGCCTGATCAAGGACTCTAAAATAAAACTACTCTATACATATTTGATTTTGGGGTCTACTAAAACTTCATCACTGTGTTCATATTGAAATTGTGTTGGTTTTCTTCTTGGACGAATTTTATTTATTGGTGGGAAATCTGTTTCTACGCTGAGCTCGTGAGCCACTTTGGAAGCTTCTGCTAACACCATTTGAAAGTGTTCATCCGTGCGATATTCTGTGATTTTTTTCGGAAATCTGAATGTTTTTTTTGCAGTTTTGGGTTAACCTTGACCATAGAAACTTTTTAGGTTCTGAGAAGCATGGCCTTACGACGCACCGTTTCCGAATTGTGGGCCTCCGAATTTTATTCTATTTTATATAAAACGCTCTATATTTCCAAAATGGTGGCTCGGATGAAAATCTTTTCTGGTAAAAAATTGTTGCTCTAGTCGAAAACCATGAGATGGTGTAAAAAAAATCCCGAGAAATATTGAGAAAAAAAAATGACAAAATTTTCTGTCGGTCGATCGTTCAGCTTGAGTATTCTTAGGGGCTTAGACAAATTTTTGGAGATTTTTTTTTCAAACTAATTTCCAAATAATTAAAAAAAGTTCAAAACAATAATTAGTCCTAGACCCACCTCTGAAGAGCTATTACCAAAATAATTGCAATTTAAAGTGCGATCGTTACTGTTCATCCGCCATGGTACTGTTCGAATGTGTACAAGTACCTACCAAGTTACCAACTGAGAAAGAAGCTCATTGGGGAATCCCCTAACTTCGCCAGTGCTGCCTTTCATACAGTACGATAATTGTATCGAATTTGGGGCGCCACCAAGAGGGGGCGGGTGGTCAACCTGTCTACCAGACGACGTTTGGCATTCATTGCATCTTAGTTTTAACGGATGATAGTAGATGTCGGTGTTAACGCTAAGATTGCGCGCCGCCAGTCGGGTTTTTTTCCCATGCGATGACATTTCTTATTAGGTGGGGTGGGTATTATGACAATGATTTTGAATATTACGTGATGAGTCGCTCGATTTGCCGCCCCCTAGACGTGCCGCCCGCGTGCGGTGCACGCCTTGCACGCCCGCTTACGGCGGGCCTGCTGATAGTGTGTAACATTACACACTATCAGTAACAATGGGTTTCACATTACACACTCAGTAACAATGGGTTTCATTTTGACAGTTCAACAACATTCATTGCGCTATTTACGTTGTTGAGCAGACACATTTTTCGAACATATGAAGCAATGCTAAATAATAACAGCCGCACAGGCCGATCGATCAGGTTAAGCTACGCTTGCCGTGATTGGTCTGTGGATGGGTGACCATCTTCACATACCGAGACCCCTCCGTGCCTCGGAAAGCACGTTAAGCATTTGGTCCCGGCTGTCATTCGTGGATCTTTGACAGTCGTTACGGGTAGTCAGAAGCCCAAAAGTCTGATAACCAGTCTTACCAAGGGGTATCGTATTACCCAGTAACTGGTTTGTGGAGGTCAAATAGCTGCGTATTTGACCTCCACAGCAGCTGAAAACCAGTATTTTACATGAAGCGACTGTTCGCTTCATGTAAAATACCGGTATTCAGCTGCATCCGGTTAGACTGGAAGCCGACCCCAACATAGTTGGGAAAAGGCTAGGCAGATGATGATGAAGCAATGGATTAGCAATATCCTACAAAATTATTCAGATTATGATAGTGTGCTAGGTACGCAATTAGGTTGCTGGTGACTAAATCGTAAGCCTGAGTAGATCTTAATAATTGATACCTACCTATCTAACTACCATTATTGTGGTACTAGCTTCTGCCCGCGACTTCGTACGCGGATCCTGTTGCTTATGCCAGAGCTAGATTCTAGAGCATTGATCGGACAAAAAAATATTTTCAAGTTTTTGTTTTCATTTCATTAGTTAATATTCCTCATTCCCTTTCACATTACATACAGTACATTATTCTACTTGTCAAGCCCTTCCATTTGATACCTACCTATATTGAAGGAGTTGTGAAAAAAAAAATATTTGCCATTTTGTGGTGGCGGCCATCTTGGATTTGAAATTTATCATAGTGTATAGTATTCTACTATTCAAGACCTTTCATTTGATACCCATATTAAGGATGTTGTGAAAAAATATGTACCTAATCCGCCATTTTGTGGCGGCGGCCATCTTGGACCGATTTTCATCAAACATAGCTAAGAACACTCTCGACTAATTCACCTTTCAAACAAAATCAAAATCGGTTCATCCGTTCGGGAGCTACGATGCCACAGACAGACACACATACACACACACACAGACACGTCAAACTTATAACACCCCGTCGTTTTTGCGTCGAAGGTTAATAAAAACTGACCAAGTTCGAGTCGAACTCGCACACGAAGGGTTCCGTACCACAAGGCAAAAACGCCGAAAAAAACATGTTTGTTGTATGGGAGCCCCCCTTAAATATTTATTTTATTTTAATTTTATTATTTATTATTAAAGTTAAAATACAACTGAGTATTTTGTGAATATTTCAAGTGCCTACCTGTTGCCATTTTGGATATCGAGCAAAAAAAGGCAAAAAAATCGCGTTTGTTGTATGGGAGCCCCCCTTAAATATTTATTTTATTTTGTTTTTAGTATTTGTTGTTATAGCGGCAACAGAAATACATAACTTGTGAAAATTTCAACTGTCTAGCTATCGCGGTTCTTGAGATACAGCCTGGTGACAGACAGACAGACAGACGGACAGACGGACAGACAGCGAAGTCTTAGTAACAGGGTTCCGTTTTTACCCTTTAGGTACGGAACCCTAAAAATGGTATGGGTCCCGCCTGCTTCCATCTTTTATTTAATTTAAAATGGGCTTGTTTGTAGCTTTTCAGTTTCGCAGTCGGGTTTTTTTATTTTTTAAATTAATTTCCAGCTTTTTAGTTTACAAATGTGAAAGATTTCGCAAACGATTTAGTTCTTCAAATCAAATCAAATCAAATCATTTATTCGCATAGAATGTAGGTATTTAACAAAAAAGTTGGTAAAAAAAAATATATTGACCCGTGCACATTCTGCCTGAGTATTGGCATGCAAAATTTAACAAATTAAGTTCCAAATTTAAATACTAAGGAACACCAAATAGATTTAATAATTTCAAAGATAAGTTTCAAATTTAAATACAGTTGGAACACTAATAAAAAAAATGATATAACAATTTCAAAATTACATTTTAAACTTCAATACATTATTAAGGAAAACTAATAAAATAATTAATATAATAATTTCAAATTAAAATGTCAATAATAGCTACTTAAGGTGACTCTAGTCGATATTTTTTCCATACAAATTTCGGGAGTGTATTACTCCACTGTTTGACAATTTGTGCATCCAAAGTTAAGCATGATATCGTTTTGTCTTATTATTAATGTTGTCTGTACGGAAACAGAATAGTAAAATAAAAAGCCATTAAAAAGTTATGAGCCAACAAAGATTCGTTTTTCTTGCTATTTTTAACGTAACTTTGGGTGTAAATAAGTAATATAAGAACTGTAAAATCTTCAAAACCAACAAAGTCCGTACCGACAAAGCTCAGTTATCGAAGAGTTCAATAAACTTTATTTTTAATTGATTTACGCATTATTTTTTTCATAAAACACTTTTTTCCGAAGCAGTTTTAATTTTTTTTTCCGCGCCTATCAGTTCGGAATGGTATTTCTGTGGGTGAGAACTAGACTTTTTTCATGTAGACTAGCGTCTAACTGCTCATCACTGATACTAGCTCAGTCGGGCACGAAGCCAGATAAGACAACGTGATTTTTGGCCATGACCACCAGTGAGTTCGAGCTCGCGACTAGTTTGCTCTTAATGTCAATTATAATTAATGTCAATAAAACTTCATGTCAATAATACAATGTTCATGGTGTAACTGCAATGTCAGTAAAGGGTAATTCAAAATAGTACATTATGATACATGTGTGCTATGTTGATCGCGCGAGCCGCAGGCGAGTGCGATAAGAAAGCCGAGAGTCTAATCATCGATGCACACGCGTTTCATACGACGTTTTTCAACACACTTGCGAGGAAAAAAACAGACTTGTATTGTTAAATATTAACTTGTATGGAAAATGGCGCGCTGGTTTTGTCTTTCCGCATAGCCAGCACTAGCAATGCGCGCTTAAGTGTAAATAATAGCTCTGATCACAGAGCATGTAAAAACAATTGCAAAAAAAAAAACAATTGTAGTTTAGTTAGTATGGAATTAGAAAGTACTATTGGCATAGAGAAATATACCTACATTAGTTCAGTGAGAATCCGCAATGATAGAACGCCAGTCAGGGTCTTTTCCGTTTGGTTTCGGGTAGGGACCACGGACAATTTTAGGTGGATAATTGAAATTTTCTTACGTTTTTTGTAATTTGCAGGTCAGTATCAGGTTGCATCTTGATCAAATATGATTCGCGACTATAATATACAGAGCGTTAGGTTAAACGAGGGACATACTTTGAGGGGAGTTAGTACTCATGAAAATGAACAACTTTTAATATGGGATTAACCCTGAAATCGCGAAAAAAAATCAGTCGTTTCCTACATTTATGTTCGCATAGCTCATCAAAATGTACTGAACAGCTGATTTTTTTTTTTGCGATTTCATGTTCGGCCCCATAGTAAAAGTTGCTCATTTTCATGAGTACTAACTCCCCTCAAAGTATGTCCCTCGTTTAACCTAACGCTCTGTATATGTATTTACAGAATTATAGTCATTAGAATAGAATCTTTCTAGTTAGATTTTTCCCTAAGAACTTTTCCATAAGAAAGATGTATTAATGATTCGAATGATTATAATTCTGTAAAGATGTAGGTACCTGTTAGAGTCGCACATCATATTTTGATCAAGATACAAACCTGACACTGACCTGAAAATTGCAAAAAACCTAAGAAAATTTGAATTTCGCGGTAGACCGCGAAATTCATATTTTCTTAAGGTGCAGTGGTCTACCACTGCACCGTAAATTGTCCGAGGTCCCTGCGCATAAATAAATATTAGTTAATTTTGGGACCAAGGACAATACAGACTATTAAAAAAAAAAGTGAATTGATGAGATTAAAAAAGTGTGCATCTCCGACTAGTACCTAAATAATTATCTGTGGAAATAAAGCACATGTGGATTAAAGTAAAGAAAAAGCACGCGTTTTTAATACACTGCATTATGGACCTAAAGGCGGTTCAATAAGAGCCACTTTACGAGCAAGTGTGTTGAAAAATCACTTATTGTATAGTAACATTTCCGAGTCAAATATGCCTTGAGTTTCTTTTTAAATTGTTGAAGGGTGTCATTTTTTATGTTGTCCGGTAGTTTATTAAATATAATTGGACCCATGCAAAGAACACTTTTTCTAAGTAGTGCAGTTTTATAGCTGCTGACAATTAAAAGATTTTTGTATTGACTTCTAACGGGACCTTTCTTGGTGTCTGAGACTTTAGCAAATAGCTTTATGTTGCTTTTAACAAAAATTGCTAATTGTAATTTTTTGTTTAATGGATGTATATGACGGATAAAGATTGTATAAATATTTATGTTAATAAATTATAATCAAATAAAAATGACAGAAACAATTTTTTTTTAGATATTCGATACTATAGTCGATTTTGGGGTGGTGATTACGAATAATTATTATGACATCCATTTTTTTATTCAAGATGGCGAGTGTATTTTTAACCGACTTCTAAAATGGAGGAGGTTGTATATTCGGGCATAACTCCGTCATATACGGACGGACGGATTAGCAAAATTCTTTATTTGTTCGAAAGAGGTTTATTCCAAAATGGTCCCATTTAAACGTAAAGATCTGATGATGAGTTTCGGAGACAGACACCGGAACTCTTCAATAAATGCCAGCAAATCAACCGCGATTGCTGCTATCGCATATCTATACATAGGCGCCGATTCTGTTGATCACAAACTAAACTAAATTTAAGTTCATGCAACTTTTTCTTTCCATTTCATTAAGAAAAGGACAGAAGATAAATATTAGTTTAGTCCTGTCAAATTAAGGACGCCTTTACGAATCTGACAAAAATAAGCCGTTTTTCGGTGCATTTTGCGGCAAAATGAGACGAAACCAAATGTAACTAATAATTACCACAGATAGATTACTCTTTCATCTCCAAATGGTAGCCATTTTTTATTCGAAAATGTTGGTTTATAATATAGTAAAAAATAATTTCCGTTGCCTCTTCACACAAAATCGACGATATCGTGCTGTCTTTGGGATCATTTTTCTTCTATTTAATAACATAAACATATTTATTTTAAAATATTTTATGTAAGCAGACATGTTCAACTCAAAAAGGTAGCCAAAAGAACTATCAAAATGTTAAAAATAAGCTCAGAAAAAAATAAAAATCGGAGTCTATTTTTTCACATATTTAGCTGTAATACGTGAATCTTATTGGATTGAAATAAGGGTTATTTTACTGGTCACTGTCTCGGTTTATTGCACAAAAATTTGTAATGAAATATTAGTCTGCGCTCGGCCGCCGTTGTGAGTGGACTCTGTGTCGGTTGTAAGCAGCAGCTTGTGCTAAAAGAAGATCGCTGTACGGATACAAAATATTTGACACACAAAACTTGATACTTCACGCATTCTGTATGTACCTATTACCCAAGGAAAGATTTGATTCACAGTCTTATAATTTTTCTAGAAGTACAAATAGGGTTTATAAATTCATATTTCGTTCCGGACTTGCTGGAGTGACCTGCACAGCAGGTGTACTTCGAAGACTGCTACTGGAACTAACAGCCGAGCTGAGGAGTTATTCCGGTCTGATCCCCTGAAGACTTTACAATATTTCATGATGGGTGTCAATTTCGTGGTTTTCGAGGGTGCTGAAACCGATGGTGGGGTCAAAATAAAAATCCAAGATGGCCGATGTGAAAAATGTTACAATATTTCATGATGGGTGTCAATTTCGTGGTTTTCGAGGGTGCTGAAACCGATGGTGAGGTCCAAATGAGAATCCAAGATGGCGGATGTGAAAAATGTTACAATTTTTCATGATGGGTGTCAATTTCGTGGTTTTCGAGTGTGCTGAAACCGATGGTGGGGTCAAAATAAAAATCCAAGATGGCGGATGTGAAAAATGTTACAATTTTTCATGATGGGTGTCAATTTCGTGGTTTTCGAGGGTGCTGAAACCGATGGTGAGGTCCAAATGAGAATCCAAGATGGCGGATGTGAAAAATGTTACAATTTTTCATGATGGGTGTCAATTTCGTGGTTTTCGAGGGTGCTGAAACCGACGGTGGGGTCAAAATAAAAATCCAAGATGGCGGATGTGACAAATGTTATAATTTTTCATGATGGGTGTCAATTTCGTGGTTTTCGAGGGTGCTGAAACCGACGGTGGGGTCAAAATGAAAATCCAAGATGGCGGATGTGAAAAATGTTACAATTTTTCATGATGGGTGTCAATTTCGTGGTTTTCGAGGGTGCTGAAACCGACGGTAGAATCAAAATGAAAATCCAAGATGGCGGATGTGAAAAATGTTACAATTTTTCATGATGGGTGTCAATTTCGTGGTTTTCGAGGGTCCTGAAACCGATGGTGGGGTCAAAATAAAAATCCAACCATCGGTTTCAGCACCCTCGAAAACCACGAAATTGACACCTATCATGAAAAATTATAAAATTTTTCACATCCGCCATCTTGGATTTTTATTTTGACCCAACCATCGGTTTCAGCACCCTCGAAAACCACGAAATTGACACCCATCATGAAAAATTGTAACATTTGTCACATCCGCCATCTTGGATTTTTATTTTGACCCCACCGTCGGTTTCAGCACCCTCGAAAACCACGAAATTGAAACCCATCATGAAAAATTGTAGCATTTTTCACATCCGCCATCTTGGATTCTCATTTTGACCTCACCATCGGTTTCAGCACCCTCGAAAACCACGAAATTGACACCCATCATGAAAATATTGTAACACTTTCACATCCGCCATCTTGGATTTTCATTTTGACCTCACCATCGGTTTCAGCACCCTCGAAAACCACGAAATTGACACACATCCTGAAAAATTGTAACATTTTTCACATCTGCCATCTGTAAAATTATTAAAAAGGGTTCAAACCGGGTGTGGTGACTTGACAAAGACGAAAATGTGGAGTCGTTGTTCCTCAATACTAACATACACGTATCCGTTATAATAAGAAATTACGAAATTATGTATTTCAATAAACCCTGTACTTATTTTTGTTGCTGACGATCCTTCAGGATCAAAAACAAAAGAAAAAGCGGTTCAAACCGGTATGAGAAAGTTTTTAGTGGATAAGACAGAGATTAAAACAGAAGACGATCTAGGAGGGGATCGAGGCGAGGGGGGTGGACGGGGGGTTCAGGGGATCAGAACGGAATAATTCGAGCTGAGTCAGGTGTGCCGAGTATGGGCTCGTTTTCTTAGTTATGTTGAGACCTTACCTCCGGACTTGATGAAGTGACCTGCAGGTGTACTTCGAAGACTCCTACTGGAACTAACAGCCGAGCTGATCTAGGTGTGCCGAGTATGGGCTCGTTTTCTTAGTTATGTTGAGACCTTACCTCCGGACTTGATGGAGTGACCTGCAGGTGTACTCCGAAGACTCAAACTCAAACTCAAACTCAAACCATTTATTTCAATTAAACCATTTACAGGCACTTTTGAATTGTCAAGAAGTCGGTCAGTCAGAAAATATGAAGCTAGTTGCCCATTCCAAAGCGTAGGTACCTATGGAGAAGAACTGCTACTGGAACTAATAGCCGAGCTGAGCTAGGTGTGCCGAGTATGTGCTCGTTTTCTTAGTTATGTTGAGACCTTACCTCCGGACTTGATGGAGTGACCTGCAGGTGTACTTCGAAGACTCCTACTGGAACTAACAGCCGAGCTGAGCTAGTTTTGTTAGTTTTGTTGAGACCTTAAGAATAGGTAGGCAGGCACTAGGCCGGGTCTAGTCTAGGCAGATGCGGTCACTAATCGAAAACATAAAACAAAAGTATCTAAAAAAAAAGACTACAGCCGCCATCTTGGATTTTCATTTTGACTTTGTTTTCGGCTCCAGCACCCTCGAAAACTATGAAAACGACACCCATGATAAAAAATAAAAAAAAAATTACAGCCGCCATCTTGGATTTTCATTTTGACCTCACTATCTGCTTTAGCGCCCTTGAAAACCATAAAAACGACACCCATGATAAAAATAAAAAATAAATTACAGCCGCCATCTTAGATTTTCATTTTGACCTAATTATTGGCTCCAACACCCTCGAAAACCATGAAAACGACACCTATGATGAAAAATATTAAAAAAAAATACAGCCGCCATCTTGGATTTTCATTTTGACCTCACTATCGGCTTTAGCGCCCTTGAAAACCATAAAAACGACCACCCATGATAAAAAAATTAAAGCCGCCATCTTGGATTTTCATTTGGACATCACTATCGGTTTTAGCACCCTTGAAAACCATAAAAACGACACCCATGATGAAAAAAAAAAAAAAAACTACAACCGCCATCTTGGATTTTCATTTTTATCTCACTATCGGCGATCTCAATATCCGTCACTTTGCACGGCCAAAAATGTAATTGACAGGCTTATGGTGATTTATCGAGGTAGCCACTGCTAATATGCCTTTATGCAATGCACGACACTGCTTAGTACGTTATCCTAATTGCGTAACACACTTGGAATGGCAATCCATTCCGATTTGACAGTTCAACAATATCCATTGCGTTGTTTTTGTTTTACGAAAGATTTTAAATATATATGAAGCAAGTAGCTGTGCCCCGCGGTTTCACCCGCGTAAGTTTCGATCCCGTGGGAATATCGAATAAAAAGTAGCCTATATGTGTCAGCTACCTCTATACAAAATTTTATCAAAATTGGTGAAGCCGTTTGAGCGTGAAGAACAAACATATAAACATACACACACACTCACAAACTTTCGCCTTTATAATATTAGCGTGATGAATATTGTAGCATTTGTACTGTTTGCCTTGTAGGGTGTGTGCCAAATACACGTATTTTCTTTCCAGTTTTCGAGAACCTACTTGCATTTGATACCATAGCAAATTTATTATATAAAATACGAAATAAACCGAATAAAACAAGCCTGTTTTATATTTGTTTTCAATAAGCTCGTCCGCAAATTGTTAATACATAAGTAGGTACTTTGGCAACTTGTACTTGATTAATCACTGTCCAGTGAAATTAAGTAAATAGCATTCTACTTATATTAACACTGCACATTACCTACAAACTGTTTGAAAACAAATCACCGTAAACTTAAAAAAAATACATGGCAAAAATAAAATAAAATTAGGCTCAAGTATCAAGTCGTGTCAGTTTACTCATAATTTCACCGCTTCGCGCATGTCGCTGTGTGTGTGAGCCGTGCACGTGTAGTAGTAAGACTCAATACCTAAAATTGAAGCGCGTCATTTCGTAAACGCGTCCTTAAGATACTCCATAGACAATTTAGACGAGATTAAAAAATTGGCTATTAAAAATACGTCAATTTACGTGAGGCGCTGACTAATTTGACAGGACTAAACTAATATTTATCTTCTGTCCTTTTCATAATGAAATAGAAAGAAAAAGATGCATGAACTTAAATTTAGTTTAGTTTGTGAATAACAGAATCGGCGCCATTGTTTATGCAACTACACATCATAACATCACGCCTGCCTGTACCCTCTAAAGGGATACGCGGATGTGTTCAGTAGCTTCCTGTCACTGATATTCACATAGCAAGTAGTGTTATATGAATTTGTGTGGGGTAGGTGGGTACAACTAAAAGTGAAAAATAAAAACTATTTTACATAAAAAAAACAACCGATTTAAAAAAAAAACAAACTACAAACGGAAAAATAAATTTTTGTTTCTTGTTCTTTTTTTGTTTGAAAGGATATACTTTCCAGGTGGTCAGGTCTATTGTCATCAAGTCAGGATCTAATGATGGGATCTTGGAGAAATCGAAGGAACTCTTCAAATTTTATAGGCATACACACCTATAGCGATTTGGGTATTTTTTATAGTACCTACCTAACTCGTGGATTTGCTCTCAGAAAGCACCGTTTAGTGAAGAGGAACTGATGATGAAGACCACAGATGGCTGCCGGAACTACTCAATAATAAGTATTTCTCGGGTTGCGATTCGATTAGATTACTTTAATATGGTTGTTAAGCAATTTATGCTCGTCACAATACGAATAGTAAAATGGAGCTGAAAGGTGAGTACCAGGAGAACTCCTCAACAATTAACGTCCCTGCATTGAAAAAAGCAATATTTTGTAAAAGGGGATGAGCAAGTTGACATTAGGTTATTGTAAGTTAGATACATTATAAACGGAACCGACTAAAAAGCGAGAAATAAAAACCTTTTACCTAACAAAAAAAACGAACTTCCAAAAAAACACTACAAAGTGAAAAATAACTTAAATTTCGAAGTCGGTGGCAAAATACTAAAATACAGATCCAAAGACATCGACTTCCAAAATACAAGTTATTTTTCTCTTTTTGCAAGTCTGTTTTTTTGTTACATAGTTTTTTGTTTTTTTTTTAATTTTTATAAAAAAATAATGAACTCTCGCCTCAGTAAATAAAATACTTACTGTTTTCATTAAGTGAATGATTATTTTTGAATATCACAACGAAACTCTACGACAAATCCCAGGCTAGTATTCGATTATGTAGGTAATGCTCTAACAATTGTCATCAAAAATAATATTTAAAAGTACTTACATCTTTTCAAACTAACAGCAGACTGAAAGATAAACGTAGATGTTCCTTGTAATACTAAAAAGTTAAGGTCGTTTTTCGGCACCTACTTATTGTACGTAATGACTGATGAACTTCAACAAAAAACGTGATTATCACATATAGTAAGTACTAATAACAGTTACCAAATTCGATTGCGAACTAACAATTAACTTTACTCAATAAATACCAGTAAAATTAAAAAATAATACCTTCAAGTACCAAGATTAGTTATAGTTACGTATAAAATCGAGTGGACAATGGGTTCAATGTGTGCGTGCGCGTAATGTTGTTGTGTTGCGATTCAGATACCTAAACTTGAGCGTGTTCAAAATGTGATAGCGTCATTAAGCTATATCCGCAATTAAAGCACAATATTATTTTATTAGGTACTAAGATAGTTACAATATTTTAAGTCTAATGGTCGTAGCTCACTGATTACCTGCTTTACTTCAATAAATTGTTCTTTATGAGAAAATAAACTGCTTTAAAAGTTTATTTATCAAATTATAACGAATAAAATTTTTGAAATCACTTAATTTTTTTTTTATTTTTACCCCGCATATTTCAATAACAATATAATAATACAAATAAAACAAATATTACATTATTATTCTCGTGTATTAATTTATCGAATAATAAAAAAAGATAAGATTATTGTTGAAAAGATAAATCAAAGTTCCATCTCGAGATTCGAACCCAGGCATGCGTGTTTACTAATCCTATACGTTACGTTATCCGCTAGCAGTACTTGTTATGAAGTTGTGAATTTTAGCAGTGGTATGAACCAACCAAGGTCATACGTAATTACGCCGCGCGTGTGAAAAAGCGATGACGATGTTTTGTTTCGTTTGACGTTAGCAAGTGTACACACACAGATGTAAATACGGGCCTGCGGCGCGGGCGCGGGGACGGCGCGAAGCATGTTCACAGAAATTTCAACCATAGCATGCCTAAGCAGTATTGGAGCATACTGTACCTATGTAAGTAAAAAGTTTATCACGGGTTTTTTTTTTGTAATTTAACTACAAATTTACGGTTTTCGGATTTTTTTCTTTACTGTGCTACATGACATTGCTTCTTGCTAAATTTCATGATTCTAGGTCAACCGGAAATACCCTATAGGTTTTGAATCCGGAGCATAAACGCCCGTATCTTTTGAATGCGTCGACTTAGAAGTTTGATTTTTTCACTGCTTCAACGGTTTGCAGCCCTGAGTATTTGATATTAATTTCAACTTTATAACTCCACGCGATCCTGAGAAAAAGGGTCTTGACAGACGGACAGACAGACGGACAACGAAGTGATCTTATAAGGGTTTCGTTTTTCCTTTTGAGGTACGGAGCACTAAAAACTGTGGGACTCAACTTGTGCAGGTGTCAAAGGATTAACGGTCAGATGGCAGTCGCTCCGTGTAACTTACAGATATATGCTTACGCATCCGGTTAGACGGGAAACCGTCTCCAACGTAGCTGGAACAGAGCTAGGTGTATGAAAATGTCCGTTAACTCTATCTACCGTATTCAGTCCATTATTTCCATTCAGTGAATATCCTTAAAATATTGATGTGATGAATTTTCCCGTTCATTCGCTCCTATATAACTCCGATGAATGACGTGACCTAATTACCTGTGTTTCGGATAGGTAGCGTAGGTACCTATATACCTATACAACTAGCTTAACCTCTCTGCTCGACTAGATTTTGACATATGACGTACCAGCTGACTCGACGGGATGTTGCGAATTACGTCATGGTATTCAGGAATTTACTTCAACTTTCAGCATCCGAATTTATTAAGAAAAATGTGTTTCCGCGCCTATTTTGTACAATAAGTTTGTGGCAAATATCTTTAACTATATGCTGAGGTCGGTCAAACCGCGTCATTTTACTGCGAAAGTTTTATAAAATAGATATTACTACACCTATCCAAAAGGTAGGCACCTTAAACTCGCTGAAAATATGTACATAAACCACCTAATCTCTTGATGAAAATATGCAAACGGGAAAAATAAAGATATTGTCATTCTCTCTGCATTCTTACTTTTACCATTTTTCATACATAAACTACATATAAAACATGATCAAATCTTATAAAAAATACTAAAAAATGTGATGCGACATGTCACTTCTTAGTGCTGACCATCCACCCAATTTTCTTATTTCGATTCAAAAATGTCATAAAGCCTAATCGATAATAATCGATGTTTAAAAAAAAAATGTTTGCAGAAACTGAATAAAAACTCTTTGGTATATTTTTCATGAAGTAATTATTTTTTTAAATATAATTATTTTAATAAGTACATACACGTACAGTGTGGATAGGGGTGTAACTTTTTATGGTTCCCTACGTCCGAATGAAAAAAACGGAACCCTTATAAAGGATCACTCGTGTGTCTGTCTGTAGGTCTGTCACAACCGATTTGCTTCGAATCTACTGAACCGATTAAGTTGAAATTTGGTACACATATAAATTTCTGAGACTCAAACACGGACGTGTAACATAAATAATTAATTTTGAAAGGGGTCACTTTTTGGAGTGACATTAGAAAATTAAAAAAAAACCGTACGGTTACGTAGGTACCGTGTAATATATCAAATAAAAGTGCTTGTCGTGAGGGTCACATATGTTCGGGATGTTATATTCAACTAGCTTCTGCCGGCGACTTCATCCGCGTGAAATTTCACCCTCCCCCCACTCACCCTTTTAGGGGTAAAACTTCGAAAAACCCTTTCTTAGTGGATGCCTATTCTTCACAAAGAACACACTCTCCAAATTGCATGTCTCTAGGACCAGCGGCTTAGGCGTTGATATATCAGTCAGTCAGGACTCTGATTTTTATATAAAATAGACTTAGTCGGTATTAGGGTTCCGTACCAAAATGGTAAAACGGAACCCTTATGGTAAGACTCTGTCTGTCTGTCTGTCACAGCTGGATATCTCAAGAACTCCTAATGCTATCAACTTGAAATTTGGAACAGTTTTAGATGACGTTTACCCAACTATTTTGCAAATAAGAAAGAAATAAAAATATATGTATATTTTTTGCAACAGGGACTGAAAGGGGTCTCAAAAATTCTAAGTATAAAATAGTAGGGCATGTGCAGTATCATGAAAGAGCGCAGTTTGCACATTCTCAAAAAAAAATTCTTTTTATTTTAGGCCGGCATAGTTTTCGACTATTGATGAAAAGTGTAAAAAAAAATATGGTCCCCCCGTTATCTCTGAAGTTTGCAAAAAGAAAAATCTGAAATGATTCTATGTGATAGAAGTTTATGTAAAGATTACAGGAAAAATAAAACAAAGTCTTTATATAGCACACTTTTTCAGAAATCATCAACAAAAGTTAATCGGTCAAGAGATCACGCCGACAAAAATCTGCAATATTCTACACCGCAGTGCACAGTGCTAAAATTCTCTGACGAATATAGGCCCACGCCGATCAAAAATTAAAAACATGAAGGTACGGAACCCTTGGTGCGCGAGCCCGACTCGCTCTTGACCGGTTTTTTTTTAATGTTATGCTTAAAACGCTTGATATAAAAATAAGATTTTTGGCATTTTCAATCTCAAATAGTGGTCAAGGGGGTTAATTGCAGACTTTGGCTGTAATAGTAAGAAATGGTCAAGATGTTATTCCCCATAAGAAAACAGTAAGTACTTTTCTTTTCTGCCAGGCACTTTAATTATTGGGTACGTTATGAACTTATGAATGATGAGAAATAGAAATACAAACTTATTTTTGCAGTCGATCAAATTAATGATTGCATTGTGCATGCGTAAATATTCAACCTAACTACGGAACCTTTCACTGTGCGTGGTCCGACATAAACATGGTCAGTTTTTTTTAAATTTCGTTGTAAACTACCACAAAAAAAAAATCTATTACTCAAATAAACTAATAGGAACAAAAACTACCAAGCTCATACAACTAACAAAACATATTGAAATGTAAAGTGATTGTGGAATACCCAATTTATACCATTAATTTATCATTATTCCCAAACTTTTGCTAAACCTACCAAAAAAATGTATACCGGGCATTCTGTATCAAACTATTAGAAAGTATCAAAAATAAATAGTAAGTACAATAAATAAAAATAATTTTGAACGGCGAGCGCAGTCCGAAGATAAATTCAAATATAGAAACAATTCGCCGCGAAATTCAATAAATGACTATGGTCAAAGGTACTCAGTTGTTGACTCAGTTTCAATATAGGGTCCAAAAAACTATTAGAATAACATTAGAAAAGCATAAATCATTATTATAAACAATGCTTATTTTATTTAATGCTTAAAATAATTTTATTTCAGTTTCCGAGTATCGATTTCAGAAATTCGACATATTAATTATCCATGTCAATCGAAATTTAAAAAAAAATCGTTTAGCATAATCGCTTTCGCACATCATTACTATAAAAAAAAAACAATAGACGGCGATTTTGAACACAAATTGAGTAGCGGTAATGAATAATACGTGTTATTTGACCTGTGCTTCAATATTACGTTAACATTTGGGCATTTTTGTGTTGTTTATAATATTTTCAATAATATTTGTCACATTTTAAATCTTACCTACATGTGTGTGCGTGACATTTGTGAAAAGTTAAATGTAAACACGCACGATTGGCGCGAAACTTCGACATTAGATATCAAAAAACTTCATTACCGCTACTTATTTAACTTGAACAATGGATGAATTCGTCAAATAATTAAATGATGTATTATTCACTGCCCCTGTGGTGGAGTTTGGATGTTCGAAATCCCCAATTTTTATGTTTTTTAGCCTCGACCACCACTGTCAACAAAATGGCGATTATCGCATTTACAGACTTGAATTTAATAAAGGTAAATTAATATGCTTGCGCGATAAATATGAAATATTTAATGGCGTTAACTTAAGAGTTTTTTATCCAACTCTCTTAGTTAACGCATATTCATTAGATTGGATGGGTAGCATAACAAATATTTACATAATCAATGAAGGGTGTCGTATGTCGTAATTCCTGGGTCCAATGGGACCCAGTACCGAGCCGGCGGAGGTTCGTGTGTTCGGGTCCATTCGGGGGCGCTACCGAACTATACGGTTAAGATAAACCCTCTTCCACACACACCACACACTGGAGAGAAATGTACGTATGAAAGCTTTCGCACGTACGACATTTATCCCACTTTTACCATAAATTCGCCAACGGGTACTCGGCGCCGATAACCCTTTAGGGGCGTGTGAAAACTGATAAGTGTACCGCAAGCATTCGAAAGCAAATCTATATCTATATACATATTACAAATTAAAGTCGCTTTTCGTGTCTGTCTGCGTGACGGTGTTGTTCAACGCAACGGATTTTGATGTGGTTTTCACCATAATTTAAAAAAAATATTCCCGAACATTTCTGGAAATTAGATTTAGCTCAGAACTCTCGATGTATTGACACGTGAATGTGGCCAGTACATTACACCCGCGCGAAGGGGCAGGTCGCTAGTTTTATCTATACCTACTAATATTATAAAGAGGTAAAGTTTGTATGCAAGGGGTAATCTCTGGAACCACCAGTCGGATTTGAAAAAATAATTTTGTATTTGATAGCCCGATTCTTGAGGAATGCTATCAGGCTATTTAAAATCACGCTATGACCCTTAGGAGCCGAGCAAAAAGTAAATAAGTCAGAAAGAACGCAAAAATGAAGTAATAGTGCGGGCAGGCGATGAGATGCGGCGGGGTGGGTCGGGGCAGGCCTACGTCACTCCATGTACTTGCGCGCTATAATTACCTACCGCCCGGCCAAGCAGTCTCGGGCCGTTTGCGGACCAACTTCAGTGCGGTTTTCGCAAGCGAACAGCACGCACGTTGTTCAATTTTAATCGTTAAATCACAACTACGCTTGAGCATTTTAGGCACATTTTAGCATGCATGCAGCATGCAGCGGGCTGACGCGACGGAGTAGGTTATTATAGTAGTAGGTATTGGAAATTTTCTACTGAGTGAAGTATCTGTTACTAACTATTTAGTAATCTGTGGTCGGGGGAACAAGAAATTTCACGCGGACGTAGTCGCGGGCAGAAGCTACTAATTTATAATAATATAAAGTACCTAGGTAAGTTTAATTACCCATTCGAAAAATGCTCGTTGGAACGTCCTTGCCAAAGATACTATGTAGTCGCGTGAACTTTGTGTAATGCTCGTACATACCTACCACTGTATTAAATGGCAGCCAAATTCCTTTCTGTGCTTTTCAAGTGGTGTGATGAGTTTTTCTTACCCAAGTGTCATGAAAATGTCTTCTGCTTAGCAGAAAAAACATGATAGCCAGAAATAGTAGTACAGTCTTATCGACCAATTCTCTGCTCATCCATTTATCTTGCACAAAGAATATAATACAGGCTGTTGATTTGCATCCTAGTCAAATTCAAGGACGTAATTATGCTAATGATTCTCGACCCAAATCAACAATAAAATGGGTCATCATCATCATCATCATCATTTCAGCCGAAAGACGTCCACTGCTGGACATAGGCCTCCCCCAATTTTGGGGGGGTTTGCCATAATCGCCACGCTTGGCAGGCGGGTTGGCGATCGCAGTATGGTATGATGGTGTAATGCATAGAGAACGCTGCTGCCCATTCTCCGGTCTCCCTTAGTCGCCTTTTACGACACCCACGGGAAGTATGGGGTGGTGGTATTCTTTAAGTCCGGCACCACACAGACAGATAAAATGGGTAGGTATTTTTTTTTCTTATTTACGGAAATCCGTAAGTGTGAACCAGCCGTATTTAAACGCGGCCCGTCTGTTACTAGCCCTATAACCGCGCTTTCATGAACACACACATTCAAATGCGCATGAGAATCTATCATTCGATAAATTCGTAGGTAATCAATCCCATCCCCCAATCACGATGCGGCGAAGCGTTTACTTAGTCTCCCGCGCACCCTAAGCCACGCCCCCGCGGCCCCGGAACTAACAGTGTAATTGAAATCGCCGCAGCGTTCGTGCGCTTTGCGAATTCCGCTTCTCGGTACATCGTTGAGACGTAGGTACAAAGTGTTCAATTCAAATGTCGTGCTGGTGGAGATGGTCAGGTGGGTATGCCATTAGTGGAGACAGCCTACTCCGTGGAGTCATCCGGATGTTTCCCGATCGGGAACCCCCATCACAGAGCGTCATGCTGGCTGTTATGCACCACACCAGTGTTGCGCATACTGAAGCGTGAACTGCAACACCCGTTCCACTACACCAAGGCACAAGACATTCACCCAGGTGATAATGCCGTGCGGATTACATTTTGTCGTTTTCGACACTTTAAAAACGAATGTGTTAGTGTTGTTAAGCTGAAGGAAAACCAGTACGTACTACCTAAGTACGTGGCAACTTTACCTCCGGTAACATAGGTAGGTAATTTATTTATTTGTACATTTTGTAAATACGTTGTTAGCTTAATCAATTTCATTAGTGTAAATAAGTTATTTCAAATTTTTAACTACCTACGCCAATAATACCTAAGAGTCGAAAGTATACCACGTACTTACACTTAACTAGAACGTCTTTCCATTTCCATCAAACGTAGAAAACATTTTTAGACTTAGTAGATCGGTACACCAACAAAGGTAGAATTATTGCCGGTCCTAAGCCCGTTAAGTAGGAAGGAAAGTTTCAAATCAACCAATTTAATCCACAAATAAAAACAAAATCACTACGAAAACTTTAGCTTGAAGGATATTATTAATCATCTGATAACAGCAGCGTAATTGCGTAACACACTATCAGTAGCAATGGGTTTCATTTTGACAGTTGAACAACATCCATTGCCTTATTTACGTTGTTGTACAAACACATTTTTCGAACATATGGAGCAATAGATTAGCAATATGCTTCAAAATGATTCAAATTGATAGTAATAGTGTGTTACGCAATTAGGGTGCAGGTCAGTGAACTTTTCTTTGGCGCACTAGTATTACTGTCATTAGTAAGATTTCCGTATTCCAATGATGCTCAAAAATGAGTTAATTATCAAGCGAAATTTATGACAATAATGTAGGTGATTTTCGAAATAAAATTAGGTAAAATTATTGCTACCGGTCATTGCACGGCGACGCGACGGCCTGGCGCGGGGAATTACATGGCAGCTGCATGCATTGTCGCTGTGTGCATAGTCGGGTGATTCTGTTTTATTTGTATTGAATTAAGGGTTTAATTCTGAAATACTGTTAAATTTCTACAACAAAAAAAAGCAGCGCTTACTAGTTATTGCCCCCTACCATACTTCAAATGATTATTTATGTCTTTTATGACAACCTCCTGAAATTTGACGAGGATGCAAATCAACAGCTTATATGTATAATATAAAAGTTAAAGTGTTACATGCTCTGTGGGCTGAGTCGCATATATATATAGCATAAAGAGCATGTAACACTTTAACTCAGCCTAGTCACCATCACACTGTCATAGATGGTCCAATTGCTGATATTTTGCCAAACATAAAAAAGATTAGTGCTCGTTACTTTCAAATCCATTTATCTTGCACAAAGAATACATATATGTATAATATAAAAGTTAAAGTGTTAAGTACATGCTCTGTGGGCTGAGTCGCATATTATGCGACTCAGCCCAAAGAGCATGTAACACTTTAACTCAGCCTAGTCACCATCACACTGTCATAGATGGTCCAATTGCTGATATTTTGCCAAACATAAAAAAACTGGCCAAGTGCGAGTCAGACTCGCACACGAAGGGTTCCGTACCACAAGGTAAAAACGCCGAAAAAAACATGTTTGTTGTATGGGAGCCCCCCTTTATATTTATTTTATTTTAATTTTATTATTTATTATTAAAGTTAAAATACAACTGAGTATTTTGTGAATATTTCAAGTGCCTACCTGTTGCCATTTTTGATATCGAGCAAAAAAGGGCAAAAAAATCGCGTTTGTTGTATGGGAGCCCCCCTTAAATATTTATTTTATTTTGTTTTTAGTATTTGTTGTTATAGCGGCAACAGAAATACATCATCTGTGAAACTTTCAAATGCCTAGCTATCGCGGTTCTTGAGATACAGCCTGGTGACAGACAGACGGACAGACAGACGGACAGACGGAGGGTTCCGTTTTGTACCCTTTGGGTACGGAACCCTAAAAAGATTAGTGCTCGTTACTTTTAAATGCTCCCGAGTGTGGCCGCACCTCTACTTCAAACGATGTCTACGGCGGAGATATTATTTTATTGGATCCTTTATGAAGTTCCACGTAGGTAATTGAATCCGGCGTGGCGTGGCCGCGTGGTGAAAAGTACCTATCCTATTCATAGACTGTGTTGTTGAAGGCATAATGGATATTTAATTATTAACGTTTGTTGTCATATCAATGTATCCGCTACCATTTACCGTAACCTCCATTATTGTTATAGGATTTTATAACAAAGAGTATACGTGTTGTTCTTTCGCTGTTTGGAGTGAAATGTGCTTTTTAGAGTTTCGTAGTTCCTACAAGGAACCCTTAAAGTTTCGTCATGTCCGTTATGTCTGTCTGTCTGTCTGTTCGAAGTTTTACTAAGAGACCGTTAGTACTAGAAAGCTGTAATTTTGTAGGAGTGTACCTATATCAATTAATAATTAACCGATAAAGTAGTAAAAAAAAATTTGGATTTTTTTTTGTTTTAGGGTAGCATGTGAAGTGGGGATGAATTTTTTTTTCGTCTTCTACCCCATCGTGTGGGGTATCGTTGAATAGGTCTTCTAAAATACTTGGGGTTTGCTAAAATTATTTTTCGATTGGATGCTCCATTTACGAAATATTAAACTTTAAAGTGCAAATTTTTATTCCAGTAGCATTAAGGCTAGTACACACAGGCGCGACTTGTCGCGCGACACGTCGCGTGGCGATTCTGCGATATTATCGCGCCGCAACACCTTTCACACAAGCGCGACGCGAAGTCGCTCCATACAATTTTATATTTCCGCCCAAGTATTTGGTGTTAAGGCGCCACCATTTATTATTTAAAAAATACTAATTAGGACGACGAAAATTGTACATGGACAATGGAATTTGACAGGAAAATGCAACACCACTGACCTGTAGATTCACCATCAATCCTCCACGTCGGCCGGCAGAAGGTTCGACTTGCTGGATCAGGCGCACGAGAGGTCGCACAGACGCCTTTCACAGCACAAACACGCACTTTTCGTAGTGTTCCAGATAATAGTTCGTAAATGCTTCGCAACAGTTCGCAACCGTAAATTGGCAATTAATTAACAAGGGAGCATGTGCTCACGCGGCAAGAGCTAACCTCACACTCTTAGTAGGTACTTATGTGCAAAAAGGAATTTACTCCTTTTTTAACAAAAAAAATGAATAACATTTAAAACTACTTTGAGCAAACTTTGATAAGATAATTCTCTATGTTTTAAAGTAAATTCCATTGAATAACTCTTAAGCGTTACGCCTTGATGTCGAAAAAAGTAAAAAAATAGATACTTACTTAAACTTTGCAATTTTTTTGTATCGAGAAAAAATCACTGAATCGTGTATTCCTTTTACATGATACTAGACTAAAGAGTCAAAAAACATAAAACATAATTATATCAAAATGTTAAATCCCTTTTCCACATCGAAATAGAAAACCATTTTTTTTTTCAATATATCACCTTACCCTTTTTTAAAGGTTGAAGAACCTACTTATTTCTACCTTGGGTTTATGTAGACGTCCACGTATTAATGTATCCATGTATGCATCCAACACAGCAAAGCCACGCCAAATCAAAGTGTCACCTCCGGCCTCCGGTTACCAAGATCCAGCCACGGTATAATTATTCTGAGAAATCAGGTAACACCCGAGCTAGCCTAGTTTGGAAACCGCTGTCTTGACATCTGATATGGTTAAAGTTGCTTATGCAACGGCCCTGTTTATGCATATTGTATTCGGGTTTCTGTATACGTCAAGTCTTCTCATACAGTCTCTAGTTCCTGGTACGACGTACAACTACGAGAATAGTTTATATTGTAATTAACAAAAAACACTGCTGCTAAGTAACCACAACAACAAAACTCAACCTATAGTGTTTTTGAATTTATTCCACCATATTGAAGCTGCTGATCACGACTAGCCTCTATACTCAAACGGCAAACCTATCTCTAGACCTTAATAAAGAACTGTCGTGAACAAAATGTCGTTTTGGACCTTTAGAAGATAACTAATTACGTTCCTATTAATAATTATAATATTATTAATGGTATTGCTTTGTAAGGCGGGCATTCTCAGGGACTGGAATCAGCCCTTGAGAATACATGTCCCGTGTCACGGATGACCGCAAGGAGGTATGGCTAATGCAAGAAGCTTCACGGGCGCTTCTATCGTGTTCTTCATGAGCCCGGTGTAGACTTCATAGCGTCCGTCGAGGAAACTGAAGGTTTCATCTTTGCAATTTATGGACGCAGTTGTCTTGACGAATAACTTCCGGAGACATATTATGAAGGATGGGACGGTTGACGTGTGGCCACCGTATGCCCGACACACGTCAACCGGACGGACCGGACGGTGGTCCGGGTGAGTCCATCAGACATATTATCTCTGGTTGTTCTAGTCTGGCTAAGGCGAGTAGATAGTCTAGATAGTTGCACAGGCATAGTGGCCAAGACTATTCACTAGCAACTTGCTTAGAAAAAACTTCTGAATTATTCTTCTCCTACCGTATTACAAGTATGTGCCCGACCCAGTTCTCGAAAATGACAATGTCGCGTTGTACCTACTGGGGTCGGTCTATCATTACTGACAGGACTATTGTCGCCAATAAACCTGATATATTGGTGATAGATCGATTAGTGATTTAGTGCCCCGCGCAATGATAAAATCGATGTTACCATTTCACATGACAGGAACCTCGTGAAAGCTGAGATAGAAAAACAAATCAAATATCTTGACTAGAGCCGAGCTCACATTCCTCAGGTCAACAAAGAGGTTGTTGACCTAAGGAATGTGAGCTCGGCTGTCATTGTGCCGATTGTCGTATCGGCCAATGGCCTGATGGCCGAAAGCCTCGATCAACATCTATGGAAGCTCTCGTTAGGCGGTTGGATCAAATGCCTGATTCCGGGGGCAATACGGCTCATATTGTGACGAGATTCCTGTCTCCGGAGCCCTAACCACCGGTAGTTTGGACCCTGCTGCTGCCACCGGCGCGGCGGCCCACTATTTTTTTATATTTTTAAATGTTTTATATTACCTACTTATTTTTTCTATTTTATGAAATATTTAAAAGTACCTATAAGATTACGAAATAATAATATTATTTATTTATTTCGAACAACAAGGTCCAAGGTCAACAGGGTGAATTAGTGCGCCGCGCTTAAGAACTTATGTAGGTAGGTATTATGATTGTGGCAAGAACCTTAGTGATAAAACACCTCTTTATTTCTTTCTTTCAGACGAATAGACCGCAGTAACTCCCTAGTAGAAAGCAGCAGTGGCGTCGGGCCCCTTAGTCCTGGGGCCAGCGCTGCCATCTGCTCTTTAGGGGCCCTTCAACCAGACCTGTACACCAAACGAGAGGCCCCGCTGGTCATAGAGCTGGAAGGTGCTGGACCTTCGCTTGGCAGGATCCATCTGCGCTTAAAGTATGACTTCGATCGGTCGGATTTGGAAGTGCATCTTATCGAAGGTATGTTAATTTTTTTTAATACTGAACTGTGTAGGTATATTGTACATAGGAATTGCCTGAGCCGTAGGTATATATAGGTGCTGCGGAATTATTAGGCACAAAATACAGATAGTACAGAAGGCAATCATATGTATGTACTTCACTTTTCATACATACACTCGGCGGTCACGCTAGGGTTGTCAACTTTGGCTTATGCACAAAAAACTATCGTGGTAGTGGCACTCGTATCTAGTTGTTTAATTTATTGTTGAGCCTTTTCTACAATATTAAAACAAAACAATAAACATAGTATTACAATACAAAAACTTTACAGTAAGTACAAAAACTTATAAAATTTTTAATTTGTCAATTTTCACTATCGAAAATCCGTAATAACTTCAAAACGGATTACCCTTTACTCATTGTATTTTGCCTTATCCGTTTTAGACCTAAACCTATCAAATGACACTAAAAACAACAGACTAGATGAAACAATAAAACATGTTTATCTAGTCATGTTTATCTAAACATGACTAGATAAACATGATTTTTTGTTTGTGTAGATACACAAACAAAAATCATGTTTTTAACTAACGTTGGTGGCGTGAATTTACCTTACAAAAAGTTACTTCGCTTATACAGATTCAAAATAAGAAATCATCATACAGGCTGTTGATTTGCATCCTAGTCAAATTCAAGGACGCTAATAATTATGCTAATGATTCTCGACCCAAATCAACAATAAAATGGGTAGGTATTGTTTTTTTTTTTTTTCTTATTTACGGAAATCCGTAAGTGTGAACCAGCCGTATTTAAACGCGGCCCGTCTGTTACTAGCCCTATAACCGAGCTTTCATGCACAATTGCACACACACATTCAAATGCGCATGAGAATCTATCATTCGATAAATTCGTAGGTAATCAATCCCATTCCCCAATCACGATGCGGCAAAGCGGGTATTTAGTCTCCCGCGCACCCTAAGCCACGCCCCCGCGGCCCCGGAACTAACAGTGTAATTGAAATCGCCGCAGCGTTCGTGCGCTTTGCGAATTCCGCTTCTCGGTACATCGTTGAGACGTAGGTACAAAGTGTTCAATTCAAATGTCGTGCTGGTGGAGATGGTCAGGTGGGTATGCCATCAGTGGAGACAGCCTACGTGGAGTCATCCGGATGTTTCCCGATCGGGAACCCTCATCACGTGCTATGCACCACACCAGTGTTGCGCATACTGAAGCGTGAACTGCAACACCCGTTCCACTACCCCAAGGCACAAGACATTCACCCAGGTGATAATGCCGTGCGGATTACATTTTGTCGTTTTCGACAATTTAAAAACGAATGTGTTAGTGTTGTTAAGCTGAAGGAAAACCAGTACGTACTACCTAAGTACGTGGCAACTTTACCTCCGGTAACATAGGTAGGTACTTAATTTATTTTTTGTACATTTTGTAAATACGTTGTTAGCTTAATCAATTTCATTAGTGTAAATAAGTTATTTCAAATTTTTAACTACCTACGCCAATAATACCTAAGAGTCGAAAGTATACCACGTACCTACTTACACTTTACTAGAACGTCTTTCCATTTCCATCAAACGTAGAAAACATTTTTAGACTTAGTAGATCGGTACACCAACAAAGGTAGAATTATTGCCGGTCCTAAGCCCGTTAAGTAGGAAGGAAAGTTTCAAATCAACCAATTTAATCCACAAATAAAAACAAAATGACTACGAAAACTTTAGCTTGAAGGATATTATTAATCATCTGATAACAGGTCAGTGAACTTTTCTTTGGCGCACTAGTATTACTGTCATTAGTAAGATTTCCGTATTCCAATGATGCTCAAAAATGAGTTAATTATCAAGCGAAATTTATGACAATAATGTAGGTGATTTTCGAAATAAAATTAGGTAAAATTATTGCTACCGGTCATTGCACGCGCATTGGCGCGACGGCGCTACCATTTCGGGGAAAAACAGCTGCATGCATTGTCGCTGTGTGCGTAAAAAATAAAAAATAAAATTTAAATTGTTTATTGCTTTCGAACTATAAAGTTGCAAATGTCGTTATTAAGAAAGTATAGTATGTGGACGTAGTTTAGCAGAACGGACTCAACCCACACTAAGGTCAAAAATGAGTTGTATAATATGCCAAAGAGGTCCGAAAGGTTGGTTCTTTCACTCAGCAAAATTGATCCGCGATACTACACAGATAAGGTTGATTTTTAGGGTTCCGTAGCCAAATGGCAAAAACGGTTTGCGCGAGAGACACTTCCAAAGTAGTAAAATGTCCCCCCCCCCCCGTAACTTCTAAAGTAAGAGAATGATAAAACTACCACCGAAAATTGGTTTGAACGAGATATATTAAGTAGTTTTTTTTTAATACGTCATAAATCGTAAACCGCAATTTACCATTAATTCAATCAACTCAAAAATAAATATTAAATTTCATAAACATAAACCTTATGCATAAACCCGGATGTTACGGAACCCTCGGTGCGCGAGTCCGACTCGCTCTTGCCCGGTTTTTTTTAATAATGCGAACCAACCCACATGAGGATGGGTATTTTTCTACAAACCGCTGTAATAACCCAAACTGCTTGGGTCATTTTTATTAATAAATCCAACTTGAAAGAAGCAGGTCTACCTTGTATAATATACAGGGTTATTGGTAAAACATTAACAACCTATTAAGGGATCATTGTACTCATCACTATGAACAACTTTTACTATGGGACCAAACCTGAATACGCGAAAAAAAAACAAAAAATCAGTTGTTCCCTACATGTTGACGAGTTATACGCACACACACTCACACACACACACACCCACATTATGCTGTAGATATGTGTACCTATGTTTTGTAATATCGCTGGCGAATTCTCCGTAGATGGAAAGGTCTGTAGTTAAAAGAGTTATAGGTTTATCGTCGTGTCGGTGAAACATTCTGTAGGTAGCTGAAAAAGCTTGTCGTCGAAAGTGACGAAGATGAAATGTTCTGTCGGCGAAATGTCCGTAGGTGAAAGACTGCTGGGGAAACGGAAATAAATGAATGATCTTGTCGACGAACAGTCCAATGGCGAATCGGTTATAGGAGAATGCGCGGAATGTTGCCGAATCAATAAGTAACGTTGAGAGGTCGTAAGAGTAAAATTCAAATTTCACAGGAATAAAGAAATTTTGAGCCTGTGTAGTTTTCAGCATCAGCAGTGGATAGTCCTATTTAGGTACTTACTGGAAGAGTTGCGTAGGTAGAGGAAACGGAACACCCACATATTATGGGTAACTCTCCCTCTGTAGGGAGGAATGCCTTCCTGCAGCGTGACTAAATCAGTTACTTACACGGTATTTGTATCGTGTGGTATCGTATTTTCAGCCACCTTCATCAACAACTTTGCCCATTATAGCGTGCTTAAACATATCACCAAAATAAACAAAATATCATTAGTGTACCTACTTATTTATAAACTTCCAGTCAAGGTAAACTTTATAATGTTACGAGCTTCGGGTTCGTGACAATAAAAACTGCCGATTTAATAACCAAAAAAAATGACACTTTAATAATCAACACTAATTACAACTCAAACACACTAATTACAAAACACAATTGCACTACTGATCGCTTTAAGTCGAAATTGATCCCAAGGACAAGGAGAAAACTGCATTCTCGACAGGAAAGGGTCTGTGGCAATTTAAAGTTATGCCGTTTGGATTGTGCAATGCTCCGGCAACATTTGAGAGGTTGATGGAACTTGTACTTACTGGGCTAATTGGCGATGCCTGCTTGGTCTACTTGGATGACATCATCATCGTAGGCCGCACGTTTGAAGAACACCTTCAAAACCTGGAACGCGTGCTCATGAAGATCCAGAGTGCCAACCTCAAGTTAAGTCCAAAGAAGTGTTCGCTATTCAAACGACAAGTTAGCTTTTTGGGATATGTAGTGTCTGAAGAAGGTATCCGCACAGATCCAGAAAAAATCGCCGCTGTCAAGGATTGGCCAATTCCAAAAGACAAGACGCAGGTCAGAGCATTTCTGCATTTCATTTGCAGATATAGCCAAGCCCCTGCATAAGCTAACCGAGGAGAAGCGACATTTCTGCTGGGACGAAAGTTGCGACATCGCATTCCAGGAGCTAAAGGACCGTCTGTGCAAAACACCTATTTTGGGGTACCCTGATGCGGGCAAGGAATTTATAGTTGACACAGACGCAAGTGACATAGGACTTGGCGGTGTGTTGTCTCAGCGGAACGGCGATCAAGAGGTTGTGGTAGCATACTTCAGCAAGTCATTGTCGAAACCTGAAAGGAACTATTGTGTTACGAGACGAGAACTGCTTGCTGTGGTAAAGTCATTGCAGCACTTTAGCAAATATCTTCTGGGGCGGAAATTCCACCTACGAACTGACCATGCTGCACTTAAATGGCTATTGCAGTTCAAAAATCCAGAAGGACAAGTTGCGAGATGGATTGAACTACTGCAGGAATACGACTTCGAGGTCGAACATCGCAGCGGGAAATCTCATGGCAACGCAGATGCATTGTCAAGAAGACCTTGTCCTGAAAACTGCAAGCATTGTACTAGGCAAGAAAGTAAAGAAGTCGTACCTGTGAGGATGCTCAAGACAGACCTCAGTAACGAGTGGAAGGAAAGCCTACAACGTGCACAGCAGGAAGATTCGGACATCAAGTCGATTCTGGAGTGGATGAAGGCCAGAGCTCCTAAGCCCAGGTGGAGCGACGTCTCATCAATGAGTTCGATCACAAAAAGCTATTGGGCCCAATGGGACAGTTTGGTGATTCAGGATGGAGTCCTGTGCCGTAAATGGGAAAACGCTCGGGGAGACAGCTGTCATTTGCAAATGGTTGTCCCTAAAGCTCAAGTACCGAATGTTCTACAGCTGTACCATAATGGTTGTTCAGGAGGTCATCTGGGAGTAAAACGGACTCTACTGAAGATACGCGAACGGTTTTACTGGGTCCACTGTCGGGCCGATGTCGAGGACTGGTGTCGCAAATGTACAAGTTGTGCAGCTGTAAAGGGACCTTAGACTCGTAGTAGAGGTGCATTGAAATTGTACAATGTTGGTGCACCATGGGAGAGGATAGCCCTTGACGTTGCGGGGCCGTTTCCGGAAAGTGATAGTGGTAACAAGTATTTCATGGTTGTGATGGATTACTTCACTAAGTGGCCGGAAGTCTTTGCCATTCCAAACCAAGAAGCTTCAACAGTTGCAGATAAACTGGTTCATGAAGTCTTCTGCCGTTTTGGAGTACCCTTGGAGATTCACAGCGATCAGGGAAGGAATTTTGAGTCCCAAATATTTCAGGAAACGTGCCGAGTAATGGGTACTCACACAACGAGAACAACTTCTTACCACCCACAATCGGATGGAATGGTGGAACGATTTAATCAAACACTGGAGAGGTACCTAGCCAAAGTTGTGGAAAATCGGCAACGAGATTGGGACAAGCACATACAACCGTTTTTGTTGTCATATCGAAGCGCTGTTCACGAAAGTACATCGGTGACACCAGTTTTCGCAAACTTTGGAAGAGAATTACGGCTGCCTGCAGACCTGATCACCGGAATACCACCTGATGCCCCACGCAGTATAACCGAGTATGCGAACGACTTGCGGAACAAAATGAATGACATTTATGAGCACGTCAGACAATCGGGCCAGCAAATGTCTGAAAAGATGAAAACCCGTTATGACCGTAAAATGAACAATAAAGGGTTCGACGAAGGTTCCCTAGTATGGTTGCACAATCCAGTCCGCAGCAAAGGGAAATCTCCTAAGCTTCAAGCTAAATGGGACGGACCGTACCGGATTGTGACAAAGATCAATGACGTAACCTACCGGATACAGAAAGGTGCAAGAGGTACTCCTAAGATCGTCCACGTGGATCGACTGGCGCGTTATTATGGGGCCGATAATGCTCGGGACGAGCATGTCTTAGGAGGGGGCAGTGTTGCGCGCCACAATTAATGCCTGGTACATGGTGACAGTAGTTACCACTAGCGCCATCTAGTATCGAGTAGCGGAACTAGTAGTGAAGACCCTTCTAGAAATTTCGATGCAAGGCTAGGAGAAAACTGCATTCTCGACAGGAAAGGGTCTGTGGCAATTTAAAGTTATGCCGTTTGGATTGTGCAATGCTCCGGCAACATTTGAGAGGTTGATGGAACTTGTACTTACTGGGCTAATTGGCGATGCCTGCTTGGTCTACTTGGATGACATCATCATCGTAGGCCGCACGTTTGAAGAACACCTTCAAAACCTGGAACGCGTGCTCATGAAGATCCAGAGTGCCAACCTCAAGTTAAGTCCAAAGAAGTGTTCGCTATTCAAACGACAAGTTAGCTTTTTGGGATATGTAGTGTCTGAAGAAGGTATCCGCACGGATCCAGAAAAAATCGCCGCTGTCAAGGATTGGCCAATTCCAAAAGACAAGACGCAGGTCAGAGCATTTCTGGGTTTGTGCTCCTATTATCGGCGATTTGTCAAGAACTTTGCAGATATAGCCAAACCCCTGCATAAGCTAACCGAGGAGAAGCGACATTTCTGCTGGGACGAAAGTTGCGACATCGCATTCCAGAGGCTAAAGGACCGTCTGTGCAAAACACCTATTTTGGGGTACCCTGATGCGGGCAAGGAATTTATAGTTGACACAGACGCAAGTGACATAGGACTTGGCGGTGTGTTGTCTCAGCGGAACGGCGATCAAGAGGTTGTGGTAGCATACTTCAGCAAGTCATTGTCGAAACCTGAAGGGAACTATTGTGTTACGAGACGAGAACTGCTTGCTGTGGTAAAGTCATTGCAGCACTTTAGCAAATATCTTCTGGGGCGGAAATTCCACTTCTGACACCAATTGTTACGAGCTTCGGGTTCGTGACAATAAAAACTGCCGATTTAATAACCAAAAAAAAAGACACTTTAATAATCAACACTAATTACAACTCAAACACACTAATTACAAAACACAATTGCACTACTGATCGCTTTAAGTCGCACTTGAATATCGCTTCGATGCTTTCACTTCGATCGCTTTATCCAAACTGTGTCGGTCGTGGCGCGTCTCGGCCTTATATAGCGCCAAAGAGAGTTCTAGAACCTTCCATTGTAGAAACATCTAGAATGTTCGAGTACATACAGGCCCCGATCGACCAGATGTCGAAAGTTCGGGAATGTTCTAGAAAGTTCTTGCATCGAAATTTCTAGAAGGGTCTTCACTACTAGTTCCGCTACTCGATACTAGATGGCGCTAGTGGTAACTACTGTCACCATGTACCAGGCATTAATTGTGGCGCGCAACAATAACAATACTATATTTTCTATTTCGGACCCATTATAACAGCCAACATGAATCGAATCATATCCGAGTACGAATATATTTTTAGAGGTTATTTTTATACCGAATTCGTGGAATACCGGACTGAGCATAATCCCCTTCTAGCATAAGGATTGTTTGCACAGGCACAGAGAGAGACACGTGCGCAGGCTTTGTTTTTATCTGCCTACCTACATTAACGTGCTTCTCGTAGCATTCACTCGTAGCTTTGCTACGAAAAGTTTTCACAGGTTTGTGTGCATATTTGGATAACCATAATAATAATAATCTTTATTGTTCAGAAATTACATTATTTTTAATTTCAATCTTATGACCTATATCACCACTTCCATAGTGTGCGTTACCCCAGCCAGAAAATGTCGAAAATCGTCATCTAAGTGCAATAGATAATATTAGACCTAGAGCTTCTGTAATTGGTAAGCAGATTTTTAATTTGATAAGAAGGTTGGTATAATGTATTGCGCGGCCACTTTTTTTATAATATTCTAGATTTGGTCGGGTTACCACGCATACATATTTTTTTTCGAATAAGGTACCTGGGTCAAATATGGTTATCGGTCCCTATGGTTTCGTGTCTGTTTTTTTATAGTTTTTAAGATCAGAGGGCAAGTCACGGTATTTATTTATAAAGTGTATCTAAAAAGCTTTTATATTGTAGCAAAAAAATAATAAAAATATTGAATATTTACAGATATTCTTTACTTTTTTGTAAATTTAGAAAATGGCCATATTTCCGACGGGGTAGGTAAATATGTTGTGGCCATATTTACTGTATCTCTTTAAAATTATTCAAAAAGCGAAATTAAGTAAGTAAAAGATGTTTGTGTTTAAAAAATATTTATTTAGGAATGGCACGAATGGAATTGATTTTAAAATTAAATGAGAACGAATTATAAAAATCATCATCATAGTGATAATGAATTTAAAACATTATTAAGAAGTGAAAATAGTAACAATGGCACATCTACATACGTATGTACAAACGCCAGCACATCAAGCTACTACAATCTGTCAAAGTTCTTTAATAGATTTTCATCTTTATCGCTAAAGCAGAAGGTTCAAAGTTGATTGGAAAAATTTGACAGTTTCAGGTAGCTTAATGTGCTTGCGTTTGTACGATACATTTTGGCTTAATCAAACCTAAACTAGAAATAAACAACAAAAATACTAAAAACGAACATGGCATTGCCTGAGATCACTAATTATAAATAATAAATGTTTATTCAGTATTCAAATTGGTAAAATTAATTAATTTAATTGGTATTATGATTTATAACTGTTAAAAATAATAAATTAAATGTACAGAATCTTATTTTACTATCGGTTAGTCCTCACTACATTGGGTATGCACCCAGTAGGGTGCATACCCAGTGTGTAAAAAGGTACGGTAGGTAAGGTAAGGTAGGGTAGGTATGCACATGTCATATTAATATCAAAATCTTCTGCAGTTAAGCCAACGCACTCCTCATGAACGTAGGCCTAAAACAAAAAAGTAATGTTTATTAGGTGTCAATAATTCATACGGTAAATATGGCCAATCGTTGGCCATATTTTCAGTCACGACTTTTTTTTCCTCAATCATCTAATAAAAATCATGAATCAAAAACACATTAGTGTTTTGAGAAATAGGTACTCAAAGAAATATCAAAATACAATTGCCGCACAACATGGCAACGTAAATAGAAAACAATAAAATCGAAAACTAACAGAAACATAGGACCAAACTTACTTGGATTTTGTTATAACGGCAGCGCGGCTTTCCATTTCGATGAAATCTGAGAGACTGGCGTGTGTGCGAGAGGGGTGGCGGGCGCGCCGTTCGGATACGCGGCTCGGCCGCGATCGTATACCGTCGCGTTTAGTTTTATAAAGTGTTGCGTTTTAGAAATAATAGTAAGGTGCATTCGGGTAATTCCGAATGATTTTCAGACAAATTGATGGGATGTTTGTATTCTTATGAACCAGGCAGAATCAGTGGATTGTATGCCTTCTACAGAAGTCACTTCGTCTTCTTGAATATATAGCCTAGAGCTCTAAACGGAGATCTTTCGTAAATATCGTTGTTGTTTTAAAATAAAAGTGTTTAAAAACTTACTTTTTTTTTCTTTGTTCTAGTGTAATTTCGAATTATGTACGGGCAATTCCGAATGACAGTTAAAAGACGCTTTATTTACTTTTGACAAAAAGTACATATTTTTTTTCTATCGTTATTACTCTCTAAAAATAATATTCACGATATTTGTCATAGAATAACCTGAACACGTTTTTGTGAAATTTCTATTTCGGAATTACCCGCCGTTGGGTGAAATGGTTCTCAATCTTTTAGCAGGTACAGAGGTGCAGGTGCAGGTATGATTCTCTTCTATATTATTTAGTATTTAGTTCATTTTGTGGATTTATTATTATTACACTGACTGATCTCATTAAACAGTTCAGTTTAGTTCATTTCAGTTCAGTTTAAACTTAAAAGCTGTCTGCCACCTATAGTACCAATTTATGTACCTATTAAGCAAATATTTTTGTTTGTTTATTTTTCTGATTAAACCATTTACCGTGTTTTGGGCCAATGGTCTTTATTATTATTCTTCTCTTCAATAGTTCATTAGTGAATGTAAAGCAAAAAGAATTAGCAAATCACTGTCGATAAGATATTTAAAAACACGCGAGACGTGTCGAGCGTGTTAGCCGAGTGGCAACCGACTACCATTTGCCTACCAAAAGGCGGGCCGGCCGATCATACCTAAACTGTGGAATGACACCCACCTGCTTATATCACGTTTAGACGGAATTAATTTACATCGGAATTATATTAATTATTAATTAAATAATAATAGATAGAGAATATTTGAGAACCACTGACAATCTCCATAGAAAAGCAACATCGGTTAAATCCGAATTAATTTTCATTCGGATTAATCCTCTTCGGGTAATTTCAATAAAAATAGAAAAGGATACCTAGGATGCGCTGAACCCATTAAAAACTATATTAAAAACAAAAATCTATTAGACAAAAAAACAATCGGTTAAATAACTTAACAATGTTCGTGTAATTCCGATAACTAGAAAACGCGCGAAAAATGACACCCTGCGAGAAATGCGGCGTTATGACACGTACATTAACAAATAGCGACCTGAGTCAACTGAAGCGGGGGAAGCGTTAAGTTGGCGTCTAGGTAAATGTTGCCAAAATATAAAATATCGTTGCGTTTGGTAGAAAATTTAAATTTTCGGAATATGCCGATTTTCGACATTACCCGAATGCACCTTATGTGGCCATATTTATCAGCTGGTCATATTCGACCCAGGTACCTTATCTCGTTAAGTAATTAGTGTACAAGTCTGAAATTTCACAGGGTATATAATTCAACTGTAACTATATCTAATTATTGATATAAGATTCAGTTACCACTACTACAGGAAACTCAGTTAATCGGTCGTCAAATACCTCAGCTGCGCGCCGTGGCCGGAACAAATTGAAGTTTCATCATAACATTTTAATTACGTATAGGATACTAATGAAACTTCAGTACCATTTAAGTATAAGCAGTAATTACCTATAATAACGTTTCAAGTTAGTCTTTGGAGCGCTTATTGGAAGTGCTAGGACCTATTAAAGCATATTTCTATTTACTAAAGTAACTTCAAAACGGTGCATTATTGGATTCTTTTATTGCGTAACAAATTATAACTAATTTGCCAGATCGATGTCCTGTAAAAAAATTATCACATCCGTTTAGTCCATTCCGAGATGCAGCAATCGTGCAAACGTTACCGCAGCAGGATTTTAAATATCTTCGCAACCATAGCAAAAACAAATACTTACAAATTAAGTTTATTTATCATTTAGGGTCATGTGTTCAACAATGAAACACTAAAAATTCAAAGTCTCATACACCTTTTGTTTTTACAGATAGAAGTCTAATATTTACAGGTATGTAGGCAATTTTATTGCCTATAGGATGTCATTTATGGTTTTTTAAATTGATGTGTAGGTAATCAATCAGCTAAAAAATGAAAACAAAAAAATTGGAAAACATTGTGTCCACAGTGGTGTATACAGTGAAACACCACAAATTCAACAATGAAACATAATAATTAATACCTAGTGTGTTCAACAATGAAACACTAAAAATTCAATGTCTCGTACACCTTTTGTTTTTACAGATAAAAGTCTAATTTTTTGAAGGTATACAACGTGGCGCTTCAATGGTGACATTAATTTAACACACATATACGTTTTCACATTTTCGTTTCATGAAGCAATTATATTTCCATTAGACGTTATTATATACCGATTTATTCTAAATTTTAGAAAATAGTATTTTAGAGCAACCTGTACTTAAAGAACTGTCGCGCAGCGGTCATTTGCCGGGGTCACGGATCATAACATCGAATCAATGAAATAAAACGAATAAGCAATACTATTAGTATGAAACAAATGCAAAGAGTAGGCGAATTGAAGGAAAGACATTCCCTTTGTCGGCGCGCCATAAAGGGATATTTCTTTCCTTTCGCCGCCGCTGCTGCCTTTGTCACTCGCCGCCAAAAGTCGCCGCCGCAGGTGGCTCGCGCCCCCTCCCGCCCGCCGCGGCCCCGCACTGCACTCGAATTCTTTTTTTGCTTTTCTAGTAATCTAGTCTCAGCCGAACCCGTGTCCTTGACACACTTCGTCAAACTAGTGCGCATAATTACGTCGTGAATATTGCTACAATATTTCGAAGACTAACCCAAAACAGACAAAATAAAAGCAGTGATTAGTGATGACTGTGATGAGTGATGATAGTAATTATAAGACTAAGCACCTCCGCTGTAGTACAGACGCCAGCACATCAAGCTACTACAGTCTGTCAAATTTATTTAATAGATTTTCAACTTTATCGCTAAAACATAAGGTTCAAAGTTGATTGGGAAAATTTGACAGTTTCGGGTAGCTTGACTTGCTGGCGTCTCTAGTACCTACCACTTGCGCTGCGCCGCGCAGCTCGGTTTCTTTGATAAATGCCGACAAAGAATCGGACCTATCACCACGAGTACCTACGATCGCGCGAAGCGTAGGTAAGTAATTTCATGAATGAATTTTTGCAAGGGTGATCCCAATTTTAGTTACTATTATATTATTTAGTTTGTTTGAAAAAATGTTTTTTTCAATTTACGAATTATTTTAACCTATACTTATATATTGGTTAATGGGCACTAGCCCTACCCGTGTGTTAAATTAATGTCGCCATTGTAGCGCCACGTTGTATAGGCAATTTTATTGGGTAGGTATCAGATGTAATATATGTTTTTTTTTTAAATTAATGTGTAATCAATCAGCAAAAAAATATAAACGAAAAAATTGGAAATGTTTCATTGTGTCGACAGTGGTGTACACAATGGAACACCACAAATTCAACAATGAGACATAATAATGAAGTGTTTGTCTCATATTTTGTGAAATTTATGGAGTAGGTGAATGATAAAAAATGCTTGAGTTCAATCAAAAAAGGTTTTATTACATTCGTCTCAAAATTATAAAATCACAAACTCTTCAAGTGTTTTCTTCTTTTCTTTTCTTCAAACAGTGTTTCATTGTGTCCATTGTGCAACTGTTTCATTGTTGACTAAATAGGGTTTATTTTCGTAACTCAAAAAAAAAACACTAAATTGTAACACTTTTAACATATGATCTATTCCACTTAATCTACGAAATATGTTTAATGCTAGGTAATCATGAAAAATATGAATTTTTCAACCATCATTATTAATGAAAAATACTTACATTTTTGTCAAAAAAACTTAAACGCTCCACAGACACGTCCTCTCCCACGTGGAGCCGACCCAAACTGGGGTAGGGCGGGGGGTTCTCGAGAGTGTCCTTATGCGATATATAATGCACGATCTGGCAACGCAGCATTTTAGAAATATTACAGTGTTTTATTGTGTACCTACCACTGTTTCATTGTTAGACATCTGACCCTACATCTACTTAATTAGGTACCTATTTAGATAACATTTATTTCAACATACCCGTTAGAAAACAAAAGATGGGCTGCGGTAACGTTACTCCAGCCGGAACTGTTTTTATCAAATAATGAAAAAACTATCAGCTTATCAAAAAAAAATTACAGAAGCTGTTTAAGTACCTACCTAATTATCTATTGCACTTAGATATCGATTTTCGACATTTTCTGGCTGGGGTAACGCACACACTTCCATAATTATATCGACGGCGAAGTGCCAATACCTCCTAACTAACAAAGTCAAAAATTTACACAAACTGAAAAAAAAAACGTTCAAAAATAGACACGTTGTGTTGGTTTAGGTGGAAGGTACATATTTCTACATTTTAATTGAATGCTGTTGCAACTAAAAATACACTTAGGCGATTCACTAAAACATGCGACGATAAAAAAGTGAATTTCTCAAAAATATTTTAATGTCAGTTAGGAGGTATTGGCACTTCGCCTTCGATAAGTAGGTACCTACCTAAGTTCTAACTAACTTACCTACCTGGAAGATAATTTCAGAGAGACTATCGACGAATCGACGCGAAAAATATCAGCCTTTTTATAGAAATGGGCTTTCCTACGCGGTCAAAATGTATGAAATGAATGAATGAATGAATTGCACCGATCCCAGCGTGGTTAAACCAGACTCGATTAATCGAATGAACCCCAAGATTCGCACTAGCTCCTGTAGCCTCATGTTCATGGTGCTACAGCGACCATTGCATATCAAGGAATAGACCGGGGGGCGCGGTAATGGTAGGGAAGACGTGCCCGTAGGATAGGTAAGGATTTAAGAGCCTACCGGATATGCATCCTAGAGTAAGCATTGGACTAGTGGAGAGATGGGTAATTATTATCTATGGATGGGCATCTTTTATCGACCTTGCCGCCAGGTTGGTTCAGGTCGAGCTTCATCGGTGTGTCTTTTGGCGGGCTTCTACTGCTTTCTCGGTTCTTTTGCTTGTTTTGTTGTGTCAGATGTTGCTGTTTTCAATGTCTTCGACGGAAGTTTCGCTACTATCCGTTTCCGGTTTTTGTAAGTTTCACTAGCAGCGATCTTGATCTTACTTCTATCTTCAGCTGTCGTCATCATCATCTGCCTAGCCTTTTTCCAGCTGTATCCGTCCAAAAATTGATTCCCTTGTGTGTACCTCATGTCCTGTTTTAGATTGTCGTTCCATGTGTAAATAGTAAATAGTAAATAGGTCGGCCTTCTTGGATTTGGCCTTGTACTGCATTGCTGCATGCAGTAGGTGTGGTTGCGGCGCCTGTAGACATGTGCGAGGTAGCACATCCTGTGGTTCTTGATGCGTTTGGATACTGTTTTTCCGTCTAAGATTTCATGCATTTTCTTTTGTCTTGGTTTTTTCGTAGAGTGGTTAATCAAGTTTCTAATGAAAACTCGCTCATATCTTCTGGGTCTTGATCTGTTAGCTTTAGTAAGGGCCGATACTTTCAGGCCATGTATCGTGCTTGATGGTCCTGTTGGTTAGCGATTTGTTGGTTCGTTGTGATAGGATATATCCCTTAGTGCCTTTAGGTCGACATTGTCAAAGGCATAAATTCTTTTACCTGCACGCCGTTCTTCGTCTAAGACCCTTTTAAGCGTAAATATATGGTCGTCTGTTGATCTATTGTTTAAAAAGGTTGGTTGGTATTTGTCCAAGTCCGTTATTACCTCGTCTATTTTTTAAGTGCGTAGGATGCGTAAATTCTGACCCGTGTTGCAAACCGACATGTGGCGATATTCATTCGCATCTTTAGGGTTATTGTTTTTTTTTTTTTTTTGGAATTAGTACTTGTACGGTCTCCAGCCACGTGTTGGGTGCTTCGTTCTGTGTCCAAGCTTTGTTCATGTGTTTGGTGACGGCTTCTTAAGTATTTCTGGAATTGTTTTGTTAAGCTCGATTACCACTTGGTCAGTTCCGGGAGCTGACCCGTTTCTCATTTTATTAATGATTTCCATTACGTCATCCGCGATGGGTCCGTCACACTGTACTTTGGTTATCGGATTGTTTGTATTAATTGTTGGTATAAGATGGCCCTCGGATTTTTTATTGTTTGCTCCCACTTGGTCATCGGTATCTAAGTAGATCTTTTCCGACGTTTTGTTTGAAGTTTGTTTCTACTGTAAAAAGGTACAGCATCTGCATGCATTTTGCAGGGTGGTTTTTTCCCCATTCATTGAGGCAGGCCCTACATGCTTTTTGCTCTTCCTGATATTTAACCTTTTGAAGTGTTGCCTGACATTGTTTTACTAGGTTGTACCTATTTGGATTATCTAGTTGCCTATTCTGTAGGAGTTTAGCTTTTTGTAGTTCAGCAAGAGCTAATCGATGATCTCTGGAGAGAACTGGCTGCAGAATCAGAGTTTCCTGGGCAGCCGCTTTTAATACCTCCGTTATGGTATTCCAGAATATTTCGATGTTTTGTCCGTTGAGTAGATTCTTACATATCTTTTAGTTTTTTGATATGTAGTCTTGGTATTTTGTATTCGTGAATTTACTATTGAGGGTGACATAATGGCTCTGTTTGTAATTGAAATCCTTGTTTCGGTTTGTTCTTAGCAGATCCCAGATTATTTTATGGTCGGATGTGCCCCTAGCTGCCCATTCACCTGTAATAAGTTCGATGAGTTTTTCTGTTGCATGTGGCGATAATGTGATCCAATTGGAGTGCCCTTTGACCATGTTGTCCTGCATGATGATCTCTCTTTTGTCTGTTCTATTTGCAGTTTTTCTCTGTTGGTTGTAGAGCTCCTGAGTTTTTACCTGTTTCTTGTATGCAGGCTGCATGAATGCCTCTAATTGAGAGTTCCGCGTCTTAGTTAATTGGTTAATTAAAGGCTTATTATGTTGTGTTGTTTTGACGTTGTTTGATTTTTCATTAGATCTATCGGGTTGCTGTTGTAATGGTCGTCGTCGGTCATGGCCCAGCTATCATAGTGCTGGTCCTTGTAGAGGATGTGCATGTTGCTGGGTACTGGTTCGTCGGTAGGTGAATACACTAGTGTGTGTTTTGTATCCGTGTGCACGTGCAAATTTACAAGATAGAACTCGGACGCGGCGATTAATGTATCCTCTCGTCCTCAGAACGTCTTGTTATACCTACTGCGTGATTGTGTATTTGTTATCCTTTGTTCCTGGGAGAGATTGCTGTTAGGGAGAAATTCTTGTATATTATTTAAGAGCGATATTATGAAGAAGCGAGGTCGGACAGACACGTAGTCAAACCCATTACATTATTTATTTGATGGGCTATAGCTATAGCTCGAACTAGACAATTGCCGCCTTTTGTCATACGCAAAATTATGCCCATTTTTAAAGAGAAAGCCTTTTGTTTTTATGGTATTGCAAGACCTTCTCAGCAAACATGTGCGTGGGTTTGTTTTTGAGAAACAATAAAGCTGACAGGGGACGCCTCAAATTTATGAGCTTTGCTATTTTTGTTTTTAACTTAACCTTTTTTAACTTCGAGTCCAATTTTTTCGCACATGTTCGAATTCAGGTACACGGATTGTGATCAGACATATTGACATACATAGTGTCAGATATAGTCGTGGGCGCAGAATTGGGATACGGGTAAACGAGAGAAACAGCTCCTTTATGTACAAGACTTGACTTACAGGCTATGAAATAAGTTGCTTGTTCAAGGCAGTTTTGGTAATTTAGTACAATGTTAAATGAAGAAAATCGTGGAGTACGAATTCTAGAGCGATACCGTATTTTAGGCTAGAGTAATAGAGTATCTTAGTTTTATCCCTCGCTCCTAGATATAATATGAAAACATTTCCCTAAAGCCTATTTATAGCTTACAATGATGTTAAATTCACGCGTGGCTTTAAAAATCCAAATTAAGAAAACAAAGCGCAGCCGGAAACAGCTTCTAATGGAGATCCCTGAAATATACGGAAAGATCTCACCAAATCCTCGGTTGGGAGGCCTGAGGCCTAGGTAGGCCTCAGGCTTTTATATCAGGAACACACGTATGCCACTCGTTTTAGTATGCACCCACAATAACAACACACGATACACCGTTTCGAATTTCAAATTTGCGTTTCAAGCTGAGAGATACGCCAGTTTGGTTAGAGCCACGTGGTACGCACGTTGCATCAAGTATAAACAAAGGCTGGACCCGACACGTCCGTCCCCTTCGGCGGTCACTCAAGAAGTCTACGCGGTCAAAATGTATGAAAGAGCAATTTTTTTTTTATAATCGAGAAAAATTACAACCGCGGTTTTAGAATCATATCACCTACTGAATTCGTGGTAACAGTTTGCTGGATGTCCTTGCCACCCTGTATTTTATCTGGTAGTTTGTGCCTTTGTGTCTAGGAACAACTTAGCTAATGGTGATTCCTGCGGTGCTATTCTGTAAAAGTCTCAGCATGAAAACTTAGGTGAAGTGAGCGTGGAGTGAGCTGTCAGTAGTGTAGGTAAATTCCTAGCAAAAACAAACTCACTTCACCTAAGTTTTCACGGTGAGATTCTTACAGAATCGACCGGCAGCTTATATAAAATATATTAGCCTTTTGCCTTTACTGGCCGATGAAAGCCTATGTCCTAATCTAGGTTATGGTCTACCTGCATTCCATATCGAAAGTCATTCAGACGTTAAAGGCGTGAAAAACTAGCAGTCAGACACACGGTTACTTTCCCATTTGTATTATTAGTATGAATAAATTACTACCTAACAAAATTTCTCCTTTCTTCAAATTGCAGCTCACGACCTAGCGGGCTACGAAGCTGGGGGTTTCAATGACCCCTACGTGCGCGTGACCTTACTGCCCGAAGTCGACACGCGGGTCCGTCAGACCCCGGTGCATCGGAACGAAGCCAACCCGTTCTTCGACCAGCACTTCAAGTTTCCCGTGTCGCATGACGAGTTGACCGACAAGACATTGCTGCTGCAAGTCTTTGATTATGACAGGTGAAGTTCTAGCTTATATAATCAGCCTGTATGTTCCCACTGTTGCAACACAGGCCTCCTCGGTGAGAGGGAGTGGGCCATGATCCACTACGCGGCCCCAGTGCGGGTTGGCAGATGTCATATCTTCGAATTTTTGGTTCTAGGACATGCCGGTTTCCTCACGATGTTGTCCTTCACCGTTTTGAGAGCAGTGGTGATCAAATAATTAACACAAAGTAAAGTGCCTGTCTGGGTACGAACCTATGACCCACAACTGTAAGTCGCGGCCGTTACCAAGGGGCCACCACCTGAAGTTCTAACTTCACTTGCTACTACGAAATTACCCCGTGTCATACCCACTGAACAACTGTTTGTATGGAAACGGAAACTGAGATTGAATTTTTTTTTAAAGATACCTAGCATGCATGCTGTAAGTAGATCTATCGAATATTGAATTACTCCGCAGATCTAACGCCCTATGTCAATGTCATTCAGGCGCTAAAAGATTCTTCTTACGTTATAGACTTTATACTTACAAAAGTTTTTTGACGGAAACTGCAGATATCGGCAACCGGAAATTAAGAAATGCTACGGTAGTCGACTGATAGATAATTCAGAAAATGTATGCGGTTGTTGTTAACTGTGGATACACAGCTATTTCAAGAAAGCTCGTTTTTGTAGAGCTTCGTGTCTGTCACCTGTGTATCATTATCATTCTCAATGTGCCATACTGATGTACTCGTATACTGAGCCTACATAGATAGATATAGGACCTGTCAGACACTTAAGTACCCAAGTCTATTACAAAATCCGTGTATTGAATTCCAGGTTCTCTCGCAACGAAGTCATGGGATCAGCCAAGGTGCCTCTCTCCCGTGTGGAAGTAGCGGGAGGAGCCGAAGTGTGGGCCGAACTATCCCGAGAGCGGCGCCCGCCGGAGGAATTGCAAGAGCTGTTGCTGTCTCTGTCTTACCTACCGTCGGCTGAACGACTCACTGTCGTCGTGTTGAAAGCGAGGAATCTATTGCCACCACAGGAGGGGAAGGATGCTTTAGGTACTTATCTATAATTCAATCTGTAGGTAGGTACTGCAGCTACGCAAGAGGTGCGTAGCTAACTAGCTACGCAATAAATTTGTAGTTCACTACCTATACAACAAACTCGTAGTTTGCTACACAACAAATTCTTAATTTCCTACGCAACAAATGCGTAGTCTGTTACGCAAACAAAGTCATAGTTGGATAAGTGCGCAACAAATTCGTAGTTGGCTACGCAAGGCTAAAGCGTTAGGTAATGCTCTGTGCGCAAGGCTTTGTAGCTAAGCAAATCGGTTTTGCATTATCCTACCACGAACGATATCTACCTAACTTTTACTCCAAAAACTAGCGTTCCTCCCAGTCGAAAACTAACACCGCTTACCTACATAATAATTGAAAGTGCACTTTCTTACCTATATTTTATTAACTTTTCCAGATGTGTACGTAAAAGTATATCTGCTAGTGAACGGCAAACGTGTGAAAAAGAAGAAGACCAACAGAAAAGAGATCAACAGCCCCGTGTGGAACGAGGCTTTATCATTCAGCCTGCCGTCTGCTAACCTTCAGGAGGCTTCCATTGAGGTAAAGTAATTATATAAGCGTTGTAATGTAAATCCCGCCACGAAATAGTAAACCCCATGATCAATATTTTTACGGCGAAACGATTTTATGGCAATTATAAAATACCTAGTTTAAGAGTAAACTAGTCGCAAGCACGAACTCACTGGTGGTCATGGCCAAAAAGCACGCTGTCTCATCTGGCTTCGTGTCCGACAGAACTAGTACCAGTAATGAGCAGTTAGACGCCAGTCTACATGAACAACTTCTAGTTCTCACGCACAGAAACACCATTCCGAACAGATAGGCGCGTAAAAAATTTCGAAAAGTGCTTCGGAAAATCGAGTTTTATGAAAAACCCACTGCATAAATCAATTACAAATAAAGTTTATTGAACTCTTCGATAACTGAGCTTTGTCGGTACCTACGGACTTGGTTTTGAAGATTTTAAAGTTCTTTTATTACTTATTCACACCCAAAGTTACTTTAAAAATAGCAAGAAAAACGAATCTTTGTTGGCTCATAACTTTTTAATGGCTTTTTATTTTACTATTCTGTTTCCGTACAGACAACATTAATAATAAGACAAAACGATATCATGCTTAACTTTGGATGCACAATGTCAACCAGTGGAGTAATTTTCTCCCGAAATTTGTATGGAAAGAATATCGACTAGTGGCACCATATTTTTGTCAGCCTTTAGGATATTAGGTACCTATAATTTACCTGTGGTGAGATATTTTCTTTAGAAATAGGATGCGACCGGAGGGAGATCTTGAAATTCGAACGAATTTGAATGTCCTACTGAATGACAAAGGTCCTTTTTGATGGCTAATTAGTACCTAGTAATTAGTTTTATGTTTAATTTGGAATCCAAAACATATTGCCTCCTCCAGTATTACATTTATTCAAATAAACTATACCAACTTTGTTTCACACTTTCCACGATGCATCCAAAAGAAAAAAGCTGTAGTTAGGTACCTACCCACTTCCTCATTTCCGTATGTTCGCAGGTGTGCGTGGTGAGCGGCGGCGGCAGCGGGCTGGTGGTGGGCTGGTGCTGCGTGGGCGCGGCCGAGCCTGCCGCTGAGGGCCGCCACTGGGCGCAGATGGCGCACGAGACGCGCAAGGCCGTGGCCATGTGGCACACCCTCAGATAGACTGTCCCGTTGTAAACACCCCAACAGTACAACATAGACCTAACGCTGTGGCGGCGCTGCTTGTCAAGGACGATGACAAATGCCAGTATAGCGCTATAAGGTTATTTTGGCGCGTGACCAAAATGTGATCTGACACCGCCATATTGATTTTTTTAAAATAAAATTTCGATAAAAAAAAATGTTTACCAACATCGCCCCCCTATAAATGTCATTCAACCGCCAAAAGATCCTTGTAGCAGTGTACGTTTCATGTTAGTTCCCTATGTCGCCACAATCATTTAGATCTATGACGGACTGTACACTCGTCTAGTTTATCCCGGACCGATTGCAATACTTCTGTAGATACTGTTCACTGTTGTCTAGTCAATGCAGTGACGTCTTGGGGATCCGTATAAGCAAAGGTCACAAAGATATACCTACTAATGAGCTATGTACTTGCATTCAAATATTGTAAGTACCGGCCTACATTCCAAGTCCCGAACTGTGGGAATGATTATCATACCTGTAATATCAAGTAGGTGTTCTTCAGGCGATGATTATGGTGTGATGTTTGTTGGTCATACCCATGACGCCACTGCTGCCATTTCTGTGTTACTTGTCTGTATCAACTATAGTAGTTATTTCACTGTAATAGCATGCCTAATCTACATTAACTTTTAACTAAACGTATACTTCGCCACAGAGCCTAAGTTTGCTCAAAGGAACCGAACAAAATATTATCATATTTATGGCTGTTTAGAAGCAAAATGTGTTATTCAATAGATTGTAGCTTCACAAATTCGTGTTTCGAGTGTTGCAATAGGTATTCTTAAATGTCACTAGTCATTGATATGAAGTTTCGCTACACGGAGCACTGAATGTAGATAAATAAGTTCTGTTAGCTTTATCGCTCTCAGATAAACTAGCGAGAAGACTCGTGAGCGAAGGTATGTCTGTCTCCGAGCGAAGGTTATATATAATAAGTGTAATATCCCCTTTATCAAGACTTATACTTGAATTACACTCCCTGCCTTCCTATACTGTCCAGTCTCAACTGTGGGCTCTAACTTCCACCTGATATTATATAAAATTATATCAACAAATACATATAGTAGAAATATTTATCTTGTTAACGTTATAAAAATATAACATAAGTACCTAAATATTTTCGAGGTGAAAAATTATATTGAGCTTTTGGAACACCAAACAAAATCTTATGAATTTATGGAATTTTATAAAAGAATGTTAATTTTTGAAAATAAATTTTAAATATCATTGTCCAATAGGTAATGTATATGAATATGACTATTTCTATCTCCTGTACTATCTTACGCGTGTGCCCACAGTTATTCTGTCACATAACTAGATATATAAATAAATAAAATGTACTTATTAGTCATTCAATAGAATGACCTCCGTCTGTAAGAATTTTATGGATTATATCGAATTTTATTCCAAAAATATACGTACTTACATATTTTATCTAAGTGTATGTATCTGTGTGAAAAGGTATATTACTTTTTATTTTCTTTACAATGTCTGAATAAAATGTCTATTTGTAAGATTAAATGGTGTTTGATTGTAGAAATAAAAATCGAGTGTACAATATTTTAAATTTATTATTTATTAATAATAACTTTTTACATGTGTACAATATTTTATAGATCAATAATAGAAAATAAAGATAATATAAAGTTGATATATTTAACGTAACACAAAACACTTTACCAGAGCTTCGGTGTCCCGTAGTGTTGTCGTAAAGAGAGTCCAGAGCACTACAATAATGCACTATTATAAAGTTACTCGAAACTTACCACCATTGCTGAGGAGACGCAGGAACGCAGGCAATCGCCAACTAAAATTGCATTACACAATGTTAAATGTGAGCCAGAGTAACAAAACGTATTCTAACATTGCCATCACCTCAATACTGCGGGAAGACATGCGGAGAGATACGTCAATTAATAAGTGGTGATAGTAAGTACTAAAATAATAAACATTTACTATTAACTGATTACTGGTAAAGACATCATCACACTATTATTTACTGACAAAAGGGAGACCATACAATTCGTTATTTATTTATCTTATAATACAAGGTGTTTTTAAGTGGTTAGAGATAATAATGGGAGTGGTGGTTATTCACTTTACCAAACAATTTTTGCCCTAAGAGTTTTGGAAATAACGTAACAAACAGTCCCCACCACAACGTCGTGAAGCTTAGTTCTGAGTTGACCTACACAATTACTGACAAATCCGTGCACAGACTGGACAGGTCCACTCAAACCTGTATGGTTCTTTCCTCAAAAGACCATCTCAGACATTAACCTGCAATGTCCTCATATGGCCTAAGCAAGATTATGTCTGGTCTTTAAAAAAGACTGACCTCCGAGTTTGTTTCGGTCTATCTTCTCAGAGTAGTCAGTAAACACCGAAATCATCTAGTTTTAAAAACATAATTTAATTTTTGACGTTTAAAGTATTTTTGAACCAATTTAATATAATTTATCGTCATTATCATTTATCATTCAATCAATCATAAACATAATTTTTTTTCCTTATTATTTCCAAAACTCTTGGAACAAATTAATGTATATAGTGCCAGAAAATTACTGTGTAGGTACGCCCGGCTACACATTAAGCTATACATAACCAGTATAAGCTGACTTCTGATTGTACGAAAAACAATGCAAAAAACAATGCGAGGCCAGCTAAAACTGGAAATGTATAGTTTGTAGTGTCACCGTGTGAAAATAACATTTCGTTTATATGGAAGAGTGTTTTACGTAACCAACAGTTTCGTCAGACTGATATAAGTTAAGATTAGTTGATTGAAACGCAAATATCATTGATAAAAACGATAACCAGTAAATAGTAACACTAATTGGAATTAAGACTAGACTTACTACATGCAATTCTGGGCTTTAAAAATAAATTTAATATGACTACGAAATAAGCATTCTCATGAATGATATTGGTATAAATATCAGAATAAAACGCAAAAATTATAAATAAAAAAGCTACAAAAATAAATATGTTAGCTAAAAAGAGATGTATACTTTACACATCGCTGTAGACGCCATTTCCTTCGTTTGGACAATAGGGGTGGGATAGGTTTCTTTAGTGTAACTGTGTTTAGGCGGATAAGTGCGAATGTGGGTGTTATGTTATGTGGAACGGGATTGGGTGTGTAGATAAATGCAGTCGGCATCCTTGCAGTCGCCGCCCACTTCGAAGGGGCATAGGATCGCATTCGGGTCTCCCTCCCAACTGAAAAGGATGAGGTTTTTAAACAATCAACTGGTATATCGATGGAGGGGTATATTCAACAGCACATGTGAAAAAGTCAGTAGTTTTGGATGGGAGTTTACATAAAGTTACAGGCGCAGTGATAGTTTATAACATGGGATTAACACTGGATATTTTTAATCCCCGTAGCATGTTCGTATTCGGAAGTATTCCGTCGGATATTTTCCGACATACACACGGGCGAAGCCGAAGCATAATATTTGCCCTTTTTGTATGTACTCTTTAATACATAATTATGTATGTTCACTAAATATAGCATTTACATAGTAACTAATAAAGTAGTAGCAGTCTCAAAATCTGGTTTCCTTCAAGGTTGCTCAATTAACATTACAGACAAAGTAAAAGACCCAACCACAAGATTTTAAATTAATTCACAAACCAAAGGTCGCTATGACCTTTATCAAAGCAATATTGGTAAAAAAGCAAGAAAATAGATATGACATGCACCTAAAATAGTATAACTCACGTTGAAATCCCAATAGCATCGAGGGGTGATCTGTAATCATCATTCTCAAGTCTTCTATGATCAAGTGCTGCCTCTTCTTTCCCTCCACCTTTTTCCACAATTGGATGGCTAGATAGCCTTATATTTTCAAGCAAATCCTCATTCCTATGTTTCCTTTCCGCATTTAATATACTTTTATTGTTACTATCGATTTTATTGTCTGTCATTTTAACAACTTTTTTATTACTAGAGACGTCAATCCGTATTGATAATATTGCAGGTGGTTTCACTACCCGTTCTTGACTGTCTACACCAGCAAGATTATTTGCTAAAGGAATTGCAGGTTCACTAGTCAGATTGAGCTCTTTTACAGGTTTATGTACTACAGGATTTTTAGGGTCTTCTTTACCAAGATTATTTTCTTTCACTAATTTGTGTACTATTAGATTTTTAGGTTCTTCTTTATCCAAGTTGTTTTCTTTAACAACGACTTTAACTGTCTTGTTTAATACAGGTGGAGTTTTGTGTTCTTCATTAGCTGGATTATTCTCTTTTTGTAATCTCGGAATCATTTTATTTAAGGGCAATATGCCATTGATTTTGGAATGTGTGGAAGTCATTGAGCTGAAAAATAAAATTTTAAAAGAAGAAGCAACCAGTTTTGTTACACAAAGAAATAAATAGTGTTAACAGTTCCCAATGAAATGACTTAACTAATGTTAAAAACAAATAAATAGACACAAGGAGGAAAATAACTAAGACAACCCATGTTGTGGTTGAATTAAGGAAAACAAAAAAAAACTACCTTTTCAATAACATTTGATGGTGCAACCTTATTTTTGTTAAACAGGTTTGAACAGATCTAGTCTGTTTCTTATTCAATGCTATGGCAGTCTTGATGTTGCGCAGCTCTGTGGCAACAATTTTATATTTTTGGGATAACTTTAACCCTTCTTCTTTCAACTTTAACATCTTGGCAGACTCCTCGGCAATATTTTTCCTGTAAAATAATTACAGAGTTGCAAGTGTTTGGAAAAAAACTAATAAAGAAAAATAAAGTTAGGGTAATAAAACAATACCTTGACATTTTTATTTTGTCTTCCAAATTATTGATAGCAGACAGTTTTGAAGCATCAACAGTTACATTTCTTGGTTTTAAAGTATCTTTCAGTGGTGCAGATACTTTGTTACTTAAATTAAATGTAGTTTGCCTGGCTTGTTTTATTTTTTCTAGTTCTGCCATTCGTTTCACTAGATTTTTGTACTCAATTTGCTCGGATTTTGGCAAATGTTTTACGGCCTAAAAGAAATATCAACCTTAAAATGTCTGAAAAAAATAACAATGTTGGAGAAAACGAAATATATATGAGAGTCAATTCTGCAGACCTTAGCAACGAACTTTTCATTTTTCTTTGGTTGGGCAGGCTGCTGTACAACATCAGGGAGTGTTGTCTTTTCAACTTCCATTCTAGTACTCTTCAAAAATATGTCCAATTTCTGCTGGAAATCAATCTGCTCTGACAATTTCAAATGCATTTTAGTTAAATTCGTAGTTGCTTCATGTTCCCCTTCAGAATCCGATTCGCCGAGGGCAATGATCAATCTCTTTTCTTCTGGTACTACAGCAGGTACAACAGGTTTTGCTGGTACCGGAGGTAGCTTAGGTGAAATAGGTCTTATGTCTTTAATGCTCTCAATAGAATCCACTATCTTAGGATTTACCAAATTAGGTAAGTTTTTGCTGAGAGAAGTAAGCAGTTTAGCGCGCAACAAGTCTTCATCATCTTCTAGTTCATCTACATCTGGAACATTTGTTGCAGGAATGCCTTTTTCTAAAGATTTAGTTAATTCTGGCATGTTTTGCTCATTTATAGTATCAGTTTTGGCACTAACATCTAGGATTTCTTTAGTCTTCTCTTCAGCATCTGAACCAATATCCATGTCAACAGATTCTATATCAGTATTATTTTCTGACTTTAGTAGATCATCTGGGAAGTTTGATGATTGGGATAACCTCTTCTTTAATTTTTGTTTCTGTTTTCTTTCGATGGCTTTCTTAAGTAGAGCAGATTTCAGACAGATCAATCTCAACTCTGCAGTATCACTATCTTCATCTTCAGAAAGTATTTTGTGTTCAGTTTGGACATCATTTGGAACTGAATTTGCTTTGATAATTTTGGTTTTGAGAGCATGTTGCCTAAGCAGTTCTAGATCTTCATCAGAATCTTTATCAGAAATGTTTTCCTTGCCAGAATCTTTCTTTAAATCTTCATCTTTCTTAATAATATCTTTACTTACAGAATCAAGAGTATCCTGCTGCAGATCCATTGGCACAGTTTTGCTGTCTTCATCAGTACATAAGTCTATTAATTCACATGATTGTCCATTTTTTGCTATGCTGACTTGAGCTTCACCATTAAGGTCATCAACATTTAGTGAAGAGATAAGTGACAATCTTGATTCTTCTAATAAATCGTCAATGTCATTATCTGTTATTTTATTTTCAGTAAGGAAGACTTTTGTTGGCTCTGGGGTGACTCCACAAAGCATTTTCTGGAGTCTTTCACTTAAAGATGTTTTATCATTTTTATATGTATTTTTGTTCAGTACAACAGCATCTGCCAATTTTCTTCGTCTATTTCTGTATTCATCTTCAGATTCTTCGCTTGATTCACTTATAACCTTTACTGCTAATTTCTTTTTAGTATAGGGATTTTTTTTCTTGTAGTCTCTAATTAGAGGTAGATTCTTCGTTTTTAAAGGATAGACAATTGGCTCCAATTTTTTTCTTTTTTGTCTGTGATGTGTCTTCTGACGTTTTTGAACTTTTGGTCTGTGTGGTGTATGGGAATAATAATCATCTAACTCAGTCGCCGAAATTTCCGACAAGTCATACAGTAATGTATCCTCCGTCTTATGTTTTGTACCTAAAATTTTATAGAATGCACACTACGTGCCTACAAACAAAAATAGTTCACTTATGCTAAATTATTCAATGAACAGTTTCTTACCATGTTTTTTTCCTATTGGGTGTAGTATGAACAAAGTAAGCATTAATTGAAACATTTAAAACCATTCCGACATCAAAATATTAAAAGTATGACCATTTGAAAGCTCATTTATACCTACTATTTGAGTTTTAATAATAATTTAATTAGTAATATTCTACATAATTCTAAATTAACACATTGACTGCCAGACAACAGACACAATAGAAAATATATTGTTGGCAGATACCATGTGACCACGGTGGCAGTCAACAAGTTAAGTAATAGGCTACATGAACTGGCCATGTTCCATCTCTGCTTATGCTTATGTGATGTTTTGATAACAATTTGAAGGTTTATGAATTAAATCAAAATCCATACACTACTACTATAAAAGGGTGGCAGGGACATTGATGTGCAATGTTTTACCATAGATTCGGGCAACCTGTTACCATGGTTTCAGCAGATGATTCTAGATAGGGGCCTAGAATCATATAATAATTGTAGAACTATTGTTGATTAAAAAAAAAATTGCTATTCCTTACATTTTGAAAAGGGTTTCCAATTTTTTATGAAATGGCAATTTTTTATAGAACCTACAATAGTTTTCTACTCTACACTATGGGGTCCAGAATCATTGCTGAATTTATATATTTAGTTTAGCTGAACTGTGCTTAATGAATTCTATCTAATAATTTACTAAAAGACACCAGTTAAGACTCTTGTTATCAAATTCTACCTTCTTTTTTTTTATTTATCTGGTAGCAGTCAGACACACTATCATTTGGTTTTAAGCAAGGAATTTACTATTCTCTAACGAGAGGTTTTAAGTATGATTGTTGTTGTTGTCCACTAGGAAGTGGTTACAACTTCAATGGTAAATGTTAGCATACAGATACCTAATTAGAAAAAAAAGGTCTATTGCAAAATAAAATGTTAAATTCAAGGTTACATTATATCTGATAATTTAGTTTGAATGAAATTAACAACATAACCTGATAAGAATTAGCCATTACTTGACCACATTTGCTCACTAATTTATATTACACATTTGGCCTAAACAATTTTTTTATAATACTATTTTCATGTTTAGTGGTAAAGAAAATCAATAACTTAACTCCAACGTCAAAAATAAAAAAATGGTTCTGAATTTACTTAGTATCTATAAATTCTACTACATGGTGCAAAAAATACAGCATTATTTAAATGATGTGCATAGTAATTCAAAATGTCTGGAATCCAATAAAAGGTGCACATTATTGCAAAATTGGCTGCATGTTTATGACACTATAAAGTTAGCCTTTGCCTAACTGGGTCAAAGGTTAACATTATCACAAGGTTATGAAGATCAATACAGTGCATAGTAACATAGGGGTGACATTTTTAATGAATTGTGAGTTCACAGCTTTAGATAAGCTGATCTTACCTGGCCCGGTAGAAGAACTTTTGGCTTTCTTACGCTCAAGGACATTGTTGTAATTCTCTAGCACTTGCAGTCTCTGTCGCAACAGGAACTCTTCCTCAGATGATATATCGGATAGATCATCCACTATTTCCCCTTCTTCCATCTCCGAGTCCGCGTTAGGCGGTGGAATATTCTCAACTAAAGCCATCTTCATTTGACTTGACAGTCTTCTGGAAGAAAAGAAAGTTGTCACTTTTGATACTGATGTTAAAAGGAAGTGAAGAAATAAACATGAATTTAAATGCAATACTTACCGTTTTTTAGTTTATCATTACGGCACGTTCTTTTCTGTAAAAGTAAAATTATTTTTCAGCCTTTTTACTCGTTTCCTGCAGCAAGCAGAAGCAAGCCAAGCAGCAAAATGTCTCCATCTGTCTATCTATGGTCAAATATCAAATACTTAGACAAAGAAAAGTATAGACGGCGGGTAGCTCCATTTCATTTCCACAAGAAAGGGATAAAGTATTGAGTTATTATAAGTAACAGAAAAGGATAAAGCTATACTATTTCCGTCTCTTAGTGCGTGCCAGTTTTTTCAAGGCAGCTACTTATGTAGCCTATGTTAGTTAAGTTAGTTTTTTGTCTCATGTGTGGCCACGCTACCCGATGCTCTATAACTTTCTTACTCTAAGATCAAAATCAAATAGTATTACTTTTTTTTATCAGTGTTGCCAGATTTTCATTGGTTTTCATTTTTCTTTTAATTTTGCCCGCATAGAACATTGAGATATGTCAATGGCATAGAACCATAAAATGAGAGGTTTTTCTTTTCAGTATTTAAAAAAAAAAATAGTTCCCAAGAACCCTGAAGATGGCGTTGAACTGACTATGTTACTAGATGCCAAAGTCAAAACGCTTGGAAAAAAAAACATTGCGGCACGTCATATACGCTCGTTGAGTGACAGTTTCGTTTGCTTTCGTTTTACGATCTCAAAATTACATCCAAGTGAATTAATAAAAAAATTATGTGACTTCCGTTCCTTGCAGTAACTTACCAAGTTCAGCGCCATCTATCCAGCGACTAGGGAAGCGTTAAAAAAAAAAGAAAAGGAAAATCCCTCATTACCCGAATTCGGCACAATATTGTACCCGCCAACAATCGAAAAAAAACGAGTGTGCTTATGACCACACGACTGAAGTGAAACTTCTTTAATAAGAAGAGAGGAAGAGAGAAAGAAAATGTGCGCGCGCACTGCTGTCTCTTGCTTATATCCCCCACTTAACTTCCGTTCGCCTTGCCCGATCACACTTTTCGTAACGCTTACGTCACGCGTTCGCCAGCTTACTCCCCAAGTCAAGCGTGCGTAAAGAAGTTTCACTTCAAAAAATACCCGCATCATTATTAAAGCAAAAACATATGAAAACAATAAAAAATAGGTAAGTAGAAAATGTAACTTTTTTTTGTAGAAAAATAATTAAGTAAGTTTATTTTTTAATAAAGTTATATAGACTTAGTTAAAGACAAGACTTAGTTAAAGACAAGGGGAAAAAATTCATATAAGTTCTAGTGCACCGGATGTTTAGTGAAAGAAACATAATTTACTACTTCCACAATTTAGCTGCTAACATTTCGCGAGATGGATTAAATTTTACTGAACCTCCTGTTTGTTGGATACCGTCCTTTGTAGTCATTATGAAGTTTGTTTGTTTTCAAATTGTTTCTACGGCTTGTTTTTTATATTTTTTAAGATACAGTGGGCTGCATCAATTGGGTACCCCGTTGTATGAAAATTTTAATAAAGCTGGGGTACCCAATTGATGCAGCCCACCGTACTTAAAAGTCTTTCAACTAGTGTGTTAGAACAAGGCCAAACCAACAGTATCTTGATCACTAATTTTAGATTCGGGAAAGTTTTCATCTGTATAATGTCGTTACTTTTTATTCGTTACTCGTTACTTTGGTTTCACTTGATTTAAGATGTAGGAAAATACCCGCCAGTAATAAAATACCCCCCCATGTTGCCCGCCAGGGTCTAAAATACCCCTTTGCGGGTAATTTACCCGTCATCCAGCAACACTGCTTTTTATGATTATTCCGAATTTTTTTTTTTTTCAGATTAACACCAAAAGTTTTTAAGTACTGAATTGATTTCATTGATTTTCTTTTTGTAGTATCCGTGTCGGTCCCGGAGAAAGAATAGGACCACCCCATCTCGTCCCATGGGTGTCGTAAGAGGCGACTATTTGACTAAGGGAGCTCCAGACCTAATGCATACCATATAGCACTTTGGATCACCCGCGCGATGGCGGGTAAACCATCAACAATCGCATTCCCAAGGAGGGTTGGTGTCAGGCAGGCGGCCGACTGTAAAACTTTGCCAAAACTTTTAGCAACATGATGAGTAAAAATATGATGCGCGATAGGGCTAGGGCGTACCACACAGACGACGCGCATGGGCAGCACCCGGCTCCTGTGGGAAGAGGACTAGGGTTGTTGCACCACCCCGGGCGGGGGCAACGTAAGAAGCGAGCCCGGGAAGTGAGATTGAGGTTTGCAAGTTGGAATGTTGGGACGATGACTGGGAGAGCAAGATAGTTAGCGGCAGTATTAAAAAAAAGACGGATAAATGTAGCGTGGGAATAGTGTTAGATAGTAATTTGAAAGAAGGCGTGATGGAGGTAAAAAGAATTAATGATAGACTAATCGTTGTAAAAGTTATGTTAGAACATGTAATGCTGAATGTAATAAGTGTGTATGCACCGCAGGTGGGATGTGATGAAAGGGTGAAAGAGAAGTTTTGGGAGGACTTTGACACAGTTTTGACGAACATTTCGGTGCATGAAGAATTGAGGTGGTTTTAATGGACATGTGGGAAGAATGCGAGGGGTTTATGAAAGAGTGCATGGAGGATGGGGATTTGGTAACGTAAATAACGAGGGAGAGACATTGCTTCAATCCGCTACCGCATTTGATCTGGCAGTAGCCAACACTTGGTTCCAGAAGAACGATGGACACCTAATCACATACAAAAGTGGCAATCACAAGTCGCAAATTGATTACTTTCTGGTACGACGCAAATACTTAAAGCTTATAAAAGACTGCAAAGTGTTACCGGGAGAAGATCTAGTCTCACAGCACAGACTACTAATTATGGAAATGGTTGTGGAAATAAAGCTCAATAATAACAAAGAGCGACCACCCCACAAAATAAAATGGCATAATATGCTGGAGAAGAATGACTATGCGAAGAAATTTAAAGAGCGAGTGGTGGATAAAATGATATATTTGGGGGACATGAATGATCGAAGTGTAAATGAATGCTGGAATGAAATGACAGGGTATATTAGGAGTGCAGCAAAAGATATTTTGGGAGAGACGAAAGGAAAGGGTACGGTAGATAAGGATACATGGTGGTGGTCGACAGAAATACAGAACGTGTTGCTAAGAAGAAAAAGTTCAAGGAATGGCAGAGTGTTGAAGATGAGAATGTTAGTTTAAAAGCAGAAAAAAAGAGTGAGTATGATGCTCTAAAGAAAAAAGCCAAGAAAGCTGTGGCCATAGCAAGAGCAAAAGCCCAGGACAAGCTTTATGATACACTGGATAGTCCAGCAGGTCAAAAACATCTTTACCGGCTTGCTAGAGCTAGAGAGAGAAAGTCGAGGGATATTTGTCAGATAAAGTGTATAAAGGATGAAACTGGAATAGTTCTTTCGGATGATGAGAAAATTAAGGATAGGTGGAAGAGCTATTTCGAAAGACTGATGAATGAGGAGAATGACTGGAGTGGTGTGCTTGGGAATAAACCAGAAAATGACGGGTTAGTGAGAATGATTAGTATGGATGAAGTGAGAATTATTAATAATTAGTAAATGGGATGAAGAATGGTAAAGCAATAGGTCCGGATGGAATACCAGTTGAAGTATGGAAGTTATTACGGGTAGATGGATGGACGTGGTTAGCTTTATTCTTCAATAAGTTGTTGCTGGAAGAAGCCATACCTGACGAATGGTGTAACAATTCGCTGGTGCCCATCTTTAAAAACAAAAGTGATGTGCTGGAGTGCAACAACTATAGAGGAATAAAGCTAATGTCACATAGTATGAAGGCTTGGGAGAAAGTTATTGAAAGGCGTCTGAGAGAAGAGAGTGAAATTTCGCAAAACCAATTCGGTTTTATGCCTGGTCGAGGAACATCAGATGCCATATTTGCCATTCGCCAGCTGTGCGAAAAACACAGAGGTGCGCATAAAAACTTGCACATGGTATTTGTTGACCTCGAAAAGGCATACGACAGAGTGCCTCGTGAAGTTTTGTGGTGGGCGCTGAAGGAGCCAGGGAAGTATGTGCAGTTGATTAGAGCGATGTACAGTCGATGCAGTACCCAAGTCCGGTCTACAGTGGGCACTAATGGCAGCTTCGATGTGGCTGTCGGCTTGCACCAGGGTTCAGCACTCACCCGTACCTCTTCGTGCTGATAATGGATGCTCTTACATCAGATATCCAAGAAGAGGCTCCCTGGTGTATGCTGTTCGCCGATGACATTGTGCTGGTTGGCGAGAACGGCTTAGAGGTCCAGAGCAGATTGGAGGTGTGGTGGGAAAGACTCGAGACCGTTGGCCTGAGAGTAAGCCGGACCAAAACCGAGTACCTGTTTTGCGATTTTGGCGGTCTCTCCAGGCCTGTGCCCATATCTCTCGCCGGAACGCCCTTACCGATCTGCTCCGACTTTCGGTACCTCGGGTCGCTTGTCCAAGGAGATGGCGAAGTAGACCGAGACGTAATGCACCGGATCAACTCAGGATGGATGAAATAGCGACAGGTCACAGGAACAACTTGCGACCCACGGATGACCCTCAAGTTAAAGGGGAAAATTTATAAGTCCGTGATAAGGCCTGTCGTACTTTATGTGTCTGAATGCTGGGCCGTGAAGAAGACGGATGAAAAATGATTGCATGCAGCGGAGATGAGAATGTTGAGATGGATGTGTGGAGTGACGAGAATGGATAAAGTAAGAAATGAGTATATAAGAGAAAGTTTGAAAGTGGCGCCAGTGACAGAAAAGTTGAAAGGAAATCGTTTGGCTTGGTATGGGCATGTGATGAGAAGGGACCAAACGCATGTGACTAAAAGAGTGATGAATATACATGTTGATGGATGGAGAGGGAGAGGAAGGCCGAAGAAAAGATGGATGGATTGTGTCCCGGGAATGATATGAAAGAGAAGGGAGTGAATGATAGCGTGACGGCTGACAGGGGAGAATGGAAAAAGAAAACGTGTTGCGCCGACCCCAAGTAACATGGGATAAGGGCAGGAAGATGATGATATTCTTTTTGTAGTAGATGCAGAGTCTAATAAAATCACGTTATAAATAATTCATCTGCTTGTCAACGTAAAAATCGCAATGAGTGTTAATTATTGGAGACATTATTTATTAGATATTGTGATAGTGATACTTTATTTGCTCTTTCTTTGCTTTATTTTCTCTCAAGCTCTGCTTAGCTTGGGACTAGACGGCGTTGTGTGATAGTTGTCGAATATATATATATTTATATTTTTTTCCTGCGTATCTATCCAAAAAGAGGTCAGTGAATAGTGATCCAAAACCATTCGATTTGGTAGCAGATTAGATTGCTTTCCCGTTAAACAAACTAAAGCGCTGATTATACCTTCCAATTTTTAGGAAATCTAATTTGGAACACTTCCTAGTTAGAACTAGAAGTCGGAAGCTATCAAGCTAGTGATTACACTACACCAAATTGCATTCTAAACAAGGAACATATTTACTCTAGCGAGATTCTAAATCGTACACAATCGTACAGATGACGCATTCGTAAAGAACTTAGAGTAAGAAAGCTATAGAGCATCGGGTAGCGTGGCCACACATGAGACAAAAAACTAACTTAACTAACATAGGCTACATGAGTAGCTGCCTTGAAAAAACTGGCACGCACTGAGAGACGGAAATAGTATAGCCCTTATCCTTTTCTGTTACTTATAATAACTCAATACTTTATCCCTTTCTTGTGGAAATGAAATGGAGATACCCGCCGTCTATACTTTTTTTTGTCTAAGGTAAAGAAGGATCGTACTGGGTTGCAAGTTTCGAAATTTCCATCGATGGTGCCGTATTTATGAAAACAACAGAAGAAAATAACAATTATTGTCGTTTAAAAATAAAAATAAATATTTTTGCCGTTTTTATTTTATAGACTAGCTTCTGCCCGCGCCTTCATCCGCGTGAAATTTCACCCTCCTCCCATTCACCCTCCTATGGGTGGAATTTCGAAAAACCCTTTCTTATTAAATAACTACTCTTCGCAAAGAACACACCCTCCAAATTTCATGTCTCTAAGACCAACGGTTTAGGCAGTCAGGAGTCAGGACTTTAAATTTTATAGATACGGCATTTCCCCATACATGTAGATTAATTTAAGTAAGATTTCTGTTTCTGTGGGCAATGCTGTCGTTTCCGATGCAGTCGCCATGTTATGTGTAGTATTCGTGCGCGCGGTCTTCTCGTCTACTTTGGTCAAAGCGTCAAAGCGCAGAGTCGCAGACACAATGACATGATCTGTGAGCGTGGACGCCGACGAGTCTGGACTCAAAGAGTTTAATAATAATACGGGAGTCTGGCCTAGTCGTTCTAAATAGTAGTGCCGTGATTACACTGTCCTAGATCGTAGACAATTTAGGAAATAGAGAGGCCGGAACGTCCAATTTACACTATATCGGATACAATCTGTTCTAACTGCGATTACACTGCCGATTTCCTAATTAAAAAATTGGATAGTGTAATAAGCGCTTTAGGTTCGTTTAATGGAAATCAATCCGCTGCATAATGGTAACTTTTATGGTAGAAAATGTTTAAGTGCTAAATACTTACGCTCATAAATTCACGCCATTTTCTCTTTTATAAGCGTCAGATGGCTTATTTGTGCATTTTGGTGTGGTATGAACTAATTAAACTATGCTTTCATGTATTTTGTGACATTGTTTCTGTTTGATTATTTAAGGAGGTAGGCAGAAACTACAGTACGCAACTTGCTACGATCCGTATTCATTTAATCCTTTTGCTTCATTTACGTTCATCATAATATTATGCGTCATAAACACACCCTGGTTGCGAGTACTACGCACCTAACCTTTCTGAATAACATCATCTCCTTCTAGGGTGTCTCCTCTCGGCGTCTTCACTCACATGTACATAGATCGGCCTTGTTGGTTCATTTTTGGTCATTACTTACATCTTCATATAAACTGCAACGTTGCCTTATCACAATCATTCCTCAGCCTACCAATCATTCATGCATCTTGTACACGTGCTTCGCAAGGAATGCATTTTCAAGCACACCATCTAAAATCCATCATATAGTAAATGCTAGGTACCTACTATAAAATATGCATTGAGTGCACTGACCTTTATCGTACAGTACTTGTTTGTTACAGGTCAGCGATTGAGTGATTTATTAAACAGTTAACCAGGGGTAATGTTTTTCTAAAATAGATAAGATAGACTTTGACTGCTAACAGCAGGTGTGCGGGATGGTCGTTACCCACGGACGCGAGGGGTAATCTCCCCGTCGCGTGGCGCTGATGTCCTGCACCACATATAGGTCGGTGTATTCCAGCTCTACTTAAAAACAATATATAAAAACAAAAAGGAAATTTTTTATGATTATAAAAATTTTCCTTTTTGTTTGTTTCCTATAAATACATACTTGATACCGTCGCGAATCATATTTTGATCAACTAAAAGGGTTTTTCAATAAGGGACCCGCCCTTACTGAAAAACCCTTTATGTTGAAATAAAACGAACTGTGCGTACGGTATTGTTGCGCGCCACAATTAATGCCTGGTACATGGTGACAGTAGTTACCACTAGCGCCATCTAGTATCGAGTAGCGGAACTAGTAGTGAAGACCCTTTTAGAAATTTCGATGCGAGAACTTTCTAGAATTTTCCCGAACTATCGACATCTGGTCGATCGGGGCCTGTATGTACTCGAACATTCTAGATGTTTCTACAATGGAAGGTTCTAGAACTATCTTCGGCGCTATATAAGGCCGAGACGCGCCACGACCGACACAGTTTGGATAAAGCGATCGAAGTGAAAGCATCGAAGCGATATTCAAGTGCGACTTAAAGCGATCAGTAGTGCAATTGTGTTTTGTAATTAGTGTGTTTGAGTTGTAATTAGTGTTGATTATTAAAGTGTCATTTTTTTGGTTATTAAATCGGCAGTTTTAATTGTCACGAACCCGAAGCTCGTAACAGTATTAACAAATTTTTTTTTTTTTGAAAGGCCCACATGTGCCATTAAGTTTGGAATAGAACATCATTCAAATGTCCGCCTTGGCTTCTTACAGTGGCACGGATCCGAGTGGTCCAATTTTCAATGACTCTTCTACATAGGTAGATCCGGTTGAATTTGAGCGATGGCCTGTGTTATGTTCACCTTAAGGGCATCGGTCGATTGAACCACAATCGACCGTCTACCGTAAAATGGACGCAATACGCGCAACGTTTGCACTAACAAACACTCTAACATTTGAACGTGCTGTTCAATGGTGTAAAGGCGGATACAGCCATTGAGAGGCATGCGCAGCGCACGGCTGCGGCATGTGGAAGCACGTGCCTCACCACGAATATGAACGTCCACACATTGCGAATCATGCGATGAGCGCCGCCGTGCGCTGCGCATGCCTCGCAATGTCTGTATTCGCCTTAGCTTGCCATTGCGTAACTGTATAATAAACAAAAGATTTGATAGATATCACCAAAACAAAATGGCCGCCACGGGCCGCCAAAATCTACCCGCCCTTATTGAATAACCCTTTACTATCCAAATATTTTTTTACGCTTTACGTACGAATATTTTTATTTCGCGGGCTACTCTGGCACTTTCGCCGAATGGTTGATAATAGGCGTGCTGAGCATGTAACTGTGTTAGGGCTCTCACACATAAACACGATACGACGTCGCGTCGTACAACGATGCGGCGTCGTTTCACGATACGACGTTGCGTCGTGGAAATCTACGATGAGCATCGTAAAAAAACACGACATCGTAACGTAATGTGCCACGCACGATACACGGCACGATGCCGACGATACAGTGGGGTGGTGTTTTAGTTCATTCCGAAAAATGGACCGCTTTAGACGCATTCTGCTTCTGCTGTTAATAAGAAGACGAAGAAAGAAAAGACAGATACTCCAAAGATATTGGATCCACCCATTTCTTTCAAACATGAATAACGGGAGTCACTTTATAAAGAAGTACAATGCCTAACGTCACGACGTCGTATAATTCATTGACACGTTACGACGCGACGTCGTGTCGTAGATTTCCACGACGCGACGTCGTATCGTGAAACGACGCCGCATCGTTGTACGACGCGACGTCGTATCGTGTTTATGTGTGGGAGCCCTTAGGTGTGCTCAACTCCAAGATAGAGCCCGCGCCGCTGGTCATTGGTGGCAGACGAAATTATGAATTTTCAGTCTATCAAAAAGTCCTCTGTGTCTGGATGCCCACCATTTCAAAACCATCAAAACCATAGACTAAGTTTACACTATATTGTATGTAGTCAGTGAAGTGCAGAAGTACCCTTTTCTCGTGAAAGTCAAAATTTTTAAAATGGCTGTTCCTGTCAGTCTGTCAGTTCTGTCAGTGTAATGTCAGTAGTGTCAGTTGAGTTTGACAAGCAATACGTATTACAGTATTACTACTCCCATTGAGTTTATGTCAATGACTACTCCGCCCCCAAATGGAAACTGACTGACTTTCCCAACTCAAACCCAATTTCAAAACAAATTGCCTTTTTACAACAAAATATTTCAAAACTGATGTCATTAATCCTACAGCATCCTAAGAAAACCTCTTTATTGTCGTGGTATTGTTGAATAATGTTTCAAGAAAACGAAGATGATTGTAAATTCGCCGCCTGTACGTATTTTGCAAAGAATCATCCTGGCGAAATGTGTGGAAGCAATGGTTTGCCGCTCACGCCGAGTTCCATAACAATATTGGGGCGGGCCCAGAGGCTCCTGACGATTGAACATCCCAATTTGTGCACATACCTCGATGTAATTCGAGGAAAACATGGTAAGTTCGTGTTTACTCACAAAGTCACAATCAGTAAACTATCTTATGGAATTGCTGTTCCTGTGGACAAACCGCTGCAGGTATCCTTGTGTCAAGCCAGCCTCTGTGTCGACCTAACTTCTAATACGTAGTTTTATAATCAACAGAAAGAATCATAGTAGTAGCTGAAGTTATAGGCAAATCTCTAAAAGACTGCAAATCAAAGTTCACCCATGAAGAAGCTGCCCATATTGCCAAGCAACTAGCAGTCGGCTTGAAGTTCTTGCATGATCGGGACATCATACACAGAACTTTGTCTGATGATAACATACTGATTGATAATGATGGCAGAGTCAAACTGTTTAACTATGGATTGTATTATATGACTGATAAAGGTAGAGAAGTCTCTTTTCCATTGGGGTAAGTATTTAATGTTTATTTTAGACTGAAATAATTATCTTCTACCCTCCTGTTAAGTGTGGCGATTATGGCAAACCCTCCCAAAATTGGGGGAGGCCTATGTCCAGCAGTGGACGTCTATCGGCTGAAACGACGACGACGACGACAATTATCTTCAAACTAAACAAACAAATAAACTAATAAATAAATAAATTTGAATTTGAACAAATAAACTAAACATCTTGTTAAGAAATAAACATTACTATACATATATTACAACTATAAAATAATTTTAATATATGTATAGTGTAAACTCTATATAACAACACTAAAGGGACTGTACATTTTATGGCGTTATAGAGAGTTTTTGTTAAATGGAAAGAAGAAAAATCAGAATTATGAAAAGAAAAAGTTTTACCACTTTGGAAGTGTCGCTCGCGCAAACTATTCAGTTTAGAAAAAAATGATATTTGAAACCTCAATATCATTTTTGAAGACCTATCCATAGATAACACATATGGGTTTGATGAAAAAAAAAATTTTGAGTTTCGGTTCTAAGTATGGGGAACCCTAAAATGTATTGTTTTTTTTCTATTTTTGTGTGAAAATCTTAATGCGGTTCACAGAATACATCTACTTACCAAGTTTCAACAGTATAGTTCTTATAGTTTCGGAGAAAAGTGGCTGTGACATACGGACGGACAGACAGACAGACAGACAGACGGACAGACAGACAGATATGACGAATCTATAAGGGTTCCGTTTTTGCCATTTGGCTACGGAACCCTAAAAAATAATCTTATTTGAATGCTATTGCGTATATTCTATTATTTTTGTCTGACGTCTTTTGCTGCACCAGTAATTTTGTTGTATTTTTTTACCCGACTGCGTCAGAAGGAAGGTTATGTTTTTCGAGTGTATGTACAATACGATTTAAATAAGAATAGGAACGTCAATGACCTCTATCTGTCAAATGTTGATTGAAAAGTACGGTTTGCAAAGAAAACTTATTTGCGTATCAATAACTGTTTTTTTGTTTAACCGAGTCTTAGATAAATCAAAGTGAAAAAAACATCAAACAATGAGTCATAATTAGTTTTTTTTTTTAATTATGCTACTTTCTTTCTTATTTTCATTGTTGACAACAATTCACCAGAAAGTAAAGAAGATGCCAGCCGCCATCTTGTCGTTGTTGGGTGTTACATGCTCTGTGGTTGTTGGTGTTCTTCTTCGTGAGACTGAGTGCTTGTGGAGTGTTACTGTTTCTTTCGTTAATTCTGTATGTTACGTGGTTGTTTCCTGTTAAGTTTGTTATTGTTGTTATTTGTTGACGATGACCACTCAAACAGTGATGCAGACATGAGCGGAATTGAAAAAAAAAATGTTTTCGTAAATAATTAATGTTATTAAAAAAATATCTTGTTTTGCTCACCCTACCCAATTTATTCGATTTGACAGCTATGACGTCACAACATGGCGCTAAGTCGATTCTATTCTTATTACCCGACTGCGTCAGAAGGAGGGTTATGTTTTTATGTTTTTCGAGTGTATGTTTACCCGACTGCGTCAGAAGGAGGGTTATGTTTTTCGAGTGTATGTATGTATGTATGTATGTATGTATGTATGTATGTATATTTCTTTGGCACGCTCTGTAGCCTAAACGGCTTGATCGATTTCAGCTTGAGAGGTGCCGTTAGATTCGTTTTAATTGTGAGAGTGACACTGAGTATATCAAAATTGAAAAAAAAATAAAATGGCCGATTTTTGGCGCAATATGTCTTCAAAAAAAATGTTTTTTTTCCTCGAAACCTGTCGAGTGGGGTATCAAAATAAATGGTTTTAAAAGGTGATTACAAAAATATATACAACTTATACGGTTAAAAGTAATTCGAAGTGAAAAATCGTAAAAAACATGTACCAAGAACTATATCGTCTGCGAAATCTTTCACATTTATTTTGTAAACTAAAAAGCTGGAAATAAAAAAAAGTTATTTAAAAAAATAAAAAACCCGACTCCTGTAAAAAAGTGAAAAGCTAAAAACAAGCCCATTTTAAATTAAATTAAAGTTGGAAGCAGGCGGGACCCATATCATTTTTATTATATTTTCAAATTCAAATGGGTCCCGCCTGCTTCCAACTTTAATTTAATTTAAAATGGGCTTGTTTTTAGCTTTTTAGTTTTTTACAGGAGTCGGGTTTTTTTTACTTATTTTATTCACATCTTGCGATATTGAGGCATCTTGGTGATAAAGGAAGTACTCCTACTATTAGTCATAGTCAACAACAGTCTACACGTGCATTCCCAATTTGTAAACAAAAGAACGAATATCTTAGAAAGTTTGGTTTGCATGATGCCGACAGTCGAGTTTATTACGGGCTAGGATAATAAAGTGACAAAAGAATGTACACAGCTGTGCGGTTTTCACTAATTTTGGCAACTTAAAAGGTACTTTTTATTACGTGATTGTTGTCGTTATTGAGAGTGGGTGTAATGCTATATGGAGTGTATCATTGTATGGAAAACAGGCTAAACCAACCAAAGATGAGTGATTTCGACGCTTTAGGGAGTTTGTTGTTAAATCGAGTGACATTACATGGAGTTTACACTGTACTTAGATTATAACTTCAGAAACAGGAGTTCTTTCCACACAGATATATACACACCCTAAATAATATATAAATACTAAATATATAAGCAACGAAAATAAATGAAGACGACTCAAATAAAAACCGTTATGTATTTTCATCACTTACCTTCCAGCCTACCTAGATACCTAAGTCCAGAAACAATCCTAAATGGTGGAGGCCCAGCAGCAGATGTCTGGAGCTTTGGTATCATACTCCTAGAGCTGTGCATTGGTAAATTGTGGAACAACTTGAAGCCAGGACCTATTTTGAGGAGAATACTCACTCTGGTGCATGCCAACAACCCTGCAGAGAGGATAGCCAGGGAACATGACTGCTTTGAACAGTATAAAGTAGGTAATTTAGATTTTATTATGTTCATAATTTTTTTCTGTATTGGCTAGGGTTACCATCCATCTGAATTTGTTTGGACATGTCTGCCCTTGTCATTTATCTGGACTTTTAGAAACATTAAAAACATTTTTTGGAACTACTGAAATAAGAAAAAAAACAAGTCCAGACTTTTTGCAAATGTCCGGCTTTATGTCAGACTTTTTAATTTTGGAAATGGTATCCCTACATGTGGCCACCTTTTGACCTCCAGAAGTTGTTATGCCATGATACCAGTTGTTTAAAAAAAATGCTGAATGGACCCCGCTCTTGACCTCAATCACATCTGCTGAAAAGTGATGGATGATGCTGCAGATAGATATCCGAGAGATATGCCTTCACTGCATATTTGTTCAAGTTCTAGTGTCGCCACATTTTCCCCGCCTCGGAAACTCCCACAAAAACAAAAGAAATAAATACGACACACATTATCAAAAGGGGTGCCTTTTTGGCACGCACACAAGACAACAAGCGTAACACTTTTGTGATATCTTATTGCACACATGCTCAAAAGGGGCGGGCACTAGAAAGTATAGATACAGTCACTGAATGCACACATGCAATTCTAGGGAAGATGGGTTAATATAAATATTTGATCGATAAAAATATTGATAGAAATCAACCACAAAAAAAGAAGTGTTTTTTGGGTTTTGGGTGGACCACTGGACTCAACACAATACCTTGTGGCACACGCTAGCTTTAATTTTCTTTTTTATTCGCGGGAAAAGTGCTAGTAGTATATAAAATTCAAAGTCCTGAACCTGACTGACTGATATATCAACGCACAGCCTAAAACGCTGGTCCTAGAGACATGAAATTTGGTGGGTGTGTTCTTTGTGAAGAGTAGGTATCCTCTAAGAAAGGGTGGCAAACTTATGGCAAATTCTATCAAAAGCTTGTGCTACATCTAGAAATACGGTGGGGCAGACTTTTTATCTTTTCAGATTGAACATATGAATAAATTATTGATAATGATGATGATTGATGATGAATAATACCTAATTAGTAATATTTTTTTTAACTTCAAAGGGCTTTGAAGATCCGTGGCGTACCTACTACCTGTCCGCAATTGTGATTTTTTTTCAGAACGGCGGCCACGCATGGAACCTACATAAATCGATATATATAAACGTATAGGATACATATTATAATTATCGATTTATATAGATAGGCCTGATAGGACGATATACGAATAGGCTCCATATGAAAATCTTCAATCCCCTTTAACCTTTTGAGCTCCAATCACTTGTATACAAGTTCGAGATTTTCGTGCCCTCAGCTTAGCACTACTTGATTAGAAGTAATAGTAGTAAAAAATAAATGTACGACTTTTACAAGACCTTTTATTTTGTTTTTATGGAAAATTGCCCTGTTATAAGCCATATTTTTTACTTTTTCACACATAATAAGTTCTTGTTTGTTTTATATTCAATAGAAACAAAAACGCCAGAAAATATTTTAATGCTCCCAACGCCAAGTACTTGATATAAAGTAAGCCAGTGATGGGACACGATGAAGACCTCACTATATTTCATCTCGTTGAAACGATCATAAATACTATTATTGCAAGAAAATGACATGAATAAATAATATTTTATAAATATTGTAAACTATAAACTACGTTTTATTCACCTTAATCAAGAATAAATAGGTTTTCTAATCATTGTCGATAGTGAAACACCGTTTGAAAAACCCATCCTTACAAAGTGGCTAGTTGTCAGTGCGCACAACGCCACGAACTTGTATAGAAGTAAATCTGTGACGTCATAAGCGGACGGGTTTCAAGGTCATAGTGACTTCGTGCATTTTAGTGTAGTGCAATGCAGTGGTGCCAACTTTGGGGTTTTCCCCCTAAATTTAGGGGGAAGAAGTGTTAAAAGGGGTATTTTTAGGGACAGATTTTTTTTGGGGTTTTTTATAGGGGCTTTCTAAAAGTTTGCTGTGGCGTTATTCACGCTGCCCGTATCCAACGCCTCCGTGGAGGGTGCCTTTTCTACTTATGCCATTATTAAAAAAAAACTTAGGAATCGTTTATCTTTCAAAAGTACATCGACATCGAACAGTAGCACCGCTGGCGATGATGATGGTGCCGTTCTGGAACTGATCAACAATAGTACAATTTAGTTACGACACACGTTTGCGACACCTATACCTACCATTAAAAAAAACGATCTGTAACATCTGCGTAAAACAGTCACTTACCCTCCATTTTAATTAAAAAAAAAATGTAGAAAACCACGTATCTAGCTTTTATTAATAGTATTTGGTTATATTTGTGGTAAGTAAACGAAATAAATTATGCATGAATCGGTTGAGGTTATGCAAGTGTAACTCGACCACAGTGAATAGAAAAAGAAAAATACCATAGACATCGACATCTAGACATCCTTATATCAGAAAGGATTTTGACGTGCCTCGAGCGCCAACCACTTGATATGAAGTAGAAGGATTACATTTGGAGACAAATATGGATGTGCCTTCTAGAACACACGTCTAATAAATTTACAATTCTTTTCTTTTATTATGGGAAATATATCCAGGTTTTCATATTGATTTTTTTATGAAATAAAACAAAATATGAAAATACGGTATCAGTTTATATTTAGCTTCGTAAATTGGTGAATAAACATTAATTTCAACTTATAATATTATTTGTCGATAGGACATTAATCCCATCCCTACGTTTTACTATAGATACGTTATACATTTGTAGCGTGGCGCTGGAGGACACATCGCGTATTATATAGATGGGCGTCGAAAAGGTTAAAAAGATAAAAAAGTACGAAAATACGTGTTCTACCATAAAAAAAAACTTGAAATTCCTATCTCTTGTTTTTATTATCAGGTAAACATGCATAATATTTTTGCACGTGGCTGTACTAATAATAGTTAACTTATGGTTTCATAATCATATATGTATCTTAATTTCAGTGTAGGTACAGCCCACTTAAAAAGCATGTGTCTTTTCGCGGACGGATTAAAACAATCCTCTTTAAAGTGTAAAGAACAAATTACACTTTGGTTTGAGGCAAAACAATTATTTTCTCTGGGTTCAGTTGCATCTATCAATTTATTTTTCATTTCTGGATCTTTCGGGAAACTGAAATAAAATGTATTAATTCTTGGAAAATAGGTTCTTAATATAATTTCGTATTTAGAAAAACTAACAATTATCGATATCCATATATCTCAGTGCAACGCATCACTAATGCATTTTTTGACATGGGTCCGTTGCTAGGCAATTTTCTCATATAACAACGGTGCTTACCGCCGCCGCCGCGCCGCCCCGTCACGCGTACCAACTTATGGTCAGGTTGCCCACGCGCCACGCCTCCATGCCATATCCCTCGATATCCGTGATGCTGCATTATTTATTTTCATAATTTCGTTACAGCTGTTATTAACCTTTTAAGCGCTTGTGTCGCATTTATGCGACACATATTTCCGTGCCCCTACCGCTCGTGTCGTATTTCAGCGATAGAGAACATGCATGAATTTTTCGTTCTATGCAACGATTGCTCCTCCTTATTTATTGTAGGTATTATTTTATCAATTTAGGTATTCAGCTGCATCTGGTTTGACTGGAAGCCGACTTCAACATGGTTGGGAAAAGGCTAGGCAGATGATGATGATTATTTTATCGATTTGTAGCCGCCGCGCTAGGGGCACGGCAATTGATATTTAGCCAAGCGCTTAAAAGGTTAAGAGTGTATTAAACATTCGGCTTTGACCTACAGCCATGAATAAAACTTCTACTAATAAAATGATAGTAAGGCACAAACAAGTCTAACAAATACACAACAATTGAATGTAGGAAGGAGGAAAAGGTCCTCATTATTTACCTGAATACTTATCATAGTTGTTCAAATAATAAATCAGCAAGTAGATCAACTGAAAGATATTGATACTATACTGTTATGAGGCAGTGACCTTTGTTTAATAATGTACTTTAATACATTACAAAGCCTATATTGTATTGCTTGCTGTTTTTTTTGCCATTTTATTGATCAAATCAAAAGGCAAATCATACTTTTTTTCATCTTAAACTGTCCCACTATTAGGCCAGGGATTCCCCCATTGACTTCTCCATTTTTCTGTCTGTTGTCTTTTTTGGCTTAGCTGTTATGGACAACCCAAGACATCATTATTTTAAATTATTGATCGACCCCTAGATAACGCTGCCAATTATTTTTTAATTAAAATCAATAAAAATAAAATCAATCTGTTGTTTTCAGCAAGTCCCAGAAAACTTGAAATCCATAATAGAAAAATGTCTCAAAATCTATCCTAGTGAGAGAGCAACATTCACAGAGTTAGTTGAAGATCTGTCACAGATGGACTCAAAACAGTTGGTTGAAGTAAAAACACCTCGCGGTTTGATGGGCTGTAAGCTACAATACCTTTATCACTGGTGGCAACTGGCTGGCGGAGATATCCAAGCAGAATTGAAGAAAAATTACCTCGTGAAAAATAGTCCGCCTATTTTGTCTATGCCTATGTAAGTATGAAGTTACTCACTATGTAACTCTTTTAACCTTTGAGCTGGCTTCATATAACTGTGTCTTGGCGAGCCAGAAGATGTACCATGTATGAATCTCTGGCCCAGAACAATCTAGTTACAGTTCATCATCTGCCTAGCCTTTTCTCAACTGTGTTGGGGTCAGGTTCCTGTCTAACCGGGTGCAGCTGAATACCAGTATTTCCGTAATCTAGTTTCAGATATCCGAAGAGAAGTATGCGCTTAGGGAATATTTGTCTATCTTCGGAAATACGAACACAGGATGATGAGACCTAATATAGAGATGTTACAACTACGGAAGTACTTGCGTTCTTTGTATGAGCATGAAGACAAAATTAAAACAACTCTATGATTGCATAGAGTTGTTTTGAAAAGTTTTTTTTGAATTGTCAAAAAAAAACTCTTGAGTATCGGGATAATCTGCGACTGAAGTAGGTAACCCAACAGAGAGAAAACTTCATACAAACATGCAATGATAGCTGAACTACTGCAAAGTGCGGCAGTACAAAACTTAGAAGCTATGCCTCTATGGTGGTATGTGTTAATTTAAAACGCGAAGATTACTGAAGCGCATATCTTTCTGGTTTACCTGTATCATGGCTGATTATGGTAAATGTGTGAAAATCGTGTTTTTTTTTTTAAATATATTAGGTATCTGTAGCAATGACGTAGACAACATCCATTTAGTAAAATAGGAATTGGTACCGGCCATCGGATAACTAACGTAAATTATACCGCATCAAAACACATTGTTATTCAGTTTGATCAGGTAACACAATTTTTAACCCCCGACGCAAAAACGACGGGGTGTTATAAGTTTGACGTGTGTGTGTGTGTGCGTGTGCGTGTGCGTGCGCGTGCGTGTGTGTGTGCGCGCGCGTGCGTCTGTCTGTCTGTGGCATCGTAGCTGCCGAACGGATGAACCGATTTTGATTTTGTTTTTTTTGGTTGAAAGGTGAATTAGTCGAGAGTGTTCTTAGCTATGTTTGATGAAAATCGGTCCAAGATAGCCGCCGCCACAAAATGGCGGATTACATATTTTTTCACAACTCCCTCAATATGGGTATCAAATAAAAGGGCTTGAATAGTAGAATACTATACACTACGATAAATTTCAAATCCAAGTTGGCCGCCACCACAAAGTTGCGAATTACATTTTTTTTACAACTCCCTCAATATGTGTATCAAATGAAAGGGCTTGTGACTAGTAGAATACTATACACTATTACAAATCCAAGATGGCCACCACTACAAAATTGCAATTACATTTTTTTTTCACAACGCCTTCAATATAGGTATCAAATGCAAGGGCTTGACAAGTAGAATAATGTACACTATATTGAAAGGGAATAAAGAATATTAACTAACGAAATAAAAACTGAAATCTTAAAAAAAAAAATTGTCTGACCAATGCCCTAGATTGATGAGGAAAATGGAAAGGACTGATACCTACCTAAGACTGGTACCTACGACCACTGAGTTTGACCATTTTTACGAATGGAATTACCTAGACTTAACAAACGTATTTCTACATAAGATAGTGTCGCAGTCCCATTTTATAAACTAGATCTGAAATAAGTACCTAAGATATCTAATAGTTCTGAAATACTTGTACGAAATGATAAATGATTTATTTTCTGTAAGTAGGTTTTTACAAACACTTTTACACGTCATCATATTTTTTTAACTAGATGTGGTCGGCGTTTCCTATCTGACTACTCTGAGAAGAAAGGCCGAAACAAACTCAGAGGTCACAGTCTCTTTTAAAGTCCAGACAAAATCTTGGTCAGATTGTGTGAAGACCATGTAGATTGATGTCTGAAATGGTCTTCTGAGGAAAGAACCACAAGGATTGAGCGGACCTGTCCAATCAGTGCACGCATTTGTCAAAAATCGTGCAGCTCAACTCAGAAATTGAGGAGCTCAACGATTCGACGAACAATACCAAAGAAAGGACATTTGGGTAGGCCGCGTAAATTACTCAAACTGCCAGATCATGATTAAGACTAAGAAGGAAAACAGAAAAAAAATGACCCACATAGTCCTCACATTCACAATAATTAAATGAAAAAAAAAAATACTTTACAAAGTAAATATTCATGTCATTGTCTAAATAAAATTCATCAATATCAATGTGTATATAAAAAAATCCGGACATAATCTTTGAGGACCATGTAGATTAGTGTCTGAAATGATCTTTTGAGGAAAGAACCACACAGATTGAGTGGACCTGTCCAGTCAGTGCACGCATTTGTCAGTAACCGTGCAGCTCAACTCAGAACTTAAGGAGCTCAACGATTCGACGAACAATACCAAAGACAGGACATTTGGGTAGGCCGCATAAACTACTCAAACTGCCAGACCATGATTAAAATGAAAACAATGACCCACATAGTCCTCACATTCACAATAATTAAAATAATATAATACTTTATACAGTAAATGTACATGTCATTGTTTAAGTAAATAGATACTTAAAAAAAAAAAAAAAAATAATAAAATTAAAATGTAAAATAGCAAAATCACATTCACTGTCTAAACCTATTGGAGCAGCTCAATCCCAAGCCTTTTTGTCCTCAATATAGTCTTTTACAGTATAATAGGCTTTCTGGCATAGTTTTCACTTTATAAAAGATTTGAATTTATTAAGGCTTAGTTCTTGAATGTGGCTAGGAAGTTTATTATAAAAACGTATACATTGGCATCTAAACGAGCCACCTATTTTCTTGAGCCTTGTTGTAGGAACAACAAATTTGTGTTTGTTCCTAGTATTTATATTATGGATATCACTGTATTTTTTAAACAGATTAATATTTTTATGTGCATACAAAAGATTATCATAAATGTACTGAGAAGGCACAGTCATTATATTAATCTCTTTAAATTTGTCTCTGAGGGAGTGTCTGGGACTTAATTTATAAATGGAACGAATTGCCCTTTTTTGTAAAATAAAAATTGTCTGAATATCGGTGGCATTTCCCCACAACAGAATATCGTACGACATCACACTATGAAAATAACTAAAGTAAACTAAACGGGCTGTCTCTAAATCAGTCAAGTCACGAATTTTCCTAACGGCGTATGCTGCAGAGCTAAGCTTTTTTGACAATTTATCTATATGGGGGCCCCATTGAAGCTTGGCATCCAACGTTATGCCTAAGAATACTGTGGTATCTTCGGGTTTTAACTCTTCATCCTTAATGAGAACACTAGTTTCTACTTGTCTAACGTGGGGTATCGTAAACTTAATACATTTCGTTTTTTTTCCGTTAAGAAGTAGGTTATTGACATTAAACCAGTTAACTACTTTTGCAAGGGCGTTATTTACATTGTCAGTAACAGGTGCTGACGTTTGATTTTAAACAAAAGAGAAGTGTCATCTGCAAACAACACTATATTATATCATGATTATCCTTTAAAAGGTGGATAAGGAAAGGTGAATAACTAAAGGAAGAACTAGAAAAAGGATATAATAAAACAAAAAAATGTGTTTAGTCTTAAAAATTATTCTTCAACTGTAAATTAATAATTATTTTTTGACGGATAAAAACCTGATTAAACACCAAATTACCTGAATCTTAAAACGCAAAAAATAAAAGAAATTAAATACAAAAATTAAGGACCCCCAAGGATTAAGGATCCCTACAAAAACCATGCAATAAAAAATTACCTTAATTACCGTTCTGTGGAACATCTTCTATTCTAAGAGGTCCCCCGACTTCCTTAAGAATTCATCTGTTTTAGTCTCGTTACATAAATTCTTTAAGTCGGGGGTTTTTAAATTATTTTATCCTTTTCCAATTACATTTATTTTGTGTCGGGGATTTTTTAATTTTTTTATTTAATTGAAGGCAAATTCATCTTCTATACAACATTATTTTTAGTATTTGCGAAACCCGAAACACGTGTCTAGTATTTTTATGCAAAGAATATGTACAAAATTTCATAACTGTATCATGAAAAATCACAAAGTTATAAGGTTGTTAAGTTACCTGTTTGTCCGTACAAAAACATGCTCAGCCGCGCTGCTCGCGCCGCTCCGTCTTGCGCTCATTGTAGGTACTTAACCGTTCGGCTCGGAGATTGGATTGATTGGAGTGTCGCTCGGTGTCCAACTTTTAACCTTTTTTAAATATTTTTCGGCCAAAATATAACATGGGGTAAACATTTTTGGAATCGATTCAGTTACTTATTCTGAACAAACTATATTCAGGTTTCGCATATACTAAAAATAACGTTGTATATATTGTGGATTCATAAGTTGTGGAAACAAACATAACTAACATGGCATTTACACCATTTATTTCAGAGCAATACTCCTAGATGGCTGCACAATCGGCGGTAAATCTGGTGCCTTATTCGACCGTCGACTTGCTAAATACAGCCTAGACTTGCTAAAGACACGTCTTAGTCACGTACCACCACACGACTACTACCCTCTGATGCATGAACGAAGAAAAGAGTATGATGCTGTGGCGTTGCCTAAGATTATCAGGGAAAGAGATACGGAGTACCAGTTCTATAGGCTGCTCTGGTTCCAGAGGCTTTTGCATGTGAGTATACTTTTGAACCAACTGCAGCAAAGACAGGGTATAGGCTAGATTTTAGGCGGATTTTAGATTTATCAAAATAAAGGGCTTGAGATGATTCCAAAAATATAACACACTAAAAGTAAAAAAAAAACAAAACAAAACACGACCATTCAAAACAAGATCAATTTTGCTGTTCAATTTGGCATCAAATCTGGGGGTCCCTAAGCACGAAGTCCGTAGTTTCGGTCCAGTTACGGGCGTTTAGTTTAACCTTTTTAGGGTTCCGTACCCAAAGGGCAAAAACGGAACCCTATTACTAAGACTTTGCTGTCTGTCCGTCTGTCTGTCTGTCACCAGGCTGTATCTCGAGAACCGCGATAGCTAGACTGTTGAAATTTTCACAACGTATGTATTTCTGGTGCCGCTATAACAACAAATACTAAAAACAAAATAAAGTAAATATTTAAGGGGGGCTCCCATACAACAAACGCGATTTTTTTGCCCTTTTTTGCTCGATATCAAAAATGGCAACAGGTAGGCACTTGAAATATTCACAAAATTCTCAGTTGTATTTTAACTTTAATAATAAATAATAAAATTAAAATAAAATAAATATTTAAGGGGGGCTCCCATATAACAAACATGTGTTTTTCGGCGTTTTTGCCTTGTGGTACGGAACCCTTCGTGTGCGAGTCCGACTCGCACTTGGCCAGTTTTTTTTAATTTGAGCTGACCCATTTCTAAGCTATGGCCTAAACCGCTTCGGCTACGTTGTAAACTTGCCTTGGGAACTATGCACACGGCATTATTCTTACGCGCCCGTCCCGCTGTCGTCGATGCGCGTAATTCATTATCTAATCTATTATTTAATTGTTTTCGTCTCTGAATGGGATTCCCAATCATAAAATAGCAGTTAGTGATAAGATTATCTGAATTACATAACAATAAAGTAGTTATTAGTTAATATACACATAACATCATGCCTGTTTGCCCCGAGGGGGTAGGCAGGAGTTGACCTATAGTACAGACGCCAGCACATCAAGCTACTCGAAACTGTCAAATTTTCCCAATCAACTTTGAACCTTATGCTTTAGCTATAAAGTTGAAAAACTATTTAAAAAATTTGACAGATTGTAGTAGCTTAATGTGCAATAAAAAAGTATAACGCAGTAGTAAAGTACATAGTTAATATACATTGAAGAATTGAATTCGTTTTCTCATTTACGTGTTTATCCAGATATGGCGTTTTAAGCGCCTAATAATGGACACAATAAGGCACTTTGAATATCTAGATTCGTGTGTAATATAAAACACGTGAATGTAGACGGAATGTCTCCTAGTGTCCATCTACATAACTCCTAGTATCGCGGCTACACGCCTAAAACACGGAGCAAGGAGACGCCAGCGACCGCAGCTAGAGGCAGCTTATACTTGGCATAAGCCGCCTCTAGCTCAAACCAAGCGTGTTGTTGTTTATTAGCACTACGACACACATGACGTATATAGAAACTGACGGATTTAAAGGCGTTTGGTGACAGAATTTGTGCTCTCAACATACTTTCAACGCTACGAATTTATTAGCACTGCTGTATCTAGACGCTACCAGCCCCGGCGATTCCGTACTCTGAGGCTGTAAAACGCTTTATCTGAAAATGCAAAGCTTAGGCCTGAATCCAGTATTAGAATATTTATTAATGTGTCACCTTGATCAAAGTCATTGCATGTCTGGCTCGTTATCCTTAATGATAAAAAACATATATTATCTTAAGCCTACCTAAACACGATTGTTTTATGGGTTTTCGGAAGCTTCAATCGGATTATTCCATTTGCTATTATTATCTAAATTGCCATTGTTGTTTAATTATCGATGGTATTATTATAAGGCTACATAGCCTTAAAATATCGCCATCGGAAATCGAACAATTGACATCAATTGTTCGATTTTTGGGTTTGAAGCTCGAAACACCTGTATTAGATCATAAGCACTTTTCCATAAGAGATTGGTGGTTGGTGGTAGAAATCTAACTTAGAAAGATATATTAATGATTCTAATGATTATAATTGTCTAAATATGTACCTGTTATTGTCGCGAATCATATTTTGATCAAGATACAATCTGACACTGACCTGCAAATTGCAAAAGACGTAAGAAAATTAGAATTTGCGGTCTATCACTACCCATTCACCTTAAACGGAATATCTAGGGCGTTTACAAAAGTGCCAAATACAAGAAAATCGGCTTGTGTCAAACAATTGTTTCGGCCAACTCTGATTAGTTTGTGAAATCGATTCACAATTGCCGGAGATATTGCGTAACAAACATACAAAAAAAAAACATTCTGTCGAATTGAGAACCTCGTCCTATTTTGAAGTTGGTTAAAAATAAGTATATTCGTCAAGTTTTGAACGTTCATTTATTCATAGGGTTAGGAATTCTCTATTGCCTTTGTTTCCAGGGTTACCCCTACACAGCTCCATACATTAGGGCTGAAGCGGAGGTAGATATACCTCCCCTAGTTCGAGGTGACGTGTGGGCAGCCTTACTCGGAGTTGTGGGGGATATAGAAGAGCAGTATGAAAGGATTGATAAGGAGACGCCTACACCTACTGATAGACAGGTAAATCTCTATCAAGAGTATTTTTTGTAGTACTTTCAGGAAAATTAAAGCAATGCTTCAATGCATAATTTCAGATAATATACAGGATGCGCAAACTGTTACCACGGATTCAGTACGTACAGTCAACAAAAGAGATAAGTATGCAGGTTCGTCGGATATAGTTTAAGTTTAGTAAGAAACCGATGGATGTTCTCGAATAAAATTTAATTTTATTAATAGAAAACAAACAGCTCATTTATGACATTAAATTTCAGTCGACAACACCCATCGGTTTCTTACTAAACTTCAACTATATCCGACGATTCTGCATACTTATCTCTTTTGTTGACTGTACATGATTCTGAACCCCCTGCCTTGAAATGTTTCGTCGGTTATTAAAAAATAATTTGCTGTTCCATACATTTTGACCGCATGGGTATTGCACTTTTCTATGAAACAGCAGATTTTTTTTTGATAACCGACGTAAAACTTCTATGCTAGGGTCTAGGGGTGCTGAATTCATGGTTACAGTGTGCGAGTTGATGTCCTTGCCACCCTGTACAATCACGAGCATAAGTATGTATACACTTGGCTTTATTCAAAGACGATATTCTCCTTTAGTTTTGAATGAATTTTATTATATTACAATCAAAGTATTTTCGAACACATTAGGTTGCCATTGAAAGTTGCCAAGTGTTGACATATTAGTGCTCGTGACTGTACATGCCATCGCCACTTTTTCAAATATTTACTTTAGCGTTATGTGCTCTAAGTTTTTTTGGACCATTTGTTAGGGAAACATCCTAAAACAATTCGTTGCCATGGAATTTGAACTTTGTTATGTATGACATTGAGTTGTATCAAGACTTGATAATTACAAGTGGTTTTTGATTTTGTAGCCGGAAAATTGCTTGTCTAGTAGATTCATTCTTAATCTAAGTATATGAGTTTATCATAGTTTACAATATCTAGAATATTGCTTACATAAAGCGATGTCCAGAATGTTCTGTGTTTTGAATTGCTAATTGATAGTCAACCGTAACACAAAGTAATAAAGACCGTTTTCCCCTAACAGATAGACGTGGACATACCACGTTGTCATCAATACTGCTGGCTTCTCTGCGGTTCGGCGGGCCATCGGACATTAAAAAGGCTACTAAAAGCCTGGCTATTGACAAACCCACAGTATGTGTACTGGCAAGGATTGGACTCGTTGACTGCACCATTCTTATACTTGAACTTCTGCAATGAAGGTAAGTCAAAGTCAAATCATTTATTTCAAATAGGCACATTAAAGGCACTTTTGAACGTCAAAAATTACAACGAAATAGAATTGATTCTAATCGCCCATTCCAAAGGGTAGTTTTCGTATGGAGAAGAATGGGCAAGAAACTCCACCGTTACTCTTTTAAAATGTTTTACAAGGTTTTGTATATGTTACCGGCCAAACCCGATTTTAGGATGAACTAGTTTCGCCTAGGCCAAACCAGTTCTCATTCGCTCGCTCTTGCATCCTATGTCGACGGAGCCCCGCTTCGCGGGGCTCCTATTTCTGTGTAAAGGGTTTAAAGTAACCTAACAAAACCTAACCTCGGGGTGCCCTTCGCTCGCTCTTGCATCCTACGTCGCCTATCGACCGACCACAACCATGCAACCCGTGTAGAGAGAACTGGTTTGGCCTAGGCGAAACTAGTTCATCCTAAAATCGAGTTTGACCGGTAACATATACATAATATAAATTATATTATGAAGACGATGCACCTGAAATGAATTTAGTCTACCACAAAAGGTAATAATAATTTAAAATGGAGCAATGACAGGTAAATCAATTATGTGATAGATACATAGTGCTCACATATTATTTACAAATATTGTAAAAGTAGATCATTTTCCTAGAATTTTAACAAGTGTGTGAGTTAGTGTAGTTACAGATTGTAAAAATAAAGGTCATAAAAATTAAAAAAATATAAATTAAATTAGGAACCAGAGGTATGTAAAGAAACAAATATCCTCACTTCACCACTCTTGCAGAATAACCGCCCTCTGGGTATTATGAAGTACTAGCAGCGCCCCGCGGTTTCACCCGCGTAAGTTCCGATCCCGTGGGAATATCGGGATAAAAAGTATCCTATGTGTTAATCCAGGAAATGGTCTATCTATGTGCCAATTTACATCCAAATCTGTTCAACGGTTTACGCGTGATTGAGTAACAAACATCCAAACTTCTTCACAAACTTGCACATTTATAATAGGTATTAGTATTAATGAAATCATGAACATGAATCATAGTACCCATCCCTTTTCGTAACGGAATCATGTTGGCATTTTACTACATTAAACAATCAGCGACTTTAAGAACTTTGTGTATTAATAGAATTTATTTTAGAATACTAGTGCTACTAATACTATTGAAAAACATTTTCAATAGTACTAATCATTCTGATATCAAACTATTGATGTTGTAATGGAAACTAAACTTAAAGTGTAGGCAAGTCAAGTGTATTAAATTGTTGTTTGCGAAATCACTTAAACAAAATTGAATTACAAATTATGAACGCAGCTTACCAATATTTAAACTAGCAACACGGACATGCACATTAGTAGATTACACCCGTACAAACAACCACATCAATGGAATAGAATATTGTTGTTGTAGGTGGTTAACAAATAAAGTTTGTAGCGGTATCTACAACGCCACATGCGAACAACGCGTCATACTGACGTCACGCAAAATCCTGCATCTCGCAAGCAGAATTTACTGCGCAACTAGCATATAGGTATACAACGGCCCGACACGAATCATCGGGCAGTTGCCCGCCAGACACCACACCCGTCTGGTCGGAGGGTCCTCCCTTTACTACAGAGTATGAGTGAACTTTATACCCTGTTCCTCATATCTCCATAAGTTGAATTCAACATTTTTTTAAATTATCTCTACAGCATACACCTAGGGTGTACAATAATCAAAACATGTTATGTATTTTCCTAGAGCTAAGCACACGAAAAGCGACTTTGTTGTATACTATTTATAGATTTATCTTTCCACCACCAGCCCGCGCCTTCGCCTGCCTCTCAGCCTTCGTACCGAAGTTCCTACACAAGTTCTTCCTGAAGGACAATAGCGCGGTCATCAAGGAGTACTTAGCCAAGTTCTGGCAAATGACGGCCTTCCATGAGCCGGAACTAGCGACGCATCTACATGAGATCAACTTTGTGCCTGAACTGTTCGCAATACCGTGGTTCCTTACTATGTTTTCACGTAAGTTTATATTATAATATTTTGGTTTTTGTTGTTTTTGGTTAAGATATACTTCGCTATGAGTAACTTAAGGTTTTCTCTAAATAAGAATAATGGGTCCTGCACTAAATATATCTTTATTATTTTGTCCTTTAAATTTACAACATTTTAAGCAAATAAATGGAACAATGGAACAGTGCTGGCTTACTGGTAACGGCCCCGACTTAGGAGTTGTAGGTTGTGGGTTCGTACCCAGGTAGGCGCTCTACTTTGTGCATATATATTTCATCACCACTGCTCTTAAAACGGTGAAAGAAAACATCGTGAGGAAACCGACATGTCCTAGAACCAAAAATTCGAAGACATGTGACATCACCCGAACCCGCACTGGACCCGCGTGGTGGATTACAGCCCAGTCCCTCTCGAAGAGTGGAGACCTGTGCCCTAGCAGTGGGAACATTAAAATTAAAGGCTGGTCATGTAAGCAAATAAATACCTACCTACTTATAAAATAAAGAAAACACCGACTTTTCTCACGCGTTAAAAAAAGAATAGTATTATGTTGAAACTTCAAATCATAAACGCGGCGAGAACACTAGATTTTTACATAAAAGAAGAGACAAGATATATTTCTGGAAAGCACATCAAAGCAGTGCGATGGTCTCACCAGTAATGACACTTCCAATAAATGCAGCGGCTGGGCACGCCGATGATGGTGGTTAGACCTTCAATACTTACGTGCTGCCTATATCGATTATTATTTAAAGTACAAAACCTCAAAAGGTAAAATTGATACTGATGAAATCAGACACATTTTCTATCAACACTAATGTTTTCCAGACGTCTTCCCTCTCCACAAGATAGTCCATCTATGGGACGCCTTGCTAGTGGAAGGGCCGGCGTTACCCCTCTTCATGGGAGTCGGCATACTAAGACAACTGCGCGATACATTACTGGCGTCTGGCTTCAACGAGTGCATCCTACTGTTCTCTGATCTGCCCGAGATTGACATCGGAGAGTGTGTCAAGGTAAGTCAGGATTATTAAGTATCTCGTTTATTTATTTTCAAGATTAAATGAAAGATTAACAGTAGCAGTTATAAGAAAATTAAAAAGTACATTTTTAGAAACGCCAAGATCAACTTGGGGCTGGCTAGGATAATTTATTTTCTGTTTAGTAAAAACTAGCTTCTGCCCGCGACTTCTTCTGCGTGAAATTCATTGTTTTAACATAAAATGTCAAAGAGCGGCGGACCGCAGCATCCTGGGTGTAAGGACAAAATTCGGAACAACATGCTGCGTTCCAAAACGGGTAAAATAGACGTAGGCAAGAAGTCTGCCAGGCTCAAGTGGGATTGGGCGGGTCACATCAGCCGCATGCACGATGACCGCTGGGCAAAAGTTTCCACACAATGGGTGCCTGAAGATGGACGGCGCCGCCGAGGTCGACCCAAAAAGCGGTGGCAAGATGACCTGGACGCGTACCGCGAGGGCTGGTTTGAGGTTTCTTTACGTTGACTAGAATCGTCTTCTAATGAGCGGCCCAGTAGCGAGCAAAACAAAACATTACATATGACTCACTTACTGATAGATATTTACGGATTAGATAAATACGTGTAATATTATTCGTGTACCTACATTATTTGCTTATATAACATAAATAAATGGTGTGGTTACATGAATGATATATGGTGTATAATGAGTAAAGGACATGGCTAAACTGAAGTATGGACGACTGATCCCGCAATGAAAATGCATGTATAGACATGGTTCCTAGCAATATATAATGCTGAATAGCTGAAAATTAGTATTTTGTAATTAAAAAGGTTCAGGAACTTTTCATATCTGCACATTCCTGAAAATAAAATCGCGTAACTCCTACGACAAAGGTACACAAACTTCAAACAATGACATTGCTATGAATTTTTATCTAGGCGTTTTAACGTGTCTGCGACGATTTTTATTGATTAATGTGTTTTTTATTGGCGATTTGGACTAAGGTACTTGAAGTAAATATCTACAAAGGAGTAATTGCACCAAAAAAACTTGATGAAACGGACTTACGATAGATAATCTCCATTAAAATCATAATAATATAAGTATTCTGTTGTAAAACCTAAACTACCTATCCAAATGAGTTAAAATAAAGACAGTATTCACAGACAATGTAAATAACATTATGGTTGAAATGATGAACGTATTTGGAAAAGATCTTAAAGATTAACTGAGCCAAATATTTGTAATTGCTGTATTGAGGTAGGTAGGTTAACAATTCTGCCTAAACTGAGCGCCATCGATTCCCGTCGAAAACTCCGATTGCCACTTCTTAGTTTCAGAAAATAAATCGTTTTGATACCTGTTATCAAAAATCGAGTTTCGATTTGACATTCTGGAACAGCGATATGACTCCTCCCTAGCTTGCAGTACTGTATTATTTCCCCTTGAACTTGTCATGTCAATCAAAAAAGCAACTAAGATACTTTTTAGGGTTCCGTACCCAAAGGGTAAAAACGGGACCCTATTACTAAGACTTCGCTGTCTGTCCGTCTGTCCGTCTGTCCGTCTGTCCGTCTGTCCGTCTGTCCGTCTGTCTGTCACCAGGCTGTATCTCAAGAACCGCGATAGCTAGACAGTTGAAATTTTCACAGATGATGTATTTCTGTTGCCGCTATAACAACAAATACTAAAAACAAAATAAAATAAATATTTAAGGGGGGCTCCCATACAACAAACGCGATTTTTTTGCCCTTTTTTGCTCGATATCAAAAATGGTAATAGGTAGGCCCTTGAAATATTCACAAAATACTCAGTTGTATTTTAACTTTAATAATAAATAATAAAATTAAAATAAAATAAATATTTAAGGGGGGCTCCCATACAACAAACATGTTTTTTTCGGCGTTTTTGCCTTGTGGTACGGAACCCTTCGTGTGCGAGTCCGACTCGCACTTGGCCAGTTTTTTTTTATGTTTAATAATTCACGAAAGTTCTTGGAAATTATTAAACCCTAAATAATTCATGAATGAATATTTAAATATTACTAGTTAATGTGAGATTACTATACATGCTTGGGGTAGTCATTTAGCCATCTCCTTTAAGTTATCCACAACATAAACATGTATTAAGACTGTACGCATAAATAAATAAATAATAATAATAGGTGGCGCGGGAAAAGAGTTCCTGAAAGGATTTGGGGGAGGCCTTTGTCCAGCAGTGGGACAGTATAGATTAAACAAAAAAAAAACTTGAAATATATTCTATGATACGGCAATACTGTATAATATAGCTTCCCATTAGTGAAAGAATTTTCGAAATCGGATCAGACTTTCTGATGATTACCGTCAAACGGGGTGAATAGGGGAAGCAGGGGTGAGACGGGACGAAACTTTAAAAGCGATTTTAACATTGAAATAATATAGTCAAAAAGGAGTCTAATGTGTTTATTGTATTATAATTAACGATTAAGTGTACTTTTCGGCAACAAACTGTATTATTTCAACGCTAAAATCCATTTTAAAGTTTTGTCCCAATTCACACCTGCATCCCTATTCACCCCGTTTGGTGGTACCCCTTGCAAAAAAAAAACACAAATTTTACCTCTACCTACCTACCTATAATATTAGTACAGTATTGAATAAGGCCCGTCACCATTTTCATCATTCTAAAAGTTAGGTATATAGGTAGATAATAAATAAGAATCAGCTGTCAAATGTCATTGGTTAACTAAATAAACAACATCGAATCAATTGATAGGACAAATGAAATGACAAAGTAACAAAAAATATTTATGTATTTGTGTACAAAAAAAAAACACATTTCCGACTAAAGCTTGCGTTCAATGAATGTCTTTTTGTTCTAGTCTGACATTGACATTGGAGAGTGTGTCAAGGGCATTTAACAATAGCTAATCTACGATGCAATTTCTGTTATTAACCGTAAAGATGTTTTTGATACCTTGGCATGTTTATGAAAACCATTTACGACGTTATTTCATCATCATTGCGTCAGATTTTTGAAACTGCTATGAATATACCTGTCTCTAAATACATTGTTTTTTTATATATCTATTAATGCTCAATGTCAAATCATATAACGCTCAAAAAAAAGTCCCTAACTAATACACTAAATCAAAACCACCCATTCACATAGAGACAAAGTTTCTGAATATTGAATACTAGCTTTTGCCCGCGGCTTCGCCCGCGTGGGGCTCAAGAATTATCACACAGGAACGGGACTACCGGGATGAAAAGTATCCTATGTCCTAACCCAGATCATGGTCTACCCATGTGCCAAATTTCATCCAAATCCGTTTGGCCGTTTTAGCGTGAAAGCGTAACAAACAAACTCACGTTCGCAGTTATAATATTAAAGTTGAGAAGTTAGGATTAGGATTTTATAATGAAGGGTAAACTTCATTGTAAAATAGTTGGAACTGTTTCACACAAACCAAAGGGGCCCAAACAACAGTAAACTGGCAGGATGAACTGGACTCCCATCTAAAGGACTGGCCTCAAACTGGGGAGGGGCAAGTAAAAGGAGGAAAATGGGGTGTGGCTGTGACACAACCGTGTGTTGTACGTGAATACGTTTACGTAACGGGCTTGATCCGCTCGGCCGTGTTGGAATACAAGTTGGAATGCAAACTTCTTAATACTTTGTCAATAGTTAGTTTTCTTCTTTTCTATCTGACACTCCTTGATAATATGTCCTGTTAATGGTGTGCTCCTCACGTTTAATATACCATGCTAAATAACTATTTAGTGTTGTTTCAATTCATTTCAACAGGTTATGGGCTCAGGCCGCTTGTGTAATGTGATTCCGTAAAAATAACCAGTGTTTAAACAATGATATTATAAGTGTAAAAAGGTGTTTAAAGAAATAAGTTAACCAAGAAGACAAAACCTCAAAAAGTGACATGCGGATGCCGGTTTTTAACTTTTCAGCTTTTTCAGCAATTGTTAAAAATGCTATCTATTCAAAAACTTACTGGCCGTGATTACTGGTCGAGTTGGAATTTCCCCGTAAAAGCATACTTAGAACATGAGGAATTATGGGAATGTATGGAAGAGGGACCCGCAGCTGATCCAAAGAAAGATTAGAAGGCTAAGTCCAAGTTAATATTATTGGTGGATCCAATAATATATCGACGGTTGAAAGGCTAAATGGCCTAAGCGACATTTTTTGCAATATTTAAAATAATAGTAATAATATGTACATTTATAATAAATGTACCTATTATTATTATTAAAAAAAAAAAAAAAATGTCGCTTAGGCCAATTAGCCTTTCAACCGTCGATATGTTCACATAAAAGATCCCAAATCGGCAAAAGAGGTATGGACTAATCTTTCACGCGCATTCCAGGATTCAGGTCTTCCCCGAAAGGTTGGCTTATTAAAAGATTTGATCAATACAACACTAGAAACGTCCAGTGCTGTTGAAGAATATGTCAACAAGATAATGTCATCAGCACATAATTTAAGAAATATATCATTTAATGTGGATGATGAGTGGTTTGGGACATTGATGTCGTCGGACTTACCGAATGCTCATAATCCCATGATTATGGCGATTGAGAGTTCGGGTGTAAAAATTTGTGCAGATTTGATCAAAACTAAACTCTTACAAGAAGTAAATGTATCTGACACTACCGCATTTTACACAAACTCAAAAAATAATAACCTAAAAGCCAATCAGTCAAAGTCAAAAGGCCCCCGTTGTTTTTGTTGTAATAAGTATGGACATTTGAGCAAAGATTGATGGCACAAGAAAAATGAATCTGAAAATAAAAACAATAATAAAAAATAAACTTTAAAGTTTTTGTTAATGTATTTCTTCCCATTGTATGGCTGAAAAAGCAGCTAAGTATAAAATGTTAAGAGCGTTTACGCCATACGGCATTTCATACAAACTTTCAAGCCCTTATTTTTTTAAATGAATGAACCGATTTTAATGAAACTTCATACGCATAAGCAGGATACAAAGTTCTAAAAAGTTAGTAGAGAACATTTTCGAAATGTCTTATTTAAAAAAAGATATCTGGAAATCTCTGTTTCTATGGAAAATTTAAAATCGGTCTAATTTGGCTGTAATACAATTTTTCGAAAATGTTCTCTACTAACTTTTTAGACCTTTGTATCCTGCTTATGCGTATGAAATTTCATTAAAATTCGTTCATTCATTTCGAAAAATAAGGGCTTGAAAGTTTGTATGAAATGCCGTACGGCGTAAACGCTCTTAATGTATTTGTTCCCATTGTATGGCTGAAAAAGCAGCTATCAATACAATGGAAACAAATACATTAACAAAAACTTTAAAGTCTATTTAAAAAAAAAAACATGGTATACTGCATCAAACATCCAATCTTTACACTCCGGAGCAAAGCAGCTTAAGTGAAAGAGTGAATCGTACACATGGACTGGCATCAAACCAGATTTAAGTCACATGAGAATATTTGGGTGTGGATCTATGGTGCACATACCAAAGGAGGAACAAAAAAAAACTGGAACCAAAATCAAGAGAGTTAATTTTAGTTGGATATTCTCACTGTACTAAAGGTTATAAGCTAAAAGTAGAAAAGTAGTTTTGAGAAGAGATGTTACATTCCTTGAAGCAATTATAAAAAGAAACATGATAAATACTGATGAGAACTGAAAGTGATGATGTTCATGAGGATATACTTCCTACACCGAGAACTCCGGTCACTAGTGTTCAGACACCTCAAGTTCAAGTAGGTACGTATTATGATCCCACAGACGAGACATACGTACCAAACGAAAGCGATGGCGACTCCACACCGATATTCCAGAGAAATTCAAGATCACGCCGACGACTTCAATTAAATGATAGAAGTCCCGTATCATATATTTGCATGAATGCTGAGTCAACACCAAGCTTGCAAAAGAAGGCAGCAAACAATAGCCTTATCAAGCACTGAGGTAGTATACAGGGTCCCATTAAAATAGATGGACAAATTTTAACACAGCGCTCAGTACGTCTAACTAAACATATCCAAGCAAAAAAAAAAACACCGATTAAAGTGATTTTATTTTGACCTAAAATAATAAATTGCCGGCACATTAGTGTATTTTCGTTAGCTGATTTTATTTTTCTTGTGAGTATCTATGCGTTTTTCTTTTATATTTTTTTACCATCGTCCTTATTTTGGTGGTCTGAATGATTCCTAAAGGTTTGTCCACCTATTTTAATGGGACCTTATATATGTCTTTAGCCTCATCTGTTCAAGAAGGGCTCTGGCTAAAACAATTAGAAGAAGATTTTTGGCCTAAGCTTGCAAATATTCCAATTATTATGTACTGCGGTAAACCAAAGTGCTATTAGTATTTCAGGTACTGAAAGTTATAACGCACGAAGCAAACATATCGACGTCCGGTATCATTTTGTGAGAGAAAAAGTATCAACCAATCTAGTATCTGTAATATATATATGTTACTGTAAAAGCCCGAACTTCGGTAAATCTTAGGATTTACCGGTAAATCCTAAGATTTACCAAGTCTCACCGGTAAAAGTCCGAATTGTTCTATAATAATCTTTAATTTCGAACTTTTACCGGCGTTCAGTTGGTAAATCCTAGGTTTTACCACAGACACCGGTAAATGTCCGAAATCAAAGATTTAAATACACTCGAGAGCAATTAATTAATTAATTTATTTATTTAAACTTTTCGCACAAAAAGGTACAAAGGCGGACTTAATGCCTTAGGCATTCTCTACCAGTCAACCAAGGGTGGTGAAGAGATTGGATGGCAGGTGCTTTGGTTGAGAGGAACAATGATTAAAAAAAAATTAAACTAAGTTCACAAATACATAAATAGGTTATATACACATACATACTATTGACTATAATACATACTTATATATATACATACAAATTCAAGGGAGAGAGGTGTTGAGATGACTCTACGCTATTTGTTTTGAAAATAACTCTGCAATTTCCGCTTAAATGCATACCGACTGGTGGCCGTCCTGATATCAAGAGGAAGTGCATTCCAAAGAAGAATGGACTGAATATGAAAAGAAAGAATGAACAAAGTCAGAAGTATGAGAAGGACAGAGTAAGAGAAGATTGTTAGAAGAACGCAGATTCTTAGCATGACAAGAACATAGAAATTGGAAGTGAGACACGAGATAAGAAGGAGGAGTGGGAGAGTTGAGAAGGGAGAAAAGCGTGGTCAAAGCGCGCAAACTTCTTCTTTGGCGAATGGACATCCATTTGAGCTCAGACCTATAACTCGACACATGGTCATATTTCCTCAGGTTGAATATGAACCATTATGATTAATTAGGGTCACATAAAGAAACCTGAAAGTTTCGGAAACTGAGAATGCTAGCTAAATGAAGTAAGTTGAAGTTGACAAAGAAAATAAGAAGAAGAGAAGAGAAGAAGAAGAAGAGAAGTCCGAGAAGTGGTCCGAAAATTCTCTTTAACCGGAGGGCAAGGATTCAAAAAATGCAACTGCCTTAAAAAATGCTCGACGAAGAAGTGCGCTTGCAAGTCATCAGGATTACTTTGTAATTCTAAATGCCATAATAGTTCACCATGTTGCAACAAGTGAAATCCTTTTCTTAACTAATTAGATTAGGAACGTTTAGCTTACTCGTACCTAGCGTAAAGTAGGTGTTATTAGTGATAAGTATTTTTTTTGCATTTTATTTTTCGAGACTTGACTAATAATAATAATAATGATTGTACCGAATAACGAAATGATTATCAAAAGACTGTTTTGTTTCTGATTTGTGTTATCTGCATTTTATTTTTCTAAAGAATGTTAAAAATGTGGTAAGACTTGACTAATAACAATTTATAATTATAGAAATAGTATTGTTGAATAAATAGTTTCTGATTATTAACTGCATTGTTATACTTTGAAAACTAACGTTTACCGGTATCTGTGGTAAAACCTAAGATTTACCGATTGAATGCCGGTAAAAGTCAGAAATTGATGATTATTAGAACAATTCGGACTTTTACCGGCGACACTTGCTAAATCTTAGGATTTACCGGTAAATCCTATGATTTATCGCAGTTCGGGATTTTTACAGTAACATATATACAAGAAGAGTCAAGATATGGTTGCTGATATACTAACGAAGCCATTGCATCGACCAAAGCATGAATTCTTCACCAAAGCCCCATGGCTTTGGTGAAGAATTCATGATTATGATTTGCATTCAGGAGAGGATGTTGGAATACAAGTTGGAATGCAAACTTCTTAATACTATGTCAATATAGTTTTTCTTCTTTTCTATTTGACACTCCTTGATATAATACTGGTATTCAGCTGCATCCGGTTAGACTGGAAGCCGACCCCAACATGGTTGGGAAAAGGCAGGCAGATGATGACTCCTTGATAATATGTCCTGTCAATGGTGTGCTCCTCACGTTTAATATACCATGCTAAATAACTATTTAGTGTTGTTTCAATTCATTTCAACAGGCCGCATTCATTCTTTTTCGTTTCCGGCACTGCTTGACTCGGTCATATGGTGTTTTATTGGTACCACTCGATTGCTCTTGAGAAGCCCTTTCCAACCGTTTACGATCTCTGTATTTTGATTTGGCATTTTGACTCGTATAGGCCGGACATTATATATTTTTTATATTATTTTTCTTTTTATTTTAACACATTATATTCACTGTCACTACTTTACACTAATGTTTTGTATACAATCGATAGATTTTGAAAAGAGCTGACGATTGAAGCTTAAACGAACGTCGTAGCTTTTCCGAGTCAAAAGTTATACTAAGTGGAAATCTCGATAGGCAGCAAAATGACCTCAAGATGGCGGGGCTTCCCCCTCCACCGCGCACGATGCGTCATAGTCCTCACTTGGCCTAATGAATTCTTTAATCCTTTAGCTATCCAATGGTGTAATTGAATTTAGGATGAAGATGATAGATATGAAGCTGCAACACCAAACTGTATCCCCCGATTTTGTTATCATTAGTTTTTTTGACTTGCCTCCCACTATGGAAGCAATTTTAAAGACGTATTCACGTCAAAAAGAGAAGCCTTTGCCCTGGTGTGAGACGTTAATCTTAAATAATATGACAAAATTCCTGCAACAAATTCGCAAGATTAAAGCTAATACATTATTTGAATGGTCTTAATTATCACCCAACTACAAACCAATACAAAAACATATAATAGTGATAATTTATTAAGTCAATAATAGACAGGTCAATAGCCATTATTATAAACTTAGAATTTCATAGCAAAGTTCATTGACTTATGATTAACACTACAATATTTCTACAGGAATCTATCAATATGTGCCGCAGTTCACCAAGAAGTATTAGTTATAGAAGGTTTACAAATGAAGCTCAGATAAAGGATCCTATGGTAAGCCATAAATACTTTCTTTTATAATTAAATTGAACCCTGGAAATTGGTCCAGCGAAGCATTATTACGAAGTATTAATTCCATTCCAGTGCGAAAAAGGGATGGTGCGGTATCGGCCATGTATAGCTCCGTCACTCTCTTACATTGGAATCATGATGGCATTAAATCGTCAAGTATTAATGCCATTATGATTCCAGTACGAAAAAGGGATGGTGCTGTCCGCCATGTATAGCTCCGTCCCTCTATTACACTGGAATCTTAATGGCATTAAATCGTCATAATACCGACGGTTATCTTTCGATAGTTTCCTAGGAACAGATGAATACTTATAATTTTCGCAAGTTAGTAGATCAGTGCACGAAGGCTGGTAATCCTTAAGTCAGTTATGTCGATATACTTTACGATCGGAAGTTTTTCTGGAGATGCCGTGGCCTTCAGTACAAAGTTCATTAACGTAAGTTCCATTTTCAGGATATAGTAGAAATACCAATGGAAACGTTATTCACTGAAATCAGTCCAAGAATTAATTTGTCAGATTTCTTCTCACTGATATGTCAAGATAAATGCTGTGTTATTGACATAAGGTCCAATTTACTGTGAGTATATTTTGTTCTCCTAGTGTGATTTAATTTAAAGCACCAGTTTGTATGATTCTACGGATTTTTAATACGCATTTCAATAATCAATCATACTGATAGATTATTGGAGAATTTTTTTGCTGCATTTTTAGGGTTCCGTACCCTAAGGGTAAAACGTGACCCTAGTACTAAGACTCCGCTGTCCGTCTGTCACCAGGCTGTATCTCATGAACCGTGATAGTTAGACAGTTGAAATTTTCACAGATGATGTATTTCTGTTGTCGCTATAACAAAAAATACCAAAAACAGAATAAAATAAATATTTAAGGGGGCTCCCGTACAACAACCGTGTTTTTTCGGTGTTTTTGCCTCGTGGTACAGAACCCTTCGTGTGCGAGTCCGACTCCCACTTGGCCAGTTTTTTCACAACTTTTTCCTACGTCAGTTGTCCAAACATCTAGACTAAATTAATGTTCTTATTACTGTCCCTATAGTTACGAAAAAAGCTGCATAGATGGCAGTATAAACGTGCCTTACAGCGGGGTCCACCTCGGTCAACACGAACTAAGGGCCCTAGGCCTCCACCCACAGAAAGTTTTACAAGATGCCATTAAATTGAAGAAGAATGTCGTCGTCGCTGCCGCTGAAGAAGAGACTGCTCAACTAGTAAGTTAACGTTAATTACAGCAAAATCAGCTTACAATATGGGGGCATCAGTGCTGGGAAACTGGGGGGTCTCTGTGAAAGGGAATGGGCCGTAATCGACCACGCGGGCCCAGTTCGGGTTGGTGGGTCTCACATGTCTGAGAATTTTTGTTTCAAGGACATGCCGGTTTCCTCACTATGTTTTCTTTCACCGTTTTTAACCCCCGACGCAAAAACGACGGGGTGTTATAAGTTTGACGTGTCTGTGTGTGTGTGTAGGTGTGAATGTATGTGTGTGTGTGTGTGTGTAGGTGTGTGTGTGTGTAGGTGTGTGTGTGTGTGTGTGTGTGTGTGTGTGTGTGTGTGTGTCTGTGTCTGTCTGTCTGTCTGTCTGTCTGTCTGTCTGTGGCATCGTAGCTCCTGAACGGATGAACCGATTGTGATTTTGTTTTTTTTGTTTGAAAGGTGAATTAGTCGAGAGTGTTCTTAGCTATGTTCGATGAAAATCGGCCCAAGATGGCCGCCGCCACAAAATGGCGGATTACATATTTTATCACAACTCCCTTAATATGGGTATCAAATGAAAGGGCTTGAATAGTAGAATACTATACACTATGATAAATTTCAAATCCAAGATGGCCGCCACCACAAAGTGGCGAATTACACTTTTTTTTCACAACTCCCTCAATATGGGTATCAAATGAAAGGGCTTGACTAGTACAATACTATACGCTATTACAAATTTCAAATCCAAGATGGCCGCCACCACAAAATGGCAATTTTTTTTTTCACAACTCCTTCAATATAGGTATCAAATGGAAGGGCTTGACAAGTAGAATAATGTACACTATATATGCTCTAGAATGATCAGGAAAGTGGAGTGATGACTGGTACCTATGACCACTGAGTTTGACTATTTTTATTACGAATGGATAATTCCATTCGTAATAAAAATAGGATAATTCCTACTTAAAAAGCGTAGGTATTTCTACATCAGATAGTGTCGCAGTCCCATTTTATAAACTAGATCTGAAATACCTAAGATATCTAATAGCTATGAAATACTTGTACGAAAGTTCAATAACTAAAGGAAGAACAAGAAAAAGGATATAATAAAACAGAAAAGTCTGTTTAGTCTTAAAAATTATCCTTCAACTATAAATTAATAATAATTTTTTGACGAATAAAAAACCTGATTAAACACCAAATTACCTGCATCTTAAAACGCAAGAAAATAAAAGAAATGAAATACAAAAATTAAGGAGTCCCTACAAAAAGCATGAAATAAAAAATTAAATTTTAAATTTTAAAAACCCCCGACACAAAAAATAATAAAATTAAATGTAAGTAATTAGAAAAGGATCAAATAATTTAAAAACCCCCAACTTAAAGAATCTAGGCAACGAGAATAAAACAGATAAATTCATATGGAAGTCGGGGGACCGTTCTGTGGAACACCTATTCTAAGAGGTCCCCCGACTGCCATATGAATTTATCTGGTTTATTCTCGTTACCTAGATTCTTTAAGTTGGGGGTTTTTAAATTATTTGATCCTTTTCTAATTACTTACATTTAATTTTATTATTTTTTGTGTCGGGGGTTTTTTAAGAGCAGTGGTTACACAAGTAAAGTCCCTGCCTGGGTTCGAACGGCTGGGTTCTACTGCTGCTACTGCTTAGTTGCAGTAACCGAGCGTAAACATGACACATCGAGCTTTAGAAAGAGACTGTCACACAGGTACGAGTGACAGAGACGACGCTATACAAAGCGCATTCTATCTAATCTGCATTCGCGATTTATTTGCCAAAAATGTGAACAAATATGAGTTTATGAAAAAATAACTTTAAATCCTACACAATAGTTCAGTTTACACTACAACTTCAAAAATTTTATAACTTTTTCAATAGTCCTAGTCACTCTAAAATCAGCTTAATTACCATTAAAATAAAGTTGATATTTGTATAACTTGAAATAATATTAATTTGAAACATAAGTTTGAATAGACTTTATATCTATACTAATAATACAGCTGAAGAGTTTCTCTATTTGTTTGAACGCGCTAATCTCTGGAACTACCGGTCGGATTGAAAATTTATTTTTGCATTTGATAGCCCAATCCTTGAGGATGGCTATAGGCTATCACGCTAGGACTCTTAGGAGCCGAGAAAAAACAATAATAGCGCATGTGATGCGATGGGGTGGGTCGGGGGAACAAGAAATTTCCCGCAGAAGAAGTCGCGGGCAGAAGCTAGTCTTAAAAAAACCGTATAGGAAGTATGTGGTTTACTAAAACTGATGATCTATCAAAGATCGCATTATTAGGTAGACAAACGGTCGATTTCTCAAACACAATTCAATTTTCAACACACTTCAAGGGATGTCGAAGAAAGACAAAAAAACCATCAAAACAAAACTATCCCACCGCTAAGCCAAAACCACGCAGTTGTTATGGTATCATTTGTTAGGATCAAGGTCGATAGATGGCGTTAGTTGTAGCAATATTGTACATAGATCTTGTTCAACATGAGCGCAGCCATCAAAAGTACAATTTACTATCGAGCTGTAGTCATCAAAAAGACAATTTACTATCGAGCTGTTAGTGTAGATCATCAAAAAACCGGTCGTAGACGTAAAAGTAATTTCATAATTAGTTACCAAAAAAGTCCATAGATGGCAGTAGTAGTTCAGTTTATTTGAACTGCACTAGAATGTCGTCGCTGTGTCTGCTGAGCTCGCAGTTTGTATGTTAGCCTCATTAAATAAATATGTAGGCGTTTGCAAGTTTAATCATTTTCATGCTAGCCGTACTTCGCCTATTGCTGTGGCTGTGTTAACCTAAAGCATCGTCAAAAAAGTTTTATCATAACAACTCTAATCCAAAATAAAAATGTCTTGTAAAAGTAATTTCACCAATGAATTATTTTTATACCCATTTTCTGAATTGAAAATGTGAATTTTAAAACTTGTCAAACTCTTTTTTAACACTACTATGGGTGTTTTCTACATATAAATAGCCCGGGAAATTCAAAATTGCTTTGCAAAAGACGTAAAAGATTTTGAATTTTACGAGCTACCTCAGATAACGTTACGATTAAGGGCTTTCAAGATCCGTGTCATAACTATTGTCGCGCCATTTTGAAAATGGCGGCCACGCATGAGATCTATATTAATTGATAGCCTGACATCAATGCAAACGGACAACATAATAACGTCACGTTTCCGAGATATTAACGTTCGAAGTTGATCACGTGACTCAATCATCAACTTCAGTTCAAGTCTTATTATCTAAATCATCAAACCCGTATGTCCGGGTTTTAGGCTTAGTTAAATTAAATGAATAACTATGTCTTACTCACAAATCTTCGCCATCGAAGCCTTATTCATTTTACCCCCCTTCGTCATTTTACCGGTAGCGAAATGATGCAAAAGTCTTCTATATCTACGGGCAAGTTCGGAACTCTACTCTTCCTTTCTTATTCTGGACCTTTACCAAAAGACTAATCGGGCAAAACAAAAACGATTTGCTATCGAAGGAGTTTCGTGTTCAAATTCGAACCAAGCAGGGTAATTGCGTAACATACGATCAGTAGCAATGGGTTTCATTTTGACAGTTCAACAACATTCATTGCGTTGTTGAGCAGACACATTTTTCGAACATGTGGAGCAATGGATTAGAAATATGCTTCAAAATGATTCAAATTGAGAGTGTGTTACGCAATTAGGGTGCAGGACCTCATGGTCAGCAGTAGCGCAGTACCACTAGACCAACGAAGCCCTCCTGGCTTCGGCAGGAGTCGGGCAAAGTGTTATTGGGTTTTTCCATCAAACATTTCTCAGTAGCAGCCCGGAGTTTCCATTTGTGCCCGGTTGCGGCAATATGCTGTAATTATAAATTATAATAATAGGCAATAGGCGCTTCCTATTACATGGTACTTAGAGGAAATGCGGGTGGTCTTTTCTCCATAGAAACGCTCTCGCCTGTTTTCTTTCTGGTTATTGACTATAAAGCAATGATTTTTTACAGAATAATAAATATTAGCTACTTGTATGTCCCTATGTTTTCCTTTTTGATGACACATTGTTTTTATAAGCACTAGAACCCTCAAAAAATGCTCAAAATTGCCGATGTAACCGCTGTCAACAGTGGCCTAGTGTACAAATTTGACAACTATTAATAAAAAAAGAAAAACATAGGGACACAGAATATATCCTTCTTGTTCAGTTTATGAAATATTTTTTAAATTGGTACAGTATTGGAGGAGGAAATAGACGAGAGCCAAACCTCGAATATGACTTTTTACCCGATTGCGGCGAAGCCCACAAGGAGGGTTGTGTTTGACCTGGGGCCCAATTCTGTAAAATAACCAACTTGTCAATAGTGTGTCGGTAGTGTGTCAGTAGTGTCTCAATAGAATAGTCATTGACATTTGGTATTCTACAAATTATTTATGGTCATTGACTTGCCACTGTAGTGCCATTGAAAGGCCATAGTAAGACTATTGTAATAATTGGTAGTCTGGTCCACTATAATGTATCAATGGCATCGTGATGACCAAAGTTACGGTAGTCTGTAAATGTTTTAAGTGTATTTGACAGTTGTGTCTGTCGTGTTTGAATAGTGTTTTGGCCATCGAACCGCCATTGTGAAGCCATCGAACAACGACACCTCTTTTCCCTATTGCTTTGGTTCAATTTGTTTGTTTTTTTAATTTAAAATAAAGTGTCCGTGTGTGTGTGCGTCTTACGTAGTGAAATTAATAAAGTGGACGTAGTTTTTCGCCACAATTAGGCCTGAGGAGGTTCTTAGTTCGTCCGAATCTTTTTTATTTTTATATTTATTATGTTCCCCTATTACTCGAAGACGGCTAGACCGATTTCAAAAATTATTTTTTTGTTTGAAAAGATATACTTTCCCAGGTGGGCCCATAGTTATCAAGTCAGGATCTGATGATGGGATCCTGGAGAAATCGAAGGAACTCTTCAAATATTATTATAGCGATTTGGGTATTTTTTTATAGTAACTCGTTCATTTTCTCGGAAAGCACCATTGAAGTGGAACTGATGATGAAGACCATAGATGGCCACCGGAACTACTCAAAAATAAGTATTTCACGGGTTGCGATTCGATTACTATAATAATATATGGTTGCTAAGCAATTTCTGCTCGTCACAATGCGAATGGTGAAATGGAGCTGATGGTGAAATACCAGGAAAACTCCTCAACAATTAACGTCCCTTCATCGGGAAAAGCAATAGTTTGCAGAAGGCGATGAGCAAGTTGACATTAGGCTATTGTAACTTAGATAAATTATAAACAGACCCACTAAAAAGCGAGAAATAAAAACTTTTTATAAAAAAAACGGACTTCCAAAAAAAACACTACAAAGTGAAAAATAACATTAATTAATTTTGGAAGTTGGTGGCAAAAAACTAAAATATAGATCCAAAGGTACCGACTTCCGAAATTAAAGTTATTTTTCCCTTTGTAGTGTTTTTTTTTTGGAAGTCGCTTTTATTTTTGTTAAAAGGTTTTTATAACGTTCAATTAACACCAAAATAATAACAAAATAATTTCAGTAGGTATTGATTTTTTTAAATTTTTTTTAATTACCTACCTAAAAAAATCAATATTTATATAATAATCACTTACCCTATCGTCTTCGTTTTAGATGATAATCAAGGAATTTATATGATAATATTTTGGAAAATAAAATTTAAAACCAACGAAAACATCCGCTGCAAGTTTCTTGACAGTTGTTTGTTTTCTTTTTCAGAAAGGCAAAGACTAAAAATTGTCGTGATAAAAATCTTATTTTTTAACAATAAACGCATGCTTTTACTGAAATTGATGTTTTTGATAATAAAACGTTTTTATATTAATAAGAAAAACCCTTAATATAAAGATTTCATTAATAAAAATACGATTTCAAAAAGTGGTCGTATGGTAGATTTTGGTTAGCAACACTGAAAACTATTGTACTGCCACACTATCGACATACTATCGACACACTACTGAGACACCACTGAAACGCCATTGAAGTTTTTGCAGAATGCCAAATTTGCAACAGTGGCAAAATAATGTCTGTAGTGTGTCGATAGAGTGTCAATGGCGTGTTGCTTAACTTAAAGTTACAGAATTGGGCCCCTGTATGTATGTCCGGTTCATTGTTCTCTCGTAACTTCTAAACGAATGAACGGATTCGGATAAATTATACGTCTTTAGATTTGTCTTGGTAGCGCGAGTGTCACTGGCAACATTAAAATAAAAAAAGTAAAATGGCGGATTCGGGGTGCCATAATATTGTGGATTTCGATTTGTTTTTTCTTCTAATATCATCGAGTGGGATATCAAAATGAAGGGTTTTAAAATGCGATTACAAAAATATATACAACGTATACCTATGTATAAAAGTAATTCGAAGTGACAAATCGTAAAAAAACGTACCAAGAACTAAATTGTCTGCGAAATCTTTCACATTTGTGAACTAAAAGTTTGAAGCAGGCGGGACCCATTTGAGTTTGAAAATGTGAAAATGGTAGGTATGGGTACCGCTTACTTGCAACTTTTTTAAATTTAAAATGGGCTTGTTTTTAGCTTTTCAGTTTTTTTTTAACTTAAGTTTTTTACCGCAGTCGGGTTTTTTTGTATTTTAATTACTTTTTTTTTACTTAGGCTTTTTCAAAAGTCTCTCCGACCGCATTTCCTCTAAAGCTTAACTGGTGAAATGTGGGTGTACTATAGGAACACTTCTGCCTTACCTTTCGGGAATTACAGGCGTGATGTTATGTTATGTTCCGCGTTCGAATTCATTTTGTATACCAACATGATCATGCCATTGATGATATCATACCCAGAGGTGTAGTGTGAAGTGGAACTAACACGCTTGTCAAAAGGTCAATAACCCCATTAAAGTTAGCGCGTCTTAAGTTTGGGCCGTTTATAATGGACGCCTACTTTCAAGATCAACGGTGAACCTCAGTTAGATAGTGTTCGCGGTATTACTTTATATTTTTATTTGTTTTGTTTCTATGGGAAGACTTTTTATCAAGCAGTGATTTTGTGAAGAAGATGATAAATATTATTTATTTATATAAGAAATAACTTTCAAATTATGTCTTACCCCCGGTTTCTGCAAGCTTAGAGTGCTTAAGGTGCTTACATAAAGACACGGGTACCCGGTAAAGACAAGCCGGTACCGACCAGTGCGGGTAAAATATCCCCGTATTAACTTATGCGCTTACACATAAAGAAACACACTGAAAAAAATAATTTCTTACTACACCACGTTAAAGCTTACTGACTGTATTACAGTAAGAAGAAATGTTTGTAAAACAGTAACTTTTAATGATTGAACATACTAAGTATTTACTAAAAAAACAAAAAAAAAAAGGAAACCACCATTACTGTAATGTAAGTAATTCAATGGTTTGAACGATATCACTAAATGAATAAAACAGTTAATTTTGTGACCTTTTAGCTACTTTTAACGTTAAAGTTTACTGTCATGACGGTAACATTTTGCCTCAATCTTTAACTGTTTTCGGATCAGTAATTAAAAAAATCAAAAAACCCGACTGCGGTAAAAAACTTAAGTTAAAAGAAACTGAAAAGCTAAAAACAAGCCCATTTTAAATTAAATAAAAGTTGGAAGCAGGCGGGACCCACATCATTTTTATTGTATTTTCAAATTCAAATGGGTCCAACTTTCACCGCCTGCTTCCAACTTTTATTTAATTTAAAATGGGCTTGTTTTTAGCTTTTCAGTTTCTTTTAACTTAAGTTTTTTACCGCAGTCGGGTTTTTTGATTTTTTTAAATAACTTTTTTTATTTCCAGCTTTTTAGTTTACAAATTTGAAAGATTTCGCAGACGATTTAGTTCTTGGTAGGTGTTTTTTTGCGATTTGTCACTTCGAATTGCTTTTAAGTATATATGTTGTATATATTTTTGTAATCACCTTTTAAAACCCTTTATTTTGATACCCCACTCGATAGGTTTTGTAAAAAAAAAATAAAAAAAAAATTAATATGGCGTCCAGTAGTCGCCATATTGAATTTTCACTAACGTCATGTCTTTAGTGACACTCGCCGGACTAAGAGGAATCGATTAACGTGTGAATCATAAAAATCGGCCCGGGCGTTTGGTCTGTATAGTGCTTCAAAGGAACATATAAACATACATACATACATAGGCTGATGAACACATTACCACTCCTTTGCGTCGCGCAGTCGGGTAAAAAATACTGCTTTGAACGTTAGGCTCTTAACTGTTTAAAGCAGCTCAGATCAATGTTTTTCCATTTCGATTTACTGCTTATTTCTTTCAGTGCAGGTTTCTGTATATACCGGAAAACCCGCTGCTTTAAGCGCAGGCCACATATTGAATACAAAATGCATGGAAAAAAAGCGCAATTTATAGGGCGCGTCCTAGCCACGTCCGAGCAACGACATACCGTCTGTCCTAAATTGCGCTTTATTTCCATGCATTTTGTATGAAAGTTGAATGGAATAGGAAGCTGCCCGTGCCATGTCCGCGCCCGACGCCCCATTTATATATGGCCTGCGCCTTAATTGTTAGCACTCATAAGCATGCTATCTATTTTATAATAAATCTTTAATTAAAATCTTAAATTTATTTACTGACAATACACCGACTATACTGCTTGGTTTAGAAGCATCAGATTGCTCAATAGTTCCTTATACCTACATAAAACGAGGATGAGCATAAAGGTAGGATTAAAAAAATCATCCCTTAAAAGGGGCTGAAAGATGGTTCGTCAATTTTGCCGATGGGAATTTCCATCGGGCTCACGTCTTTAAACGTCTACTTGACATAGGCTTCTCCAATCATGCGCCATTTAACTGGAATCCGCGGCTACCCTCGATCACCTTACGAAGGACGTTGCTCCACCTAGCACGAGTGTGACCCTATCTGTTTGTTCCATCCCAATCTAAGATGATCAAAATCTTTGCTAACTTATAAACATTCCTTGTAATTTTAGTTGACTAATCAGAACAGATACTAGCAGCAGTGGGGGCCCAGTGCTAGCGGCCGCGACTTACGGGTTACCGTTGTGGGTCGTAGGTTCAAACCTAAGCAGGCACTTTACTTTGTGTAAATTATATCATCACCACTGTTCTCAAAGCGGTAAAGGAAAACATCGTGAGGAAACCGGCATGCCCTAGAACCAAAAATTCGAAGACATGTGACATCTGTCAACCCGCACTGGGTAGTAGATTTTTAGCCCACTTCCTCTCAAAGAGACGAAGCCTGTATCCCACCAGTGGGAATATTATAAGCAGACTTATGTTTTATTTAAAATTAACACAGTTGGATTATAATCTAACTGTGTTAATTTTACTACCTACTAGAAATGTCTTTATATAGCAGGGGTGGCCAACTTGGTTAGACCCAAGATCTACTGTTCACTGACGACACCCTGTGCGATCTACCAATTACGTACTTCTTGAAATCTTAAATGAAACAGCATAGTTCAGTACACAATTATGTAGTATTTTTTTTTTATTAAGAGCGAAAATATAAAACTGAAAATTATTCTTAGTAACCCAGTTATTTATACTAATGTGAGCATTGCGTTTGAGAATCTTTCGCTAGATCAGCAAAAACAGGTTTGTAGTTGGAAATATTTTTTGTCTTGCCTTGGTTGGCCACCCCTGTTATATAGGCTTTAGTTAACTAAAGCCATTTCTAGACATTTCTAGTTCAATACTTGAATTCTATACATAATGAAATCAAAATCAACGGGTAATAATATAAAAACGATACTCTTAAAATGAAAATGAATTCCTTATAAAAGTTTATAGTCAGACCAGACAGACAGATGTTACTGGCATTGTATTAACCTATTTCCCTAAGTCAATGTTAAGGCGACAAATAAAATGTTTTTCAGCAGCTGTAACATTTTCAGCATATTTTAATGTCATGAGAATGACAGCATATTTCAGCATATTTTAATGTCATGAAATAAGAATAAAATGAATATGTTTTATAGTTTTCTCATCAGTGTACCGTAGCCAAGGATTATGAAGAAATTCAGTGCTTACGTACAAGGTGGAGACGATACGATAGTAAATTAAACTCTCTCAATAAAAGTCTGCATATGAAACATTCAAACAAATACATAATGTTCAATAGTTTACTCTATAGCTAGTCAGCTGATCGATAAAATCCATAGTCAGCCCATCACTACTAAGTATTTAGTTTACTTGAAAAAAAAAAACTATATTTATTTGACAGTTTCAAAATACTCCTATCTATAGATAGGAGTATTTTGAAACTCAAATAAATCCTTACTAATATAATACTAATACTAATATGTAAGTATATTATTTATTTATTTAAACTTTTCGCACAAAAAGGTACAAGGCGGACTTAATGCTTATTAGTATTGTCAGTGTTCGCATTTATTGTCGTCTCCACATTGTATACTCATTTCTCTCACGAAAATGGGGGACATACTTTTTATCACGGTAATACGTTCCCTTGGAAAAAATACCGACCTCCACCCGGCGAAGCCGCGGGCAAAAGCTAGACAGTTATGTATGTTTTTTGTATGTAATTGTAACTCAAAAACAAAAGTACCCGTTAGAACACTTATTTTTTGTTATTTTGTAACCTTTTATTTTTCTTTGCAGTTCAGTGACTACCTAGTGAAGTGTAGTGTGCCACGAGTGTGCATACTTCATGGAGGAATATCAGCCTTACTGACACATGTGCCCTCACTCTTCACGGTACCGCCGAAAAGGAACGGTCATAAGTAATCGCAGAAATCATGGTACTAAATACACAGAGTTGATAATAAATTGAAAGCGCTTAGCTTTCCGCAAATCTTTTTATAGCACTGTGTGATCTAATCCAGCACAGGTTTAGGTCACATGAGCTACAACATAGTATACAATTCTATAATTTATTTTATTTATTCAGACAAAAGTCCATAATTATTAGTTACAAATTAATGGACGGTGTTGACTAAGTACTTATCACACGTATCGTAATGAATTATTAAAGCATATGAAAAACTTAGTGGCGCAATTCTCTTTACAAGTCAAATTCGATCAACCGTGATGGGCGTGAGATGAAATGTTTTCATTACTCTCGGTTTGCAAAAGCCTATTTCATTTGATAATATGTTGTCAAATCTCGTATCTATTGTCATTTTAGTTTACCAATCAAAATAGCTTTAACCATTTGACGGCTGATTAACATCTGTAATCGTCAAATGTTCACAGAATAGCACTAAACTATTACTAGTCCCAGCAGTGCTATTCTGTAAAAATCACACTGTTAAAACTTAGATGAATTAGTTTGAAGTGAGCTGTCAATCCCCATCGTCAGGTGGGTGACAATTCACTTCAAGCCTTCACCAGCTTCACCTACATTTTCACGGTGAGTTTTACAGAATAGCCCGGCAGGCACATGAATAGGCTTTCAGATACAGGCCGAGTCATTTTGATTGGTAAAATAAATATCGCGAATATAATGAGAGTCCGCATATTAGCACTCCATTGGTGTCTTAACGCGCACTCGCGGTTTTTTGTTACGTTTCTGTCCAGGAAAAATGATGACACACGGTGGTACTTTACATGTACAGACGCCAGCAAATCAAGCTACTACAATCTGTCAAAGGAGATATTTCAAAATGTATGGAGCCCCGGCCGGCACCCTAATTGCGTAACACACTATTACTATCAATTTGAATCATTTTGAAGCATATTGCTAATCTATTGCTCCATATGTTCGAAAAATGTGTTTGTACAACAACGTAAATAACGCAATGGATGTTGTTCAACTGTCAAAATGAAACCCATTGCTACTGATAGTGTGTTACGCAATTACCCTGCCGGTCTTTGTACACCATACTAAAAAATGGGGAAACACAATTAAAACAGTTTTCAATCATCCAATTACTATAAATTGGCTTTGTTTGGTAGTAAAGCACAAGAATGTACACTTGAAATTGCAACACACAACAAAAACCCGTCATGGCGGTAAGCTGTCATGTTGATTGATTATTGACGTTTGACATGTTTATTTCTGTCATATTACATTGTCAAAGAGAATCACTACGTTTTTTCTAGCAAAATAGCCACCTCTGTCATAATTAGGCTCCGACTTGGGTTTGTTTGCACACCAGTTTTTTTGGCCAAAATCCGCGTGAGGGACTCTTCTTTGTGTGAATGCGGTCTGGAGGAGGGTACATTGGAGCACTTGTTTTTTCCTGTCCTCGTTTAACCACTCCTCTCTACGACATACTCCCTTCTGATGTTCCCCGCCCAATTAACATTCCTTTCTTATTATCTTTGGCCCATTCCCCTGCCGTCAAAATCCTTTATAAATTCATTAGCATTAATAAAATCCAATTATAGTTGATATACATATCTATTTAAGTACTTATTTATTTACTGAATTTTCTAACAGTTATTTTGTGACGTTTTACATATACTAATCAAAAATGTTTTGTCCTTTTTTAGCATGGGGATCCATGGTTGTCACCGCTACAAACACTGATCAATAGATGTGTAACAGTTTACGTCCATTAAGTATTTTCTCATACCTTGACATTGGCAAAATCATCGAACGTTACCGATGGAGCCAGAACTTTAAAAAAATAGAATAGAATATAGAATCACTACGTTACCGTACTTTTAGTATTTTGTAATATTATTATAGATCTAGTTTTAGTTTGTACATAAAGTATAGTCCAGTTAAGCAGACGACAACCTCATAGGTTGACCTGCGAGATGACATAAAAAAATGATTTATGATTATTACGAGCATAAACGTACAGAATACAAAGATTCTATCGTCAAAATATTTACTCTGACAAAAACAATGTAGCGATCTTTTGTTTCACCTATCAAATACACAGATATGTTTTATTTTACTCAGTTTTACTAATGTAAACAAACAACGAAAGCGACCGAAGTGACAGTAGACAGTTCACGGTCTATGATCTATGGTATACAGTCTTTTTAACCACAGAGTACCTAAATTGGCGAGACGCCATATTGAAAGTCGATAAAAGTAATTGATAAATATCAAATGATTACAAGAAAAATATGCATTTATGCAATTTGTCTGTATTTTTCCCGAATGCCAGGGATTTTTATCGATTTTTCGAGATACTATACATATACTGGGCCCGTTTTGAAACATCTCCTTTCTTTAATATATATTCAACTTTATTGCTAAAGTATAAGGTTCAAAGTTGATTGGGGAAAGAACAATGCCCACTTTCCATACATTTAAAAACCTGATAATGAAAGTTAATGTATAGTTATAAGGTATAGTAGAAAGAGTACCTGTAAGATTAGAAAATAATGTCATATAGTCATTTTTACGATTTAAAGTCTACAAAGGCCAAAAATATTAATGTTACTGTTTAGGTTAGGATTTGCCTTTACGATAGTTTGTTTACTTAGAAAAAGTCTAACTTTGCTATTGTATTGTCAAAACTGATCACTTGCCTACCCATTTCGTTGACCGCAGTACATATATACCTACCTACTACGTCATCCAGAAATTCTGCTGGAGCAGAGATATTGTCTTGAAACCTAGCCCATCTCAGTAGTTACACACACAAAATGGCACAATACACAACGAGACGCAAGCGCAACAACGAAGTCGCAGAACTGTCAAAATATCTAAAAAATCCGTTTCACTCGTGCGAACTCAAAATATAATCTGCATAATTAATTTATTTAATTATCATGTTATTTTGAATTGATCTGTATTATGCACAGACTAATAAAAAATAGTTATTAATTAAATAAAACTTAAAATAATATATAAAACTCAGAAAAAGAGTTGAATAAAGTCAAGAAGCAGTGTGCAAAACGGAACGTTGTAAAAAATGAGTAGTTGGATGCGTTCAGGGTAATTGAGATGCGTTCAAAATAAGGTAATAAGACGTAGAGTTAGCATAAAGAAAAATTTATAATTATTTTTTTCCTGGCCTTCTTTTAAAATTGTGATTAGCGTAATGAATGTACAATTAAATTAGCTGAATTTTAATATTTATTTCATTTCTATACATTGTCAGGTGAAAAATGGGATTCCTTCTTTTACAGCTTCGGGTAGCTTGAAGTGCTGGCGTCTGTACTTTAGAAACTGCAGCATTTTTCCGCATACGATAAAATGAAACTGCGTAAAATTGCGGTTTGGACCTCAACACTTATAACTAACATAGAGACCGCTGAACCTTATTTCAATCGTAGACACATTTATTTATTTAATACTTCAAGCACAGAAATGTATGTGTGTTACCGTAACTGTATGGCAACATCTTCCCAAAATTTGTCAATTTTCAATTTAATAAAACCTCTAAGTCCCATTTTTCGCTCCAAGTATTGTTGAACTAAAGCTCGGCCGTCGAGAGAAAGCGTTTCTGACCCCTGTCAGTGCTACAATTCTAGTAGTTAATAAAGATCAAATTCGCAAAACACGTATTACGTTGAAACTGACAGGTGTCCGGAACGCACTCATTCGATAGCCAGACTTTTGTCACAGTTCTAACCTAACCTATCCCATTTGGTCAGGTTATCCTTTGTTTTGTTAGTGCGACTAACTGAGAAAAGGCTATAAAATTAAAAAAGAGGCACATTTATTAAAAAAATGTGTACGGACGCCAGCACATCAAGCTACTACAATCGGTCAAATTTCTTTAATAGATTTTCAACTTTAATCTCCAAAGCATTAGGTTCAAGGTTGATTGGGAAAAATTAAGTTTCGAGTAGCTCGATGTGGTGGCGTCTGTACATCATCAGAAGACCAAAAAATGTATAGAGGTTTATTAATTTTAAAAAGTGTTCACCATTAGAAGGTCAATAAGTTTTTAAATATTTTTCGAAAAATACTATAGAGTACTCTTTAAACTCACATGATGTTTCGTCTATAAGAAAGACATTTATATTGCAGTGAGTATCTTCTCTAATGCTCGGTTCCTATAAACAAAAACGATTGGTTTTGCTTACACAATGGTAGCATTTTTTTATTGCCAAACTGGGCATACAAATAGATTCGTAAGCTAATTTTACCTGTGATAGCTACTTCTATATGGGAGGGGTCTACTATGCAAAGGTCTGGTAGGTCTCTGCTTCTTTACCTATTGGTAAAGATAAAAGAGTCTTATTTTTAACCAATAACGGTAACTTAGTAGATTATAGGAATCGGCCGTAGGACAGAATAGGACTCCTCTATGTTAGTTATTCCTCTATGATTTGGAGTTTTGAAAAAGTTACTGAGTCTCATTTGTACTGAAGATGTAAAAGTATTTTAGCATGGATATAGTTAGTATGACTTTATTTCATGATCTGAATTTAGTTCTAAGTAGAGTAATTACATAATTATAATTGTATTTCTAATTTTTTTTTTATGTTCGTATACTTTACTATGTATTATTTTAAGCATGAAGTAGTTTATTTTAAATTAGAAAGAAACATTATGAGATTTTTATGTAGAGTGTTTTGTTAATTATTATTTGTATTTAAATATTAGTATGTAAATGTGCATTCCGGTTTTTCTTTATTACATATTTGTATTTTTAATAAGTGATGTGTAGGTATGGGCTGATTTTGGTTTATTTATCCTCATTTATAACTAGAACCGATTTAGTTAACCATTTTGTACGTGTAGGCAACATACACAATGGTTAACAAAATCGGTTAAAGGATTAGGATTTATTTATAAATAATCTATTTTAAGTCATAATATCAATTGAACACAGATTTGAATGTAACAATAATTATATTTTAACGAAATAAGCTATTTATACACAATACGCATGTACAGTACTGCTACGAATTTATTTAATAAACATATGAACGGTTATTGTTTGTTATTGCTCCGGTGTTAACGCTGTGAATTCCCACGGCTTCATCTCTCGACCGACTTGCACTTCATTGACTGATAAGTACCCACATAATTACCGTCGTATTGTCGTGTGGGCAGCCCCCTAACGGCACGTGACGTTTTTACCCCCTATCATGTTATGAATGAGAGGATCGTAACAGAGGGGCAGGGGGGCGGAGTGGGGGGAGGGGGGCGCGGTGGAAGCCGCTCTCGCATTCGCCGGCCGTACCTAGCCGCGACTGTGTGTTTCGTTCGCGCTCAGTGTTTTCACAACATTCCTCGCGTGCAGTGAAACTTCATAAAAAAAATATTTTGTTGCAAAAACAAATGGGCGTCGATAGTGAAACGTAAACTTGTGATGAAGCACAGTGTTCTGTGAAGTTTGCTTCGTTTGACAGTTTGTTTTGGTGCAATTTACATTCTTTCCGAGTTCCGCCCGCTCGGAGGACAGTAAGAGAGTGACAGTTTGCTGTGTTTTGTGCGAGTTTTCCTTGGAGGAGTTCTCTGTGTTTATAGTCGGAGGCCGTCGTGAACACCGGCCCCGACATGATGGAGGGATACTTCGACATCTCTAACGATTTGAAGGACGTCTGGGAGGCGGACATTGACCCGGTGAGTTAACCTTGCTTGATATCTGTTATCGCTCAGAGGTGATAATTTGATTTAATTAGGGATCCGCTAAACAAAAGTGAAAGAGAAGTGCGATATTATTGTAGCGCTGAAGATTGCAACACGAGTTTGAATGTTATAGTCCACCAAGCTCCATTCATGTTGAAACAATTGCTGAACAATACTCGTGTAAAGAAAAAGTCTGCTGCCTGCATACCTCGTTGCATTCGCTTGAATACGTTTATACCTACCGTCATAAAAGTACGAGAATGGAATGAAAGTTAGCTTGGTACTGCTGTGCTGATAACAAACTATTGGTACCTACCTAACCCTTGTTTGTAATCAAACTTGGTAATTCCTATGAATGTTATATGACTTTCCATAATCATACGCGGAAATATTTAGTTGTTTAATTCTCATAGTTTTCGCGACTTTCTAAGAGCGACAACCCTGATACACATTCTAGAAATTGGTGAGAGAATACAGTGTGAGATAGCTAGGTATGCGCTCAAACTTTCGTTTGTACTGTTGATAAATTAACTCTGAATCACATTTCAATCGGCGCACGTTGATGTTCGTATACGGTGGTAATTAAATCAACACAACTTCTTCATCCTTCAGTGTCGTAACTCCCAAGACAAACGAATGTTTAATTATCGATATTTGAATCGATATGCAATCTCTAGAATGTTCGCTAATTCTTGATTAACGTTACGATATAGACATCCTTAGCAGAGCTCCGATTAGATTTCTAATCGATAGTGTAGTCATGCTTAATATGGATATAATTAAGACCTGCTTATGTTCTGTATTGCAAGCTGGAAGCCTAATTTAGTATTTATGAGGTACAAGCAGTTGCAAACTTATTGGGGAAACCAGTCTGAGCAAGTAATTAACATTTTTGATGTAATAACAAGGAGTCTAATTGTTTCGGTGAAGTCTTATCTGACGGAGGTTTAACTCACACGGTTTGTTTATTTATTATGTTTTTGCTTCGAGAACATCATAACATTTATATTTAGAAAAGGACTTGAATGGAGTATAAACGAAGTTTGATTAGACTACCTTCATCCTGGCTAAATTTTAAGTGACCAATCCGGAGTTTTCCGGTTTCTTTTACGTCGGGATTGTTTTTCTTGTTTCCTGAAAGACTGAAAAAATGTAGGTGCATAATTATGTTTGTACAAATAGTAACAACTATGCAAGTGGGACATAATTATCTTATCAGTTGGTACTTTTCCTACGAATGATCTTCAAAATTTTATAAATAGCACAGATAATGTATGGTTACATAATGGGTAGTTAAACTATGTATCGTAACTGCCTATTCGGGTCTGGGTACCTAATAATAATACTTTATTAAATTTCTGACTTTTCTGTTTGATTTTTCATGCATCAAGGTGAATAATACACATCTTGTGGTTTTGGCAACACTATTCATTCACTCGGAAGAGGGAAGTCTACAAGATTTAGTGCAGGAATGACACCCCAATTTAAATCAAATCAGTGACCAATTTGTTAAGGAAGCGATAAAAAGAATCAACAGTCAAAGGGAAGTGAAACGAATCGGTTCCGATGACATTTCCTCCCTAAAGTCTAACCCTCGTTCAGACAATAGGGGTATTTAAACGGACAAATTATCATGAAGTCTTTCAAATCAAATTAGGTCCCATGTTTGTTATACAAAAATCAGGAAACGGTCGATTAATAACATTAACATGGATTGTGGGAAGCTATTCAGAGTGTAGTGAGACAATGGTGCCGATTCTGTTGTTCACAAACTAAACTAAATTTAAGGACAGTGCATCTTTTTCTTTCTATTTCGTTAAGAAAAGGACAGAAGATAAATTTTGGTTTAGTCCTGTCAAATCAGTCGGCGCTTGACACTACTCCATACAAGTCTAAACGTGATTATAAATTTGCCTAGTAAAATTTCGTCAATTTACGTCAGGCGCTGATTAATTTGACAGGACTACACTAAAATTTATCTTCTGTCTTTTTCTTAATGAAATACTTAGAAAGAAAAAGATGCACTGAACTTAAATTTAGTTTAGTTTGTGAACAACAGAATCGGCACCATTATCTTTTGCTAATTATAGCTAAAGAGCTACACAATATGGAAAGAAAAGAGACGCCTTCTACCTTCTTAAAACACAATTCTTTTCGTAATTTTATATTTAAACAAGATAATATTTACGTAATAGGTTTATAAGCTAACAGTCTTTTAATAACAATAATAATAAGCAAAAGAGATTTAAAAAAGAGGGGAACGAATCGTAGGACATCAAAAAATTCGTACGCTTCCCTATCAACAGAAAAAGTAGGTACCTGCCTAAGAAGCTGGCAGCTGATACCTATATACCTAAATAAAACAAAGTCGGGTTAGTTACACCATTTATAACTTAAGAACGGCTGGACCGATTTTTATGATCTTTGAATTCTTGCATTAACAATAGCAGAATAACTTACTACTAACATGGGAAAAACACTGATGATCATAATTACATTTGTTCTTATTGATTCTGAGGCGGCACGAAGTTCGCCGGGTCAGCTAGTTAAGTTACCTAGTACCTACATAAAAACAACAACAAGTACATAGCATATGGAAACAGTTGGTTGTACTACCTAGTTTAACATTATTGTCAGCTTTCCGGGCTCCTAAACTAGGTACTACACAGACCTGTATCTTAGGAGTCGCAGATTTTGCGGCTTCAATTTATACATATAATACAACCAAATACAACCGTGACTTTTCTGTTTGCTTACAGTGGTTGTTATCACAGCAAATGGAGTGAATAATTGTGGTTGTGTATCTAGGGGTGTGTTTAAGAGTGTAGCTTGTGTGTATGTGAAGAGTGAGTGTTTGATAAGCTTTCTTTCAAGGTAGGTTTGATAAAGTTATGATTCTTTATGCAATATATTTTCTGTTTCATCATAAGTTGTTGCCTACTTCGCACAAGATTTAAACCATTCATAGTTCACTAACATCATGCCACTGTTACCTAATGACTAATCTACATAATTATAGTTTATTGATATTCCACTCGTACGTCTCAGGTCCTGTCTCTTACGTATACAGAATTATTAATAACTACAATTTACCGTCCGTAATCATCAAAGGGTAATCGTTCGATTAATGAAAGGATTAATCTGTGTAGGCAGCGCGCGTGCATTGACCTCTAGGGGTACAAAAAAGGCCTGCTACAGAATCAAAACAATTTTTTGTGAGCGTTTTGTGCGTTACGGTGATGGTAAGTTTGGCTCCTGTTAGCGGCTTGAAACTACCTTAAGATGCGTAGAAATCGACTCTTATAATATAAGTTTTGCTAGTTATGCGAATCTTTGTACAGTCAACAAAAGAGATAAGTATACCTTCAGGATCGTCGGATATAGTTGAAGTTTAGTCAGAAACCGATGGATGTTGCCGACTGAAATTTAATTTGATAACTGAGCTGTTTGTTTTCTATTAATAAAATAAAATTTTATCGAGAACATCCATCGGTTTCTTATTAAACTTCAACTATATCCGACGATCCTGCATACTTATCTCTTTTGCTGACTGTACTTACTTTAGTACTAACTGCATGGAACATTGCTTCTTCTTCTTCTTAGCGTAGGTACCTATCGATGGCAAGTTATAAAATCTGTGGACCAAAATTCAGCTGCGTGAAACTCCGCTCACTGACGCAGGCATATGATCATCAAGAGCACAGGTGACAGAGCATGAGGCGCAGGGTAGAAGTTGGTCCATTGTCTGTGGGGAGGTGCCGCATGCGTACTTGAGATCTGAGCCGTCCGTGAACCCCAATCGGTTGAGATTGTCTTCCATTTTTTCTGAAAGAGTCGTGATTTACTCGGTTTAACATTGCATGCCGACTAAAACCCGATTCTTTCGAAAAAATATCAAAAATGCCGAAAAAGTGAAGTAATTTTTCGACAAGGCGCCGATTCTGTTGTTCACAAACTAAACTAAATTTAAGTTCATGCATCTTTTTCTTTCTATTTCACTAAGAAAAGGACAGAAGATAAATATTAGTTTAGTCCTGTCAAATTAGTCAGCGCCTGACGTGAATTGACGTATTTTGAATAGGCAATTTTTTAATCTCGTCTAAATTGTCTATGGAGTATCTTAATTTGACCGGACTAAACTAATATTTATCTTCTGTCCTTTTCTTAATGAAATAGACTAGTAACTACCGAGATCAATGACGTAATATAAATGACGACTAATAGATAATGTTGCGCCGACCCCAAATAAATTGGGCTAAGGGCAGGAGAATGATCTAACATACATAATCTGTATTCGCGAATTATTTGCCAAAAATGTAAACAAATATGAGTTTATGGAAAAGTAATTTTAATTCCTACACAATAAAGTTCAGTTTACGCTACAACTTCAAACTTTTTTATAACTTTTTCAGTAGTCATAGTCACTCTGAAATCAAATTAATTTTTACTGTACTAAAGTTGATATTTGTTTAGCTTGAAATAACATCAATAATTGGAAACATGAATTTGAATAGACCTTACATAAACTCACGCCTTCTTCCAATGAGGGTAGACAGAAACTACAGAACGCCACCTGATACGATCCTTAGTTTAGTCCTTTTGATCTTGCAATGAGAAAATAAATAGTTTTGTGATACTTATTACTTACCGAATGAATCCGAAATTGAATGTAAGGGTTTTGTTAAAAAACATAAAAGTAGCAACATTAATGGCAAATGAAGCAACCACAGATATAGATATCTATATCTGTGAATAGAAGCAACCATAAAACCGACACACCAATTAAGTACCCAACCACGAGTCGTTTCATAAAAAACTACCAACTATTAAAAAGAAACGACGCTTAAGTAACTTACCTTACCTTGGTAAACCAACAATTTTGTCAATTGTTACCATGATCATTTCAAATCCGTGTGTATTTTGGGAAAGAACATAGCACCTGTAACTTGTTCTGTGCTATGCAGTGACGTCATGACTCACTGGCTCTTAATGGTTGATAACCCGGCTGCGATGCGGAGATGATTTGCATGCGTTCATTTGTTGCGTACATGAACACTCCCAGATTTGGTCAGGTTGGCTGGGCGTATATGTATTTCTTATGGCGCGGCGTACGGTATCGTGTGGTGCGTCGACCCGGTGCGTTGAACCAAGAGGCCCGACGCCGCAGGTGCTTTTTTTTTTATTAATATTAACTTGTTCGTTCATTATGATGGACAGTGCTGGTTAGTTAACGTTATTAGGAAGCTCCGCTTCATGTCATAAGGCGATTAAAAAGCCGTTATCTGGATATTGTAGTAGACGCTTGAAACTATGGATGGATTGAAACTAGTCGGACCAGTAAGGTATGTACAGTCCGCAAAAAAATCAATAAATAATTGTGATTTTTAAAGTTATCATTGGTTGGTTCACCATGTCTAATGGTTTTATAGTCATCATTATTCTTTTCTTATATATTTTTTTTATAATTGCAAATATGTTTTTAGGGTTCCGTAGCCAAATGGCAAAAACGGAACCCTTATAGATTCGTCATGTCTGTCTGTCTGTCCGTCTGTCTGTCTGTCTGTCTGTCCGTCCGTATGTCACAGCCACTTTTCTCCGAAGCTATAAGAACTACACTGTTGAAACTTGGTAAGTAGATGTATTCTGTGAACCGCATTAAGATTTTCACACAAAAATAGAAAAAAAACAATAAATTTTAGGGTTCCCCATACATAGAACCGAAACTCAAATTTTTTTTTTTCATCAAACCCATACGTGTGGGGTATCTATGGGTAGGTCTTCAAAAATTATATTGAGGTTTCTAATATCATTTTTTTCTAAACTGAATAGTTTGCGCGAGAGACACTTCCAAAGTGATAAAATGTGTGTGGGGCCCCCTGTAACTTCTAAAATAAGAGAATGATAAAACTAAAAAAAATATATGATGTACATTACCATGTAAACTACCACCGAAAATTGGTTTGAACGAGATCTAGTAAGTAGTTTTTTTTTAATACGTCATAAATCGTAAACCACAATTTACCATTCATTCAATCAACTCAAAAATAAAAAAAACATTTAATTTCATAAACATAAACCTTATGAATAGACCCCGATGTTACGGAACCCTCGGTGCGCGAGTCCGACTCGCTCTTGCCCGGTTTTTATAAAATTAATCTAACTCTATTTTTAAAGCCAACGAATATATGCAACACCTATTTCGTTCATAAGAATTTTAAAAGTTAAACAATGTGCTCATTTTTATGTCGACAGTACCTTTCTATTAGTTCTAACACTAGAACAAATCTTAGAATTAATTGTAACTTGACTTTAAAGTTTTTCAAGCTAAATATGCAAATATTCACAAGGAAAAATTCTAATTAAATGCAAATTGAGTAAGCTGCCGCTTGCGTAACCTATTTCAGGTTTTATCCTAGAAACGGAGCGTTTTCTGCAGGTTTTTTAACAAATTTAAATATTAATATGCATTAGTTATGTTCATATTTTTTCACACCTTCATCAATGAAAATTTTGTAAAGGATATTCATGGATTTTTGTTTTTAGCGACGCTAAACAAAACTTATTAAAAAATACAGAGGCAGATTTGAGGATGATAAAATTTCTTTAAATCTTCAGGCTTGAAATACTTTTCCCTACTCAATCAATCTGCCTAGCTTTTTCAGAACCATGTTTGGGTCGGCTTACAGTCTAACCGGATGTAGCCGGATGTTGGGGTCGGCTTACACTGAAATCGGATGTAGCCGGATGATAGCAGTCGAATGAAAAGAAAACATTTAAAATAATAACAAGAAACACGAATTTCGCAGTTTCCTCATCCAGTCATAAGAAATAGAACCTTATAGTTTCCGCAAAAAACCTGTAAGGTACTTTTTATACCTAGCAACACTGAACACATTGAATAGGTACTATATAGGTACATTATTATTCATGAATAAATAGTGCGTTATACAATATAATTATGTACAGTACAGTTATATGTATTATGTACCTGCTTTTTTGTTGCAAACCGTAGGTAGGTACAGTCAACAAAAGAGATAAGTATGCAGGATCGTCGGATGTTGTTGTAGTTTAGTATGAAACCGATGGATGTTCTCGAATAAAATTTAATTTTATTAATATAAAACAGACAGCTCATTTATCAAATTAAATTTCAGTCTACAACATCCGTCGTCCATTTTTACTAAACTTCAACTATATGCGACGATCCTGCATACTTATCTCTTTTGGTGACTGTACCTATATCCTTCTTCCAAAAATGTCCACTTACATCCGGTGTCCGGTAATACGTCATTTCATTTACTCACACTCGATAGGGTTGTCAAATGCCAACCAGTTGTCAAGGTAAGGCATTCTCTTGAATGATGAATCATTTATTTAGAAATGGTAACCGTTATGTAAAATGTAAAGGGTTAAATATTAGTTCACCAAAAAAAATTCAGGTTAAATCAAATTAGCTAGCGAAACTGCAGACGTGATTGGTGCCGTCATCTAAACATGATTTTGAAAAAAAATACCATCTATTTTTCAGGAATGAGGAATTATTCATACAGCTCATTATATTGACGTATTTAATAATAAGTTAATTACTAGTAGGTATTTTAAGTTAAGGTAAATGGCAGTAATTAGTACTTATTTATATGCATTCAAGGTTACTATGCAGAATACATTTAGTCACCACTTATCAAATTAACACACATGGATTATTTTAATACTGTGTCAGTCAACCTTATGCTAATAATCCTAATAATAACAAAATGGTCATATTCCCATTATGGTATGAAACGACGCGGCGGAACTATTGGAGGTATTTTCGTATTAATGATAAAACCTTTGCCCTCGGTTAATTTTATTTTATTTCGCTGGCAACACTTACTGGTTTTAGATGGTATTATTCGGTTAGGGTCGTCACATTGTCATAATTTTATATTATCTATTTTATTAAAAAAATAACCTTCCTGGTAATTATCTCGCTTCCTATACATAGGTGTTATGTAATAGAATAGAAACGGTAATGTATAAGATCTTATTAGATTTTATGACATATTATTGTTGTACAGTCGCTACTAAATCAAGACGGAGTCGTAAAGTACTGCTAAGGAAATAGTGTAAAACTGTAGATTTATATACTTACCGTAGTAAATATTATATCCGTATCTAGGTATACATACGTCTGGAATTTATTTGCAAATTAAAAACTGTAGGAGAAGACTGATCCATTTCCATAAACTGTTTTACTAGTGAGTACTGAGAAAATTTTGGCAACACAAAAATAATAAGCGGCTCTTATGTAAAAACAATTTTTTTTGGGCTTCAATGCTACCATGAAATGAGCTTATTATTTTCTAAACAATCCATTACTTACAAGCTCAGCTTTTATGGCTGATTTTTCCAACGACAGATAATTTTATCACTCATTTTATTGGAAGAATAATTTTGAATTTTTGACAGTTCCTCCATACAAAAACTGTCAGACGTCAAATTTATTCCACGAATAAAAATTATCTGTTGATTGAAAAATCAGCCCTAAATAAAATTATAGCATACATACACATCACGCTTGCGTTCCCCGAAGGGTTAGGCAGAGATTTACCTATATAGTAGGTACCTACATTCTCATTTCGCCAGTTAGCTTAGGTTATGCCCATGCTGGGACTTAACTCCGGGCTACTACTGAGTTTCAGATGGAAAACTCAACGAAACGAAAAATAAGTCTCATGCTGTAATGCTGTAGCCGCTGTAGGTACCTAACTATAATTTACCTTGTTATTATTTAATTATGGCTAAGTGCAGCAGGTAACCGTACTCTATTAACTCTATTAAGTTGGTATTGTCTATGAGTGGCGCGGGCGCGACCGCGTTATAATTGAGTTTCCTTTCCGCCTGTAACTCCACATTGCTGTATAAAGTGAGTCGGCAGAATAAGTGTTAATTAAAAATAGCAGATAATAACGGTTATCGGACCGCAGAATTATTAAGCTTATGAAACGTTTTATATATAGGTACCTAGTGCTGTATTTTTTCAAAAGTAAAGTTCGTTTTTTTTGTCTACATTAAAATGATAATTACATTAATCAGATAGCGTTGGTCCCAAACTAGGCAAAGCCTCTAATTTGGGCACCATTAAATACAAGATACTTATTTTTTTTTTTTAATAAGACTTGAAATTGATGAGAAATTTCAAATTGCATTCGTGGGTTGTGAAGCAGAATAAGCGTCAGATGGGGACCTTGTGTTGACCTTTTGGCATTAAAAGCATTATTATTTGTTATTTATAGTTTTGTTTTTATTGCTGTAATACCAACGCATTTTGCTTTCGTTCTTTACCTACTTCAAAGTTGTCTTGAGCAAAGAACACAGCTTGACTTGGCATACTGGGCAAACGAACCATACATAGATACCTACGTTATAATTATATCAAAACTATGATTTATTTCCTAATCAATAGTAAGCCATTTCGTTTTATATCACACTATCAAAAAACTTGGGTAAAAAAGGACTTGTAATGTCTATCGGATTGAAAATTAATTGGATGAAGTAATAAAATATGATTTATTTGACTTTGCACAAACTAGTCTTGCATGATGTTATATATCAATCTAGGAACATGCTACTAAACAGGGTATTGGCCCCTGGTTTTGCGTGAGTGTACAAAGTAAACTAATTTAAAAGTAGCAGCTTTTCAAGTCTTTAATTGAGCATTAAATAATTTTGTAAAAACGGAAAATTAAGATAGAGACTAAAACCTTGAACTTTAACAACAAATTACTTTAACGCAGGAGCTCAAAGCTGGAACTGAATTGAAAAATAATAACTATAAAATGTATTCGGTCTTTCAGTGAAAAGAGGTTTTGTATGTGGTAGCCTAACTTTCATGTTTACGTAGTGGGTAGAGCGTTGATAACGCAACTACAGTTCCTATTTAGAAATAGGAACTGTAGTTGCGTTATCAACGCTCTACCCACTATACAATGGTAGGTTTTCTAAATACTTTTCCGTACCTATTTCAAAAGTTACTTTATCTACGACTAGCAGCGCCCCGCGGTTTCACCCGCATAAGTTTCGATCCCGTGGGAATACCGGGATAAAAACTATCTCTATATCAAATTTCATCTAAATCAGTTCAGCGGTTTAAGCGTGACGAGGTAACAGACAGACAGACACACTTTCGCATTTTTATTAAGTATTAGTATGGATGCTAAATAAAATTGTAAGTTTTTATAATTTATGCAGCCACCCACTTCTTTTTACGCAGAAACAGACATAGGTAACTCCAGTGAGAGGAGCCAAATACTATAGAACAAATTCTTAAAACGTGTTCCATAGTAAACGCTGTGTTCAGTGTATGTATATACCTACGTCATGTAGTTTCTCAAAACCAATACATAGACAACAAAGTGTACGTAAACACAATGAGTCTATCGATTAACAGCGGAATGTAGCCGACCTTTTGCAAGTGTTCCAATCTAGGGCTTCCAGACTAAAAAAATATCATGCTAAATTCTGACGCAAGAATGTTCCAGAAGTCCTCTAGGTTATGTAGAGAAAAGTTTCTAATTTGAATGTGTTATACAGGTACCTTGGCTCCGTTTCATACATACATTGATTTGCTTTATGCATTACATCCTGTTAGCTTAGATATAGACTTAAAGGCTCGTACACACAGGCGCGACTTGTCGCGCGACACGTCGCGTGGCGATTCTGCGATATTATCGCGCCGCAACACCTTTCACACAAGCGCGACGCGAATCGCGGCGCGACGCCATACAAAATGAACATTTAGTATGGTGTCGCGGCGATATCGCGGCTACACGGTGTCGCGCTACAAGTCGCTCCAGTGTAAAGTGTCGCGCGCGTTTCCATAGAAATTGTTCTACGGATATACATATATCGCAAAATCGCGTCGCGCCTGTGTGTACGAGCCTTGAAGTGTCGCGCGCGTTTCCATAGAAATTGTTCTACGGATATAATCGCAGAATCGCGTCGCACTGTCGCGTCGCGCCTGTGTGTACGAGCCTTAATTCGGACCATTTACGTCTTATTTACATGGTTCATGGCAGCTGAGCCTACGCGATTGTAAAGGGTGCTCTTAGAAATTCTTTCGGAATTCTCCGAAAGTGGCAAGAATATAACTATTTTGAAATTACCATACATCACGTCGTATCTAGCCGTAAACGTTCATACCAACAACTTGAACATGGCACTCCTCACATACTGCTACAATGCAAATATCATAATGGCACAGTTCCTATCACGACTGGCCATAGTAAACCTGTATGCCTAGATTATTTGAATGTTAATATTCTTGTAGATTCACATAAAATTGTCGCATTCCAAAGATATGCGATGGGACAGCCCTACACACGCGGATACGCCCAGTGTGCAGTCAGTGTTGCCAATAAGAAATGCTAACTTAACCGATATAATACTTATGATAATTATGAATAAACTACTAACTCGACCACGTGTCCTGAATGCTATGTTACCTACGTTAGTCAATCTAGGCTAACATGTAATACTCATTGCGATTTTCCGAGCGGCCTCGGGTGTAATAAGTAGATAGGGGCTATACTGGGTAGGTACAGTTGCATTCGCGGCTAAGCACAATGCGGTTCAGCGGAAAAACAAGCGTTCCGTTTGTTAAACTTTTGTCGTTCCAAAGTTACCTTGGAAGTAGCTATTGTAATGTACTCGTACAAGGGCGGGTTAAGGTGCCACTAGTCGATATATTTTCCATACCGGGAGAGTATTAGTTCTTGACATTGTTTACTTTATTTACTGTTTGACATTGTGCATCCAAAGTTAAACATGATATCGTTTTAACGACGCCGGATACTCTTATTATTAATGTTGTCAGTACGGAAACAGAAAAGCAAAATAAAAAGCCATTAAAAAGTTCTGAGCCAACAAAGATTCGTTTTTCTTGCTTTTTAACCGACTTCAAAAAAGGAGGAGGTTCTCAATTCGGTTGTATGTTTTTTTTTATGTTTGTTACCTCAGTCAGTACGCCGTCATTTATAAGCCGATTTGGAAAATTCTTTTTTTATTCAATAGGATATAAGTACTTCCAGATTGGTCCCTTTTTTTCAAAATCAAGTTCTGATGATGGGATCCATGAGGAATTGAGGGAACTCCTCAAATATTATGGGCACACCTATCGATTTGGGTATTTTTTATAGTAACTCGTGCATTTGTTCTCGGAAACCACCATTTGGTCGTCGTTGGCAAAAACTAAAATACAGATCCAAAGACACCGACTTCCGAAATTAAAGTTATTTTTCACTTTGTAGTGCTTTTTTTGGAAGTCGGTTTTTTTTGGTTAAAAAGTTTTTTTTAACGTAACTTTGGGTGTAAATAAGTAATAAAAGAACTGTAAAATCTTCAAAACCAAGTCCGTACCGACAAAGCTCAGTTATCGAAGAGTTCAATAAACTTTATTTGTAATTGATTTATGCAGTGGTTTTTTCATAAAACTCGATTTTCCGAAGCACTTTTCGAATTTTTTTATGCGCCTATCAGTTTAGAACGGTGTTTCTGTGCGTGAGAACTAGACGTTGTTCGTGTAGATTAGCATCTAACTGCTCATCACTGATACTAGCTCTGTCGGACACGAAGCTAGATGAGACAGCATGCTTTTTGGCCATGGCCACCAGTGAGTTCGAGCTCGCGACTAGTTTACTCTTAAGCGTGGGTAGGCAAATAATAGCTTCAAGGGCTGTTGTTATTGGGACGAAAATAGTAATCATTTGTGTCAAGTGGTTTTGATTTACATCAGTGTCTTCTTATCCGAGTTCTATCATTTATATTTTGTATTTTCATTATTTGTAACTTAGGTACCTACTTACCTTAATTGTAACCAAGGAATTGATATGGTCACATTTCAAAGCTGAATAAATATTTTCCATATTATCTGGCCAAAAATCAACAAGAAGGTGTATGAAGAACAATCGAGTAATTTCTGAATTCGAGTACTTACCTATTTATTTTTTTAAACATTTACGGGCGAAGAACGCCTACTAAACAAATTTTTTTTTTGGCCTTACGATCTTTTCAGACGCTTGAAGACTTCAGAACTCTGACGAATTAGGACCATCGCTGTGATTTCTAATCAATCCCACATTGTCTATCAGATGATATTAGTGTTAACACCTAACTTGTTTGTGGCTCGAACAATGGGTACGTTGCGTAAATATGTGGCAAAGCGTTGCGTCACTCACGAACGGTCTGTATCGAATGGTATCATTTCAAAAACAAGATATTGACACAAGTGTACACTGTGACATTGTTTCAGAACTCCTTGTCACATGTATGTATAGTTCAAGTCCAATAACACGGATTCTTGTTATCCTCTTACTTGTATTTTCTCGGTTTTCTGTTATAGAAACTTGTTGTTGAGAATTTCTGTTGACTGTTTACTGATAAATTGCAACGTGTTAGGATAACTTATGATTTATAGTTTTCAATGGTCGTTTCACTTACATTATCTGATGGTTTTGCTCATTTTATGTAATTCGTGTTATTTCTTTATTCCACCTACCTATACCTACTTACCTATATTTACACATATCTAGTAGTTTTTGAGTGAATCAGACAGGAATAAAATTCGCAGCAGCCTTGCCTAGTCTGACGGACGTTATCCCTATTTTTCTTTCACAATACGGGCAATTTTAATATCTTATTTCTTTTATTAATTAATTCACTGTCAAGGCATGTTAGATGTAAGTAGTTTTTATTGGGAACAATAGTCAAATAGAGATGCACTCGAATTGCACGCCATTCGCGTGTGAAAGGCGTTGCGAGTGCGTCATGCTGTATGCTAGTTTGCATTCCTCTCACCGACAAGCGGGCGACAGTGTTGCCATGCTCGACAAATCAGTACCCCGTTATGTAGGATCTATTGGTTACACCCATTGATGAAACTGGAAAAAAGTAAATAAGTTGGAGATTTTCACATCTATTCGTACATCATTATTTTGGGATTCAATTTATGTAATGATTCAATTTATGTAATGTATTGTAAGGCTTAGTTTTAGTTTATAACGATTTGTGGAAATAAAAAGAGAAAGTTGTATTAAAAATTAATTGAATGAATTAGTAAGTATTATTTTTTCGAAATGATGCCTGACTTTCGTTGAAATAGGTATACCACTTTGCTCATGGCAACACAACCGGCGGAGGCACCGTAAATTTAGAGAGCCGTTACTGAAACAATTGTCAATCCTTATTAGCACTGTCTAGCGACACATTTTGCTCTAACGACACGGTTATTGACACTGGCCATGTATAAACACTCGCGAACATGGAATATTTATTTTCTTTCAGAAACTTAAAAAAATAATTAATGGAATAGGCCCCAGTTTCTGGAAGCTCGTCAAGCATTTCATCACATGCGTTTTCTGGCGAAATGCGTATTTTGACCACTTGCGTTTCTGACGACATGCTAGTAATCCATAAAATCTCGTGCTTCAGGGATTTGATTGGCTGTGTTTTTCGCCAACAGGTTACATGAGATTCGATAAGAAACTGGTTGTTTTACACGATGCGATGATTGGGCAAATTGCATGAAATATTGGAGCAGCATTTGTGTATCTTTAGATCACGGTTAAGTTTTATTGACTTAGGCGATTGGCACACTGCTGCGTTTCACGCAGCGGTGAGCGGGAAACGGAGCCAAATTCCACGCGCGTGAGTGCGTTTTTAGGGTTCCGTATAAAAACGGAACCCTATTACTAAGACTTCGCTGTCTGTCCGTCTGTCCGTCTGTCCGTCTGTCTGTCTGTCTGTCACCAGGCTGTATCTCAACAACCGCGATAGCTAGACAGTTGAAATTTTCACAAATTATGTATTTCTGTTGCCGCTATAACAACAAATACTAAAAACAAAATAAATTAAATATTTAAGGGGGGCTCCCATACAACAAACGCGATTTTTTTGCCCTTTTTTGCTCGATATCAAAAATGGCAACAGGTAGGCACTTGAAATATTCACAAAATATTCAGTTGTATTTTAACTTTAATAATAAATAATAAAATTAAAATAAAATAAATATTTAAGGGGGGCTCCCATACAACAAACATGTTTTTTTCGGCGTTTTTGCCTTGTGGTACGGAACCCTTCGTGTGCGAGTCCGACTCGCACTTGGCCAGTTTTTGTTGAATTTGTATGTAAAAAATCACGCGCGTGGGTGCGTTATCTGCGCCCCGCTGCGTGATGCGGTGCAGTGTGAGAATCGCCTTATGATTTCACCTACCGTTTTAAGAGAAAAGTATATTGCATTCAAATAAATCTAAACATTAGGCATACCTAACTCATATGAAAAAATCCAGCAAGTCAGTTAATTAAGCAATTAACTTGTAGGTACCCTGACAAGTACCAATTTGCTGGTAAGTATTCCAATTAATAGACTCATTAGTCTACCTGGTAATGAGGAAGCTAATTCCAGCGCACACCTCGAATTCTTTGAAGGAATAACTCAGCGGCTAGCCGCAGAATTTCACCAATTTACAGCAAATTGAAAACGAGCGGAGTAATTTCAGTCGGTTTTCCGACTAAGCATCATTTCTGTATTTGAGTGGCTTACCTACCTGAGTTCGCGCCAAAACTTTCAACATGGCGCTGAATTTTAACAGGGTGAAATTAACGTATTACCTACCTATGTAGTGTTGCTAGATTTAAAAAGTGTTTGAAGTCTTTTTTTTTTTTAAACAGAAATGAGCATTTTTATTGGACCCAGACCTGACGAAACGTAATATATTGAAACAAATTATCGATTCTTTAAATTAATCTGTAATGTTGCAATTTTTCAGTGTTATCTCATTCAAAATTAAATGTGATAAACGTTGATAACGGATACACAAATGTTTTACGATTGCACTTAACATAATCTAGGTCGACTACTTACTGCGACAAAGGTTAAACTCGCTATTAATAACTTGCTTTTATCTGAACGTTAATTATTTAGGGTTCAACATGAATCTGATTACAGTAATAAAACTTGCACCGAGCGAGGGCTGAAGTGAATTACCAAAATTTTACATTTATAAATTAATCGTATAACTTGAGTGTACCTATGCTGTGTACATCATGCTTAATTTAGTACACTGAGATTGCCCTTAGTTTGGAGCACATAAGGGGACTTGGTCAGCTAGTGATCTAAATTCTGCTGTTTAGTAATGAGTTCATTCCTGACCTCTATCTACAGTCTAAATAAATGAGTATGCAGTGCACTAATTTAGCATACTGTTGCAGTTGCTTCCATGTATTTTATTACTCTATGGCTCCAGTGTTACCTGACGCATCTTTATCTCTTCAGAATCGAACGCGCCAAATAATCAAACTAACTTTTCACAAACACTCTTCCTTATACTATTCACACTAGGTAAAATGTCTAAATCATTAGCTCCAACTCTATTACGTAACTGTATACTATCAAGCCGGCTGCGACCTTAGATAACGCGTCCCTGATAATGGTTACCTTACCGACCTGTGCGCGACACAACCTTGTCGCTTTAATTAATTGCAGTTGCCTTCGCGTTACGTAATTTCGCTTTCGTTTTATTGGCAGGTTTGAAATTGGAATGAATGAAAGGCTTTCTTTTTTAGGGTTCCGTACCCAAAGGGTAAAACGGAACCCTATTACTAAGACTTCGCTGTCTGTCCGTCTGTCTGTCTGTCACCAGGCTGTATCTCAAGAACCGTGATAGCTAAACTGTTGAAATTTTCACAAAGTATGTATTTTTGTTGCCGCTATAACAACAAATACTAAAAACAAAATAAAATAAATATTTAAGGGGGGCTCCCATACAACAAACGCGATTTTTTTGCCCTTTCTTGCTCGATATCAAAAATGGCAACAGGTAGGCACTTGAAATATTCACAAAATACTCCGTTGTATTTTAAATTTAATAATAAATAATAAAATTAAAATTAAAATAAATATTTAAGGGGGGCTCCCATATAACAAACATGTTTTTTTCGGCGTTTTTGCCTTGTGGTACGGAACCCTTCGTGTGCGAGTCCGACTCGCACTTGGCCAGTTTTTAGGGTTCCGTAGCCAAATGGCAAAAACGGAACCCTTATAGATTCACCATGTCTGTCTGTCTGTCTGTCCGTCCGTATGTCACAGCCACTTTTCTCCGAAACTATAAGAACTATACTGTTGAAACTTGGTCAGTAGATGTATTCTGTGAACCGCATTAAGATTTTCACTCAAAAATAGAAAAAAAACAATAAATTTTAGGGTTCCCCATACTTAGAACCGAAACTCAAATTTTTTTTTTTCATCAAACCCATACGTGTGGGGTATCTATGGGTAGGTCTTCAAAAATGATATTGAGGTTTCTAATATCAATTTTTTCTAAACTGAATAGTTTGCGCGAGAGACACTTCCAAAGTGGTAAAATGTGTGTCCCATCCCCTGTAACTTCTAAAATAAGAGAATGATAAAACTATAAAAAATATATGATGTACATTACCATGTAAACTACCACCGAAAATTGGTTTGAACGAGATCTAGTAAGTAGTTTTTTGTTTAATACGTCATAAATCGTAAACCGCAATTTACCATTAATTCAATCAACTTAAAAATAAAAAAAACATTTAATTTCATAAACATAAACCTTATGCATAAACCCGGATGTTACGGAACCCTCGGTGCGCGAGTCCGACTCGCTCTTGCCCGGTTTTTTTTATTGTTTACGGCGATTGATATTATTTCAAAACGGTTGGTTACGTTATATAGAATTGTATTTTTGTCGATGGTCTTTAAATTAGTTCGGTTTCTGAAATTAATGCAGGCGGCAAACGGGTTATTTCTGGTTTGGCGTATCAACTCATTGTAGGCACCAATGCCTACCTACAAACAATGTTGATAGTGTTTTATTAGGTACCGATAAAGAATTCGAAAAACAACTTCCAGTTTATCTGTAGGTAGTCGAAAAAACCTGTAAGTAGGTACACAAAGCGTTTACCGTCTTATCAAATTGTTAGCCAAAATCAGTTTTACATAAACAAAAGTCCCAACCAGCGGGGTAATTGCGTAACACACTCACAGTAGCAATGGCTTTCATTTTGACAATTCAACAACATTCATCGCGTTATTTACCTTGTTGAACAGGCAAATTTTTCCAACATTATGGATTAAAAAGTTTGAAAATGATTCTGATTGTGATTGATAGTGTGTTACGCAAGGGTGCAGAGACTGGGACTTTTGTTTTCCGTCTTGGCTCAAAAAAAAAGATACGCTGCGCAAATAAATTTGGATAAATTGGCAGAGGGTAATGAAAATTGTTGAAAATGTAGGTACTTACTTATTACCTACTTAGTAAGAAAAGTAGGTAAAAGACTTTCTCGACAGCAGACTCGCAATCGTTTCTCAAACCGTTGAATGCACGCTCTTTCTAAAGATTGTAAGTAAAAGTCCATAATATTAACTTAATTGAATTACTTGAACTATTGACTTTTCTCCAAGAACCAATATTGAACGGGGAGATACTAAGTTATGGCATGTCGTGTACATAACTATCTACGTATTTATAGAGACAAGAATACTTTATTTTAGTTTTTAACCCCCGACGCAAAAACGACGGGGTGTTATAATAAGTTTGACGTGTCTGTGTGTGTGTGTTTGTCTGTGGCATCTTAGCTCCCGAACGGATGAACCGATTTTGATTTTGTTTTTTTGTGTGAAATGTGAATTAGTCGGGAGTGTTCTTAGCTATGTTTGATGAAAATCGGTCCAAGATAGCCGCCGCCACAAAATGGCGGATTACATATTTTTTCACAAGTCCCTCAATATGGGTATGAAATGAAAAGGCTTGAATAGTAGAATACTACACACTATGATAAATTTCAAATCCAAGATGGCCGCCACCACAAAGTAGCGAATTACATTTTCTTTTTCACAATTCCCTTAACATGGGTATCAAATGAAAGGGCTTAACTAGTAGAATACTATACACTATTACAAATTTCAAATCCAAGATGGCCGCCACCTCAAAATGGCGAATTACATTTTTTTTCACAACTCCTTCAATAAATGTATCAAATGTCTTGACAAGTAGGATAATGTAGGTACACTATATTGAAAGGGAATGAGGGATATTAACTAACGAAATGAAAACTAAAAACTTAAAAATATTTTTTGTTGTCTGATCAATGCCCTAGATTGATGAGGAAAGTGGAGTGATGACTGGTACCTACGACCACTGGGTTTGACCATTTTTACGAATGGAATTATCCTACATCATACCAAATGTATTTCTACATCAGATAGTGGCGCCGATTCTGTTGTTCACCAACTAAACTAAATTTAAGTTCAGGCATCTTTTTTTTTTTCTGTCTATTTCATTAAGAAAAGGACAGAAGATAAATATTAGTTTAGTCCTGTCAAATTAGTCAGCGCCTGACTAATTTGATTTTTTTCTTAATGAAATAGAAAGAAATAGTGTCCGACCGAAACTAGTTTTACGACCGAAACCGAAACCGAAAACGAATTTCGGCAACGGTCTCTGTTTCGGCCGAAACCGAAACCGAAACCGAAACTTCCTTACAAGGATCATTGTTTGAGGGAAAAATAAAGAAAACTTTAAATACTAACTACCTAACTAATGTTTGTTTACGTATAGCATTTGCGAAAGAGTAAAGCGAACCAAAACAAAAAAAAATTATAGGTTAGATTAAACTTGATTATACTTTTATCAGTCATATTGAATATTTTTTTGATGTTTACTACCCGCTCTTATGTTATAACGAGATAAAACTTCACAAATTCAAAATAAATCACTCGAAAACTCGCCACCACAACAAAACAAAACGAACAGCAAACAAACAAGCGAATCACGACATTGGCTCTGATGGGATTCATTCATTCATTTAACGCGCCGAACATGACCGATCACAGCGCGAAAGCTCCCGAATGCACATTCGGTTTCGGTCATATTTCGGCAAGTTTGCCGCCGAAAACGAAACTAAACCGAAACTCGTGTTTTTGCCGAAACTCAACCGAAAACGAAACCGAAATCGAACATTCGGTCGGACACTAGAAAGAAAAAAGATGCATGATCTTTAGTGTAGTTTGTGAACAACGAACCAAAGAATGGGCGCCAGTGCCGCAGTTTTTACTGACTTCAAAAAAAAGGAGGTTGATACTTTTTGTAGGGACTCCTTAATTTTTGTATTTCGACGGTTGAAAGGCTAATTGATCTAAGCGACATTTTGTAAAACTCGCAGGAGGACGGATCAAAGTTTTTTTTTTTTATTCATAAAATATGAACTGTTTGATAGACTTTTATTTATTTATATCAGTATAAATAAATAAAAGTCTATCAAACAGTCACTTCTGTCAGTCACTTTTACAGTATAATATACTCAGGTATATTATACTGTATTAAATAAATAAAAGTCTATCAAATAGTTGATATTTTATGATTAAAAAAAAAACTTTGATCCGTCCTCCTGCGAGTTTTACAAAATGTCGCTTAAATCAATTAGCCTATCAACCGTCGAAATACAAAAATTAAGGAGTCCCTACAAAAAGTATGAAATAAAAATTTAATTATATTACCTATAGTATATATTTTTGTGTCGGGAGTTTTTTAAATTTTTAATATACTGATGGCAGTTCTGAAAATATACGTTAAGAGCGATTTCGCACTACATCCGCTCCGAATCCGAATTAACCTTTTGAACGCCAATCACTTGTATACAAGTTCGAGATTTTCGTGCCCTCAGCGCCACTACTTGATTAGAAGTAATCTATAATATAAAAATTAATCGCTGAATGTGTTGCTAAGCGCAAATCTCGAGAACAGCTGAACCGATTTCGCTAATTCTTTTTTTAGAATGTTCCTTGAAATACGAGGATGGTTCCTACGCAGAGAAAAATTTTATATATCTATGGGAGTAGGGTAGAGGTAGGGTAGGAGTAGGGTAGGAGTAGGGTAGGAGTAGTGTAGGAGTAGGGTAGGAGTAGGGTAGGAGTATTGTAGGAGTAGGTTAGGAGTAGGGTAGTAGAACGTTAGAAGTAGGGTAAGAGTTGGGTAGAAGTAGGTTAGGAGTAATGTAGGAGTAGAGTAGGAGTAGGGTAGGAGTAGGGTAGGAGTAGTGTAGGAGTAGGGTAGGCGTAGGAGTAGGGTAGGAGTAACGTAGGGGTAGGGTAGGGTAAGGGGTAGGACACCACGCAAAAGAAAAACCACGCATAAAAGAAGTAGCGCCGGGCAGCTAGAAATAATTCATATGGCAAAACAACGTTTTCCGGGTCAGCTAGTAATAGTATAAAATAAATGTACGACTTTTACAAGACCTTTTATTTTGTTTTTATGGAAAATTGCCCTGTTAATAGCCATATTTTTAACTTTTTCACACATAATAAGTTCTTGTTTGTTTTATATTCAGTAGAAACAAAAACGCCAGAAAATATTTTAATGCCCCCAACGCCAAGTACTTGATATAAAGTAAGCCAGTGATGGGACACGATGAAGACCTCGCTATATTTCATCTCGTCGAAACGATCATAAATACTATTATTGCAAGAAAATGACTTGAATAAATAATATTTTATAAATATTGTAAACTATAAACTACGTTTTATTCACCTTAATCAAGAATAAATAGGTTTTCTAATCATTGTCGATAGTGAAACACCGTTTGAAAAACCCATCCTTACAAAGTGGCTAGTTGTCAGTGCGCACAACGCCACGAACTTGTATAGAAGTAAATCTGTGACGTCATAAGCGGACGGGTTTCAAGGTCATAGTGACTTTGGGCATTTTAGTGTAGTGCAATGCAGTGGTGCCTACTTTGGGGTTTTCCCCCTAAATTTAGGGGGTAGAAGTGTTAAAAGGGGTATTTTTAAGGACAGATTTTTTTTTTTGGGTTTTTTATAGGGGCTTTCTAAAAGTTTGCTGTGGCGTTATTCACGCTGCCCGTATCCAACGCCTCCGTGGAGGGTGCCTTTTCCACTTATGCCATTATTAAAAAAAAACTTAGGAATCGTTTATCTTTCAAAAGTACATCGACGTCTATACATAATAGTACAATTTAGTTACTACACACGTTTGCGACACCTATACCTACCATTAAAAAAAACGATCTGTAACATCTGCGTAAAACAGCCACTTACCCTCCATTTTAATTTTTTTTTTAATGTAGAAAACCACGTATCTTTTATTGATTGTATTTAATAAAACGCAGCAGAGTGTTTTCAACAACTGAACATTCATTTATTTTACACACAGATCAAACATATTCTTTCAATGCACAGATTACCTAAAAATAACACCACCACTCATTGAAATAAAAATAGCCTTAGCCTTTGTTATTATATCAATTCAAAGCTTAAATAAACCTAGTATCAAAAGAAATTTATAATGCCTAACACTTGACAAACTTTTTGTAAGAATATCAGCAGGCATATTTTCTGTATTTAAATAAACAATTTTTACTAATTTATTATAGACAGCTTCTCTAATAAAATGGAATCTAACATCTATATGCTTAGATCTTTTGTGATACATACTGTTCTCTGTAAGATTTTTCGCACTTTGATTATCATTATACAGAATTACAGGTCCTATATCTTTTCCAGTAAGTTCTAACAACAGATTTTTAAGAACTATTGCCTCTTTACTAGCTTCACAAATAGCCATGTACTCGGCTTCAGTACTTGATAGTCCTACTGTTTGTTGCTTCTTACATTCATGTGAAACTACTCCTCCTGAGAGTTTGAAGCAGAAACCGGTGTAAGACCGTCTGTCAACTGTGTTGGAAGCCAAGTCGGCATCAACAAAACCTACTAAATCTAAATTATCCTTAGCATAAGTTAGACGATAAGACTTAGTTGCTTTTAAATATTTTAAAACTCTCTTAGCATGCTGCCAGTGTGTTTTACCATAATTATTGTTAAATTGACTTAAGTAGCTCACACAATAGGATATATCTGGCCTAGTAAGTACCGACAGATACATAAGGCTGCCTATTAACTGCTGATAAGGATATTTGACATCACAATTAACATTATCAGATTTATCTAATTTTAAATTGATTTCCATTGGAGTATTGGACACGTTTTTACAATTTTCCACTCCAAACTTTATCAATAAATTATCAATGAACCTTTCTTGGTCAATATACAATTTATTTTTACAGGTTTCAACTCGCATACCTAGGCACTGTTTTACATGACCCAAATCTTTTAATTTAAATCTGGAACTCAACTGACTTTTAACTTTTTCAACTTCGGTATCATTATTTGAAAATACAAAGAAGTCATCTACAAATAAAGCTATAAAGGTCTTTTGACCTCCAGATGATTTAACAAACAAACAGGGCTCATATTGCGATTTTTTATAACCGAATTCCTGTAAACATTCATCCACCTTTTTGTACCAAGGAAAGGAATTAAGGAAAGCAGTTACTACATCAAAATGAGTGATATTCATATCCAATTTAACACTCAATGCAAACAGTAACTTTAAAGTAGAATATCTAACTACAGGTGAAAAAGTCTCTTTATAATCGATACCTTCTTTTTGCTGAATCCCTTCGCCACCAAACGCGCACGATACCGCACTTCATTATCACTATTTACCTTCTTTTTGTAAACCCATTTACACTGCACTATTGTTCCACTTTCTGGTTTGTCCACCACTTCCTATGCATCGCACTCACGAAATGACTGCAACTCTTCCTCCATTGCTTTACACCATTTTTCACGTTCTGTCCCATTCATGACATCTTCATAAGTTAAATTTTCATCACCAATACTTTCTACACAGATGGTACAAAATCCAAATCTATCTGGTTTCTTTCTCTGACGTTTACCTGAAACAGTAGGTTCTTCAGGTGTGGATTGTAATTCTGTTTCACTGACAGTATTGTAGGATTCGTCAGACATTGAAGAACTGCTACTTTCAGTTTCATCTGGTATGTATGTCGCATCCGAAGAGTTTATAACAGTTTCTTCTTCCTCTGTTGTATTAACATTCTGTTCATCCAGAATTTCAGCTTGGATCACATCTGGATTGTTATGAGTATCTTCCATTATAATGACATCTCGGCTGGTGATGACTTTATTTGCCTTGGGATTATATAATCTGTAACCTTTTACATTATTCTCATAACCCACAAAAATATGAGTTTGTGCCTTCTTATCCCACTTTGCTGTTTTTATTTTTGGAATGTGAACCATGAGATGGTTCACATTTGGTTCTATTTGTTGTAAGTAAACGAAATAAATTATGCATGAATCGGTTGAGGTTATGCACGTGGATCTCGACCACAGTGAATAGAAAAAAGAAAAATACCATAGACATCGACATCTAGACATCCTTATATCAGAAAGGATTTTGACGTGACTCGAGCGCCAACGACTTGATATGAAGTAGAAGGATTACGTTTGGAGACAAATAGGGATGTGCCTTCTAGAACACACGTCTAATAAATTTACAATTCTTTTCTTTTATTATGGGAAATATATCCAGGTTTTCATATTGATTTTTTTATGAAATAAAACAAAATATGAAAATACGGTATCAGTTTTTATTTAGCTTCGTAAATTGGTGAATAAACATTAATTTCAACTTATAATATTATTTGTCGATAGGACAATAATCCCATCCCTACGTTTTACTATAGATACGTTATACATTTGTAGCGTGGCGCTGGAGGACACATCGCGTATTATATAGATGGGCGTCGAAAAGGTTAAACATCCGACTTCAATCCGAATTGGGAATGTTCTAAATTCGAAAGGATAGAGTTCGGATCTAGTGCGCAACTCCTCATACAAATAGGACTATGGTCACTTCAGACCGGCATTTCTCTTATTCGGATCGGATATAGTGAGAAACCGCTCTAACTTTTGTGAATAAACATACCTACCCTTATATCTTCCTATTTTGGTGGGAATTTTAACGCCCATACTTCGGTAATACCTACTGAATTACTGATCGAAACTGAACGTAGAGAAGTAAGTGCTAACATACTACAGAGGTGGCTCAGAGAAGAGTCCATTTTTTTATACCAGATTATTTGTTTGAACTTATAGTAGGAAACTAACTTAAAACAAATAATGTTTCTGTTTTTAAACACGTCCCTAAAAGTGCTAAAATATAGTTGGCGAAATGCGAGTGCACTATAGGTACACCCCTGCCTAACCCAGGCGCGATTTTATGTACAGACGCCAGCATATCAAGCTACAAACTGTCAAATTACTATAATATTTTCAACTTTATCGCTAAAGCATAAGGTTCAAAGTTGATTGGGAAAATTTGACAGTTTCGGGTAGCTTGATGTGCTGGCGTCTGTACAAGGAGGCAGGGACATCGACGCGCAACTTGTCACTATGGATTCAATACCGCTGCGTTGCAACTTTTCGCCGGTTATTAAAAAAAATAGTGAGGAAAAATTTCTACGCTAATCATCATTATCATCTGCCTAGCCTTTTCCCAACTATGTTGGGGTCGGCTTCCAGTCTAACCAGATGCAGCTGAATACCAAAATTTGTCGATTTTGGTTTGAACGCATATGGCAACCCTACTTGTCCTATGCTTGAAAAAGAAAAGCATTTTCAGGGGTTCCCGAAAATAATGGATGCGATAACTCGCTTAGAACCGAGTAAAAGAAATAAAATGCCCATAACCCCTCCCATGCTTACGTAAACATTGGTACATACCAATGTTTACGTAAGCATGGGAGGGGGTTAAGAGCTATGCTTACTTTTGCTGACAAGGGAAGGGAAGGGTTGTTAATAATTGCAAAAAATCTGCTTACGTAATACTTGAACGGCCCCTTTTCAACTTATGTCATAGTTGGTGACCTTCGTTTATACTGATTTAAAATAGGAAACTATTATTATAAATCGAGCTTAGATAGCCATTTTTTTGTTGCTCCATTTTTGCACTTTACAGACGCATGTCTCAAGCGGATGGCACCCGCGCTCGCACTACTCCCAACCACTCCGAGATAACGTGTCCGTGAGCGGTGTCTATGTGTGCGTTGCTCGAGCTCACTTTGTATGTAGATTGCCTTCTGTACTATCTGTATTTTGTGCCGATAGTAAGATATTTATCTCGGACATTCATGTAAAAAAACTCATTAAACTTAAGTAGGTACGTTAACTTACGTTTTTCTAACTACCCACATTGGACTTGTTATTTTTACTTCAATGTTTACAAACACAGCCTCTACACTATTATTAGTTACGTAATCATATCACGATTTTCACGACTATCCTCTATCAATAACGACCTCTTACTCTATAAGGCCGCTTTCACATTTAGGCGACTTTAGCAGCGCGACAGTCGCGCGACCGTCACCCATTCAGAATTTCATAATAAAAACAGAAGCGCACCGGCCGCGCGTCCGCTGCGCTTCTGTTTTTATTATGAAATTCTGAATGGGTGACGGTCGCGCGACTGTCGCGCTGCTAAAGTCGCCTAAATGTGAAAGCGGCCTAAGGAAACTAATATGAAGTATCTACATTGAAAAAACAACTGACGTTTGAAGCTTTGTGTTTGGCGAAGTCTCATTGACAGGTCGTTTAAGGTCGTATCTTCGGCTATTAACTTGTACCTATAACAAAATAATAGATACTTACACTAAACACCGGGCAAGAGCGAGGCGAACTCGCGCACCGAGGGTTCCGCAACATCCGGGTTTATGCATAAGGTTTATGTTTATGTAATTAAATGTGTTATTTTTCATTTTTGAGTTGATTGAATGAATGGTAAATTGCGGTTTACGATTTGTGACGTATTAAAAAAAAACTACTTAATAGATCTCGTTCAACCCAATTTTCGGTGGTAGTTTACATGGTAATGTACCTACATCATATATTTTTTTTAATTTTATCATTCTCTTATTTTAGAAGTTACAGGGGAAGGGACACACATTTTACCACTTTGGAAGTGTCTCTCGCGCAAACTATTCAGTTTGGAAAAAAATGATATTAGAAACCTCAATATCATTTTTGAAGACCTACCCATAGATACCCCACACGTATGGTCTTGATGAAAAACAAAAATTGAGTTTTGGTTCTAAGTATGGGGAACCCTAAAATTTATTGTTTTTTTTTCTGTTTTTGTGTGAAAATCTTAATGCGGTTCAAAGAATACATCTACTTATCAAGTTTCAACAGTATAGTTCTTATAGTTTCGGAGAAAAGTGGCTGTGACATACGGACGGACAGACAGACAGACAGACGGACAGACGGACAGACGGATAGACAGACAGACGGACAGACAGACAGTCAGACATGACGAATCTATAAGGGTTCCGTTTTTGACATTTGGCTACGGAACCCTAAAAAGGAGGATGTGTGCTTATAGCAACAGCAGAATAGAAGTGAAAACTTACAACTGGAGCCGAGTATACCTGATTCAGCGTCACCGACTGACTGGAGCCGAGAATACCCGATTCAGCGTCCCGAGCGTGACGGGTCAGTTTCGTTCACTGTTCAGGAAGAGCGCAAAGAGCGCCTGAAGAGTTTTCACTTCAAAAATCGACTCTAAAAGGACATGGTCTTGGGTGTATTTTTCAGCATTCCATAATTAACAAGCATCAGCACCGGGAAGTGCCTTTTCCCCGATCCACTCAGTCTTCTCTAGGAACAGTAGGATCCCTCTGGCAGCCAAAAGTGACTTTATATTGTTTTATAATATTAAGATAACAGATTTAATCTACCTTATCCTACCTTGCGAGATACTTACTGAGACTGACACATTTCTCAAAGTTGACTCGTTACTTCCGCTGAAACCTAAATCAGCTGCATGTCAGGTGATACCTGACATGTAGCTGATTTAGGTTTGGAGACCTCTTTTGTTCTACTAATTACTTTTACTATAACAACGGTATCTCTTTATATTGTGCTTAGGACAATGCGAGTTCTTTGTTTGGATTGGATAAAAACGAAACAGTTTAACGTTATGCCCAAATACAGGATCGTTTGAAAGCTATAAAGAAAAATAAAATTAAGTCTCAATCCAGACTTAAAAAAAAACACGATAAAGTGATTGCATATTCACAAAAACTAGGAAAATAACACGTTATTAACCCAACAAACTAAATAAATCAGTGAAGAAATGATTATGACGTTAGCAATCAAACCTTGCTACCGGTCGTGGCTACGCAATGCAGCGCAGCCGTGTGAAAAACTCATAAATCACTAATTACTATGTGTAGAACAAGCGTCGCGTTCCAGTTCATGTGAGAAAATCAAAAAGCAAGCACGTAGAACGGCGGGCACGGTGTATTTAACGAATTATTCATGACTTTTAGCATAATGGGCACGGCCGCAGGAAAGTGCTGTTTCATTGACATACTTTTTGATAAATTTTTGAATATTAATGAAACAATGTTTCTAATCGATCGGCGATTAAATTAATTGGATACATCGCTGGATAAGGTGAGGCTTTGATAACTTTTAGCTTTTTAAATACTGCGTTCATTGCTCAGAAAAACACCTCATTTTCAATCATGAATTAAAAAAGAAACTGCGATTGACATTCCAATTTCAAACGAGTTCCATTGCATTCCATTTGAATATTTAAAACAGCAGCGGAGAATATTTTAATTTTAATCGCCAACTATTCCGATAATTCGAAACAATGTATCTACGAATCGACTATCGCTCGGTGCGGGCCATGTAATAATATTCGTTATCACCACGGTATAAGTCGATTATTCGACCGTGAGCGAATAAAATTTATCGCTTGATAACACTTAACTAAGCGAACGGTTTTTGTATTGGATAGTGTGGTTACGTAACGTGCTTTCGCCACTCAGTGAAACTGGCTGGATCGAATCCGGTTGCAGTTTTGAAATCTGAACTGTTACAATTTTTGTCATACGTTACATAGTCTAAATGTTGAGGTCGTCGGTCTGTCCTTTATTGGTATTTTTATATTTCCTGAACGGAATGATGAAAAGCTGACGTATTCCACATTGGGCACCCGGTTAAATGCCACCTGAGTGAATGTGCCGCTGTGTGTCAGGTGCCATTTAAGCGGGTGCCCAATGTGGAATACGTCGAAAGGCTTAGGTAATCGGAATGCCGTAATCAATAGAAGATTATAGAAAGCAACTGATATCTGTGGAGTGCTGTTGTTATTGAAAACTAATACGGCTTCAATAAAGACTTGGATCGAGATAAAAACAAACATTTTTTATTGAATCAACCGCATGCAATCGTATTGTTTTCAGTTACTGTGTTAATATCATAAGAAAAGGTAATAAATCACGATGAAAAAATCACTGATAAAATGATGTAAATCGTAGAAGATGGTACCTGGCTAGGATTGCTTGGTGCCATTGGAGTCTTTAAATGAATAGTTTATTACACAGTTACATACTCATCATGATTCTATAGATATTATAATAAGTATACGCGTCTTTCAATCAATCAATTCTGTCGGGACGCCAGGAAGAATCATCACAAGTAAACCTTATTGAAGAATTCTTCAACACATTCTTTACCTTCATGTGTATAGGTGTATTCTCAATTAGGTTTATTCGGTAGGTACCGATCATAAAATACGCGACAAAAGCAACTCAATTAGGTACTTACATATTATGCGAAATCGAAACGGAAATCTAAAAAAAAAAGGATTTTTAAGGAATGCAGCTCAAAAGAACAAAACAGACTCGGAAAATAATCTAGCATAGATTAAATATGTATAGGTATTACGTGTGTTCCCTAGCTCTTTGCTTTTTACTACTGGAACTTTGCCAAAATTAAGAAACCATCTTCCGTCTCGATGCTCCATTCCTTTGAAAGTCACTTTTCACGTTACCTATAGTAATGTAAAAAGGTTCACCTGTAGGTAATGTAAAAAGTGACAACGAACAGTATCCTGTTCTTTGCCATTGGTGCTGCAAAAGCAAACATTTAGAACACTTTTGCTTCTTAATTTTAAGTTATTGAATTATATAACAAAATTGAAGCACTAATATGTGTACCTCGCCTCTAAACTCATTATAATATGTAACTGGAAGGTGACCCTGTCTATCTCCAACCGCCCGTCATGTGAACTCTACAGACTTTGAACGGTTATGTAATACTCAGCTATGATTTTAGTAAGAGAGATCTTCTAGCATTTGTGAGCTTAGGTAGTTTGTCACTCTCGGCCATCTTTGGTCCTACCAACTTCAATATCGAATTCGTTGAGTATTCTTTTAGAAAATTGCCTTTACAATATTTTCCTACCTTAGCTACATTCAAATCTTTAACTTACTGTGTTGGCTTTAGTAAGCTACTTACCAAACTTGGGTACTTTATGTTGATGGTAGCTATCCTGTATGTCGCAATGTTCTAAGTTTTTTTATAAATACCAACTTGGCGTTGGTATTTATTAAAAAAGGTCTTTCGGCCCAAGCATTGTTCACAGCTATAGAAGAGTCTGCCTCGTAGAAAGACTATTGGTTATATTCTCTTTGCGCTCGTAAGATCAGACCTCCATCTAAGGACTGACTGTAGCAGGCATCAGCATATTAGAGAAGTGAAAATTTTACAACGGTGGCTGTGCGCTCCTCCACACGCGGTAGTGATCGAGTATTTGGAGTAAGAATCGGTTAACATGAATATCATTTTTCAATTCAACATGTTTCTAAGACAATGGCCGCGATGCACGAATCTCTCGCGTGACTCCGCGCGAGAATCTGGCGAAATGCACGCGATTTTCGCGCGTATATTGAACACGTACGATATCTACGTGTATTGTAGGTGGTTGTGCTAGTACGGACGATATTTTCTAAGTGAAAAACCTTTTTATTGTTTTTATCAATTAATTTATGAGGTTTAAAGTACTTATACTAATCCCATCGTGTCGCATCGTTTTACAATTTGATGTTGTTTTTAAACATTGAAATGCGTAGTTGTATAAGAACGATCTATTTATTATATAATAATAAATAGCAGAGCCCCGCATTTTCACCCGCATAAGTGTCGATCCCGAGGGAATATCGGGATAAAAACTATCTCTATACCAAATTGCATCTAAATCGGTTCAGCGGTTTAAGCGTGAAGAGGTAACAGACAGACAGACTTTCGCATTTATAATATTAGTATGGATTATTGTAATTCACGTTGCAAATTGCAGAAACCTTGGTCGAGAAACCAATTAGTCATCAAGAGACATACATCCTCAACCAAGAAGAGTTAACTTAACAAGTCAACATAACCGTACTTACAAACTAATATAAATATAACACTGGCCTACAACCATTTTGGTGCCGGGGATTTTAGACCTGATTTTAAGCATGTCTTACATGGCGATATCAAAAATGTAATCGGTTTTTTTCTATCAGCTCTAGTTGCCGAGATAAATAAAAAAAACAATTTTCACAAAATTTACATATTTTATTGGCATTAAACATCAAGAAATTGTCTTTTGAGTGATTTTCTCGAATGAAACTGACTTGAGCAATCTTGCAAGATTCCCCAGCAGTAGTCGGCCATCATATGAGTGTCCCATCTTCCTTGGTATCTATTCTCTATTGTTTTTATGTCTTGGTGAAAACGTTCTTCTTATTCTTCGCTTAGTTCTCCTAAATTGTGTTGGAATTGATCTAGGTGACTGTTGAGATAGTGTAATTTTAGACTCATATTACAGCCTAAATCTTTAAATCGAACCAGCGTATCTTCTACTAATTCTACATAGTTGTCAGCCTTATGCTTTCCGAGGAAATTTTGTACAAAAGATTTCCACGCAAGCCTTTCCACATCATTCATAGAAGTCTCAAATTTAGTGGTGTCTTTTATTAATTGACGTATTTGAGGTCCATCAAAGATACCTGCTTTTAGTTTTTCAGTACTACCAGGAAATTTCAGTGAAATAAACTGAAAACATTGACCATTTTTGTCGAGAGCCTCAACAAATTGCTTCATTTGCCCTAATTTTTTATGTAATGGTGGAAGAATGATTTTTTCTCTTGAAACCAAGGGTTCATTTATAACATTTCTTTCCCCAACAACAAGAGAATATCTTACAGGCCAACTTTTTTGAGTCCAATGACGTGGTTTGGCTCGACTGTCCGAGAGACAAATAAAGCATGGGTATTTAGTATAACCACTCTATTGACCCAATAAAAATTAACCATCTTCAAATCGACGCAGATCACCCTGCTATGTTCAGTATATTACAAACTATGTTCAGTATAAAAAAGGTATGTTCAGTATATTACAAATACAAACTACTAACAGGGTTTTTGTAATCGTTTTATGCTGATCTTTCAGATGTATTCACCACAAACAACGAAATAAATGAGGATCGTTAACACAACATCTGGACGTACTAGCCATAATGAAATAGTAACATAAACTTTATCGATGTTATAGTAATAATGACTATTTGCGAACAAGGCGGGAAAAAATTTAAAATCAGGGTAGTAGATAAACTAGAGCTGATGAGTTAAAATGACGTATGTCAATATATTGTACATTACCTATTTTATCGACCCAAGTAACACATCAAAGCAGTATAACGGCCGACTTACAGCATTTCTGTATCGTTTTCGCATTTTGAGGTAGTTCTATAGTAACATTACAAACGTTTATACGGCTACTGTAATGCTTATTTGGGCACAATTTATACGGCTTTAGACCCTAAATAGGTACACACAATAGTTGTCTAATAGCATTACAGGCGCATTATATTAGCATTATTATGGTCAAAGAAGTTACCAATTGCATTAAACAAGAATTATTACGGGCAATGAAGTTGCCAATCGCATTACAGAAGCATTATACTAGCAATATTATTGATAATGAAGATGTTAATTGCATTACAAAAGCATTACACTAGCATTAGAATGTAGTAAAAGAATGATTGGAGCTTTTTAAGTGTTCACAGTTAGAACTTAAATAAACCTTACATCATTGCAAAAACGTCTCTAATACTACGGTACAAATGTTATAATACAATTAACGTTGTAATTTAACTACTTTGTATCGCAACATAATATGAACGAAGACGGTCAAAACTGAGTGACACCATATTTGTTTGCATCAAAACAAAATGGGTTAATTTTTGACTCTTTTGCTATTTCATGCCTTCAAATATTACTGCGCAATGTAGTTTACTGTAAATGTCTATATAAGTTTCATTGAGAATTTTCACGCGCCTTCGATATTTTGTGATTTTGATATAAAATGTTATTTATAGATATTGTGTGAAATAATCAAAACAATTGTGTATTCCTGTTTAGAACGAATTTTGCATAATTAACATAATATTATTGGTTGGGCAGTATTAAATTAAGTTATATCATTATTATATAGGTCTATTGCTTTGATAAATAGGTCCGAATGATAATATTTTTTTGGTTATAAAATATTTACAAAATGGTGTCGGTCTATAGCAGCCCGGTGAGCCTTTAAAAAGGCTAATTAATGCCGTCAGCAGTATAAATACTCACACGTGAACAATTACTAAACCAGAGGCCAAAGAGAAGACTTTTGATGAACAGTGTAGTGCCATTGTCTATAAAGTAGTTTTATATGGGTTCCTCGGTATACCAGTAGACTTAATGTATACTGAAATAGTGCCATGGGGATCCTTGAGTAAAACAATCATCTATTTATTACGATAGTTGTTTTCTTATTTTCAGTAATTTTTGTACCAACCATACAATGCCGTACAAAATAAAATATATCAGCTTGCCAAAGCTGAATTATTAAAAATGGAAGACAATTGAATGTATATACAGCTTTACGCATTACAATAACTCACTTTTATTTGATTAAAGAGCTGTTAGCTGTACAACAGAACTCAGTTGATCTTTAAAAATGCAAGCATTACATTGATTCACGTTTATGCTGTCCAGCAGTACTAGGCTTTTACTTACCACTTTAAAGTGCTATTACACAACAAAGGGCACTAAAAACAGCTCAAAGCTTTATAACGGATTTACAGTGCATTATAATGGTACAAGTTTATGCTATTAAGCAGCATTAGGCATTATCTTACTACTTAAAAATGCAATTATAGACCCTAAGGCACTAAAAACAGCTGAAAGATGTATAGCGGATTTACGTGGCATTATAATGGTTCATGTTTATGCTATTAAACAGCATTAAGCATGTATTTACTACTTAAAAATGCTACTGTAGATCCAAATGCACTAAAAACAGCTGAAAGCTGTATAGCTGGATTGTGGTTTACTGCAATAAAACTAAAGGCTTTACAAAAGCATTTTGATAAGCTACTATCCAACCGTTATACAGTGTAAAGCATCATAATGGTTTTTAAATGCCAATATAAAGCGTCAAGATGTTCGGTGAACTTATATAAGAGTTTATACGGATCATAAGTTGTACATAAGTTTACTATTCGTTTGTTATAATGCTTTCTGTGTTACTTGGGCATAGACACAAAAAGAGCTGCACCAAAAAAAAAATTTTTTTTTGTAGGCCTGTGTAATCAATCATAAGTCATTAACATGCAACAGTGTCTTCTTATACAAGGAAAAATAAAAGTTTTCCTGTAACTAAGCACGCGAAGTACAAGTATAATGTTTATATGTGTAAAATTATTAGGTATATTTATATCCTTATGGGATCCTTAAAGCCTTGATGGTGCTGTGCATCATAGAAAGCATGCAGCAATGTACACAACTGTTTTTTTTTTTACTGAAACGCTTATCTCCCAATAGGTTGTTCGAAACGCATTGATTGCGTGTTTACTGAGGAAGCAGTGGTGGAATAATATTTTCTAAATTAAAGACACTCAAAAACACCGACAGCACAAAATACAGATAGTACAGAAGTCAATCACGTGTATGTACTTCACTCTTCATAACTACACTCGCTCGGCTATGGTTGTCAACTTTGGCTTATGCACAAAAAACTATCGTGGTAGTGGCACTCGTATCTAGTTGTTTGATTTATTATTGTTGAGCTTATTCTAAAATATTAAAACAAAACAATAAACATAGTATTACAATACAAAAAGTTTACAGAACAAAAACAACAATTTTACATTTGTCAATATTCACTATCGAAACTTCCTAATAACTTCAAAACGGATTACCCTATTTACGCAATTATTTTGCCCTACCCGTTTTAGACCTAAACCTATCAAATGACACTAAAAACAACACAAAATCTACACAAACAAAACATCATGTTTTCAACTTACGTAATAGTTGGTGGCATGAATTTACCTTACAAAAAAGTTACTTTGTTTATACTGATTAAAATAGGAAACTATTTTATAAATCGAGCTTAGATAGGCATTTTTTTGTTGCTCCATTTGCACCTCACAGACGCGTGTCTCAAGCGGCTGGCACTCGCGTTCGCACTGCTCCCAACCCGTCTGAGATAACGTGTCCGTGAGCGGTGTCTATGTGTGCGTTGCTCGAACGCACTTTGTATGTAGATTGTCGTCTGTACAGTCTGTATTTTGTGCCGACAGTTTCCTTTCTATTAGACATTATCAAGAGAGCAGTGGTGGCGCAGTGGTAACGGCCTCGACTTAAGAGTTGTAGGTCGTAGGTTCAAACCCGGACGCTTTACTTTGTATAAATTAGTTCATCATAATTGCTCTCTAAACGATGCATGAAAACATCGTGAGGAAACCGGCATATGTCCTAGAACCAATTCGAAGTAATGTGACATCTGTCTCCTGTATTGTGGGTACGTTTACAAACATTTAAACACATATACACAAACAGCCAGACCCGGAACAACAACTTTGACCTTGGTACTCAATAACTAACAATTCCTCGGGACTTGACCGGCACCAGCCATCGCCAATACTAAGAAAACCATGATAACCAACTTACCGCCTTATCTGGCTATGGGCATAACGATATTTTGAATACTCACTTAGATTATATCGCAGTGAATAGTATCTATATACCTGTAGGTAATCTGACTTTCTATCTTACAGAACCTAGTTATGATCTTGGGATAATCGCAGAGACGCTTGCTTTTGCGCCTGTTAACGTGTTTGCTGACAATATCGCACATAGCGGGACTTGGCTATGAATAAGTCTGAAAATACAGATAAACCGGATACGAAAGATAGAACCATCTGCAGGTTTCAGAAGATATGTATTGTGTCATTTTTACAAAATGCTACGCAACTGCTGAGAGAATCGCATTACTAATAATCGTTTGTCTATTGAGAGTTTGAGAGAAGCATACATTATGAGTTTATGACTAACCAGAAACTATCAGTCATTCACTGCTAAAGATATTTCTCAATATGCTAGAAATGGATGAATAGCCAGTGAGGAAGTTGCAACTGTTATCGTGGCAGACGATAGAAAGATTTTTATATTTTGAAGTAAGTCTGGTTGTCAGACTATCGGGCCTCTGACGACCCGTACCTAACGACTGTCAAAGATCCAATGCATAACAGCGCGGACCTATGGCTTAACGTGCTTTCCAAGACACGGAGGAGTCTTGGTATGTAAAGATGGTCACCCATCCACGGACCTGATCGATCGACCTGTGCGGCTGTTATTTATTTATTTATTTATCCATTTTTTTCAGGCATCAAGGCCCATATAAAGACATACAATGCAATATTAATATAACTTAACATTACTACAAATGCATACAACATTATATTTACACTAAAACTAGCAACTATGTATAAAGTTTTTTACACACAAAGTGTCTGCGTCGTGTTTCGTTGACTGGTATCATGTAGCCGGCCACGAAACCGGCGGTACACAACACCCTTCGGCCAGAACTCTTCCTTGAGGAATTTCTCTACATGATGTATCGGAATACGCACTACGAACGACTTGGAGTTCGTGTTGTGACGCGACTCCAACTTCTCGACCCTCAAAGTCCAGTTGGTCTTCACACGCATGTACTCCACAATCTCCTCAACCTTCGTGGAGTGGTGCAGTCTGGACACGTACAGCTGCGTCGTCGGGTTATTACTTCAGCCACAAGCTCCTGTGCCGAAAGCCTACCGGTTACCTAGTGCAGCATTAACAAATCCTGCATTATTTTTTTTTCGTCATCAAGCCTTCTTGGAGTTGATATTCAACCACGTTTTTAATACAGGCCATGTATTACTTAGTTTTTTTCATATTACGAATCGTTGATACGTCAGATGGCATTTTTTATGGTGCTAAACTTCACTTCATGCTATGGCAGCTTGGAACATCACACAGAACACTATTACTCCTAGCGCCCCTAGCGACCAAGTAGCAAACGAAAAATACTGTGATACAATATAAAAATATTTAGTGATGATACCGGGAGATGTTGTGACGAACAAACACATACATAAAATAATTGTCTCAAAATATTGGACATTAAACAACAAAAATAAAAATTAAGCCTAAACCAAGTGTAACAAGTCTATAGTGATTTGTTAAACGGTTCTGAAAGGTGTTTTTTTTTCATTTAAATAATGGGAATTTATTATTGTTGCATTGGTAACACTTTAATTGAAATGTCTGTCAGCGCGAGTGTCAGTTTCGGATTTTGCTTTTGCAATAAAATTAAATTCTGGTTGTTTCGCTAGTGAGCATAGGCACTATTTATAGTTTGGACCCATAATATTATTATTGTGAATACTGAACTGAACACTGAGTGCAGTTCCATCATGTCCCAAAACTCTTGTTGTGTACCTGGATGTCTAGTGACTAGGAAAGAAAAGTGCTGATTCTCAGCCTACATGATTTTGATTTTAATATGTTAGTAAATGTTTAATTTGTATGTATTTGTGTGTTTTTTATAAGAATAAACAGTTTGTTCTTGTCTTTAATATTCCGGGTACATTAATTCATACTCCTATTCCTAATGCAGTTAAAAATCTGGAATTTTTACATTGTCGTATAAATTATTGTTTACTACTACATTGTGTTTTTAATAATTATGTAATTGTTAAAAAAACATTAATAGGTAGTAAACAATAATTTATACGACAATGTAAAAATTCCAACACAATAATAATATCATAGAGCTCCATCTACCATCTATATCGGTGACTATTAATAGAGCTCCATCTACCATCTTCCGCTGTAACTAATAGTTTTAAATACTTGAGTCCTAGATGGCGAATTGTGCTGTCAACACAAAATGAAGAGAGCTTCCTGTCTATTACACCGCATTATATTGTAGTCTTTGCTTCACTTGAAAGAAATCTGTTGACGTGAAAGATTTTTTTTTTTTCTTCTCGATCTAAACGCCTAAATCTCTGATTTTTATTTATCAGAAAGTGTTTTTGTATTGAAATCTTGGTTCCTCGCTAGAAGACGTTTTTGAAAGAGTCTCCACTGCTGATGGAAAATTAAAAGTTCTTTTTCTCCTTAATTGGTACGTAATAATTATGGTTCTATGATCCTTCTTTTGGGTATATGAGATTCTGCTTGCTTCACGGGTTCTTATGGATAAATTTTACTCCAGATTAAGGCCCGAACTCAAGAGCAAGCCGATACACTCGGCTCCACCCCGGCACCCAGTCGCTTGCCAATAAGTTATCCATCCTGAAATTCCCTGGAGCAACAGCCGATTCGTAAGAGAGTAAGAGCAGAGCCGTGCTGAGCCAGATTTGCTGGTCGTGTTCGCCAACGGACAGGAGCCTGCTTTAAACAGATATTTTTATATCTCCACTATTCTTGTATTACCTTGTATGTTGTAGATAGTTTGATTTTTTTTATTTTAACTGAAATACGGCGGGTGTGATACCTTACCTATTTTTACGGACCTTTTTAAGCACGCGTACGGATTAAAAATTGATTGCAATCATGTTTTAAATTCGTCGCGTTTTCAAATTTTAATTTTTTTTGGTACAATCCCTAGGTATTCCTTCCAATTTTCACGTCACGGTTTCTAAAATATTTTGTCATCATTTTTACCTGTACCTATATTATTTTCTTTTTTTATAATCAATATTTGGATTTTTAAAGACAAATTAAACGTATTAGTTAGCGAAAAGTTTTTCTTTCCGTCTATTTTCGCTACACTAGGTACGTGTTAATAAGTCTAATCTTACCTTTACATCTCTTTATGAGCATGAGTAAGTGTTTACACCTATCATATCGTAAAAATTAATCCTCCAGTCGGAAGTCAGCAACATATTTGTTAGATTTTCAATAACGATTGGAACACAAAGCGGAACCGATATAAAATTATAATCGTATTCTTATATTAAGTAATAGAAGTTCCGAGAACCTATAAGGACGATCACGGATTTAATTTTATTGAAAAATACATGTAGGAAAACATAAGCTGTAAATTAATAGGTAACATAATACTCAACTATGGCTTCAATGTCAATGTGATATTTTTTAATAAACTTAATGTTATAACTAATGTCAGCATTTTTGTTATGGAATATTAACTTCTAAGCTGCAACGCACATATTTTAGGATTTTTGAATTGACTTAGAACGCTTTCACATTTAGGCGACAGTAGCAGCGCGACAGACGCGCGACGGTTGCCCAGTCAGAATTTCATATTTATAAAACCGGCCAAGTGCGTGTCGGGCCACGCACAGTGTAGGGTTTCGTAGTAGCCCGTTATCACAATATACCTAGTACCTATCTATACCTTGCAAGAAAATCTTAACACCGCGATCTACAAAAGTGACGTCACGGCACAACTCCATCTGTTATTGAATAGCGATACTAAACACAACAAAATATTGATTTTCGAAGATAATTATTTAAACAGATTAGACAATAGACAGTAACTAATAAGAACCACTTTCTTCCTTGTAAAGCTAAAAATAAGAGTACGATTGCTGCCAAGTTATTATTTAAATTCACAAAATTGTAATTCGAAAATTAAACAAAGTTCGTTTGTCACTTCTACAGGTACTCAAAAATGAAAGCGTAACCCGTTGGTACAGCGCCATCTAGCGATATGATAATTTATTATGTTTTTTTTTTGTTTTTTAGGGTTCCGTAGTTCCTACAAGGAACCCTTATAGTTTCGTCATGTCCGTCTGTCCGAGGTTTTGCTAAGAGACCGTTAGTACTAGAAAGCTGAAATTTTGTAGGAGTACGTATATCAGTTACGCCAACAAAGTGGTAAAATAAAATTTTGGAAAATATTTTTTTTTAGGGTAGCTCCCCTACATGTGAAGAGGGGATGAATATTTTTTTCATCATCTACCCCATCGTGTGGAGTATCGTTGAATAGGTCTTCTAAATTGGCTTAGGGGTTGCTAAAATTATTTTTCGATTTAATGCTCCATTTATGAAATATTAAAGTTTAAAGTGCAAATTTTTGTTCCAGTAGGGCGTCCCCCCCCCCTCTAAAAGCTAAACTACCAGCTTGTTTCTTGTTTATAATGGGTAAAGACTTGCATTGAAAACCAAAATATGTTTTTTTTTACCTATTCAGAATAAAGAACAACAGAATCGTACAACATTGTGATAACGGGCTACTACGGAACCCTACACTGTGCGTGGCCCGACACGCACTTGGCCGGTTTTTTATTATTACTGAATGGCTCTTGACCTCGATCACGCCTGATGTAAAGCGATGGATGAAGTCTATGATGGAACTAGCGTGCCCAGAAGATGCCTAAGGCACTGGAACTCCCACGCAGCGACAAAACACAGCAAGCTGCTTGACGCCGGACTCCTGAAATTTTTAGGCCCCCTGAACTAATGTAGGTAGCTGCAACATTATTTTGCAACTACCCACGCAAGGTGCTAAAATATGACGTCAGAGTGGCGTAGTCTTACATCGTCACTGCTGGGTGCATGGTATTGACGTCATTGGGTCGTGCTAACCGGACACGTTTCTGGCTAGAAGCGTGCACCGTTTGTACGTCATCCTACTTATCAGGAAATTTTACTAGCATATTGGGATTAGATAAAATTTGTACTTACAGTCAACAGCAAAAGTAGATGATCAAAATCAGAAATTCAATACTAATGCACGGAGTTCGCGTCGAAGTGATTTCTGTGTGGCGTTAATGTGGCGTTGAGTGGTTTGGATCACTTCGACGCCACACAGTTCTGACGCGAACTCCGTTAATTAGTATTGAATTTCTAATTTTGATCATCTATTTTTGCTGTTGACTGTACTAACAAAAGGTGCTAACAAGGCAGACCGGAATAGCAACGCCGGGAGGGGTCGCTCTAGGAGGCCAAAGACTGACCTTATGGTGATGTTCTTCAAAAAGGTCAGGTGCGTAGTACTCGCAACCGGCGTGCGTGTATGACCAGATAACATTATGAATCATAATGTTATCCTTTTATGATTCTGCCAAAGTGGCCTTTTAGGCTTCAAGATGTGTGAACGTAAACGAAGCAAAAGGAGTATGTGAGAATCGTAGTCAGTGGCGTTCTGTAGTTTCTGCTTACCCTCATTATGGGAAAAAGGCGTGTGACTAAGGTACATACATACCTATTTAAGTAGTTACTAATACTGGCAGGAAAGACAGTGATAAAGATCGAACCCTGATTGAATTTGCGAATGAGTAAACGCGATAAAGTACCTAAACGTCATAAACAACATCCTCTTCTTTCTCATCTTTGAAATCAAATCAAACATACTTATTTATTTGCAAGAATAGGGTACAAATAGTAGTAACAGAGACAATCATTTAGTTTTTCTTTCCTTCTAATCCATTCTTTGATTCTGTCCATGTCCTGGCTTTGCAGTGGGATACATTATTAGGTTTATATTATTTATTTCTTCTTTTTTTTTTTAAACGTTGCCCCACACTAGCAATTACTCCTGCATCCTTCCTCCAACCTTCATCCTTTTTTCCTGTATCGTGGTTGCGTTTACAAACATAAACTCATACACACAAACAGACCCGGAACAACTACTTATCTGTAGGCAATACAAATATTTGTTCAGTGCGGGAATCGAACCCGCGAAACGCAGCGCAGCAGTTGATCGCTCAGCCACTGCGCCAACCGTATCGTCATTATTACACCTACTCCAATATCTACTTACTAGCTGTGCCCGGCGGTTTCACCCGCGTAAATGTCGATCCCGTGGGAATATCGGGATAAAAAGTAACCTATATGTTAATCCAGAGTGTCAGCTACCTCCGTACAAAATTTTATCAAAATTGGTCTAGCCGATTGCGCGTGAACAAGTAACAAACATGTAAACAAACACACACACACGCACCTTCACCTTGAATATCATCAGCCCATCAGAACTTCTCGCAAAAACTCTTTCACCACCGTTTTTTCACCTAATCCATGTTTAATACAATATTATTATGAACGTCCAGAGAACAAGCGTGGCTAACAAAGCGCAAGGTTTTAGTAAATTTTCTACAATTTTTTACGTAATGGCGTAGCTATCGACCCACGTGTTGCTTATCAATGCCATGTGATCGTTTCGGTACGTCGCCATAAAAATTCCATAATAAAACCCGTTGCGAATTTACGGAATGGTGTACATACTCTACTTTATGGGTTTAAAAGAATTCCTAATTGAATGTATTGATAATAGGTGGATGTGTTGATAAGCAAACGCAGTTTATGTTAGATTTTGTCATTAATATCATCTTTCTCTTATTTCTTTCATTTGTGCCTGTTGCAAGATCAAGACACAGACAATTCAAAATGTTTTGCTATCTAAGGCATAATAATTGTCTTCTGTAATATAATAACCATAGATATCCGAGTATTAACAATTGCAGCTTCTTAGTAATATAATTCTAATAAGGCTCCCGCAGACAGGCGCGACGCGACCGTGTGACGAGATTCTGGTAGAACAATTTCCATGAAGTTTTCATATAAATTCTTCTACTTGAGTCGCGTCGTGCTTTCGCATCGCGTCTGTCTGGGGGAGTCTAACACGTTAATAACCGACAATGTAAGAACAGCCACCATCAAACATTTACATTCTAAGTTACATTGTACTTATTAATACCAAAAGGTATTATATTGTTAGAATAAATCCGTTAAACCCACTTGTCTCATCTCTCTCAACTTCTATCAAGTCCCTTGTGATTCACAACTTGCACTACGCATCATTCATCTGCAATATCCATCTAATCATTTACGGATTCTCTTCAACCACAACTCCGTTGGCTTTGATCTTAAATAGACACAACTGTAAACCCGATCCGATATCTTAAACCTAATTTGCACAGAACATCTGACAACGTCATTCATTATTATAAACTTGCCAGAATTTGCAATAAAATTATAGGATTTTAGGCAAATGTCTTGGTATCATCGGACTTCAATGAAACTGCGAAAATATGTGCCATTGATTTGCTCAGTTAGACAGACTTTTGGGCTTGTGTTGCAGTCTGTGTCCCAGCAGTGGGAACGTAATAGACTGATTGTTGATTGCGGTTCTCGCGTTCAATGCAGTTCAAATTCAGCTTGTATATTATCTATCAGCCTAATCAACATATCAATAGTTTCGACCACCAACAGTGCAATCACAAAAACTGAAATATGCTAACTTGATGACTTGCATAAAAACGCAACTGATAATACCTAAGCATTGCAACATAACCCAGAACTATGACTTGCACTGTCTAGAACATTGAACAAGTAGGTACTAATACCTTTTTTTTTTTTTTTTTTTGAGGATGGGAAATCATCAAATGACTCCTCCCGCTCTGGGTGGAGCGGAAGGGAGTGTCAGACTCTTACTGACTAAAACCCACCCGTGTTCCTTCCTTAGCCCTTTATGTTCCGGGCCAGCGGTAACCCTTTCGGACAATCCCGCTGACCCGGCAGGCTTCGGCCCTAAGGGGCCCCTCCTCGATGCTGACATCTCTTTGAGGCGCGCGTGGAACACGTACGCGCCGTCCGGCACGGGCCTGGTCCTGATCGGGCGGTGAGCTACCCATTACTCTCCGCCCGCAGGCCCGCGCCTACGGTGGCCGGGAGTCGTCACGCGGCTCCCGACGCCCGGAGCGTCTCCCGCGGCGGCTGGGACGGGAGGCTCTCTCCCTGAGCCGTTCCGCCACCTCCTTCGCTAGCATGACTGCTTCGCAGAAGGAGGTGACTGCCTCCCACTCCCTCTCGCCCCGGACCATGGCTTGCACCAGGGCCGGACGCGAGAGGTCGCCGTCGCTGCCAATCGCCTCTACGAGGACACGGCGGTGCTCCGCCCAAGCGGGGCAGACCTCCACCGTGTGCTCCACCGTGTCCTCTGGGCGATCCTGGCAATGGTGACACCCGGGCGTTTCCTCCCGCCTGATGATGTGCAGGAACCTCCCGAAACTTCCGTGTCCGGTGAGGACCTGCGTCAGGCGAAAGGTGAGGGCGCCGTGGCGCCTCTCTAGCCACTCCTCAAAGAGGGGTCTTATCGCCGCTATCGCGGCGTGCCCTGCGCTGGGTTGCGACAGTCGCTCTTTCCATGCCGCCATGAGATCGCGCCGGAGATCCGTCCGCTCCGCAGCGATTTGCCGCGGAAGCGGATCCTCCCCCCGGCGTAGTGCCTCCGCGCGCCACTCATACAGGCGCGCGAGGACTATCGCCTCCAGATCCCATGGCGGCAGTCCGGCAAGGAGGCTTGCCGCCTCGCCAGAGATCGTGCGGTAGCCCCGGATAGCCCTTATGGCTACCACCTTCTGGGGCGCGTTCAGGTAGTGGGCGGCTCGCCGCCGCAGTGAACGCGCCCATACCGGGGCCCCGTATATGGCCATGGACCGCACGACCCCCGCGTAAAGCCTCCGGCAGGAGGCGTTTGGCCCCCCCAGGTTGGGCAAGAGTCGCTTGAAGGCGGCCCCGGCCCGTTCCAGTTTGGGGGCCAAACGTCGGAAATGCTCCACGAAGTTCCACCGGCTGTCGAGGACGAGACCCAGGTATTTCATCGTCATCCCGACGCCGATGTGAACCCCTCCTACCGTTAGTTGGGATCCCGATGGCGGCGCGTTCCGGGGCCCATGAAACGACATGGCCTCGGACTTGTGCAATGCCACCTCGAGACCCAACTGCCGGATCCTCTCCACGACTATCGCAACCCCGCGTGTCATCGCGTCGGCCGCCGCCTGATGCGACCTCCCCTGCGCCAGGACCAGCGTGTCGTCAGCGTAGCAAACCACGCTGACGCCATCAGGGAGGTCGGCGCGCAGCACCCAGTCGTACCCGATGTTCCACAGAGGCGGCCCCAGGACCGATCCCTGTGGGACACCGCACGACATCTCTCGCCGGTTCCACTCCCCATCACGACCGGGGTAGCTGACGGCTCTTTCCGTCAGATACGCCTCGACTATTCGACGGAGGTAGGGCGGCACCCGGTGATACCGGAGTGCCTCCACAATGGTGCTCCAGGGGAGGGTGTTGAACGCGTTGGCGATGTCGAGTGACACCGCCACGACGACCCCACCCCGGGACACCGCGTCCCCCGTCGTGAGGGCTCTCACGCGCATGATGGCGTCCACCGTCGAGCGCCCCTTGCGGAAACCAAACTGGCTGTCCGCAAGATCCGGCCCCGTCCTCACCAGGTGCCCGACGAGGCGGCCCGCAATCACTCTCTCAAAGAGCTTGCCGACCTCGTCGAGCAGCACGATGGGCCGGAATGCGGACGGAGAGTCCGCAGGGCGCCCTGGCTTCCGAATGAGGACCAGCTTCCCCGTCTTCCAACGGCGTGGAAACTGGCCTCTCTCCAAACATGCGCTTAAGAACGCCTCCAGTCGAGGCCCGAGAGCCCCCGAGGCCAGGACCCAGGCTTTACCTGGCAAGCCGTCGGGTCCTGGGGCGGTATTTTTGGCCTTCAGCCTTCCTACCGCCGCTCTCAGTTCTACCCCGGTCACAGCAGGGATGTCGTCGTCGTCCGCGTGGTCCGCTTCGGGCACCGCAATTGGCGGAGCCATGGGCGGGGGAGTGTGCTCCTCCCGTGAAGGGAACAGAGCGCTCACCACCTCCTCCACCAGCTGGGGGCGGAGACTCTGCGTCAGCGGGGGGGCCCAGGTGCGGAGTTTATTCCGCACCATTTTATAAGGGCGCCCCCACGGATCTCTGTTCAGAGTCTCCACCATCTCCTCGCGGGCCACATCCTTGGCCCGCTGGACAGCCTCTTGGAGGGCGGTCTTCGCCGCTCTGTACCCCTCGTACAACTCCGCCTCCGTGGCTTCCGCATCCGGAGGGCGAATGCGGAGCCTGCGGTGCCTGGTGTACAGGTGTCGCGCATCGACGCACGCCTTGCGTAGCGTCTCCAACTCCTGCGACCACCAGTACACCTGACGTCGGGCGCGTCCTGGCCGGACTCGGGGCATTGCCACGTCACAGATCTCGGACATGGCCTCCCGGAACCACTCCGCCTCATCGTCGATGTTGGCAGGCCTGTCCGGTGATGACACCCAGGCCTGCACGATCGAGGCTTCCAGGAGGAGCTCCCGGTCCAGCTGCTTCAGCGCCCACCGCGGACCACTCGGGGCCTGTTGGACCAGCGCGCTGGAGGTCTGGGCGGAGACGTCGAACCGGATATACCGGTGATCGGAGTAGGTCTCCACCCCCTCCATGACGCGCCAGTCAATGACGCGTTGTGACAGAGCGGGGCTGCCGAACGAGATGTCCACCACGGACTCACCCCGCATCCGCACACACGTGGGAACAGAACCCCGAATGTGAATGAATGTGAGTGCATGCATGCGGTTTGGTACTTTGACATTTTGTGCACTGACTACGAGAAATTGTATTTTTTGCACCATTGGTTTTACAAGGCAAGGGCGCCGATTCTGTTTTTCACAAACTAAACCAAATTTAAGTTCAGGCATCTTTTTCTTTCTATTTCATTAAGAAAAGGTCAGAAGATAATTAATAATAGGTACTGGCCATTTCAAATCAAAATAATTTTTGTTTGGCTAAGAATTCTAATTTCAATTTTTTTTTTTTAAACATGGAATTTTTTCCAAAAGTAGTCATTTGTTTATTGATTAGTGTTGTTACATTTTCATCGCATTTCAATATTTTTCGTCATAATGGATACGTTAAAAATTCGAGTAATTATGGAATATGAGTCGTCGTGGCAGCAACGCGGCACAAGCGGCACGCAACATCAACGACGTTTACGGAGCTAACACTACAAACCAACGCACCACCTGTTATTTGTTTGCTCGCTTCCGTTCTGGAAATTTCGACCTGAAAAATGAACCTCGCGGTCGTCCGAAGGCTTTGGTCGACAATGACGAATTAAAGGTGATTGTGGAAGCTGATGATACACAATCTACGGCTGAATTAGCAGCAGCTGTCGACGTTAGCGTCAAAACAATATTGGTCCATTTGCGTCAAATTGGCAAGGTAAAAAAGCTTGACAAATGGGTGCCCCACGAACTCAATGATCGCCAGCGCGAAGTACGCGTCGAGATGTGCCTTGCACTGCTCAACAGACAAATGAAGGAATTTTGAACCGCATTGTTACCTGCGATGAAAAATGGATTCTGTTTGATAACCGCAAGCGCTCAGCAAGTTGGTTGGATCCTGGTTCAGCACCTAAACAATAATGCCCTAAACGAAAACTTACCCCTAGAAAAGTGATGGTCACTGTTTGGTGGACTAGCGCCGGTGTGATTCATCACAGCTTCTTACCAAACGGGGTGAGCATTACTGCAGATGTATACTGTGAAGAACTGAACACAATGATGGAGAAGCTGGCACATCTCCAACCAACAATGGTCAATCGCTCGTCTCCGCTGCTCCTGCACGACAACGTGCGACCTCATACTACACAGCAGACGGTCTCCAAGTTGCAAGAACCGGGGTTGAAAGCTCTCCGTCATCCGCCCTACTCACCAGACCTTGCGCCTACAGACTACTACTTTTTCCAGAATTTGGATAACTTCTTGGCGGGAAAAAAAAATCAATACCCAGAGGCAGTACAAAATGCCTTTGAAGAATTTGTTGCCTCCCGTCCAGCTGATTTCTTTAAGAAGGGCATCAATAAACTGCCACTCCGTTGGCAAAGATGCATTGATTGCATGGGTGATTACTTCGATTAATACAAATAAAAAATACATGAAAAAAATTAGTTTAAATTTTTTCATACAAAACGGCAATTTCATAGGTAAAGACCTAATATTAGTTTAGGCCTGTCAAATTAGTCAGCGCCTGACGTAAATTGACGTATTTTTAAAAGACAATTTTTTAATCTCGTTTAAAGTTGTCTATGGAGTATCTTAATTTGACAGGACTAAACTAATATTTATCTTCTGACCTTTTCGCCCTAGGAGGATATACAGCGACCTTGTTGGTGACGTTCTTCAGAAAGGTCGGGTGCACCAGACCAGACAGACCAGACAGATGTATTAAACGTAAACGAGGCAAAAGTAGTGTGAAATTATCGTAGCAGGTGGCGTTCTGTAGTTTCTGCCTACCCCCATGGGAGGAAGGCGTGAGTTTGTGAATCTATGTAAAGTTTTATTCAAACTTCCATCATCTGCCTTTTCCCAACTATGTTGGGGTCGGCTTCCAGTCTAACCGGATGCAGCTGAATACCAATATTTTACATGGAGCGACTGCCTATCTGACCTCCACAACCCAGCTACTGGGTAATATGATACCCCTTGGTAAGACTGGTTGTCAGACTTTCGGGCTTCTGACTACCCGTAACGACTGTCAAAGATCCACGAATGACAGCCGGGACCAACGGCTTAACGTGCTTTCCGAGGCACGGAGGGGTCTCGGTATGTAAAGATGGTCACCCATCCACAGACCAACCGCGGCAAGCGTAGCTTATGTTTCAAATTAATATTATTTCAAGTTAAACAAATATCAACTTTATTGTAATGGTTATTAAGTTGATTTCAGAGTGACTAGCACTATTGAAAAAGTTATATTTTTTTTTGAAGTTGTAGCGTAAACTGAACCTTATTATGTAGGATTTAAAGTTATTTTTCCATAAACTCATATTTGTTTACATTTTTGATAATAATAATAAATGTTATGTTGGTTTTATATCGCGATAGTCCTCGCGCGCCACTCATACAGGCGCGCGAGGACTATCGCCTCCAGATCCCATGGCGGCAGTCCGGCAAGGAGGCTTGCCGCCTCGCCAGAGATCGTGCGGTAGCCCCGGATAGCCCTTATGGCTACCACCTTCTGGGGCGCGTTCAGGTAGTGGGCCCACACCGGGGCCCCGTATATGGCCATGAACCGCACGACCCCCACGTAAAGCCTCCGGCAGGAGGCGTTTGGCCCCCCCAGGTTGGGCAAGAGCGGCTTGAAGGCGGCCCCGGCCCGTTCCAGTTGGGGGGCCAAACGTCGGAAATGCTCCACGAAGTTCCACCGGCTGTCGAGGACGAGACCCAGGTATTTCATCGTCATCCCGACGCCGATGGGAACCCCTCCTACCGTTAGTTGGGATCCCGATGGCGGCGCGTTCCGGGGCCCATGAAACGACATGGCCTCGGACTTGTGCAATGCCACCTCGAGACCCAATTGCCGGATCCTCTCCACGACTATCGCAACCCCGCGTGTCATCGCGTCGGCCGCCGCCTGATGCGACCTCCCCTGCGCCAGGACCAGCGTGTCGTCAGCGTAGCAAACCACGCTGACGCCATCAGGGAGGTCGGCGCGCAGCACCCAGTCGTACCCGATGTTCCACAGAGGCGGCCCCAGGACCGATCCCTGTGGGACACCGCACGACATCTCTCGCCGGTTCCACTCCCCATCGCAACCGGGGTAGCTGACGGCTCTTTCCGCCAGATACGCCTCGACTATTCGACGGAGGTAGGGCGGCACCCGGTGATACCGGAGTGCCTCCACAATGGTGCTCCAGGGGAGGGTGTTGAACGCGTTGGCGATGTCGAGTGACACCGCCACGACGACCCCACCCCGGGACACCGCGTCCCCCGTCGTGAGGGCTCTCACGCGCATGATGGCGTCCACCGTCGAGCGCCCCTTGCGGAAACCAAACTGGCTGTCCGCAAGATCCGGCCCCGTCCTCACCAGGTGCCCGACGAGGCGGCCCGCAATCACTCTCTCAAAGAGCTTGCCGACCTCGTCGAGCAGCACGATGGGCCGGTATGCGGACGGAGAGTCCGCAGGGCGCCCTGGCTTCCGAATGAGGACCAGCTTCCCCGTCTTCCAACGGCGTGGAAACTGGCCTCTCTCCAAACATGCGCTTAAGAACGCCTCCAGTCGAGGCCCGAGAGCCCTCGAGGCCAGGACCCAGGCTTTACCTGGCAAGCCGTCGGGTCCTGGGGCGGTATTTTTGGCCTTCAGCCTTCCTACCGCCGCTCTCAGTTCTACCCCGGTCACTGCAGGGATGTCGTCGTCGTCCGCGTGGTCCGCTTCGGGCACCGCAATTGGCGGTGCCATGGGCGGGGGAGTGTGCTCCCCCCGTGAAGGGAACAGAGCGCTCACCACCTCCTCCACCAGCTGGGGGCGGAGACTCTGCGTCAGCGGGGGGGCCCAGGTGCGGAGTTTATTCCGCACCATTTTATAAGGGCGCCCCCACGGATCTCTGTTCAGAGACTCCACCATCTCCTCGCGGGCCACATCCTTGGCCCGCTGGACAGCCTCTTGGAGGGCGGTCTTCGCCGCTCTGTACCACTCGTACAGCTCCGCCTCCGTGGCTTCCGCATCCGGAGGGCGAATGCGGAGCCTGCGGTGCCTGGTGTAAAGGTGTCGCGCATCGACGCACGCCTTGCGTAGCGTCTCGAGCTCCTGCGACCACCAGTACACCTGACGTCGGGCGCGTCCTGGCCGGACTCGGGGCATTGCCACGTCACAAATTTCGGACATGGCCTCCCGGAACCACTCCGCCTCATCGTCGATATCGGCAGGCCTGTCCGGTGATGACACCCAGGCCTGCACGATCGGGTATTGGCTTAGCTGCTTATCCAAATATACGGTTAGTGTTACGTCGCTGTCAAAACTCCTTTAGAAGTTGGACCGGTGTCATGACCATAGGGCCTTTTTTTTTGGGTGGGAAATCATCAAATGACCATGACCATAGGGCCTGGGAGTCTAAAATTGTATCTGGCGACTGGGTCATGCCCTTTCTGCTAGAGACCCACCCAATACTGCTAGGAATGCAGTTTACTACAGCATTCCTCCCCTCAAAGACACCCATAATAATTATGATTATTGTATTTCTGCGTCGCACAAACGTTTTTTCCAGAACATTCCTCAATTAACAACCGTAGCCATTTATTTCCCAGTCGGTATCTAAAGACATGTATTATGCGTCGTCCTAACGCGAACATGAAGTCCATTGTCGCTGATTGCTTATATCCGGTGTCGCCAGGGCTTATTCACGGGCACAGATGTAAAGATTTACAGGATAATATAAGAGCAGTAAATTGGTAGTAGATTGAGCGCAGTTGACTCACGGAAAATTGCTTTGACGCGAATGTAGGGCAATTGGAATTACAACTGTTCTCGTTAAGGTCGGAAATAACAATGAGAATAATGAAAACATCTCCGAAAACTGCTTTTGCAATAGCATTACATCACGTTATCAAAATACCTTTACTATCTATCACCAAGCACTTGAACATATTGTAAACAACGTTAAAAACTTATCTAAATACTACTAACCTATTGACTTTTCCAGAGTCATTCTATCCATATCCATACTTTTGATATAAAAATGCGAAAGTGTGTCTATCTGTCTGTCTGTTACCTTTTCACGCTTAAACCGCTGAACCGATTTAGATGAAAATTGGTTTAGAGATAGTTTGAGTCCCGGGAAAGGACATAGGATAGTTTTTATCCCGATATTCCCACGGGATCGACACTTATGCGGGTGAAACCGCGAGGCGCTGCTAGTATCTTATATATCGACGTATTGTATCTCTGGTCACGAGCATTCCAACCAGTTACGTGCAGTACCTTGGTATTCTTGATGCAGGAAGAGTTTTGCAAGCCAGTTGACTCCACAGTGCACTAGCTATAGCAACAGTTATTGCTCTGGGAATACTGGTAAGGTCCTTCCTAATTAACTTACGTGCAGTGCAGGATTAGTTCCTACTGGCTTTGGACATAAAATAGGTAGTAGACAGAAGGTGCACTTGCATAAAATCGTAGGAAACTTTCCGCTCTCAAAAAAACATCGTTTTTGGTTCTTTACTTTATCATCTCTCATCATCACTGGGAACCTTGTATCATCCACTGCTTAGTATTAGGGCTCCTCAATTTCGTGCCATGCTTCTCTAGTCTGTGCGACTCTCATCCAGTTCTTCCCCGCGATCGTCTGTAGGTCGTCCACTCACCTGGCTGTTGGTACACATGGTAACTGCCAATTATGAACCTCCTGCTATACTATAGTAATGTAGCGGTATCTACAACGCCATTGCACATGCGAAAATCGGTCATACTGACGTCACACAAAATCCTGCATCTCGCAAGCAGAGTTTACCGCGCATCTAGCATCAACGGCCCGACGAATCATCGGGCAGTTCCCACCTGACACGACACTTGTCTGGTTGGAGGATCCTCCCTTTTCATAGAGCGTGAGTGAATTTTACATCCTGTTCCTCATACCTCTATATTAATAAGCGCTCAACAGGCCAGAATGCTTTCGGATTGCTGAATTGCCGATGGAAGATCCTAAAGGAAAACTAGAGTCACGGAAATATGCGTATATAATATAATAATATATTTAGAGCCGAGACACTACATCTACACACACCTTGATTTAGACAGTACGCATTCGGACTACCATCATCATAATCATCTGCTTAGCCTTTTCCCAACGGGTTCGGCTCGGCTTCCAGTCTAACCGGATGCAGCTGAATACCAGTATTTTACATGGAGCGACTGCCTATCTGACCTCCACAACCCAGTTAATGGGTAATACGATACCCCTTGGTAAGACTGGTTGTCAGACTTTCAGGCTTCTGACTACCTGTAACGACTGTCAAAGATCCACAAATGACAGCCGGGACCAACGGCTTAACGTGCTTTCCGAGGCACGGAGGGGTCACGGTATGTAAAGATGGTCACCCATCCACAGACCAACCGCGGCAAGCGTAGCTTAACCCGATCGATCGACCTGTACGGCTGTAATTATTTAGCCACGGGCCCCTCGGCATTCGGACTATCATAGGTTGAAATTATTTTTTATTACATTTATATACATACTAGCTGACCCGACAGACGTCGTCCAGTTTTTGATCCAAAAGACACGTGGCGCCAATTATTATCATAATAACGTTATTGTTATTTTCCTCGGGAAGAGCACTTTTTTTCGAGAAAAACGGACATAGGGTACCTTTCATGGTACCCTATGTCCATTTCTGTACACCTGACAACGTATATGCAAAATTTCAGGATGATCGGTTCAGTGGTTTAGGCGTGAAAAGGTAACAAACAAACTTACTTTTGCATTTATAATATTAGTGTAGATATTATAGTTAGGAAGTTAGGGTTAATAACATTATCAATTATTTGTATAAAAAAACATTTCTAAATATAAAATAACAGTGGCCCATCGGCATCAGGAACAGGGTCCAAGTATCAGGTGGTCAGGGCTCTTCAGCCGCACAATGAGAGCATCATGAGATGTTGGTCAAATTATTATCTGTGAATTCTGATCCATTCGAATCTTCTGCAAGTCTATCTGTATCTCCAAGGAAAATTGATTTCCTAACATAAAGTAATATAACTTTATACTTACTCTTAGTTCGCTTTACGATGACTCATTAGTTGTAGAATGCGATTAGACATAAAACATGCAGCCCATGTAAGTGCAGAGAAATATGCTCCTTATAAGTTAGGTATGATAATTTTACGGCTTTTTTGTACTACAAGAATGACCTTAGGAGGTAATAATCAGAATGACCTTTCAAAGGCGGCAGTGTTGTACCTATTTAGGTACTTATATCTTATATCATCATCGCTTCCAGTCACTTCTCGAATAGACGTTGATATGTAGTCATAGTACCTCGTGAGTTTGTTTATAAAACACCGTTTCAGACCGTTTGTCTGCTTGTAAAATAATCAGGCTGGGCACGCGGCGAATTTCACCTACCGAGTCCAATGACGGAAGTATTTTTATTTTTGTTTTAGGAAACTCATTGTCATCGAATTATGTCGACGTTTGACTTGTCAACGTATTACATACTTCTTTTATCTTGTTTTTGGGAGTCAGATTCTCGATATCGTCAGATACGTCCTCAACGTCCAATGATTGATATCGAGTTCCTTCGAGGATTGCCACAACAAAGGGCATCTAAAATGCCTCTACTAGAAAAATTCCGGAACACCACTAAACAATCACACACACAGGACCTTTAGGTACCTATACATATAAAAGGCCGATCACGCACTTACTTGGCAACATTATAGGAAACTAGGTAGGTACTCCATGACTCACCACTCCTCATGCCTACATACCAGCATTGATTGCAGACCATTCATTAGCACAGAGCAGGTCAACTTCCTTCGCGTTTGATAGAAACGCGTCCGCGCTGTGTGCAGTATGCCTTTTGTTCCGCTTCAAAGACAACGCATGTAACAGATAGGAGACTTCGCACACGGAATACGGCGCGCGACTAAGATTCGCCGCCTTCTTACGCCTATTCTTACTGGATGGCCGTTGACTTCGGCAGCATTAAAAACCTTTTTGATGATTGTAGAGCACGATAAAAAAATATATATTTACAGTTACTTTTTGTCGACTATAAGTAATGAGTGTTTAAATTCACAACACGATTCAACAGTAAAATGAATTAACATTGACGATGAGCCCTATCTGCGTTAATGCATTATAAACAAATAAACCGTCCCCATTATGGGTACACATTTGCAATACAGACACATTAACACCTTTATGTCCATTATAAAATGACATTGACTGTTGCTTGCCACGTCAGAATAAAACCAGCTAAATTATCTTATGTTTCTGTTTCTCGACTTTCTCATAGTCATTTTAAGGTGAAGTAAATGTAGTTTTAACAAGCAACAAATTACTACATAATTTAACAAGTCGTTCGCAATGTAATCGCCTTCCGCGCATTTTTCATGCGTCTGTCGTGAGTCGCAGCCGCAAATATTTTGTGTGTTGAGTTCCTAACTGAATCACATCGAAAGTCTGTGGGCACTATTCTTATCTACGGTGAATACTTTGAAAGAAATATCTCTTTAATTTTCTTTAGAGCCCAATTGAGTGGGCTAATGGATTCGTAGCGGTTTTTGCGTTACGTATGCGAGAAAATATGGTGAGCTAGAGTAGAACAAGTTGAGACAGTAGTAAGCTGGATCTAAACGGCGGCAAATATTCTTTCCTATCTGCAATGTTATACCAATCTTCATTTTTCGTTGTTGCAGGACTAATCGTGCCTCTTGACACACTTAAAGTCCCATTTACTAGGTAATTGATACTTTAGTAGGTAATTGATGCCTTACAATAATTATGACGAACATCAAGAATCATTATCGACATCAGGAATCGAACACTTTTGTTTTAAAAAAACATTAGCAAAATCGGCTTGAATTCGTCTTTTCAAAAAATATATTTCAGGCCTCATAGTAGAGACAGGGTTTATATTTTTGTTTGTATAGATTTTTGTAGCCTTCCACTCTTTTTCAAACAGTTATGTATCATTTTAGTATGCCATTGTGCTCATCTTGTGTATGTTTAAATAATAAATACGTGCTTTGTAAATACGACCACGACATCAACGTATTATTATATAGAATCTCGTCGAAAAAAATAGAAGATAGGGGAGAACAGGGTAATGAGAGCGGTCGGTTAATGGGAGCCATGGTGATAGAACGGAAAGTAGGTAAATTTACGCGATCGTACACACTCGGCCGCTTTTGTCAACCATCGAAAAACTTCGCCTGACGAGGTAGAGCCGTTAGTGCCATGCGTTAAGTCTTTTGTAAAATCGTTATTGTACCTTAGTCCAAGACTGTAATTGATTATAACTGTGTTTAAAATATACTTTAATAATGAATGTAAGAGTTCCTAAATAAAAATTATAAGAATGTTAACCAATGTGGTTGTTATGAAATTTTTCCCTTAGTATGCTCCCATTACACTGTTCTCCCCTATTTGAATAGCTCTTAAAAATTTCTATATAAATCATAAACAACAAAAGCATACAGCTCTTTGAAATTCAAGACGTATTTACAACCCTTACAATGCTTTCAAAAGTTTCTTATACCTAAACAATATTAACCTCAAAGGGAATCCATAGGTGTTCTTATTGTTCTCAGTTTCCAGGTGACTTGGGTAGGTAGGTACTATAGAACAATCTGGTTTGCATCCCAATGTCGCTAAAATAAAAAGTTTAATTTACAGTTTTTTTGCACAAAATGTAGGCGATTATCATAATTTCACCAATGAAACTAAACGCGATCAACACAAATGTCAATATTACAAAACAATAATGACACTGACAACTCTTGTACGCCGCGCTCCGTTTAGAAGTGCTGCCGGCTAATTTGCGTAACACACGAACAGTAGCAATGGCTTTCATTTTGACAGTTCAACAACATTCACTGCGTTATTTACGTTTTTGAGCAGTCAAATTTAGAAGCAATGTATTAGGAATATCCTCAAAATGATTCAGATTGGATTAGTGTGTTACGAAACTAGGGTGCTGATCGCGTTTAGTTTCGTCTGTGAAATTCGTATCGACTTAGCATGCGCGATTTACTTACTTATAACTGTTTTTAAAACCGCATCGCAGCAAATACGCATCGTATAAATAGAGCCTAACTTAGTGTTTATAATTATGAAGTACTTTGTAACAATGAAGAAAGTTTATTTTGTTGTTTTTGGTAAGAATTCGGCGGAGAACAATGGCGGCTGATCCAATTAACGCGTGAATATTTGAAAGAAACACTGTTTCCAACATTTTGGAACTGTGTTTTTTGAGTGGCCCGATACCCCGAAACCCGATAACTCACGTAGACAGTCAATTACTTAGTTGTTTTTTACATTCCTATGCTTAGAACCTACTGCAGGGCTGCCATCCCATCACAGATGTGCGAGGTAGTTAAGCGGTGACGCTTAACTACAAAACTATGTTTCAATACTTTCAATTTCCACCAAAGGTAAGTGGTGTAGCTGAGCGGGTAAGATGTGCTTCGAAGATGCGCTTTACGTGTCTGTTAAAAACAAAACTTCAAAACTAAACCAAGCTTCGATATGATAAATCAAACGATCACATTGGTTGCTACACAGCTCCGCTCATCTTTGGTGTAAAGGCAGCTTAGAATGTCATTTAGATAGGAATCTAAATGAAATTCTAAGCTATACATATATTCATTCATTCATATTTAGCAGATGTGCATTCTATATTTACACAATCGTAACAACAATCCCGAGTCCCGACCTTTAAACCTGCACAATTGTTCCGTACAACATATGCATCCCTAGTACCTACTACAACTGTGCCCACTCTATAGCGAATAAGGTACAGTAACTAGGACGCCCATTGGAGCGTACGTAACGCGTCCCGACGCGGCGCGATAACGACGGGCGACGGTAAATATGGTACGTTTTGCTGTCACTAAACAACCCTGTGCTGCTGTGGAAAATTTTAGTTGGTGCTATTGGTGGTAGGTTAAGTTTTAGTTGGCTAGGGGATGTTAGTGTGGTAGTAAATATGATAGAATGACAGTAGATATGGAGAACTGTCGTGACCTACGAGTTGCAGGTCGTAGGTTCGAACCTTCTTTCATATATCTATGGTTCTAACCCAGTCAGATGCTTTACTTTATGTAAATTATTTCATCACCTGCACTCAAAATGATGAACGAAAACACCGGAAAGAAACTGCATGTCCAAGAACCAAAAATTCGAAGACTTGTGACATCCGGACCAACCCGCACTGGGCCCGCGTGGTGGATTATGGCCCACTCCCTCTCACAGAGAGGAGGCCTGTGCCCCTGCAGTGGGAACATAATAGGCTGATAACTAGATATGATAACTATGTCTGACAACCAGTCTTACCAAGGGGTATCGTATTACCCAGTAACTGGGTTGTGGAGGTCAGATAGGCAGTCGCTCCATGTAAAATACTGGTATTCAGCTGCATCCGGTTAGACTGGAAGCCGACCCCAACATAGTTGGGAAAAGGCTAGGCAGATGATGAACTAGATATGATACCTAAAGGAGAAGGAAGGTCGGGCAAAGTCTGATACAATGGTGATGTACTAGGACTTTTACGAAGAGTTTTCCATCCTCACACGAGGTTGTGGGTACAAATCTGAACAAGTAACAATGTGACTTTTTCAATTTATATGTAATTTCCAAGTGTATCTTTATCGGTGAAGGAAAACATCGTGAGGAAACCTGAACTATAGTCCGCGCGGAACTAGTTGGCCGCGCCTTGGTTGGGGACGGGGGTGAGGGCGGCGGGTTTGCCTATTGTTCGCAACGCACGTACTGAGTAATGACAAAGCGCCCCCGCTCCTCCGTCCCACCGCTCACATACCTAAGGCGCGGCCAACTATGTAGTTCCGAGCGGACTTTAGTTAATCACCTTGAGCAAGCATAGTGGTCAATACTCGTGCCTTCTCAGCACGAGAAGAGGCTTTTGCCCTGCAGTGGGATAGTATTAAACTGGGATTATGATACAAAGTAGACCGTAGTTCACATTTCCTATCACTATGGCGTAAAAAATGCAATAGGTAGATACCGTCCGGGAAACGGGGTTTATATAGGGTGAAATTGAAAACATACGACAAATGGAAATGGGAGATTGGTACTCATCATTATGAAGAACTTTTACTATGGGATTTACTATAGGATTTACCTGAAATCGCGAAAACAAAATCAGCTGTTCACATTTGTGTTCGCATAACTCGTCAAGTCGTCAAAATATAGGGAACAGCTGATTTTTTTTCGCGATTGCAGCTTTGGTCCCATAGTAAAAGTTGTTAATATTGATGAGTACAATCTCACATTTCGGTTTGTAGCATGTTTTCAATTTCAACCTGTAGTAATTAGTTGCATTTTTTGTTTGAGATTTCAAATTAAATTGTAATTTATCTAATTAGGCACTAATCAATATTTATTTTGACTAAAAATGTGTATTCGTACCCCTAAATGGCTCCATCCAGTTAGGATTCCAAACTTACTTAATAGGACAAAAATTGCGTGTAAAATTATTATTGGTACAAGTATTTCCCAGTTAACTTAAAAAGGCATGTGACAGAATGTTTACAATTCATTCACTTATTAAGTTGATCAGTCATGAGATATAAATGAAGCCTTATAAGTACTTGGGCAACCGTCGAGTTATTTACTTTCTTATGTATTTCACATCCGTAGCTTTAGATATTAACTATAGTGAAAGAAAATGCAGAAAAGTCATTAGGTACTAGTTGGGTAGATTTTTTAGGCCTCTCTTCCTTTTTTGTTTTGTAATAATAATGACGCCATCTGAACTGTCCCACCAAACCGCAGTTCACAACGGGCAACACACAAAATTTTGTTTCAGTGCGGTTAGTGGAACAGCTCAGGTGCCTTTCGTATAACTGCCGTAGAAACCAGTGCTCTGAGTGGAATTCCTGAAAATAATGTAATGTTCTTTGAATTTCCATGTTCTTACTGGTTTTATTTTTGGGATTAATGGACTTCACTGTACATACTACGGTCTGTGTGGTGCCGGACTTAAAGAATTGCACCACCCCTTACTTCCCGTGGGTGTCGTAAAAGGCGACTAATGGTCTTACCGGAGAATGGGCAGCAGCGTTCTCTATTTATTCCACCATCATACCATACTGCGATCGCCAACCCGCCTGCCAAGCGTGGCGATTATGGCAAACCCCCCCAAAATTGGGGGAGGCCTATGTCCAGCAGTGGACGTCTATCGGCTGAAACGACGATTGTACATAGGTTTTTTTTTTATTTTTATTAAATGAAATTACCGCGGACTTGGTGGTCCGCGCCCTTTTTTACGTAATTTTTATTTGTTTACAAAGTTTATTACATTATTTGGGGAACAGTGACGGTTCTCCCCGTCGGACATATTAATACTAGAGATGCTTATATATAGTATCTTAAAATCTACGTGAGTCCATCTTTAAAAATAAATATATAAACTTAATATATATTTTTTTTTTTTTTTAGATAGTATTATAGAAAATATTATAACAATATGATATGAAAACAGGCATTAAAATTACATTGATTAATACACAGTATAAATTACAATTACATTTACTTACACTTATAATTGTTAATTGGTATTAATTCTATGTTAGTGGAAAAATATATCTTTATTTATACAGGTAAAAACAACAAAATTAAATTTCTAACTTAACTAAAACTATACAGAAACTAGAAAATAGCGTCGAAAAACTCATCCGCATCGCTGTCGACTGGTAATGTACCCAAGAGACTGGCGGCATTACCACGTTGAATGGCGATGCTTAGCCTCTGGCCAAGGTAAAAGCCAGCCCTTGGGTCACGAGAAGTGTCAACCAGCCGTTTCGAAATTTCTTTAAAAAGACTATGAGCACTCGGACCCCACGGCCCGAGGGTTTCAACCCCAAACGGCTCGAAAATATAATTTCCGATGAGGTTATTATATTTTCGCCTCTTGAGGTTTTCCGCAGCCGCAGCAGCAGCGCCAGCACAGCATGCCGAGCCAGGAAGATGGGATGGCGCAAGAGTATCGACACACGTAGCGTCCCACACTAAAGGCCTACCGTCTCTGGGAAGATGGATTGTCGGGTGGATCTGTATTTGGGCAAGCGAGTCTCCAGGCATCCATAGCCTCGGTGAAACACGGCACATCAGAATTAATCAGTGTGGAGGCTAGGATTTTCCTGATTAATTTATCAGTGCCGTGGACCGAAGATATGAAAGCCGGTAAACTAATACTAGAAATTTTGCGGACGCCGAGGCCCCCCATACGAATGGGAAGAGTAGCTTGTGCCCAAGCTCGGTCGTCCATGGCCACATTTAAAATGGAAGTTAATGTATGCCTGATAATTTGGTCCATTTTGTCTAAAAGGTGAGTGTGCTTCCATAAATGGGAAGCGCGAAGAAAATATGTTAATTTAGGGCCGAAACAGCAGTAGCGGATTAAGGTTATGGCCGAATGCATTTTAATTTGGAACAATCTTTCCGAAACGTCATTGAAATTTTGGATTTTTTCATCAATAAAAACGGGAAAGGAATTGTCAAAGATTGGAGACCCAAGGAGGCGAAGAGACCTTTTTTCAATAATTTTGATTTCTGGAGCTATTGCGTAAAATTTGGGAAGAGTCAGATGTCTGTCAGTACTGTCCTCTAAAAATAGTTCACATTTCGAAAGATTGAGATCAAGGCCAATGGAATGAAGTTCATTTTTAAAAAATTGAAGGTCTTTTAATACAGTTTCTGCATCGCCTCCCAAGGTTCCATCATCGAGATACCAAACGTTAAATTTGGAATTTAGCTGTCGAATAATTGGGTGAACGGCTAAACTAAAAATCACTGGCCCAAGGGGGTCACCTTGTTGACAGCCAACAGCAGATTCCAAAAGGTTGTCCCGATACAGTAATTTAGAAGGGTATCTGTAACATTGCCAAATGAAACTATAAATTTGGGGTATTTCTTTTCTAGTTTCTGCCAGCAAGGTGTCCCTATTAACAGAATTGAAGGCATTCTTTATGTCAACCTTCAGGATGACCTCTCCTTTTTCAGAATTTAGGTAGGTCGACAAAGCGTGTACGGCAGCCTCACAGCCCCCTTTGGAGCCGTAACCTAGCTGCAGGGGCTGAAATTTTTCCGAAACAACCTCACCGTAAAATTTACAACAAATTTTGGCTGCCATACGGCGGTAAGTAGTGCCCACGGCAATGGGCCGAATGCCGCCATCCTTCTTACGCAGGGCGCATAAATTGGCCCCGTACAGAACGCCGATGACGGCCTCGTTCACCTTGCCGGAGAGCATAAGGTTAATCAAAGCCGTAAGCTCCTTCAAGAGCAACTCACCAGCTGCCCCGGCGCCTGAACAAATAAGGTCCTTAAGGTGCTGAGGACTCAGGCCGTCGAGGCCGCCAGCGGAGCCGTTCCGGAAAGAGCAAACGGCTGTGACCAACTCTCGACCTGTAATGGTGAGGGAGTGGATATCAGGATCAGGAGGGTCGGGAAAAGAAAGGCCATCCGCTGCGGCAGGGTGTTTGCTCTCCAGAGCTGCGAGTGTTTCTGGAGAACACGGTGCCACTACATCACTGCTAAAAAGAATCCTGGCTGCTCCGCTAATGTCACCTTCCCCTAACTTAGTTTCTACAAGATGGGATATACCTCTTGATGAGGTATGTGTCTGTGTCTGCAATTTTGAATCTAAATTATGAGCCGAAATATTACAGTTTTCTTTAATTTGTGCAGTTAATGTCTTTTTGGTTGCCAAATTCTTTTGTACATGTAGAATTCTGTAAGGGAAGGTGAGTAGTTGTTCCCAAGCACTTAGCGAGTTCTCGCGGGCGGCGAGACGAACGCAACCTGCTAGGTATTGCGCCACTAGAGGTCTAGCGCCGCGGGGAACTCGCTTCAAAACAGGTAGAGTTTTTTAATTTGGACAGGGTTTTCCAAAACGGGTCAAAAGTGGATGTAGCTGGAGTTGTAGGTATAGATGTTGAGACAGGGTCTGAGATGAGCACATTTGGAGGTCTGTGCACCTTTCCAATGTGCACATTCAAACCCCGCTTACCTTTAAAAAATCGTGCCTGGGTTAGTTGTATTTGGTAATTATTCTATACTTATTTTTCTATTACTTATTCTATAACACATTTTCAATATAATGTTTTTTTTTTATTATTATACAAATTTGAGTTGATTAATTAATTATACTTACATCAGTTAGTTTGTATTCTTAATACTACTTATTCCAATTTATTTCTTATCTACTTGTACAATTTTATTTGGAGGATTGGTCTTATTTTTGTTAGTTGTCGTTTTTTGGACGTGATTGGATTGTGGGTTCTGTACATTCTGGGAACTGTACATAGGTTAACACATTATTAGTCTGCACGACATGAACAAATAAGAAAAAATCAATATCCCTAGCTTTTCCTCAACGTATGTTGGGTTCGGCTTGGATGCAACTGAATACCAGTATTTTACATGAAGCGAATACCTATCTGACCTCCACAACCCGGGTACTGGGTATCTCCATACCTCTTGGTAAAACAATTACTGGGTAAAACAAATGACGATTCGTATTCTACGTAACGATACTGTTTTCACTCATCCTAAGGAATGGAACTTCTGCAATCCTTCAATTCCTGTGTAAGGTCTTACAGCAATAAAGTGCTACCAACATTCTTTCACAAGTTTCCATTTAGAACGTGGACAAAAAAGACGTAAAACATATCAGTGCAGACATTCTTTTGCGGTGTGAATTTATAATTTTGTAATTATAACTTGCGACCAATGTTTGGTTGCAATTGGCTTAGAATTTATAGATAACATGTTGTAGTAATAACAAAGCTTTAGAACTTAGTAGTTGACTAGAAGCTACTGGTGGGTGTAAAAATAAGGAGAATAATAAAGAAGAGACAACCACGATGTGTCTTTATTGTGGGTAGGACCAAGAAGTATAGACTAAACTGCGAAGCAACTACTGTTTTGTAGGTCGACTGCAGTTCTTACGTAGATTAGCCTGACTGCAATTCTATAATTGCAATCTGGCAGTTGCATTACAATCTGGCAGTTGCATTGCAATCTGGCAGTTGCATTACAATCTGGCAGTTGCATTGCAATCTGACAGTTGCATTGCAATCAGCATCAACACTGGGTCCTTTCTTGTTCGAGCAATATACCAGTTAGGTCCCAGAGTTTCTCTAAGAGATTTTTTTAAATATATTGGATTTCTTACGGTTGCATCACAGTTCATCTTTGCCAACATTTTATATATTAGGCAAAATATACACTTGTATACTAAAAACAGCTATATTCACAATGTTAACACTAGAAATAAGGACAAACTACGCGCTCCCTTTCACCGGCTTCATAAGGTTCATAACTCATTTGTTGGGCTTGGTATAACCTTTTATAACAAGCTACCTTCTTCATTACTAGATTTGCCTTTTAATACATTTAAAGCTCAAATAAAATCCAACCTTTGTTCAAAGGCATACTATTCCATCAACGATTACTTAAACGATAAGAATAGTTGGTCGCCCTGATTAACTCAAGACAATGTTTGTTTTGTTTTTGTGTGTTCTTTCTCCAGAATTAGTTTACTGACAAGTTATATGAGTTCATATACTTAATTGTTTTTACCCGACTGCGTCAGAAGGAGGATTATGTTTTTCGAGTGTATGTATGTATGTATGTATGTATGTATGTATGTATATTTCTTTGGCACGCTCTGTAGCCTAAACGGCTTGATCGATTTCAGCTTGAGAGGTGTCGTTAGATTCGTCTTAATTGTGAAAGTGACACTGGGTATATCAAAATTGAAAAAAAATTAAAATGGCCGATTTTTGGCGCAATATGTCTTCAAAAAAAATTTTTTTTTTCTTGAAACCTATCGAGTGGGGTATCAAAATAAAGGGTTTTAAAAGGTGATTACAAAAATATATATAACTTATATGGTTAAAAGTAATTCGAAGTGACAAATCGTAAAAAACACGTACCAAGAACTATATCGTCTGCGAAATCTTTCACATTTATTTTGTAAACTAAAAAGTTGGAAATAAAAAAAAGTTATTTAAAAAAAATAAAAAACCCGACTGCGGTATAAAACTGAAAAGCTAAAAACAAGCCCATTTTAAATTAAATTAAAGTTGGTAGCAGGCGGGACCCATATCATTTTTCTTTTTATTATATTTTCAAATTCAAATGGGCCGCCTGCTTCCAACTTTAATTTAATTTAAAATGGGCTTGTTTTTAGCTTTTCAGTTTTATACCGCAGTCGGGTTTTTTATTTTTTTTAAATAACTTTTTTTTTATTATTTTTTTAAATTCTATTAACCTCTTAAATAAATTGCAAACTATAGTTTTGTATAATTTAGAAGCATTTTTTAATTTTGTTAATGTAAGAACCATGTTTCCGTTTATTATGATTTTTTTTTTGATGTTGACTTGAAAGAGCATGGCAGTTGAGAACTTGTCATGCTCACTTAAATGTCTCACCGGGAACTGAATGATCCAACACACGCGCCACCATGGCGCGTGTGTTGGATCATTCAGTTCCCTACAAACTGGTTGAGCTGGATGGTGCTGATCCACGCGTCATGTTCGTGAACGGGCCCCGTCGGTTGAGACTGGTCATCTCTTTTAACTGCCAATGCTTATTTTTAATCTTATCTTTTTTTTTTTACATTGTTCTCACATATAGAAGCAACAAGAATAATGTACCCAGGATTTTGTAATATCTTGATTTAAAAGAGTGTCCATGGAGTTTCTTGCCCGTTCTTCTCCATAGAGATCTACGTTTTGGAATGGGCAATTACTAGCTTCAACTTTCGGACTAACTGACAGACTATTTAATTTTGACAATATTCAAAAGTGCCTGTACAAGGTCTAATTGAAATAAATGCTGAATTTGAGCATATCTCGACCCATAACAATATCCACGACAAAATTATAAAATTAAAATAAAAAAACATGTCGGTCCAAAAATAGCTGCTTCTGCTGATGAAATTCCTCTTATGTCAAACTGCAGTCTTGCAAGGCATTCCGAATAAAAATAAACAAGTGACATTTAATAAAACATAATTCAAAACTATTATTAAGAATTAAAATAAGCAGCCTATTGTTCGTAAGCCGTATAATTAATAGTTTAACTGGTATTTTAAGCTAATTGCGCAGTAAAACCAGTGAAGCGACATATGTAATTAAAAGCAATGGTTACTTGATTAGCCGCCGTCGCATGCCTCATGCCTGTAGCACTGTCAATAAATGCCGCATGCCTCTGAGAGTGCCTCATGTTCATTTGTGTGTGCATGAGATGCGGTCCAATTAATGCAACTAATCTGCATTCGCGATTTATTTGCCAAAAATTTAAACAAATATGAGTTTATGGAAAAGTAACTTTAATTCCTACACAATAAAGTGCAGTTTACGCTACAACTTCAAACATTTTTATAACTTTGTCAATAGTGCTAGTCACTCTGAAATCAACTTAATTACCATTACAATAAAGTTGGTATATGTTTAACTTGAAATAATATAAATTTAGACTTTAGGTATTTTATCATAACATAACGTCACGCCTGTATTACCTGAAGGGTTAGGCAGAGGTGCACCTGCACCCACATTTCGCCAGTTATATTTAAGCATAACCAGCATAAGCAACCTGCTGGGACACAGGCCTCTTCTCGATGAGAGGGAGTAGGCCATAATCCACCACGCGGGCCCGGTGCGGGTTGTTAGATATCACATGTCTTCGAATTTTTTGGTTCTAGGACATGCCGGTTTCCTCATGATGTATTCCTTCACCGTTTTGAGAGCAGTGGTGATGATATAATTTATACAAAGTAAAGCGCCTGTCTGGGTTCGAACCTACGACCTATAACTCGCCGTAAGCGCCGGAACTGCAAGTTGACTACGCACCGCACCGCGGTTCGTGGTTCGTGAGCTTGTCCCGAGGCGAGGCGATTACGTTACGATTCCGATTAGTGAGCATAGCAGTAGGGAGTTTCATACAAAGAATACTGAATGGCTCGAGTTGATACGCTGACGATCCCTTTCCGAGTTGATATGTGTGCTATGACCTTAACAGTGTGTTTTTAGTTATGTAATTCTAGCCCTAAAACAATTATTAATATTTTTTAAATAGGTAATCTTAAAGTATATTAAATAAGAAACTAAGTACCTACTTACATTCTTAAATAATTAAAAAAATAACAATATAAGTAGTATCCTAACTTCAACCTATTAACAAACTAAAACTATGTCTTAAAACTATACAAAAACAAATGAAACTTTAGCAGTAGAATTGTTTTTTTCAAAGTTCAGACGCCAGCACATAAAGCTACTACAATCTGTCAAATTTCTTTAATAGGTTTTCAACGTTATCGCTAAAGCATAAGGTTCAAAGTTGATTGGGAAAATTTGACAGTTTCGGGTAGCTTGATATGCTGGCGTCTATACATAGAGCTTTAAATATTATTGTAGACCTAGTCACCTAGGTCATGTTTAGCTGGAATAAGTTGTCTGGTGAACCAGCCACGATCAAATTATAATCTCATTCTATCGTAATACATACTTTATCGTATTGATATTTGACAGTCATGTTGAAGTAACCTGAACCGTGTCATCGTTTAAAGTTCCTATACCTATTCATGTCTTACATCGTTTCTGTACAGATATTTCCGACTCAAGCCTTTAAATATTTATCTACTCATTGGTCCCATAATGAACGCTTCCAAAACAAACACTATCCTCCTTTATATAACGGATAGAATTTCTATATCAGAAATTCATTGGAGGAACGTCATGTTGAAATGCAACGAATTCACGATAAAATGAATTATTATTGATTGGATTGCAGAGGTAGCTACGGTCATCTATCATTAAAATTTGTTTCATGAACATGCAAGTTTGTCATAACATATTAGCCACCTACGGCACCCACCCATACCTTGACGTAAAAATGAATATCGTAAACTTTTCAATCCGTAATATGCTGCAAATTGAACTTCTGTTATCAGTATCACAGAAGTTCAATTTGCATGTCAGTACATGCGGAGGCAAATGATTGATGGTAATCTCGCCATATTCATAGTTTTGAGGGTCCTGAAGACCCTAAGGCTGCACAAACCGGGTCATCGTAGACCCGTCACTATGTCAATGGCGCAACCAATACTAGGTGAAACGACAGTTTAGTCGAGTTCATCGCGAGCACTGGACTGTGGAAGGCCATCATACTGTAGCCATTAAACCAAATGTCCAGTTGTTCCTGTGTCTATTACGTGAATAAAATGGTTCGAGAAGGTACGCTGTTGGCTTGGCCAATAACAGCTGTATCTAAAACTCTGGTAAAAGCGTTTTTACGCCGATCCTGAGACACATGCATAAACTGACGCCCTCTTGCAATGGGGGTAAGCAGAAACTACGGAATGCCACTTGCTACGATCCTTGCGTACCTACTCCTGTTGCTTCTTTTAGGTTCATACATTTATCATCATCTGCTTAGCCTTTTCCCAACTATGTTGGGGTCGGCTACCAGTCTAACCGGATGCAGCTGAATACCAGTATTTTACATGGAGCGACTGCCTATCAACAACCCAGTTACTGGGTAATACGATATCCCTTGGTAAGACTGGTTGTCAGACTTTCGGGCTTCTGACTACCCGTAACGACTGTCAAAGATCCACGAATGACAGCCGGGACCAACGGCTTAACGTGCTTTCCGAGGCACGGAGGGGTCTCGGTATGGAAAGATGGTCACCCATCCACGGACCAACCGCGGCAAGCGTAGCTTAACCTGATCGATCGACCTGTGCGGCTGTTATTATTTAGGTTCATACATATATCTGCACCCTAATTGCGTAACGCACTATTAACCGGAATCTGAATAATTTTGAAGCAAATTGCTCATCCATTGCTTCATAAGTTCGCAAAATTTATCTGTTCAGCACCTAAACAACGCAATGAATGTTGTTGAACTGTCAAAATGAAACCAATTCCGATTGATAATGTGTTACGCGATTGCCCCGCTGGTCATGCACGCACCAGTTGCGAGTAGGTAGAGTGTGCGCAGGAGCTCCACGACCTGATCCCACCATCGCCCTTTTACCACCGGACAACCAGACGTACTGCAGCGTACCATCCGCACTTGGTTGATATCCCCACGAGTCGTACTCAGCGCTTCTCCTCCACTTTTATTATGCGCACAGCCAAATTGTGGAACTCTCTGCACAGGTTAAATGTGGGAGGGAACACAGATGCCGCTGTGTTCCCTCCCACATTTATACATAATCAAATCGATCAAATATTCATACAAACTTGAATCGATTTATCGTGAGTATCGAGTACCGAGTCGTATGGTTACTTCTCTAGATACGTCGCGATGACAAATGTCAAAACGGGCCTTTTATTTTTTGACAACTCTACTAAGGTCGCTAAATGTACTTCTACGGCCTTATTACAAAACAAGATTTATCTTTAGACCCAGGTTTAACCTCTCTGCTCGACTAGATTTTGACATATGACATACCAGCTGACTCGACGGGATGTTGCGAATTACGTCATGATTTTCAGGAATTTACTTCAACTTTCAGCATTCGAATTTATTAAGAAAAATGTGTTACCGCGCCTATTTGGACAATAAGCTTGTGGCAAATATCTTTAATTATATGCTGATGTCGGTCAAACCGCGTCATTCTACTGCGAAAAATGTATAAAATAGATATTACTACACCTATCCAAAAGGTAGGCATCTTAAAATCGCTGAAAATATATACATAAACCACATAATCTCTTGATGAAAATATCCAAAATGGAAAAATAAAGATATTGTCATTCTCTCTGCATTCTTACTTTTACCATTTTTCATACGTAAGCTACATAAAAAACATGATCAAATCTTGATAAAAATTACTTAAATTGTGTTGCGGCGTGACACTTCTTAGTGCTGACAATCCACCCGTTATTTCGATTAAAAAATGTCTTAAAGCATAATCGATAATCGGTATTTAAAAAAAATAAAAATTTGTAGAAATTGAAAAAGAACTCTTTGGTATATTTTTCATGAATTAATTATTTATTTAAATATAATAATTTTATTTTAATAAGTACAGTGTGGATAGGCGTGTAACTTTTTATGGTTACCTACGTCCGAATGAAAAAACGGAACCTTTATAGAATCACTCGTGTGTCTGGCTGTGTAGGTCTGTCACTCACAACCGATTTGTTTCGAATCTACTGGACCGATTAAGTTGAAATTTGGTACACTTATAAATTTCTGTGACTCGAACATGGCCGTGTAACATAAATAAATTAATTTATAATATGGGGTCACTTTTTGGGGTCACATTAGAAAATTTAAAAAGCTTTGCATACTGTAGGTACCGTGTGATATATCAAATGAAAGGGCTTGTAGTGAGGGTCACAAATATATTTTTATAAGACCACTGAGACTAAAATAAAAAAAAATACAAAATATAGTTCTGTGATTATAGATTCCAGGATATCCTATCAGAAGTCTGGTCTTAAAATAACATAGCAAATCTCTCAATATACTGCGACAAAACATGTTCGGAATGTTGGGGATGTTATATTCAATTTAAAGTTGTTATTAGGGTTCCGTACCAAAATGGTATAAAGCAACCTTTTTTTTTTGGGTGGGAAATCATCATATGACCCCTCCCGCTCTGGGCGGAAGGGAGCGTCAGACTCTTGCTGACTAAATCCACCAGTGTTTCTTCCCTAGCCCTTTGTGTTCCGAGCCAGCGGTAACCCTTGCAGACAATCCCGCTGACCCGGCAGGCTTCGGCCCTGGCGGGTACGTTCCACGCGCGCCTCAAAGAGATGTCAGCATCACGTGAATAAGGAACCCTTATGTTGCGACTCAGTATGTCCGTCTGTCACAGCTGGATATCTCAAGAACTACTAAAGCTATCAACTTGAAATAGTTTTAGGTGACGTTTGCCCAACTATTTTGCAAACAAGAAAGAAATAAAAATATTTTTGTTTTTTTTTTACAACCGGGACTGAAAAGGGTTTTGAAAAATTCGAAGTGGGGCTACTAAGGTATGTGGGGTATCAAGAAAGAGCGTAGTTTGCACATTCTCAAACATTTTTTTTAAGCCGCATGTTTTTTGACTTTTGATAAAAATGTAAAAAAAAATACCGTTTCCCCCTTATCTCCGAAGTTTGCATAGAGAAAATCCTGAAATTATTCTATGTGATAGAAGTTTATGTAACGATTACAGGAAAAATAAAACGATGTCTCTAAATCGCACACTCTTTCAGAAATCATCAACAATAACTACATTAGTTCCACTATCGGTCATGAGATAGCGCTGACCTAAAACTGCAATATTCTACACCGCAGCGTGCAGTGTTAAAATTCTCTGAAGCATAATAGGTCTCACCGATGAAAATTTAAAAACATAAGATGGTACGGAACCCTCGGAGAGCGAGTCCGACTCGCGCTTGCTTGTTTTTTTAATGTTATGCTTAAAACACTTGTTATAAAAATATGATTTTTTGGCATTTTTAATCTCAAATAGCAGCCAAGGGGGTTAATTGCAGAGTTTCGCTGTAATAGTAAGAAATGCTCAATATGTTATTCCCCTAAAAGTGACACAGGGCCGTTGCGGGTGACGTCAACATCGAAAGGGATAAGAAAACAGTACTTTTCTTTTCTGGCCGGCACTTTAATTTTTGGGTGCGTTATGAATGATGAGTTTATGAAATACAAACTTATTTTCTCAGTCGATCAAATTAATGATGAGCATTGTGCATGCGTAAATATTCAACCCAACTACCGAACTTTTCACTGTGCGTGGTCCGACATAAACAAGGCCAGTTTTTAAAATTACGTTGGGTTAGTACAGTCGGTGGCCAACATTATCTGACCCACTTGAGTGATAGCGAATTTGAACCTTATCGTGAACATTTGGAATACTCCGTGCAAGCATTTCGATAAATCATGTTGTTAGGCGATTTTAATCATTATATTGTTGTTGTTAAGGTTGAAAGGCTAATGAGTTTCAAGATTACTAAAAAAAAACCAAGGCGAGGGTGGATGAATAAAAAAAAATATCGCGCATCAGTAACATTTTAAAGGTGTCTACGGTTAATAGCTAAATTCCGTGATTCATTTTAATAGCTGGTTGTGATTGTGCGATAATGAACTTTATGAAAATATACGTTACGGTTCAAATTCTTTAGAATATTGCGTCTGTCATCACAACTAAGATCGAATTTCAAAACATATTACAACAGTTGTGTTGGTCTCGTGGTCACTAAGGCAGTTCGTTATTTATCGTTGTCTGCGTTCGAAACCAGGAAAAACCTAACAGCTTTTTGTTAGCAATGTTTTGTTTTTTATTATTATCTATTTTTTTACTTTTTTTTAACGAACGAAGTTGGGAAATATCTTTTTAAATGGGCAGTTTGTATAGAAATGAAACAAAATCATTGCAAGTAATAAAAATGTTTATTAATTCATTAAAATATACATAAGTAAGATAAAGTAAGTAAATGCTCTTAAATTAATACATTTTATAATATCATATCCAAACCTAACCATTTATAAACATTTAAAAAAAGTCATGCTAATGGTAATTGCTTGGAAGTGTATTATCGAGAAAACATTGATGTCTATAGGTAAATGCGAGAAAATAATGAATTTGTGAAATGTTTTACAGATTTATAGCTAAGTATATGTAGTGAATCAACATGTTATTTAAATAGAAAAATGCATTTCCATTTATAACAATAACATCACCACAGAATCTTACATTTTAATGGTTTAGCATTCATTCAATTGAGCATTTACTTACATAGTGTGTTTCAAAATACTTATAAGTAGATTAGTTAGTAGCGAAGTGGCGCACCGTCTCCTTCTATAACTTGCTGTAAGCGGCTACGCATACCGCTCACCATGTTCCAACACAAATCTTTTCCTCTCATGTGCTCCCATGTCGATGACACGATCTCAGCCAAATCGTTTTTATTTCGCCCTTCGGATGTGTCCCAATTTAAAACCATTTGACCCCATAGGTTTTCTATAGGGTTCAAATCGGGAGTTTTAGATGGCCAGTAAATAACAGTTACACCTTCTTGAGCAGCTAACCAATTCTTGCAACACAAACAAACAATGCCTGCACGGTGGATGGAGCAGTTATCTTGCACGAAGTAAATATCTGTATTTGGATAGGCAATTCGCACAGTCGGCAACAGGACGTCACCATCCAGCCAGCAATGTTTTGTATAGTCATTAAGTTCCGACATGACGCTTTGATTACACAAAATTCAATAAACATACTTTTCACGATTTACGTCAAACGTTTTAGAAATGTTTGTGCGCCGCAGTCACTGTTTAGGTAGTTTAGGTAGACTGACTTTTGTCACTTAGATCAATTTATTTATTTTATTTATCCATCTACCCCACGACGTAAACTTTTACTTCGTCCTACTTATTTGAGGACTTATAGTTTTTTTTTATTTACCCACTTGTTTTCCAGAAAAATTGTTAGGCAAAAATCATATTGGTCGTTCTATAATAATGCAAGAAATATTGTAGAAATCATAAATGAAAACAAATAAAGAAAAAGAAATTATAAAGAAATTGATATAAGGTGGATTGTGTTTTCGAACCCACATGTTGTTCGTCGCGAATCCAGCATCGAACCGCGAAGCCACAATGACTGGTTGAAAATACGCGAAATTAAAGATTAGGTAGTAAGTATGGCCGTGTTACTTAAAATCTTTTCAACTTTAACGACAAGAAGATAATGATTAAAATGGCTTGACAAGTTATGCCGGTGGGTCAGGCAATGTTGGGTGGGTCAGACAATGTTGGTCACCGACTGTACCACAAAAAAAACAATTTCAATTACTCAAGTAAACTATTAAATACAAAACTGTCCAAGGAACCCTTCGTGTGCGAGTCGCACTCGCACACGAAGGGTTCCGTATCACAAGGCAATAACGCCAAAAAAACAGGAATGTTGTATAGGAGCTGCCCCTTAAATATTTATTTTATTCTGTTTTAGTATTTGTTGTTAAAGCGGCAACAGAAATACATCATCTGTGAAAATTTCAACTGTCTAGCTATCACGGTTCATGAGGTACAGCCTGGTGACAGACGGACAGACGGACAGTGGAGTCTTAGTAATAGGGTCCCGTTTTTACCCTTTGGGTACGGAACCCTAAAAACTACCAAGTTCATACAACTAATAAAACATATTGAAATGTAAAGTGATTGCGGAATACCCAATTTATCCAATTAATTTATCATCATTCCCAAACTTTTGTTAAGCCTACCTAAAAAATGTATACTGGGCATTCTGTAGCAAACTATTGGAAAGTATCAAAAATAAATAATTGTACATTTTATAAAAATAATTTGAAGCGGCGAGCGCATTCCGAAGATAAATTCAAATATAGAACCAATTCGGCGCGAAATTCAATGAATGACTATGGTCAAAGGCCCTCAGTTATTGACTCAGTTTTAATATAATGTCCAAAAAACCATTATAATTACATTAAAAAATCATAAATCATTGTTATAAACAATGCTTTTTATATTAAAACGATTTTTTTTAATTTCTGAGTATCGATTTCCGACATTCGACATATTAATTACTCGAGTCAATCGAAATTAAAAAAAAATCGCTTATCATAATCGCTTTCACACATCATTACGATAAAAAAAAACAATAATGGACGGCGATTCTGAACACAAATTGAGTAGTGGTAATGAATAATACGTGTTATTGGATCCTGTGTTTCAATATTACGTTAAGATTTGGGCATTGTCGTGTTGTCTATAATATTTTCAATAATATTTGTCTCATTTTAAATCTTATCTACATGTGTATGTGTGACATTTGTGAAATGTAAAAATGTAAACACGCACGTTTGGCGCGAAACTTCGACATTAGATATCAAAAAACTTCATTACCGCTACTTATTTAACTTGGGCAATGGATGAATTCGTCAAATAATTAAATGATGTATGCCCCACTGCCCCTGTGGTGGAGTTTGGATGTTCGAAATTCCCATTTTTTATGTTTTTTAGCCTCGACCACCTCTGTCAACAAAATGGCGATTATCGCATTTACAGACTTAAATTTAATAAAGGTAAATTAATAAGCTTGCGCGCTAAGTATGCAATATTTATTGGTGTTAACGTATGAGTTTTTTATCCAACTCTCTTAATTAACGCACATTCATAAGATTTGATGGGTAGCATAATGAAAATTTACATAATCAATGAAGAGTGTCGTATGTCGTAATTCCTGGGTCCAATGGGACCCAGTACCGAGCCGGCGGAGGTTCGTGTGTTCGGGTCCATTCGGGGGCGCTACCGAACTATACGGTTAAACCATCCAGCCATTTTTAAATTTCGATCTATAATCCGACGAAACAAAGTTCTTATTACAAAAACTGACGTTAAACCCGAGTCTAACTTGTCAATTTTGCATTAAGAAATTTACGTTTGTTGGAATAAAGTTCAAAATAGATTAACTGGCTCGAAAGTTTGGGCTAGGTCTAAAATTAGATCTCGTTTTGTAATAAGATGACTAGGGTTCCCCTCCCAGCGTCTAAGAGTGTAATGAAAATGATAGTTTGCTAGAAGTGGAAATAAACTGTGGGGTAATTGGGTAACACACTGTCATTAGCAATGGCTTTCATTTTGACAGTTCAACAACATTCATTGCGTTATTTACGTTGTTGAGCAGACACATTTTCGAACATATGAAGCAGTGGATTAGTTTCCATCAAAATGCTTCGGTTTGTGATTGATAGTGTGCGCAATTAGGATGTTGGATGCGAAAACCCGAGGTCCAAGCAACTATTGTCAGTCGACTTAGGAGAGTCCTATTGACACCAAATCGAATCGCCTCGCTTGCACCGCGCACCGTGGGCCGAAACCGGATCGCCGGACGGAACCGCTATAAATCACTACATTGTAATAAAATTTTATGGTGTTTATGATGTCTATCGATACGTTAATGTGGGCCATTGAGTTTCCGTATCGTGACGTTAGTTAGACGAAGAAAATGCCTTACTTAACCTGGGTCAAATAAACTTATTTTCTGTCTTTCTTATTATAACTGAAGCTTTGCTCATATTTGTGAACGATGATCTATGACACAAAACTTCACGCCTGGATTCGAAGCTGTTGTTTCACTTTACCTACATTTCGCCAGTAATTTTAAAGTTCCTTAGAAAACTATAGAAAAGGGGAGGAGGGTGGCGGGGGGGGGGGCGGTGAGGTCGCTACCCAGTAGAGGGACATAACGGGCTAAATATATGGATAGATACATACAAAAATTTGTCATTGGCTACAGATCCTAACTCCAAGCTGCATTCCACTGATAAATTCCTAATGGGAAAAACCAATAACTGTACTAATAATTAATATTTTATGTCCTGACCGCATAAGACTGGAAAGTCAAATTGACCTCTGCACTGCCACCGACGACGCTGTGGAAGTGGCGAAGTTTTGGGCCAACAAGATCTAAAATACATACAATCGTGCCCGCGACACGAAGAAGAAGAAGAAGACTGGAAATATTTCAAAATAATTTGTTAAGAATTTTCCTCACAACTATACAAAAAGATTTTATTTGATAATTTCATTATCATTCAAAATCATCACTTTTTCCAGTCTAATATTCCTCTTAGAGACTAACAATTCATTAATATTTAGAAAACAGATACGTAATAAGGTGATTTCTAAAGTAATAGCCAAGAAAATGAATATACATAATTTATTATGCAGGTCCAATAAATTATGCGAATACATAAGGTCAAATGATACCAGCGAAATTGAAATTGCATCTGAGAATAATAAATTAACTTTGGCTTGCTTTAGTTATGAATTCTGTTTAGTTAATATTGTTAAAGCGATTGCATGGGTAATAGAACACGCTTTTATTTGGGAAATGCAGAAAATATTTTTCTTTTTGTTTAAAAAATCTGTCACTGTAAATCTTATACCTATGTCTAAAGACATTTTGATTTGTTTTACCTGGAAAATGGCGTCCAAAATTTCCATTGACGCACGTCCAAAGCAGATTCTCAACACTCAATAACTCGACAGCTTATAAATCTGTATTTTCGACAACAACTCGACAATTTCTCGATTACGTTTTCATCGATCAACGTCTATATTTTTCCGTTTTCCCTCCAATCAATGTCAGGCTTACGATAAAACAATGCACCGTGCGTACAACCGCGGAAGCCGTAATCGTGATTATCCGGTATTTTCAAATCGGAAATACGTTTACCGAGTAGATTGGTAACGAAATGGGGTTACATTGTAATAATGTTGTAGGTACTGTGGTCTATGTTTGTGTGCATAGTTGATTCATATAAATATGTACTTATAGTCAAGTAAAATATGGCAATTTTATGCACACTTGAGCAGCTCTAAAGCTTAGAACGCTGAAATCTATCTAAAAATATGGCACTTAGTTGCAAAAATTTCTTCATAAATAATTTAGATTTAGATAGCTCTCCAGTTCGGTTTACTTTTACATAAAGTACCTTTTAAAAAAGCTGATGCTATTTATTCCTTAAAAACAAAAATCTAGGTCGGGGTACAGGCTCAAAAGTAAAACCTAACAAACACGCCAGGTATTTCTCCTACTACGAACCGCAGACCACTCTCGCGTGGTAACGTTCGCTTAGCCATTCAACTGAGAGTACGCTATAAGCACAAATACAGGCGTAAACGAGCATACATCGTAAAGAGCAACAATCTCGCCTTTCTAAGCGCAAGTAAGTAAAAGTCTGGGACAGTTATCACAACATAAAACATTATAGAAGACCCACACAAGCCAACGCACAGAACATGTTTAAAAAAAATGCTAGAACCTCAATCGTCGATAAAAAAGTACTTAAGTATCTGTTTTCTATTATAAAGCATGCTCGTGACGTGGCTTGCTGTTTCAATTGATAACTTTTTCGATAAGCATATTTAAGGTTATATTGTTAGCTACGAGAAACTACGTTTTCGTGCTACGAAAGGGAGACCGCATGGCAAAAAGTGCTACGAAATACGTATCTATACAGGGTTAGTTTTCAAAGACTAGCCAAATTAAAGGAACTACTAACTGAACAACTTTCTCCAGCAATGGGATCAATATCGTAATCGCGAAAAATGTATCAACTTTCCCATAGAAAACTTCAATACCTACTCGACCTAAACGTAGTGGACGGCTGAATTTTTGTTCGCGATTACGATGTTCGTCCCTTGAACAAAATTGTTCAGTTTGATGGTCCACACCCTTAAACTTGGCGGGTCGTTGAAAACTAACACTGTGTTTTTCTTACCTTATCGTTAAGCTACGGTTTCCCAAAAAAGCGATTCCGTCATATTAAAGTCTGTTATTTTCACCAGTATTTGACATTAAGGTATCAAAAAATGCTCCGTATTCGGATAGCTGTCATTGTGTAACCGTTCACCGCTTTCTTAGGAAACCAAAGCTTTGCCCAAACCGACAGTTTAAATCAAAGCGTTATGAGGTATTAAAAATATGCTTTCACACAGATTTCAGAACGCCAGAATAGGTAGATAAGTTGTCACCTACCAAAATATTGATCTGCTGATACGTTCAGTATTCTGCAGCATCTTTGAAAGTTGATCTTGATATCAAGAACCGTTTGGAACGTGCCTTCTGTCCTTACTTCCACAGTATGCAACAGAGCGCTCTCCCACGTTAGCACGCCACGCTTTTCGACCGGCAACCGGTACCGGCGACGATCCGTTAGTTTACCTGAAATGTATTTATTATTACGTCTCGTTGTCCGTAGCCCGATGTTTATTGTGAATTCATAGTAGACACGCTTCACGTGTTACGAAAATTATGTATTTTTATGTTTAATGATAATGTATTGAAATCGGGAAAACAGGAAGTAGTGAATGGGTTTATACACTTATAACGGAAAATTGGTTCTCGAGTTTCGTTTTCATTATTTTGCATCATGTTTTATGACTTTGATACATAGCATCACGCCTTGTTTTCACGAAGGGTTGGTTGAATATGTACCCATAGTACATATACATATATGTACCCGTTACACACATATTACCTACACCCAAATTTCGCCAGTTTTTACCGACTTAACAAAAAAGAGGAGGTACTATGTTCGGATGTTTGTATGTTTTTTTTTTTTTTTTTTGTTTAAGTGTAATATTTATGACAGAGGGCGAGCCTATTGCCATCATCTTCATCTTTTCAGCCGAAAGACGTCCACTGCTGGACATAGGCCTCCCCCAAAGGCCATAATCGCCACGCTTGGCAGACGGGTTGGCGATCGCAGTATGGTATGGTGGCGGAATGCATAGAGAACGCTGCTGTTCTCCGGTACGACCCTTAGTCGCCTTTTACGACACCCACGGGAAGTATGGGGTGGTGCTATTCTTTGAGTCCGGCACCACACAGACTGCCACCAGCCAATATTGCCATCAACCGGGCACAAATCCAGACTCCGGGCTGCTACTGAGAAATTCCAGATGGAAATACCACAATAACACTTTGCCCGCCCGGGAATCACACCACGACAAAAAAAATTGGGAAAAAAGTTGATGTGATGATAATTTTTATTACATTTCATTTGACACAACGCTAATTTCTTTTTTCTTGACAGTTCAACATTCATTACGTTATTTACGTTGTTAGAGAGGTAGAAAAACCCAATAATTCCTTGCCTAATTTTTCTTTTTTTTTTTGCTGGGAATCGAACTCAGGACCTCCTGCTCAGCAGTAGCGCTTTGAGACAGTTTTAGAAAAAATCTTGATCATTTTATTTTTACGTGAAAATCTGCTTGCTCTATTAAAACTTGCACGATGTAATTAGATCTATTAGATCGAATCGCAGCTGAATTCCTATGTATCTTTCACTTAAGTGCTGCGCTTATGATGAATCACTTAAGATTCTCTGAATGCTTTTACTTAAATATTTTCTTCGTTTCGCTTGAAACAACGGTTATAAGTCCAAATATTTGAAAAGAAGACTGGGCAAAAGTGGTCTATGGACCAATAGACGGTCTTGATATTTGTGTAGACATACTTCTCTCTCGATTCTGATTCAGATTTTTATGCCACTTTGTACTAGGGTTTGCCCTAAAAAGTAAAAGATAGTCTCCTAAGAACGTTTCCCTGTAGCTACAACGGTTAAAGTGCCTGTCCTTGAAACTCCTGTAAATTCTATTTAAAATGGTTTATTTTTCACAAAATTGCCGGGTAAGATTTTGATGCCTATTTGTCAAAGGGTATAGATGAGGTATCCTTATACAAATATCAAAACCGTATCACTATTGGTCCATAGTCCACTTCCCATACAAAATGGCCCAGTCTCCTTTGTTGAATGTCTAAAGAAATGTTTTTAAATGATGTAACGTGAGTGTGTGACTTAGAACCTAAATCAATTATTTTTGGATGAATAAATTGTATCTTACCAAAAAGAGTTGCACCTCCTTGATAAATTGAGGGCAATTGTCTCTGGTTTAGAAGCTGGCACGTAAGAAAAGCTACAACATAGCGGTATTATAGCCAAAAAAAACCCTCTCACTCTATGAAATAAAATAGTTTTTTGTTAGTAGCGCACGTTTTGAGAGCAGTGGTGGCCAAGTGGTAACGGCCGCGACTTACGAGTTGTAGGTCGTAGGTTCGAACCCAGACAGGCACTTTACTTTGTGTAAATTATTTCATCACCACTGCCCTCAAACCGGTGAAGGAAAACATCGTGAGGAAACCGACATGTCCTAGAACCAAAAATTCGAAGACATGTGACATCTGCCAATCCGCACTGGGCCCGCGTGGTGGATTACGGCCCACTCCCTCTCACCGAGAGGAGGCCTGTGTCCCAGCAGTGGGAACATTATAGGCTGATTATGGTATGGCACGTTTTGATCTTATTGGCGGCTAGTACTTTTGTACTTGCATTGTACATTACATTCTAATATTTAGGTGTTAGAGTCTGTTTTAGATCGGAATAGATACCTATAGTATATATAGGCCTGGATTTGGTTGATTTCTTCAAGGAAAAGCGAGTCATCGTTAAAATGCAGTCGAAAAATATTGCGCCAATAGTTCGCTGAAGGTGTTAGGTAAGGTTGGTGAATCAGTGCTTTACCTGCATAGGCAGCCATTTTGGATCTTTCTTAAGCCGGGTCCAGACGTGTGTAATGTAATGTATCGTATAATTTAATGCGAACAGTGTGGATGGCATACAAGGTCAACGCGAATCTCGCACGTCTATATACTCAACAACTTAAAAATAACGCAATTAATGTTGTTGAACTGTCAAAATGAAAGCTATTCCTACTAATAGTGTGTTACAGTACGACACATCTTATATGTAGCATCGTAAAACCGATCACTTCCGATTTACACAACCAATAGAAAGGAGTTTCAGTTTTTTTATGGAGTTTGCATAAAGATCATATTCTCCTAAAGCAATAATAAAGATTAGTGATTTTGAAGGCGCACTCAGTTCGGATGTGATCGGTTTTACGAATTTTGCCGATGCTACATCTAAGTTGTGTCGTACTGTACGCAATTACCCCGCTTTAAGTGTTCGCGTTAAAAACCGACAGCCGATGGATCAGCGCGAGCGTTACATGTTATGTATATAACGTTACATTACACGATACATTACATTACATATTACACACGTCTGGAACCGACTTTAGAGTTTTAGTTTACGTTTAGGCGATTCGTTTTCATGTTATCACTAGCAGCGCCCCGCGGTTTCATCCGCATAAGTGTCGATCCCGTGGAAATATCGGGATAAAAACTATCCTATGTGCCGGGACTCAAAATAAGTATATATACCAAATTTCATCTAAATCGATCAGCGGCTTAAGCGTGAAGAGGTAACAGACAGACACACTTTCGCATTTATAATAATAGTATGGATAAACGTTGATTAAAGTTTAACTGTTTAACCATAGTTAAACAATCGCTAATCATTACTTATTTTTAAGCAACGTATATAGATAAAAGAGTTTATTTCCTAGTGGTTTTTTTCCTAACGATCGTGACCACTTTCTTTGGTTTCATCGCTGATGACGTTTTTAATAATTAGAAAGCTCATCTAATTTTGAAACGAAGAATTATTTAAAGTTGTTTTAAATAATAATGAAAGTTCCGATCGTTGAAGTCTTTGTAATACTGCAGCACAGATTTTAAAAGAATAAAATTACTGTCACGAAACTGGCAAAAGTCAAGTACTTACTATTTTAAACAATACCTACAGTCAGTCGTTACGCGAGACGTCAGAAACCTGAAAGTCACAAGTTCACAACCACTCTTACCAAGGGTTACCCAGTAACTGTTACAGCTGTGGACGTCAGATAGGCTGTCGCTCCATAAAGATACTGGTATTCAGTTATACCCGGTAAGACTGGAAGCCGACCCCAAAATAGTTGGGAAAAGGCTAGGCAAGTGAATACTTATTACTGTAATTAAGTACGTTCCGAACGTATATATTTACTAACCATAATTCGAACTAATCCATACTAATATTATAAATTCGAAAGTAGCTCTGTATGTCTGTATGTTACCCTTTTACGCCTAAACCACTGAACGGATTTCGCAAAAATTTGGCAGAGAGATAGAATGCATCCCGGGGAAAGACAGAATAGTTTTTATCGACATACCTTGCGAGCGAAGCCGCGGCGGAAGCTAGTATTGAAATAAAATCCATAATTACTCAATCTGCTATGTAGTAGGTATAGTCACGAGCATAAGTATGTATACACATTTTATGTTATTACGAACAAAGTATTTTCGAACCCATAGGTTTGTGTAAAGTGTATATTTCAACGTTGCATTCGTTATTTCACGAAAAAATCGCAATGGAAAGTTGCCAAGTGTTGACATATTAGTGCTGGTGACTGTACCTATACCTGTGAAAATTATGTAAAGCATTGATCGGTCGCGCCTTATTTTACGAAACAGCTTCATTTACAGAACTTGATACTGACAGGACTTACTCTGACATTTTAAGTGGACACCTACTGTGTTGACGCGAAATTGTAGAATTCCTTTTTAATATGGTTCTTACGGAATATTCTGTACTGTAATTTAAGTTATGTACAGTCAACAGAAGAGATAAGTATCCAGGATCGTCGGATATACTTAGTTGAAGTTTAGTAAGAAATCGATGATGGATGTTGTCGACTGAAATTTAATTTGATAGGTAAATGAGCTTTTCTATTAACTATTCTTTTTCAATTAATCAAATTAAATTTTATTTGAGAACATCCATCGGTTTTTTACTAAACTTCAACTATATCCGACGATTCTGCATACTTATCTCTTTTGTTGACTGTACCTACGTTTAGAGGAGCAGTGGAGCAATAATAGCCCAGTGGTAAATAACCGCCCTGACTTACGAGTTGACGGTCGTGGGTTCAAATCCAGACAGGCGCTTTATTTTGTGTAAGTCAAAGTCAAAGCATTTATTTCAAATAGGCACATAAGAGGCACTTTTGAACGTCAAAAATTACGATAAAATAGAATTGATTCTAATCGCCCATTCCAAAAGGTAGTTTTTCCTATGGAGAAGAATGGGCAAGAAACTCCACCGTTACTCTTTTAAAATGTTTTACAATATTTTGCATACATTAATTATATAATAATATTATGTGAAGACGATGCACGATGCACCTAAAATAAAAGTACCATACCACAATAGGTAAAAGAATAAAAAATGAAAACATGACATAAATTCATTATCTGATGGTGCTCACATATTTACAAACATGGTAAAAATAAACGATTTTCATTTAAATAAAAAAATTACAAGTAATAAGTCAGGGTGTGAGTTTAAGTAATTACAGAATGTAAATCAATGTCAAAAAAAGAAGAAAGAATAGATTTTACAATTAAATTAGCAACCAGTTTGAATTTGTCTAGACTCTAGCTAGATTGTCCTATGGAGCAGGACCAGCATGTTTCCAAGCGTTCTTATCTTGGATATAAATAATGTCATCACCACTGCTCTCAAAACGATGAAGGAAACATCGTGAGGAAACCGGCAAGTCTTAGAACCAAAAATCCGACGACATGAAATCTACCAACCCGCACTGGGCCCACGTGCTAGATTATAGCCCACTCACTCCCTCTCACAGGTCGAGCAAAGTGTTGTTGTATGTTATCTTCAATTTTTCAGTAGCAGCCCGGTATCTGGTTTTGGGTTACTCCCGTTTGGGAACGCTCCCGTTTGGTAACGCTACCTAACACACACCTTAAAATACAGCCAGAGTAAAAAGTTCTGGTGTGCCGAATTTATTTCATATTAATTTCATTTTCTACTTTTAAAACTACCATATTAATGATTGAGTACTGCATCGAATACAAATGACAATATTTTGAAATATATTAAATGACAATTAAAAAAATAAAATAAAATTAAGTAAACTTTACAATTAAATTAAAAAAATAATTAATCAACAATTTCAAAATCCATAAGTATGTCCATGGTATATGCTCTAAAGCATAATAAACAGGTATACGCTACAAAAATCTTAAATTACTTATTTCATTTCAAACAAATACATATATTCATTTCTTAAAAATTATACTTAACATACTGACTGCACCTGGTGCATGCGATACACCGCTATACATATGTAAGTGTGTGTAGCGTTACCAAACGGGAGTAACCCCTGGTTTTGTGTCCGGTTGGTGGCAATAGGCTCGCCCCTTATTACATTGGGACTTTACACATACTGGCGAATTGTGGGTGTACTATAGATACACATCTGCCTAACCATCCGGGGAATACAGGCGTAATGTTATATTATATTATGTAATCATAGAACTCATTTTCGAGTTATCTACCAGTCAATCTAAATTTTAGAGTGACGAGTTGAAAACAAGATTATCAATTTACCGAGTCTATATTACAAAAATATACTCAGCCATAGATCGATTTATACAACTTTACCGATACTTAATGGTAAACGTTTACTCGATATTAGCAGATAATGCTTGTGTTTACGACCACAATAGAGATTTGTTTATCTGTGATAAAGCTATAACATTATTCTAAAAATTGCGTGCAAGCAAAACTTAATACAGTGTGACCAAGATATATTGGTATTGGCAAATTGGCAATACTTACCTAATAGATAATATGTTAGAAGAAGTTTTTACTTGATATCATTTTAGATTTTTTTTTATTTGCCTTTTTAGGGTTCCGTTGCCAAATGGCAAAAAACGGAACCCTTATAGATTCGTCATGTCTGTCTGTCTGTCTGTCTGTCTGTCTGTCTGTCCGTCCTTATGTCACAGCTACTTTTCTCCGAAACTATAAGAACTATACTGTTGAAATTTGGTAAGTAGATGTATTCTGTGAACCGCATTAAGATTTTCACACAAAAATAGAAAAAAAACAATAAATTTTGGGGTTCCCCATACTTAGAACTGAAACTAAAAAAAATTTTTTTCGTCAAACCCATACGTGTGAGGTATCTATGGATAGGTCTTTAAAAATGATATTGAGGTTTCTTATATCATTTTTTTCTAAACTGAATAGTTTGCGCGAGAGACACTTCCAAAGTCGTAAAATGTGTGTCCCCCCCCCTGTAACTTCTAAAATAAGAGAATGTTATCATTCTACATTCTTCATATATTTTTTTTTTAACTAAAAAAAATATATGATATACAATACCATGTAAACTTCCACCGGAAATTGGTTTGAACGAGATCTAGTAAGTAGTTTTTTTTTAATACGTCATAAATCGTAAACCGCAATTTACCTTTTATTCAACCAACTCAAATATAAAAAATAAAAAAAAACATTTAATTTCATAAACATAAACCATATGCATAAACCCGGATGTTACGGAACCTTCGGTGAGCGAGGCCGACTCGCTCTTGCCCGGTTTTTTAAAAATGTTCTGGACTCTATTCCTAGACATTTCAAAAAAATAATTTTCTACATTTATTTTGTCGGCTGTACAAACGTTTGTCAAAAAATATAACATAGGTACTCAACACATTTCTTTGAGACGTTGACGCAAGAGGAACTAACGGCAACATTAAGTGAACCGGCACCAGAAGTATACGTGTACACGCGCGTGTAGTGTCAGAGGTCAGAAATGTTGGTTGTAGTGACAGGTTCATGATAGCCCACCTGTGAGATTCCATAGCAACTGACCCGTAATGTGTTGTGTTACCAAAGGCCACTAAACTTGGTCGTTTGAACCTCGTAGTGTACTAATTTAATCACACAAGCAAGCATAGAAACAACACACACTCTAAAGAAAAGGGCGTGAAGTGTGAGAACTCTTTTAGGTTTTGTAATAAGATCAGTATTTATTATATTCTTTTTTCTCGTATTTTTCTTTCGCGCTTTTCGCTTACAACCTTCTTGCTTCTTCACGCACAAACGGCTGAACGGATTTGCATCAAAATTTGGCACACAGCTAGTTTATAACCAGGATTAACACAGGCAAATTTTTATCCGGATATTCCCTTATCGGATCGACACTTACGCGGGTGAAACCGCGGGGCGCAGGTAGTTGTTATATAAAACGCTTAATTTGACAAAGTTTTCGTATTATCCAACGGTCTCTAAAATCGGGCAGTAGTCACTTCTTTCAAAATTCAGGGAAAATGATGACATTCTATTTGCAGCCAGGACTAACTACCGCTGCAATGTGCTTCGTTATTACCTATTTCCTTGGTTCTCTTCTAGGATATTCTCATAAATTGTCACCGTTAAAATTAAATGTTCCATGAAACCTCTTGTAGGTACTGCTGTAAAGAATTCCTTGAACCGTCATGTTAGCACTTACTTCATTTTCTTGTACCCTGAGTATAAACAATCAAGCGGTTAGTTCCTGGTAACTTTGATTAGTTTCCATGTTAAAAAATTACCTTGGGATCCTATTGTTATATACCTTAAAGTGGCAAGGTATTCTAATAATACAGAGAAAATGCTAAGAATTCTCAAGGCTTGTTGTTCATTCATGCTGAAGCTGAACAAATTCACTGAAGACTTTTTTAATAATTTTTGAAGTGCGATGAAAAATGAGAATTTTATAAATTGCTTTCTTCCTTGAATTGGCAAAGAGAAAAGCTATCTAAAGAGTGTTAACAATAACTGAAGTATTTTCTTAGTATTCGTAAAGCTGGACTGTTCTTCATCATATTTTTCTTGGTATTTTAACTTGGTTCAAGCTCTATCAGCAAACCTTCTTTATAATTGTTTTAGACCAGCGATGTAAAAATAAGACTTTTTAAATTGCTTTTTTCTTGAATTGGCAAGCTATATCTAAAGGATTTTAAAATAATGATTACATTTTTTGTTAGTTAGATACAACTTACAAGTGAAGCCAATATAAGCGTTAATAAGGTCTTTACTTAGCATTCGTAAAGCTGTACTGTATTCGGAACAACTTTTACTATAAACACACTGGAGAAATATATCCCACTATATCTCAACAAGCTGATAATAACAAGAAATTATCAAGTTACTAGCAGCGCCCCGCGGTTTCACCCGCATAAGTGTCGATCCCGTCGGAATATCGGGATAAAAACTACACTATGTCCTTCCCCGGGATGCAATCTATCTCTCTGCCAAATTTTATCGAAATCCGTTCAGTTGTTTAGGCGTGAAAAGGTAACAATACAGACAGACAGAGTTACTTTCGAATTTATAATATTAGTATGGAATAGTATGATTATTACCCTATCAACTCGTCTCTCGTGATTATGTCATAAGAATTTCCAATAAACACGAGCATTTAAAACTCGACGCAGCCGAGATTTGCACGTAAATATTGAAATCGGTATTCGAATTATTAGAATCGATTTAAATAAACAGGATTCCGAGGCGATTCGATTAATAGAGCCATGAATCTATGAAGTGATATAAGTGATTTCCTTTTTAATCGCGTCTGACTCTAAAGACCAATGCTAATGATGCATTCATTGATCGGTTTATAAACTGAATAATACACTTCTGGACACATCTATTGGCCCACCTTAGAGTTTAGGTTTCGATGGCCCCTACCGAAATATGATTGCTAGATTGAACAACAACTGTTGATGCAGTTTTAAACCTGATACATTTTACCATCTTTTTCGATCGTATTGTTTTAAATTTGAATTCAGAATACCATACGACATGGAGCTACGCCTAACAAGTCGGATATGCGCCTTGTTAAAGGCAATTGATTTTTTAATAAAAAACATGTTTTATCAAATAAAGGTTTAATTTAATAACGCGTGTTGCCTCCATGGACATCTACCACAGCTCTCATACGATTAGGCATAGAGTTTATCAACCGCTCCATGAAATTTTGAGGGATCATCTCCCATTCCTCTTCTATGGCAGTTTTCAACTCCTGCATCGTCTGGGCAACTGGCTGACGAGCCCTAACACGTCTTTTTAGCTCGTCCCACATGTGCTCAATGGGGTTCATGTCTGGGCTTCTGGCTGGCCATTCCATAACTGTGATGTTCACATCCCGAAGATATTCCCTGACGATGCCGGTCGCATGGGCTCTTGCATTATCATGCATAAAAAGGAAATTTGGGCCCACATAGTCCGCGTATGGTATCACGTGAGGTTCTAAGCACTCACGAATGTACCTTTCAGCATTTAATGTTGGCAGCCGTGGTCCTGTAACAACCTCAAGTTGAGTTTTGCCGCTCGCGGGTATAACACCCCAGACAGTCCATGAGCCACCTCCATAAGCAACCCTCTCTTCAAAGCAGCATTGTGCGAAACGCTCTCCCTTACGTCGGTAGACCTTCTTCCTTCCATCATTGCCATGTAACACAATTTTAGACTCATCAGAAAAGAGTACACGGCTCCAATCTTGCTGTGTCCAATTTAAATGACTGCGTGCGAAATGAAGGCGCGCTGTTCGGTGGGCTCGCGTTAGTTTAAGCCCATTAGCTGGCTTGTGTGGTACCATATCGCGTTCTTTTAACCTTCTCCGAACAGTTCGAGCGCTCACAGATACTCCGTGGAAGTCGCGAAGTTGGTTTTGTATCTCAATGGAGGTAAGGTGACGATTTCTCAAGCTGGTCGTCACGATGAATAAATCCTGCCTTTCAGTTGTGACCCGAGATCGTGGCCTTCCTTGGCGACGAACAAAGCCGCCAGTCTCTAGGTACCTCCGATAAACATTTCGGACCGCAGATCGACTTAAATTAAGTTGAGCACTCACGTTTCTTTGGCTGTGTCCGGCCTGAATAAGTGCCACAGCTTGGGCGACGACTTCAGGTGAAGTATCCATAGATTATTGATAGAACCTCACCTTAATGTTAAGAATAAGTAATGTTTGTTGCAAAACCAAAAAAATCAATCACTTTTTCAAGAATTAAATCCAAGTAAACCAATAAAACTAAGTTTTCTTAGTATTCGATTGTTTGATATCAACAAACAGGCTCCAAATTGTCTTTTGTTTCTTTAAATTCTGTGTTCGAAATTAAAAAAAAGACTATTGAATGAAATTGTGAATGTGCCAGGTTCAAAACTGCATAAAAACTTTTTGCTCGACCTAATATAAAATTTTAGCTAGGACCAAACGAAACTGAAAATACAAGGTGGGCCAATAGATGTGTCCAGAAGTGTATATGAAGTACTTACCTGTTCGCAGACTGGGACATCGACGTGCAAACTAAAACCATGAAGTCAGCACATGATTCTAGACTTCTCTTCTCTTCTTCTAGACTAGAATTTCTACGTTAGGGCGTAGAAATTAACCGCCAGTTTAAAAAAAAAATCTGATGTTTCATAAAAAACAGCTGTTCCCTACAGTTATGTTCGTAAAACTCGTCAAAATGTAGGGAACCGCTGATTTTTTTTTCGCGATTTCAGGTTTGGTCCCATAGTAAAAGTTGTTCATAATGATGAGTACAATGACGTCTTAAGAGGTTGGTAATGTTTTATCAATAACCCTGTATAAATGAAGTTCTTAGGTATTGTATATGAAACTGTGGGTAGTTATCGGCCACTTTGTGTCGGATTTGCAATCTCCTTCAATCATCTTAGGTCCTTAATAAACTTCTTACTTCTTCTTTCTTCTTCTTCTATATTCAAAATGTTCAAACGGTGTTAGGTATTGTGTATTGCCCTTTCACTTCATCGGTAATAAAAGACAAGGATAGCTATAAGTTATGGATAATTTAGTTTTTACTGTCAATCTAAATAAATCTGCCTGAGCGGCCTTTCATTCTTTACCTGCGGAAGTAATTTGCTTAGGTATTATTTCAGCAATTTACAGGACATTAGAATGTAATTGAGACTGTAAAATAAACAGGCTATTAGATATAGCTGTTAGCAATAAGTAGGTACATAGATATTGAGATATTGAGAGAAGTCATAAAATTCACTTAGTCATTATTTTGCAATGTTGGAAGCAAATAATAAACTTAATGGGAGAACTTGAGCTCAAGAAGCAACCAGGAGTTCAGAAGTGTACGGAGATAGGTCAGCAACGTTTTTTGCTTTGTAAGCACGTCCATATTGCAGGTACCAATCAATCGGCCTAGCCTTTCCCCAATTGTGTTAGGGTCGGCTTCCAGTCTCATCGGATGCAGCTGAATACAGGAAGAGACCTATCTGACCTCCACAACCCAGTTACTGGGTAACACCATAATACACCTTAGTAACACTGGTTGTCAGAGTTTTAGGATACCCGGAAATACTGTCAAAAATCTACGAATGACAGTTGAGACCGGCTTAACTTGCTATCCGGGCCACGGAGGGGTCTCGATATTTAATGGATGTTCGACCATCCACGAATTGACCGCAGCAAGCGTACTCCAAACACCAATACATTTGATCCGATTACAAATCTTCGATACTTCGACCTACAGACCAAAACAACTGTGGCATTCTACGAAGAAGGTTCTAATAATGACTTGTGTGATGTAGCTTCATTGACGCATTGAGTGACGACAAGGAAAATATTTTTCGAGTATTTTAACTCGGTTTTTGCGATAAGAAATCATGGATATTGTATAAATTTGCATATTTTTTGTTGCACAGCAATGTAACCGGTTATACTAGAATATATTTTTGTTTTTCACCTTCTATTACGAATGATAATAAAAGTGTATAATTTTGTTTATCGCTAAGTGCTAGCGAATGGTTTTCTTGTAGTCAGCTTAATAACTAGGTTTCAATATTGCGAAGCTACAGAACAGGCTAATGCTACAGTAGGTAATCTGATTACCTTAGCGTTTACCTAAATATTTTAGTTATTACGGTTCGTGTTAGTTTGTAGGTACCTTATTTTATTCGTTGTTGCAGCAAATATTTTTTAATGAGCAAGTATTTTAATAGTTTTGCGAATTCCATTCCAAGCCCTAGATATAGCTGTAGCGTTGAGCTCTATATAGCTGTAGGTATACCTAAGACATCCATTTGATTAATTACTTTCATAAGTACATAGATACCAAGAACTAGGGCCATAGAACTTTCATATATCTATGACTAGGACCGCTAGGACATTTGACAAGTCATTTCCTTAAAATTCGCTACAAGTCGTACCTACTTTGAAATTCAATTAGTGGTTTGCCCTAAATCTTGAGCGAAATTATGAATGGGAAGATGCTCATATTATTACAAATTGTCGACACACTTAAAATAAACGATAGGACTAAGTACCAAAAACAATCACTAAAATCAATCAAAGAACATTTTATACTGTGCACGATAAACGCAGACGTATCAACATTTCAAACATGCCAAACAATCTCGAAAATTAATAGATACATCGGACAGTCGCAGATCCGAAACTCGTAGGTCGGTAGATCTACGGTCCACCTGTGCGGGTCTGCATTCTTGTGTCCCGTTAGCCCGGCGTGCGCCCGCGCCGGCTCCCGGCCCGCGCTTTTATTTATTTTGTGCTCTGTGCTCCGAATGACACGGAACGCCGAAAAAATGGATGACTAGAGACGGAAATACCTGAGGTAAACTGTTTGTTGCTGTCTTTTTGTGCCTTAGGAAAGGATAAATGAGCCCCTTGGATCAAAGGACTATTTATTGGCTGACTACCTTTTCGGCCTGCATTTTTTCTAATATATGGTGGGTATTGGGGATTGATTCATTATGCAGTTCATTGATTTGATTTAAGTCACAAAGCGTGCTGTCCGGTAGGTACTGTGTGGCAGAAATTCATAATCCATTATGTTATCTATACAACGTTGTAGACTATCGTTTTTCCAATGTTCACCCAGTAAAAAACTGTAAACCAGTTTCCACATTAACCTCAAATTTGCATACAACATTATGATTGTAGGATATTATAAAATGTATAACTAATATTTTTTATTTAATGTTTAGAAGTAATATCGAACCTGCATTAGTGCAACTTTCACCATGGAACCAATTTGCAAGTATGTAAATATGATTTAATTGCGGATCGAAAGGTCGTGTGTTTCAATCCAATCCCGTTGAATGATTACACAAAGTAAGTAAACCCAGTCGTAGTGAGATCATATTAATTACACACAGCTAAGCTTATAATATACCTATTCCTACTATGTTTCTTGCTAAACCTGCACGAAGGCTAAGGAAGGAACACGGGTGGGTTTTAGTCAGTAAGAGTCCGACACTCCCTTCCGCTCCACCCAGAGCGGGAACCCTGATGACTTCCCATCCTCAAAAGAAAAGGTATGTTTTAAATATGGAAGGATGCGTGCTACGGATTGGAGCTATGGATGCGCGAGTGGTGTAGCTATGAGCAGAGCAGAGTTTGATTTCGTTCATTCGATGATTTCTCAACCTCAAAAAAAAAAACCTGCGCTACGTGTATGTACATTCAATGGCTGCATCAATTGGTTACCCCAGTTGTATAAATTTTTTAATACAACTGGGGTACCTACCCAATTGATGCAGCCCACCGTACCTATAAAAGCGCATATACCTACAGTAAAAATATTTTATGAAAGTTATAAACTGTGTAGAAACATTTAATGAAATAACGACAAAAATAAGATTTAAAACAAACAGGACCAATATTTAGAATTTTTAGTAAATGTTTAATTAATCCATCAAAGAGCACTCTTTGGCAGATTGTTAATTAATTTTGGTCCCTTCCACAAAAACAAGACGGAGTCTTAAAATAAATATTGGAAAGGAAGTATGAGTAGTAGGTATGGCGATTTTAAGACCTTCTATGATTTTAAGATATTATACTAGGCACGAATACCCAAATTAATGAACATTTTCTTAAAAGTAAAGAAAAGGTGAATTTTGTAATTCATTTTAGCACCCATTGCATAACACACTATTAATTGGAATCTGAATCATTTTGAATGGTTTTTGACACCGACTTCCGAAGTTAAAGTTATTTTTCACTTTGTAGTGTTTTTTGTGGAAGTCGGTTTTTTTTTTGTTAAAAAGTTTTTTTCTCGCTTTTTAGTGGGTTTGTTTATCGTGTATCTAAGTTACAATAGCCTAATGTCAACTTGCCCATCGCCTTTTACAAAATATTGCTTTTCCCTATGCAGGGACGTTAATTGTTGAGGAGTTCTCCTGGTATTCCACCATCAGCTCTATTTCACCATTCGCATTGTGACGAGCATAAAATGCTTAGCAACCGTATTAAAGTAATCGAATCGCACCCCGTGAAATAATTATTATTGAGTAGTTCCGGTGGCCATCTGTGGTCTTCTTCATCAGCTCCACTTCACCAAATGGTGGTTTCCGAGAGCAAATGCACGAGTAATTTAAAAAAATACCCAAATCGCTATTGGTGTGCCTATAATATTTGAGGAGTTCCCGCAATTCCTCATGGATCCTATCATCAGAACTGGATTTTGAAAAAAATGGGATCAATCTGAAAGTATATCCTATTGAATAAAAAAGAATTTTCCCAAATCGGCTTATAAATGACGGCGTGCTGAGGTAACAAACATAAAAAAAAACGAATTGAGAACCTCCTCCTTTTTTTGAAGTCGGTTAAAAATGAAAGTCATTGCTACTGTTAGTGTCTTAGGTGACCTTTCTTCATATTGAAATTGCAAAGAAAATACTTTAAGAGCGTTTACGCCGTACGGCATTTCATACAAACTTTCAAGCCCTTGTTTCTCGAAATTAATGAACGGATTTTAATGAAACTTCCTAAGCATAAGCAGGATACAAAGGTCTAAAAAGTTAGTAGAAAACATTTTCGAAATGTCTTATATAAAAAAAGATAACTGGAAATATCTGTTTCTATGGACAGTTTAAAATCGGTCTAATTTGGCTGTAACACTATTTTTCGAAAATGTTCTCTACTAACTTTTTAGACCTTTGTATTTTGCTTATACGTACGAAGTTTCATTAAAATCGGGTCATTCTCTTCCAAAAAAAAGGGCTTAAAAGTTTGTATGAAATGCCGTTCGGCGTAAACGCTCTTAAATGATAACAAGAAGTAGTTACAAAACTGCTTCTCAATTAAATGTATCATATCACGCGGAGAGGCGCTTGTTTATAATAATTACGATCTTAACTAATTACACACTGCAAATATTGTTATTGAAAGACGATACGGGCTTCCCCGTCGCAGGCGCATGACTAATCGTTTACCTGTTGATAATGCTAAATAACTTATTTATAGAGCTCCTTCATGTTTTTCCTGTAGTCTGTGTGTTGGCATTCCGGGAAATCAACGCCAATCATTGTTACAAACATGGCAGCCTGCATGCTAAAAGATTCCAGTACCTTTGTCAATCTTTTTGTAACTTACGTAAAATACCTACTATAATATTCTACCTACTACCTTTATTCCATCAGAGTAGTATTCAAAATTGCTATTTTGCAATTCTGAAGTCTAGGCAGCATTCCTGTACCTGTTATTAAAAAACCTTTAGTTGCCTGAGTTTTAAGTAATAAGTACAATTAATAATAAAGAAAGAAGATTTAAGAAATGAAAGAAAATTTGTTTATTCTGCATAAACAAAACGCACATTAGAAACAAAATAACATAAAATAAACACATATAAAGTAGCCAAAAGTCTTGTACTTTTAAGCCTTCGATCATTGATCGAAGACACAAGCAATAAAAGGTTTACAATTTTGTCCATTGCTTGATGTCAGGGCCAGGGACCAAAGACAATAAATACACATAAATCTGTGTTGCGAAAGTGGCAAGTGACAACAAACAAAGAACAATCAAAACAAAAACAAAATGCCGATTACAAAGTGGAAAAATAACTACCTACTTGAACCTACTTAGCTCTTTTCTGTCTTATATTCTTACCCCCTTATTAATAAACGTTGTATAGTGTCTGTATAGTTACAAAACGCTTTGTCTTCTTGTTTCGAAAGTCAAATTACCTACTGACGACTGAAAGAGATACGTTCATTAGTAAGGGAGTTACTCTTTAATTAGCTTGAAGGACAAAAGGACCAATAGGTACTTTATCGGCCATCGATCGATGCAAAGAACCATTTAACATTGGAAATTACTAGCTGATATACCTAGCTGCATTTATTGGCTTAACACCAATAGAATATTAGCGTGCGCGAATCAATAAAAATAGAATATTTTCTAGAAGTCATTAAATGAAGTCGTGTCGTAATGTACTGGAAGCCGGCTCGTGTAGCGTACATACGTTTATAAGTCGTATAAACTTTATGAGAACAATCACCCTGTGCATAATTAGTTTTTGGAATAATTTTATGGTCTTTAAACTAGTTGATAACTCTATTATTGAAACCGTTATTTTGAGCCTGAATATATTGCCACGCCACCTCCACGCTCCACGTAAAATACTGGTATTCTGCATCTGGGTAGACTGGAAGCCGACCCAAAAAAAGTTGGGAAAAGGCGAGGAAGGTGTGGGTTTTATCATGTCTAACTTTGAAGTCGAGTCTTTATGTCTATATTCAAGTCTATTTGCTCCTGGTTTATGTCTTAAACGAGAGATTCCATGCATTTACAATAGATATTACCTTGTTCTTAATTAATTTACATAGTACCTAAATTTTTAAAGGATTCTCTTGCGGTTTTAACCGCGTAGCAACAGATAAAGATAAGTAGGTATAAATAATGAATATCTGAATGAACACTATTAAAACATCATTAGTAGATAATAAAATAATTATTTTGCATTACCAGCTATTACGGAAATGCATAACGTAATGACTGTCAAGTGTCAGTCGACCAGACAGCAAGATCCATTCTGTTGAAGAAGTTTGTTCGTAAGAGAGGTCTAGTGGAGCTGGTTTGATTAGCCAGCAGGAGTGTTAAATTACGTTTTGCGGCAAAAACGGTGGCTTCGTTGCGACTTCAAATTGTGGTTTCGACACGACGGGTTCGACGACTGCGCTCGAACAATAACAAATGATTTTGTCACTGCATGCCTCAGGATTACCGCAAACCAAACACTTTTTGTTGAGACTCGAAAGTTCGGCTGCAGTGAAGCAAACTATTTGAATGTTGGAGAATTCTTAAGATTCTAGAAGTTTAAATTTACTATCTTCTTTTTTTTCGAATTCGCTTTTGCTACAACTCGATTCAAACTTTATGGCGGGTCGGAACATGAGGCGAGTCGCTGCGCAGTAACAAAATTCACGTGTCAGCGGGGGGGGGGGGGGGGGGGGAGCACAGCGAGTAGCTCACTTCAGTCAAAGCCGACATAAAGTTTGAAGAATCGCAGGCTATAAGAAGGCATGTGAGTGTTACGAGAATGGATAGAATAAGGAATGAATTCATTTAAGAGCCTATACTACCTCAAATGGCTTAGCATGATCCTCCGTTATGTCGAAAATACCGCAGCATTAATTTTGAAATAAATATATGGTAAAGTTGAGGATTAATGCTAGGTACTATGTTAAATGAAAACACGATTTCATAAAATTATCTCGATAGAAAAAAATTCCAAAGTTACCTCCAAATTGAACAATAAACTGTTGGTATTCAAAAAATACTTCAAATTAGATCATGAAACTTTGCATACTAACTGAACTAACTATAAAGCAGGTCTTATGTTATTTAATTTTTTTGAATTACCTTTATTTTCACCGTAAAAAGCAAATACCTAAACTATTGGCGCTGCCTTCCGCCCAGCACCGCACTCTGTCTCGCTCTTACACAGTCCGCGAGCAGTATCGTGCGAGCGAGATAAAGAGTGAACTTTAGCTGAGGTAGTATAGGTTCTTAAGAGGTAGACAGAAACTGACTGAAAAGTTGTGTGGGAATCGTTTGTCATGGCCAGTCATGGTATGGGCATGTGATGCGAAGGAATGAGGAAAATGTCGTGTGTATGAGTATGATATGTAAATTTTTATTTTGAGTAGGTATATGTGGATGGCTATAATATGAGTATGGGGAAGACCAAAGAAACGATCGATGGACTGTGTGAGAGATGATATAGCTAGAGGAGGTGACTACCAAGATGATGTCTAATAGAAAAGTGCTCGTATGGAAGAAAAAAAAACAGTGCCACAAAAAAAAAAACAAAAACAGAATATTTTGCCATCACTCACTGACATATCGGATATACATTAAAATCGAGTAAATCCCGAGGACAGCCGTACACATCCAAAGCGGGCGTTAAATCGTCTTATAAACAAAACACGCGCGGTGTCGCTCACGATAACAGTGGCGCGAGTTCAATGATTTTTTCCCATCTTAAAAAATGTCCAACGCGCCTAAAAAAGTTTTCGCTTCAAAAAGACATGTTGCGCCAACCCCAAATAAATTGGCTTATGGGAAGGAAAATGATATAAATTCGTTCTAGCATAGCTGTATAGAGTAAACACTAACTTGTCACAAGCACATCGAGAAAAACAACAGTGGACTACGTACGTATAAAAAGATTAGAGTTCTTAAAAACTAAGTTCGACGATTATGGAATACAAGCACCGCCACGCGGTTTCACCCGCATAATTGTCGATCCCAAACGCACAATGGTCCATTGAAGGACTAACTGCGGAAACCAAACCCATAACATAGACATAGTGTCGATCCCGTGGGAATATCGGGATAAAAACTATTCCATGTCCTTTCCCGAGACTCTAAGTATCTCTATACCAAATTTCATCTAAATCGGTTCAGCGGTTTAAGCGTGAAGAGGTAACAGACAGACAGACACACTTTCTTGTATGGAAGTATGGATTTTGATACCTAGCTTTAAACAAAAGATAGGATAGGTATAGTATTAATGGTAGTATAGTCACGTACCATGACTGTATATGAGCCTTGATCGTATAGCACTTTGACAAATTAGAATTAGACCAAATTCCCATGTTCCCAATTTGATACGTCTGTGGATACGTCGTCAGTGAACCATCAAAGGAAAATGGTTTAGAACTTCCAAAAAGTAAGTAATTTAGAACAGTTGCCCCACACTACGTAAATCATGTAATAATTTATAAATATTAATAGGTAGGTATTCCTATATAACCTTGTCCCAAACACAAGTCGCTTTTTTTCTAAAATACTTAATCGACCTATTGTTTTCATGAATGAAATGGATTTTCTAACAATTAGTAACTTTACAGGTGTCTGATAAGTGTTCAAAATTACTTAAATCAGCTGTGATCATGACGTAAATTTTAATACAGCTGAAGATATTAATATCAAATAGAACGAATAACGAATATGCTATCATTATAGTCTACAAAACTTTTGTTTTTTTAAATGAAATCATACGTAAAGTCTGAGAATATGGGGTAGATTAAAATATGGCTGGTTCTGTCCTTAAAGGTAAAAGTAAAAACAAAAATAAATTATAATTCTTACTAATCTTGAGTGTAAAAAGCGTGTTAATAACCTCGCCAGAAAATGACATGACATGAGGACATGGTTTTGTATTATCAAATAATTTCTCATTCACCAGACCAGTCCTAAATATCTAAACTCAAACCAAAAATGCACAGAGACTAATAACAGAAAGCACATGACACATTTTGAAGACCAGTAATTGGGTATCTAACCCTGCTCATTACCAGTTCCAGTGAACCCGACACCGCGGGTCAATTCGTCCCAAGCGGATACACCAACATGACATGTGTAGCACATTTTTCGTTTTAACCCTATAAATAAAATGTCACAGACCCGATAGCTCCACAACGGGTCTTTTTGACCAACACAGGTCGCATCCTTGTCCTAATCAGTTAGATTAGGTTACATTCGCCAAAACAAGTCATTTGTCAAGTTTTTTAGGATAGGGAGGATGTTGTTAATGATGAGTGACAGGGGATTAAGTATCTTTGTTTATTGAAAGAGTGTTTTTGTTATCGTGTTTTCGAGTCTGGTAAATCCAGCCCAGTTGACGGCCTTGTGAAGGCTGCAGGAACCCGTTGGGTGCGAGAAGCACAGAACTGGTCGAAGTGGCGGTGCTTGGGGAGGCCTATGTTCAGCAGTGGACGTCTTTCGGCTGAAATGATGATGGCAGCAAAGGGCTTACCCTCAATTTTTTTTTCCTGTTTGGTCCTCTTGGCCTCGATCACGCTCATACGCTTAAATATGGCATTTAAATATAACTGACGAAATGTGGGTGCACCTCTGCGTTCCTCATCGGGATATGCAGTCGTGATGTTATGATCTTTCCAATACAAGCTTCTTCACAAGCATTTATGTGGAAATCCACTACAAAACTTCCGCTTACCGGTAAAATACAACCGCATGCAAACCTTTCCCACAAACACCGGCTCGAAGATAGTGTAAACATAACATAGCATGAAGCCGCTAATCACCGGTGAGTTGTCAGAGGTGTATCTATACTAAACTTCTGTTATTATAGTACACCCTATATACCTATAGTTTTTAAGTCGGTGTTTTATGACTTTTATACATAACACACGCCTTTTATTTTCACGAAGAGTTGGGTAAAGGTGTACCTATAGTACATCCAGATTTCGGCAGTTATGTTTTAGTCCCAAGGGGTGCCTGTTGCCATTAATCGGGCACAATTCCAGCCTACAAGCTCCTGAGAAATTCTTGATGGAAAAACTTTTTTATAAAAAAACAACCGACTTCAAAAAAAATAATGTCGAAAATAAGAATAATTAATTACCTAATGTATTATGCACTAAAACCTTCCTGAAAGTATGTAGATCACAAATGAAAGAATTATCAAAATTGCTTTATTCGTTTTTGAGAAAATTGTGGACATACAAACATACATACTAAGGGTCGAATACAGTACCTACCTCCTTTTTTGAAGTCGGTTAAAAAACCCATCAACACTTTGCCCGGTCTGTGGGAATCTGATCAAGATTATGTCTGGACTTTAAAAGAGACTGTGACCTCTGCGTTTGTTTCGGCCTTTCTTCTCAGAGTAGTCAGGTAGGAAACGCCGACCTCATAAGTTTATTTTTTTTATAGTATGACGTGTAAAAGTGACTCCGATATCCTATTTACAGAATAAGCAATTTCATTTAATTCCAATCGAACCCAGGACCTCATGTTCAGCAGTAGAGGGAACGAGAGTAAAACAAAAGGAAAAACAGTTGGTAACAAAGTGATTGAGTAGGTGAATGTTTTCGTTCGTTCACAGCATTCGAGGCGTTTACCCATGTGTGGCGGAAACACGCCGATATCGCGGCGATAACAGTTTTTATGTTAATTTTTGTTACTTTTCATTTCCCTGCTACTTTTGTGTTTGACTATTTCAACTGAGTTTCTGACCCTTTTTTTCTTTTGTTTTCAGGTAAGTGGCGAAGAGAATGGACGTGACTAGTGGGGTATGTCTTGATTGAGAAATACCCCCTTATTTATAAAGTTAAGTAATGATTAGCCTCTACATAAGGCGAAATGAAGCGTCATGGCCCGCGCCGTATAAAGGGGATTGAATATTTATTTATGGACCCTGGCATACACCTACCTGTCCGCCATTTTTATTTTTTTCTAAAATCGCGGCCACGCATGAAACTTATATAAATCAATAGTAGACATCATTGTAAACAAAAAACATAACATGGCCAAACGTAACATGGCCAAACGTAACATGGCCCAACGTAACATGGCCAAACGTAACATGGCCAAACGTAACATGGCCAAACGTAACATGGCCAAACGTAACATGGCCAAACGTAACATGGCCAAACGTAACATGGCCAAACGTAACATGGCCAAACGTAACATGGCCAAACGTAACATGGCCAAACGTAACATGGCCAAACGTAACATGGCCAAACGTAACATGGCCAAACGTAACATGGCCAAACGTAACATGGCCAAACGTAACATGGCCAAACGTAACATGGCCAAACGTAACATGGCCAAACGTAACATGGCCAAACGTAACATGGCCAAACGCCATAAAGTGTCACGTTTCCGAGATAATAACGTTCAAAGTTGATCACGTGACATCCATATTTTTTTGAAATTGCGTTCATAGAACTTGCATACACATCTTGTTGCATAGATATTTGATTATTTTAAACATCACCATCATCTGCCTAGCCTTTTCCCAACTATGTTGGGGTCGGCTTCCCGTCTAACCGGATGCAGCTGAATACCTAACAGTATTTTAGATGGAGCGACTGCCGATTTGACCTCCACAACCCAGTTACTGGGTAATACGATACCCCAAGAAAGATGAGACTGGTTGTCAGATTTTCGGGCTTCTGACTACCCGTAACGACTGTCAAAGATCCACGAATGACAGCCGGGACCAACGGCGCAACGTGCTTTCCGAGGCATGGAGGGGTCTCGGTATGTAAAGATGGTCACCCATCCACAGACCAAGCGCGGCAAGCGTAGCTTAACCTGATCGATCGGCCTGTTCGGCTGTTATTATTTAGCCACAGGCCATTATTTATTTATATTACATATTATTAACCACTAATTTAAACATACAGAGTAATTATTTCAAACATACGAGTATATGTAAACAAGTTCAGGAAATTCGGATGTAAACAACGAGTGTAACAACGAGATGTAAACAAGTTCAGGAAATTCGGATGTCACGTGATTGTCACTCCCATACAACAAAAGTGTTTTTTCGGCGTTTTTGCCTTGAAGTACGGAACCCTTCGTGTGCGAGTCCGACTCGCACTTGGCCAGTAATTTCAATTTGTAAAAAGTGTATAACTTTTTAAAGTACATTAATGCCTTTCTGACTTGATGAAGGTAAGTAGCTCACATTAAGTGCCTTCTTACATGATTATATCATTTCATTTCTCATTTTTCACAAATCACTCGTCTGATAATTACTGTTACTGTTAGCCTGCATCATCCCATTGCTGGACTAAAGGCTCACCCCATGACTTCCAGCTCTTTCGATCCAGGGCTAAAGTGGACCACTGGTCGTTTGTTTTCTCCAGCTCGTCCCGTCATCTTGTACGGGGTCTGCCGTGACGCCTTCCAGCTAGTTTCCAGCAGCTTCCACATAGTGGTCATTTTGGCACAGCTCATTGGGCAATTAATCTGACAATTATTAATATTTCTTTTTAAATAAAGGTCGGTTCATATTATTATTTGTATCTCGCTCGTAAACTGTTTTTTCTTGTCGGAAGTTCGTTCAAAGTGTCGATGTTTATTTTGCATTGTCACATAATATATGATCTTTAATTTTATGTGAATACTAGCAGGCTGCACCCCGCGGTTTCACCCGCATAAGTTTCGATCCCGACGGAATATTGGGATAAAATGTATCTTATGTTCTTTCCCGGGACTCAAACTATCTCTATACCAAATTTCATCTAAATCGGTTCAGCGGAGAAGACACACTTTCGCATTTATAATATAGTACCTATGGAAGTATGGATGAACACGAGATTTCTGATCAGTATTCAAAAGAAAATTAAACAATGAATTTTATAGGAACTAGGTAATCCTTTAAGGGGTAGTTACCAAATTAATAGTTAAGTCGGTAAACAATTAAGGGCTGATTTTTCCAACGCAAGGTAACTTTTATTCGAGGCATAAAATTGACGTTTGACAGTTTTTGTATGAAATAAATAACTGTCAAAATTTCAAAATTATTCCTCGTATAAAGTTATCAGATGATTGAAAAATCAGCCCTAAATCTAATATAATAAAGCTGAAGAGTTTATTTGTTTGAACGCGATGATCTCTGAAACTACTTGAATATGATTTTTTTGCATTTGATAACCCAATTCTTAACGAACGGCTTTATATATTTAACATCACGCTACGACCCTTAGGAGCCGAGCAAAAAGAAAAAAGTCAGAAAGAACGCTAAGTAATAACATGGGCGGGCGATGCGATGTGTTTCACGCGGACGAAGTCGCGGGCAGAAGCTGCTAGTTATTCTTAAAATATGACTAAGGATCATCTATTTCATCATTTTCATTAAAGGTCCTTCGAGTCGGATCCAGTTTATGAAATTCATTAAAATTTTATAGCAGATAATTAGCCAACATTAACATCTCAACACGACGAATCATTCACGTAAGAGATGCTTAATTTAATTAGGTATTTTACTTGGAAATGCTTTTCGTCTTAATTAAATAGTAAAATGCTCTAAGCTAAGCATGAATCCAATGAAAATGATTAGGTAACATTAAGTACTTACTGCCTCGTTGGTCTAGTAGCATGAAGACCTGGGTTCGACTTTTACTACGGGACCAGACTTGAAATCGCGAAAAAAAAATCTGCTGTTCCCTACATTTATGTTCGTTTATCTCGTCAAAATTTAGGGAACAGCCGATTTATTTTTTTGCGATTTTAGGGTTGGTCCCATAGTAAAAGTGGTTCCTAATGATGAGTACAATGACCTCTTAAGAGGTTGTTAATGTTTTACCAACCAAAAAAACCCTGCATAGGGTCGCCCCCTATTACATGTAGAACCTAAACATAACTGAGAGCAGTGGTGGCGCAGTGGTAACGGCCGAGACTTACGAGTTGCAGGTTGTGAGTTCGATACCAAGTAGGCACTTTACTTTGTGTAAATTATATCATCGCCCCTGCTCTCAAAACGATGATGGGAAACTGGCATGTCCTAGAACCAAAAAATCGAAGACATGTGACATCCGCCAACCTGCACTGTGTCCGCGTGGTGGATTATGGCCCACTCCCTCTCGGAGAGGAGGCCTGCGTCCCAGCACTGCGAACATTATAGGTAAACATAATTGGCGAAAAGTGGGTGTACAAAAGGTACTGTCTATTCAAATGTATGTTCCAAATTGCTGTTATTTCAAGTTAAACCAATACCAACTTTATTTTAATGGTTATTATGTTGATCATTTGTATCCGTAAAATCAAATTAGGATAATATCACTTTGCCTGACTGTACAAATGGCACTGAATTGGTAGTAAAACATCTGATATTATTCATCGGGTCGAGTCTAAGCGGGTCGAGTGGGCGCGGATCCATTTCACACTTTTGAAAAGTTTATAAAAATGTTTAGGTTGTAGCGTAAACTGCACTTTATTTTGTACGAATTAAAGTTATTTTTCTATAAACTCATATTTGTTTACATTTTTGGCAAAGAAGTCGCGAATTCAAATTAGTTACCTTTATCAAGACTAAGGACAAGTCAGTTATAAGGAAACGCATAATAAGTAATTAAAGCATTTTATTTATATGTAGGTAATCATTATTATCTAACGCGTGGCTTATAGCAGTAGGTACATACCTATTTATTATGCTACTAAGTAATCTATACTAGTTTCCTTGATCGATACCTATATAGATACCTATATGTTTTAGTTTTCTAGTACCGTAGGTATGTTTAAGTCCTCGGACGTACATGGCCGCTTGGTTAAAGAAAAAAGAAATTAAAAATAATAGTGATAAAGTTCAAATTTCTATGCCGAATTGCTGACACCGTAAAATATTATGGCCTGAATAAAAGACAGGTTGCTTGCATACTTACTTACCAAAATCGTGATAACTGGTGAGGACAATGGCCTCACCTCTCTAACTTTACAAATTAAGTACTAAAACGAAAATGTGTGGTTAGTAGGTACCTACTAACATACAAAACTTGGCAGTGTGTTGGATAGAAATACTTGCAAGCAATGTATCACACTTACCACAATAGGTAGATGAATTTTATGAATGTATTAAGCAGTCGAAAGACCAAAAAAATACATAAAGGGCGGTGACCAAAACACGCATATTTTCCATTCATTGAATAAACTCGTGGCCCCTCTAACCCAACAAACAATGAAAAGGTGTGAATTCGTAATAAATACTCGGCAAATATCTAATGTGAATTTTATTAAGTACGTAAATAAATAGCCATAGTTTGGCAGTCACGCGGGAGGTTGATGAACCTCGAAACGAATGTGCACAAGCGACTTTTGAATAACGAACGAAGCGTTCGAAAGAAGTTTGTTTTCTTTGCGTGACTAATTTACAATAAAAGATATACCTACCTATTATTATTGGCATAATAATTGCATGTGTCAGTCATGTTGTGCTTGCATAAAAATATAGGTAGATATTTGGACATGATTTGGCTAGCAATAGTATCTACTTACTTAAAAAGCAAACATTGTGTTTTTAGCTAGTTAAGTAATTCATTAATTAATTATAAACCTATTGTGTCGGATTTCGTTTAATACGGACAGTAAAATGTTAGTAGGTTTTAGAATTTTAGCGGTTTTTTTTTAAATTAATAGGTAATAATATAAGTACAGGGTTATTGGTAAAACATTAACAACCTCATAAGAGGTAATTTTACTCATCATTATGAACAACTTTTGCTATGAGATGGGATCAAACCGGAAATCGCGAAAAAAAATCAGCTTGTTCCCTACATTTTGACGAGATAAACAAAAATAAATGTAGGGAACAGCTGATTTTTTTTCGCGATTTCAGGTTTTGTCCCATAGTAAAAGTTGTTCATAATGATGAGTACAATGACCTTTTAAGAGGTTGTTAATGTTTTACCAATAACCCTGTATAACATTAGTAAATCATTACGTACTCGATAGATTGAACGACAATTATGTGTAATATTTAATTAGGTTATTTTTTTTAAGGTTCTTAATTTCGTATATTATGTTCTTGAGGAATAAATTTCCATAAACCGAATATAAAATCCAGTATCTATAGATGTACAATAGATAGAAAGTACACTTTAAAATTTACAGATATAATAATGTAGACATTTTACAAGGGGTACAATCGGCGGTCTAGTCGCTAAAAGCGGTTTTTAAAGACAACCTTTGGATTAATTAAGGGAGAAGGAGAGACAATACTGAAGATAGTCTGTGGTACTTACCTAGGTATCTATTATTGGGGGAGTTCAGTAAATAATAGTAGGTACTAAAATTATTTCCTCGGGTTCTCATACTTACCTACTATATCAACAGTACCTAATAATTAGACTTATCAAGAAAGCTTACGCCTACGTCACTAGAATTACATAAAACCATGATTATTAAAATCATGGACATTTCCATGAACTCTGTGAAGGCGAGCAATGTTTGCCCGGTAGCAACGGCCGCCACTTATAAGTTGTAGGTTTAGGTTCGAGCCCAGACAGGCGCTTTCAATCAACTTAGGGCGTCACAAAGGCACCGCTCGTTGCGTGCCTTGCGGTGCCTTTGTGTCGCGCGCGATTATGTCGCGTGTCGCGCCTGTTTGTAGGAGCCTTTAGCCTATCGAAGTCCACTGCTGGACATAGGCCTCTCCCACTCTGCGCCACAACACCCTGTCCTCCGCCTTCCGCATCCAGTCTGTCCCAGCCAGTTTCTTAAGGTCGTCGCTCCATCTACCTGGGGGGCGTTCCACGCTACGCTTGCCGATACGAGGTCTCCACTCCAGGACACGTCTGCTTAACTGACAGCCACTTTGTGTAAATTATTTCATCACCACCGCTCTGAAAACGGTGAAGGAAAACATCGTGAGGAAACCTGCATGTCCTAAAGCTAAAAAAGGTGGCCTGTTTCCCAGCGGTGGGAATATTACGTGAGTATGTGAAAGGTAACATTAAAATCCCGAACTGAAACACTCAGTTGTAGGACATACCTAGTTATGTTTTTAAACAGAAAATTTATCAATATTTTTTAGAACATATTAAACAGAAAAGGTCACAAAGTTAGAAATCTGATTAAATGATTGATTAGGTAATTACCCGCGGTGATTAAAACAAAACACAATATACATTATCTATTGTATTATTTATTTACGTTACCGATAGACTTGTCCGAAATTGATAATTAATAGGTAGGTAATGACAAACACTGATTATTTATTGTAGGAATTATTAGAATTAATTATGCATTCTTTTTTTAGCGTGAAACGAAGATAAAAACAGAAATAGGTGACGTTACATAAATGCTTTTTCTCAATAGGAAAAATGGAACCCTTACTTATAAGATCACTTCGTTATCCGTCTGTCAAGACCCTTTTTCCCAGGAACGCGTGGAGTTATCAAGTTGAAATTAAAATCAAATAAGGTACCTGGGTTAAATATGGCCACCCTAAGGTTTCGTGTCTGTTTTTTTATAGTTTTTAAGATCAGAGGGCAAGTCACGGTATTTATTTATAAAGTGTATCTAAAAAGCTTTCATATTGTAGCAAAAAAATAATAAAAATATTGAATATTTACAGATATTCTTTACTTTTTTGTAAATTTAGAAAATGGCCATATTTCCGACGGGGTAGGTAAATATGCCCATGGTTGTGGCAATATTTACTGTATCTCTTTAAAATTATTCAAAAAGCGAAATTAAGTAAGTAAGTAAAAGAAGATGTCTGTGTTTAAAAAAATATTTATTTAGGAATGGCACAAATGGAATTGGTTTTAAAATTAAATGAGCACGAATTATAAAAATCATCATCATAGTGATAATGAACTTAAAACATTATTAAGAAGTGAAAATAGTAACAATGGTACATCTACATACGTATGTAGGTACAAACGCCAGCACATCAAGCTACTACAATCTGTCAAAGTTCTTTAATAGATTTTCATATTTATCGCTAAAGCAGAAGGTTCAAAGTTGATTGGAAAAATTTGACAGTTTCAGGTAGCTTGATGTGCTTGCGTTTGTACGATACATTTTGGCTTAATCAAATCTAAACTAGAAATAAACAACAAAAATATTAAAAACGAACATGGCATTGCCTGAGATCACTAATTATAAATAATAAATGTTTATTCAGTATTCACATTGGTAAAATTAATTAATTTAATTGGTATTATGATTTATAAGTGTTAATAATAACCAATTAAATGTACAGAATCTTATTTTACTATCGGTTAGTCCTCACTACACTGGGTATGCACCCAGTAGGTACGGTAGGTAAGGTAAGGTAGGGTAGGTATGCAAATGTCATATTATTATCAAAATCTTCTGCAGCTAAGCCAACGCACTCCTCATGAACGCAGGCCTAAAACAAAAAAAGTAATAAGTTTATTAGGTGTCAATAATTCATACGGTAAATATGGTCAATCGTTGGCCATATTTTCAGTCACGACTTTTTTCTCCTCAATCATCTAATAAAAATCACGAATCAAAAACATATTAGTATTTTGAGAAATACTCAAAGAAATATCAAAATACAATTGCCGCACAACATTGCAACGTAAATAGAAAACAATAAAATCGAAAACTAACAGAAATATAGGACCGAACTTACTTGGATTTTGTTATAACGGCACTTCGATGAAATCTGAGAGACTGGAGTGTGTGCGAGAGGGGTGGCGGGGGCGCCATTCGGATACGCGGCTCGGTCGCGATCGTATACCGTCGCGTTTAGTTTTTAGGGTTCCGTATAAAAACGGAACCCTATTACTAAGACTTCGCTGTCTGTCCGTCTGTCCGTCTGTCCGTCTGTCCGTCTGGCCGTCTGTCCGTCTGTCCGTCTGTCCGTCTGTCCGTCTGTCTGTCACCAGGCTGTATCTCAAGAACCGCGATAGCTAGACAGTTGAAATTTTCACAGATGATGTATTTCTGTTGCCGCTATAACAACAAATACTACTTAAAAACAAAATAAAATTAATATTTAAGGGGGGCTCCCATACAACAAACGCGATTTTTTTGCCCTTTTTTGCTCGATATCAAAAATGGCAACAGGTAGGCACTTGAAATATTCACGAAATACTCAGTTGTATTTTAACTTTAATAATAAATAATAAAAATAAAATAAAATAATTATTTAAGGGGGGCTCCCATACAACAAACATGTTTTTTTCGGCGTTTTTGCCTTGTGGTACGGAACCCTTCGTGTGCGAGTCCGACTCGCACTTGGCCAGTTTTTTTTAAAGTGTTGCGTTTTAGAAATAATAGTATGTGGCCATATTTATCGGCTGGCCATATTCGACCCAGGTACCTTACTAAAGGCTGCAATCTCTTGAAGCAGAATGACTTGCAGAATAAAAATATAATTTATTTTGATTTTCTGCAAGTCGTCCAAAAAGGACCGTATAAGCATGTAGGACGAGTTGATGAATTACTCGCAAAATGCATGGCACGTTTTCCGGACCATGTTTGTGTTGTTGTACGTGTCATGTCTACCGCAAATACTTAAACGTATTTTCTTTCTCATTTAATTAATTAATGCATAGAAATTTTACAAGGGGTGACGCAATGGGCATTGCGTCACTCCTATATATAAAATTTCTACATTAATATCAGTAATTTACTTAAATGGTGTACAAAATAACCTATAGAGAAAGTATTATGTAGTATCTATCTTGAAGTGACCAAAAAATATCATCAAGAACCAAAAAATATTTACTTACTACCAAAAAAAATTAAGCTTATCGTTATAATTAGGATGATCATCCTAATTATAACGATAAGCTTATATTTTTACAGCCCTTTAATCACTTGTAAGTGGACCAGTCAGAATTACCTACTCAGAATAAGGTATTAAGTTCAGCTCTTACTAAAACATGGATATTGAAACAAAAGCGTTCCACCCACACGTTGCTAATGCTAACAGACCACGTTAAACTGCACTTTAATCAAGAAAATGTTAGACACGAGTACATTAAGTACACATAACCTAAGTACTAACCTTCCTGCTTTCAAGGGCGGCATTGAGCAAGTAGCACAAGGCACAAGGGACAAGTATTTTAACTTCGATCGACAATCCTTACTTAGAACTTCGGACAACGAAACAACGCAATGAATGTTGTTTAACTGTCAAATCAAGTAGTCAAATATCGATGTAGAATTAGAACGACGAAACTAGACAAAGTCATCATTAGTCCATATTTATTCGCCAGAGCTGTCCATTATCATTCTAATTTGCCGCATAACTGCATCTGCAACATAAATCACAAATAATACCTACACATTCGATAACTAACTCACTTGATTAGCCCAGATTCAAAGTCCCATTTTATAGCCTACACGGGCCACACACAGATATGACGACCTTTCGGCCTAATTGTGTTGTTACTAATATCTAATCACTAGTCGTTGCATGCACACTAAACACGTGCTGGGAGAGGAAAACCCACTGGCCGGTTACATAATGACAACAATGTTAGGGTTTTACCTAGTACTTACACAACTTAATTGGATTATCGATAAATAGAGGTAGAATATCGTTGTTAGATTTTTACTCGACTTCGGAGGATTATGATTTTAACCGGTATGTATGTATGTTCATCTGTTCCCTCATAACTTTAAAAGTGCTTCTAATAATTTAACAAATTAGGTATCGTTAGAAGCGTCTCGACCGTCCGCTGGTTAAAGGCCATGTGACGTCACACTAAATTCAATATCGCGCCCTCTAGAGGACATAAAGTAATGAATTTAAAATAAATGTTTTGGGATGGTGCCTTGTTGGGTATCAAATGAAAGGGCTTAAATAGCACATTTCAAAAATATTACTGAAATAAGCACCAACATGATTTAAAAAAAAATAAGTTTAAAAACTAAAACCCGACTACTGAAAAGGATGAAATAAGAAAGTAGAGTAGGTACCTTCCCGTGGCCGCATGCCGCTGTACTAACTTACTTATAAGCTGTGGTAGCATGCTTTTCAGTAGTCGGGTTTTAGTTATTAAACTTATTTTTGACGTGTTTATCTTCAAGAGATACAAAATCAAAACATCAATAAAACAGTCTTTCAATTTGCCACAAAGTTGTTTTGTTGAATCATTATGGCATGTTATAATGATTAACTACATACTGTTATGAGGAAAATGCTTCGTGATAACTAATTATATACAATATTTTATTATACGGTAGACATTAGGCGCCGGAATAATGGGCTGTGGGCTTCATCCTGTGCCTTTTTATGCAAAATAAAACGAATTATGAATAGCATGATTTAAATAAATAAAAGAAACAAAACATAGATGGATCACACACTACAACGCGTCCCGCGACGGGGCGAAGAACAACAAACTACAAATTCAATAAAAACACGGGGAATTTGGCTTCGTTTCTTGGTTATTTGGAGGTCCCTTTGTAAGATTTACTGTAAAAGTTGTACATGTTACTGCAATAAACTTTTTGTAGGTATTTGTATTTCTTTTTTGTTTTGTTTTTGTTCCCGCGCCCCGTCGCGTGGCGCGTTGTAGTGTCTGGTGGTGGTTCATATAGGTACCCACAGTATTTTCATCTCAGGAAGCGACGCACGCTATACTTGTGATTACCAAGTGTACAAACATGCTGTGAGTGTGTGTGTAAGCGCAGGAGCTCTCGGTACCGTCCGACACAATGGCGAAGTTGGAAGTGTGTGGTGTGTGTGTGTTATGTGCTGACGCTACTTGTTATCACGCACACATTCACAGCATTTTGTACACTTGGTTACCACAAGTGAAGCGCGCGTCGCTTCGTGAAATAAAAATACTAAACTTACCATTGTTACCTAAAAAAATAATATTGCCTTCCACACCAGACAAACATTGATACGATTGCAAATCGCATCAGTGTGGGTTTTTAATATTATAAAGAGGTAAAATTTGTTTGTTTGTATGTCCCTAGGGGGTACCTAATCTCTGGAAATACCAGTCGGATTTAAAAAAAGAATTACACTTTACAGAAAATTCTTGAGGAAGGTTATGCCCACAGATATAGATAGACCTAGATAACGCAAGTATCACGAACTGTATGAAAACCAAGCGTGCCCTTTTTTGACTACCTACTATGACGTCACAAGCTCGCGCTCTCGCTCATGCTTACCCAGCCAGCAGTACACAGGACTGAGCGCGAAAGTGGGGGCTTACGATTTTTATATCTGTGGTTATGCCTATTATAACCTTCCTCAAGAATGTTCTGTCTGTGCTCGGCTCCCAAGGGTCTTAGCGTGATATTAAGCAGGCTTGCTTAATATCACGCTACGACCCTTAGGAGCCGAGCGTAAAGAAAAAAGTCGGAAAAAACGCGGGCGAGCGACGCACGATGGGATGCGACGCGATGGGTTGGGGGACAAACTTTCACGCGGACGAAGTCGCGGGCAGAAGCTAGTCATTTATATTTTTAATGAGCAGTAGTGTTCCTACCCAATTACGTCAAACAAAAGATCTTAATCATCTCAGTTTTACTCTGAGTTTATCCTTATGGCAGTCAATGCTTCAAAGGACCTTGACCTTTAGAGACTTGGCAAGTAATGCAAGCCTTCAAGAAACAATTGCAGCTCTAAAACAACAACCTATACTTCTAATTTTATTCTATCAAGATAGATTTCAAATGACACAAAGTAGCGTTCGCGAACTGAAAATCTGATGGGTAAAAGATTAAATTGTATTATAGGTTATAAATATGAGCACTATATGGATAAATGCTCAGATAATACCATTCATAGCAATAATGCGAATCACGATCGATGCTCACGCGCAGGCTAATCATTGTTCCTGGAAATTATTGTTTATTTATTGTACCAGCCGGCGTTATCGCGGAACTGGGATTTTCCTTTTTTTTCTATATACTCATATCTCTGTTACTAGTGTGTCTGTTATTGTTTTAATTAAGTATTATAACTGGGAATAGCATGTGTTTACCTAATAACAAAATATATTTAGTGACTTCGTCTAAAACTCAAAAGCTATAATTCAGTAGGTATACTTTAATAATAATATAGTCGGTAGGTAGGGTAACCTAGGCTATAAGGTACGAATTAGGTAACTCCACACCCCTAAACCCTTCGTATGGATGGAACGTGAATCCAAGCGAGAAACAGTGGGTTTTTAATTGCGTCTGTAATTACTTAATTCAACCGGCCAATCGAACAGAAGATTATGAATGCTGGTTGATGACTTAATAAATAAAGATTCAGTGGGATCAAAAGTTTTTGATTAAAATTTAAGTTACCCTAGAAATTACAGCATTTCTCCCTTGGGGTTACGACTAACGCAACTTTACCCTAAATACCGACTTGATCGACTTACCGAAGTTACGGACATGATTATTATAAAAGTAGGACATCTATCTTACCAATAAATCTATACTAATAGGTACTAAAATAAAGTTACGGACATGATTATTATAAAAGTAGGACATCTATCCTGCCAATAAATGTATATCTACTAATACTATAATAAAGCTGAAGGGTTTGTTTGTTTGAACGCACTAATCTCTGGAACTACCAGTCGGATGCATTTGATAGCCCAATTCTTGAGGAATGCTATAAGGCTTGTGTTTAAACGCCTGGAAAGTACCTATTTTACTACCAAAAATTCGAAATACCTGCCAGAATGGATAAATGGTCACCAAATTGTGTTTCATAAAGTATTGTAGAAATGAACCTATTTTCCTTATTGTTCTATGCCTCATCCTATGTCGACGGAGCCCCTATTTCTCTGTAAAGGGAAACATTTATTTTTTTAACGTGGAGAAATGCTCATGCATTCTGCACTACCACGGGGAGATAGTGCAGTTATGTGGGACTCTAACCCACTAAAACTCCACGGTGTCCTCCTCTGCCGCTTACGGCGGGAACGCGGGCACGCGTTAGCACTCCTCCGTGGACCCGCCGCGGCTGTCCGTCACCGGACCCTCCTCTGGGGAGTACTCCCCATCACCCCACCACCCCAGGGACCAAACCAGCACATGGGCGCCAGACGACCCCGTGTCTGGGCACCCTTGGTCCCCCTGCGACGGGTCAGGTCATTGGCCCCGCCGCCTGCCAATTTTCGGCCGCAGAGGATAGGGAGAGCGGCGAACGTCATACCGACACTCCTCCTCCCCTGCGGCCCCACCGCGTCCGCCATCGAACGGTGGCGACCCCGTCAAGGCCGCGGAAGGTAGGGAGAGCGGCGCACCGCAATACCGGCACTCCTCTCCCGCCGCGGCCTCCAACCCTCAGCCGCGATGCCTTTCATACGACATCGCGGCCCGCCTCAGTTGCGATGTCGCCGAAGCGGCACCGCAACCTACTTGTTGGCCGCTACGTCGTCGGCTTACAGGCAAAAGCCCTGACGAGCGGCCCCTCCTCGGGTTCCTCTTCGCTTCACCGTGGGTGTCCAAGCCACGGCTACTGAGCCCCCCCGCCTCGACAATGCGGGAACCCACCGGGGGGGAAAGTAACCTAACCAAACCTAACCTCGGGGTGCCCTTCGCTCGCTCTTGCATCCTACGTCGCCAATATTTTTCATTTTGGGTAATTAATGTTACTATTTCAGGGAAACAAGATTTGGTGAGCATTTGTCCATTTTGGTAGGTTCAAAAAATTTTTTCTCTGAGCGTTTAAATTGTACCCTATTTAAAATCACACTAGGACTAGGAGCCGAGAAAACAGAAACAAAACTAAGAAAGAACGCTTAGATTTTACGCGGACGAATTCGCGAGCAGAAGCTATAGTTAAATTTATAAACGCTACCGATTACGTACAATTAAATTATTAACACAGTAGAGAATTAGGTATAGTCAAAACTAGCTGCGCCTCGCGGTTTCACCCGCATAACTATCGGTTCCGTGGGAATATCGGGATAAAAAGTAGCGTATATGTTAATCCAGGTTGTCAGCTACCTCCATACAAAAGTTTATTAAAATTTGTCCAGCCGTTTGAGCGTGAATAAGTAACAAACATATAAACACACACACACACAAACTTTCGCCTTTATAATATTAGTGTGATAAATCAGAAGAATAATTCAAAAGGGATTTTACCACGAAGAACCGATGGGTAATCCACAAAAGCCTTCTTGGTGTTACATCATTCAGCATGGCCTGATTTTCATAGCAATTTTGCGAAACACGTCATGGGTATTCATTTACATGATGGGGGTGACTTACGATGCGGGCTGTTACCATCGTATCGTTCATGATAAATAAATACACGGTTAATTATGTTTTGCGTTCGTTTTTAAATTAGGAGCGTGTGGCTAAATTATAACAGCCGCAAGGGTCGACCGATCAGGATAAGCTACGCTTGCCGCGGTTTGTCCGTGGATGGATGCCCGTCTTTACATATCGAAACCCCTCCGTGCCTCGGAAAGCACTTTAAGCCGTTGGGCCCGGCTGTCAGTCGTGGATCGTTGACAGTCGTTACGGGTCATCATAAGCCCGAAAGTCTGACAACCAGTCCTACCAAAGGGTATCGTATTGCATGGAGCGTCTTTTTATTAAATGCCTATGAAAGTACACACATCAAAAGTGTCTAGGGATCAAGCATTTTTATGCGGATTTCTTGAGATTGAGATGTGGCTTTGTAATAAATTTATGATTTTATAAATTTATATGGATCCTTTTTGGTGCATTTCATAATTTGAATCAGGAACTGTGAATCAAATTCGAGTAAAAGATGAAAATCAGCTGTCAATATTTTCCCTATAAAAACATACAACGCATTGAAGACATTATTAGTGCTACTGTTTCCCTACTACTGATTAAAACCAACGTTATTATGGAGCGGCGACGTCATTTAAGCAGGGAAGAAATGCTCAGAGCCGTGGGAATGATAGAAGCTGGTTCCCGGCAACGTACTGTGGCTTTAGCTCTGAATACAAGTCAGAGTGTTATCAGTCGACTTTGGACACGTTACCGAAGCACTGGTACCGTGGCTGAGCGCCATGGAGGACGGTATCGCTGCACCACACGGAGACAAGACCGATACATTCAAATCTTAACTCGAAGAGCTCCAACAATAACCGCCATGATGTTAGCCGTGAGGCTTCATCACTCTTCAGGGAACTTAATTAGCGACCAAACAGTCAGAAACCGCTTGCATGAAGTGAACCTTCATTCCCGAAGACCGCTACGGGTACCACCTATAGCAATGCACAATCGTAGGATTCGATATCAATGGGCTCTTGAACACAGAAATTGGGCAGAAGAACAATGGCGTTTCGTGTGCTTTTCTGATGAGTCTCGTTTTGGTATGAGACCGGATACAAGACGTATACGACACTGGAGAACCCCTGGACGCCAACAGCGATTAAAATCCTGCCAGGAAGTCCATCCTTATAGTGGTGGAACCATCATGGTATGGGCGGGTATTTGGATCGGCGGAAGAACTGAGTTGATTTGGATCAGAGGCAACCTCAACGCTCAAATTTATGCTGAGACGATTGTATCAGACGTCATCGTTCCTCTACAAGTGCAAATCGGTCCCTTATTTCAGTTAATGCATGATAATGCACGACCGCACACCGCAAGAGTTGTAAGACAGACTCTCGCCGCAGCTAACATCAATGTCCTGCCCTGGCCTGCTCAGTCGCCAGACTTGAACCCGATTGAGCATGCATGGGATATGCTACAGAGAAGAGCTCTGCCGAATATGGAGGGTATCCAGTCGCAAGAAGACCTTTTTTTGTTGTTGCAACGAACATGGGCGGCCATTCCACAGCGTGATTTGGATGAACTCATTTTGAGTATGCCAAACCGATGTTCTTGTGTTGTTAGTGTTCGCGGTAGAAACACGGATTATTAATTGTTTAAGTTACCCAATAAAATTTTAAAGAAAACTGTTATTTCAGTCTTTTTTTCGAACTTTTGTGTTAGTGGTTCAAATGTCAAAAATCCCTTTATTAGGAAAATGGCAAATTTCTTTATTAATGCAAAGGTGACTTGGTTTATCGTTACTGTGACAAACGAAAACACTTTATTTGATGAATCCTTAAAGAAAATTTTAATTAATATCAATCAGGAGAAAAGTTATTGCAAAAATATATGTTGATCCCTAGACACTTTTGATGTGTGTATATACGGTAATATAATATTAAAAAAAATATTAAAAAGTTTGGCCGTCTTTCTGCCTGTTTGTTCCGGCTTATCTCCGAAACGACTGGACCGATTTTGACGGGACTTTCGCTGGCTGACATAGGTATAGGTAACCTAGGCTCTTTTATTTTAGTAAAGAGACAATATTCTTTTCTCACCACCACCACCATCCACCAATGTTTTCATCCACGCGAATGAAGACGCGGGCACACCTAGTTTATTACAACTATGTATGTTCCTTATTGTGGTCTACCTTTACCTACAAATTATAACTGCTTTATACCTTCCAACTAACTATTCTGGACTTGATCCTTGGCATTTAATGGAGCTCTAAAAGTTAATAGCATCAACTTCTACTAAATTAAACGTCTAAAGGTTGGAATTAACACTGACCATTTCGTATCTTACGTCGAATTAAACAACTTAACTTGATGTTAATTCTAGCCTAAGGATTAAGCTACAGTAGCGGTTTTAATTCATGTTTTATTTATTTGTAAATACAAAAAAAGCACTGAAGTTTAAAATAAAAAAGAATCTGCTGAGTCCATAGTAAGCCGTTGCGCGTCGATGTTCTCTGCCACCCTCCTTAGGCCTCTCTTTGCTTGTTCAGACTCCAGCACATCAAGCTACCCGAAACTGTCAAATTTTCCCAATCAACCTTTGCACCTTATGCTTTAGCGATAAAGTTGAAAATCTATTATTGACAGATTGTTGTAGCTTGATGTGCTCAGTCTGTACCAAACCCCACACTACTGTGCCAGCCTCATTCAGGTTTACCTCCGATGGCAACATTGTCGTCCTCGTTTTGCTCATACAAATAACGAATTAATAATTTCAAGTTTTATTTTGACTTCGTGAAGTTCGTGAGTCCTGAAATACGATTGCAATCTGTACGATAGAGCTTAATGAGTGCAAAATACGTGAGAATGCGATGCACAATGCCAGCATATGTATGCATAATAATTACATTATTGTATACAAAAGTACTAGGTACAGATATTTTGCACTTCTACGGAATATTATTCTAAGAATTTTAGCATAAAAAGTAGGTTTTCCTCATTTAGATCCAAGTATCTGTATTTTAAAACGCAATACGTTGTTTATATCTTTGTTTTTTTTTGATCGAATAATTAAGGATTGTGTCATCTGTGGAGTAAAACATTTTAAAGAAAAAGCTCTCTATTCCAAAACATAAACTGAGCCGTCTTTAACATATATTATTGGGGTCCTAGATACTTCAGTCAGGATAATGGGACCCTTATGGGGAATATAGTATCAAAGAGCGAGCGAAGCGACCTCGAACATTTTAATACCCCGGTTTTGTTTTGACAGCACCGAAACACGTTGCTAGCAGGAACTAAGCGGGTCCCATGGGTCCCTGGCTCTTGCCTTGCTCCGAGTGGCCAATGGGAGAGAAAAGACAAGATAGCCATAAATACAAATCTGTTCAAACCTTCAGTGTTTAAACGAAATTCAACCATGTTTCTTTGACCATTTGGCTTTAAAAATATAAAAGCAATATTTCGACTGTCTAGTTTCATATTTCATAGATTCGAAAGTGACAAACTGTGAACGAATATCACACGACATTTCGTCACAAAATACTGTATTTTGTGATTTTGTGTTGCTACAAAGATTAATAGATAGAATAGCTGATAAAAATGTAACTAGTCGTTTTAAATTCACTATTTCACATAATACAATTTGTCAAACAAAGTGATTATTTAAATCGGTTTCGTTGGTTTCAGCATTCTCCACTTTAATGTTTCATGTCACTTTCTTAGGTATTTTAAATAAATAAAAGCAGACATACCTACTTACATTTTGTGGCGCCCCGTGTCAATGTTGGCGGTGTTAGTTCCGATTTTCGCGCCAAAAGGTCCTTGTACAGTTTTACGCCAATAAATTGACGTCGTAAGTACCACGCATAATATAAGGGCCGGTTGTTTCGAACGGTTGGTTGACGTAACATACGTACGTTAAATATTAATCGTAATTATTTGACGTCAGCCAAGGCCAAAATTCTGTAATAGTAATTAGAAACAACGCTTTTTTTGGTTTGACGATAGTTAGCGCCATTTTCGACGTCCACGCGTGCGTCAAGTGAACGTGTAACAACCCGCCCTTAATCGTTCGTTTAAGTATAGAGCAAGTTTAATATCTAGCTAACAGAACTTCAAGTTTACCATAGTTTGGAAGTCGTTGAAGGTAAAACATCTAGTACTTAGTATTCGTTTCAATCTCTTTTTTATCATTAATCGTCTTCATAATCTTAATCGAAGTATTCAGCACGTATCGCCCCCTTATCGTGTAATTACCAATAAGGAATTAAATCGGACTATAAAATAATTGAGTTCTACTTTACCAATTCTATATTTTCCATCTAGCTGATGTCAAATTAATGATCTTAGATCAAGAAACACAGCCTTATGATCATCCAAAGTCCTACTTCACTCACAATAGGCATGAAGGCCTCTTTTTGCATGTGCTATCTCCACGCTCCTACATAATACTAGCTTATAACTATATAATGATTAAGAAAAACCGGATTCTACCTTAAATTTGACGTAAATATAAAACCCTTTAAGAGCGTTTACGCCGAACGGCATTTCATACAAACTTTCAAGCCCTTTTTTTTCGAAGTGAATGAACTGATTTTAATGAAACTTCGTACGTATGAGCAAAATACAAAGGTCTAAAAAGTTAGTAGAGAACATTTTGGAAAAATAGTGTTACAGCCAAATTAAACCGATTTTAAACTTTCCATAGAAACAGATATTTCCAGTTATCTTTTTTTATATAAGACATTTCGAAAATGTTCTCTACTAACTTTTTAGACCTTTGTATCCTGCTTATGGTTAGGAAGTTTCATTAAAATCCGTTCATTAGTTTCGAAAAACAAGGGCTTGAAAGTTTGTATGAAATGCCGTACGGCGTAAACGCTCTTAATAGAAATTCTGTCCCGCATTTGCGTATGAATCACGACCATCGTCTCTGGCATTAACTGGCCAACCTTCACAAGGACTGGCCGTGGGGAAACACTGAGGAAAATTAAGTTACACTCTTTGGCTCTCTATTGTTTTTGTTTTATTTGATAATGAATTCAAACCTTCTTGTCACGTAAAGATAAAGTTGATTATCTTGGCTTATAACAAATGCTTCAAGGTTGCAATTTGCTTGCATGTTGCATGTATTGGTTTTATCAACTTTAATTCAATTTTTCCGGTTGATTAATGTAATGTTTGTCGTATCTACCTACTAGACTGACTGGTTCATTACAATAGCGACTTAATTACCAATTTGTAAGCAATTTACAAAGAATTGGGCTCTCCGGATTATATCCTACACCTAACTTGCACCTACTATTGAATTTTTTAGTGATGTCACTTTTGTCACTTGTGTTATTAACATACGAAACTGAATTGTCTTGCACACTCGTAAACAATGTAAAGAATTAAATTGAACGCCATCTTAAACTTATCACATTTTTGTTTGACAATGTGGCAAGTAGAGCAAATGGTGGTCGAGGTTGAATTTTCATTTAATTAATAAAACAATAGAAATAATCAATGCTGTGTAATATTTTATAAAACAAATACATGCAATTAAATAGGTATATAAAGTAAAAACATAGTCTCAAACATTGAATCAACATCCTTAACTTGTTGCTAAGTCAAAAGGGCATTATTATACCTATAAATTCTTATAGGGGAATAATCTAGCATAGTTATTAGCACACAACATACGCCGTAGCCTTGACTCAGGCCTTTACACTGTAGTTCAATAGACTTAGAGGTGAACAACCCCTTTTGGCACAACCTGTTTAGAAAATGTCGATAAACAAACGTGACCAGTTTAAGTTGGCACGCAGTAGAATCGGGAACTAAAGTTGAATGACATAATTTTGACGTTTCATTTGACAATTGGGTTTGAAAGCAGCGCCGATGTGAAGTGTCAAAATAAAATGGTTGCTGTAAATACGAATAACATTAAAAAGAAGAATATATTTTACTCGGGTTTTGTTGATTATCGTGTGTGTGTGAGTGGTGCCGGTTGGGTGACTACTTTTCTTGTTATTATTCAATAGACTATTGTCTTTTGACTTCAAACGATAACTCTTGTTAACGCCAATCTGCCTCGGTTAGAGCACCGTTTATCTTAGAAAACTGCTTTCTGACAGCTGAGTATTCTTCAAAAAAACAAACTCTCATGTGCTTCGTTCTTACTTGGTTGTTATTCATACATAATAACTTAGGCATAAAATAATCTACACCCAAAATGTGTTAGAAATGCTTCTTATCCAACCGTATAATATACCGTATAACCGTTGCAGTCATAGTGATTGAATAGCTATTATACATAATGACTTGTCATTCATTATATTTAAAGTAACCTAACCAAACCGAACCTCGGTGTGCCCTTCGCTCGCTCTTGCATCCTATGTCGACGTAGCCTCGCTTTGCAGAGCTCCTATTTCTGTGTAAAGGGTTTAAGAGCGTTTACGCCGTACGGCATTTCATACAAACTTTCAAGCCCTTGTTTTTCGAAATTAATGAACGGATTTTAATGAAAATTCCTAAGCATAAGCAGGATACAAAGGTCTAAAAAGTTAGTAGAGAACAATTTCGAGATGTCTTATATAAAAATAGATAACTGGAAATATCTGTTTCTATGGAAAGTTTAAAATCGGTCTAATTTGGCTGTAACACTATTTTTAGAAAATGTTCTCTACTAACTTTTTAGACCTTAGTATTTTGCTCATACGTACGAAGTTGCATTAAAATCGGTTCATTCACTTCGAAAAAAAAGGGCTTGAAAGTTTGTATGAAATGCCGTTCGGCGTAAACGCTCTTAAAGTAACCTAACCAAACCGAACCTCGAGGTGCCCCTAGCTCGCTCTAGCATCCTATGTCGACCTTGCCCCGCTTCGCTAATGTGATTAATTCGGTTTCAATTATCACTTTATCTAAATTGAGTAGACATTATAAATAATGGCTAGATAATATATATAATATCCGGATTTATTACTTTGGCTGTGACATAATTACTTCAACTTAGATAAGAAATAATCATGAAAAAGCCAACTATATATATAACTACAGTTATAGAATAACGCCAAACAAAAATTACTCTTCTAGTATTCTAGTTAAACGTAAAATTGCTGCAATTCACGTAAATGCTAGCATTTTTCACCTATATTACTAGGTATCTTTATTACTAGCTTCTGCCCGCGACTTGGTTACTTCTCATCGAGGCGCCCGCACTATTACCTACGTCGTTTTTGCTTAACGTTCTTTCGGACTATTTTTTCTTTTTGTTCGGCTCCTAAGGGTTCTAGCGTGATGTTACATAATATGTTATATAGCCCTCAAGAATTGGGCTTTCAAATGCAAAAATATTTTTTCTAGTCCAACTGGCTGTTCCAGAGATTCATCATCATCATCATCATTTCAGCCTAAAGACGTCCACTGCTGGACCAAGGCCTCCCCCAAAAGGGGGGGGGGGGGTTCGTCATAATCGCCACGCTTGGCAGGCGGGTTGGCGATCGCAGTATGGTATGGTGGTGGAATGCATAGAGAACGCCTGCTGCCCATTCTCCGGTACGCCCCTCAGTCGCCTTTTACGACACCCACGGGAAGTACGGGGTGGTGCTATTCTTTAAGTCCGGCACCACACAGTTCCAGTGATTAGCGCGTTCAAACAAACAAACTCTTCAGATTTATTACAAGTATATATAGATTACAGTAGGGTAAAATTATAGGGAAATTTTCTACTATCAGAAATGGCCATGTGTTTTGACCTAATTGCTTTTATCATAACTACATACTTACGTACGTACCTTCTCGAAAGATAAATTACGATAGTGCAGAAATCCCCTTGATGACTTTCTGACGTACAAGATCTGATAAGCTTAAGTACTTATAAAATAAATAAAAAGTGGAAGTAAGTTTTATTGGACCATGGAATTTCTTGCCCGTTCTTCTCCATAGAGATCTACGTTTTGGAATGGGCAACTAGCTTCAACTTTCAGACTAACTGACAGACTATTTAATTTTGACAATTCAAAAGTGCCTGTACAAGGTTTAATTGAAATAAATGCTTTGGGTTTGATATAATACAAATGTTACCTTAAGGCCTTGATCCGTAGCCGAACTCTGGAAAGTTATACAGTTACTAGGTGTTATGATAAGTTTTCAAGTGCCCTACTTATTGATTGTTGATTGGAAGTCGATAATCCGTTGAGGAGAAGCTAAATTCACCTTTATACTAGCATGTTTGATGACTAACATACTACTGGGGTTTAGAGTAGATGTTCCAATAACGATGAACATTTTGCTCTGGCGCTGGTATCCTTTGAGGATATACTAGCACGTAGTGCCTGATCTTTCTCCGGTCGTGTCTAATTGCCGCCCCATCGGACTATGAGAGTGAGAGAAGAGTGAGTGCACCTGTGTCTGCGCACACACCTATGCACTGGAATATCTCCCGCGCAGACGGTCAGTCTCCGCTGAGTTTATCCGCCGAAATTCATTCTGGAGGACTAATATTCGTGTAATATCTTGTATAAGTGAATTTCAAAAGACCAATTTTAAAGGACCTGCCTCTATAAAATTGGTCTTTACATTCTACTAATGAAACCTTTTTAATAACACCCACAAATAATTATCTATACGCTAGTTATGGCATTAAAATTCATATTATTCGGAATAATCGAATCATGTACAGACAGTACGTGAAATTGTTTTTATACACACTTGTGCTGCGTGATAAGATCACCGTGACCAGAAAATATCTATATGTACCTATATTTTTAGACGTGACAGTATAACAACCTCAATTGTTTTGAAAGGTTATGGTGTAAGAGGTAGGTCATGACAAGAAAGGAAATATTTTTATATTTAGTGTATTTTTATAATCACGGCAAGCTTTAACTTAAGATTCCTTTTCCACCAGAGCCGTGCTATGCCACGTTGCTTTGGATGCGTTTGATATCCACCAATCATATTCATTGGTCCACATGGTATAGCATCGATGGAAACGGGTTCACCTAAGCGGGAACTAAACGGGGGTCGCTGTCCGAAAGGGTTACCTCTGCCTCGGAACATAAAAGGCTTAGGAAGGAACACGGGTGGGTTTTAGTCAGTAAGAGTCTGACACTCCCTTCCGCTCCACCCAGAGTGGGAACCCGGATGATTTCCCTTCCTCAAAAAAAAGGTACGTTTTAAATATGGAAGGATGCGTGCTACGGATTGGAGCTATGTATGCGCGAGTGGTGTAGGTATGAGCAGAGCAGAGTACCTAAAATAGGCGCGCATTTGTCACCGAAATTAGACATGCTCCCCTTGCCTTCCCTACGCCGCCCGATGCATCGCATTGCTCGAGCTGCTCATCTTCCTTGTATAGCTACCTCGCGGCAGTGCATCTACATAGCATATCTTACTCGCTCCGGTCCGCTAAGCGCCTTAGCATTAGTGGAAACGGTCACATAGTTTCGTAGCTTAGCTTTCACATCCTCACAGCATAGCTGAATAGCACATCTCTGGTGGAAAAACAGCCCAAGGGTAATGTAACTAATGTAACCCACGAAATTCATATTTTCTTATTCATATTTTAAATAATATGTTGATTTTTGGTCGTACATAGGCGTTAGTTCTAGTATGTACGAGTATGTTCATACTAAAACTAACGCCTTCGTCCCATGTGGGATAAGCAGAAACTATAGAACGCGACCTGCAACAATTCTTACATACCCCTATAGCCTCGTTCATACATCGTCGTTCATTTTGGTCGTCTAATCTAATATCGCGTGCTCATTATCTAAGATTATGGGTCTTTATAGGTAAGTTGGTATCTATTTTCTCTGGATGATTCATATACAACAATATACCCAATAGGTATCCACTGCCATTTTAAATTGTATACACGTACTTTATTACCAACACATAATTTGGACTTTATTACATTTTGCTAATTGGACATAATGCGCCCAAACGACTCACTTTACCTAACTTCAATCGATGAATTGACAACATATAACTTTTTATACATATAGGTAATAGAAATTGGATAACATACGTACCTTCAACTTTGACATACTGGCTAACCAATTAAAATCGCGTTTGCACTGTGACCATCATATCTTGAAACGGCGATTATTGAAACTAAACGAACCTAATCGTACTAAATTTGACGAACTTTTGACATATTTAAGCGTTGCTAGCAGCGCCTCTATGAGGGGTCAGGTTAAGCCGGTTAATGCTTATCAACAGTTAGACGTCCCATAAGCTGTAATAACCGATGGCGTTAGTGAAAGTTTTTAATCACTCAACTCAACACAACTACCTACCTACGTAGGTACACAAATCAATCACTCTTCAATTTAACGGTAAATGGGACTTTTATACTGGCGTTACTGTATGTTTCATAAGCTTTTTGGCTGGAACTGTGAGTGTTGAATGTTTGTTGGTAGGTAGGATGTTAGAAACACAATTATTCCGGTGGTTACAGCCTTAAATAAAGCGACAAGGAACAGTATAAAGATCACGCCGTCATTTGCTCCTAAAGCTCAGTATCTTGGTATAATGGTAACCATGAGAGTTCTTGGTAGAAATACAGGGTAATTGGCTAGCTAAACTCCGCAGACGCGATGGATATTTGATGATTTATTTTGTGGGGTCATCAACCGCAGTTATATTGTAGTCACTTGACAGAAAAGTTTAAAAAATGTTTTCTTGTGTAAACTTCACACACGTTTGGTTTCGATATCTAAACATGATAAAAAAGAATAAAGCAGTTTTCCTCTACTCGTACTTCAAGTAATAAAACTAAAAGCGGTCGTTGCCCTGTATTTGCCGTCATCAGCCTAGCTTCTTTTCTTTTATATTGGACCAATATTAACAAACTGCCCTGATACAATATGATATGATTATATTTCAATGATGAATTGACTATAGAGTGGTTGTGTTCTGAATTTTTGAGGGGAAATCAAAAATCAAAATCAAAATGTTTTATTTCACATAAACCTACATGGGCACTTATGAAACGTCAGAAGCTAGGTGCACGGTTCCAATTGGTCGTTTCCTATGGAGAAGAACCGGCAAGAAACTCCATGGTTACTCTTTTTAAAAATAATTGGCTTTTACAATGTTTCCAGATTACAGTAAGTAGGTATGGAAGGACAGCGCAGGCCTGTCAACAAGTACCAAGTACTTGATAAAATAGAAAATGGTCTACAGATCTAAAGTCTATAAGGCCTACAAAGTCCTCACATTTACAAAATAAGAATCTATCAAAAGGATAGATAATAAAAAAAGAAAAATAATAATAAAAACCTACTAAAACCAAGTGTTATGATTCTCAATAAAACCACTAATAAAGAGGTGAAAAATTTCAAGTGTCTGTATACAATGTCAATTAATAAAGAAATTATGTCAAAAAGTATATAATGTCAAATAATAAAGAAATTATGTCAAAAAGTATGTAAAAATAATAATAATAATTAAATAAAAATTAAACATCGTAATTTGAGAGCAGTTAATAGACATTTACATAGTTATGCCGTTAATGAGAAGCCAGGGAAGCCACATGTGCAGAAGGAATTATTGCCAGACTAGCTTGTCTTCAACGTAGTCTTTAATCTTATAATATGCTTTTTTGATAAGGACACGTTTGATGAGGGTTTTGAACTTTCCATCGCTAAGTTCTGTAACCGGCTTTGGCAACTTGTTATAAAAACGGATGCTGTTTACAAGAAATGACTTGCTAGTTTTAGTTAATCTAAATTTAGGTAACACAATTTCATTTTTACTACGTGTATTTATATTATGGAAATCGCTTCTTATTTTGAAGAGTCCTAAGTTTTTGCGAACATACAAAATACTTTCTAAAATATAAAGAGAAGGCAGAGTTAGTATATCAATTTCTTTGAATTTGTTTCTAAGAGACTCGCGAGGACCCATTTTATAGATTGCGCGGATTGCCCTCTTCTGTAAAATGAAAATTGAATCTACGTCAGCTGCCGATCCCCACAGCAGAACACCATAAGACATAATACTGTGGAAATAAGCAAAGTATACTAACCTAGCTGTGGCTATATCTGTCAACTGCCTTATTTTTCTTACTGCATATGCAGCTGAACTTAATCTACTTGAGAGAGCTCTAATGTGTGTGCCCCATTGTAATTTTGAATCTAAAGTAATTCCTAGAAATACAGTTTCCGTAACAGCATCTAGTCTTTTGCCATCAAGTTCTAAATTCAGACCCACTTGAGGTACATTTGGTAATGAAAACTTAAGACATTTAGTTTTGTTCGCATTAAGTAAAAGATTATTAGCTGCAAACCATTTCGAGAGAACAGCCAGACTATCGTTAACATGTAAGACATCCGTATCTTTTCTATCTATTTTAAAAATAAGGGAAGTGTCATCAGCGAATAAAATGATATCCGACAAGTTGGCCATCATGTAAGGAAGGTCATTAATATAAACTAGAAATAGGAAAGGGCCAAGAATTGAGCCTTGAGGCACGCCCATCTTAACTAGAGACCCCGAAGACGTCGCCCCGTTAACGTTTACTTTTTGCTGGCGCTTTGACAGATAGGAAAGAACAAGATCAGCAGCTTGTCCACGAATTCCGTAGTGGTATAATTTACAGATCAGTGTATTATGGTCAACGCAGTCAAACGCTTTTGAGAGGTCACAGAAAATGCCAATTGCATCCTGGGACTTCTCCCAGGATTCCAAAATGTGACTGATGAGTTTTACTCCCGCATCTGTTGTCGACCTACCTTTCGTGAAACCAAACTGGCGACTATGTAAAATCCCATTTGAGTTAAAATGTGACAACATCTGGTCCAGCATGATTTTTTCATAGATTTTGCTCAATGCTGGTAGCACAGATATAGGTCTATAATTGGAGGGATCAAACTTACTACCCGATTTGAAGTCAATGGGAATCGGCTTGTATGGAACCTTCGCCACTGCTGGGGTCGTATTATATGTAAATAAAAACTTTTTACAAAAAAAACAACCGACTTCCAAAAACACTATACTTAAAGTGAAAAATAACTTTAATTTCGGAAGTCGGTGTCTTTTTGTCGGGGATTTGTATTTTAGTTTTTTGCCACCGACTTCCGAAATTAAAGTTATTTTTCACTTTATAGTGTTTTTGGAAGTCGGTTGTTTTTTTTGTAAAAAAGTTTTTATTTTTCACTTTTTAGCGGGTCAGTTTGTAATTTATCTAAGTTATAATAGCCTAATGTCACCTGCTTATCACCTTTTACAAAATATTGCTTTTCCCGATGCAGGAACGTTAATTGTTGAGGAGTTCTCCTAGTAAGAACCAGGAGAACTGGAGCTGGTTGAGAAGTCACCATCAGCTCCACTTCACCATACGCATTGTAATGAGCATAAATTGCTTAGCAGCTATATTAAAGTAATCGAATTGCAACCCGTGAAATATTTGTCATTGAGTAGTTCCGATGGCCATTTGTGGTCTTCATCATCAGCTCCACTTTACCAAATCATAATTTCCGAAAGCAAATGCTCAAGTTACTTTAATAATAGACTTAGGCAAGAAAAAATTTGCTAAGGGCCAAGTTTATGTTACGCTTAGTCGAGTAAAGACACTGGATGGCATTGCATTATGCGACTTGGAACCTACCAAATTGCTAAATAGACCACATGACGAAAAGGCATTGCGTGAAATGCAACGATTGAGGCTTTTATAAATCATCATCAGCCTATTGCAGTTCACTGCTGGACGTAGACCTCCCCAAGTTTGCGGTAACGTTCACGGTCCTCCGCTTCTCTCATCCAGCCACTACCGGCAACCTAAGCTTTGTTAGGATAATTATACAGAAGAAAAACTCGCAAAAGTATTTCACTTTATGATGTATTTATTAGTTTTTAGACTAGATGCTGATAATCCTGGCTGCAGCATCAGGCCAGACTTATGTCAACATTGCATTGAACTTAAAATTTAGTCCTGTTTAAAATGAGCCCAAACACGACTACGGTGCTGTAATTTCAAGGTTTCTACTTTTTCTGATGCTCCTGGCTTCAGCATCAGGTCTCTATGTACTTCGTTGTTCCTCATTAACAGTACGTTTATCCACACATCGAGCCCTTTTCAATGAGCCTAAACTCGATATATCTCCTGTTAGTTGTCGAGGAGTTAGGTACTCTGCAGACTATCCTGACTGCAGCATCAGGTCATAACTTGATGATCATGAGACCAAATGTGGCAAATGCCCTATCAGACATCAAAACAATTTACTAAAACAGTCCTTGCCTGTTCGAGTAACTTCTTACTGTTAAGGAGTTGTACCTTCCATCATCAGCCCAGCTACCTGAGATGGTGACAACCATAGGCAAATACATAAGATACTTCATAAAATATGCGAAAAACAATAAGTGAGCCTATAAAATTTGAGAGTTGCCCTCTATTTCTCTAAGATCCCATCATCAGATCCTAACTTGGTGACAGTGGGACTACCTCAGAACTTTATACTGTCGAACAAAAAAAGAATTTTGAAAATCCGTCGACAATTGGCGGAGTATTCGATGAACAAACATACAAAAAAAACATACAAACACCCGAACATAGTACCTCCTCCTTTTTGTGAAGTCGGTAAATACGTTCGAGCCCTATGGAACGTCTTTGTAAGGGACCACTTTTACTCGTTTTGAATTTCAAGAGAACAGATCAAAATTAGTCTATTCTTCATCTGGAGGTCTAGACCACAAAGCAAATATGCTATACAATGTATGTAAACGCTTGTGGTTTCCATACTTTTGTTTGAACTGTTCAAACAAAAGTATGGAAACCACAAGCGCTGGAAATAAAACTGATGTGTTTGTTCCGCTGTGTTGGTCCGACGCTGCAGATTTGTGTGTAATTGCAAATAGCTGTAGTTAACAGTATTTATGTAGGACTAGCTGCACCCCGCGGTTTCACCCGCATAAGTGTCGATCCCGTGGGAATATTAGGATAACAAGTAGCCTACATGTTAATCCAGGGTGTCAGCTACCTCCATTCAAATTTTTATCAAAATTCGTCCAGCCATTTGAGCGTGAAGAAGTAACAAACGTATAAACACACACACACTCACAAACTTTCGCCTTTATAATATTAGTGTGATTGTAGGATCAGTGTGAGGAATTGTCAGTGTTTGTTGGCGTTTGTCCTTCATCAACAGCCCGATTTCTTCGATTGCTGGACATATGTCTGTCTTTGCTTCTGCACACTTTTTTGCTTCTGTGCCAGGCTTAACCAGCGGGGTAATTGCGTAACACACTCAGTAGCAATGGCTTTCATTTTGACAATTCAACAAGATTCATTGCGTTATTCACGTTGTTGAATATTTCGAACATTTATGAAGCAATGGATTAGCAATATCCTTCGAAATGATTTAGATTGTGATTGATAGTGTTTCGCAATTAGGGTGCAGTTTCAACCTGCGATGGCAACAACAAAAGCTATACAGGGTTATTGGTAAAACATTAACAACCTCTTAAGAGGTCATTGTACTCATCATTATGAACAACTTTTACTATGGGACCAAACCTGAAATGGCGAAAAAAAAACCAACTATTCCATACATTTATGTTCGTATAACTCGTCAAAATGTAGGGAACAGCTGATTTTTTTTCACGATTTCAGGTTTGGTCCCATAGTAAAAGTCTGTTGTTCATAATGATGAGTACAATGACCTCTTAAGAGGTTGTTAATGTTTTACCAATAACCCTGTATATTTATGTTTAAGTTTACTTTAAAAGCAAGAAAAATAAAAAAATAAGTAAAAAGGTTTGAATTAGTGAACACTATTTCGAACATAGGTTATGTTCGTAAGCCTTGTGTAAGCCTTCATGTCTAGCTAACAGAAATTAAGGTCTGGGTTAGAAGTCATTATACCAGCAACCTTCCATCCCGAATCGTAACAAAAATTGTACGCACAAAGCTTGTTCTACTATTGAGAGGAAATTACATAAATTGCGGGTTGCTAGACGATATACTTAATTCAGAACATAGCTATTAGTTAGTATAATATAGTTTAATACACACATAGTTTAATGATAACAATTATGCATCGTATGCTCTTGAAAGTTATGGAGCGAAAATAAAATGAGTTTTAGTACGTTAACCTCGTAATGAAAACAGAAGCTGGGTCCCGTTTGGCTTGCATTCATTGGTAAGGTGTCGCGGAGATGAAGAAAGGAAATAATCGAAAATGTTTGGATGTCAGAAGCAAAAATTTGGTCCTTTTTATTAATTTGGCTTTGAATTTGGTGATTTAAATAGCCAAAATGTTTGGCCCTCAAGCGTAGCATGACCAAGTGACATTATTTTCTTCTTTTTTGACATCGCGCCGTAGTAAGTAATATTTCCACAATCTGTAATTTTGTCTTTCGTTTCTACGGTGTTCTTGTTACGCGTGTAGGAATCAAAAGCTGGCATGGGAATGGTCTTCTAATGATAGAAACATGTAGTATCCGCGTCTGCGCAACGCCTTACCATGCACATAATTATGTGTACATCCATTAACGGAACGGCCATTATAATACATTAAGAGTCAGAAAGAATTTGTATATTAATGTTGTGTTACCTTATTTACCAAGCCGTTTCAGCGTTGGTAAGCAATTATCAGCCAGGCCTCGGAAGCAATCGGTTGACCGGTTATGTAAAACGTGATCTTTTCTACACTGGCATCAAGTGGGCTCATGAAAGTACTGGCAACTTTCTTTGGCTGTGGTAACAGCCTAACAGGTGGCATTTGGTTGGGTAGACTGTATGGCGGGTCTATGGCGATGGCGTAACTGTAGATTGTACCCACACAAAACTGTTGTTTAATTGAATTGATTATGAGCGCGGTGAGTGCTTTTATAGTTGAAACGGTGTTTTATAGTGCCGAAAGCAAATCTTTCCTGTGTCGAAGTTCGAGATAGTTCTTTCTATGGGTAGGTATTTATGGAAAACGATGATACTGACTTCCATCTAAAACTTTTGAGCACAAAAAGTGTAGCTAATCTTTGGAATCCATAGCTATTTGGGACCACAAAAGCCATAAGGCTTATCCGGGGCTACCGCACGATCTCGGGCGAGGCAGCAAGCCTCCTTGCCACGCATGCCGCGACAGCGGCGATAAGACCCCTCTTTGAGGAGTGGCTAGAGAGGCGCCACGGCGCCCTAACCGCCTGACGCAGGTCCTCACCAGACACGGAAGTTTCGGGAGGTTCCTGCACATCATCAGGCGGGAGGAAACGCCCGGGTGTCACCATTGCCAGGATCGCCCAGAGGACACGGTGGAGCACACGGTGGAGGTCTGCCCCGCTTGGGCGGAGCACCGCCGTGTCCTCGTAGACGCGATCGGCAGCGGCGGCGACCTCTCGCGTCCGGCACTGGTGCAAGCCATGGTCCGGGGCGAGAGGGAGTGGGAGGCAGTCACCTCCTTCTGCGAAGCAGTCATGCTAGCGAAGGAGGTGGCGGGACGGTTCAGGGAGAGAGCCTCCCGTCCCAGCCGCCGCGGGGGACGCCCCCGGCGTCATGAGCCGCGTGACGATTCCCGGCCACCGTAGGCGCGGGCCTGCGGGCGGAGAGTAATGGGTAGCTCATCGCCCGATCAGGACCAAGCCCATGCCGGACGGCGCGTACGTGTTCCACGCGCGCCTCAAAGAGATGTCAGCATCGAGGAGGGGTCCCCTTAGGGCCGAAGCCTGCCGGGTCAGCGGGATTGTCCGAAAGGGTTACCGCTGGCCCGGAACATAAAGGGCAAAGGAAGGAACACGGGTGGATTTTAGTCAGTAAGAGTCTGACACTCCCTTCCGCTCCACCCAGAGCGGGAGGAGCCATTTGATGATTACCCATCCAAAAAAAAAAAAACTTTGGAATCCATAGCTATTTGGGACCACAAATCCAAAAAAACAATTCTCTTCGTCAATATTCAATACATATAAAAAAAAACCACAGCAAATCGTGTACTTTCTTTCGACTAGTCGACTTTCGGCCATGATTTTCCTCAAAGACGAGTCATTGTCAAGTCGCAAGCTCCATCATGAACACTTTTTCTATAGAGTAAGTCATCACTTAGTTGACTTTAATTGAAAAAAATGTGTCATTCGTGTTCGACGCGACGCGACGGTCGCGCCGCTATGCGAAATCATAGCGAAGGGTTGTCAAAACTGCAAAAAAAAAAGATTATTCTTTTACACTTAGCATAGTCGTTTTGTTTTTATGGTGTACAACAAAGTGTTACGTAAATAAATAATAAAATACATTTTGATAAACAAAAAAACCGGACAAGTGCGTGTCGGGCCACGCACAGTGTAGGGTTCCGTAGTAGCCCGTTATCACAATGTAGTGCGATTCTGTTGTTCTTTATTCTGAATAGGTAAAAAAAAAAACATAATTTGGTTTTCAATGCAAGTCTTTACCCATTATAAACAAGCAACTACTTCATCTTAGTCACTTTAAAGGATTAATGCTAAGGATTTTGTATTTGGTACAAAATTATCCAACACCCAAGTTCAACGACTATTACTGCTAAACTAATAAAGTCATCTTAACCGCTATATTTTTCCTTTAAAGTTCATGAAATGCGCTATCATCGAGAATTTTTCCAGATTTTTCAAACCAGTAGTTTAGCTTTTAGAGGGGGGGGGGGGGACGCCCTACTGGAACAAAAATTTGCACTTTAAACTTTAATATTTCGTAAATGGAGCATTAAATCAAAAAATAATTTTAGTAACCCCTAAGCCATTTTAGAAGACCTATTCAATGATACCCCACACGATGGGGTAGATGATGAAAAAAATATTCATCCCCACTTCACATGTAGGGGAGCTACCCTAAAAAAAAATATTTTCCAAAATTTTATTTTACCACTTTGTCGGCGTAACTGATATACGTACTCCTACAAAATTTCAGCTTTCTAGTTCTAACGGTCACAGAGATTAAGCGAGGACGGACTGACAGACAGACGGACGGACAGACAGACATGGCGAAACTATAAGGGTTCCTAGTTGACTACGGAACCCTAAAAACATTCGCTGCAACCACTACTCAGCCTGTGTCTCTTCTACATCTTCTGTCCGAGCTCCTTTCTTGTGCTTATACCTAAGTATAAAAAACAAACAAAGAAAAAGAAAATAACACCTCTGTAGAACGGTGTATGTTTACAGTACAACTAGTCATTATACCTACTCATCAACTGTCTATTCACAACTCATTGAACGTACACCTATAATTCTACCTGTCATCATAATCTTAAGCCGTTCATCTTATATCAGAATGCTTAGAAATTACCGCGATGACAGGCAGTCTGGTAAGTACCTCTGCATGCTTTTCTCTAGTCAGTCTCTAGCAAAAAGGTACCTAAAGAGCCACGATTCTTAGGATACCTTATTGAATGCTCATGGATACATTGTGGATTTAAAATGACCTTTTTTTTTGTCGGGACCTTCAAAAGGCACCCGACCTCCGGGGAGGACGGGGAGTGTGGGATTTTTACCTCACTAAAACCACCTCGGTGATCACCATCAGCACATAGGGGTGGTCCCCAATTTTGATCCATACCTAATGGTTTCAATCGACTCAGCCTATCGCAGTCCACTGCTGGACATAGGCCTTTCCCAGGCGCAACCCTGATCCTGATCCCCACCTTACACATCCAGTCTCCCGGCCACCTTCATAAGGACGCCGTCGTCGCCTATGCCTACGATTCATGAACATGAGATTGAATTTGACAAATTGCACTTTTGTAAATAAGTATTTGAAGTAAGATTGACAACAAAAAACCGCGATAAGAAACACCCTTTACATTGCTGACGCATCATTGCACATAAAGTACACCTCACTCGTAGAACCTAAGTGTGTCATCAATTATCATATCATAATTTAACGGTGAATTCACTCCATTTAATTACTTCTACGATATTCAACAAACGCGTTCATACTTTGACTTTTAAATGAACTCAAAGTGGGGCAGCCCTAGCGGTCGTGAGCGGTGTAGGAAAGCGTATCGAACCCCAGAATTTCCCTGAGGCGCCGCGCCGACACGCTCTATCGGCTTGACACCTCGCTAAATCATTATATACTACACAGACATGATACTGCGCCTGATTCTTATACATATGTTCTTGCTTTTGTTGCGTGTGATGATGATAATGATGGAATCTACGAAATAATTCACATCTGTAGTTTTAAAACTCACTGACAAGTGGTGTTAAAGTTTTTTTTTATTCAATTAATCTGTGTGTCCGTTGTAATATTTGGGTCACTTTTGGCCGATAAATCTTTATATTTCGATTACTCAAGTAATGCATCATCTGCCTAGCCTTTTCCAACTATGTTGGGGTCGGCTTCCAGTCTAACCGGATGCAGCTGAATACCAGTATTTTACATGGAGCGACTAGGCAGTCGCTCCATGTAAAATACTGGTATTCAGCTGCACCCAATAACTGGATTGTGGAGGTCATATAGGCATATGACCTCCACAATCCAGTTATTGGGTAGTAAGATACCCCTTGGTAAGATTGATTCAGACTAATTCAGACTTTCGGACTTCTGACGACCCGTAACGACTGCCAAAGATCCTTGAATGACAGCCGGGACCGACGGCTTAACGCTTTCCGAGGCACGGAGGGGTCTTAGAATGTAAAGATGGTCACCCATTCACTGACCAACCGCGGCAAGCGTAGCTTAGCCCGATCGATCGAACCGTGCGGCTGTTATTTCTTAGCTACAAGCCCCTCTCGTAGGTAATTGATCCAACAAAGGGGCTTAATTCAAAAGAGACTTTCAAAAAGGGCCAAAAATTATTTGCTTTTGATTCCCATCGTTGTGCAGTACCAAAATACTATTAGACAGCTGTACACCTGTCGTGTTTCGACGCTGACATGATTGACAGGATTACAAGCCCCAGATATGGTATCAGTGACGCATCTGTGTGAGAATCTGTAGTATTTGAGACTATGTAATAGATAAGTAATAGTTTAACTGTGAGTAACATATTGGAATTTGGTGTTCTTCCGACCCTTTTACGGGTGGAATTTGAGAAACATCTTTTGTGATGCACCTGAAGTCTTTGGTAGGACCATTTTCTCCCACAATTGTCAATTTATGCATGTTTTCAGTGCTTAAGGCAGCTGTTACGTTGTACATCTGATTTATAAAGTAACTGTTTAGGAAAAGTTTTTTTTTCTTTGGGGAATGGCATCTCGCAGGTCAACCTATAAGGTTGTCGTCTGCTTAACCGGACTTGCCTGTGGATGCCTCAATAAATTAAGGCCTCCAGCCAGGGCTTAAATAAACTTAAAAACTAAGCGACTACACGCTAAGGGCACCCCCCCTCGGTTCGGTTCGGGTTCGGACCTCGGCTTAGGGCGTCGCTGGGAGAGGACAGCAAGGGACAGGCTGGATCGGAATTATTTAGGGACGGATTTAAAACTACAGGCTCAGCGGCGCGGGCTGGCTCGAGCAAGGGTCTGGGCGGAGGAAAAGGGTGTCCTTGGCCAGATATTTTTATATTATTGTGAGCGTTATGTCAATAATGTTGTGCCATAAAAAACTCGGCGAAGGCGATACATTCTTATCGGTCCTCGAAGATCATTATCAGTAGAGTGATATAGGTCACTCTAACACACATTTTATTGTGTCTCCTTATCTAGTAGGTATTCTATTTCTATACTGCAGTCATAGAAATAATGGCTCCAGTATGCATTTGATATTTACTATTTCTCCCGCTAGATGGCGCGCTCTAGTAAACATTACCTATTGCTGTACCTACTCCGTTTAAAATTAGTTAAATAATAGTTTTTTCATATATTTGGATAATGTACTGTGTATAAAAGTGAAACCGAACTTACAAACAAGCTGTGACAGTGTTATTGAGTATTTTTTGTTGAGTAATTAACAAATTATCTGTGATTTAAGAACTATAAAAACAGTGACTTTATTCGCGTAATTAAGAAAAACAAGTGAACTTTGTACCGTTATTATCATTTCTAAACCGTAAACAAACAAAGTGATCCAAAAAACATTATAAAATACAGTGATATGTAAAAACTCAAGAAGAAACATTTACGAATTCCGTTTTTTATTCAAAAGATCTGAATATATTGATAACAACACCACCTAGTAGTGAGTAGCATAACTAAAAAAAAGGCTCATCATAGTGTTGCAAGAAATCAATATTATATTTTTCAATATAAATACTACGGACAGTGACATCTATTAGCCGCTAGAAACAATTTCAAATTTAAAAGGTGTTACCAAACTCAATTTAGAGTTGCCATATAAAAATAAAAAAAATTGTTTGGTAGTTTTCATTTTATTTTGAAGAAATAAATAACTTTTTAGTTATCTGCCAATATGAATTTCTTAGATAATATAACATTCCGTCGCAACCGCAGCAGAAGATCGGAATCGAACCATGATGATAGCAATAACACGTCACAAACCTTGAATTGCACTATAAATAGTATGCCAGAAATGTCGGAAGATGAAGAGAACAATCAAATAAAAAAGTTGCAGGAAAAGATTGATGAGTTGACGTCTCAACTAAATAGCGCACACGAGGAAATAGAGATATTATCTTTGGAAAATAACAGTTTGAAACAAAGTAATGAAGATTTATCCAGGAATAATAATTTATATAAACAAATTGCTAGTTCTCCAGTCAAACACAAGTCAACAACACCCAAGAAAAATCGGGTCCGTGGCTTAGGCCCCCAGTGGTCGACGCACCTGTGGCCGACGCCCCCGATTCGATTAATTTAATTCAAAGTAATTTTTGATCAAATGTACTGTCAGGCACAAACATTGTTTTACAAAAATATTAAATGTACTTAATAATAACTTTTGTTTAGCAAGGAAAAATACTTTATTAATAGGGTGAAACACTTTTCTCATTTACTGTACTAAGTGAAAAAGTACAAAAAAAAAAAGATATTAAATTAATCCTATCGGGGGCGTCGGCCACAGGTGCGTCGACCACTGGGGGCCTAAGCCACGGACCCGAAAAATCAGTCAAGACAAAATAAAGAAACACAAACAGTTGTAAATGTTAGGAATACTACCTCTTTAAATCAAGACAGCAAAACTGGAAGCCAAGAAGTCACCCATACTTCTTCTCTTAATAATAGAGTATCGATCAATGTTACTAAACCTAATCTACAACCTTATCTACAACAGACGCCTATTAAGCATAAAATATGCATCCTCAGTAGTGAAAATAGCAGTAGAGTATGTAAAATAATGGATAGCACTAGTTTACCAAATAGTCATGAAATCTGTCACTATCGTAAGCCAAATTGTAATTTAGAACTAATACTAGAAAATATAGATAGTAAAGTTCAGAACTTTACCAAAACAGATTTCTGTATTATCTATATAGGTGAAGAAGATTTCAAAAGAACTCAAAATTACATAGAACTTGTTGTACTTATTCGTAAAAAATTATTACCTCTGAATCACACTAATTTTATAATATGCCTACCAACTTTTAAATATATCAAATTGTAATTTAGAACTAATACTAGAAAATATAGATAGTAAAGTTCAGAACTTTACCAAAACAGATTTCTGTATTATCTATATAGGTGAAGAAGATTTCAAAAGAACTCAAAATTACATAGAACTTGTTGTACTTATTCGTAAAAAATTATTACCTCTGAATCACACTAATTTTATAATATGCCTACCAACTTTTAAATATATGAAAAATGTAAATATTAGTTTTAACAGTCGAGTTGAGACTTTTAATAATCTACTCTATATGGATGTAGAAACATGTAATTATGCATACGTTTTAGATTCTAACCTTAATTTACCATACACTTATGATACATACAGCCCACATTACGGGACACTAAATTACAGAGGTTTACAAATTATTATATTAGATTTAATAGACATGATCTCATACTGTAGCACTATGACAGCCACTACTACTAATAGCTCAGAATTTGATTGTTCCCAAAAAACACAAAAAGAAATAACAGGTGCAGAGTTGCAGACCCACCAAATAATTCTCAGTTTTTTCTGTAAATACATAAATATACTTCACCAAAATATAGCGGGACTGATAAACAAATCAGATACACTAACAGTCAAAATAGAAGAGCTTCACAATGCAGGAACTAATATTGATGTAATGTGTATAACAGAACATTTTATTGAGACAGGTTATGAAGATTTGTTGCACATACCTAATTTTTTACCAGCAGCTTTCTTTTCTAGAAAGGCTAAGCGCGGGGGTACGTGCATTCTTGTTAGAGCCGGACTTCAGTTTAGAGAAATATCTGACGTAGCAAAACAGTCAATGTCGGGTGTCTTTGAATCCTGTGCCATAGAACTAATACAGCATAACATTATTATTATTTGTATATATCGCGTACCTAAACATAATTACAATATATTTTATGAAAAATTAGAGGATATATTAAGAAAATATTGTTCACTTTCTAATAAAAATGTAATCCTAACTGGCGACTTTAACATTGACATCTTAAAAAGAAATAAAATTACATTAGAATTTGAATATTTCCTTGCCCAATTTAATCTTAACTTAGCCCTTCACAAGCCTACTAGATTAAGCAGCAACTCCTGCATTGATAACTTTGCACACACCTACAGAAAAGAATGTAAAGCACAGATAATAGATCTAATTCTATCAGATCATACATCTCAAATACTAAGTGTACCTATTAATAAATCGTGTAAACTTAAATATTGGAAAACTCAAAAGCAAGACATATCCCCAGAAAATATAAAGAAGTTTAAAACTTATTTGAGTAATTTATCTTTCACACAAGTTTATAGCACTAATGATGTGAATAACTCGTATGACTCTTTTGCAGATGATTTTTTGATGCAATATAAACTATGTTTTCCAACTAAATATGTAACGATAAAAACGCATACTAAAGCCAAATGGATATCTCGTGGAATAAAAATTTGTAGTCAAAAGCAGAGAAAATTACTTTGGTCGTATAGATTTAAACCTGACTGTAAAAATAAACTTGATTTTAAGAATTATACTAAGATTTACAAAAAAGTTATACGACTAACACAGAAAACTCAAAATAACCACTTTATAAACACTTCTCAAAATAAATCTAAAGCTGCATGGCAAGTTATTAATAAAAGCAAATTGCCTACCACAACATCTAATACCGTCTATAAAGAGAGGTAATTCCACTATCACACATCCCACGGACATCGCAAACGAATTTAATAACTTTTTTGTAGATGTAATTGAAAAAAATAAAAATAGCAACGTTACTTCGACTAGTTACTAGTTAGTAAAATACTTTTAACAACTTAACTTCACAATCATTATATATGCAACCAGTTTTACCTATTGACCTAATAAAATAATTAATAATCTTAAAAATACAAATACTGTTGGCTACGATGGAGTATGCACTCAAGTTGTAAAATATGTCAAAGAAGTTATAGCACCACCACTAACGCACATTATTAACTTATGCATAACAAATGGTGTATTTCCTAATAGTCTGAAAAAAGTAATCATTAAGCCCTTATTTAAAAGAGATGATAAATCCGATGTGAAAAATTATAGACCCATTGCCAAAATTCCTATTTTTTCAAAAGTTATCGAAAAAGTTATTTACAATTCCATTTGTAATTATTTTGAAAAAAATAAGTTATTTTGCAATGAACAAAAGGGATTTCGAAAGAATACTAATATCAATATGGCATTGTTCGACCTTCTTTCTTATATTATGACGTTTGTAGATGAAAGAGCTCCGGTATGTGCTATATATACCGATATGACGAAAGCGTTTGACTATGTGAATCATAAGATTTTGCTAAACAAACTATATGGCTATGGAATCCGAGGCAATATTTTGAAACTTTTGGAGTCATATCTGGATAATAGATCCCAGTGTACAGAAATATCACAATTATGCCAAAAAACCAATTTAGTAACCATTTACACATCTCAACCAAGAGCTATAAAATACGGGGTACCTCAAGGTAGCGTGCTAGGGCCGTTACTTTTTTTAATATACATAAATGATCTCCCAATACTCATTTCTCAAAATATGGTTCTTTTTGCCGATGACAGCACAGCTGTTGTAAAATGTGATAATCCTGTCTATTACGAGAATGATATAAATGATTGTCTCAATAAAATAATTAACTGGCTTAATACCAATAACCTAGTGAATAATTTAAATAAAACAAAAGTAATGCACTTTCATCAAAGGTGTGAAATACCTCCAGTTCATGTTACTTATGATAAGTGCCAAATAGAAGAGACAAACAAATCAAAATTTTTGGGTATAATGCTTGACAGTAAACTGACATGGAAACCCCATATCGAAGAAATTTGTCTGAAATTAAATAAATCTGCATATGCACTGTTTCAGCTGTCGAAAAAAGTTAATACACAAACACTTTTAATAGCGTATCACGGATTGGTTGCATCAGTTCTGAGGTTTGGCATTATTTTTTGGGGGCAATCTACTGACAGAGAGACTGTTTTTAAAGCGCAAAAACGATGTATTCGGTCCATGTGTGGCTTAAAGAGTACCGAAACATGTAAACCTCATTTTAAATCATTAAAATTACTGACTATGCCAGCTATGTACATTTACGAGTCTGCTTTGTTTGTTAAAATCAATTTACACCTGTTTCAAAAAGTATCCGATGTAAAAAAGAATCCAATGCGTTCTCAATATATGAAGAAACTGTGCGACAGAAAATGCAGAACCGCTTTAATGAAAAAGAGCTTTTTTGGCATGGCTCCGAAAATTTATAATAAAATACCCGATAGCATAAAAAATTTACCCCTATTAAAGTTTAAGAAAAGTCTCTACTCGCTATTAATTGAAAAATGTTATTATACTGTAGAAGATTTTATAAATGATAATTTTTGATATTTCGTGTGCAATAAACATTTAAGGTATTTTTTTTTTTATATTTGTAAAGAAATCTGTTTCTCTTTTTAGGTTATCTTTAATAGTAGATTTTATTAAGATATTTAATTCGTTTTAAAATTGTTTTTTTTTTTTTTCTTGTAAGTATTTAATTTTGTATTATTCTGTTAGTTTTGTTTTGTTTTATTGCTTGCCTTTAATTTTATTTTATATTTGTACGCCTTCACGGCAAAACATAGCGCCCATATTATTAATCTAAGACCTTTATGTAAATACCTATGTTTCACAAATAAATATTCTGATTCTGATTCTATTTTTTTTATGTATCGCGAATAGATACTGCTTTATATAATTATTTTTCTCGAAAAATTACATTATAATAATATTTTATCAACATTTTGTTGAGAATCGTCGGTTTCCTGCGCATGCACAGGTGTTTATCGCGGACGATTATTATCGCATTTCTAGTAAAGCTAAATTGTCCATTACAAGTGCTGATATAGAAAAATAACAGACGTGCCGAAGATTAGTGCGATAACGGCGAAACAACGTGTTTAGCCGAAATTGGTGCACAAAGTTCGCTTAAGGCCCGGCGCCCATTATCGGCATCGGCAAGGAAAAGGATCCTTCGGCATCCTACATGCAAGCGCACACTATCGGCAATTATGCTTTGGCATGCTGCAACGTTCTTAGGGATGCCGAAGCGTCCTTAAGCATGCCGCACCGTCCTCAAGTGTTGCCTTGGCGCCGGCGGCGCGGCGTGCGACGGCGTACCGAAGGATCCCGAAGTATCCCGAAGCAGCCTCAAAGCTGCCGATGCAGTAGCCTCAAGCATACTGAAGCGGTATTTTTGTTACAACGATCATATTATATCATGGAAATTTCTACTTTATTGCCATGAAGTTAATGTATAATTCTTTTTATCACCTAAAATCCTCAGCCGTGCCGATGCCGATAGTGGGCGCCGGGCCTTATGCAGTGAAGAACAAAAATTATGAAATAGAACAAAAAATATCAATCCTAACGGGGTAAGCTTAGCGTTTTATATTTAATAGCAATGTTGAATATCTGATACTTATATATCAATCAATGTTTTGTTGATGATTTTAATGATTATAATTCTGTAAATACATATACTTGTTACGCTCGGGAATCATAATAATCACTGACCTGCAAATTGCAAAAAACAGAAGGAAATTTTAATTTCGCGAATATAACTAGCGCATACCGCGCAGCGCTAATAAAAACTAAAACATAGATACTTATCTATGTTATACTTATGTCTAAGTGAAAAAAGTGTAATTTCAGTCCCGTTTCCAAGAACTTAGATTGTTTACTTATGTTTTTAAAACACAATAGTGTATAACCCAATTATTTAATGCTAGAAAAACATATTTATCGGTGTCACGGCAGTAAAAGTAGTAATTGCAATTATGCGCCATAATTTACTTATGATAATTATAATACAGTCACGTTGGTAACAAACGATAAACAATTATTTCCACTTTTTTTATTGTTGCGACGTTCCAATATCGTTAGTAAACAAGTTTATAATAAAAATAAATAAGCTAACAGAGCATGGAAATTAATATAACTAGTTAGATATAACAACTGTTTCAGGTAACTATGTGTTGTAAATGGGTCCTTATGACCTCAATTTCATATTTATTGCAATTTGATGAGCTTTACTGCACACCATACACACTGCACACCAGTGGTATCGACCGCGACTTACGAGTTGTAGGTCGTAGGTTCGAATTCAGACAGGCGCTTTACTTTGTGTAAATTATTTCATCACCATTGCTCAAAACGGTGAAGGAAAACATCGTGAGGAAACCGGAGTGTGCTAGAACTAACAATTCGAAGACATGACTGTGAGATATCGACCAAGCCGCGCTGGGCCCGCGTGTTAGATTATGGCCCACTCCCTCTCAAAAAGAGGTCTGTGTACATTATAGGCTGATTATGAAAATGAACTATGTTTGGAAGCTTGACGGACGTAGTTGCCAGTTTTGTTCATAACTCTAAAGAAACCTGAGTAGGTATATATCCTATGGTTTCTTCAGAAAGCCCTTTGTAGGTACAGCAATGTTCTCTATAAACTCCCAATTACTTACACGATATAGCACAAAACAAAAACCGGTGCAAAGCTTAGATCTAAAAGTACCGTTTAAAATTCCCGATAGACCCGAGATTTCACGGCACAACAATGCGACAATTATCGACTACTTGTGAACTAATTAACTCTTTTTAGCATAAGTAGAACAGTCGATAAGAAGTTTTAATTGAGCTGTCAAGGGAACAATTACTTGGTGACTATTTGTCAGGCTTGATTAGAAAGTTAATTGTGTTATGTGGATGTTCCTGTAGTTGTGATTTAGGTTTTTCGGATCGAAGGAGCAGCGCCCTTATTGCGTAACACACTATCAATCTCAATCTGAATAATTTTTTTTTTTTTTTGTTGCTAATATACCATTGCGTCATATGTTCATTAAATTTGTCTGCTCAACAATGTAAACAACGCAATGAATAGTGTGTCGACATAGTTGACCCGTCCGAAAGTAGATGATCCGTCGTCAAATGAAATTTTTCTGCCAGGCTTAATACTTAACGAAAGTAGGGACAAATGTCAAATCGTGTTGTCATTCATTCTTAGTTGGGCCTCGAACTAGTCATAATTACCTACGTCCGTAAGTGATAAGAAGTAGGATACGCCCGTAACTTCGGACGAAACTACGGAAGTCTGTAAGTAGACCCTCGTGTGTTTGTTCGTATGTAATTATTAAAAAAGAGAAAAATATTTATGCTTCATGTTGTTTAAAGGATGGCCTTTCTTGTTATTTTTTACTTTTAAGGTGACTCAATCCCTAAAGTTCAGTAGGTACAAAAGAATCAATTCGGTAACCTTGTGTTTACAAAGGCTTATTTATGGCAGGCGTGGCCCAAGTATTGATGATTTACAAAGTTGAATCAAAGTCAAACTTCGAATTCAAAATGTCGAAAACTCATTACTTACGACTAAACAATGTGAAACTTTATTATATGTTTCCAGTATAATAAATCTTCATTAGAGGATGTAACTAACGAGTCTGAATTTACTTTAGATTTTAGCTAAGTGTGTGCAAAAAAGATGGTTGGAAGTTGATAATCGGCATCGACTTAAGGCTCCTACAAACAGGCGCGATACGCGATATAATCGCGCGACACAAAGACACCGCTCTTTGCACGACTTCGGTGCCTTTGTGTCGCACGCGACTGTATCGCGTGTCACGCCTGTTTGAAGGAGCCTTTATGTCTATAATTCTCTCTCCCTCTTAGAGAGAGGAGGCCTGTTTCCCAGCAGTGGGAACATTATCAGCTGATTATGAAGAAGACAAAGTAACAACCGATTTTCGCTACTAACAAGAACTTATTCTCCCAACAGTTCTGTTCTCAAACACCTCCGGTTTACCGGTTCAATACGTGCGTCACCACAATTAAGTTATGTTTTCCCACAGCCGGTATCTTATCAGAGGATCTGATATCGTCTGCTCACTCGAGCGTCCCACAACATCCGTTCATTGCATGGTGGACGTTCATTCACGACATTGTTTGTTTTCCTTTTTAATGACATTGCAATTTTCTATTCGTGACCTCGATTTTTTTCTGTGTTTATTATCGTTTTGTGTTGTGTCGTGTTATGTGTGTTCTGTTGGAATTGAAACATTACTGTTGCATATACAGAATGATAACGGATATTTTCTATTTCGTGATCTTTTTTACTTATGGTTACTGAATAACCATCCTGTACCTGTATGTATACCTGTATGTAATGTATATGTATCGTACCTGTATACTGGATGATACCTGAAGGCCAAATCTCGTAACTAAAAACGTTCAAAATCTAGTCGCAAGTCACAATCTCATCTCAGCGACAATCAGTGTCAAAAACGTGTCAAAAATGAAGGGAAATTAGAGGTATTTTTGACAGATTTGGACCGAGATCAGACTGTGAAGGTTCTTAAAATTACGAGATTTAGGTACCCCTCTGATCTTCGGCATCATATTCAACATCTTCCCGCCCTTGTCCCATGTTACTTGAGGTCGGCGCAACACGTTTTCTATTCCAATTCTTACCTGATCTTCGTATGAAAACATTAATTTAATTAAAGTTATCATAATTGTAATTAAATATGGCTAGTTGTTAAGAATAGTAGATAAATCTAATTACTAAAAAAACTTTATTTTTCTTATTGTTTTTACCCTCTGACCTAGTCCACTGATTGTAGCACTAACGGAGATGGGCGATTTTTGATCGTGTCAATTCCATCCCATCTTCTAAGAAATTATCATAATAAGACGTCATATTAATTAATCAGAAATTACTATCAACATAAAGATGCACGTGCACGAGCGGGTATTTACTGCAAAGTTTTTTGCTATGTTAAGACTTAGACTTTTTTTATAAACTGCTCTAAAGGATAATAATTTGATTACCTGCGGCATCCCACAATATCAGTGTCCTTTCGTAAGAAAAATATCAATTTATATGGAGACACGTGGCTAATAACAGCCGCACGGGTCGATCGATCAGGTTAAGCTACGCTTGCCGCGGTTGGTCTGTGGATGGGTGACAATCTTTACATACCGAGACCCCTACGTGACTCGGAAATATAGATAGATAGATAAAACAACAAAAGACACAATACAGGTATTAAAAAACATTAAAAACAGGTGAAAGAGAAAAAAAAAACAAAGATTAAAAAGATAAATTGAACCATAGACACCTAGCTCATGTTGTCTGTACATCTATAGCGGATTAGCGGTCGATCACTACTGGGCGGTGTGTGTCACATGGTTGCATCAAATGGGAGTCCAGCTCAGCATACGCCAGGTACAATACCTGACGCTGGTATTCTGCTGCATCCCGTTAGTGACATACGGATGTCGAGAAGACACATCTGAGTTTTAACAAAATGGTACCTACCTACATAGTGCGGCGCGTATATTAAAAAGGTGAGTTGACTTGCTTTTAAAACCGACAGAAAGAAAGATTTTGAAACTTTAAACTTATTCAATATTTGTGTAGTGTCTACTGGATTACTTTATAGTGTTTGTAATAATATGTTATGTAATGAATGACTAGTTTATGTTTTAAGCGTGTATGTGTACGAGTTTACATGTTGGTGTATAATAATAAATTGTTATGTTATGGTTTTATATATAGCATAATTTGCTTATAATATATTTTCTATTGTAATACCTATGTTATATGCGTTTCGTTTTACACCGTTGTCTCAATCTTTGTCCACAGGATAACGTGTAGACAAACATGTCGTGTGGAGCAGAAAGCACGTTAGGCCGTTGGTCCCGGCTGTCATTCGTGGATCTTTGACAGTCGTTAGGGTAGTCAGAAGCCCGAAAGTCTGACAACCAGTCTTACCAAGTGGTATCGTATTATCCGGTAAATGGGTTGTGGAGGTCAGATAGGCAGTCGCTCCATGTGAAATACTAGTATTCAGCTGCGTCCGGTTAGACGGAAAGCCGTTGGGGGTCGGCTTCCCGTCTAACCGGATGCAGCTGATTATAACTATTCAGCTATGTGCTAACGCACATAGTTGGAAAAGGCTAGGCAGATGATGACATGCACGTGATCTTACCCTTCTTCATACTTGCTAATAGCTGAAATCTTGAACAACAGCATGATCATCATCACTGTCCTGCCTTTTTTTTTAATTTTTTTTTTTGCTGATGGGAAATCATCAAATGACTCCTCCCTCTACTCTGGGTGGAGCGGAAGGGAGTGTCAGACTCTTACTAACTAAAACCCACCCGTGTTCCTTCCTTAGCCCTTTATGTTCCGGGCCAGCGGTAACCCTTTCGGACAGTCCCGCTGGCCCGGCAGGCTTCTGTCCTAAGGGCCTCCTGCCCTTATCCCATTATTTGGGGTCAGCGCAACATGTAATTTCTTCCATACCTTCTACACACATACATAATCAGCCTATAATGTTCCCACTGCTGGGACACAGGCCTCCTCTCGGTGAGAGGGAGTGGGCCGTAATCCACCACGCGGGCCTAGTGCGGGTTGGCAGATGTCCCATGTGTTCGAATTTTTGCTTCTTGGACATGCCGGTTTCCTTACGATGTTTTCCTTCACCGTTTTGAGAGCAGTGGTGATTCCATACCTTCTAATCTTAAACAATGAAATGAAATTGTTTATTTTCTCTTTAGAAAATCAGCTTATTTTTTACAGTATTACGTGAAAAAGTTCCGTTAACTCTTCTTTCGTTAAGTCTTTAGGTTAACGAAACTTTTACACGTAATACTGTAAAAAATAAGCTAGAAGGAGTCGACATTTCCTATATCACTACCCTGAGAAGAAATGGAAACAAAGTCTCTATCAAAGTCCAGACATATTCTTGATCAGATCACCAGAACAGCATCAGCCAATAAGTTCAAGATAGGCAAACATAAAATTAAAACGCAAATATTACCTAAGTTACACGCGTGCAAGACTCGGCATGTCGTTTATTTCAAATGTCAGTGTAATGTCAAGATATAATTTAGAAAGTTTAATCGCCTGCGCACGCGTCATGATCGGCTCGCGTATAATTGCGAGCATTAAGGTCCGGCCACACACGGGACGATAATACTACAGCGATTGGCAACTAAAGATCATCTAGCTTAGATCCAGCTGAGTACTAAAACGTTTTTATAAACAGAAGGGGAAACTTAAAAAAACGTGCAAATTCAAGTCGCATAATCTTATCTCAGCGGTAATCAATGTCAATAACTTGACAAAAATGTAGGGAAATTACAGGTTTTTTCCCAGATTGAGACTGAGTTTAGCATGCGAACGTTCGTGACCTCTCAAGCTCCGCTAATGAGACACAATTGATTTTCTATTGTATCGTATTACTTATGATACGCGCGGTGCTTGACGGGTTAAAAATACGCTAATTGCCCATCAGGATCCAAAGAAGTTTGGCACCGTGAGCATGATCAGAACCATGAAATTCTGCTACCCAAAAATATTCCCTAACAGATCAGGATGTCAAATTGCGATGCTGCATAAAGTTTATGCATTGACCAGATTAACGTAGTAAAAAATTGTGACTGAAAATTTTGTTTCCGAATCCGAAAGCTTTGGTAGTAGCGGTGATTTACTCAGCGCATGTCACAATTTTTAAAGCCTAAAAATAAAAGTAAAACTTCTTAGTGTGGCAACTCTGTTTACCTGTCATTACGTTTAAAGTCAGGTTTTATGAACAATCCCTGTACTGGGATTATACTTGATGAGGCTTGCAGCGTTAAGACGTCAAAACGCGCGATTTTTATACTACGTCGCAGAAACGCTAGTTGCCGATGATAAAAGACGCACGTGTGCCGAGCGTGACTCTTGTAATTAAACGTTATTATTATAGCACGCATTTATTAAGACGCAATACAATAGACCACGATAATATCTACATATGCAACGGAAGGAAAGCTGTGCAAACTCGTATTTGGAGTGAACTGATTTATAGACATTACGTACATGAGTAGGTTGAAATGATTAACATTTCGTCATCCTCTGCTCATTCTGGGAAGGCAAATAGACGCAAAATTTTGGCCAAGACTCAAACCACCACCACGATTACCAAGACCATCGAACATCGAGACCATTGCGATTTAATCTAAATGTTTACCCTTCAATCAAAACCTTTGGTTTTATGAATGACTAGCAGCGCCTCGGGGTTTCACCCGCCTAAGTGTCGATCCCTGGGGAATATCGGGATATAAAGTATCCTATGTGTTAATCCTGGTTATAAACTATCTGTGTGCCAAATTTCATCCAAAACTGTTCAGAAGTTTTTGCGTAAAAGAGTAACAAACATCCATCCATCCTCACAAACGATTGCACATACAATACTTCTTCTTCTTCTTTCTTCCTACCTGCTAAAACCGTCGGTCGATCAGGTTAAGCTACGCCTGCCGCGACTGGGCCGTGGACCATACCTATACCTATACCAAGACCCCTCCGTCCTCCGTCTCGGAAAGCACGTAAAGCCGCTGGTCCCGGCTGTCATTCGTGGACCTTTGACTGTCGTTACAGGTTATCAGAAGCCCGAAAGTCTGACAACCAGTTTTACCGAGGGGCATCTTATTACCCAGTAACTAGGTTGTGGAGGTCAGGTAGGCAGTCGATCCAAGTAAAATACTGGTATTCAGATACATCCGGTCAGACTTAAAGCTGACTTCATACTTGGTTGGGAAAACTAGGCAGATGATGACAGGTTTTACGCTATTAAGATTCTGGTCCTAGGTTACGGATTCTGGTTTCAAAAGAATTTTGGACTGTGCTTAACCCTTCGAGCTTTAAAAGACATTTTTGCATTCCTTGAGGAAGGCTATAGGCTATTTAACTCATCTAGGACCGAGCCGAGCGAAAAGAAAAGTCATAAAGGACTTTTCTTTTCGTTCGGCTCGGTCCTAGATGAAAGAATGGGAAGCAAAAACCATGTCATGAATTAGCGCGGGCAAGTGATGCGATGCGACGGTGAAACAAGAACTTTCACGCAGACGAAGGTGCGTGCAGAAGCTAGTAGTCAATATAAAATCTAGTCACGTTCGAATAAAAAGCACTCGATTTTTGGTCATTTCGCGAACAAAGTTATTGTTCCATTCAGATAAACGACAAATTCTTTCGTCCGTTTACCGTTTAGACAGTCGAATCTCGAATATATTGGACAGCGCTCATGGTTGCGTGAATACCGATGAATGTTGCTGCATCATTTGGAACCACACCAAAATACCTTGCCAATTATTTGCGTTTGTTTGTCTGCGTCAAATAAAACAGTGCGTTTAAGAAAATTGTGTAAGATGATCCATAATTATGCAACTGGTGCTAATGTACTCTGTTGCTTTGCAAGTATGCTCTTTCATTAAATTATTTAAGTAGCTACAGAAAATCTTGACGCGAGCCCTGATCAAATAAAATAGTTAAGGGGAAGTGCAAGCAATTTGCAGGTCAGTGTTAGTTTATATATTGAACAAAATATGATTCGTGACCGTAACAAGTATGTATATACAGGGTTATAATCATTAAATTCATCAATACAACCCCAGTAAGTTGACATAATCCAACAAAAAACAAATATCAATAAATGGGGTTATATCAACATTATAGGGTGCAAACATCGTAAGAAAGTTTGAATTTCGCGGGCTACTTTGGCGCTTGCCCCTTTAAAGGACAGGATTTTTTTTTAATCTAGACTAAAATAAAACGCTACCAGACTTACGTGACAAAAAGACATTAAAATTGGCTGAACAATTAAGGTATATTCGTAATAGATGCAAAAGGGCAAATATGATTATGACCTAAAAATTAAGTCAATATTGAAATGGCTTTGCAAAACGTTCAGTAATTAATCCTAAGCATTCAAACGTTTTAATTTTCATTATTCACTCATTAATATTGATGTTCGCACTGGAATGTGCAAGGACATTTCACGTCGAACCTTTGGCAAACCATCGCCGCAAGTGAAAACTTCGTGGAGAAAAATTTATTGTCTTTACATAACGTTTCATCACGCTATGTTTCCTCGAAGGGTTGGACAAAAGTATACCTATAGTACAAACACATTTTGCCACTTATGTTTAAGTCCCAATTAAATGGGGAGCGAGATTGTAGGGGGGGCTGTTTTTCTTTTTACCTACTTATCTGTTGTGTAGAAAACCTCCTAATGCATATTTACAATAAACGGCACACCTCTCAATGCTAAGGATCGCGACAACATAATGACACATCTCCAAGTCATGCGGTCTTCTGCAGTATGGACCGATCGGTAGTTGCTGCCTCCAACAGCCTTCTTGATCGCCTCTGACCATCTTGCCAGTGCTCTGACTTGAGCGCGTTTTCCTTAGCAGAGCTCTTCTTTACCAGATTACGGCCCATTCCCTCTCACAGAGAGGTCTGTGTCCCAGGACTAGGATCATCATAGGCTTATAATGTACGGGGTGCATGTTGAAAGCCTCCTCGCGGCGCACCCTGGGCAACGTCAGCACCAATTGCCCACTGGTTCTGGTGGACTCTTGGGGCTGGCGGCTAATTTTCAACACACGGGGAAAGGTCATGGTTCCAATCACCGATCATCCTGAATGGTCGCTGAAGGGAACCGGGCTATAGACGGTCATGCGTCTACTCCCCCTCTGCTTACAGAGGGAGGTGAGTGGGCGCAGACCGTCACGAGGCGGTACCCACGAGAGTGTGGGCGTTGGAGGGTGTCCCATGCCCGCGCTGCGTCTGTCCGGCATCCGGCGGCAGCGTGGGGACGCCGGGGCGGCGGTTGGTTCTGCCCAACCGTCGGCCACCCCGTAATCCTGAACTCAGGACCGGGGGTCCGAGCCACTGAGGCCCGGGCCGCGAGGAAGAAATCCTCTATAAAAAATTACCCCAATCCTAAGGTCTAGCGTGCCGAGGGGATGAATGGCCGGAGGGGATCCGGTCGTTAGCGCAACAAGGGACCTCACCCTTAAAAGGAACACAAAAATGGACGCGACACTCGAGAAAAAACTACCCCAGGGCGGTACCGGCTGCTCAGCAGTCGGAGAATCCGCCACGTTCCCTTCGGGAACGTCAAGCCCCCATTCGTATTCTGGGGGGGGCAACGATTGTCACCCGTTTGCCAATGGCAACAAGAGCCGAGGAGGCTCCTGTCCCCTAGGGGACCGAAAAGAGGTGAGGAGTGATGCGGGGTCGGAGTCCGACGTCGCATCAGGAGGCGCGAGCACGGGAGGCTCAGGGAGCCCCTGCCGTGCCAAGGAGGTGGCCGCTGTTGAGAAGAAGCTCAGCAAGCGGCCAAGGTCTGAGGACGGTCAGGGGCTGTCCTCCGACGAAGAGCTGGCCTCGGCCAGAAAAATCCCCACCAGTAGGCGGGGTGGGGTGAGAGAGCGAGGCAAGGGGAGGGGGCTCACTGCCCGCGAGGCGGCAGAGAGAGCGGAGGAGCCCCCAAAGGAAGGAGGGACCGCAGTCACTTCGGGGCCCTCAAGCGACGAGGAGAGTGCGGCTAGTGACCCCGAGGTGGACGGCAAGCGCAGGTTTGCGGCGGTCGTGGAGGCCGCGATCCGAGACGTGGCTTTGAAGAAGCTCCAAGCTTCAAAGAACAAGGCTGTAGTCTCGGCGACGGCCTCCATAATGGCAGCAGCGGAGGCGGCCAAATATACCGGCCCCTCTGCTGACGAAGTGGCTGAACTGCGGGCGGAGGTCGCCCGCCTGACTGCTGCCATGGGGCAACTCCAAAAGGAGAATGGGAGGCTCCGGGCAGACCTGGCCGGCCTGCGGGTCACCGGGGGCGCGCAGGCGAAGCCGCCGTGCCAGCCCGTACCGGTAGAGAACCAGGTCCTCAGCCTGGTTCGACAGGAACTGGCGGCCTTCCAGGCGCGGTTCTCCGTCCTGGAGGGCATAGTCCTGCGCCCCCCTCTGGCGGGCGGGACGGCCCCGGGGCCGAAGGCGGCCTCATACGCGGCCGCTACGGCAGCTGCCGCCCCTAAACCTGGGCCGTCTGGCCGGGCCCAGGCGCCGGCCAATCCGGCGACGGCAAAACCGGCGCCGGCCAAACCTACCTCGGCCAAATCGGCGTCGGCCAAACCGGCGTCGGCCAAACCGGCGTCGGCCAAACCGGCGTCGGCCAAACCGGCGTCGGCCAAACCGGTGTCGGCTGGAGGAGCCCCGGCGCCGACTGGCGGGGCCCCGGCGCCCACTGGCAACACCCCGGTGCAGGCCCGGAAGAGGGGCAGGCCGGCACGGGAGGCGAAGGCCCCAGAGCCAACGCCCCTCCCCCAAAACCCTCCCACTTCTCCCACGACCGACGCCGAATGGCAGGTGGTCGGGGAGAAGAGGAAGGCGGCCAAGGCGGCTAGGAAAAAGGCGCAAAGGCGGCGCCGCAAGGAGCGAGCCGTCGCGGCTAGGCTTCGCGCCCCGAAGACTGCGGCTGTAGTTATAACGCTACAGCCGGAAGCGGTCAAGAGGGGCGTGACGTACTGCGACGTGCTCACTAAAGCGAGAGAGACGGTGGACCTCCGGGAGCTGGGGATCACCGGGGGCCTCCGGCACAGGGTGACCGCTACTGGCGCCCGCATGCTGGAGATTCCCGGTGCGACGAGTGGCCCCGCCGCTGACGCCCTAGCTGAGAAGCTAAGGGCGTCTCTCAATGCGGACGAGGCTCGAGTCTCCAGGCCCGTCAAGTGCGCAGACATGCGCATATTGGGCCTGGATGACTCCGTAACGGAGGGAGAGGTGGTGGCCGCCGTTGTCAGGACGGGCGGGTGTCTGGCCGACCAGGTGAAGGCAGGCACCATACGTCCTGACTACACGGGCATGCGAACCATAACGGTAAGCTGCCCCGTGACGGCGGCCAGAACGATCACGGAGGGTCGAAGGCTCCTGGTGGGCTGGGTTTCAGCGCAGGTCAAACTGCTGGAACCCAAGCCTCTGAGGTGTTACCGATGCCATGTAGGGCACCATGTTGGCATCCAGTGCACCTCGGAGGTGGACCGCAGCACACTGTGCTTCCGCTGCGGTCAGCCCGGACATAAGGCCGGCTCGTGCAACGCCGCGCCGCACTGCATCGCATGTGCGGCTGCTGGCAAGCCGGCCGATCACCGGGCTGGAAGCAAGTCCTGCGCTCCACCCGCCGGGACAAGGAGGAAAGGCAGGCCCTCCGCCGCCGTCGCCACCACCACCGTCGCCGCCGCCACTGCCGCCGCTGCCGCCGCCGCCACCACCAACGCCGCTGCTGCCGCCACCACCACCGCCGCTGCCGCTGCCGTTGCCGCCGTCGCCACTGTCGAGGGGCCCTCACAAGGGGCCCGGGAGGGGGCTGAAATGGAGGAGTAATGGCTCCCCTTCGCCTCCTCCAGGCGAACATCAACCACTGTGCCTGCGCTCAGGACCTGTTGCTCCAGAGCGTGGCGCAGTGGTCGATTAACATCGCCGTGGTCGCTGAGCCGTACTTTGTCCCGCCCAGGGATGACTGGGTGGAGGACCTGAGCGGCTCAGTGGCCATACTTTCGTCGGCCGCCGCCGGCACCCCGTCCCTCGAATGCGTCACGAAGGGACAGGGGTGCGTAGCAGCACGGTTCGGAGAGATAGTAGTAGTGGGGGTGTACTTCTCTCCGAACCGAACTCTCGCCGAGTTCCACAACTCTTTAACAGAGTTGAGTGTCGTCGTCGCCGGAAACCATCCCTTCCCCGTGCTAGTGCTCGGGGACTTCAATGCCAAGAATTTGGCCTGGGGTTCCCGTTACACGGATGTGCGGGGCAGGATGGTGGAGGACTGGGCTCTGGAAACAGGCCTGGTCGTCCTAAATCGGGGTTCTGTTCCCACGTGTGTGCGGATGCGGGGTGAGTCCGTGGTGGACATCTCGTTCGGCAGCCCCGCTCTGTCACAACGCGTCATTGACTGGCGCGTCATGGAGGGGGTGGAGACCTACTCCGATCACCGGTACATCCGGTTCGACGTCTCCGCCCAGACCTCTAGCGCGCTGGTCCAACAGGCCCCGAGTGGTCCGCGGTGGGCGCTAAAACAGCTGGACCGGGAGCTCCTCCTGGAAGCCTCGATCGTGCAGGCCTGGGTGTCATCACCGGACAGGCCTGCCGATATCGACGATGAGGCGGAGTGGTTCCGGGAGGCCATGTCCGAAATTTGTGACGTGGCAATGCCCCGAGTCCGGCCAGGACGCGCCCGACGTCAGGTGTACTGGTGGTCGCAGGAGCTGGAGACGCTACGCAAGGCGTGCGTCGATGCGCGACACCTTTACACCAGGCACCGCAGGCTCCGCATTCGCCCTCCGGATGCGGAAGCCACGGAGGCGGAGCTGTACGAGGGATACAGAGCGGCGAAGACCGCCCTCCAAGAGGCTGTCCAGCGGGCCAAGGATGTGGCCCGCGAGGAGATGGTGGAGTCTCTGAACAGAGATCCGTGGGGGCGCCCTTATAAAATGGTGCGGAATAAACTCCGCACCTGGGCCCCCCCGCTGACGCAGAGTCTCCGCCCCCAGCTGGTGGAGGAGGTGGTGAGCGCTCTGTTCCCTTCACGGGGGGAGCACACTCCCCCGCCCATGGCTCCGCCAATTGCGGTGCCCGAAGCGGACCACGCGGACGACGACGACATCCCTGCAGTGACCGGGGTAGAACTGAGAGCGGCGGTAGGAAGGCTAAAGGCCAAAAATACCGCCCCAGGACCCGACGGCTTGCCAGGTAAAGCCTGGGTCCTGGCCTCGAGGGCTCTCGGGCCTCGACTGGAGGCGTTCTTAAGCGCATGTTTGGAGAGAGGCCAGTTTCCACGCCGTTGGAAGACGGGGAAGCTGGTCCTCATTCGGAAGCCAGGGCGCCCTGCGGACTCTCCGTCCGCATACCGGCCCATCGTGCTGCTCGACGAGGTCGGCAAGCTCTTTGAGAGAGTGATTGCGGGCCGCCTCGTCGGGCACCTGGTGAGGACGGGGCCGGATCTTGCGGACAGCCAGTTTGGTTTCCGCAAGGGGCGCTCGACGGTGGACGCCATCATGCGCGTGAGAGCCCTCACGACGGGGGAGGCGGTGTCCCGGGGTGGGGTCGTCGTGGCGGTGTCACTCGACATCGCCAACGCGTTCAACACCCTCCCCTGGGGCACCATTGTGGAGGCACTCCGGTATCACCGGGTGCCGCCCTACCTCCGTCGAATAGTCGAGGCGTATCTGACGGAAAGAGCCGTCAGCTACCCCGGTCGCGATGGGGAGTGGAACCGGCGAGAGATGTCGTGCGGTGTCCCACAGGGATCGGTCCTGGGGCCGCCTCTGTGGAACATCGGGTACGACTGGGTGCTGCGCGCCGACCTCCCTGATGGCGTCAGCGTGGTTTGCTACGCTGACGACACGCTGGTCCTGGCGCAGGGGAGGTCGCATCAGGCGGCGGCCGACGCGATGACACGCGGGGTTGCGATAGTCGTGGAGAGGATCCGGCAGTTGGGTCTCGAGGTGGCATTGCACAAGTCCGAGGCCATGTCGTTTCATGGGCCCCGGAACGCGCCGCCATCGGGATCCCAACTAACGGTAGGAGGGGTTCACATCGGCGTCGGGATGACGATGAAATACCTGGGTCTCGTCCTCGACAGCCGGTGGAACTTCGTGGAGCATTTCCGACGTTTGGCCCCCAAACTGGAACGGGCCGGGGCCGCCTTCAAGCGGCTCTTGCCCAACCTGAGGGGGCCAAACGCCTCCTGCCGGAGGCTTTACGCGGGGATCGTGCGGTCCATGGCCATATACGGGGCCCCGGTGTGGGCGCGTTCACTGCGGCGGCGAGCCGCCCACTACCTGAACGCGCCCCAGAAGGTGGTAGCCATAAGGGCTATCCGGGGCTACCGCACGATCTCTGGCGAGGCGGCAAGCCTCCTTGCCGGACTGCCGCCATGGGATCTGGAGGCGATAGTCCTCGCGCGCCTGTATGAGTGGCGCGCGGAGGCACTACGCCGGGGGGAAGATCCGCTTCCGCGGCAAATCGCTGCGGAGCGGACGGATCTCCGGCGCGATCTCATGGCGGCATGGAAAGAGCGACTGTCGCAACCCAGCGCAGGGCACGCCGCGATAGCGGCGATAAGACCCCTCTTTGAGGAGTGGCTAGAGAGGCGCCACGGCGCCCTCACCTACCGCCTGACGCAGGTCCTCACCGGACACGGATGTTTCGGGAGGTTCCTGCACATCATCAGGCGGGAGGAAACGCCCGGGTGTCACCATTGCCAGGATCGCCCAGAGGACACGGTGGAGCACACGGTGGAGGTCTGCCCCGCTTGGGCGGAGCACCGCCGTGTCCTCGTAGAGACGATTGGCAGCGACGGCGACCTCTCGCGTCCGGCCCTGGTGCAAGCCATGGTCCGGGGCGAGAGGGAGTGGGAGGCAGTCACCTCCTTCTGCGAAGCAGTCATGCTAGCGAAGGAGGTGGCGGAACGGCTCAGGGAGAGAGCCTCCCGTCCCAGCCGCCGCGGGAGACGCTCCGGGCGTCGGGAGCCGCGTGACGACTCCCGGCCACCGTAGGCGCGGGCCTGCGGGCGGAGAGTAATGGGTAGCTCACCGCCCGACCAGGACCAGGCCCGTGCCGGACGGCGCGTACGTGTTCCACGCGCGCCTCAAAGAGATGTCAGCATCGAGGAGGGGCCCCTTAGGGCCGTAGCCTGCCGGGTCAGCGGGATTGTCCGAAAGGGTTACCGCTGGCCCGGAACATAAAGGGCTAAGGAAGGAACACGGGTGGGTTTTAGTCAGTAAGAGTCTGACACTCCCTTCCGCTCCACCCAGAGCGGGAGGAGTCATTTGATGATTTCCCATCCTCAAAAAAAAAAAAAAAAAAAGGCTTATAATGTACGAGGTTTTTATTGCATGGCGACGAAAATCCTTGATAAAGTCTGAATGGATCTTAACTCGTCTATTGTTGCCACACTTTCTAACTGATGCAACCGACAGTGACCCATTTATTGTCTTCTAATTATGAGCGATGCGATATCTCGATGCGAACCGATCGATCTCGCATCGAAGCTAAATCGATTGTTTTGTTCATATTATTAGCTGTTTCAAAACTTTGATGGCTCTCGATAACTGATTGCGATATTGGTATTTCATGATAACTTTTGATTTTGTGTTGTGAAATAAGGATCTGTGGTCCTAACCAAGTTTGTATTTGTATTGTTTTGTTTGTGTTTGTGGTCTGAGAATCGATCTGAGATTATAGTAAGCATATACTTATCAATTTTCTTAAGAGGGGCTTGTGGCTAAGTGGTTATAGGCGCACGACTCGATCGAAGGTCCATTACATATCGAGACCCGGATGTAATTCGTACATCTTTGACAGTCATTACGGGTAGTCAGAAGCCCAAAAGTCAGTCAACCAGTCTTACAAAGGGGTATCTTGTTATCCATGAGTAACTCGTTTGTGGAGGTCAAATAGGCAGTCGCTCCGTGTAAAATATTGGTATTCAGATACATCCGGTTATACTGGAAGCATACCCGAACATAGTTGGGAAAACACTAGGCGGATTTATTGACCTATCATGTTTTCTTATTTCGATCTTGTTCTCCTCAATTTTAGATGTTTACTGTAAATTATTTTCCGTTTCCACATGCACTTGCAGTTCAAACTTTCTACGCCAAATTAGTCAAAAGGATTATTATGAGAATAGTAGGTACTATTACTACACTATACTACCGACCCACACTGGGCCCGCGTGGTGGATTACGGCCCACTCCCTCTCACAGAGAGGTGGCCTGTGTCCCAGCAGTGGGAACACTAGAGGCTGATATTATACTTATACTATACTCTAATACATTTTTATACGGATGCTCCGCTTCAATATCTCCTGCGCCGAAGGCTGCGGGGTATTTGTGTAACACACTATCAGTAGCAATAGGTTTCATTTTGACAGTTCAACAATATTCATTGCGTTACCTATTTACGTTGTGGAGCAGACACATTTTTCGAACATATGAAGCATTGGATCAGCAATATCCTTCATAATGATTTAGATTGAGACTGATAGTGTGTTACGCAATTAGGTTGCTGGTCTCCGCAGAGATTGCTGAAATTGGCCGAAATTCGGTCTGGAGGACTTTATACGGAAGCACCATAAAAAATGTATTAGAGAAGGCATAGTTTTCCAATTTTCAATTGATAACTGCAGAGGGCTGATTTTTCAATCATCTGATAACTTTATTCGAAGAATAATTTTGAAATTTTGACAGTTTGTTCATACAAAAACTGTCAAACGTCAATTTTATTCCTAGAACAACAGTTATCTGGCGATGGAAATTTCAGCCGTAGATAAGTCTGATAAGTAACATGGCGTGGTTAGATAATAATATGGTGCATTTGAGAGATAAAAAATATTAGTCCGACTTTGGGTCTAAACATTCCGTCTCTTGGTCCGTGAATACGAGTCGAAGAAAAAAAACACCAAAGTGACACTAAGCAAAATAATCTTATGTAAAAACTTTTTAGTTTTATCGTAATCGTACCATAATGAAGAGGAATTATATCATATTATCTAAGTTAACCTTTCACTGGTGAATGGTGCTTGATGATTCATCATGACAAAGTTATGTCAATAATCAAGATTTTGTGTTGAACATTAATGTTATTGCTTCATTTGTGATAAAACTGTCAATGGTTGATAATAATTGTAATAATTGTCTTTGATTTTTATTCTTATTTTATAATGCTGGCTGTTTTGGACTTACCAACTTCTGTACCTATAGTTATAGTCCGCGCGGAACTGGGGGCGGGGTTGCCTATTGTTCGCAACAAACGTACTGAGTACTGAGTATAACAAAGCGCCCCCGCCCTTACGCCCCACCGCTCACATGCGGCCAACTAGTTCCGCGCGGACTACACCCAACAATATTCAGTTGGTAGGCTTGTGAAAGAGGGAAGCATTCGCCCTGCAGTGGGACAATACAGGCTAGTTAGTTTAGTTTAGATTTAGTTTAGGCTTCTTTCATTTCAATGACCAATTTGCTTGGATTTTGACTTGAAAATTAATAATTAAAAATCATTATTATTTATAATATTTGCACGCCATTCTATGCGGCAAACATGTCTGATGCTTTGTTTTTTTTTTATGTTACATGCATTTTATTCTTGTATGTCTACACATGTTTGAGCAAATAAATGTATAAATTATTTTATCTTATCTTAAAATCTTTTGCATTTTACATACTTACCTAAATCTTTATTCATAGAAGCTCATATACTTACTCAAGAGGATTTTCTCTTATAAAACCCCATTTATGGAACAATAGATAACTAATTCAAATATCCTAGCTTAATAATTGTAGCTAGCATCTCTACAAAAAAAAAGACATATTTTTATTAAACCATATTGTACGTCTAGACTCACTGACTATTCAAATCCGGCTTTTAACTTGTCAATAAATAACGCCAGATGATGACGTCACTCCTTTAATTCTTGGTTACAAAACATAGACTACCATCACAGATATAGATACACCTAGATAACGCAAGAGCAACTACTTCGCGTGCCAAAAATCGCACCAGCTTACGTTCAAAAATCGTAAGCCGCCACTTTCCTGTTAGTCCTGTGTAGGTACTGTTGGCTGGGTAAGCGTGAGCGAGAGCGCGAGCTTGTGACGTCATAGTAGGTAGTCAAAAAATGTTTCATACAGTTCGTGATACTTGCGTTATCTAGGTCCATGTATATGTCGGCGCGTGAAGCGGTTGGCGCTGTTTGTTTCGAAGTTTCGAGCTGTCAGAACACGATGACCGATGTCACTCGGTTTTGACGTTTAAGTCGGTTTAAGCAATAGAGCTTAGTTCGGAAATCGCCTCATTCGGATACGAAGCGAATCGCTTGAGTGAGCTCGCGACTGGGCTGGCAACACTGGTTTTGGTATTAATTAGTTTGGCAACACTGGTTTTGGAGGGAACTGAGAAAAGTCAGATTACAGAACGACAAAATGAGACACACATGCTTCCCCGGAGTTTCCCGGGATGGGAGGAGTTTTATGATGGAAATTGGAAAAGAGGAGCAGTGAGAACTCCGCTAGAAGAGAGAGGTTCCTTAAGGGACAGTTAACGGAGGTCAACTTGGTTAGCCAGCCCGGTAACGATCTCGTTGCGTATCTGGATGTGTCGTGTACCTACAGTGTGTGATGATTAGCGAGTGTGATTCAATTGTTCGTAAACTATAATCTGATTTGAAGTGCAAACGGTTATTCTATTGCGCAATAACCAACTCTACCCATTTCCGAATGAGGCGATTTCCGAACTAAGCTCTATTGCTTAAACCGACTTAAACGTCAAAACCGAGTGACATCGGTCATCGTGTTCTGACAGCTCGAAACTTCGAAACAAACAGCGCCAACCGCTTCACGCGCCGAAATATATATCTGTGACTACCATCGACCATACAGCCTCGTTGGTGACTACCATGAATCGGACACTGGCCATTCATTTTATGTCCAATAAATTATAATTAGAAGGCGATTTTTGGGAGATAACGAGATCAAAGCCTCTTATTATCACTGTTTGTTTGCGTGTCAATGACCTATTTCTGAATCCGGTTAATTATACAACATTATTTTTAGTATATTATGCGAAACCCGAAACACGTGTCTAGTATTTTCATATAAAGAATCTATGTACAAAATTTCAAAACTGTATCATGAAAAATCACAAAGCTATGCTTGCTTGCTATGCTAGCTTGTTAAGTTACCTGTGGGTCCGTACAAAAACATGCTCACCCGCGCCGCTCATTGATAATTATAGTACCTAGGTACCTAACCCTTCAGCGCGGAGATTGGATAACCTACTTAGTGTCGCTCGGTGTCCAACTTTTAACCTTTTTTAAATATTTTGGGAGAAAATATAACATGGGGTAAAAATTATTGTAATCGATTCAGTTACTTATTCTGAACAAACTATATTCAGATTTCGCATATACTAAAAATAAAGTTGTTCATACATAAGTATTGTTTATTAGCCTTGGTTAATTTCTCCTCTAGAAACAGTTGGACAAATCTTTAGTTTCAGAAAACCTAATCGATAGGAAAATTTATGAGCGATAAGCTATCGAAAATAAAGTTAAATGCTGTGATTGTTTAACTGAAAAAATAGGTAACCTCCAATCGAATAAATTGTCAATAACTAACCCCAGATGATGACGTCACTTCTTTATATCTTGGCCCAAAACATAATTTACTATGGATCTGATGAATCGGACGCTGGCCATTAATTTTGTGTCCAATAAATTATAATTAGAAGGCGATTTTTTGGAGATAACGTGATCAAAGCCCGTTATTTATTATCACTTGTTTGTTTGCATGTCAATGACCTATTTCTGAATCTGTTTAATTGTACTACTACTATTGTTTACTAACCTTGGATAATTTCACCTCTAGAAACAGTTGGACAAATCTTCGGTTTCAGAAAAACTAATCGATAGGAAAATTGATGAGCGTTAGGCTGTCGAATAACAAGTTAAATTTTAAAGATTGTCTTCTAATCAAATAATTTAAAATGAAATTTGAGAACAGGTACAAAGAATCTAACAAAAACTTATCGACATTCTACAATATTGGCATAAACTCACAGAACAGCTAATCAAAAGAATATCTATGTCCTATAACCACAAAAAGAGCAAGAAACATAATATTAACATGATTAGATACTTCGCAAATAACTGTACCATGACAAGGCGGGTGTGGCTACATCATTAAATAGCTCCCGTACAATGACTCATATTCAATATAATTCGACGTTCATCGCTGCATTTGTATACAGTAACGTACAACAAGTATTTGGCAAGTAATCAATGGATTCTGAATAGAAATGCCAAGTTAGTATGGCGTGAATTAAGTCAATTTCTTGTGTTGGAAAACCTACATAATGTATTCTTAAAAGGCCAGGTGGATATGGCTTTACTTACCAAAGGGCTCCCGCAGACAGGCAAGACGCGACTCTAGTAGAACAATTTCTATAAAAACTTCATGGAAATTGTTCTACCAGAATCGCGTAGCATCGTCGCGTAGCGCCTATCTGCGGGAGTCTTAAGTAGGTAAATGCCTTATGTAGGCGAACTTATAATAGATGATGAGCAATGAAAGCGATGCGACATGATAGAGAAACGATTCGATGTAGCTTTGCAAATAATCTTTGTTTCAGTAGGAGTTCATAGGGCAGATGCGTTGCGATTGTATGAAACCTTTATAATAATTTATACTACCCTGATTTTTAATAAACGCGATAAAAAAGCACGGGTGCTGGACATTGGGTACTAATTTGAAATGGAATCAAAACATTAGGTACGGTCACCAAAGTCGAGAAGAAACCAGAGTCGTCGGATATAGTGGAAGTTTAATAAGAAACCGATGAATGTTTTCGAATAACATTTAATTTAATTAATAGAAAACAATCAGTTCATGTAATAAATTTATTTTCATTTGAAAACATCCAGCGGTTTCTTACTAAACTTCAACTATATCCGACGACCTTGGTTACTTATCTGTTTTGGTGACTGTACATACAGTAGGTCGTATGACAGTGATAACATTTTGATCTTGAGCTGATCTAGTGTGGCTGGGACAGACTGGATGCGGAAGGTGAAGGACAGGGTGTTGTGGAAGGTCCGTGAGAGGCTTATGTCCAGGAGTGGACTACGATAGGCCAAGTTGATTTATTGATTGACCTAGTGTAGCACGCGGTGTAATATGTAGAATGAGCCTTCAGCTTATACTCGTACCAAGTGTACCGACTGGTTTTATTGATACAGACGTGTGGCCTATCGTAAATACCTCGTACATAATTTTAATAGAAGTTGTGAGGTGTGATAAAGTCAGAAATATAGTACAACTCTACTTATTTATTTATTTTGTTTATTTACAAAAGACATGTGGCGCCATCTATTATCATAATAACGTTATTGTTGTTTTCCTCGGGAACAGCACTTTTTTTCGGGAGGAAAGGTGGTGTGTCCATTTCTGCACACCTAACAATGTTTAAGCAAATTTTCAGGATGATCGGTTCAGTGGTTTAGGCGTGAAAAGGTAACAAACAAACTTACTTTTGCATTTATAATATTAGTTCAGATACTACAACCCATAATTTCCAGTCAGTCACAGTATAGAAAACAATCTAAAATTTTCTCACAGCATAGCTTCACTCACATAGGACGCTAGCCCCCAGCTCCCATCATGCATATGTGGCAGTCGCAGCCGACTGGTTTATTTAGCCGTTTAGTAAACCGCTTAGCCTTTTAACTAAACGGCGGCCGTTCAACTAACGGCCTGAATGATATTGAATTCAATTATAGTTTAGGTTGGAACTGTAACCAATCACTCGCGAGCCGAAATAGTCGCAGTAACTAAGCGAGGCCACCCCGACCAAATGGGTTAGGTTAGAACTGTGATCAACTGCGTGCGAGCGGAGCACTACTTCCGTAGGCCAGGCTGTTAACTAAACGGCTAATTTAACCAGTTGGCTGCGTGCGACATATACATAGTAGAACAAGCCCGTAACTCTTTGCTCAGCCATCCTTGACTCCGCGGAGATCGTCGACACTTGTTTGGCAAAATCCAAAATTAATATCGTCTTACACGTGCCTAGGGTTGGCAAACTACTTGTTTACTAAATTATGGGTTTTCCGTAATTAAGTTCTGGGTATTGATATCGAGTCATGTTTCTAATTTGTTATTGGAAAAGTTGGGGACAAACTTGTTTCTAGAAAAGGGTTGGGGATTCTTGGAATATGGTGTATGGTAAGCGGGATCCTGCCGTTTTGCCAAAATTTCACTACCCATACAAATTTTAGCAACCTTTTTTATACCAATGCAATGTTTGGAATGATTTTAGTAGGTATGTACATTTTCATTTGGTCAAATTTTTACTTGGCAGAATATTATCAAGTATAATGTCATTTAGGCATTTGGTCTTTAATCAAATGATTCATTACAGCAAACAATCTTTAAACAATAAACATTTAGTCAAATGATTTGTTATGAAAAAAATATGCTTTTACTTACATAATTATTTTTTAAATTACATTGCACGATTGCGGTCGGTCGATAGGCGACGTAGGCTGCAAGAGAGAGTGAACCCTCTTCATAGAAATAGGAGCCCCGCGAAGCGGGGCTCCGTTGACATTGGGTGCAAGAGCGAGGGAAATAGAATACAAATACCTTTACCTCATATCATATTAAACAAGGCCAATTGAAATCATAGGCAGACAGAAATAGTGGCCCCGTGTCCCGATGGTACAAAATATTTGGGTTATTAAATTTTGCGTAAAATATGTTACACCAACTGAAATGTTTGACTAAATTAAAATTGGTAAAAGTACTATTTGGTAAGCAAGTTATTGTTTAAACGTTCACTTGCCAAAAATTAGGTTTGCGTTACAATTTTTTGTGAAAAGTTTATTTGCTAAGTAATGATTTGGCAAATGAAATTATGCGGTAAATTGTTTGGGAAGTGATCATTGGGCAATTTCCTTTTGGTGAAACAAGGGAGACCCTGGTAAGTAACTGCGATTAATATTTAGTTTTTCATTTTTTCTAGGGGATTTATTAAATTAAATTGTTTAAAGGTTAATTTTTCAACAGCCCGATAACTTTTATCTCTAGAATAATTATGACAGTTTGACATATTTTCTATACAAAAACTGTCAAACCGCAATATTTATTCCTCAGATATTAGATATTTGAGTATTGAAATATCAGCCCTAGTTCTTTTTAATTGAGTTGCAGATACTATGTATTGTGTACCTACTAGATTATAAATACGTTTTAAATATTCCTCTTTGTTACCTATGAAAGTAAGTCTGGTATCAAATATACAGTGTTAAATAGCAGCAGTACCTAGTAACATAAATAAAATATGCACACTATTTTCTTCAAGACGTATAGGTAAATATTATAGAATTTTCTGAAATCCCATAGCAATCTTCGGTACAACCCTAAACAATTAAGGCGGTGGTCACATAACCAGTTTTGTAGCCATGAGTTCATGCGCGCGAAGTAATTTATAAAATTAAGGTAATCAATATACTTAATATAGAAAGGTGTGGAAATTTAAACTTGACTTTTATGTCCTTTTGATTTTTATGTGTCGATGATGTGAACGAGTAGGTAATATAGTTTCTGAATAAGAGAGAGTGGTAGAAATATAAAAAAATATTTCGAACTTATCATCTGTGGTCTTGTATATAAAGCAATAGTAGTAAAAACTTGCATAGCTAAACATAGCATAACATAGCTTTCATAACATGAAAGGTATACACGAAAGCGCTTCAATGGAAATTAAGCAACACCCTAATTGCGTAACACACTATAAATCACAATCTGAATAATTTTGAAGGATATTGCTAATACATTGCTTCATATGTTCGAAAAATTTGTGTGTTCAACAACGTAAATAACGCAATGAATTTTGTTGAACTGTCAAAATAAAAGCCTACTGTTAGTGTGTTACGCAATTACCTTGCGGAACTCCGAGTGATCCTTCTGCAATACCTATATTGTACTAGCTTCTGCCCGCGACTTCGTCCGCGTGAAATGTCTTGTACCAACCCCCGGCCTACCCCGTCGCATCGCATCGCCTGCTCGCGCTATAACTTTGTTTTCGCTTAGCGTTCTTTCTGACCTTTTTTCTTTTTCCTTGGCTCCTTAGGGGCTTCCTAGGGCTCCTCAAGAATTGGGCTATCAAATGCAAAAATAATTTTTCAAATCCTACTGGTAGTTCCGGAGGTTACCCCAACCATACAAACAAACGCTACCTCTTAATAATATTAGTATAGATATAGATAATTACAGACGCCAGCACATCAAGTTGTTACAATCCGTCAAACTTTAATGGATTTTCAACTTTAACGCTAAAGCATTAGGTTCAAGGTTGATTGGGAAAATTTTACAGTTTCGGGTAGCTGATATGCGTTTTAGTATAGATATAGATAATTACAGACGCCAGCACATCAAGCTACTACAATCCGTCAAATTTCTTTAATAGATTTTTAACTTCGCTAACGCATTAGGTTCAGGGTTGATTGGGAAAATTTTACAGTTTCGGGTAGCTTGATGTGCTGGCGTCTGTAACTCTGTACATCAACATAACATTGCAGAGGAAAACACATGAATCTAGTTTCAGGCAGCAAGAATTTAGTTTTAGTGTGGCAGGTACAGGGTTCGAAAGGATAATTATCAATGATAATTATCATGATAATTATCATGATAATTATCGTAATAATAACGTATGGATAATTATCGATTGATAATAACAAAAAATGCACTCGTGAAAGTGAACTGTATTTGAATGAACATTTCTGCACTTGCGTGTATCGGAACGCCAATGGAAATAGAATCATCATCGGACGAAGATATTCATTTGGCTTTACTTCATTCAATTTAATTTAATTATAATGTCGAATCTGACGGACACTGATTTTTACTCAATCTGCCTATAATTAATGGTACTTTGTGTTGGATATTAAATGAATATTATAATTTTTTTCTGTGAGAATTGCCCAAATTATAATGTATTTGTTATGAAACAATACAACAAATGAATTTCTAACACAGGTGATAATTATCCGATAATTATCGGATAATTATCCGATAATTATCGGATAATTATCAAAAGCTTAATTATCTTGATAATTTCGAACCCTGGGCAGGTATAACCTTTACTAGTCTGTTGTTCAGTAATGAGTAATAAAATATAAAAGGAAACGGAAATGCGCCCGCGTCGTAAAGATAGGGGGTTTAAGTTTTACTGTGTATTTCACGTTTTTGGCATGTGTTGGTACTGTACTTAGGAAAGGACTTTCATTGATTTTGTTGCTTGTCTCTATTGGGTAATTATTTATTGTTTTTGCCTAGTTTTAAAATGTTGACAAAAAAATGTACGTGTAAAATGTCCTAAGAGATCTAGGTACCTACTTACAGAAATAAACAAAATTTCATTTGCTAAAGTTCTTGAAAAATAAAGGCGTTCTCGAATAAATGCCGTCGAATAACCTACTGCAGTTTTTAACCTTGTATTTTGTTCCTAATGGCCAAAACAAATGAAGTTTGATTATATCATCAAGAAAACACTCTAACATGTTGAATTACTCTTAAAATTTAATGCAGAAGTAGTTTCATAAGATCGTCTAGTAGACTTTTTAAGAACAAATTCATTAAAGATATCAGTTACTTATAAAAAACTTTTTTACAAAAAAAAAACAACCGACTTCCGAAAAACACTATAAAGTGAAAAATAACTTTAATTTCGGAAGTCGGTGTCTTTGGATTTGTATTTTAGTTTTTTGCCACCGACTTCCGAAATTAAAGTTATTTTTCACTTTATAGTGTTTTTCGGAAGTCGGTTGTTTTTTTTTTGTAAAAAAGTTTTTATTTTTCACTTTTTAACCGACTTCTTCAAAAGGAGGAGGTTTTTAACCGACTTCTTCAAAAGGAGGAGGTTTCTCAATTCGACCGTATATATGTTTTTTTTTTTTTTTATGTGTGTTCGCGGATAACTTCGTCGTTTATGAACCGATTTTGATTATTCTTTTTTTGTTGGAATGGGGATATGCCAAGGGTGGTCCCATGATAAGGAAACCAGGATCTGATGATGGCATCCCAGTGAAATCGAGGGGAGCTTTCGAAAATCGTAGGAGCGACTAGTGCGTTTGTTAATTTTTTCATTAAGTATTTTAAAGCACTACAATTTGATGAAGGCCTGGAGTCGATCTGATGATGGAGCCGAAAGACAGTCGAGGGGACTCCTCAACGATTTACAGCAGTTACCTTGTGTTTGGGCTTGATTAATTTGTATTGATGTGAACTTTACACCTAGATGGGTTGCGACTGTCATTAGGGGTCTGATGATGAAGACGAAGGACAGTTAAGGGAACTCCTCAACAGATTACAGTAGCTACCTTGTGTATGTTCACCGATTACTCGAAGACGGCTGGACCGATTCCAAAAGTTCTTTTTTTATTTGAAAGGGTATACTCTCGAGGTGGTCCCATTATCATCAAGTTGGAATCTGATGAGAGGATTCCATGGAAATCGAGGGCAACCCTCAAATTTTATAGGCAAAGCTACAGCGATTTGGATATTTTTTAAAGTAACTTGAGCATTTGCTCTCGAAAATCATCACTTGGTAAAGTGGAGCTGATGATGAAGATCACAGATGGCCATCGGAACTACTCACTGACAAATATTTCACGGGTTGCGATTCGATTACTTTAATATGGTTGCTAAGCAATATATGCTCGTCACAATGCGTATTGCGAGTGATTGTTGAGGATCTCCTGGTTCTTACCGGGAGAACTCCTCAACAATTAACGTCCCAGCATCGGGAAAAGCAATATTTTGTAAAAGGTGATGAACAGTTGGCATTAGGCTTTTGTAACTTAGATAAATTACAAACTGACCCACTAAAAAGTGAAAAATAAAAACATTTTTACAAAAAAAAAACAACCGACTTCCAAAAAAAACACTACAAATTGAAAAATAACTTTAATTTCGGAAGTCGGTGTCAATAAACGAAAACGCGGAACCAAAGACACCGACTTCCGAAATTAAAGTTATTTTTCAATTTGTAGTGTTTTTTTTGGAAGTCGGTTGTTTTTTTTTTGTAAAAATGTTTTTTTAGTGGGTCAGTTTGTAATTTATCTAAGTTACAATAGCCTAATGTCAACTGCTTATCACCTTTTACAAAATATTGCTTTACCCGATGCAGGGACGTTAATTGTTGAGGAGTTCTCATAAGCCAGGAGAACTGGAGTTGTTTGAGAAGTCACCATCAGCTCCTATTCACCATTGCATATGGTGGAATGGAGCTTGTAAAGAGCATAAATTGCTTAGCAACCATATTAAAGTAATCGAATCGCAATTCGCAACCCGTGAAATATTTGTCATTGAGTAGTTCCGATAGCCATCTGTGGTCTGTATCATCAGCTCCACTTTACCAAATGATGATTTTCGAGAGCAAATGCTCAAAAAAGTATTTTCCAAATCGGTTCGTAAATGACGGAGTTATGAAATATGAAAAGATCGTTAATGTAGATAATTTTTTAGGTTTTTGTTGATTTTTCAAAAACCGCTTGTCCGATTTCGATAAAATTTTCATGGGACCATTTGGGAAGCACACCCTTTCCAACAAAAGAAGAATTTTTCAAATCGGTTGGCAAGCGACGGAGTTATGCGCGAACAAACATAAAAAAAAAAAAAAATACAAACATCCGAATTGAGAACCTCCTCCTTTTTTAAAAGTCGGTTAAAAATGCTTGCTCCTTAATGAGGGTAAAGAGTTAACAATCACTATACACTTCTTGTATTCACAAAGAAAATAAAGTAAACAACAAACTATTTTTAGATAGCTGATAACCTTTTTGCTCTTCAGACGCTCAAGAAAAAAGAACTGAAAGAGTAGCACAGTAACTATATTTTTTTTGCATTTTTTTTTAATAATTGCACTTAATTGCATAATATGGCAACTAAGACCATTTCAACTAAAATAAAATAAAAAATAGCAAAAATATTAGACTTGACTCGAATACCTATAGCAATAGAATAGCAAGTCCGTTTGCATAATAAGGTTTAAGCCATAATAAAACGGGAGCCGCGTGACGAGTCGGGCACCGTAGGCGCGGGCCTGCGGACGGAGAGTAATGGGTAGCTCACCGTCAGGACTAGGCCCGTGCCGGACGGCGCGTACGTGTTCGGTGTTCCACGCGCGCCTCAAAGAGATGTCAGCATCAGAGAAGGGGTCCGTTAGGGCCGAAGCCTGCCGGGGTCAGCGGGATTGTCCGAAAGGGTTACCGCGGCCCCGGAACATAAAGGGCTAAGGAAGGAACACGGGTGAGTTTTAGTCAGTAAGTGCCTGACCTCCCTTCCGCTTCACCCTGAGCGGGAGGGATCATTTGATGATTTCCCATCCTCAAAAAAAAGCCATAATAAATTACATTTTAAGATGACTTAAATTTGTTACTGACATAGGAGGATGCATACAAGGGCGACGCGACAGTGCGTCGTGACTTAGTAGAACAATTTCAACTCAAAAAATACCTTCAGATTATTTTCACTTGTTAATGCTTTACTTAAACGGAATATCATCTGCCTATAATGTTCCCGTTGCTGGTCCACCTGCCTCCTGTCTTCGAGAGGAAGTGGGTTATAATCTACCACTGGGTTTGCCATAATCGCCACGCTTGGCAGGCGGGTTGGCGATCGCAGTATGGTATGGTGGTGGAATGCATAGAGAACGCTGCTGCCCATTCTCCGGTAGGCCCCTTAGTCGTCTTTTACGACACCCACAGGAAGTATGGGGTGGTGCTATTCTTTAAGTCCGGCACCACACAGACATTTTTAGGTAAACTATGGAAATAGTTCTACTAGAATCGCGCCGCGCTGTGTTGTCGCGCTTGTTTGCGGGCCTTTACCGTGATTTTTAATGGCTGTGTCATTAAAAAAAAAACACGACTTTAATATTCAACGGAAAAACCTTAAGGAGGTACCTAAGTAAATACTCTAAACAATCATTTTTTTGAACACTAAAAATTTACTATTTAAAATGTAACCGAAATCACAAATCTATACTTATTTCAAAGCAGAAGCGAACGCAATATTTTTTGCAGAATAAAAGTTCTGGCTGGTCAGAGTATTAAAACAAAACATTGCTAGCACGTCACTCGAGCTTAAAATAGCCTAGTGTTGCTCGCGAGGTGGACTCTACTTTTTATCACCTTCTATAAAAAAATAAGTAAGTGCAACTTAAGAATAAGAATAATAGGTACGTTTATTTATTTATTTACATACAATTATAATATACTCATTTTTTATTAAAACCAAGTAAAATCCTAATTTGGGTAAACAATTACGAACGAAGGCAGAATGCTTTTCACGCGTTTTTTATTTTTTCACAAACTTTTTTTAAAATATGGTTCACGTGCCTTTTTCTTTATCATACAGCCTGTTACTAGTTCATACAATGTTCGTGATTGATCTCTTTGGTGATTGGAACTTTTAGTAACAATATCCATATTCCAAATTCAAATCACTTTTAGTCCCTAGGGATTAAAAAGCTACTTTAGTCCCTGTTTACGAAGAATACACTAGCTCTTTTTTTAATAAATGTGATAAAAATACTTTATGATGTAAAAAAATAAAAATAAATAAATAAACAATTGCTAACCCAGCATTTCTATTCCGTCACCCAAGTAATAATGTCAATGCAATATCAATTTGTTTCAACGTGATCTTTATCCAATGTATTGTTGACGCTACTTTATAAAAGCATTTTATATTTAATAAACATTCAGACAATTTGAAAGCGTTTAATACCGTGACTAAGAGACAGACAGAAAGTGAACGGTTTGATGAAAACGAATTCAGTAATTCAGGAAATGAAATGAATGGCTGTAAACTTTTAATAATTTGTGTCAACGAAAAGTGTTTGTGATAGTTCAGATGTTGCTTTATTAACGTCAGGAATTTAAATAGGATAGGAATTATAATTCAATAAGCTACATGCATATCTTTGAAGCATGCTTGTCATAAAACAATATCAAGAAATTAATGGGAACTTGTTAATTTCCACAATGTTGGGTTTAAGGTTCTTTGAATCATTGAGAGCAGTGCACAGTGGTGACGCCGACTCACAGAGTCGTAGGTCGTGGGTTCGAACCCAGGCAGGCTCTTTACTTAGTGTAAATAATTTCATCACCACTGCTCTCAAAACGGTGAAGGAAAACATTGTGAGGAAACCAGCATGTCCTAGAATCAAAAATTCGAAGACATATGACATCTACCAACCCGCACTGGGCCCGCGTGGTAGATTATAGCCCACTTCCTTTCGAAGACAGGAGGCAGGTGGACCAGCAGCGGGAACATTATAGGCAGATGATATTCCGTTTAAGTAAAGCATTAACAAGTGAAAATAATCTGAAGGTATTTTATGAGTTGAACTAATTTTATTGGTCCATGGACCTCAAAAATAAACATCAATGAAAGATTTTAATTTAAAAACCGCGTTCCAATTACGAATATTGATTTCTACTCAAGCATGTTTTTGAAATGTGCAGGCACATCACACTTGTCTTGTTAATGAGTTTGCAAAACAAACTGGGTTAAAACAACACGAAGGAAATTATTGAATCAACACTTTTGCGTAATCTGCTGTTTAATGATATCTTTATTAATTTGTTTTTTTTTTGTTGTTGTTGTTAAGCCAATACTGTCTCACCCGCGGGTTAAAACCTGGGACCAAATCCTTCCAGGAACTCTTTTTCCGCGCCACCTCGAACCAATCCTCGCGGTACGCGTCCACGTCATCTTGCCACAACTTTCTGGGCCGACCACGGCGGCGCCGTCTGTGGACTTGGAGACTTTTGCCTATAGGCCGACCGCTTAACTGAGACGTTGCCTGAAGTAGCAGCGCGGTGCGGGAGGAGTGTTGTAACGTGATGCGAGAGTGATTCGACAACTTGTGACAAATACTCGCCCCTCCCGCACCGTACAGCTACCTCAGACAACGTCTTAGTTAAGCGGTCGGTCTATAGCGGTCATCATTTATAGCCTGCTGAATCTAAAATTCATTATTTATTTATTATTAGCCTGTGATGTCCCACTGCAGGGCAAAGATGTGACCCGTCCAATCCTATTTGAGCTTGGCAGACTTCTTGCCTACGTCTATTATACCCGTTTTGGAACGCAGCGTGGTTTTCCGCATTTTGATTATTTATTGTTTAAGGGCTGATTTTTCAATCAAAAACAAAACCTGTCAAACGTTAATTTTATTCCTCGAATAAAACAAGTTATTCCAGTCTGTTCCCCTGAACCCCCCCTCCAACCCCCACCTCGATCCCCTCCTATCTGGCCATGGCTTTTTTTTTGGGGTAACCCTTAGAAGAATAAAAAGTAGAAAGCAGCTTTTAGCTCTGAATGGTTTGACGAAACAAATGAATGCGTCCTCGAAATCCTACTCATGTCATAAATGGGAAAGTTTGTGAGGATGGATGGAAAGATGTTTGTTACTCTTTCACGCAAAAGCTACTGAACGGAATCAGAATAAACACATAGGATACATTTTATCCCGATATTCCCACGCGATCGAAACGTATGCGGGTGAAACCGCGGGGCGCAGCTAGTCCTCTATAAAATTGATTCATGAATAAATGCCGATTTGATTATACTTTCTATTATTCATCGATAAAGGTGCAGCAAACTGATTTATCGATTTTATTTATCAGAATGCCGACCGATAAAATCGAGTGGCTCAAAGGACGTCGCAACCTCTGTTAAGCAAGGACTACTGGGAACAGGGAAGGGAATTTCCTTTACATATTGATATTCAATAGGTAATTAGTTTGGAAAAATACCCTAATTACGCACGACAACATATCAAGCTATATCATCATCTGCCTAACCTTTTCCCAACTATGTTGGGGTCGGCTTCCAGTCTAACCGGATGCAGCTGAATACCAGTATTTTACATGGAGCGACTGCAAACTGACCTCCACAACCCAGTTACTGGGTAATACGATACTCCTTGGTAAGGCTGGTTGTCAGACTTTCGGGCTTCTGACTACCCGTAAAGACTGTCAAAGATCCACGAATGACAGCCGGGACCAACGGCTTAACGTGCTTTCCGAGCCACGGAGGGGTCTCGGTATGTAAAGATGGTCACCCATCCACAGACCAACCGCGGCAAGCATTGCTGAACCTGATCGATCGACCTGTGCTGCTGTTATTATGTAGTCACGGGCCCCTCAAGCTATATATTTCCAGTATAATTATGCTGGCGTCTTATTGTACGAAAGCCTATATACAATGTGAGGTCAGCTAAAACTGTGAAACTGGAAATGTATACTTTGATATACCTACATCGTCGTGTGTACCTATTAGCTTAATTATTTTTTAACAATATATCCTTTTTATGTATATCAATTTAGTTATAAAATTGATACATAGATACAATTTATTAATTACATAGGTACACGGGTTTGGCGAATGTTGAATTTTATATAAGAATCGCTTTCATTTTTATGGGCAGTTCGTGTGTTACGACTATCCTTTAAATGTTATAACTTATTATAATTAACTTGATTGAATTGTCTGCATATCTATCAATGTTATATTGATCTCTTGTTCATTAATCGAATAATTCAAATGTAGATGAAAAAAACTGAATCTAAAATTCATTATGTATTTATTACTAGGACCTGGCATCCATCGTACCGCTTTAGAATCAATCTTCATTTTGTTTTTTCGTGTATTTTTCCCATGTTTTCATAGTTAGTCTGTTATTCGGTCCAGCTTTACTTATGAGTTATAAATGGTGTAACTAACCCGGCTTTGTTTTATTTAAATAGATAGAACATAGATTAGCCTGTGATGTCCAACTGCAGGGCAAAGGGCTCCCTACTCTCTTTCCACTTTTCTATTCGTTCAATTGTTTTTCGGGATAAAAACTAGTTACTTTCGAATTTATAATATTAGTATGAATATCCATCCTAATATTATAAATTCGAAAGTAACTCTGTCTGTCGGTCTGGTATGTTACCTTTTGACGCCTAAATCACTGTACGGATTTCGATAAAATTTGGTAGAATGATAGGTGGCATCCCGGGGAAGGACATAGTGTAGTTTTTATCCCGATATTCCCACGAGATTACTGTCAGTAATATTATAAATTCGAAAGTAACTTCGTCTTTTCACGCCTAAACCACTGAACGAATTTCGATAAAATTGACAATGCAGATGGCATCCTGGGAAAGGACATGGCCACTTTTTGTCCCGCTAGCACGTTCCTGTGACATAATGTTTTCCGACATCCACGCGAGCAAAGCTGCGGTCAGAAGCTAGTTTTAATATAAATTAATGAATTTTAGAGAATGAGCTTTCAACATGATCTGGTTCTTAGCATTTTGACGCTCACTGGATATTAGTATGGATATCGAAATTCGTTCAGTGGTTTAGGCGTGAAAAGGTAACTTACAGACAGACAGACAGAGTTACTTTCGAATTTATAATTTTAGTACCTACCTATGGATATAGTATGGATTTAGACGACATCGCGGCAGGCCGAGGCGAAGATGGACGAGCTTGACACCTACCGTAAGGACTGGTTAAAGATATAATTGTGTGGAAAAGGGAGAGGGAGGCCTTTGCCCTCCTGTGGCCCAGGCTAGGTGGAGTACAGGCTAGTTAGAGTACAGGCTAGTTAGAGTACAGGTTAGTTAGAGTACAGGCTAGTTAGAGTACAGGCTAGTTAGAGTACAGGCTAGTTAGAGTACAGGCTAGTTAGAGTACAGGCTAGTTAGAGTACAGGCTAGTTAGAGTACAGGCTAGTTAGATTAGATAGTATGGATACTTAGCTATCTACATACTTAATAAAGTCCGCTTTTAATTTTGACTTGAATCTCTAGGCTCATTCAAAAATAAAACTATACACCTACTTACTTCTTAAGTAAGCACCATTATTTCATCTCATTCTTATGCGCTTTTTCAAGACGACACATTGTTTTACGTAATAAAATTGCCAGTAAACAAAAATACTGTCACATCTTTCAACAATCAGATTGCTGTATTTCTTCATATCATGTGATTAAATCGTATTTATTGCTTGAATACAATACAACCAAGGCCGTTCCCATAGTGTAAGGAGTCTATAAAGGCTGGAATGTCGTTGGGGTGGCTTCCAAGGCCGACCACAGACACACCTGCGTGTCCTGACACTCGATATCATTGAAAATATTGTAATGCACATGCAATTTTGTTATACTTTACGTTTATGAACTTTATAACTTGCGAAATATGAGGTACGGTCGGCAACGACACTCGATTGACACTGACACTTTTAGGGACATAATTATTATTTTATAGACAGTACAAAATTGTTAAATACACTGTGTTTCGTGTACTTTTTTTTTATTTACATAATTATGTGTCATAATTTTACATCTGAGCCGATTTTTTTAAATATTGTAGGTACTTAATTTATTATGATTAAAAAATCTTTCAAAGAATCGACTTTCAGTGCTGTCAGTAGGTACCAGGTGTTTCGACACAGTTTTAAAACCCCCAGTAGACACAATCTTGGATGTCAATATTATCAATGGTCGTCGTTACATAAAAGTTATGTCTGCGAAAATATCGAAAGTGTAAATAAATAAAAATTATAAGTAATACAAAAAAGCGTGAAACTTAATTCTTTTTTATCGTATCCGCACTACTTATGCAAGGTGATCAAGGAAATGTGAAACGATTCCCACTTTGTATTTCAATTCCATTCAGTAATTTACGAATTTTAAAATGGATGCTGAAATTGTTTTTGGAAACTCGGTTTGCGGAATTAAGATTGGAATCGCTTTGAATAAGAATTGTTAAGGCTAAAAATCTGTCAGCTAATATTTATTTAAAATATGTAGGTACGTACCACAGTGATGATATACGAGGCTAGAGTAAATATGTTCCTTGTATACGAGGCAGACCTAATGTCATTTAGGGTGCTCCATCGATACTAACATTATAAAGAGGTAAAAATTTAGAGTTTTTATGTAGGCAGTTATTTTTGGAACTACTGATCCGATTTCGAAAATTCTTTTACTAATAGAATACTACAGTATTACCGAGTGTCATAAGGTAGGGCTTTTTATGTTAAAACAAGATTTTTTTCGCGGGTAGAAGCTAATCAGTTATAGTAGTCGAAGACGCTGATCTTATCCCAAAACCTAAGCCTACATCAACACCATTGACAGTCAAACATCCCTATTTCGATCACAAACTCGAACGAATCAGATCGAATGATTGAATGATGACGTCATTCAATAATTCGATCTGATTCGTTCCACGACTTCTGTCACCGGTATTATTCATAGATCACCACAGATGAATGGGCTCAGTCGCCAGGGGCGCAGGCGTGTGAAAGTGGAAAACTACCATTGTCCTTCTACAATAGGTTAACGCAAGTATATCGCAGTGAAAGTTGCTTCGGAAAGGCCTTTTAAATACGGGAGCTAGTGAACTTAAAGATTTTATTTATAGACTGCTTGAAATGTTGAATGTTGATGCTGTTCACATATTTGGTAATGTGAAGGGTAGAATGTTGGACCTAAGTGTCATTTATGAATGAATGTACTTTACGTCTGTTTTATTGCTGTTTGGCCCTAGCAGTAGACATAACAAACAGATAAAAAATGTCCTAATAAAATGGTTAAAATTGTATGTACAGACGCCAGCACATCAAGCTACCCGAAACTGTCATATTTTCCTAATCAACTTTGAACCTTATGCTCGAGCGATAAAGTTGAAAATCTATTAATGAAATTTTACAGATTGTAGTAGCTTGATGTGCAGGCGTCTGTACCTGAGCTAAGTTTTCTATTGCATGAAGTTATATTTGTTTATTTCGTAATATACTTTTCAACACACTTGCTCGTAAAGTGGCTCTTATTGAACCGCTTTTAGGTCCATAATGCAGTGTATTAAAAACGCGTGCTTTTTTTTTACTTTAATCCACATGTGCTTTATTTCCACAGATAACTATTTACTAGTCGGAGATGCGCGCTTTTTTAATCTCATCAATTCATTTTTTTTTAATAGTCTGTATTGTCCTTGGTCCCAAAATTAACTAATATTTATTTACCTTAAGGTGAATGCGCAGGGACCTCGGACAGTTTAAGGTGAATGCGCAGTGGTCTACCACTGCGCATTCACCTTAAATTGTCCGAAAAAACCTAAGAATTTCGCGGTCTACCGCGAAATTCAAATTTTCTTAGGTTTTTGCAATTTTCAGGTCAGTGTCAGGTTTGTATCTTGATCAAAATATGATTTGCGACTCTAACAGGTACCTACATCTTTACGGAATTATAATCATTCGAATCATTAATACATCTTTCTTATGGAAAAGTTCTTAGGGAAAAAATCTAACTAGAAAGATTCTGTTCTAATGACTATAATTCTGTAAATACATAAACAGAGCGTTAGGTTAAACGAGGGACATACTTTGAGGGGAGTTAGTAGGTTAAACGAGGGACATACTTTGAGGGGAGTTAGTACTCATGAAAATGAGCAACTTTTACTATGGGGCCGAACCTGAAATCGCAAAAAAAAAATCAAGTGTTCAGTACATTTTGACGAGCTATACGAACATAAATGTAGGAAACGGCTGATTTTTTTTCGCGATTTCAGGGTTAATCCCATATTAAAAGTTGTTCATTTTCATGAGTACTAACTCCCCTCAAAGTATGTCCCTCGCTTAACCTAACGCTCTGTATATGAAGATGCAACCTGATACTGACCCGCAAATTACAAAAAACGTAAGAAAATTTTAATTACCCACCTAAAATTGTCCGTGGGGACCACGGACAATTTTAGGTGGATAATTAAAATACCCGAAACCAAACGGAAAAGACCCTGACTGGCGTTCAATCATTGCGGATTCTCACTGAACTAATGCAGGTATATTTCTCTATGCCAATAGTACTTTCTAATTCCATACTAACTAAACTACAATTGTTTTTTTTTACAATTGTTTTTACATGCTCTATGGTCAGTGCTTTTATTAACACTTGCGCGCGCATTGCTAGTGCTGGCTATGCGGAAAGACAAAACCAGCGCGCCATTTTCCATACAAGTTAACAATACAAGTCTGTTTTTTTCCTCGCAAGTGTGTTGAAAAACGTCGTATGAAACGCGTGTGCATCGATCATTAGACTCTCGGCTTTCTTATCGCACTCGCCTGCGGCTCGCGCGAATAATACCGCCTCGAGCATAATGATCAACATAGCACACATGTATCATAATGTACTATTATTGTACACCACAAAAATACATAACAAAAAGTAGATCGAACACTACGAAACATACAATAGGCGTCCTTATCGCTTAGTTTTATCCAAAGGACTTTTCCGAGTCAATATATAAGCCCCAGCCTTTAAAGATGCTGGGGGCTTATATATTGACTTAAATTAAATGTCGCAATACCACTACAAGTAATATTTACAAAAAAAAAAACACTTGAATACTATGTACTCGGTACACAAATAGTGATAAGTTAACTCACAAGTGCTATTTATAGTGGCCCAATTTCTCGAGTTTGCCTTACTACGATAAGTTGTTGACATACTCTATAATATTATGTAACTCGAAGACACAACAGCATCATCACACATTACAACACCTTTATTACAGTTACATTACAAATTATTTATTTAATAACCGCTGGATTGCAATTGGAAATCTGTAAAACAGAACGCAGTAAAAGGCGTTCAAAACATAGTTACCAAAAGCAACTCTATCGTGTTGTACAAAGGTTGTGTATCGTGTTATACAACACGAGATACGACCTTCAATTTTACATAAAATGCTTTAGCTACGATGATAAAACGTAAACGTAATAGGTAAACGTAAAAGGATAACGAGACTCGATAATATCTATTTATATTTAAAACTGATCTAATTTATGTTATCTGTGGCACAATTCGTTATCATTCACATATTAATTGATTTCAAATTATCGTGTTCCACATAGGAATGTAATTGTACTGTACATTCGAATTTTAAAGTTGAATAGAGGCGAGGCGTCAAAATACTAGCCTATTTTGACGCCTCGCACCAGCTAAGTGGGCATACACACGAGCGGCACGCGACGACCAAGGTAACTGCAACCGTCGACGACATGCGTTGACGACTGTCGCCGACTCGCGTCTACTGTTGCAGTTGCCTCTGTCGTCGACGCGTGTAGCTCGTGTGTATGCACACTAATGACCTTTATCATACTGTGATCACCAACTGCTTGCTAAATTCCTAATTTATTTGTGTCATTGTCCTCGGATTATTCAGTGTTTATTTCTACGAACCTGTTTTATAGTCTAAAGAACCATGTTCAATGTTGTCTGCCTTCCAAGCGGGACTGAATCGATTGACGAGTTCATAATGAAACATTGACAAAATCCCGATGCGAATTTGGACATGTTTTTCAACAAGTTTTATAAATAACTCTTTTCCTTTTGCAGGTAAGTCACCATGACTCAATGGATTGCGGCGACATGACATCGGCGCTCTGTAGTAAGATTTTTTTTTAAGAGTTGGGACTAATGTGGGTTCCGCCGATTATATTCGGTTCGAATTCGAACAGCAGATTAAATGCAATATTCTTTTTCTGTCATATGGTAATAACTTTAAGAAGCTTATGAATCACTGGTCAATTAGGTACTTGCTTGTTTAAATTTTTCTGCGATATCTAGTTCATTGCAAAAAGAAAACGAATATATTCGTCCATCGGCACATAAGAGTCACTCTCTTGTGTGCCGAATGGCGACTATTGATCTAAAGACGAATGGGATTGAAAGTTCTTTCCCATCTCTATTTCACTTTCCCATCTCTATTCCTCATCATACAATGACGAATCTAAAAGTAGATAAAAGATTATACTAAGATAAGCGGACATTCGCTATCTTTTAATTAAGTTTTACTATTAATCTTAAGTTTTTTTGCTTGTTTTCAAATTATGACTATTCGGAAACATAACTATAATTGCTTCACCTTACACATAATCATCACTGCTCTCAAAACGGTGAAGGAAAACATTGTGAGGAAGCCGGCATGTCCTAGAACCAAAAATTCGAAGACATGTGACATCTCTACCAACCTGCACTGGGCCCGCGTGGTGGACTATAGCCCATGCAGTCCCTCTCACAGACAGGAGGCCTGTGTCCCAGCAGTGGGAATATTATAGGCTGATTATGGTGCTTATTATTAAGTAGGTAGTTCTTGCTTTGAAGAGAGAGTAAAAAATCAGTGGTACATTTTGATCCGAATCCGCTGGTTGCGGGAACATAGCACCAGTCAAAGTGGCGGTGCTTGAGGGAGGCCTATGTCCAGCAGTGGACGTCTTTGGGCTGAAATGAATGTATGAATGAATATTTTGATCCTTAGGTACCTACTTATGTTATGACAATATTTAAGTAAGAGTTACAAACAGCAAAATGATGACTAATCAGAACCATCCGTTTCGCATGAATCATTTAATCGAAATTTATTTATTTATTTTATTTATTTATTTATCACAAACACCGCGGAATTAATATGCGGAATTGCAACGATTGTATTCGAGAACGTTTGCTATCTCAAATAGTATCGCGACTGTCACAATGGACCGCCAGTTATTCGATCCCGTTATTCGAATCGATAGTTTACTGTTAACATTATCACGACTCGGCTTAGACTCGATTCGTGCTCGTTTTTATTTTGAACTTTTTTGTTGACCTTGCTGAGAACTTTTTCGTCTGTAACTTTTTGGGTGATGGATCGGATTTTTGGCTCAAAGGAACTATCTGCTGGCATAAATGACGATTATAAATGCAAAAGTGTCTGTCTGTCTGTTTACCTCTTCACGCTTAAACTGCTGAACCGAATTGGATGAAATTTGGTATAGAGATAGTTTGAGTCTCGAGAAAGGACTTAGGGTAGGTTAGGGTTTTTATCCTCATATTCCCACGGGATCGAAACTTACGCGGGTGAAACCGCATGGCGCTGCTAGTTGCTTATAAGCTAAATTTAAAACAAAATAAAACTTTCGTACATCATTATAAGTTTAAACTCACAGAGGACGTGAGTTTAAACTTATAATGATGTACGAAAGTTTTATTTTGTTTGCCCATGTGGGTAGGCGGAAACTACAGAACACCGCTACGATCCTTACATACCTTACACCTATTGCTTCGTTTACCTTCCGTATAATCCTTAATGACTTTAATTGATTTCAATAACAGTCTCAGGGCAATCAATTCAATAGGTATTATGAAGTTTGTGGGGTTAGGATAATGATATAATCGTTAATTTTTTATTTTTTCAATTTTACCATCACGTTATGAAAAGTGAAATTACGGTTCACTGTTTTTTATAAATTATTTTATTTGGTTAGTGGCCCTGACTGCTATGCCGGAGGTCGTGGGTTCGATTCCCACCCAGGACAAATGTTTGTGTGATGAGCATGATCATTTGTTCTGTGTCTGGGTGTAATTTATCTATAATATGTATGTATTTAGAAATATATAAGTATGTTTATCAGTTGTCTAGTACCCATAACACAAGCTCTGCTTAGCTTGGGACTAGACGGCGTTGTGTGATAGTTGTCGAATATATTATTATTATTATTATTATTATTATTATTATTATTTCCCAAGTCAAAAGGATATTAGGTACAATGGATGAACATATCCTTTAGGAGCATTGAATATCCATCTTCATCATTTGCCTAGCCTTTTCCATATTATGTTGGGGTAGGTTTCCAGTCTAACCAGATGCAGCTGAATATCTGTATTTTTTACCATTGAATCCTACATCTTCATCATCATCATCAACATTGGCAGCCTTGTTCCACTCACTACTGAGTATAGACCTTAGACCCTTTTATGCCCTGTTACCCTGTACCCTAATTGCATAACACACTATCAGTCTCAATCTAAATCATTTTGAAGGATATTGCTAATCCATTGCTTCATATGTTTGAAAAATGTGTCTGCTCAACAACGTAAATAACGCAATGAATGTTGTTGAACTGTCAAAATGAAACCTATTGCTACTCAATTACCCTGCTGGTCCGTGCGAGTCTCATCCAGCCACTGACTTCTATCATACAAGTATGTATAATACAGGTTAGTGCATCCAGCCGATTTATTCTGTAACAATCTCATCGTGAAAACTTAGGTGAAGTGAGCTGTCAATAGTGTCAATCTCTGGCATGTGGTGGAATGTGAAATGACAGCTCTGAACTTCACATAAGTTTTGACGGTGAGATTTTTAAAGAATGGATCGGCAGGTCTTCCTCGCGATCTTCTGTAGTTCGCCCACGCACCTCGAATCTACATCTAACCTACCAAAAAATCCTCTTTTATAAAGACAAAACTAATAAATACTTTTAACGACATCCATAGTTTTGCACCCAATGATTAGTATTCACCACTGATGCATGCAATCTGAAACGTTTCCTAATATATGTAGATGGGACATAAAACTCTTCTTCTCGAACCTTCTTTCACGTAAATCACAACGGCATTAAGGCTGTCAAGCGGAATTTGTTTAAGTTCTGAAGCCTTGAAGTTGAAGATCACGTTGCTGAGATTAATTGCCTGTGAAGTATATGTGCGTCTTTATACTGTCACCGAAAAAGGCGAAAACGCTGTTAAAAAGATAATATAAATGGTTTAAACTGGATCGTGTGATGGTTCGGAAAGAAAAGAGCGTGGCAGTTTTTTACGTGAGTGTGAGGTGAATGATTTTGATAGGGTTACAATGAGCATTGTTGCTAGCAAGACTGAAGACCACTTGATGAGGGTCCAGTGCGCAGTGCATGTTTTGTTGCCACGTTTCTCTGGAAGATGGTATAATATTTCTGCAGTTGTATTGATTATATTATATTATTGCTTTTAATTTGTTTATGTTTTTGTCTTATTAGTTCAATAGACTAACATAGTTTAAGTAATACTAACAAACATATAAATATACATATAATTGAAATTAAATAAACATAAATATTGCCTGAATCAAAGATGAATAAATAAATAAATAATTTATTCGTCGGTTTATTTTAAAATCTGGTGACTGGTGTTCGAGTCCGTCTCTAAGGACCAGTTTTACGTTGGTATAGGTACTAACTAATCTAGGTATGAACTGGTATTGGGAATTGTCCTTAGTTTAAAAATGACAGCACGGTTTTCGTTTTTGTATGCAGCGGACAAAGGCACATGCATTTACAGCCTAAAGTCCACAGAGGAAGAAACGGAAGACAATGGTGACCCAGTATTTCGTTGGGTTGTTAACAAGTCTATGGCATTCGAAACCTACATTTTTTTTTATCAACATAAATGCCGTCTCTTGAATGATGTCATGGAACAAATTGCAGGCACTGCGACTTGTTCTCAAGATGAGCTCTGGCATCCCGTTGCCATAACTACCACAGAGAGAGACAAATGTGTTCCACTAGGTTAGAGCGAAAAGGACAGAGATAGTGCGTCCCGTTTTAAAGCGTTTATTTGTTTTGAGGTATCTTGGGTGCTTAATCACGTCTGTTTAATGGATATCTAACTTGAGAATGTCTTTAGGGAAAATTTGGTTTTTGTTGTGATGTTTTTGGAGTTGAGCTTTTAGAGGTTAGTCTATGAGTGCTCTACGGATAAAATTTAGAGCGTTTTTATATAAATGTTATGAACAGTGACTAGGTATATGACATTCGCAAGGTTTCTAAGTTTTTTTTGCATGATGTGAACTTAAAATAAATAAAAATAAAAAGTTATAAAAATCATCAACATCATCATCTCAGCCGAAAGATGTCCACTGCTGGACATTAAGTAATAAGCGGCTAGCCGCTGGGGCTAATCCCCATTGCTTCATCGCTATCCTCAGCTAGATTTATACAGGGTTATTGGTAAAACATTAACAACCTCTTAAGAAGTTATTGCACTCATCATTATGAACAACTTTTAAGGACCAAACCTGAAATCTCGAAAAAAAAAACCGCTGTTCCCTACATTTTGACGAGTTATACGAACATAAATGTAGGGAACAGCAGATTTTTTTTCGCGATTTCAAATTTGGTTCAACCAGGCACAAATTCACTCAGGTATAAAAAGATGAAGAAACTTTGAAGTAGGTAAATTAATAAACTAGCAACGTCAAAATTAATTATCTTTGTTTCACAATACTGAAGTGTTAAATTGTGTCTGTCTCTAGATTTTAAGATAAAGTTACAGTTGCGATAACACGAAGACATTTACGACCTGTTTTTTACATTTAATTTTCTATGTTTACGACCAACGATCCCTGATAAAAAAATATTTTAAAACATTATTTCCTTGTTCACCTTCTTGTAAAAAAATACGATACGTATCGTTAAAATAAATATTATAAATAATTAATTTAGTTTGTACTTATGATGCAATTTACGTCCTGAATTTCTGTTGCTTATGTAAGCGCGAAGAGTAAAGTCGAGTTACAATAAATATAAGTAAGGTAGACTTTATTTTTTGGACTACTTATTATTGTTAATATGAGAATAGGAAATAGTATTTATGAAACAGGCTAAGATGATAACCTTCCTGGAGAATTTATTCATGAAATTACTTATGATTAATTGTCTTAGAACCAAAAGTTCGAAGACATATGACATCTACCAACCCGCACTAGGCCCGCGTGGCGGATTACGGCCCACTCCCTCTCAAAAATTGAGGAGGCCTCCCAGTAGTGGGAACATTATTAGGATGAATATGTTTTGTAAATTAATATTCTCAACTGAGATCATCGAATAAGTCAGCAGTTAGCTCATTATATGCATCAGTCCCATTCTCAAGCCATCGGAAATTGTCATAGTCGTATTTTATAAATTATAACTAGCTGCGGCCCGCGGTTTCACCTACATAAGTCGCGATCCCTTGAAAATATCGGGATAAAAGTATCTTATATCCTAATTCAGGTCATGGTCTACTTATGTGCCAAATTGCATCTAAATCTATTAAGCCGTTTTATCGTGAACACGTAACAAACAAGCACAGAAAAAATCAAATCTTTTCTCTTTAGAATACATATTAGTTTAGAGACAGAACTCGGAGAAACTAGTATTTCTCAGTGCCGCTTCTTCGTCTAATTAAACCCTTCACTCATGTATTACTTCACCTAATTGAAGACTACGTTCTATTCTGACCTTTACACGACAATACAGACAACATACAAAGAGCAACAAACAATTAAAGTCATAGTCAAAATAGTATTATGTAGCATGACAACACTAAATGCTAAGTTTCTTCACCTTGTTGCCTGTTTTCACTAATTAACTCTTTACGAGTAAGTGCCTAATTAAGTGTATTCAGGTTTGATCTACGGTTATGCATGCATGATTAAACAAGTTGTTGAATAAATATTGATAGTTTTTTGTGTACCTACTTTATATGCAAATAAATAACTATTCTATTCTATTCTATTCTAGAAATTGTAGGTTCTCATAGGAAAGTTTTTAAGCCTATCAAAAATGTTACGGTGTTTTTAGTTTGTTTCTGCTATTTTGTGTAAAATATTCATCAGTTCTCCATAAAATATCAATCAATCTGCCTAGCCTTTTCCCAACTATGTGGGGTCGGCTTCCAGTCTAACCGGTTGCAGCTGAATACAGTGTTTTACATGGAGCGACAGCCTATTGGACCTCCACAACCCAGTTACTGGGTATTTTATTTTATTTGTTTATTTTATTTATTTGGGAAAATAAACGGTTACACATTACAATCACACTATCACACTAATATTATAAAGGCGAAAGTTTGTGAGTGTGTGTGTGTGTGTGTATGTGTGTGGGGGTGTGTTTATATGTTTGTTACTTCTTCACGCTCAAACGGCTGGACTAATGTTGGTAAAATTTGGTATGGAGGTAGCTGACACCCTGGATTAACATATAGGCTACTTTTTATCCCAATATTCCCACGGGATCAAAACTTATGCGGGTAAAACCGCGGGGCGCTGCTAGTATTACATAAAACATGAGCTAACGAGTGAGTAAATGTATAACCCACGACGTTTTCCACATATTATAAAGAAAAGTTATAAAACTAATGCGAAGTGCGCTTACAATGTGATAGTTACTCGTACAATAAAATTACATACTTAAGTGTTAAACTGAACACTAAACAGGCATGCAAAAAAGGGTAACACGATACAAGTTTTTTTTTTACCAACAAATGAGTCATGATGAAATAAATAAATAAATTGAAATTGAATTGATACCCCTTTTTTTTTTGATATAGGGTGGTAACCTCAAACAAAAGATTTACATATTATACAGGTTGGTGGGTTCGACGGGCATCGACGCGCATATGTAACCATAAATAATTCAGCACATGATTCTAGACTTCCTAGTTTTCCCCTAGGTTCAGAATCATGTACAGACGCCAGCACATCAAGCTACTACAATCTGTCAAATTTCTTTAATAGATTTTCAACTTTATCTCTAAACCTTGGGAAAATTTGACAGTTTCGGGTAGCTTGATATGCTGGCGTCTGTACTAAAGCCACGGTAACAGGTTGTGCGTCGAAGTCCCTGTATATTATGTAATACATACTTACATATAAAATGCTTCATTGTATACCTAGTTCGATATTGAGATAGACTCATGATAGCACAAGTTTAAACCTTAGTGGTTTTTGATTGCTATTTAATATGAATAATCCTGTATTCTTTTGTATAAATGAAAATATGAAAATATATAAGTAATATTTATTACAATTCCAGTTCTTTCCCTTTCCTTTCTTCAGCTTTAAACAACCAACCTATAAATCAATACTCTTCGGTTAAAATCAAACGCATTCACAATACAAATGAATGAGTTATTGTTAGTATCATGTCCTCTTTATTGTAAGTAATGAGGGGTAATTAAATACACTGTGACTCGAATAACAATGTGATTATATGGATAATTAAACAACCAATGAACCTGTCTGTGTGTCTGTTTTGTGCAATATATATACAAATCACACTAATATTATAAAGGCGGAAGTTTGTGAGTGTGTGCGTGTGTGTGTTTATATGTTTGTTACTTCTTCACGCTCTAACGGCTGGACCAATTTTGATAAAATTTTGTATGGAGGAAGCTGACACCCTGGATTAACATTTCCATTTACGCGGGTGAAACCGCGGGGCGCAGCTAGTATTTAATTTATCCTATTACATAATATATATTTTATAAGTATATTTTTTTAATATATTATATTTTATGTGTTTCTTTTTTATTTACTTAATATATATTATTTTTTGATTTGTTTGGGTGTAAGTAGTGTAAGAATATTTTATTTTTAATTATCTTTTTAATGTGTTTTTAAACAAACATGGTAACATCACGCATGTATGCTCACATTTCATCAGTTATGCTTAAGTTCCAAGTAATAGGAGCGAGCTTATTGCACACAACCGGGCACAAATCCAGTCTCCGGGCTGCTACTGAGAAATTCCAGATGGAAAACCCCAATAACACTTTGCCCGATCCGGGAATCCAACTCAAGACCTAAGTAATGCTCAGCTGTAACTCATTTAACCCCTAGACTAACGAGGCAGTTAATCCATGCAATGTGTTTTTAGACGTCCATAAACATGATCCCGAAAAGGCAAGGCACTTCCCTTAACACAAGTGACTACCAAGAATTCAGCTTTAAATAAGAGTTTCTTAACACTTCCTATGGAACGTGGATGCATGAGAGACACAATGGCTTTTAAACATTGTTTCTGTAATTACGACTGGTTAAACAGAGAAAAACTGTCACGTACCATACATACAAATAAACCAGACAATCCATCTTCTAACAAATAAAACCTAACTGTCATCAGATTTACCTAGGAGCCCCACTTTGTGTACAAAGAGTGCATTTTTCGCGCATTTGACATAAGACATGATGGCACGCGGCTTTCTCACGGCCCTTCAGTATTCAGACGAGCACGTTCTGACATTGCCGAGCTGTGAATGTGAAATTATGCCGATACTTGGACACGCATCACAAACCACCAAACACTTACTATCTAACCCGCCAAGCGCCTTTCAACCTTAAGCCAAAGCACTAAAGGCGGAAAAGTTGTCAGGGCATGGACGTGTAAGTTGTGTTTTGTGACACGAATACTCATTACCACGAGCGGATTACTGAGTTGCGTCATTTCGCTGTAAAAATATTTAGTTCGGTGTCTGTAAGTGTCTATTATTCAATGGGTGTACTAATTTGTGTGGCCCATTCAAATTGCTTTATAATTAGGTGCATAGCAATGATGTTCTCATGTGACAAATGCTTTTGTATAAAAAGGTATTGGGTTTGACTTTCTTTTCTAGAATTTTCCGGTGTAGTGAAAATTGTACGTCTAACTTCTATAGAAAGTTAGGTATCATTATTATGAGCTCACTCATGAGAGCTCTTTTTCGCGCGTTATGTTGATTAAACTTTTTCCGAAGCGATTTCTTTGATAGGCAAGCTACTGTGGCCCTAAAATCAGTGAAAAAAAACATGACAATGAAGCAATGAACAAATGACTGCGCATTTTTTCGGATTCCTTTTTCAAATGCAAGTAATGCAACTCTTCAACTGCAAAATCATACTAAATTGCAATCATAGTTCGTTATAATTCCTAAAATGCACATTGTAAGTACTTTGTACAGAATCGAGCGCAATGTCAGCCCCAAATCCTATCGAGTACGAATGTCGCCTGCGCATGTACACATGTACTCCGCGTTATCGACGCAAGATACCGTTTACTGACGGTAATTGAGCAATTACATTCCTTACAACATAGTTTTCACTACAGTTTACTTAGTCTTTCCGTTTTGGCGTAGGCACTCACTTTTTATAAATAAATCCTTACTGGTTGCGTTCGATCAGAGTGACAATTTGTTTGACCAACAGTTTAAAATGTGTTGATCCGCGTAATAATCGTAAATATTTTAAGCTACATTAACTTCTGTTCTGTCAGCTTTGCGCTCTATTTATTTATTGAAATTAAGTTTATAACAGTGCTAACTGACTACAACTCAATCTTGCTTGCTTTGAAGCATGATAATATGTTTTTCTAATTTATCACCACCCATTGCCACACTATCAATCAGAATCTGAATAATTTTGAAAGATATTGCTAATTGCTTTATAATGAAAAAGTTGTCCGCTCAACAACGTACATAACGCAATGAATGTTGTTGAACTGTCAAAATGAAAACCATTCCTATTGTTTGCCCCGCTGAACCGTATGTGCTTCGGAAATGTCTTCTAAGCTTAGACAATGTTATATTTATAAAAATAAATTATAACTAGACACGTCTCTCGCACATGAAAGACATCATAACACCATTGTGTGTCCATCCTACCTTCGCATAGGTATATGTTGTAACAGCCAATAGAAGGCCAGCATTCTGCTGCATACGAGTTCTAACAGAAAATAATCCAATAGTATTAGAACATTTGAATGACAAGCTCTTATCGCATTCCGCAGTGGACCATATCCCGTACTTAATCCTCACAATATCCTCACAATTGCGTATCTTGTACATAGACATACTATTGTGTAGAATCAAGTTCTTCTAATTGAACAGACAACTGTGCTGCTGGGGAGTTGGTTGCGCCACTTCCCCTTCCCAGGTGAAGTGGTGAAGGGCGGGCATTTTGGGGGACTATCTTAATAAGATTATCAAATTACATAATATGTCATTTTGACGTTCAAAAAGTGCTGATTCTCTGTCTAATTTGAATAAATGGCTTTTGATTTTGATTTTGAAGATATAATATTCGGAACTTCGTAACAATATTAAGCAATCATAAGTAGCATACGTGAAAAAATCTACACATATTTTTAGAGCTACGTGTTTCGTTTGAGTCTTTAGGGCTTTGGGATTTCGATCGACCCCAGGGGGAGATTGCGAATTTAAGTGCTATTTCGACACAGAGTTACAATTCGCGCTAATACCCAACTCGACACGATTGGCACATTTAGCAAGTTCAGCTGAAAATCAGCACTGCTTTAGTGCAGCACTGCTGAGTGCTGAGTAGTGATTTTTACGACTAGCAATACCTCATTCGTTAGAGTGACAATAATAATATTTTATTATGGTAACATTGTTATGTTCTAGAACGATGTCACGTGACTCGCTAATAAGCAGGCTCCTGGTGGTTTTTAAAAATCTGTATCATATTCCTCACTAAATATACTTTATGCAAAGAATTTGCTTTACCTTTTTCTTAAAGTCCTAATATCATTGGTCCTAAGTTGCCTAGTAAAGTCTATTTTTATCTATTTATGTGTATCGATGGTATTTTTATTGTTAATTTTTGTCCATGATTGTGTCACATATAAACTATGTTGCATTTTCTCTTTCAATTCGAGAAAATGACTGTGTAGTGGCTAGTGGCCGGCCCATTGCCTTCGAGAAAACAACGGTATCCCTTTCCCTTGGTCGACTTAACCGACATGCAAGGAATGATAAGTAGGTGACAGGTACATTCCATGTTTTTCTCCAACAGTCAGATTTGCGTGGGATTGTATACAAGTGAACTAATACTTCTGACATTTATAAACGGACGTCGCTGATTGCTTTTAATCATAATAGGATAATTTACATAAATTTTATTATTAAATTTAGATGATGTTCCGGCACACATTCTATTTCACAAGTATGGAAATCATCCTTATGTCTATAAAATTGTTAGATATATGTACTTTATGCTTATTAAAATTTTCGCATAAAATCAGGTAATAATTATGGGTTCAGTTCTAAATATTCTGATTAATTTAAAATGTAGATTATGTTTGATTAAGGCAGTAAGTGATATTTTTAGTGTTATCAGTTCTAACTTAAAGGTTTCCTTTTGCGAGAGTCTCTGAATCTAAAACGTATTTTTGAAATAGGAATCAAGTAAGGCATTCGAAATAAGTTCTCATGGATGAAGGCACAAAACTAAAACCTCTTCTGTACTTACCAACATAATAAATCAAACAAAGTGTTCGCAATTCAAAATATTCGGTGTTCGATTGTTTTCTTTTTTTAAACGGTATCCTTATTCCTCCAATACTTTATCCTACTAACAAAAACGAAGAGCCTATCAAATTCTTAACAATCATAATAAATACTAATTGCGTGATTCGGATCGTGCCCAATGCGCATCCAATTAGCGCCCTCGTTATAGTTTGCGGGACGCTACGAGGAATGTCGGTTACGTAACGTGGCCGTAACGGTACGGACACGTTAGCTGATGCCTGTGAGTTACCGTGCGATGACGATGACATTCTGCACTCAGCTGTACTTACAGACCTAGGTAGTGTTGTAGCTGTTTGTTGTGACAGGTGAAGAGTGTAAGGTAGGAATTATGATAGTGGTGTTTCATAAATTTAATGGTAGAGTGCTACATGGATCATTTGTTTATGAGTGACATTGACAGGATTGGTAAACATTTGTGAAATTGACACAATTGTATAGAAAAAAACAAGATGGCGTCCTTAGTTCTGATCACAGATATAGATATACCTGGATAACGCAAGTATCACGAACTGTATGAAAACCAAGCGTGCCATATTTTTGACTACCTACTATGACGTCACAAGCTCGCGCTCTCTCTCACACTTACCCAGCCAGCAGTACAAAGGACTGAGCGCTAAAGGGGCGGCTTACGATTTGTAATCATAAATTGGTGCAATTTTTGGCACGCGAAGTAGTTACTCTTGCGTTATCTAGGTATATCTATATCTGTGGTTCTGATATTGCCCACGCGTCAAAAGAATCTTGTAGCGTTGTAGGTAGATGTCGTAAGTGGCGGTAACTGAAAGGTTGTGTGAAGAGGTTAGTATGTTCTTCTGCGTCACGTGCTAATTAACCGAGTTGTCAATCACAATCTGAATCATTTTGAAGGATATTGCTAATCCGTTGCTACATAGGTAATGTTCGAAAAATTTGTCTGCTCAACAACTTTAAATAACGCAATAAATATAAAAATATTTATTGCGTTATTTAAAGTTGTTGAGCAGACAAATTTTTACAACAGCAAACAGTAGGAATGGCTTTCCTTTTGACAGTTCAACAGAACTGTCAAAAGGAAAGCCATTCCTACTGTTTGTGTGTTACGCAATTACCCCGCTGGGCTTAAAACATGGTTCTTACCTTTCGTCTCAGAAGTGATAATGATGATGCATTAATTAAAAACTTAAGGGAAAAGATCGGATTCACAAAAAAAAGTGAGGAAACTCTTTGCGCGTGACCTACACAGAAAAATTTAATGGGTGGTATTTAATACTTTAACTGTAAATCCCCTTTTTTCAATCAAAATATTCGAAATTACCACTAAAAATACTGAATTGCACACTAAATTTGCTCATCAAATAAATCAATTATACTATACTGTCAGATCTTTAAAGCTTAACTGTTTTACTGAATGACTATCTGTTAACTAAAAGTAAATCATAGTGGCCGAGAAAAAAAAAACCCAAAGTTTTTTTTTTATGTATAAAAATATGTGGTTAGGCGTAGTCGACGGAGCCCCGCTTCGCGGGGCCCCTATTTCTGTCTACAGGGTTTAAAGGTACCTAACACGAAGGGGATGACGGGGGCTCGTTCGGTCGCTTTGCTCGCTCACTCGAGCCCCCGTAATCCCCTTCGAACCTAACCTGTCCGAGACGGGGTGCCCCAAGTCCAGAGCTCGCTTCGCTCGCTCTTGCATCCTAAGTTGTCATTACAAATGTGTTACTTTTGTATATTCGGTTTAGTGTGCAGTGTAGTTAATTTGTAGTACAGTCATTTATTTGATATGCAGTAAGTTATTAGTGGAGAAATTTTGTTTGCTTAAATTTCTAAATAGAGGTGCAGTTAAAAATTCCCCAAATTTAATTAACAATTTTTCATGGAACATTTTACAGAAGAGAGACATATTTACTTATATCGAAATGTAACGGAAAGTTAGGCGAATTTAATTTTATTATCAGAAAACAAAAGTAAATACCCAGTCATGTTTTATATAATTTTGACATGCTGAAAAATTTACTACATCAGATCCTAAAACTCTTAGCTTAATTATATTAATTTAGTTCAAATGTTTGAATAAAGTTTCCGTTGATAATTCAGCTTCCTTCCTCTGATATCATTCTGTTCGTCCGTCTCTTTGTACAGTATTATACCTATAGTTGTTAAATTATAGTTCTGTTATCTGTTTTCATTAGACGCTTACCGTATAGTTAAGACTATTATCAAACTTTAATAAATATTGTATGTTTCATCTTTGTAAGACTATTCACAGTGCTTATTTCAACCATTACCGAGTGAGACTGCCCAACCAACCCGCACTGGGCCCGCGTGGTGGATTACGGCCCACTCCCTCTCACAGAGAGGAGGCCTGTGTCCCAGCAGTGGGAACGCTGATTACGTTACGTTACGAGTGAGTCTGTATAGTCGACCTCGCATATTATTTATCACCCTATGGTTGAATGTTACTAACACTACATAAAATGACAAACCAGTCTAATCTGTAAAAATCTCATCAGAGTAGAGAGATCAGTGGCGATGAAGTTAAATACACCAAGTAAAGCGCCTGCCTCGGTTTGAATCCACGACCTACAACTTGAAAGTCGTGGCGGTTACCACCGGGACTCCACTGCTCAACTGCTTTTGATATCGATTCCCAGTCAATTGAAACTTCAGTGAGGTTGGAGTTGGAACGATCTAACTGTCACGTAAACCTTGCTGTCTATTCTGTAAAAACCTTACCGTGACAACTTAGGTGAAGTGAGTTCTAATTCCACACTCTAAACGGCTCACTTCAAGCTCACCACACCTAAGTTAAAACTTCAAGATTCAACTTTTGCACTTTACTTTGTGTATTTAATTTCATCACCAATGCTCTCAAAACGGTGTAGGAAAACATCGTGAGGAAACCGGCATGTCCTAGAACCGTGCCTATAAGAAACGAAGACATGTCTAACAATTCGCACTAGCCCGTGTGGTGGATTACGAGCCACTCCCTCTCACAGAGACTCCTCACTGTGGGAGGGAGTGGTGACCACGCTGATGTTTTCCTTAACCGTTTCCCAGCAGTGGACTCTGTCCCAGCAGTGGGAACGTTCTATGCTGATTATGCGTTGTCATATCGGTAAACCAATTATAAGACCGACTATACAATAATAGCATAAAAGTTCAGGGCCGTTTAAGTATCTAATAGGAAACAAACGCGACATATTAATTTGTTTTCTCAGCGGTTGGCCACTTACTGCCACTTCTTGACATTGTTACTATAGTCTATATCTAGGAATAGATTAATAGTCGTCATTGTTCTAACAGTTTATGATAAAAATGTTAGTCATAGCTGTCATGAGGTTGATAACTTGATAAGCTACTATGTGTTGTTAAGGTAAAGTCATCGCTCTTATGTAAGTGATTTCAGTAGTTTAAGTACGTTGTACATCTACTTATTTTATGTAATACCTATATTCCCTGGAGAGGGTAGATCAAAGTTACTGCGATTCAACTATCCATACTTAATATTATAAACTAGCTGACCCGACAGACGTTGTCCTGTTTTTGATTCGAAAGACACGTGGCGCCATCTATTATCATAATAACGTTATTGTTGTTTTCCGCGGGAACAGCACTTTTTTTCGGGATGAAAGGTTATGTCCGTTTCTGTACACCTGACAACGTATATGCAAAATTTCAGGATGATCGGTTCAGTGGTTTAGGCGTGAAAAGGTAACATACTACAGACAGTCAGAAAGTGTAACTTTCGAATTTATAATACTTACTAGTATAGATATGGATATATATTAAATGTTTAAATATATATTAGTTAGGATTCGAAAGTTACTTCTGTATGTAGGTACGTTACCTTTTCACGCCCAAGGAGATAGATGGCATCTTAGGGAAGGACATAGGCTACTTTTTGTCCAGACAGCACGATCCCGTGGGATAATTTCCGACATACATGTGGGCGAAGCCGCGAGTAGAAGCTACTAGTGAAAAAACTCACAAAGAAAGTAATAAACGGTAGACAAACTCCTATTTTCAGATAGTAACGTAGCGACTACTAAAATACACGCCTAAAATATATATAGGTACCTATAGTAATAGGTCAGGTAGGTGGGTAGGTTTATATTGTTTACAATGTAAACTAACCCAATATTCTGCTGTAAACAGATTTAATTCCATAGAAGTACCTTTAATAAAAAGTCAAATAAGACCAAAAGGATTTCTTTGCCTCAAGCTAATCATCTTAGCCAGAGAGTTTTCTTGGAGAACTAACAAACTGGAAAAAACAAACCAAATTCCATAATACTTGTAAGTATTCCAGTAACACGCGGTCATGTAACGATGTCTCGTTAATGTTATTAGTGTTATTACCAATGGAATCCGATTAACGTATACATATTGGGTAACGTCGACCTAAAATGTCACTGTTAGCTACCTCTAAATAGTCATTCATATTCATAACTAAGTTACGAAAATCTAGAGTAAGGTCAACCATGAAGGTTGGTTGAATCTTTAAAATAAAATAGCTTTTTTTTAAAGCGAATAACTTTTGAGAATGTTAACTTTATGGTAAAGGCTGAAAGTTTTCTTTTATTTAATTATTATTATTTTTTTTGCTTTTAAAATCTAAAATTTAAATAATAAACCGGTGCAGTCTTATGTAATTATTGATTATCTAAATTAATGATTTAAATGATAGGTAAGCAGAAGCATAAGCAAAAGCGAAGCAAAATCTATTTTATACATTAACTCGTCCAATGACTTCGAATATGACAGCAAATTTACTTATAATAAGCAGAATTAGTGTTAAAAATTTGCATTTATAAGCTGACCCGGCGAACTTCGTACAGCCCCGCCAGCCGCTCTGCCCACCTATATCTTCTAAGATATTCATTTTAAAGATAAGCTGTTAAGGGCAATTTTGATCTACATGAAATGCACAACGTATCTAATGTATTTAATTGGATAAGGAACAAGACTGGATTGTTTAAAATAGCTTGATAAATAACCCATAATTTTTTTGTAATATGTAAAAGATAAAAATGGTTACTGTGAGTTATCCTTAAGAGATAAATATATACCATCGCGGATTTTTTAGGGTTCCGTACCCAAAGGGTAAAAACGGAATTCTATTACCAAGACTTCGCTGTCTGTCTCAAGAACCGCGACAGCTAAACAGTTGAAATTTTCACAAATTATGTATTTCTGTTGCCGCTATAACAACAAATACTAAAAACAAAATAAAATAAATATTTAAGGGGGGCTCCCATACAACAAACGCGATTTTTTTGCCCTTTTTGCTCGATATCAAAAATGGGCTTAGTAGGCGACTCGACCGCTCAATCTCGTCCGGTCCGGCCGAGACAGGAATTTCATTATTATTAATATTTTTGAGTGGTGTTTCGGACGAATCCTTTTTTAGAGGCAAAGTACCGTCAGACACATAATTCAATAATACATATTTTACTTTGTGGCGATGGATAAATTGAAATATTAATGAATTATATATAAATAAAATAAACATTAATGAGCGATAAGCTGACAAATAGGGAAGCTTTTTTTTTTTTTTTTGCGGATGGGAATTTATCAAATGACTCCTCCCGCTCTGGGTGGAGCGGAAGGGAGTGTCACACTGTTACTGACTTAAACCCACCCATGTTCCTTCCTTAGCCCTTTATGTTCCGGGCCGTCTGACAATCCCGCTGACCAAATAGGGAGGCCTCGATACGCCTTTTTGCTTTTTTTTTGATACCGATACCGATGCTCTTATAAAAATATCGGCGGTACCGATACGCTTATTGAATTAAAAAATGAAGGTAAAATAAATAAAACAAGTCGGGTTATATTTTTTAGTTTAGTTTTAGTAATTTAAATTAACATTGATGAGATTTTTGTTTCAAAAACAAAGTAGGCGAGACAACACGCGCATTTACATTACATTTTAAAAGCGCGACTTTTAAAAAGTTTCGTTGATGCGGCCATAAAAATATCGCCGATGCCGATATTTCGGCATCGGTATCGGTATCGGATGCATTCCTACTGACAAGTTGGGTACCTATTGAATGATTGTTTTTATGACATTGGTGAATATATGGAATGTTGTAAAAATTCAAGATGACATGTTGATGAATATATAGAATATTATAAAAATCCAAGATGACATGTACTTAATTTTGACATAGATTTTAAAGTAACGACTACCTAATTATAATCATTCATATTGGACTTATTCTCAATCATTAAATCATAAAATTAATTGTACTTAACTATATAAGAATGACATTTGAATATTTGTACACCATAATATGTTATGGTAGAGTGTATAGAACTTAAAAAATATTAACACCATACTACGTAAAACTACATTCTTACAATTAAATAAATTCTAATTCTAAATTCTGATCTCTCACGGGTCGGTTTGTTTTCGACTTTTGGCATGTTGCACGCACATTGACACACAAACACAACAAAACAAAAGCTATCCACAAATGATATGACAATGTAGAAACATAATTTTTTTGCAATAGATGGTCTTGTTATATGCAATAAAATCGAACCACAAACATGGTTGAATCATGGCATGGAACTGTCAATAAAAAAATTAATAAAAAACCGCGAAATGTGGCACAATTTTTAACTTTACTACAAGAAGAAGCTAATTATTTTGAAATCCTAACTATGAAAATGCAAAGAGAGGGAGGGCATTATCTTATACATGCAAAAACTCATGAAACAATTGAAATTGATGACCACATTTCTAGCACCATTTCGGATTTGGAAAATCACAAAATTTCACTCGAACATTGTATTGAACTTTTAGTATTTTAGTTTATTTTTTTGTGTCTAAAAACACATGAGACTTAATGACTTCTAGTTGGTAGATATAGGTACCAATATGATTGTTTTTTTTTTAATGAAAATAGTTTTTTAATTTTTTTTTATTGTATTGAACAGACTGATTGTTATAAATATTATATTATAAACATAACAAGAGGTTATTTTGGTATCGTAGTTAGTCACTGATTTTTGACGCTATTGTTATTTATTTTCGGTATTTTAGTAAAGTGATTTTTAATAGGTAATTGATATACAAGACTGATTATTGAAACGTGAACAACAAGAATATTAAATGTAAACTCATTTAATATTCTTGTTGTACACGTTTCAATTGATATATAAGACTGATTATTGTTGTTAACATTTATAATTATTATTGTACGCTTTATTTGATATATAAGACTGATTATTGAGATTTATCATGTTTACTGTTGATTGTTGTAATTGTATATTAAACTTTATCTCTTTCTAACAATTCCCTGACTTAAATAATATAACCCGACCTAAGGTTTTTCATTCTGACTGTACAAAATTTGCTTAAAAAAAAGTATAGTCCGAAACACCACTCAAAAATATTAATAATAATGAAATTCCTGTCTCGGCCGGACCGGACGAGATTCAGCGGCCGAGTCGCCTACTAAGCCCAAAAATGGCAACAGGTAGGCACTTGAAATATTCACAAAATACTCAGTTGTATTTTTAATTTAATAATAAATAATAAAATTAAACTAAAATAAATATTTAAGGGGGGCTCCCATACAAAAACGTAATTTTTTGCATTTTTTTGCTCGATATCAATATTATAGGTAACAGGTAGGCACTTGAAATACATATTCACAAAATACTTACTTAATTGTATATTTACTTTAATAATAAATAATAAAATTAAAATAAAATAAATATTTAAGGGGGCTCCCATACAACAAACATGTTTTTTCGGCGTTTTTGCCTTGTGGTACGGAACCCTTCGTGTGCGAGTCCGACTCGCACTTGGCCAGGTTTTTATCAATCTTTTAAGATATACAATTCCGTAGTACATTAATTTGATATTGTAAGATTTAGCCAGCGTTTGCAATGTAGTAAGCGCACAAAAATATGTTTGTTACGACATCACATTACAAATCTTTAAATTTCTCGGCTTTTTTTCTACCATAATATGCATGTATTATACACATAAACATTCCTCTTGAATCACTGTATCTATTGCAGAAAACTGCATTAAAATCCGTTGCGCAGTTAAAAAGATCTAAGCTAACAGGACTTTGTTGTATACTATGTAAAGATTTTCGAGCGTCAAACTTTATTGTAGCATTCGGAATAAAAGTTTATAGGCAGTTTTAGACTTCACAAAAACATATCTTTTTCGAACACGTCCACTGTTCCTTTCGGGGTTGAAGATGAAAATACTACCTACAACTTCCTAGACTTTTTTCCGAATTCCCGTAATTTAAAAAAAAATGTATATATGTTTAAGCTTCATTTAAAACCTTGATGTTTAAGTTTTACGTGGGGTAAAATGATTTATCATTGTTCATTTACTCGGTATAATTCCTTAACACCCCTCGTATAAATCTCATAAAAGAAAAGATGAATGTTCTATAAAAAGCTTTTAAAGCCTTCTTCACCAACAAATGACTATAAATAGTAAGAAAATCCAATTTACAAGTTACAGGCGTTATCTAAGGGCCGCAGGCGGGGTAAGATATGCGGGAAATTGAGAAAAATGGACCGACAGTGACAGTGCGTGGGAGAGCGTGGGAGAGCGTGGGGTGGCGCGAACTGTGACGATTGGGCCATGCTGGCTCGCAGCCCGTGACGTCACCGCCCGCCCCTAACGACGCTGCCACCAACACTGTTATTATAAAAATAATAACTTGATAAATATTTATGGCCAGTCAATGAATAATTTTTAAAGAGGAAAATTTTCCGTTCGAATTTGAAATTAGTTTTTTTTTACTTTATTGAAAATGGCAGCGGTTATCTCATGCCAGCATTAATTGATCAGAACCTTTTCTAAAGTATTGTAATGTGTGAGGCGTACTCAATAAAATTAATGCACCTGTATGTTTTGTTATTCTGTATGTAGGTAAACACTTGTGTTCGCGATAGTAGGTGACGTCAGAATATTAGTACCTACGCCCCGCAACTTGTTACTGTCAGTCCATAACTATGTATTATAAGGGACTTTATTATAGACTAGCGCAGATTTTTTAACTCCAGCATGCGTAGACATACCACCGTTGAAATCAGTTTTTGGAGTCACATACTCGTTTTCTTGGGAATGCTTCCAAATCCGAAAAAAAAAATCGAAATCGTCCGTAATGTATGTGCTTATCACACGACCAATCACAATCTGAATGATTTTAAAGGATATTACTAAAACATTTATTCATAATGTTCGAAAAATTTGTCTGCTCAACAACGTAAATAACGCAATGAAATGTTCTGTTAGCGTGTTACGCAATTACCCCGCCTGGTACCTAAACATAAAGCACCTGTTGTCGAAAAAGTCCTAATCAATATTTTTTCTTTGTAAGTTGACACAATTGTTGATACTTCATTTACATTACAATCTAGCCTATTAGCTAATAAGTCATTTCAATATAACTTAAACTGCTAAGTGTCTCGTAGTAGTAGTAGGTATTATAGTAATGAATTTAATAAAAATTCTAATGTGTCACCACGAAAGACACGGTACAAAGCTATATAGCTCGTAACTGTGGCCGCGGTCGTCTGTATCGGATAACTGTGGCCACGGAACTGGAAAATTGGATGGGGACGCAAAAACTTAGTTATTTTTCAATGAAACGTGGAATTGAAACCGAGAGTGCCTTTCTAATCCTATTATCTCTTTGATTTAAACCTTTCTCGTGCGCACGTATATTATGGAAGCCTAAAATAGAATTCCTCGGATTAAATTAGCAGATAGGAGTTAGGAGTGTAAGTGATTTTACTGTGAGACAAGTAATACCTACTTTTTTTTTTCTTTTTTTGCGGATGGGAAATCATCAAATGACTCCTCCCGCTCTGGGTGGAGCGGAAGGGAGTGTCAGACTCTTACTGACTAAAACCCACCCGTGTTCCTTCCTTAGCCCTTTATGTTCCGGGCCAGCGGTAACCCTTTCGGACAATCCCGCTGACCCGGCAGGCTTCGGCCCTAAGGGGCCCCTACTCGATGCTGACATCTCTTTGAGGCGCGCGTGGAACACGTACGCGCCGTCTGGCACGGGCCTGGTCCTGATCGGACGGTGAGCTACCCATTACTCTCCGCCCGAAGGCCCGCGCCTACGGTGGCCGGGAGTCGTCACGCGGCTCCCGACGCCCGGAGCGTCTCCCGCGGCGGCTGAGACGGGAGGCTCTCTCCCTGAGCCGTCCCGCCACCTCCTTCGCTAGCATGACTGCTTCGCAGAAGGAGGTGACTGCCTCCCACTCCCTCTCGCCCCGGACCATGGCTTGCACCAGGGCCGGACGCGAGAGGTCGCCGTCGCTGCCGATCGCCTCTACGAGGACACGGCGGTGCTCCGCCCAAGCGGGGCAGACCTCCACCGTGTGCTCCACCGTGTCCTCTGGGCGATCCTGGCAATGGTGACACCCGGGCGTTTCCTCCCGCCTGATAATGTGCAGGAACCTCCCGAAACATCCGTGTCCAGTGAGGACCTGCGTCAGGCGGTAGGTGAGGGTGCCGTGGCGCCTCTCTAGCCACTCCTCAAAGAGGGGTCTTATCGCCGCTATCGCGGCGTGCCCTGCGCTGGGTTGCGACAGTCGCTCTTTCCATGCCGCCATGAGATAAGATCGCGCCGGAGATCCGTCCGCTCCGCAGCCATTTGCCGCGGAAGCGGATCCTCCCCCGGCGTAGTGCCTCCGCGCGCCACTCATACAGGCGCGCGAGGACTATCGCCTCCAGATCCCATGGCGGTAGTCCGACAAGGAGGCTTGCCGCCTCGCCAGAGATCGTGCGGTAGCCCCGGATAACCCTTATGGCTACCACCTTCTGGGGCGCGTTCAGGTAGTGGGCGGCTCGCCGCCGCAGTGAACGCGTCCACACCGGGGCCCCGTATAGGGCCATGGACCGCACGACCCCCGCGTAAAGCCTCCGGCAGGAGACGTTTGGCCCCTCAGGTTGGGCAAGAGCCGCTTGAAGGCGGCCCCAGCCCGTTCCAGTTTGGGGGCCAAACGTCGGAAATGCTCCACGAAGTTCCACTGGCTGTCGAGGACGAGACCCAGGTATTTCATCGTCATCCCGACGCCGATATGAACCCCTCCTACCGTTAGTTGGGATCCCGATGGCGGCGAGTTCCGGGGCCCATGAAACGACATGGCCTCGGACTTGTGCAATGCCACCTCGAGGCCCAACTGCCGGATCCTCTCCACGACTATCGCAACCCCGCGTGTCATCGCGTCGGCCGCCGCCTGATGCGACCTCCCCTGCGCCAGGACCAGCGTGTCGTCAGCGTAGCAAACCACGCTGACGCCATCAGGGAGGTCGGCGCGCAGTACCCAGTCGTACCCGATGTTCCACACGGGCGGCCCCAGGACCGATCCCTGTGGGACACCGCACGACATCTCTCGCCGGTTCCACTCCCCATCGCGACCGGGGTAGCTGACGGCTCTTTCCGTCAGATACGCCTCGACTATTCGACGGAGGTAGAGCGGCACCCGGTGATACCGGAGTGCCTCCACAATGGTGCTCCAGGGGAGGGTGTTGAACGCGTTGGCGATGTCGATTGACACCGCCACGACGACCCCACCCTGGGACACCGCGTCCCCCGTCGTGAGGGCTCTCACGCGCATGATGGCGTCCACCGTCGAGCGCCCCTTGCGGAAACCGAACTGGCTGTCCGCAAGATCCGGCCCCGTCCTCACCAGGTGCCCGACGAGGCGGCCCGCAATCACTCTCTCAAAGAGCTTGCCGACCTCGTCGAGCAGCACGATGGGTCGGTTTGCGGACGGAGAGTCCGCAGGGCGCCCTGGCTTCCGAATGAGGACCAGCTTCCCCGTCTTCCAACGGAGTGGAAACTGGCCTCTCTCCAAACATGCGCTTAAGAACGCCTCCAGTCGAGGCCCGAGAGCCCTCGAGGCCAGGACCCAGGCTTTACCTGGCAAGCCGTCGGGTCCTGGGGCGGTATTTTTGGCCTTCAGCCTACCTACCGCCGCTCTCAGTTCTACCCCGGTCACTTCAGGGATGTCGTCGTCGTCGTCCGCGGGGTCCGCTTCAGGCACCGTCAGTGGCGGAGCCATGGGTGGGGGAGTGTGCTCCCCCCGTGAAGGGAACAGAGCGCTCACCACCTCCTCCACCAGCTGGGGGCGGAGACTCTGCGTCAGCGGGGGGGCCCAGGTGCGGAGTTTATTCCGCACCATTTTATAAGGGCGCCCCCAAGTAATACCTACTTGAATTTAAAGATATGTGTTTCCGACTGTCGTAAAGTGCTTTAAACAAAATTTACAACTTAGACCTTCATTTAGTTTATGAAAATTTTTTTTTTTTTTATAGCTTGTAGCGAAAGCATAACTGGATCCTATATGATTTAACTAAGCATTGTATCAATTGCCACTCTGCTACTTTACATTGCAACCATACCTACAATCTATGCCAACCCGCATTGGGCCCTCAGTACATTATAACCCACTTCCTCTCGAAGTGAGGAGCCTTTGTCCCAGCAGTGGGAACATTATATGCTGATTTGATTGATACCAACTTATTCATTTGAATGAATGTTTTCTCTATAGATAATTCAAACTTTTAATAACCATTCATAGAATTCATAGAAATGCAATTACTGTAATACATACAATCAAAAAGCCATATAGGACAACGTTATTTTAACCTGAATATAGTTTGTTCAGAATAGGACTGAATCGATTCCAATAATTTTTACCCCATGTTATATTTTGTCCCAAAAATATGTATTACAAAAAGGTTGGACACCGAACGCCACTAAGTAGGTTATCCAATCTCCGCGCCGAACGGTTAGGTACCTAGGTACTATTATCAATGACCGCAAGACGGCGCGGCGCGGGTGAGCATGTTTTTGTTCGGACAAACAGGTAACTTAACAAGCTTATAACTTTGTGATTTTTCATGATACAGTCTTGAAATGTTGTACATAGATTCTTTACATAAAAATACTAGACGCGTGTTTCGAGTTTCGCATATATTAAAAATAATGTTGTATATCAACTTAGATGATCAAATTAAAACCTATGAACACAATTAAAATTGAAAATAAACCTAAAATACAGTATCGCGTGTCCTATTTTCCAATCTGATACAAAATGTAGAACAGCAGACGTCAGACCGTGGGTAGTTGATAACATGTTAGATGGAGCAGGAACTGTTAACGCAGTCACCGAGGGCGATCTGACGTCATAAGGCTGTCTAGACAAATTTTATGGTGATGCAGCTGATGACGTAATCAACGCCTAGTTTAAGGGATGCTCGTTCGGGACTTCAATCAACGGTGGTGGGTACGTACGTAATACAATTTATCGTAAATTCCTTTCGAGTTCGATTCTAAAAATAAATTGATAAATATTTGTTGTCAATGGTGCTAGGAGAAATTGTAAAGCGTAGGTCGTAGCGTCAATTTTATGCCTACAAGTACAATAATAAGTTAAAATTGTACTTACAACTTTTTCTAGTAGAATGGACCTGGGAGGTTAAATAAAACTTTTGTATAATAAAATTTTCTTCTACAGGCGGAAATGAATGAGAAACTATGTTCTTGCTTAACTTCTGGATTAAACGTGGGTTTGTAATTAGTAGTTATATAATGTGCATGTCGCAGTAAGATGGTTAAAGCCATGCCGAGCTATATCCTTAGGGATATAACTATATACCATAATATAGTTATATAAAAGCAGTTCATAACTATCTTACTAGACTAATCTAGTGAAATAATTAAAAGTTTATATTTTTTTTGATTTTCACAACTGTTTTTAAATACTCGTACAACGGTCCAATCATATAGCTTTTAACTACCAAAACAAACAATGTTTTATGTAGTAATTTAAATAATAGATAGAGATAGATAGTTCTTTATTCTTTTATTCTTTATTGGTTTATGTACATACACGATTTTTATTATTTAAACAAGCCTACCATATTCAACCGTAAACATTAGACCCACAAAATACTATATTTCCATAAAAAATCATGAGATTGATCAAACATGTTATTTACAAGCATTTTCGCGCCATCCGCCGACAGCATTAGCTTGGATTGGCGTCTGTCCCTTAACATCGAACTTGAGAAAAGATGGGAAAATTTATTACACATAAACCATTGCTGAGAATATTGACTCGATATCAATACCTACTTGTATTGATAACGAAAGTAATGTAGAACGATCGGCCATAGGAGTTACACTAAGAGACGGGGCTAGGTTGAAATTGTGTGGTGTTAAAGCAATTATCTTCCATCTATTGTCTAGACGAGTTATAGATGTATCTACCTACAGATTTGTATTATATCGAGTTGCTATGTGGATACTTGGATAGGCTTTTGTTTCAGTACCGTCTTCATATAAAAAGGCTGAACATATAGTTTATTCAGCCTTTTTGCATATATAATGATAACAATAATTATATTGATTATCCAGTGTAGTACTTGAACTCATGAAGTGAGAAATAATGATACAATGAATCAAAAACGATAGGTATGTTCTTCAGAAAGGTCAGGTGCGTAGTACTCGCAACCATGTGCAATTGTGCATATACGACCAGCACCCTAATTACGTAACGCGCTATCAATCTCAATCTGTATAATTTTGAAGTATATTGCTAATCCATTGCTTCGTAATGTTCGAAAAATGTCTGCTCAACAACGTAAATAATGCAATGAATGTTGTTGAAATGTCAAAATGAAACCCATTGCCACTGATAGTGTGTAACGCATTTACCCCGTAGATGTATGAACGTAAACGAGGCAAAAGGAGTGTGTAAGTCAAATCAAATCAAATTGTTTAGCAACAGAGTAATAACAGTTTTCTCTATGAAATCGGAACAATTTATTTTTAAAGACATTAAAATTGCTACATTCTTTTATGTCATTAGGAATCTTATTGTAGATCTTTGCGGCCATAGCAAACACACTTTTCCCAAAGAGGGTAGTTCTATAATGACTTCTATTTCGCGATTTAAGCTCTAATGTAAATAGTGATGGATGATGTCTAATAAACAAGGCTATTTCAAAAATATATAAAGATGACACGGTAAGAATTTTTATTTTTTTAAAGTATTCCTTGCAGCTGTCAGTTCTATTGAGACCACACATAGCTCGCAAGCACCTTTTTAAGGATCGTAGCAGGTGGCCTTCTGTAGTTTCTGGATACCCCCATGGAAAGAAAGCTTGAGTTTATGTATGTGTGTATGTATGAACCGAAAACAACATGGCTCTGAAATTCTTATGTTTTTCACTTCTGGAAAATTCTAATGGCGCATTGAATAACACTATTTTATTTAACTCAGAATTTTGGACTCCGAAAACCATTTGGATGTTAACATATTCTATGGCTCTATTAGAACTCCGCCCATCGAACCGAAAACACAATCGCACACAATCTAATACTTTAATTACTTGCTTACAGACCGCATGTTGTACCAAAAGACCAGAATTCTCATGCGATGACTCTGCGACCTATTTCGCACCAATCTCAGAGTCCCACGATTGCAACAACAGATGTTTAAGCTAACAAGAACTGTGAATACTGCTCCGTAATGAGCTATAAAAATCTAGTTGGTTCTTACACATACATACAGTGTTGAGAACTATGATGTACATTGCTTATTAGATCATTCGTAGCTTAGGACCAAAATGTAACATGCTGATGCAGGTCTCCTCTCCGCGAGAAGGAGAGGGCCGTAATCCACCACGTGCCCAGTGCGGGTTGGTGATGTTATATGACTTCGAACTTTTATTTCTAGAACATGCCGTTCTAGGACATTCTCACGATATTTTCCTTCACCGTTTTGAAAGCAGTTGTGATGAAATTATTTACTTACACAAAGTACCTGACTGGGTTGCCAATAGTGATATGATATATAAATCGATTCATCTGAGTAAAAGCTATTGAAATAATCTTACTGGATGAGATAACAAGAAACAGGTTTTAAATATTTTAAATGTTTCATAAATCATTGTTGTTACTCAAACAATTTATTTTGTTTTAGCAAGCTTCAAACAATCTATCATTGTCCTAACTTGTATTATTTAAGGTTTTCTTGTAATTTCATTTTGCACTTTATTTTTTACTTTTTACCCTGTTAATGCTGCCTTCATTATTGTCCCAGATTTAAAAAAAAATTGGCTAAACCTTTTACAGTCTCTAAAAGCATAACATAGAAAGAGTTAAATAAAGATTTCTAAGAAGACTTCAAAAGGGCAGACAACAACCTTATTGAATACACAACATTAGACAAATAGCGATATCATTAAACAACTTCAAATTACCAAGTTAACAAGAGCAAGTCAAAATGCACTGCTCGATCGCGATAATGGCCAATCCGACAACGGTACAGCGTGAACCGGATGCGAATCCACTATCGGTTGGTGAAAGTAGATGTTACAAAAAATGCTCCCATTCCTTGCACCGGTTGATATTTCATGAGACATTCACTTGATACCAAATAGCGTGTGTGTAGCCTGTTCTCTGAGCAAAGTGATCTGGACCAACCTGGTTTTTGGATCAGAAGTGGGGGAAAGGACTTATTTTATGGTTTCTTGATAAGTTTTGCCGTAACTTTAGGTTTTATTTCGATCTTATTAAATATTAAAATTGCATCCATTTTTATATCATGTACAGTTTCTATTTTACAACATGATATAATCGTGATGTCATTGCTATTTGGACTACTCATATAACTTTAAGTTATATATTCACATATTTCGTCATAGACATGTTCCGCACCGTTTTGATATTCGATAGGGTGGAACTCGTGAACGTGTTATATTTCAAAGTAAGGCTAAAGGGGGTACTGGAGTAAGATGAATGTTTGGCATATTTTAAGTGTAAATTAGAACGTGCTATGTTCATAAATAAGGGGTGAGACATTGACGGTGTCCCTTAGGGCATTAGGTTCCAAATATGATGATATAGGTATTAAAATAATAATCTAAATCTACATTAAGACAGCTAATTATGTTAGGGAGAATTGAAATAAATATATGGAGTTAGTTAGTTCATAACAAGCAAAACTCTCCTCATTATAACATTAGTACGACAGCGCTCCTAATAGATCACGACCTAAAGTGAAACACGAATGAATTATTTGATTCCATCTTCCATTGCTCCCTGCTTATTCAGAAAATAGCTGCATTCAAGTGTTTCTCACGTCTCGTGGCTCGTTTGAAAGCTACGCCGTCCTTTAGTATCAGGATGGTGAGGTTAGCATGCACTGGCATGCACGACGGGCGGTTTATGGCCCACTACACTGCATGCTCCAAATTCTAGCTCATTTTGTCTTACCTATAAAGTTGCTCCACATCCTGTTGAACAAACGAATTTAATGCCGGCTAAAATATACTGAGCAGTTTAGTGTACTGGGAAAGTGTTCCGTGTTCTTTGTCCTTTGTTAAGGAAGTAGGAACGGGTAACTACCTACTGCAGAAGTCTTGTTTGAATGCATTATAAACTATTTGAACTTTTACTGGCTTTGTAACTTTCATTTGTTTTAGATTACAAAAAGAATAAACAAAAGCCGAATCATTTACACCAGGCCGTGTGTGGTCTTATGATAAGTCGATTAAAATTCCACTCCCCAAAATACAAAAAGATGTAATCATTTCATTCATAAATTAACATTCCTTACCAAAAAAGGCAGAAAAATGTAAAAGTCAAAAGATCTTTTGGAAATAAAGACCAAATATTTAAAAGAATAATATTGTGAAATGATCCAGTGGTCCTTGCAAATAGATAGGAGCCTGTGAATTCACAATTATACCTAGAGATAATTTACCCAATTTATGCTGGACATATAAAATACTAGACGACCTTAAAATTTGCTTGGATACAAGGAACATAAATGTTAATATAATGAAGCGGTCAAAACGTTTTCAATATTCGCATGCAAATACTATTAAGTTGTCTTATTTATGCATTGCACTATGGGAGGCAGAATTTTATGCTTTAGTGCATAATTTGGATAATATATTTTGGAGAACAGGATCTTAAATGTCCGTAACATTATCTTGGTCGTAAGTAATAATAGTCGACATGATTTAATTTATCAGAATTTACATAGCGTAATAGTGTTGCTAACTTGGTAAATGCTGGCAGGTGGATTATTTATTCGTAGTAAGTTTTGTTTTATCATCGTTTCCGTGACTATATAGTCATTTAATTGTAGTTTGTTCTTTATGATTACAATAGTGATTTTATGGCTTCGTAAATCAAATCTATAAAGTACCAGTTTACCACCTCTGTTTTGTTTCTCATAGGTTCAAGCGAAAAAAAAATAATTTAATTGCTCGAAGAACAATACAATATTAGAAATGTGGTTGGGACTGACTCTAATTGATTGATGTGTTTAATTTGAGGCTAGCGTTTTAGTATCATAAACGTTTGTTCCTTTCACACGTGGGAATTAAGTGAAATGTTAGAGAGAGACGGAGATAGTCTGTTAATTGTTTTCGTTGAAGCTCTCACGCAACTGTTCACAATGAGTAAGATGATAAATTGTTTTGATAATGTTACGGCTTTTGAGTACATATGTATTTTTTCAGGTGCTTAAAGATGGTAATACATTGATAATAATTTACTGCCTTTTCAATTTAATGATAAGTATACCTACTTGGTTGTTTTATTTAAAACTCTTGCACTTTTCGTTTGCTCGCTGCTTTCGTTTGCAGAAATCGAAAATGCTCAAAATTAATGTTCCACATATGTCCTGAGCTCTGTAAAATGTAATCAAGTTCAATTATTGTATTGGGGTCTTTATGTAACGGATGTCTGACGGAATAAGAAAACCTACAGTGATTACTTATCTTATAAGTCAGGTCCTGGTCCTTGGGTCCGGTTCCGCGATGCAATACCTACATTGACTATCTAGCTAACCACGCCTTCCGAAGCGAGTTTATCAAATTGCTAATTCAAGTATGACATCACCTAATTTTCTTTATCGTTTAATTACTCGTTCAATATTCTCAATTAGTGCTTGGTAGACTGGTTTAAATCTAGATCAATCTAAAGGTTATAGTACCTATTGTGCTGACTCTGAAGCTGCTAGTGTCGTATGTGATATTTTACGATTACGCAACCGGCCAACTTTGAGAATTGGTACGCGAACCGGTTTACTGGTCCAGTTGCATCACTATGCACATTTGACAGCGCGTGTGTGTATGTGTGTGTGTGTGCAAATGTGTGTAACCGGTCTATTAATAACTTCGATTAGTTGACGAAATCAGGCTATTGTTTTGTTTGAAATTGAGATTGAATTGGCTGATAGATTTGCAGTACAGAACTACAAAAAACTAAAAAAATTGTAGGCAGTTGATTATGTACTTTTGAAATAAAATATACATTATTGAGGGTTACTACTACATCCACGGTTGTATTCTCTTTGACACCATCTTGAAAAGCTCACTTTTGGTTGTCTCAACTGCCAATGACGCAACTGTCATTGGTTGTTAAGACGACACGAACCTAAAGTAGCACCGATCGTGGGCTCATTAAATTGTTTCAAGTTGGATCCCAGACGTTCTCTACTGTTTTCGTCTGTACTATATCCAAAATTATACGTTTATTGGACTTCACACAATTCAGCAAACAGATGTTTAGAAACAACAACTTCAAATTCATCTTGGTTAATCTAGAAATCATTGCTATATAATAGCTCTCAGTATTTTCCATCTCCGTTAGTATACTGCATCATGGTTCAGGTTCAGAGCCCGATACCGCTGCCAGTTCTACTTAGTCTGTAAGGAATGCAAGATACTGTTTAGTGTACCTACCTATATATTAAAAGATGTACATATGTAAGTAAGTATATATTAATACAGTAATAAATGTAGGTAAGCACTTTCGCAATCAAGATTAATGCACCGACAATCTTGTGAATTCCTTCATTTCTATATTTCCATGCCGTGTGTTAAAAGACTTGCATAAGCTATTTGATTTATATCCTTCTATGAACTCTAACTTCGCTAGAGTTTTTCGAACATCACTTTTCAAAGTTGGTTGCAAAAATAGTTAGGTAAGAGTATTAATTTCTTCATCATAATCATTCTCTTGCCTGTTGTTGGATATAAGACAACATAATTGCAAAAAGAACCAAATGTTGGATATGGGTCAAAAGGCGAAAGGGTCAGGGTACCAAGCGAAATTCAAATTTTCTTACTTTTTTTTTTACAAATTGCAGGTCATCATTTTGATATACTTAAATATGATTCTCGGCCGTAACAGATATTTATTTAAATAAAGAATTCATCAGTAGGTATAGAATTTTATTATAATCATAAAAATCATGAATACGTTTCTGAATGTGACCGGAACATACACGATAGACAATATTCGCTTGGTGGGGGATTCGAAGTGGGTGCATGTAACAGCATCCTAGCGTCCCCCTTGTCGGAGGAGGCTAGGATGTTGTATCGACTGTTGTTCGTTATCTACCAAAACGAATAGGGACAAGTCAAAAATAATAAGTATTGCGTTGCGTGAAAAGCGTTAAGTAACTGTTGATTACTCATTGTTCAGTTTTAAATTGTTGAATGTTGTCTGTTACGGGGGTTTCATTATCACTAAGTGATAAAACTATTTCAAATAAATAAAGATTAAAAAAAAAAAACAATACGTCTCTGCAGGACTATTTTATGAAATCATGACATTTGAGGCCAATTCTAACTTATGGAGTTGTATTACTGATTCTGATGATTATAATTCTGTAAAGCCATATTTGCTACGCTCACGAATCATATTTTATTTAATCATCATACTTACAACGTGACAGTGACCTGCAAATTGCAAAAACTTAAGTACTTAAATTTGAATATTGCGGGCTACCATAGCTCATCCCCCTTAAGGCGAAAGCGCCAGTGTAGCCCGCGACATTATTTTTTTTTACGTTTTTTGCAATTTGCTGGTCAGTATTAAGTTGTAGGTACGTTGATTAAAATATGATTCGCGGTCGTAACAAATATGTATAATTTACAGAATTATAATCATTAAAGTCATCAACACAACTCTCTCAGACCAAGTAATCCCCAAGAATAACTATTTCATGAAATCTTGACATTTGGGGATTATACTAACTTAACAAGTTGTATTTACTGATTGTAATGATTATAATTCTGTAAATACATATAATTGTTACGACCGCGAATCATATTTTAATCAAGGTACAACTTAATACTGACCAGGAAATTGCAAAAAACGTAAGAAAATTTGAATTTTGCGGGCTACCTTAGCGCTTCCCCCTTAAACTGAAACATTGAAGTCTGGAGTGATTGACCAGTTTGAGTCGTGTTTTCAAATACAAGAGCGAAGCGTTTATTTGTTCGAGTCAAACAACGAAAAAATAAGTCAAGTTTATTTATTAGTACCTAGTGTTGTAATATAGTTGTGTCAAGAAAGATAATTACGTAGGTATAAATAATAAATGATGTAATAGAATTGTGTTTACGTTGCTATCACCGTATCCACTTGATGTTGATATCTTTTGATGAGTCATTTGAAATTACAAATGCTCTACTTTGACAATAGGAACAGGACAATTGTCGTATTTTTTTATGTTGTTGTGATTAGAAAAGATTATAAGTACGATTGATTTTAAAATTGCTGAAAAACTTTGATAAATAATTTGCAAACTAGATGAGTTAGTTTATAAATTCAGAAATATTTATTACTAAGCCGCACCTAGCTTATAGCCTTGCTATTAAAACTTAAAGGTGTTGGTAATTTATACTTTTTGGAAAAAAAAGATTGTATAGTTCATGGTTTACTTACAAGTTTAAGATTTGTTTTTAAATATATGATCACTATGTTTAATTATTCTGTTAGTTGAGTCAAAACCTTGTAACCCAATGGAACTGTAATTCGGTCCCTAGGAACGTTTCAGGAACAATTTGCATCGACAACAACATTCATTGTGTTTTTTACGTCTCTGAGACATTTGATTAGCAATATCCTTTAAAATTATTCGATTGTGATTGATTAATGTGTTATGCATATAGGGTGCTGTTCGGGCAAGGGAAAACTTTTTCTGTTGTAAACAAAGGCGAATTCGGTTCGTTTGGACTTTGAACCTTCCTTTCTTCTGTCTTCCTTCAACAACGTGTTATCATGTTTTTCTGAGAATCTGTTAAGAAGACCCTTTATTCAGAAGTAGGCGTTTAACCGTTTTTAATCACTTCCTCAGAATATATATTCAGGCGTTACTTAGCAAATTCTTTCAGCTCTCAATTATATAAAACACAAAATTATCAGCTAGAGATTGCCATACTGTTGAATGACTTAGTCACGACTCTTACCCAATAGTAATCGTGAAGCCGTGGTTCTAAACGTGTAATTATATTTTTTATTTATTTGAACCTTTCGTGAAACAATGAGTGACTAGTTTTGAGCTGTGTGAATAATGTATCTGAATAGCTCTAAATGACAGACGGCTTAGCTCTATTATCTAGGTATAGACAAACTAGTGCTAAGCAACTATTAAGGTTTCGTCTAGACTGTGAGAGAAACATCACTGAAATATTCGGTAGAATGAACATGTAGATAGTAGGAATTGTCTTAAAAAAACTCTCTTAGTAAGTATTTGTAAGTTTCATACTAAAGTAGAATGGAAAAAAAATAATGCTATTTAGTTACTTATTTCCACTTTTCGTATTTTTGTTAATTCATCTTCATCAAACCACTACCATGTTCATATATTTAATGAAAAATTATCTCTTTGACTTAATTTCACATTAGTACCTAATTCAGAGCAATTAATTCATATTATTCGCAGTAATTTTGCATTGTACAGACGCCAGCACATCAAGCTACTACAATCTGTCAAATTTCTTTAATAGATTTTCAACTTTATCGCTAAAGTACAAGGTTCAAAGTAGATTGGGAAAATTTGACAGTTTCGGGTAGCTTGATGTGCTGGTGTCTGTACAAAAAAAATCTGTAGGCCTAGCATTCTACATGCATACAACCTTTTTGACGCCAGTTATGAAGTCGCACAGGGCAGTCAATGACATCATAATGACGTACCATGTCTAGCCTTATATGGGAACACTAGCTGCGCCCCGCGGTTGCACCCGCGTAGATGTCGATCCCGTGGGAATATCGGGATAAAAAGTAGCCTATTTGTTAATCCAGGGTGTCAGCTAGCTCCATACCCAATTTTATCAAAATTGGTCCAGCCTCTTGAGCGTGAAGAAGTAACAAACATATAAACACACACACACACTCACACACGCACTCACAAACTTTCGCCTTTATAATATTAGTATGATTTCGAGGCACAAAACACGGCGTGAGTTAATTTACCTACCTACTAACGCCATCAAGTACCTATCACGTAACGGAAACCTTGTTACCATGGAACTTACTAAAACTTCAGAAGTGATTTCATTGTTACCAAAATGAGTGATTTTTCGCAATTTTAGGGGAAAACTTACCTATATCAACCAGTTACAGGAAGGGCTTCATATTTTCAAAGGTTTCACTTAAACTTAGTTTCCGATTATTACCTATAAATTATGAGTAGGCATAAAATCAACCCCAAATCCTTACAGTTTCCAAAACTTTGAAGGCCCTGTGGTTAACCCTTATTTGTTTTTTATTTCCCTTGGGGCATCTCCTGCTGACATGTGCCTTAGTTTGATTCGAAACAGACGCGTAAAAGTAAAGAGGCTGTTTAGGTTACAAGTTTACAATTTAACACGTACCTGTACATGACATTATGCTCGTAGTACAATCTTTCAGTTACAAAAAAATTAAAAGTATCTAAAGCTAAAAATTACACTTTCTCGTGACCCTCCAAACAGTAAAATAATAAAAACAGGATAAAAAGAGGGTTTGATTTTCTTAATTTTAAAATATATAATACTTAATTACGTCTTAATAATAAAACGTAATTCTTGAAACGATGCACTCCTTGTTAGAGAGTAAACGTTTGTTGCCGATTACTGATGACGACTGGAGCTGAATAAACCCGATTCAGCGTCAAAGTGATCGTCAAAGTGCTTCTAAGAAGTGGTCACTTCAAAATGAAAATTTCGTCGACAATTTTTTTGGTTTTTTTTTCGAATATAACTTAAAGATTTGGAAGTCTATTGAATGCATTAGATGTAGGTTTCACAACCAACAAGGTGTGAGGGGCTTATGACTAAGTAATAACAGCCGCACAGGTCGATCAGGTTAAGCTACGCTTGCCGCGGTTGGTCCGTGGATGGGTGACCATCTTTATACCGAGACCCCTCCGTGCCTCAGAAAGCACGTTAAGCCGTTAGTCCCGGCTGTCATACGTGGATCTTTGACAGTCGCTACGGGTCGTTAGTAGCCCGAAAGTCTGACAATCAGTCTTACCAAGGGATATCGTGTTACCCAGTAACTGAGTTGTGCAGGTCAGTTAGGCAGTCGCTCCATGTAAAATACTGGTATTCAGCTGCATCCGGTTAGACTGGAAACCGACCCCAACATCATCTGCCTAGCCTTTTCCCAACTATGTTGGGGTCGGCTTCCAGTCTAACCGAAACCGACCCCAACATAGTTGGAAAAGGCGTGTCTGATGACGAGATGTTATTATACCTGAAAAGAATAAGTAAACTGTACCTAAATGAAAACTGAACATCCTGAAAATTTTGCTGAAGTAAGTTTGAAGTGAGCTGCCATTCTACGTGATGCTAGAGATCAAATCAACACTATGGACAGCTGACTTCAAGCTGAAGTCACAGGTCACAGCTAAGTTTTCACGGTGAGATTTTTACAGAATATCCTTACGTAAGTAAAGTCCTACTTTCGTTAAGGTAGGTAAGTACCTATTGTATTATTGTTTGTCATTTTCGGTTCACATCAATCTTGTGACGTGATTCACATTATAAACGACTTTCATCGTGCTGACGTCATAATGTAGATATTTGTGACATTCGATGAAAGTAAAACTTTTTCTATTCCAGTATAGTACGTTTTAAGTTTAAAAACTTACTAAAAACTTGCTAAGAAGTGATATGGTCCTTTGATACGAAACAAGTAATTCGAAAAAAAAAAGATGATTGTGCTTATTAATTATCAATATCAATAGGAATTTCTCAGTTGCAGCCTGGAGTCTAGATTTCTACCAGGTTGATGGCAATAGACTCGCCCCAATTACACTTAAACATAACTGGCGAACTGTGAGTGTACAATAGGTACATCTGTGCCTAACCCTTCGCGGAATACAGGGGCATGTTATGTTCTATTAATTATTAATTATCAATAGATTCTTCCATTAATTATTATATTTAAAAAAAATTGGGTCATGAAAATAGAATAAATAAAAAACGATATGTCCAGAACATATTATATTATAAGTCAATAAAATGTAGCTAAACAAAATAAAGGAAGTAAAAAAAAAAAAAAAACATTATTTTACATCTTCTCAAGGGTCTACCATCCGGATTTAAACATCATCTTTTCAGATCTTCTATAAACCGGGTTAAAGCGGTTGACAAATTGAAAAAATTAACTATAATAGCAATATATTCGTTGGGCAATCGACATTGTTGTCGATAGACTACGTTAGTGGATCTTCACAACCTCCTCACTATCTCGCCGCAAGACACAGCGGCTGTACCACGCGACGCTCCGCAAAAATAAAGTATCGTTTTGTAATTTTTACATTGCTTGTCCAGTCACTTAGCGACATACGGTACATACTTAGGTAGTGGATAAGGAGCAATGTATTTGCTGCAAAAATAGTACAACCGCTGCGATATTTGAAAACAAAAATAACGTAGTAAAAGCATGAAATATTTTACGATTTGTTGTTTTTCATGATTTTAAAGACAAATACAGTAAAATACTTTTACTTAAGTGATTCCATTAGATATGAAGTATTTATTTTGACTTCGCTTTTTACAGGAAACCACTGAACAACTCGGTATTTTTATATTTTATCACGGTCACGGTCGAAATCGCACTAACTCGCGGTGACGGCCATTTTTTCAATAGCTGATCCGAACGCTCAGCATCAGGTGGTCACCGACACGCCCCCTTGCCACTTCTCTCTTTTTAATATTTCTGTGGTCGGGACCAACGGCTTAACGTGCTTTCCGAGGCACGGAGGGGTCTCGGTATGTAAAGATGGTCACCCATCCACAGACCAATCGCGGCAAGCGTAGCTTAACCTGATCGATCGACCTGTTCTTCTAATATATCAATAAAATCATTACAAGAACTATCTATTGAAAAAAAATATTGTGGTTGTTTCCACGTTTTCCTGAAAAGTTTTTTCCTTTGGTCATTTATGACAATATTGTAGATACTCAAATATATTTCAGCGTCTACATTGTTGACTGGGCTTTTTAGTTTGTTAGATACCTACGTCACGGGGACTGTTGCGTTTAAAAATGTTTTTCTTCTAACGTGGCAAAGTATTGAAAACACAACATTTCGCACTAATTAGAAAATATTGCATGTATCGTACATACCTAGTAAATTTCGCATTTATCGCATCTATTTCGCAAAAACAAAAATTACGTATCTTTTTCAATTATGTACGAGTATATGTGAGTGCACACACACATTTTTTTTTTTTTGCGGATGGGAAATCATCAAATGACTCCTCCCGCTCTGGGTGGAGCGGAAGGGAGTGTCAGACTCTTACTGACTAAAACCCACCCGTGTTCCTTCCTTAGCCCTTTACGTACGTTGTTCGGTCGTGTGCTTTGTCCACGCGATTCCAGTGGAAATTTAATTAGCGTCGAGTTATCATCTAAGCTAAACAACTAACAATTGACACACCACAACACAACAACAAGACAAACAACAACACAATTTCCACACAACACAATTTTCTAGACAATTGTCATAGAGGGTACTCTCAATTATCTTCTTATTGTGATAAAAAGTTAATAAAAATAGATGCTGAACGGTACCAAATTAGGTACACACGACGACCTATTAAGCTATATAAAATCATTGGCATTCAACATTCTACTAAAAATATACCTATGTGACTTATTGACATTTGCATAAAGAGAATTGAAAAATCAAACCTCATGAATATGAATGCCACTTTCAAAATAATTGCTAGGCAACAGTAAAATTGTGTTTGTTTGAATGCGTAGATAAATTTAATTCATCATTTACATCACGTTTACAAACCTCCATTCTTAAAAGAACATTATTTCACATAAAAGCACGAAATCAAAATCAAAAGTCATTTATTCAGACTAGGCTGAGAATCAGCACTTTTCGAACGTCATAATTACAAAAGACAGTCCCCCAAAACGCCCGCCCTTCACCACTTCCTAGTGCTTTCGCTGGGGAGAAGAAGTGGAACAAAAAACTCCCCGGCAGCACAGCTGTCTGTTCAAAATACTTGATTGTATACAATACCTATGCCCATTATATGTTTTGTATTAAAAATCATTTTTTTTTTTTTGTTATGTATTTTCTGGTGTACAATAAAGCATATATAAATAAATAAATACCTAGGTATGCAAAGCAATTAACATTACAGGACTCAGAACATTAAATTTAATTATTTGCCATATTATGATAGCTAGCCACGCCAATATACCAACATTATACAATAAAATCTATACATACTCAAGCAAAAAAAAAAACTGGCCAAGTGCGAGTCGGACTTGCACATGAAGGTTTCCGTATCTTCCACAAGGCAAAAACGCCGAAAAAAACACGTTTGTTGTATGGGAGCCCCCCTTAAATATTTATTTTATTCTGTTTTTAGTATCTGTTGTTATAGCGGCAACAGAAATACATAATTTGTGAAAATTTCAACTGTCTAGCTATCGCGGTTCTTGAGATACAGCCTGGTGACAGACAGACGGACGGACTGACAGACAGCGAAGTCTTAGTAGTAGGGTCCCGTTTTTGCCCTTTTCTTTTTTTTTTGCGGATGGGAAATCATCAAATCATTCCGCTCTGAGTGGAGCGGAAGGGAGTGTCAGATGCTTACTGACTAAAACCCACCCGTGTTCCTTCCTTAGCCCTTTATGTTCCGGGCCAGCGGTAACCCTTTCGGACAATCCCACTGACCCGGCAGGCTTCGGCCCTAAGGGGGGCCCCTCCTCGATGCTGACATCTCTTTGAGGCGCGCGTGGAACACGTACGCGCCGTCCGGCACGGGCCTGGTCCTGATCGCACGGTGAGCTACCCATTACTCTCCGCCCGCAGGCTCGCGCCTACGGTGGCCGGGAGTCGTCACGCGGCTCCCGACGCCCGGAGCCTCTCCCGCGGCGGCTGGGACGGGAGGCTCTCTCCCTGAGCCGTCCCGCCACCTCCTTCGCTAGCATGACTGCTTCGCAGAAGGAGGTGACTGCCTCCCACTCCCTCTCGCCCCGGACCATGGCTTGCACCAGGCCCGGACGCGAGAGGTCGCCGCCGCTGCCGATCGCCTCTACGAGGACACGGCGGTGCTCCGCCCAAGCGGGGCAGACCTCCACCGTGTCCTCTGGGCGAGGAACCCTAAAAAAACACATGCGATGATCATTGGTTTAGTTGTCGCAAACGCTACTGCTGAGGTCCTGGGTTCGATGTCCAGGTCGGGCAGTGTTATTAGGCGTTTCCATTAGGATTTTCTCAGTAGCAGCCCGTCGTCCTGATTTGTGCTCGGTTGATGGCAATAGATAAGTAAGGGGTGGGCCACCCCTTACTAAATGGGACTTAAAAAATGTGCTTGTGCCTACTATAGGTTCACTCTGACACTTCGACACCTCCTGACACTTCGGGGATTGCGATTGCGATTGAAAGAAAGAGTTTGTGGTTAATCGAATCTAAAAGATCTTATTTTAGACACGCTTCCATAAGCTACGCATAATTTTCATTCCCAATACATTCTTATGAGTCAATCACATCAGGTGTAAAGTAGCCACATTCCGACCCGAATTAAAATGTTCATCACGAACAACTATTCGGTTTTTCCCAAGAGCACCACTATATCACTAGGTTCAATACCCCCGAGGTTTCGAGAGCTAATTTATGAAAAATCGCGTACACATTTTTAGCTTGTTTGTAATAAAGGAAATGCAAATAAGACGTTATTTTCGGTAAACTCGAAACAGGAGTGTAAAATAAACGAATCAACATTCACAGACGCGTCTGTCAGGTACTCAGATACATACGGTTCTTTTTTAAAATCGCTGCATAAGTTCTGACGTTTGATACCGACGTATAAAGTACGTACAGACAGGTACTTAAAATATGCCTTTCTTTTGCGTCTTTCGTGGTACGTAATGTCGGAAGCTCATCAAGCAGTCGGAAGGCGTCCGGCAGAGGTCGCTGACCGTGTTCGGCTCCATGGCCGTTCATTCGCCTCCTCTATTTGTGCGGTGCCTATTTACACTCACTGCCAAGGTGAGGGACACGATATTAAGGTGCACATCGATTAGAACGAACCGAGAACCAAGATCTGTTTTCGCGTTACGAATATTTTTGCTCGACACTATTTTCGGGTATCAACAACTTCTTGTACTTTTAGCGTCAATTGCGTTTTGTTCTGAGTTTCTGACGAACGTACCGAGAAACGTTTTTGGGTAGCAACAACATTTTATATTTTTTTTACGTCAATTGCATTTTGTTTCGACAAAAGAGTACTGTAATAAAATATAGGGATGGCTTTGAAAGTGGCCTGGTTTATAGAACTAGTTTTTGCCTAGACCGTTGTATTTCGGGTTTAGTAAAAGGTTTATTGTTGTGGCCATCCTAGATAACCACGATGTGCATGCGACATGTATTATATCAGTCCGCTGTCTGACTATATGTGTGACAGTAGAGAAAGTTTCATTCAAACTCTATTCAACATTGGATAAGACAGTTCGTAGTCTTCTAATGTCAATCGGCTTATGGGTCCAAAGAAGATGGCGGGTGAAACTGGACAAAACAAACAAATCCCAAAGCCAGTAGTGAAATACTTGATTGGCTGGCAGTTAACGTAACAGTAATGTGTAAAAACTGACTGCCTCCTTGGTTTAGTGGTCGCACGAGCTACTGCTGAGTGTGAGGTCCTGGGTTCGATTCTCGGGTCGCCGGGCATAGTGTTATAAGGTTTTATCCATCTGAAATGTCTCAGTAGCAGCCCGGAGTCTAGAATAGTGCCCGGTTGATGGAAATAGGTTCTCCCCCTATTACATAGGACTTACAACATAATTGGCAAAATTTAAAGGTACACCTTATGTTATGTTAATTTGTGCATAACATTCACACGTCTTTATTAGTAAAACATAATAATATTACGTAATCGTTTGTTATTTCTATACACAACTTGTCATTCGGCGTTCTGTACGAATGATCTAGTCTGCCAATACCTTAAGAATAGTAGGATTGCGAATTATTAGACGTTGACCCTGTAGCTACAGAGCGCTATTTCTTTGCCACAATTTATATCACATGATAATAATCATTATTTTAAGAAACTGAGCAGATTCATTGACCTCTTTTGTTAGGCAAAGTGATCTTCTCGATACCAAATTACTCAATATTAACGATATAAATTTGCGTGTCTAAAGAAGGTCTTCTATCTTACGATTACAAATTCTTTTCTTTTTGTGCTTTTTGGCGCTGAGCATGAGGTCCTGGGTTCGCTGCCCAAGTTGGGCAAAGTGTTGTTGGGTTTCGATCTGGAATTTCTCAGTAGCAGCCCGGAGTCTGAATTTGTGCCCGGTTGAAGGCAATAGGTTCGCCCCCTAATAGGCATGACGAATGATTTTTAAATCCTCTTCCGTAATGTACGTACACATTTACTATTTACGAAAACACCTATATTTCGGTAATAAACTAAAGTTTAACGAAGTTTGAAGCCATTTTTCTAATATTTTTTCAATAGGGCGCGAAAACAGCTCACAGTGTCATGGCGTCGGATCTGATGTCACGCCTAGGTAAACATCAAATGTTGTCAGCATACTATCTATAGTGTACTCTGTGAACCACAGTGATGTTTACATAGGCGTGACGTCATGCGCTGTGATTGGTGTTTCAGTCAAAATGGCCGACTGCAGTATTTTAATCTTTTACTTTAGTGAAAATCCGATTAATCTCAAGTTTTTAAATTAAACTAAATCACTGTTTTAAATCCTTTTAATATGTATTTTCCCCTAACATCATTAAATTTTTGATTATTTGTTACTGTCGTCACGCCTATTACATGGGACTTAAAAATTACTGGCGAAATGTGGGTGTACTATAGGTACCTACACCTCTGCTCTACCCTTCGGGGTACAAAGGCGTGATGATGATGTGTTGATACAAGTACCCAGGTATTATAACAAAATGGGTTATTAAGGTGAATGGGTAGTGGTAGTCCGCGAAATTCAAATTTCCTTACGTTATTTGCAATTTGCAGATCAGTGTCCTGCAGCACTGACCTGCAAATTGCAAATAACGTAAGAAAATTTGATACAACCTGTTGTATCTTGATCAAAATATGATTCGTGACAATAACAGGTACATATTTAGAGAATTAGAATCATTAATACATCATTCTAAGTTAGATTTCTACCATAAGAGATTGGTGGTTGGTGGTAGAATTCTAACTTGGAAAGATATATTAATGATTCTAATGATTATATTTATCTAAATATGTACTTTTTATTGTCGCGAATCATATTTTGATCAAGATGCAATCAGACACTGACCTGCAAATTGCAAAAAACGTAAGAAAATTTGAATTTCGCGGTCTACCACCATTCATTCACCTTAAGATGAATCCAAACTACATTCCTTAATAAGGCTGACACAGTATTAAGTTCGTTTACTCACAATAAAAGTGTGCGTCAATCAAATCAATCTGCTTTATTTTTAGATTGATTGAGACTACCGAACCAATCAACTTTCTATTTGAAGCTACAGAGTGTTTTTTATTTATTAGGAAAAATAAACCATTTTTCAAAAAAAAAAAAAAACATTTTTCTCGGAATACTTAGGTATGTATTGTAAAAAATATCCTTAAGTAGGTATAAACCAATTTAAGCTTAAATCTACCAACTACAATCATTTAAATTTTGTATTATGAAAAGACTATATCCTATTTGCCCTAGCAATTATCTACCTACTCTTGACAAGCGACTCACAGCAAAAACAAAATATTGTCCCTTTTCGGGGGAATACATAAAAAATCTAAGACGACAATTTGATCTGCCCACTGTGAAACTTTAAGAACAACATTCCACGAATAAATCGTCGGAAAATCCAATAAGTACGGTATTTCCTACATTTTCCTTATGTACCTATTCAGGGAAACTGGTACGGGTAACTAATACTGGCCGTTAATTAAATGAATTCGATGCTAGGTATTCTAGATAACTATATAATAATTATGTTATGTAAATTCGCTCAACTGAAAAAAAAAAACAAAAACACAAACGATAATGAACTCTAAGGTGTTGCGAATACCGTTCTTTACATTATGTTCTTTAATCTTGAAAATGGCGTAACGTCTGGTAGTTTATTGACCGACGATGGTTCGCTGCCTACATATCTACTTATGATTCAATGTAGCAGTATATAGGTAAACAAAATGGCGCCGTCGGAGGATAAAAGACAAATGATGGGACGTTAGAGGACGTGTTTTTTTCGTGTCAAGTTCATGGCTGGTGTCGCGAATCTAAAATAGCGGAAAAATATTTTGGTCTTTTCTATTTTATGTCTAAGGAAACCTGTTTATTTACGATTGCTGAGTCATTTAAAATGTATTAACGTACAAATTACCTGCCTCAAACGTTAAGTTCACCTTTGTACGGTATTTTTTTTACTTGTGCATATAGCTTCAATAAATAATATAAAGTATAAAACTACACGGCAGTCATGCGCTCATCTCACAATACTTCAGACATACTGACAAAATCTTATTCCATTCGTCCGCGAGCACATGACAAGGGCTTTAAGGGGCTTGCAGGACCTAAACGTCAAAAAACGCAAGTTTTAGAAACAATAAAAGTATACGATCGACTACAGTAAACAAAATCAGAAAAATATATGATATTCTTCAGGATATATGCTAGGTAGATAGTGTGTTGAAAACAGTACGACTAATTTGATACGATAGAAAAAAATCATGAAGGTACTTCTAGAAACTTTCTTTTTACAATAAAAACCATAATAGTATTGTATACAATAATTATGATTTTTTGTTAGATTATTCTACAAGCAACATACTAAAGGACTAGTGTTTTAATTTTTTTGTCCAAACAATAGATTTTTGTAAATAGATAATTGCTTCATATTTTGCAATAAATTACCAGCGTTGTGTCATCGCGCTTCTCTTTCTTTTCTATGAAGTCCGACAAAGACCGCGCTTTAGGTCATGTAGTCGCCTTAAGAGATGAGGGAAGTTTCTGCAAAATGGCACCGCGGAAGGTTTAAAGACAGAGATGATGATACATTGTAAGCAGGACTTGTTTTGTCAAGTTCATGCAGGCTGTTTCGCCAATCCAAACTGCCGAAAAAATAATTTGGTGTTTTTATATTTCAATATTTTATTCATGTTTTTTATTTTATGTCGAACAAAAAAAGCCTGTTCATTGCAAAGGCATTTAGCATACAGGATTGAAAAAACCTATATAGGTAATTAATTCACTTCTAAGAATTAACATACTTACGTGAGGAAAGTCTTTAATAGGTACCTATCAACTAGGTGCGAGTAATTAAAACTTGGTAGAGTGGTCTGAAAAACCTATGAGGTAATGTTCGCTATCATGATTTACAGCGATCATTAATACCCATTATGTGCAAAGATGCATTTGTTTTCCTAGTAAAAACATAAGAGGCTCGTTTACCTAATCAGACTTAATAATGAGCAGCGGTTGTAGGTTGTATCATACAAAAAAAATAACTGTCTAGTGTCTGACAAAAGATTAATGAAAATTGTGAAGCCAATGAAGGGTTTCATTAGCATAAGCAAAATCTGCCGGTCGATTCTGTAAAAATCTCACCGTGAAAACTTTGGTGAAGTGAGTTTGTTTTTGCTAGGAATTGACACTATTGACAGCTCACTCCACTCTCACTTCACCTAAGTTTTCACGGTGAGATTTTAACTGAATAGCTCCTCTGTTCTGTAAAAAACTCACTGTTAAAACTTAGGTGAAGTGAGTCAATCCCTAGCGTCAGAAGTGGTATTTTCTAAAAATCTCACCATGATAACTCGGGTGAAGTGAGCTTAAAGTGAACTGTCATTAGTGTGAATCCCTAGCATCAGATGGAATGACAGCTAACTTCACCTAATTTATCACGGTGAGATTCTAACAGAATCGACCTACAGTATATAAAGTTCTCACAGATGGGACACAGGCCTCCTTTCGGTGAGAATAATTGAGTGAGAGTAATTCCCCTCCAGGCAGGCCGTGTCTTCGAATTTTTGGTTCTAGGACATGCCGGTTTCCTCATGTTCATCGTTTCGAGAGCAGTAGTGATTAAATCATTTTTACAAAGTAATGCGTCTGCCTGGGTTCGAACCTTCGACCTACAACTCGTAAGTCGCGTGTAGGATCCTTCGGTGTGCGGTTTTTCCAAACACGGTGGCTGTATAGTTCCTAAGTCTTGCGGACGTGATTAAAATTAAAAGAGAAAGCAGATTTTTAGTTTCAAACCTGTACAAAAAAAAATTACAAATAAGAATCCTGCTCGCTGATGATACTTAAATTGCCAAAACCTAATTTCCACTATTCTTTCCAGGAGATGCAAGATGTGCTGGAAGAGGACTCGGAGATGACCGACTGGCTGATCGAGAGGGATTCGAAGTCGGGAGTGGTGCTGCACGACAGGCTGATGACGGACGCGGCGCTGGGAGCCGCCCCCATCAAGACAGAACACTCTTACAGTCTACATTCAGACGTTGAGTCTGCACCCTCCTCGCCGCACCATACCAAAGTTGACGGTAAGTTTAAGCCCGGGTTCGCACGTACGCATTTTTCCCGCGGCGATTTTTTTTCGCGCGTTTGTTGTCAACGTACTGCTTAGCGCCGAGAGTTGCAAATTCAAAAGTTGTGTTTTTGACGCGCTGGGAAGTGCTTTCTTGGACTCTCAATGAAAGTTGAAAATTCAGTGCGCAATAAATCTCGTCGCGATATTTTTATGTCCGTGCGTACGTGGGCTATATCATAAGGGATACCGACACAGCAGGCTGAATTTGAATCAATTGGCAATCTTTCAGGGGTTTTAGTAACTCAATAAACAATTTTTTTTCTATTTTTTAGAGTTGTTCCCATAGGAACAACTCTGAAATAGCGAAAAATAAGCACCTCATAATAGGCACATACATTTTTATTGAAAACTGCCAATAATAATAGTCTTCCAACCCGTAATTAGGCCATGGCGGCCAATCTTCAAGGAGACTAACCTTCGCCGTCGGCGCAGGAGATATTATAGTACACAAGTGTGTGCGCAGATACAGATGCACTCTCTCTTCTCTCACTCTCATAGTCCGCTGCGACACCACACACATACAAGTACACAAAATCGATATAGTAAGTATTAAATTAGTAGTGTAAAACTACTCAAAAACTACGTTAGTAAACTAACTAATACCTACTGCATTTAAAGATGTAATAGCATATTGCTCTGAAAGATTGTCAGTGAATTCAAAGTCAACCCAAAGTGAACAATCTCAGTACCTAGAGCGCGCTTCGTAAAAACCTACAGTTGTGTGCCCTCATTTCTCCTAGAACTAGATTTCGACGGCAACTTAATTTGCATGATAAATAAGTAAGTAATTCATAGCAAACGCAGGTAATCAAGAACAAGAGTACCTACCTGCCTACATGTATCCGCTAATTCTAATATTAATATTAACAAATTACAATTTTCTAGTCACTTTTCAATATTAAATAATTTTACATAGTTGTCAATATAAATCTCTTCGTAATTGTAAGGGCATATTAGTAACGCCTAACTTCATTTGAATAAACTGCCTTCTAACTTATAAGGCCCATTATACGCATTTTGAGAGAAATTAATAGTAATAAAATTCATAATATAATACACTAGACACAAAACTGTGACTGCTCTGTCACAATCAGCATTCAACAAAACTCATATATTAGAGAATTGATGGCATACAGAAGCAGATACCTAATTAAAAAGACCAGAGAGAAAATTTTATGAAGACCAGTTTAAAAAACTCGTTTCACGTATAGAGGTATGTACAGCAGCGGCCCTAGGGCGGTGCGAGCGGTGCGACGCCGACGGCACCGGGCGCCGTCATGAGAGACGCGCTGAAATCAACCGAAATGCGAGCACCACTGGTGGACCTGGTGGTCGCATTTCGGTTGATTTCAGCGCCTCGACGATCGAAGATACTATCATCAATGACTGGTGCCTGGTGGACAGTCCACCGATCGTCCACAAGCAAGCAAGCAACTGCATAATTATGCATATATGTATCATCGGGAGGGGCACCACGTTAAGACTTTGTACCACCTAAAAAAAAAATCTAGGGTCGCCGCTGGGTATGTATGCTAGTTGCGCGGTAAACTCTGCTTGCGAGATGCAGGATTTTGCGTGACAGTATGACGCGTTGTTTGCATGTGGCATTGTAGATACCGCTACACATGGTTCTGAATACGAACGATTTACATTACAATAACGTCATTGCGTAATTTGTCTAATACTGAGGTGTACAGTCACGAGCATAAGTATGTATACACTTGGTTTTATTCAAAGTCGATTTTCTCCTTTATTTTTGAATAAAATTTTATATTATTAGGAACATAGTATTTTCGAACCGATATGTTTATGTAAAGTGTCGTATTTCAACGTTGCATTCGTTATTTCGTGAAAAAATCGCAATTTAAAGTTGCCAAGTGTTGACATATTAGTGCTCGTGACTGTACCAAGTAGTACACCCACATCTACCTAATATCTGTTATCATCATCTATTAAGAATACGGTTACAGTTTTTACGGTTATTTATCATTGAACTGACATTGTTAAAGTTTAATTGGACAATGAAAACATCAATTCTTAGTATAGTTAGTACATTTGTACGTATGACATTGAACTACCTTGTCTCGAAGATAATCCCATAGTCAGAGATGCATACAATGTGGCGATTACGTCAATTTTTAGGGTTCCGTACCTCAAAAGGATTAAACGGAACCCTTATAGGATCACTTTGTTGTCCATCTGTCTGCCTGTCTGTCAAGACCCTTTATCTCGGGAACGCGTGGAGGTATCAAGTTGAAATTAAAACCATATACTCAAGTTTACAATCCCTTGAAGCTGTGAAAAAATCAAACTTCTACGTTAGCGTAAAAAAAAGATACAGCCGTTTATGCCGCTAAAAATGTATATATCTCGATACTCTCAAGGGAATCAAAATTTATAGGGTACTTCCCGTTGCCCTAGAATCATGAAATTTGGCAAGAAGCAATGTCATGTAGCACAAGTAAAGGAAAAAATCCGAAAACCGTAAAGGAGATGTTCCAAAAATGTATGGAGCCTGGGCTAACACTATGTACACTAAATGTAAATATCGCTATACAATATAGTAACCGTTTTTTAATGTTAATTTTCTATAATTTGACTTCGTTTTAATGTACATTAAAATTAACTCGATCAAGGAGAGCAACACAAAATAAATATGGTGGATCAGCAATATGTGAAATGTCACTTTGAAAATGACATTTAATTGATGTGTCGTAATATCTGCGAAAAAAACAAAACACGAATTCCGAAAGTACTTCGGTTTTGACTAACATTCAAAATTCAAAACATACAAAACAAAAACAATCACTAAAAACTCCGAAACACAGCCAATTCAACACGCGCGAACACAACAATCCAAAGTCAAACTACCAAAGAAAGACGTCACGTCACAAAACTTAAAACTTTCAAAGTCGTCAAACGTCATGTCAAACACAACTGTCATGGTCACCATAAAAATAGGGTTATCTTATCAAAAAACTTCCCAAATAATCATTTGTGTACACTTGTACTTTTCTTCAAATTAATTTGTTTGTATTTTTATAAAAATCCCCGATTTTTTTCCTATTTATCTATGTAGTGTACATGGTGGTAGCCCAAAATCAAACATCTCCTTTGTAGTTACGTACCTACAAATTTGTACGGAACCCTCGGTGCGCGAGTCCGACTCGCAATTGACCGGTTTTTATTTTTTCATTTAGATATGCACACGATATGCATAAATATATCTTAAAATTGCCATATACCTAACTGACGTGATACTTATCTATCATTAAAGTTGCAATGATATCATCATTATCATTTCTGCCAAAAGACATCCAGGGCTGGATATAGGCCTCCCCCAAGCAACACCACTTCCACCGGCACCCTAATCGTGTCTCTTTCAATCACAATCTGGATCATTAACCCCCGACGCAAAAACGACGGGGTGTTATAAGTTTGACGTGTCTGTGTGTGTGTGTCTGTCTGTGGCATCGTAGCTCCCGAAGGGATGAACCGATTTTAATTTTGTTTTTTTGTTTGAAAGGTGAATTAGTCGGGAGTGTTCTTAGCTATGTTTGATGAAAATCGGTCCAAGATGGCCGCCGCCACAAAATGACCGACTACATATTTTTTCACAACTCCCTTAATATGGGTATCAAATGAAAGGGCTTGAATAGTAGAATACTATACACTATGATAAATTTCAAACCCAAGATGGCCGCCACCACAAAGTGGCGAATTACATTTTTTTTTCACAACTCCCTCAATATGGGTACCTATCAAATGAAAGGCCTTGACTAGTAGAATACTATACGTTATACAAATTTCAAATCCAAGATGGCCGCCACCACAAAATGGCGAATTATATTTATTTTTCACAACTCCTTCAATATAAGTATCAAATGCAAGGGTTTGACAAGTAGAATAATGTACACTATATTGAAAGGGAATGAGGAATATTAACTAACGAAATGAAAACTAAAGGGATGAAATTGAATGACCACCAAAAAAAGCAATCGTTACCCTAAACAGCCTCATCCAAAAAAAATATAATATGTTCAAATAAATGAAACCTGTACCAAAATCTTTCGGGCTATTTAAGTCATGCCTGCACTACAAAAACTTTTCATAACCCAAAAAGGCCACACGTGCACCAAATTTTAACTACCAAAGTTTTGTGGCATTACTACCCAAATATATCACTACGTTTGCCATAAAATGTATGCAAATAACCAAGTATATTATATTGATGGCAAATTAGTTGAGTCTCGCGGCAGATTTTAAACTGATTATAACTACACAAAATAATTGTATTTTATGTTTATGAAGACTGATTTATTCGTTAAGATTTTAAAACAATTGTTACCATACAAAGGAGTGTGATGTTATGTTATTTGAAGACTGATTCTTCATTAATATTTTTAAATAATTATGACTATAAAAATTACTGTTTTAATGTTGGTTGTTTGAAGACTCATTTGTCACTAAGATTAAGTTTTTTGAAGATCCACTCTTCATTAAAATTTTAAAATTACACTAAGGACTGCCATAATAAGTTTTAAGTTTATTTGTATGTAGAAATAAAACATGTGGTTTATAAACAATTTTTTTTTGTGGCCTTTATTTTATTGAAAGCTCTAAGAAGCTCAGCGTTTAGTAAACATTTTACGGTAGAATCGGTGAACCTTTAGAACTTCATTTATATTTTTTGGGTAAACAATGATTTTTTTATATTAATTTACTTTATTAGGATAAAATTGTGTAACATATTTGGATGAAATTTTTAAATTAAATTCGAGTACATATTTGGTGCATGCGTGACCTTTTTGGGTAGCTCAGCGATTATCCTGAAGATACTTGCCTTTTTTAGGATATCAGACTTTACGTTTATTGGTGATAATTTCATATTAAAATGGGGATTAAATTCTGGTAAGTACTTACGATTTTTTGGGCGTTATATTTCTTTATGTCTGGTGATTGCTTAAACCTAAGCCAAAACTAAATACTTGAAAATATTTTTTTGTCTGATCAATGCTCTAGAATGATGAGGAAAGTGGAGTGATGACTGGTAGGTACCTACGACCACTGAGTTTGACTATTTTTTATTACGAATGGAATTATCCTACTTGAAAAGCGTAGGTATTTCTACATCAGATAGTGTCGCAGTCCCATTTTATAATGGCGGATTACATATTTTTTCACAACTCCCTTAATATGGGTATCAAATGAAAGGGCTTGAATAGTAGAATACTATACACTATGATAAATTTCAAATCCAAGATGGCCGCTACCACAAAGTGGCAAATTACATTTTTTTTTTCACAACTCCCTCAATATGGATATCAAATGAAAGGGCTTGACTAGTAGAATACTATACGCTATTACAAACTTCAAATCCAAGATGGCCGCCACCACAAAATGGCGAATGTTTTTTTTTATTTTCACAACTCCTTTAATATAGGTATCAAATGCAAGGGCTTGACAAGTAGAATAATGTACACTATATTGAAAGGGAATGAGGAATATTAACTAACGAAATGAAAACTAAAAACTTGAAAATAATTTTTTGTCTGATCAAAGCTCTAGAATGATGAGGAAAGTGGACTGATGACTGGTACCTACGACCACTGAGTTTGACTATTTTTATTACGAATGGAATTACCCTACTTAAAAAGCGTAGGTATTTCTACATCAGATAGTGTCGCAGTCCCATTTTATAAACTAGATCTGAAATACCTAAGATATCTAATAGCTATGAAATACTTGTACGAAAATTTTATAACTAAAGAAAGAACTAGAAAAAGGATATAATAAAACAAAAAAATCTGTTTAGTCTTTAAAAGTATTCTTCAACTATAAATTAATAATTATGTTTTGACGGATAAAAACCTGATTAAACACCAAATTACCTGAATCTTAAAACGCAAGAAAATAAAAGAAATGAAATACAAAAATTAAGAAGTCCCTACAAAAAGCATGAAATAAAAAATTAAATTAAAAATTTAAAAAACCCTCGACACAAAAAATAATAAAATTAAATGTAAGTAATTGGAAAAGGATCAAATAATTTAAAAACCCCCAACATAAAGAATCTAGGTAACGAGACTAAAACAGATAAATTCATATGGAAGTCGGGGGACCGTTCTGTGGAACACCTTCTATGCTAAGAGGTCCCCCGACTGCCATATGAATTTATCTGTTTTAGTCTCGTTACCTAGATTCTTTATGTTGGGGGTTTTTAAATTATTTTTATTATTATTTTTCATTTTTTATTATCTATCCTTTTGATAGATTCTTATTTTGTAAATGTGAGGACTTTATAGGCCTTATAGACTTTAGATCTGTAGACCATTTTCTATTTTATCAAGTACTTACTTGGTACTTGTTGACAGGCCTGCGCTGTCCTCCCATACCTACTGTAATCTGGAAACATTGTAAAAGCCAATTATTTTTAAAAAGAGTAACCAAGGAGTTTCTTGCCGGTTCTTCTCCATAGGAAACGACCAATTGGAACCGTGCACCTAGCTTCTGACGTTTCATAAGTGCCAATGTAGGTTTATGTGAAATAAAACATTTTGATTTTGATTTTAGGAAAACCAGTAGGGTTGCATTATGATTAGATTGCTTAAAATGATTTCATTCTATTAATAATGCGTATTTATTAGATTCAATAATAAGAAAAAAATTATGATACCTACCAATAGTTTACGTACAGGAATACATTCTTTAGCAATTTATGCTGAATTAATTTTACGATTCAAACTGACATTTGCCACATATAAAATTCAGCAAAACAAGGAAAGCACGTTCATCAGCAATTAGTGTGTTATTTCTTTATGTTATAATTTATAACAAATAATAACATACCAACATGATCTCGTCATTGGTGTAAATTTTTATTATGCAGATTATGCAATTACTTTACTCTATTCAATTATTTATTTAGTGCAGCCTGCTTTATGAAAATTTAACAACTCAGAATATCACCTTGAGTAATCTAAATACTATATTCTTATTAGAGATAATTGTAGTTTTATTGGAGCCAAAATAAAACTACTCGTATATGCTCGCGTATGTTTTTAAAAGGGCCAAAAAGTGGTGGTTCGACATTAAACTTATTTTCAAGAATTTGTAAGGGCACTGTTGAAGAATCAAAATTTGATTTATAACAATAGAAATTCAATTGTGTCTCATTAACCACAGTTGAGCTACTATGGAAACTTTCATCAACGCTTTTCCGTTAATGAATTTGAAACTAATAATCAGGAGATCAATACTCGCCGACTAAGGACCAAGGACAGAACTCGTTATTTTATTTACATTTGTCGTTCATTTACTTATACTTATTCCCGAGATCTTTCCAGAAGGCCAATCCCGTAATTAAAAACGTTCCAAAATCTAGTCGCAATCACATCTAAGCGACAATCAATGTCAAAAACTTGTCAAAAATTTAAGGAAATTAGAGGTATTTTTGATAGAATGAGATTGAGATCAGACTTTGAACGTTCTTAAAATTACGAGAATTGCCCCACCGGTACCTACTTAGAGTAGACAAAAGGAAGACCAATGATGCGGTGAAAAGTTCAGTCTCGGCAGACTTTCTATATTATTGTTAACGCTAAAGTGCCTCCAATATGCTTTTGTAACGACAAAGATAGGGGGGTAATATCAATACAGAATAATCATCCTATAATGTTCCCACTGCTGGGCACAGACCTCCTTTCTGCGAGAGGGAGTGGGCCGTAATCTACCACGCGGGCCCAGTGGGGGTTGCAAGTGTCTTCGGATTTTTGATTTTAAGACATGCCGGTTTCTTCATGATGTTTTCCTTCACCGTTCAAAACGGTGAAGATAATATCAATACTTAGAGGTATTTATCAGCGTTTTATATCGTCTGTTTACTTACCTTAAAATGAAACATATTTTTGATAGGTATTTCAGTATAGGTACTAAGCTCACAAATATGTATGAAGGAATAGTTTTAACAGCTGGCCCGCCATTTTGGAACAACAAATAATTACATATGGCGTCACTGTTCGTAATACATATGCTTCGTTTAAGCACCATAACAATATTCACGTTTTTTGTCGCGTGGTGTACTGGGAACTATTTAGGAGCATGTACAGAAGAGTTTGTACTTCAAGGAGGAAACTAAACTACGGGGTAATTGCGTAAGACACTAACAGTAACAATTGCTTTAAATTTGACAGTTCATCAACATTCATTGCGTTATTTACGTTGTTGAGCAGAATTTTATTCTCATAGACATGAATCAATGAATTAACAACATCCTTCATCGTCTTAACACCGAGATTTGAAAATCCAGCGCGTGATATAATCCCGCCGCGATATTTTTACGTCTGTGCGAACGTGGGCTAAATGTATTATTCTGCTGCTGAATGTATATTAACAAACAACTGTCCGAAGTTATGTATAAGTAAGTTAATTTCACCATAACAAGCTAACAGTATTATCAATATCAAATACAACGACGCATTACACACGCGGTTACAAAGTTACAAACAAGTGCTTATCAATTTCAAAGATAACAGTGTTAACTTTATGAATCACGACCATGTGCCTAGAGCCTTATGCATGCGTTCAAACTCTGACATCAAATGTAATATGCGCTCTAATTTGTAAGTGGTAGACTTCAAAGTACAATGAACGGGCACAAAGTCAAGGGTGGCCACGTGTTTTGTGATAACCTCTGACTTTTATAGTATCCTAGTACTTTACAATGTTGATGTTTACATACTGGAGGTGTTTACTATGAGATCTAAGTCGAGTTCTTAAGAAAAAGTTGAAAAGGAAAAAAGAAAACGTTCATGTATAAAGTTATCATTAACTTTATAAATAAAGATATATGAATAAACTAGCAGCGCCCCGCGGTTTTACCCGCATAAGTGTCGATCCCGTGGGAATATCGGGGTAAAAACTATCCTATGTCCTTCCCCAAGATGCAATCTATCTCTCTGCCAAATTTTATCGAAATCCGTTCAGTGGCTTAGGCACGAAAAGGTAACATACAGACAGACAGACAGAGTTACTTTCGAATTTATAATATTAGTATGGATTGAGGTCAAGTTGTATTTTTTGATAAAAATATGCACGCGATTATGTATCTGCTGATATGAATATGTATGATTATGTATCTGTATCATCAAAGCAGCAAAGGTCATATTTTCACTCGCATACTTGTCGTTTAAGGTATTTTGGGGTAAGATCGTTGCTGGGGTAAGACCGTAGGAATCAAATTCTTTGCCTACAAAATTAAATTTTGCTCTAATCTTCGTCGTAGCTGAATAAAAATAATGATGGAGAACACCAATGTTTATTACTGCATTAAAAACATTGCCACATATTGATTCATACGGTCTTATACCATTGCCGATCCTACCCCAACATACTTTATTTCATAGAAAGAATCATCATACATCCCATCTTTGAAAAGCCAGGATACAGAATGATATAGGATGGCAGGAACATCGACGCGCAAACTGTATAGTCGCCGGCCGGCACGTAACTTGGCAAAGTTTTGGCGTAGTGGGAGTAAGTTAGCGCTAGTGCAACAAGAAAATGGTCACTTTTATTGTTTGTCTATGGTTATTGCCTTAGATTATTTTTACCCGACTGCGTCAGAAGGAGGGTTATGTTTTTCGAGTGTATGTACGTATGTATGTATGTATGTATGTATATTTCTTTGGCACGCTCTGTAGCCTAAACGGCTTGATCGATTTCAGCTTGAGAGGTGCCGTTAGATTCGTCTTAATTGTGAGAGTGACACTAGGTATATCAATATTGAAAAAAAATTAAAATGGCCGATTTTTGGCGCAATATGTCTTCAAAAAAAAATTTTTTTTTCTCGAAACCTGTCGAGTGGGATATCAAAATAAAGGGTTTTAAAAGGTGATTACAAAAATATATATAACTTATATGGCTAAAAGTAATTCGAAGTGACAAATCGTAAAAAACACGTTCCAAGAACTAAATCGTTTGCGAAATCTTTCACATTAATGTAAACTAAAAAGCTGGAAATAAAAAAAGTAATTTAAAAAATAAAAAAACCCGACTGCGAAACTGAAAAGCTACAAACAAGCCCATTTTAAATTAAATAAAAGTTGCAAGCAGGCGGGACCCATTTGAATTAGAAAATATAATAAAAATGGTATGGGTCCCGCCTGCTTCCAACTTTTATATAATTTAAAATGGGCTTGTTTGTAGCTTTTCAGTTTCGCAGTCGGGTTTTTTTATTTTTTAAATTACTTTTTTAAACATGTTTGTTTACAAGAAAGTTAAAGAAAGGAAAACGCATGTAACGACTCTTGCCAAGTTACGTGCCGGGGACTGTAGCCATGAATTCAGACAACGCGTGGCAATTTTTTTTAGTCATCTCAAATTAGCTCTCCCTTGAATTTGTGTGTATATACATATATATATATTATAAGTTAGGATACATTATTATAGTTAATAGTATGTATATTGTATAACCTATTTATGTATTTGTGTACCTACCTAGTTTTAATAGTTTTTTTATCATTGTTCCTCTCAACCAAAGCACCTGCCATCTAATCTCTTCACCACCCTTGGTTGACTGGTAGAGAATGCCTAAGGCATTATAAGGCATTAAGTCCGCCTTTGTACCTTTTTTGCGAAAAGTTTAAATAAAAAATTTTGTCGGTTAGTGGCGGTCCGTACCTACCTACGATGGGATTTAGATCTAGCTAGATACTGTAAAGGTGGTGCTCCAGACCTAATTTCGGCCATGGCGAGAAATCTCAGCAGAGACTAGCCTTCAGCATGGGTGATATTATAGTGCACAAGTGCGCATATACAGGTCTGTTGGGACGGCAATGCGACACGACTAGAGACAGATCAGGCTCAGGACGAACACGGGGCCTCACGGGGGTATCACACCGCCAACTTCCATAGTCCGGGCAACTAAAAAAATCCTAATGGAAACACCCAATAACACTTATGCCCGACCTGAAACTTGAACCCAGGAGCCCATGCTCACCAGTCGCGCTTTCGACTACGAGACCGGTGAGGCAGTAAAGCTAGGTACTAAACAATGACTGGGAAATAGTACCTACTTCCGACAAGCTTTATTATGAACCAAGCCCTATTTCCTCTCAAAGGATGTTTACGACATACGGATCACTTGCGAAGCTTTATGTTTATCATTCTGTTCTGCAAGTATTGTTTTATTTCTAAGTTATCTAGGAAAAATCGTAAAACCAGGGTTATAAAAACACACTAAGTACTTATAATAAAATAAATCGTATAGCAGTATTTATAGAATCTCTACATATGTATTATAAATTGCGAGAAGCGCAGAACCGGTCGAAATGGCGGTGCTTGGGGGAGGCCTATGTCCAGCAAGGGAAGTCTTTCGGCTGAAATGATGATGATCCTGATACATAAGTATCAGGATCATCATCATTTCAGCCGAAAGTATTTTAAAATAATGTCGCTTTTCGTCTGTCCTTGTGACCACGTTTTTCACTCCTTGGCAAGTCGAAAAGGTATTGCGTAGAATTAAAGATCATTTAATCATATTTAATTTTCCACACATTTACATTATTGATGTAGGTATCATCTACTTACCATTTTTTAATGTCTTTATTTGAAAAAAAAAGGTTTTAATCGCTTCGCGATTATGCCAGCCTCGTAGTTTTTAGTATCTGTGTTATTAACTTATTAGACTTGGTACTGTTATTTATTATTATTAAACTTACCATTCATAAATTACTTATTTTTATAGAACCACTATTATTATACCTAACCTGCATTATGCACATGTGACATTTACTAAAATCATACCTAAATATGCAGATTATTTTAATTTTACCATTTAAGTAGGTATATGGAAAAAAACAACTGGTCACTGCATTTCAAAATTGGTGCCTAGTTCCAATGCAGGAGCATTGGACCTTGATTTTTTACTGTTACTTAGACGAATTATTTAATTTCTTGTCATATTATGGCAGAACCACTACTTGACAAGCACGTAGTCCAGTTTTGACATTTAAAAGCAAAATATATGAACTTTGAATATAATAAAATGTTATTTGTATAAGTGGCTCAAGGCCGACGTAGTAAGAATGTCTGTAATATACAATAGTCACGCATTACTTGGAATGCCAATCTTCGTCATTTTGAATTGTTTGATATTAAATATTTAAATTAACTACAAATACTTTAAAAATTGATACGTATTTTTTTCATTTAACCTACGTACCACTAACGCCCTCTCGTGGCAAGAACATTAAACTCAAAGTAGATAAAATAAATAAATATTTTGCGATTGCCGTTATCGATAACGTAATCCTGTATCGTACACTTAGACAAAATTAATAACGATGGACAAGATTTGATAAAATATCGCATTGTAAATTCTGGAAAAATATTATTTTTGATAATATATAATGATGATAAATGTGCCGGCACAGAAATGGCTGATAATCACTCTTCATAAAAAACACATCACCAATGCAACATTTAAATAATTGCGTTTGTAACCGATATACCTAGATAACTAATTTTGGACCTATAAATAGTATAATATTAATCTACTTGAACAAGAAAACCTCATTAATAAGAAGTCAATAAAGTGATGACAATCAGGGATTAACTGATTCAATATTGAGACAACTACAATAATCGCAAACAAAATATTGAAACAATATAATAAAACGGTCATGATTTCGGCAAGCATGATTGGGAAAATGCATTAACAAAGATGTTATCTTACCAACCGTAAACAGAATAATCCAAACAATACAACAGTGATAAAAAAACGTTACATAGAAATAAAAAAGTTTTCACACTAACTCGCCCACAGAGGTTTGTTATTTATTTTTTTCAACTTTTTATAACTATCAGACGAACCGTTACATGCCGAGCCAATCATTAAATTTAATCATGGTCAGTTGGACTCTTCAATTTGCAACTGATTTTGGTGAAAGGAACCACGGGTTAACGTACCACGATGGGCCGCTGATTTATCTCGAAATGTCAAGTGTCTTTTTAAATCTACGGAGTCATGGTCAACCCACTTGATAGGAATGTTTAAAGTTTATGGTCATTTCCTTATTTGAAAGAATGGAGGTTGTTTGTAAAAGTGGGTATATTATAAAGTAAAAAAAATTGGGCCTAGCTTATGTGCATGTTGCTGATAGGTTAACATTGTCATACAAATGTGTAGCGTTTAACCAATTTAATTATCACTCGAATAACGTATGCTTCCTTGGTGTAGAATAACATTTTATAACTTTGATATGACAAATGCCGATCAATTTCAAACTTTGTCCACGTTCTAATCGATTCAAAGGAGACTTTTCATAAAGTTCCAATGGTCATATATTATTCTTAAAACAAGCTGGTCATGCAGTCGTTGCACAAAAACCTCATTACCTATTGTGCAATGAACATTTCTTCTATCTATAAATCAGCCGATTGTCGTGTCCCCTTCATGCATCATCGTGACATCATCTATTATGGACGACATCATCATGTCATCTATCTCACTTGTCGCTATTTTGATAGGGACATTAAGGCCTATTACGTATTCGTACGGAACTAACGATGATTTAGAAAGACAATGCTGCTTTACTGTTACTTCGTGGAATAGGAGGAAAGGACAATTTATTTCGCCAGATGCACCCAGAAACGTCGCTTTGTTAGATGTTAAAGCACATGTTTCATGTTCCAATTCGTAAACTACTTACTATAATTTCTATTAAAATTAGGGCAATTTCCTTTCCGCCTCTTATGATATCCATGGCAGTCTAGGAACTCCCTGAGGAAATTAACCATCAGAAACCTTTTTATAACCAGGACAGAAATGCTTGTAAACAGTTCTATCAATTACCATTAAATTGATATCATCAAACTGACATACTCTTTAAATTATTAGAAAGATAGATATCTGGTTTATACAAGCACCTGACAGCTAATTAATTCGATTCATTATCATTTTTATGACCAATCAGTCTATTTATGAACTAGACATTATAGAAAATGGCGTACATTAATTTGTTTCCTTGTTCTTGATTAGATTTTCTTCCGTGGACTTGTTACCTAACTTAAAAGATCTCGATCCTCATAAATTATTTTTGCAGCATAATATGTAAGTCAATATTTTACTTTTGTGCTAACAAGATGTTTAAGATTGACAAAATAATTGGGCTGTACTGTAATTATAAGCTTTCGCGGTTAATTGGTTTTGTTGATTGGTAACCCTTTAGATAGTTGGTAAACTAACAAATCTGGCAAGTTATTAACATTGTGTATAGCTTTTCCATAATGTGAATTAGTAATAACTACATATACATATAGCATATATTACATGACTATGAAAACAACGAATTAATTTTAACGTTTAGGTATAAACGTTAAAATTAATTAACGAATTACAAAACTTACTGTTCGTAGGTATATTCCGTTCTAGAAATTAACTGGAACTACTCGTAATTAATGAGTTAATCAAGCGTTCATGTTCAATATTCAATGATGTAACTGTGAGTAACAACCGTTTGGATGTATGTAAGACTACTTATCTATAACGTACCTATTTGTTGAGCTTTAAGGATAGTAGTCTTGAGTAAGCTAGTAGGAGTATAACCTCGGACAACTTTCTGTAAAGATGAATTAAGATACTGGTCGGAATTTGTCAAATGTAATAAAGGACGAAAGGATTTAAAAAAAATAGGATATGCAGCGGTATCTTCGGATACATAAAACCTTTTTCCAAAATCGAAGTCATACAAATAAATGTTAGACTAGTATACTTTTTAACCCAAGCGACTGCGACTGGCAGGCAGCGGGCCAGTTTTACAAAAGGTCTCAAAGCAGTGAGGAGAAAATGGAAGATTTAATTTTCAAGTTTTCAAACAACATTTACAGGCCTACGCAATACAAAAATAGCTTCGAATAAAACCTTGTGTAACTGGGGAATAATAGGAAAGTGGTACATCAGGTGCATCCTATGAAAGACGTGGGCGGTGGTCGCGGTGGAATAATAGGGTATTACTTTTACCCTTTTCGGAAGGAAAAGGCTGTTTTATAACGTTAAACTTGCACATGATACTAAACAGGGAAAACTTTTTGTTTTGAATCGATGTAAGTTTCAACAGTTTTAATCAACGCCGTAATTACAAAAACAATTAAAAAACCATTATATCTCGCGTGGATCCACGTTCCGGCAGGTTTAGATCCTTTACGACGGGATAAAGGAGTTTTATTTAAGGTGGTTTGTAGTGACATTTCATTTCATTTCATTTATTCATTAACAATTAACAAATTGTGTCTGAATGTTTACAAAAATAATATTTGAAGCTAAAAACAATATTCAATTAAAAACCAATCATAATTATAAAACATACATAAAAAAAATAAAAATATATCACAATCAATAGGAAAAAAAAAAATGCAACAATGTCAACACAATAAAATTAAACAAAATACCAGGCTAGTTCCATTTCATTTTGCAACAAAAACAAAACAAAAAAAAATCGCATTTAAAGAAATAACTATCGATAAAATTAATTAATTATTATCATTATTGCAATCATTTGAAAACGTGTCATAACAGAAAAAAAAATTTCATTAAATAAAACATTATCAATAATATAATAGAAATAATTTAGTAATCAACATTAATTTAGGGTCATAAATTCATCAATAGAATAGAAAAATTTTTCCAATAAAAATTCCTTAAGTCTCTTTTTGAATAAGGTGGTTTTATATAATAGTTCTCTTATATCTTTAGGTAAGTAATTAAATATTTTCACCGCTTGATACTGGACACAATGTTCTACAATTTTGTGTGTGTGCTTTCCCTTTTGTGTCTTTCGTCCTTCGTTTCGTAATCATTTATATGTTTTGCCAGGCTGGTCATGATCATTAATATGTAAAGGCTTGGTACCGTAAGTATGGATAGACTCAGGAAATATTCCCGACAAGACTCGACTTGTGGAATGCGAACTATTGTTCGTATCGCCCTTTTCTGAAGTACAAATGCTCTATCAGAATTATACTTGTAGCTATTTCCCCATAGTTGAATACTATATCTTAATCTTGATTCGACTAGTGCATAATAAACTGATTTTAAAATATTGATACTAAGATCATCTCGTAGGCTCCTAAGAGCATAGCAAGTTGATGATATTGACGCGCCTATCGCTTTTAGCTCATTTTTCCAATTTGGCAAGGAATCAATATGAACTCCCAAAAATTTTACTGAGTCTACAATATCTATTTTGTCTCCATTTAACTTTATATCTAAATTTGCATTATCACGAGATGTGGATTTGAACAATATGATGTTTGTTTTTCTAGTATTTATTATTAATTTATTTGCCTTAAACCATGATTGAAAAATCTGCAGAGCCGCGGTTATATAGATACTTAACGACTCTAAAGTACCATCGCTAATTACAGCATTTGTATCATCTGCAAATGCTACTAGTTTTACATTTGATTTGATTTTTATTACAAGGTTAAGTAAATCGTTAGTAAAAATTAAAAATAGTATTGGGCCCAATATAGAACCCTGAGGGACGCCTGTCAAAACCCTGTTCAATTTTGACCGGTAGACTTTTGGGAATTTATTTTGATCCATATCCTTAACCTCTACATACATTTTCCTATTTGTTAAATAGGAGCGAAAAAGCTCCAGAACCTGTCCACTTACCCCATAATGTTCCATTTTAGCAAGTAATAATGAATGATTTACAGTGTCAAAAGCCGAACTCAAATCCACGAAGACTCCAGCTACCTTAAATTTTTGATTTAGTTTATCAACAACGTCGTTAACAGTAACTAAAGTGCTAATAGCTTCTGCAGTTCCAACACCTTTTTGATATCCAAATTGTCTATCATTTATAACTTTATTGGTATTGAGATGAATAATTAAACGAATTTTTATTAATTTTTCCATGATTTTTGATAGTGTTGGTAAAACAGAGATAGGCCGATAATTTTTTGGATCCGTCTGTGAACCTTTTTTATATGTAAAGGAATAACTTTCGCTATCTTAAGTTGTTCAGGAAAAATACCATCTTCAAAACACTTATTGAAAAAATCTGATAGAGGTAACGCAAGAATGTTGTTTTATAACACTTATTGGCAAATCATCATATCCACTTGAAGTTTTATTCGGCATTGACCCAACAAGTTTAATCATTTCTTGAGGAGTCACGGATGTCAAACACATTTCATTATTTACCCCATCAGTGGAATCTTTTAAATAGGAAAGAGCATTTTCTTCGTCTGCAATATCTAACGAATCTAACGACAGGCTTTCTGGTGAAAGTACATTCGAAAAGCTTATTGTGTTGTGCAGTAGCAAAGTATATATCAATAATTTTATCAAAATACATTACCCAACAATATAATAATAATAAATCTTTATTAATTCTTTTGGAGTATTGCAGTACATGGGTATATTAATTATACATGGTAACATTACAGGTTTGCTACAATTTTAGTGGGTGCAGTTCTGATCTCCTAACTAGGTTACAGTATAACCTGTATGAAGGAGATAATATCTATTTGAAGTTTCGAGAATGGTTCTTTTATCCGCAATTTCTAAAGAATACATTAACATCATTATTTTCAACACTATGCAAAGTCAAAACACCTGTTGATAAGACGAAATATTTAATTAAATTGTAACAACATGGCGATCTGGTCCTTACCTATTGGTTAAATAAAAACACATGACGTCTCAATGTAAGAACATTTTATTGCGTCTTATCAATATGTTAATCATGCTGCTTTTATACACTTGAAAGGCGATATTTATTACCGAATGAAAATTAATACTGATGCACCATGAAGATTACTTAAGTACATAATAAGATAAAACTACTCACATCGTAACAGACTGCTGTTGCAAGTTGTTATAAAATAAGATAAATCCATAAGTGAGTATTTGAACTTTGAAGTATGAGAAGCGATTAGATAACATCCATCCATAACATGGGTAAAAAACCTAGTAAACGAAGATCACATTACCTACCTGTAGTCTAAATTACGGAAAACCGTTTTGAAAACATTTATAAGTAGCTTTTGCCCGCGACTTCGTCTGCGATCCAGGATGAAAAGTAGCCTATATCCTTCTCCAGATCCCAAGCTACCTATCTGTCACACATCATGCAAATCTGTTCGCCCGTTTTAGCGATAAAGCGTAACAAACAAACTTACTTTCGCAATTTATAATATCAGTTCGGATGACGCGTCGAATGTGGTCGAGATCCTCAGTATTAAAGAAACGACGAAGTATAAGGGAAGAATAATGACCAGGGATTCATTGACTCTCATAAATTCATAATCATCGCCATATTCGACGCAGATGGTACCGTTTCTATAGCTCCAAATAATACCTTACTTATCTGTTTATCTTACCAAGACACATTACATTAATTAATGTAGAAACGCCGTAAGCCACAATCATGCGCACGAATGCCGAGGTGTTAAAATCACGCAACGGTGCGAACGCACTTCCCACCGAAATGTTCCATTCCGTTACCTGCATACAAATACAACTGTTGCAATATCAGTGTACGGCGATCAAGTGAAGCGCATAGGAAGGTAGCTGTTAACTTTTTATAGATATTTGTGTGATAATCTGAGGTTCTGGCGGTTACACATTACACATCTCAAAAACAAAAAAAAAAAGAATGAAGAAACGTCTATTTGCAGCAAACATGATGAAGAGAAAGAACACAAAAAGACCAGGTTGGGATAAAACATGCGTCACATCCACATAAAATGACCACCGCTCAGCATAATGCTAAGACCTTATGCGAGACAGAGCCTCAGCTTTGGTTATAGGTCAGATAGACAGTCGCTTCATGGAAATTTAACCTGTAAGAGGTATCCAACTGCACCGGTTTGACTGCAAGCCGATCCCAACATAGTTGAGAAAATGCTAGGCTAGATGATAATGAAGTTGTGGGCGTTGTGACGGTCCAGAATTTGCATAAGGTCGAAAATGGAATTAATTTTAAATCTGATTATAAAGACTTCATTAATAAACATGATGAATCACGTGACGATTTGTGATCTGAAAGAAAAATAATAGACTATGTACCGAAGTTAGCATCTTATATGAATTAGGGGTCGATTAGGGATTCAAGTAAAGGTTCTTATTTATCTATTTTTAAACAGAAGAAAATATATGTTATTTTGAATATGTAATTTTAGAGTTTCAGCTAATTTTGCCACCTAAACAAAAACCATAGATTCGTCATCTTAGTTTGTTCGTAGATCCTGAAAGGTTCTATTCGAATACCAATCAATAAGCAATGCATCTTTCATGTTCCTTAGATCCTAACTTATATTCGTCCTTGTTACTTTCAGACATGGAAGATGAATGCTACCCAGCAATGCCAGCAAGCGCATGGAGCAGCCGACGACGATCCAGTGACTCCCCTCCTCGGGAGGTGAAAGCAGAACCGAAATCGGAACCAGAATCCCCAACGTCTTCCTGCCCGCCTTCACCTACCCCCGGCACACCCGTTACACACCTCGACTATGTTATTGACCACACGGTTAGTTACTTTTGTTAAGGTCTGGAATGATCCTAGTCTTTGGAGTACTGGTCGTTAGATCCGGGCTATAAAAGCGACAAAGTTAGGGCTAACCATAACCCGAATTCCTCTGAATTAGGTTTATGGTTACGCCTGTCTGCAAAGTTTCTGACTACAAAGATTACTAAAGAATTGAATCAACTGCTGAGAGTGCTTCAATAGAGGTACTTACTGCAATCAAACGCTTTCTTGCTCTTAACAAAGACATATCTAATAACATTAAATGCTTGCTCTTACTTATCTAACACTCACTTAAAACGGAACGATTTAGACTAATAAAAATTGCATTAACCAGAGATAGTTTTACATTCACGACATTTTAAACGATTTCGTCACTTTCTAATGCAGTTTCTATTGCGTTTGCAGAAAAAGTATCTACAACATTCGTAAGAACATTGTCATCATTTTTCTTTTATTGGGCATTTATTGTCAAGATTTGGCAATAGAGTTCGAGCATTAAATTTTTTAAATATTTTATAAATGGTCGGCACGCGGACACGCCTTCAGTCGATAGATCATGCCGTGTAGCGTCTATAGGCACGACCTGTGAACTCGACAAAAACTAAAGGTCGTTAGAGTTCAAATATTTCGTGTACCTCACTTTGCAGCTTTCACCTATACCATATCAGTATGTAAACGGGGCTTTTAAAAATTGCCGGATTTTTTTGAATTCCGTAGCCTGTGCAATACAAAATTTTGATGTTTTATTAAGACCTGCCAAATGTCATTGAACATAAATTTTACGTTTTTGAACTAGCTCTTTCGGTCATTTTAAATTACTTGTCAAAATAAATAGCTTAAAGGCAATAGATCATCTTTATCAGAAGAGGTTATGTTGCGTGGGTTTGAGGGCGAGGAGTTGGAAGTATATGAAAGTCATTAAGAACAATCACAAGATGTCTAATCCAATTATTTAACTAACTATAATGCGTGAACGACGTTCCACAAAGTACGTGGGGCGCGAGCGCAATCAATTTACTCACAACTGGATATGCACAATTCCTCCAATCAATATCGTCTTTTATGATCAACCCATGTGAATGTACCGCTCACTTCATTTTGTTCTCTAATATGGCGGGCCGCCTCCCCAGTACATGGTGTTACGTCAAATTGACAGTTGACATATTTTCTAAAAAAAACAATATCAATCAAAGAGGCTGGCATCGCCGGACCAATTCTCTAGACGCGCCGACAAGCTAAATAATTAACCGCGGAGCTACATGCGATAGAAAACAAAACATTACCAAATAGGGTCACAACAAAGAATTAAACTTCGGAACGTAGCACCAGAAAATGATACGGAACTTAAACATTTATAAGCCACAGACACGCACTTAGCATATTTTCCATAGCGTGCGTGTGCTCTTTAGTAATTACGTGGATAATTATTATCTTTAATCGTGCTCTCGGGAGGTTTTCGTTGAACACCGCCGGAGTGGAATTTTTAACGATTATTGTAAAATAGTAAGCAGTCTCTACAATGCAGTTTGCATTCCTTCGCTTGTACGGTGTCGTATTTTAAACAAGCCCAAGTAAAATTTAATATGCTGTTATTTTTATTATACCACGAAAATGGTGAAATGATATTACTTATATCATCACAGGTTAACACTTCAGAAACTTCATTTTCTGTTTCATCACCATCATCATCTTCTACATCGTTGTTCAACTCACCATTGGGTTCTTCTGATGACTTTTGTTTGAACTTCTACTCATTTTCAATACTACCTAGTATCTATTCCAATAAGACTAAAACAGTTCAGCACCTTCATCATCGTCAAAACTTGTCTAATCAGCTGTATTACATTCCAGACTGGCACAATCCACATGCCACAAGCAGTGCTACAGAAAGTTGGTGCAGCGGGTATGCCGCAACTGTTGCTTAGTGCTGCGCCACGGCTCGCCACCTCGCTCAACTCAAACAAACTGTCCATCAAAGTCACCTCCAGCTCAGGGGCTTCAGGTAAATATTGGTTTTATAGTATTGTTACGACTGGTAACGGTTCTCGCGAAGTCTATACTGCATTAAAAGATGCCCAACAGGGCATGCAGTACCGATGCTACTGACTGAATTTTTTTGACCACATCTACATCTCACACAACAGAACCTTACAAAAATAAAGGGTTCTGTGCTGCCGAACTAAATCCGTATGTAGGAAGTCTTAAAATATGAATAAAGATTAGACTAGCTTGAGAAATATGTGCAGATTTGACTCTGATTTTGCTACTAAATCTCTTGGCGATTGTATTAGTATTGCAACTATGTATGCCTGAAAGCTAATCGTTTCTGGTTAGTGGTATTTCTTGCGATCGACTCTATATCGTCAACCCATCTGGATACCGTTCCTTAAATAGCAATTCTAATCACTTCTTTCCTTCTTCCAGGTTTTAACCTCCCGCCAACGCCACCATCCTCGCTATCATCATCAGACAGCGAGGGCGCGCTGTCGCCGGCGCACGAGGCGTCGGCCGCGCCACTCGCGCCACCCGCCGCGCCCGCGCGCCGCTCGCACCTCTACGTGTCTCACCACACCAGGCAGCCAATCAACACGCCGCTTATTAGCAGTCAACCGGTAAGGATCCAACGAAGTCACAGTTACAGGAGTAAGCCCTCGTGAGCACGGGAGATTTTTTAAGTGTGTACGAGGGCTTATAGTAACGGGAAGCAGGCCCTTTCTACACGGCACGGTTTCTTTACGGTACAAAACGTATCCGTCAACAAGCTTCCATAGTGATCCATAAAATACTGACGACCGTGCCTAATCACGGCGAATAAACCGCAGTTTTTCACCGCAAGAAAAATGTGTGCTTACTACAAAGGACCTTAGAGCTCAGATGTGACCGGTCACGCTCTATGAACGGGTTGTACGACAGTCTTTGTCCCATTCTAAACTTGTATGATTTAGCTGGCATAGATGATATTTGTATGGATTGACTGTAAGATCAAAGGAACTCATAATTCTCTTGCATGATGTGATTGAGTACACAGCCATCCTATTTATTTGAGTTAGTATGTCCTCCCGCAAACCACTGTTGAACCTTCATGTTATCTCATAGTAACAGTCCTGACTAAACTCAATTTAAAGGTTAAAGAAAGCACTTTCTAAAATAAATAGAATGACAGTATTCCGTCGGTCTGCCGTCGAATATTAACTCTCCGAATTAATAGGCGTGTAAATGCGGTCAACAAACGGACTGACCTGCCTTCCTTCCAAGAAGTGCAATACACTACACCAATTGGAATCTAAATAGTCAATTTAATTGAAACAATATCTAGAGACGTGCTCAAATTTCTACAAGCAATTGAACTATACGAAAAAGAATTTTCAATATTATGTTGCTCGAACTGACTGAAATACCCACATTAATTTCTAGTAAATTATATATATGTAAGCAATAAAGGTGTCCCGAAGATTGACGACCTCTGAATATTAACCACTGACCATTGACCATTCAGCGTTTGGGGAACAGACTGTGCATGTAATGAAATATTCATTAACTATAATGATTATTCACAATCACTACAATTTAGATAAAAGTTTCTTAAACTATGGGTAAAAGTTTGACTGGTCAAACCAATATCAATATAAGGAGCATGTTGACTTGCAAAATGTAAAGGGCAGATAGTTATAAAATGGTATAATATTAAGGCTCAATAACATTGCTATTGCTTCGCTTGCGTTATATTAAGCACAAATAAACTTATTTTCTTTATTTTTTGCTTCGCCTCTTAATTTGTACTAGACGAGCCCATAACATTGTCCAGTTTTCCCTAAAATGCAACTTGTAACACACTTGTTACTTATCATTACCCCCTTTTTTTTGTGAGAAATCATCAAATGACCCCTTCCGCTCCACCCAGAGCGGGAGGGGTCATTTGGGGGGAGTATCAGACTCTTACTGTCTTAAACCCACCCGTGTTCCTTCCTTAGCCCTTTATGTTCCGGGCCAGCGGTAACCCTTTCGGACAATCCCGCTGAACCGGTATCATTACCCCTCGACTTTTCATGAATATTGATGACAAAACTATTGTGAATGTTGGTGATTCAGTTTACCACAACTTTAATTAAAGCGCTTTCTCCGTTTACAGAAAGGGTCGACTGGCACACTAGTGCTAACAGAGGAAGAGAAACGCACGTTACTCGCTGAAGGATACCCTGTCCCGACACGTCTACCCCTCACCAAGGCTGAGGAGAAGTCACTCAAGAAGATCAGGAGGAAAATTAAGAACAAGGTAGATGTGGAAAATAATTCTCTCTTCCATAATAACAAGCATCTTCTGTTATAAAAACCTAATTCCAAATCTTTTTTTCCAGATTTCAGCACAAGAAAGCAGACGCAAAAAGAAAGAATACATGGACCAACTGGAAAGGAAGGTCGAGATCCTTATATCTGAGAACACCGACTATAGGAAAAGGGTAGACACCCTCGAGCAGAAGAACGCGAGTCTGTTGAGCCAGGTGGCCTCCCTGCAGGCCATGGTGGCCCGCGGCGCCCGCAAGTGACGTCCCTCGGCTAGCACGCCTGACGTCACGCCGCGCGCGCATCCACACCTGACGTCACAGGTAGCACGCTCCGCTCGCGCGGTCCGACACAAGCTGTAACGTTCCAGAGCTTGTGTCCCGACCACGCGACCCCGCAAGGCTGTGAGACGACTCACAGTGCATCGTCTGTCAAAGTATGACGCTGTCCCTTAACGGAATGAATGTATATTTTGGATGTATTTACAATTACGTCTCGTACACAAGTGTCCGGGGAAAGAACTGTCAGCGTTTGAATGGTTGCTCACTGTAATTGTTAGTAAATAGGTATTCTGTGGTGCTGGATCGATATACCCGCTACGCCGGTATACAAACTGTCAAGTGCCACACTAACACTAGATATTTATTTTATACAACTCTGAAACAGTTTTCGTTCGAGACGCGAGGGATGACTTGATAACAGGGAATATAGTACTGGGGTTTAGATAAGTATCGATAGTTCTTTACGCGTGTTGTTTGAAATCTCGTAATATATTATAATAGCGCTGTAACGGCGATAAATAGATTGTAAGTTTTATTTTATGCGTGTTTTCATTGAAATGTGCAATTAGTTCTAAGGATTTTATTGTTACCCAAAGCATACATTGTACTTGTGTGGGCTCTCCGTCGTTGAACACATCGCCGTGAGCACACCGCCGGTCTGCATGTGGCCTAATGAAGTAAATGGTATTTTTGACACTAGATTAAACAATAGAGACTAAACTACTTACAGTTTGGGACATAGCGTATTACAGGATACCTATGGAACTGAGATCGCGTGTCGCGGTGCGTTGTGTTATCGGGAATCTTTGTAGCATAATAATGTAAGACGAACTGCGCAGTGTACCAGCGTCTGTCTTACCGAGTAATATTGAATTCCATGAATTTGCATTTATAGCGAAATGTGTATTGTCCTAGAGATTTTACCTTGTATTTAAGATAAAGTTAGTTATATATCTATAGTGGACCTATTTAAAACCGATTTGTGTGACAAGTGTTTCGGTTATCTCTAGTCTATTGTAGAACCGTCGGGCCTCGCGGTGCAGGCCTCCATACAAACATTAGCTGTATTCTCAGTTCTGCGCTCTATCAACAAGTACAAAATAATGGCATGCCTTCAACGAGAATAACGTAACTAACTGTAATGAGCTATTTACAATTACATGCAGTATTCTAACTATAAGGGTTCCCTGGTACACGGTGACACATCGAGCTATACATTTCCAGTTTTAGCTGACCTCGCAGTGTATAGATTTTTCTTACAATCAAAAGTCAGCTTATACTGGTTATGTATACACAACGTTATTTTTGTATATGCGAAACCCGAAACACGTGTCTAGTATTTTTATGTAAAGAGTCTATATGTACAAAATTTCGAACCTGTATCATAAAAATCACAAAGTTATAAGCTTGTTAAGTTACCTGTTTGTCCGTACAAAAACATGCTCACCCGCGCCGCTCGCGCCGCGCCGTCTTGCGCTCATTGATAATAGTACCTAGGTACCCAACCGTTCGGCGCGGAGATTGGATAACCTACTTAGTGTCGCTCGGTGTCCAACTGTTAACCTTTTTTAAATATTTTTGGGACAAAATATAATATAGGGTAAAAAATTGGAATCGATTCAGTTACCTACTCTGAACAAACTATATTCAGGTTTCGCATGTACTAAAAATAACGTTGTATAGTAAAGCTTCATGTGTTGCCGTGCATACAAAACGGAGACGCCAAAATATATCATGACAACCAACGGAAGAGAGAGAAAATTTTAGTATAAATAAACTCCGTAGGTTGTTGGACAGTCTTCGATATTTTTGTAGCTAGGCACCATAATGCTTAATACCTAAATAATCAATTTTAAACAGTAACATTCTAGCAGAATCTCCAGAAAAACAATCGTTGCATTAGTGTATTCGTGGTCTTGCCAAGTCTGCCGTAGCTTCTCCAGTTAAGCGTGATAGCTCCACATAACAAGCTGCTAGTGATCTTTCTAACATTCTTTTTAAAACTAAACATTCCATTTCTTTAGTAATAAGAGTGACTTAAAGTGAGCTCGAGTACTTATTACAACTAATCGTAGACTTTAGCGCCGAAACACACTTTAAACTTTTGTTTGCAGAGACTATCCGATTCATAATCAAAAGCAGATGTTTTTTCTACTTTTTCAATGTTCTCTCGTTACTCTTGTTACTGCTGACCATGAGGTCCTGAGTTTCGATTCCCAGGTCAGACAAAGAGTTATTGGATTTTCCATCTGGAATTTTTCAGTAGCAACCCGCAGTCTGGGTCTGTACCCGGTTGATGGCAATGGGCTCGCCGCCTAGTACTTATCTGGTAAAATGTGGGCATACTATATCTACAACTCTGCCTGACCTTTCGTGGAATACAGTGATGGCAGGTGTGTTTATTCAATCTGTTCTTGCAAAGCCCCATTATCACTTTGCTTTCATAATACGAATCGGACCAGTTCCTGAAAACAAATGTTTCCAGTGCGCCTCGACTTTATATAACAAACTTTTAATATAAAATAACACATTTTGTAAGAGTAAAATGTGCTGTTATTAGTTTTCGTGTGAATAATTTATATGACTAGCCAATACAATCAATGTTAGTTTTTTCAAAATTTTAACGTCGATTTTTAATGTCAACTTGCAGCGGGTGTCGTCAACATTTTTTTAATATCGAAAATATTATAAATTAAATCAGATTATAATGCAAAAAAAAACATTCGATATTAGAGGTTTCGCTTTCTACATAATGACTTGAAAATCGACAAAATTGTAAATACCCTACTTTTAAATAAATATTATATTTACCTGAATGCCTGTATATAGGTAATATCATTGTTTCGTATTAATATTTCACTGTTTGTGCAATTAATTTGTTCTCTTAAACACTCGTAAATGTTCTTCCTATTTAGTCATATAAGAAAATGTTATATTTATATAGCGCTGAATTAATATATCGACATTATTATACCCCTGTCTCATCGGGGAACGTTTAAAAGAATTGAGATATATTTTAAGAGATTTTTTCTAAGGAAATTTTAGATATATATATATTATAAACACTGTTTTACATGTCTTTATCACTATACAAGTTAGGTCTCTAGAAAATGGTATCGTTAGTACCTACGGTCCTACATACAAGTTTATTATTGAAACTGCGAAGTGTGCCTGCCTATTAGCTATTGATTTAATGGGATAAGCATCGATAGTAAAGTATCCTTTATAGAAAATATAATTAATTAAATATATGAAATATTCAATTCCTAATATGGCATTTACCGTCTGCAAAAGTGATTTAATAGGAATTATGATGAATTAACTGACCTTAGTAATATATTTAACTTATAATGGAATTAATATATGAGAGAGGTGCGTTAGCGCCGGGCTTATTATGACATAATAACTTGTAATGTAAACGAAATGCCAAACATACTTACTTTTATATGTTAGTATGCACCATACATGTTTGGGTGACATTGTTACGATTCATTCGAGGTTGTTTTAAGATTGCATGATTGCAAGTTTCTTCTAGGACGTGTTGTTGATCTCTGATGGATCGTAATCTGTGCGCATGTGTGAGCCCCCGACTGGGGACCAATCGCGTCTTGTTATTCATTATAAAGTAATTTTATTTGATAGTTTTATTTGTTATAAAACTATACGTTACCTTGAGTCATGATTTGTTGAATCGTTTGTTTTATTATTATTTTTCAATGACATTGCGGATTTTACTGTCACCCTTCTAATAAAACGTCAAATATTGTAAAATCAATTGTTTCTTTTATCTTACCCGTCCATACCACAGAGTACTTTTTGATAGACTTAAAGTCCTTACCTCGGGCTAATATGACAAGCGCGTGTCTGCAATTCTGACGTCCTCCTACAAACTCGAAAAATGTGTATGATATTATATTAAAGAGGTAGATATAGCACTAGCAGGCGCAAATTGTTGCAGACAAATTCAGACAATTGTTGTAGTTTCATTTAGTCCGCTAATAGCAGCGAGCAACACACTACAGATAGCTGTCTCTATCTGTGTCATACGTTCCGTATTATCTATCGCAGTAATATTTTGTGATAACAACGCAACAATACAGAACGTCGCTCGGTACGAACGTAGCGTTTTTTACCTTTATATTATCATTGACGTTGACACTTCTTTTTATCGCGACGCTAGACAAGCCTAAAGTTCACGCAAGTTATTAAAAACATCATTTTTATCATAGCAACAAAGCCTTTTTTCTAGGTTCTATTCCATTCATTCGATTTTTACGTCCACCTCTCTTCTTTGTATTTCTTTTGTGTAACTAATTAAATGTTTTTCTTTGTCATTTGGAAGGGTTTGCCTTATTAATTTTTAAATGCTCTTTTTGTTGGCGAACATATTACACAACACAAGTGGGGGATGCGGCCTAGTGGACGTTTAGCTTGCCTTTTTAGGGTTCCGTAGTTCCTACAAGGAACCCTTATAGTTTCGTCATGTCCGTCTGTCTGTCTGTCTGTCAGAGGTTTTGCTAAGAGACCGTTAGTACTAGAAAGCTGTAATTTTGTAGGAGTATGTAGGTATATCAATTATGCCGACAAAGTGGTAAAATAAAATTTTGGAAAATATTTTTTTAGGGTAGCTCCCCTACATGTGAAGTGGGGATTAATTTTTTTTCGTGATCTACCCCATCGTGTAGGGCATCGTTGAATAGTTCTTCTAAAATGACTTGGGGGTTGCTAACATTATTTTTCTATTTAATGCTCCATTTACGAAATATTAAACTTTAAAGTGCAAATTTAGGGCGTCCCTCCCCCCCCCCTCTAAAAGCTAAACTGCTGGCTTAAAAAATCTGGAAAACTTCACGATGATAGTGCAATTCATGAACTTTAAAGGAAAAGTACAGCGGTTAAGATAACTTTATTAGTTTAGCCGTAATAGACGTTGAACTTGGGTGTTGGATGATTTTGTACCAAATACAAAATCCTTAGCATTAATCCTTTAATGTGACTAAGATGAAGTAGTTGCTTGTTTATGACGGGTAAAGACTCGCATTGAAAAACAAAATATAGAATAAAAAAACAAAAAACACATTATATCATAAGTTTCACAATATGCCGCTAGATGGCGCTGTGCCTACGGGTTACGCTTTCATTCGAGTACCTGTAGAAATGACAAACGAACTTTGTTTAATTTTAAAATTACAATTTTGATAATTAAAATAATAACTTTGCAGCAATCGTACTCTTATTTTTTAGCTTTACAAGGAAGAAAGTGGTTCTTATTAGTTAATGTCTAATCTGTTTAAATAATTATCTTCGAAAATCAATATTCTGTTGTGTTTAGTATCGCTATTCAATAACAGATGGCGTTGTGCTGTGACGTCACTTTTGTAGATCGCGGTGTTAAGATTTTCTTGCAAGGTAGGAATTCAAATTTAAAGTCGTATTTTGTTATTATAACTGTAGGATTTCGTATTAGTTTATTATTTTCATTATAGGGTAGGAGTTAATATGACTTGCAAAATGCGTCACTATCCTATCGTGTCCTATCCTTTTCCCGCAACCCCGGACTATCGCTGTCCTTGTCACCATGTACGGTGACAGTGTGAGGAATCGCGCTCTTGCCGCGTTGCCTTCAACGAGAGCAGTGGTCCATGACATGCTCCCTTGTTAATTTATTGCCAATTTACGGTTGCGAACTGTTGCGAAGCGTTTCTCTGGAACACTACGAAAAGTGCGTGTTTATGCTGTGAAAGGCGTCTGTGCGACCTCTTGTGCGCTGCCCTGATCCAGCAAAGTCGAACCTTCTGCCGGCCGACGTGGAGGATTGATGGTGAATCTACAGGTCAGTGGTGTTGCATTTTCCTGCCAAATTCCTTTGTCCATGTACAATTTTCGTCGTCCTAATTCGTGTCGTATTTTGCAAAGTCAGACCTACCCACGTACTTTTCACCCCCGCATTATACAGTCCACTATTTAATTGATCCAGCTCCCTGCGTCTGGGATAAACGCAAACAATTTTATATTTCCGCCCAAGTATTTGGTGTTAGGCGCCACCAATAACCATTAACTCCACCAACCACCATCCATCCATTAACCAATACATATATTCATTATATTCAGAATAAAGAACAACAGAAACGTACTATATTGTGATAACGGGCTACTACGGAACCCTACACTGTGCGTGGCCCGACACGCAAGTGCGTGTCGGGCCACGAAACGGGAAAACGAAAATCCAATAAAAAAAAAACCCGGCCGAGTGGCCGGGTTTTTTTTTTATTGGATTTTCGTTTTCTACATTACCAATAGGAGATCAAAACATTGTCAACTTTTGCAAATGTCCCACTAAAAACGTATAACTTTATGTTTGACTAGGTACTTATTTTGGTAGTTTTGGATACAAGAGTTTTTACTCTTGACTAATTCGAAAACTTTTGCCACACTTTTGACTAAATCTTTTTAACCACTGTTATCGGGCCGGCCAGTATGAAATGAGAAAAACATAATTTATCTGTGATCATTTATTTTTCTTATCAAGCTTAGTCGCTCTCACATACAAATCCGTAGACAGAACTCCAAATACGCAATTAAGACTAGATGTTTATAATAACTAGTACAATTAATGTGAAAACCAAAAGATTACAAATACATTGAGAACTATCGGAGCACCTATGGTTTTTCTATCGCTCAGTCTTGGTTTAAATATCTACCCTTAAACTATACTTAATTCCTAAAAATAAGTATTTAAATTATAATTATGATATTTTAACAATAGAATCTCAATTAAAATAAAACCTTACGTATTTTGTCGACAACAAACAATTTACATTAGTTTGTGTAAGCTAAGGCGAGCACGGGCGACTTTTTCCCGTAGCGATTTTTTCCGCGCACTGGATTTATTACGATGAAAATCCAGTGCACAATAAATTCCCGCCGCGATATTTTTACGTCCGTGTTAACGTGGGCTAATGGAAAACTATAATTAGATTTTCCTGATTTAATTTAAAAAAAAAATAGGTAGGTACTAAAGTGAAAACACCCAAAAATTTCGAAATATTTTATTCCGAATTTCGATGTTCCGATTTTCAAAAGTCCGAACTTCATAATACCTAAGAATTACAATGTCTATTAATAAAAATCACGAAATTTATTTTACCGAACATCATAAATGCGATTTGTCAAAGAATCGAATGCTCGATGGATGCTCGGTCCGAAAAACGACATTCCGATTTTCAATATTCCGAATTATTTCCGAATTGTTTTTTCTTCTTACGCTATATACTAACGTTACCGTTACCGCACCCGAACGGGAACACCCAAATATTCCGAAATATTTTATTCCGAATTTCGATGTTCCGATTTTCAAAAGTCCGAATTTCATAATACCTAAGAATTATAATCTCTATTATTAAAAATCACGAAATGTATGTTTCCGAAAGTCATAAATGCGATTTGCTTGTTTTCCGATTTTCATATGTTCGAAGAATCAAATGCTCGACGGGTTCTCGGTCCGAAAAACGTCATTCCGATTTTCAATTTTCCGAATAACCTGTTAAAATAGGTACTCCCTTTCTTCTCCTAAAATTGTTTGTCCGAAAGTCATTATCCATAACACGTTTGCTATAAACTTCAGTAACCATAATGTTCAAAAATTCGAAATTTTGTTTTACATAATTATCTTTACTTCTAAATCTATTCTGTCATAATATCGAGTACTATAATAATTGAATCTCCTAATTTTGCATGAAATAAAGTCATATGTCCTAAGTATTGTATTATATAATGTGTATTATTCTGAATGTTCATTTATAATAAAATTGTTAGCTCTAAAACGTTTGCTAAAAATTTGGTTTTAGTGACAGAAACGAATCGCTGTAAATCCGACTCCACGCAGTCTTGTCTGTAATTTAAAATCGCGTAGGCGCGTAGGGGAGCAGGAGGCTGTGAGCGAGCCGCCGCGGCTGAGGTTGGCCGGCGGAGCCGGCCAGCAAGCCGAAGCCGTGGTGGTGAGCGAAAGCCGTCTGCGACGATTAGCACGCGTGGGGCCGCCGGAGAACCGCAGCGCCGGAGCCGTGACAGAAACCATGCCTGCTGCATGTTGCATGTTGCAAACTCGCTTGCATGCTGCATGCTTGTTGCATGCTTGCTTGCATGCTGCATGCTGCGTGTTTACTTCCATGCTGCATGCTGCATGCTGCGTGTTTGTTTCCATGCTGCATGCTTGCTGGCATGCAGCATGCTGCGTGTTTGCTTCCATGCTGCATGCTTGCTGCATGCATGTTACTTTAAACCCTTTACACAGAAATAGGGGCCCCACGAAGCGGGGCTCCATCGATACTAGGATGCAAGAGCGAGCAAATGACAATATAAATACCTTTACCGTGCATCGAAGTCTAGTAGTGTCGCAGTGAAGATCTATCGCGGTAACGTGCATGGAAGTGTAGTGGCGTCGCAGAGACGGGTCTTTCGCAGTTACGTGCATCGCAATATTGTAGCATCGTATTAGCATTTATCGATATTTTGTGCTTCGATATTCCGTATTCTACTCGTATATTTGTCTTGCTATTCAGTTTTACAAGGCGTTTTTATTTCGGAATTATAATTAATTCGGAATTCTAATTAATCGGAATTCGTATTTTTGATGTTTCGAATTTTCATTAATTCGGACTTTTTGTTATTCGATCTATTGGAACTCGGTATTTTGAGAATAGTACTTATAAACGTTAGGAATATTGAAATTTCGGAATTATAAAAATAGGATGAATGATAAATCGGAGTTGTTATATTAGGAATTTTGAACCATTCGGAATTATGAAAATCGGTATTTTGAAATTCGTATTTGTGACTGTCGGAATAAAGTTTTTCGTATTTATGTAGTGTACCCCACCCGAACCTGTGACTGAACTCAACAGACGCAATAGGTGACGTAGGATGCAAGAACGAAGGGCACCCCGAGGTTAGGTTTGGCTAGTTTACTTTAGACCCTTTATACAGAAATACCCCGCGAAGCGGGGCTCCGTCGCCATAGTATGCAAGAGCGAGCGAAATGCAATAACGTGCATCGAAGTCAAGTAGTATCGCAGTGAAGATCTATCGCGGTAACGTGCATCGAAATGAAGTAGCGTCGCAGAGACGGTGTTTCGCAGTAACGCATCGCAATTTTGTAGCATCGTATTAGCATATTAATATTTTGTGCTTCGAAATTCTGTATTCTACTCGTATATATTTGTCTTGCTATTCAGTTTTACAAGGCGTTTTTGTTTCGGAATTTTAATTAATCGGAATTCGTAATTTTGATGTTACGAATTATCATTAATTCGGACTTTTTGTTATTCGATCTATTGAAACTCGGTATTTTGAGAATAGTAATTATAAACGCTAGGAATATTGAAATTTCGAAATTATAAAAAATAGGATGAATGATAAATCAGAGTTGTTATATTAGGACTTTTGAACCACTCGGAATTATGAAAATCGGTATTTTTAGATTCGTATTTGTGACTGTCGGAATAAAGTTCTTCATATTTATGTCCCTACTAAAGTATGGCAAATCATTTACCAACGGAAAATAAAACATACAACTTTTTGATTGAATACGAAGCGAAACGAGAGACATTTGTCAATTTTTTTAAACACTGCATTAGTCAGAAAAACTGTCTTCAAGCTCTAGAACTATTGCCATTCTCATCTTTACAACTTGTGAAGGAGACTTAAATAGAATCAATTCCAAATTAAATATCTACATTTATGTTCAAAGCGTAATGAATACTTTCTTTTTGGCCATTATATGTGCGATGATGACCCATAGAGCTGTCCCCCAAACCGCTTCAACGAGGCTTATAGCGTGGGTCCTCATATTGGGGACTTTCCAGTGGAAGGGGAACAGGTGGGCGCAGAGGGAATGGCCGATGTAGAGGGCGATGGCGTTCAACCCTGGGGCCCTGAAGGGTCCGCCCCCCCAAAGCCTCCAGGCGTCCGTGAGGGTGTAGCAGAAACAGAGCAGGATGAGGCAGCACGCTGATGTTACGAGGACGAAGGAAATAGACCTGGAAGAAGGATAATGTCGTTAGTTTTTACCCGACTGCGCGACGCAAAGGAGTGGTAATGTGTTCATCAGCCTATGTATGTATGTTTGTATGTTCCTTTGAAGCACTATACAGACCAAACGCCTGGGGCGATTTTTATGATTCACACGTTAATCGATTCCTCTTAGTCCGGCGAGTGTCACTAAAGACATGACGTTAGTGAAAATTCAATATGGCGACTACTGGACGCCATATTAAATATAAAAAAAAATTTTTTTTTTTTCAAACCCTATCGAGTGGGGTATCAAAATAAAGGGTTTTAAAAGGTGATTACAAATATATACAACATATATACTTAAAAGCAATTCGAAGTGACAAATTGTTAAAAACACCTACAAAGAACTAAATCGTCTGCGAAATCTTTCACATTTGTAAACTACCGGGACCCATACCATTTTTATTATATTTTCAAATTCAAATGGGTCCCGCCTGCTTCCAACTTTTATTTAATTTAAAATGGGCTTGTTTTTAGCTTTTCAGTTTTTTACCGCAGTCGGGTTTTTTTATTTTTTTAAATAACTTTTTTTTAATTTGCTGAAATTGTAGAATATGGACAGTTCGTTAGATTTTAACACCCTTTGACGCCTATCATCATCTGCCCTAGTCTTTTTTCAACTATTGTTGCGGTCAGCTTCCAGTAGAAATGTATGCAGTTGGATTTCAAATGGAGCGACTAACTATCTGACATTCCCAACCGGTCTGGGTTAGGAAGGCCAGATAGCCAGTCGCTCCTTTGACGCCTATGAGCTGGAGTGAACTGCTTCTTTTGTCTTATGGTTGGTTGAGTATATTCCATACATTTTCATCATATCGTTACGAGCCAACGTACCAAAGGTTCTTATTGATGGGCACGACACCATGTTCCCTGGAGAATCCAGCTAGCAGAGCTCCAGCGAGTGCGAAGACCAGCGCCCATGCAAGCCAGCGAGAGATCCTGGCCTTATGGGAGCGCTGCAGCAGGACCGTGGCGCCTGCTTGCACGCCGAGGAGTGCTTGTACTGCTGATGTTAGGCATCCTAGGGAAAAATACCTTCATGATTAATAGGCGCTCTCTAACAGATTATAAAAAATGGAATAGAGCAAGAAATTATCAGCCAGATCATAATTTCGGAAGTGGTGTAACATAGCCATAAGTACCTACCTAAAGACGATTTGAAGGTCGTCTTTGGCTTGCTAGGTAGTTGGCGAATTTCACCAGAAAGTTAGAATAGAATACTCTTTATTAAATTAAATTACAGATATAAATGTAGAAATTTTACAAAGGGTGACACAACGGGCGATCTTATCGATACAAGCGTTCTTTTAAAGACAACTTTTGGATGGATTAAAAAGGAGAAGGAGAGACAATACTGTAGGTAGTTAAAACTAGTTCAAGTAAGTTTAGATTTTATGTTTAGTAAATTACACTCAACTTATAGTTGAGCAGCACACAGTTATGTTCAGAAGGTGCGATGTTTGGTATACCATCACCATTCTATCAAGTTGCTGCTTAGGTACTAAATTATCATAGCAAAGCATCGGCTGGAGGCCCAACGAGGCAATTATTTATAAGTGTAACTTACCAAGAAGTCCCTCAGGGTCAGTAGGGTCTCCCCCATACACACGAACAGCGTCACTCCTCTGGAACACATGGGACCTCCCCAGCAGCATGCGGTCGATATAGCCCGCTGCGCCGCCGGCGCAGCCCCCCGCTGCCCAGTTGTCGTGGAGGCCACCGGGTCCCAAGTAGCCCCTGGAAAGGAATACCAGATTGAACAATACAACCTTGAACATATAGGATGATTTTTTAATGACCATAATTTTTTTTTCTAGGCATTAGGTACGATTCAAAGACTCCATTAAAAAGTTAGGTAGGTAGGTAAAATACATTCCTTCTGAATATGGAATTTGAATCGAGTGCCGGCCACTGATTTAGTATGACTATATCACCATACCTAGTACAGTCTGTGAGAAATGGTATAAGTCGAAACGTTATCCACAACTCAGAACCAGTGCGGGCAAAGCTAAGAAGTGACTGGTAAAAAAAATAATGTTGAAATCATGATCCTCTGGGATACTTATATATTATTCTCTTTTATCACATTTCTGTGGCATACAAAAGCATGAAAATCATTCATTTCCCTTTAAAAAGTAAATACACATTCATTATCACTACAACCAAAACAGCATGACATAAGGTACAGCACGCATAAAATGCAAAGTCTATGAAGGAATTACTTTACTCGACTTTACCTACGCGACGCTACAATGTTTAGTTTAATTGATTTATGGATAATGTGACCCCATGTGTGTACCCCATGGGAAGGTGTGAGTTTATGTTAGTACGTATGTTTATGATACTAAAAAATGACACTAGTTTCCTTCACAAGTTTGAGTTAAAATTAAAAAAAATACTCTTATATAATAAATCTCCAGTTATAGTAGGTCTAAGTCTGCAAAAATATTGTCTCTGCAATGGTACTCACATTGGACAGTGTTCTTCGTGAATTACGAAGGTGATGACGCTGTGTACTGCCACAAGAACGGCTGCTAGCACCCAGCACCACACACAGGATAACACGTCTTTCAAGGCCTGACCACATGCACCCTGCGAATAAAAATCAAAGAGTTATTAAAGCCTTATTAACCCTACCTCTCTCATCTAACCTACCACAGGTTTTCGATGAAAATGAAGTTGTATTTTAATTTTTTTCAGCACAAACTGCAGATTTTCTTTTAATTAAGGTATATCGCGAACTCACTATCCTGCCAACATCCCAGCTATTTTAGCAAAGGAATATTTACAGTTTACCAACCTATTGGTTAAGAATTTACGGTTTACCTATCTATAACTACTTGTATCTATAGATGTAGTGCATTGGTTTAACACTTGAGAACTCTAATTAAACCGAAAGTGAACCGTACCTTGACTTCGATCAATCTAATGCGTAAGTATGTAGCACATATGATAATCCTGATTTTTAAGTGTCTAAGTAGTAGGTAAAATTAGTACACGAATGGATTCCTTAACTTATCTACTGGAGGTCCATATTTTTTGTGTTTGTAGTCTAGTTTCCTACTTATTGTACATAATTAATCTTTAATCCTCTAAGCAGTACCTACAGAAGTCAACAATTTTAAATACTTCTTCTCTCGCCTTTGCAAAGAACTTTTTGCGCTAGCTAGCACATTCTTGGCATACGATACTTACTTTAATTAGCTTTTAAAATTAGACGAGAACAACTGCCGACAAACTGATTATGCATTTTGGCAGACTTTAAATATGTTATTAATTTAATACAGATTTTTGAATAAATAAATAAAAAAGAAAGAAAATCTAAAGGTATGAATAATGTATAATAGAAGAGAGAGAGAAAGTCCAATGGATGGGGCATAACACTTTTGCGTTACGTGACGATTTCTACTTAGCTCCAAAATAAAATATACCTACCTACATAATAAAAAAAATCGCTTAGAGAGCTGCTTACATGTTGCGAGGGCTATGCTCGAGAGCATGGCCTGTTTATAATGTTAAGAAATGCGAATTGGCGGTGCTAAATGTCCTGAGTATGTGCCTCCGATTAAACTAAATGGGAATGACATATCGCGAGTGTACCAATTCAAGTACTTGGGGCATTATGTAACCGAAGGCCTTAATGACCAAGTGGATATTGAGAGGGAACGTAGGGCGCTGGTAGTCCGATGTAACATGTTGGTTTGCACGCTGTAGCAAGGCAGTCAAAATAACACTTTTTAAGGCCTATTGCCAAGTGTTTTACACGTGCAGTCTGTGGACCAACTATACTCAGCGGGATATCAGCGCCCTGCGGGTCCAATATAATAACGGGTTCAGGATGTTGATGGGGCTGCCCCGTTTCTGCAGTGCATCGGGTATGTTTGCACAAGCACACGTCGATGGCTTCCACGCCATCGTCAGACAGAAATCTGCCTCTTTGCTTTGCAGAGTGCGGGGGAGCTCCAACTCCACCCTGAAGACCATAGCAGAGAGGTTCGAGTCTCCGCTATTAGGTGATGTTGTTCGAAGATGTATTTCGAACAACAGCCTTGTTTCTTAAAGATTATTTTATTTTTTATTTTATAATATACTGGGTTATTGGTAAAACATTAAGAACCTCTTAAGACCATTGCGAAAAAAAATCAACTGTTCCCTATATTTATGTTCCTATAACTCGTCAAAATGTAGGGAACAGCTGATTTTTTTTTTCGCGATTTCAGTTCAATCTCTCTTATCTTTCTTGATTTACAATAATGCCAAAACACCCCCCACAGCTTTGTACAATAGCATAAACAAATAATTTCTTCTTACACTCACCCGCGGAGGAGTGTAGTACTTCGGTGCCGTGAGCGCGTAGAACCCAGCGGCGATGAGGTACGACACTGCCAAGCGTTGCAGTACGCCGAAGATACGCAGCTCAGACAGCATGTTGGAGCCGTAGATTGTGTTGAGGGACATTCCTAGCAGGAACATGATGATAGAACGCTGTAAAGGAAAGAGAAATCGTTTAAAAATCATAATAGGCCTGCAACTGGCTTAATTTAACGCAGTGAACCATGTTTCAATCCTCTTTTATGACTGTGTATGTACTTGTTTCATTCTGAATATGTAGGTAAGTACTAAAGACACTTGAGAAAGTAGTAGTAGTCTCCATAATTAGAGCAAATTGTGATATACAGAGTGGCATACATCGACGCACATACCTTGACCATGAATTCTGTACATGACTCTAGAAGTGTAGACCCTACGAAGCAACTTTTCGTTGGTTATCAAAAAAAAGTCGGCGCACCGAGGGTTCCGTACCATCATATGTTTTTAAAGGACATGGCTAAACTGAAGTATGGACGACTGATCCCGCAATGAAAATGCATGTATCGACATGGTTCCTAGAAATATATAATGCTGAATAGCTGCAAATTAGGATTTTGTAATTAAAAAGGTTCAGGAACTTTTCATATCTGCACATTCCTGAAAATAAAATCGCGTAACTCCTACGATAAAGGTACAAAAACTTCAAACGATGACATTGCTATGCACTTTTATCTAGGCGTTTTAACGTGTCTGCGACGATTTTTATTGATTAGTGTTTTTCATTGGCGATTTTGGACTAAGGTACTTGAAGTAAATATCTACAAAGGAGTAATTGTACCAAAAAAACTTGATAAAACGGACTTACGACAGATAATCTCCACTAAAATCATAAATATAAGTATTCTGTCGTAAAACCTAAACTAAGTACATATCCAAATTAGTTAAAATAAAGACAGTATTCACAGACAATGTAAATAACATTATGGTTGAAATGATAAACGTATTTGAAAAAAAAGATCTTAAAGATTAACCGAGCCAAATATTTGTAATTTCTGTATTGAGGTAGGTAGGTTAACAATTCTGCCTAAAGTAAATAATTAACGCACTGACTAACCAAGGGCATAAAAGATATTGAAATAAAACAACAAAAATGCGATGTACCTATTTATTTATTCGTTTAGTCTTAAAAAACGACGTCTGACATCTGACGTTAGTTTTTTTCATAGAGATGAGATTGAACGTCGGGTGGAACAGAATCGATAAAATAATCGAAAGGGAAAACAAAAAAAAATAGAATTAGTTTTTGTCGACCACTACTCAGTTAATATTTTTCGACACAAAATAGGTAGTAAGATTAAACAAAGAAGCATATTCCGAAGCTTTCAGTTATTTTTATTTGATTTTGATTAAGTAGAAAAAAGTGGAATTGAGTATAGTCGATTGTCACTTTAAAAAAACCCCATTTTCCGAATCAAAACCCTGTGACAAGCAACTAAACAGGACACCGAACTGAGCGCCATCGATTCCCGTAGAAAACTTTGATTGCCATTTCTTAGTTTCAGAAAATAAATCGTTTTGATACCTGTTATCAAAAACCGAGTTTCGATTTGACATTCTGGAACAGCGATATGACTCCTCCCTAGCTTGCAGTACTGTATTATTTCCCCTTGAACTTGTCATGTCAATCAAAAAAAGCAACTGAGATACTTTTTTATGTTTAATAATTCACGAAAGTTCTTGGAAATTATTAAACACTAAATAATTCATGAATGAATATTTAAATATTACTAGTTAATGTGAGATTACTATACATGTTTGGGGCAGTCATTTAGCCATCTCCTTTCATCGGCGAGGCCTATATTCGTCAAAGAATTTTAACACTGTGCACTGTGGTGTAGAATGTTGCAGTTTTATGTCAGCGCCATCTCTTGACCGATAATGGTACTAATGTAAGTTTTGTTGATGATTTCTGAAAAAGTGTACCATTTAGTTATTTTTCCTGTAATCTTTAAGTACATAAACTTCTATCACATAGAATAATTTCAGTTTTTTCTCTTTGCAAACTTCGGAGATAAGGGAGGGGGGGGGGGGGGGTATTTTATTTTACATTTTACATCAAAAGTAGAAAATTATGCGGCCTAAAAAAAAATGTTTAAGAATGTACAAACTGCGCTGTTTCATATGATACCCCACGTGCCCTAGTAGCCCACTTCGAATTTTTCAGACGCCCTTACAATCCCTGTTGCAAAAAATATACAAATATTTTTATTTCTTTCATATGCAAAATAGTTCGGTAAACGTCATCCAAAACTATTCCAAATTTCAAGTTGATAGCATTAGTAGTTCTTGAGATATCCAGCTGTGACAGACAGACAGACACAGACAGACTGAGTCTCACCATAAGGGTTCCGTTTTACCATTTTGGTACGGAACCCTAAAAAGTAGAACCTACGCGTTCAAAATCGTATGAAACAGCGATTTGTATTTAATAACCGATGGGAAATTTCAAGGCACCCTTGCCTTAAAATTTCCCATCGGTTATTATATTTAGTTTAGAATCATGTACTGAACCCATGGAAACAGGTTGTCTGTGTCCTTGCCACCCATTATGGTTTTGACGTCCTGTAAAGAGAATGTTTGACCAAGCAGAAAATTAGTACCAGCTGCAGGGCTAGCATGGCCGGAGACATTTTATCAACGGGAAGAGGAGAAAATACTATTCCCCTCTGTCAATTTTGTCCACCCTCCGAGCATGGCGACATGGGTGGATAAACTATTCACGGTGGCAGTAAGCACGAGACATTTTTATAGTACAATTAATTATATTTTCTCCAAGAGATATACTTAAACCCACCATCTAAAGACGAGGACAAATTTCTCCCTTTGTTATGTCAAAATATCTGTAATTTTTGTCTTCCACTAGTCGCCATGCTATAGACGGGGGTGAGTATCCACGCCTAATGTCAAAAAGTGATATAATTCTCTTTCCCCCTGTTGCCGTGTTTTGGCAGGTGGATAATAGTAGATTATGCACCGAGGGGCTAAAGTTGTGTCTTATGTCACGGGCGTCATATTGAATCTCGAGCGCAATGAAGGATTCGGGACTTAACTCCCGAGCGCAGCGAGGGAGCTCAGAGTTTAACTCACGAGCGAAGCGAGGGAGTTAATACAAGAGTCCTGAATGCAGCGAGGGATTCAAGCTAGCCCAAGGCAAAGACACCTTTAGCCCAGAGGAGGATACTCTACTTTTTACACCTACTGTGACAAAATAATAGCCATAGTACGAAAATTCGCGCCTTTATTGCGTCTACCAATAAGTAACCAAGACACGATCAAATCGATTTTCAAAAAAAAAAGTCTCTTCTACGGTTTTGTCGTGTGTGTCTATTGATATCACTCTCATGGTCATTGGAGACGCTCGTGAAAATAGAGTATTTTTGATAAAATGTGATAAATCGACTGTAGTATAGATAGGTTTTATTATTTATTTATTTATTCACAAAATCCACAGCAATCTTAGCTCAGTTTACTTAAAATAAATTAACTAATGTTACAGCCAATTGGTATTACGGCGCGGTACGGTATTTGTTATTATTAATGCCAGTTTTAATGTTATTCCATTCCTTTTAAAAAATGGTTCGTAGTTATCTAATTATTCTTACAATATTATGTCTTCGAAAACATGGCAACGATATGAAGCCAACTACCAACTACTGAACTACTGTCGCCATGTACTAGGCATTAATTGTGGCGCGCAACAATATGAAGAAGCAGTCGTTATGATTTTGTAGGAAATCGAGAATATCATCCACGCGTAGTAAGGGCTAGTAGCGCGTAGTAGTAGCTTTCCTCTTTCTGGCACTGCTCCTGCTCGAAAATGTCAAATTATATGTCAAGCAACCTTAACCTAAAGTGAGTCATTAGTGGCCGGGGGCACAGCCGGTCAATAATGTTGTACTGGATTTCATTATGACCCGCTGGTCAATAATGTGATTTGAATTTGGAATCTCACATGCTCAGCTAAATTGGCAGTATTTTATTTATTTATTTAATACTTCAAGCACATAAATGTACAGAGGCGGACTTAATGCCATAGGCATTTTCTACCAGTCAACCTTTAGGTGATGCAGAGACAAACAGTGGTAGGTGCAATCAAGAACATTGAGTAATAAATATTTTAAATATTTATTGATACGCATAAACCTATCAAAACTATGAATATAATATATACCTAATTACATATAAATATAAACACAAATAAATATACATAAATACATGAATATACTTACTAAAAAGAAATAAGACAAACAATGGGAAAATATTACCGTTGTGATGATACTGCCAGCTTCTTGCGAATGTGTTCGCGAGCCTTCACTTTAAAGGATAATCGGTTGGTTGCCATCCTGATTTCCTGGGGGAGCGCATTCCACAGAGAGATAGACTGAACGAAGAAGGAAGAGTGAATGAAGTCTGTGCGGTGAGTGGGACATTGGAGAAGACGATTGTGTGATGAACGTAGATTTCTATTGTGGTTGGCGCAAATGTACTGAAAGTGGGGGGCTAGATAACCAGGGGAAGTCGGAGAATCAAGAAATGAGAACAAGGTGGTCAGCGCCCTTAGCTCTCTGCGCTGGCGTATGGGCAACCACTTTAGAAGCGACCGATGCGCAGAGACATGATCATATTTACGCAGATTGAAAACGAATCGAATGCAATTATTGAGAAGGCGGTCAAGTTTGTTGAGGAGATCTGCATTCAGGTCATAGTAGCACACATCACCATAATCGATGATAGGGAAAATAAGGGACTGTACAAGCATTGTCTTCGTACTTGATGGTAATAAATTTTTCAAACGGTACAGAGCCCGCAGCGTTCCAGTAACCTTCTGACTCACCTTAGCGACTTGAGTCCGCCAGTTCAGAGTACAGTCAACGTGCAAGCCTAGGTCCTTCACGTCGGTACCAAAAGGAACGATCGTACCATTGAATAGAACTGGCGGCAAGGTCGTAATATCTACCTTGCTAATACTACGAGAACTGCCAATGATGATCGCCTGACACTTCGTAGGGTTTACAGCTAAGCCAAATCTATCAGACCAGTTTTTTATAGCTATCAAGTCCTTATTTAACTTGTCGATAGCGTTAGGTAATTCATCAACCTTCTCTTGATAGTACAACTGCAAGTCATCTGCATACAGATGATACGCACACTGAAGTTCGGAAGTTATAAGATTAATAAAAATTGAAAACAGAAGAGGAGAAAGTATACCGCCTTGTGCCAGTATAGTAACAAACACCCTCTGGTGCCAGAAAGAGGAAAGCTATTCTCGAATCCCTTACCACGCGTGGATGAAGATATTGATGTTGATATTCTCGATTTCCTACAAAATCATAACGACTGCTTCTTCATATTGTTGCGCGCCACAATTAATGCCTAGTACATGGCGACAGTAGTTACCACTAGCGCCATCTAGTATCGAGTAGCGGAACTAGTAGTCAAGACCCTTCTAGAAATTTCGATGCGAGAACTTTCTATAACATTCCCGAACTATCGACATCTGGTCGATCGGGGCCTGTATGTACTCGAACATTCTAGATGTTTCTACAATGGAAGGTTCTAGAACTCTCTTCGGCGCTATATAAGGCCGAGACGCGCCACGACCGAGACAGTGTTAGATAAGCGATCGAAGGGAAAACATCCAAAGCGATCTTCAAGTGCGACTTAAGGCGATCAGTAGTGCAATTGTGTTTTGTAATTAGTGTGTTTGAGTTGTAATTAGTATTGTTAATTAAAGTGTCAATTTTTGGTTATTAAATCGGCAGTTTTTATTGTCACGAACCCGAAGCTCGTAACAATATCGTTGCCATGTTTTCGAAGACATAATATTGTAAGAATAATTAGATAACTACGAACCATTTTTTAAAAGGAATGGAATAACATTAAAACTGGCATTAATAATAACAAATACCGTACCGCGCCGTAATACCGTAATAGTAATTGGCTGTAACATTAGTTAATTTATTTTAAGTAAACTGCGCTAAGATTGCTGTGGATTTTGTGAATAAATAAATAAATAATAAAACCTATCTATACTACAGTCGATTTATCACATTTTATCAAAAATACTCTATTTTTACGAGCGTCTCCAATGACGTTCTAAATTCAAAATGCATACAGCCAATCATCCAAAACCATTCTACCAGCCCTGTATAAAGCTTAGTTTACACAAACGCCACTTCCTTGAGAATGATATCAATAGACACACACGACAAAACCGTAGAAGAGACTTTTTTTTTTGAAAATCGAATTGATCGTGTCTTGGCTACTTATTGGTAGACGCAATAAAGGCGCGAATTTTCGTACTATGGCTATTATTTTCTCACAGTACGTGTAAAAAGTAGAGTATCCTCCTCTGGGCTAAAGATGTCTTTGCCTTGGGCTAGCTTGAATCCCTCGCTGCATTCAGGATTCTTGTATTAACTCCCTCGCTTCGCTCGTGAGTTAAACTCTTAACTCCCTCGCTGTGCTCGGGAGTTAAATCCCGAATCCTTCATTGCGCTCCAGATTCAATATGACGCCCTTGACATAAGACACAACTTTAGCCCCTCGGTGCATAATCTACTATTATCCCTTGTCAGTGGAAATAACCGGTGGAGAAAAGTTTTATCCCCAGCCCATGCTAGCCCTGCAGGACAGGAATGTAATAAGTACTGTCATGTTTTAAAACGTTTTTCTATGTCTCATGCCCGCATCGGCATTTGCTTGTTTCGTATTATACAGGGTGGGTAAAAAATCATGGGTCAAACGAAACAGGGCCTTAGTTGGGGTTATTTCCAGTAAAAAAAAAGTATCACCACTACAAAAGTGCTTTTATGACAGTTGGTACCATGATTTATCAGGCATGATTTATTGGCACTTTTTTCAATATCTTTTAAATCTCATGAAAAAATAATTGCACCTTTAGAACCTTACCACAGAATAAATAGTATGTACAAGTAGGGTCACATGTCCAATAGTTAACCACTCGTACGCAGTTAGCCGTGCCTACTATTGATAAATACGACGTTACTTATTCATGCTACCAAGCGACATAGACTGCAAAGCGGATACCCGCCCCGCTCCCCAATTGGTGGCGAGCTCGCGCTCACGACGGTCGAGTGACGGGTGATTGTGCAATAACACGTGGCTGAACTTAAAAAAAAAATGTAAGTACTTTTTCGTTTTACATCTTTTTGTTCAATATTACAAGAATCATAATATATTGACTCTTTATGTATACTTAACGAGCTTCTTTAGACACTTCTTCTTTGTACTGTGTGTGTAGTGTTCATAATTGGAAAGTTATATTAACCGAATTCTTGCGGGAGGTGGGTGGTCTACAATTAACCAAATCACTTTGTCCAACAGTTAACCATGATTAACTGTGTACCAATCCCTGGTTAATTGTGTACCAATGCTGGATTAAATTGAGAAATATTATATGGGTTGCTTTTATTGTTATTATTATTTGTATTTCAGATGGGGCGAGCTAAAACGACAGCTAGAAAAAAGGGAGGACATACAGAAGACTCTATGAGGAAGGCAATTGAGCTGGTCAATGCTGGAATGAGTATAAGAAAAGCAAGTAAGGAGTGTCAGCTTAAATATCTGACTGTAAGATTATATGTGGAGAGAAGCAAAGCAAATGCAGGAGGAACATTAAGGTTAACACCGAACTACGAAGTTAATAAGATTTTCACAACAGAGGAAGAGGAAAGCCTAGTAGAGTACGAGTATATTGAATATTGTGCTCAACTATTTAACGGTCTCACCTCAAAAGACTGCCGACGTGTTGCGTATCAAATGGCTAAATCAAATAACAAAAAAGTACCGCGATCATGGGTCGATGCAGAAATGGCTGGATTCGAATGGCTACGGTCATTCAGGAAAAGACATCAAGCAATTTCTCTGCGGAAACCTGAGGCTTGCAGCTTGGCCAGAGCAACTGCTTTTAATAAGCATAACATTGGGTTGTTTTTCGGGAATTTGAAATCTGCTATGGAAAGGCACACAAGCTTTGCAGACGGCAGTAGATTATATAATTTGGACGAAACTTCTACCACCACAGTACAACGACCAGGTAAAGTACTAGCTCAGAATGGCACGAATGTAGCAAAGGTTACAAGTGGCGAGAGGGGAACCTTGGACACAACATGTTGCATTGTCAATGCGATCGAAACCTTGCCACCGGCTATGGTATTTCCCAGAAAAAAATTTCAACCACATGTTACAAGGCGCACCACCGGGTACATTAGGTTTGGCTGCAGCTACTGGCTGGATGAATGCCGAAATATTCGTGGATGTCATGAAACATTTTATCAAGCATATATCAGCTTCCAAAGAAAATCCCGCCCTGTTGATAATAGATAACCACGAAAGCCATCTGTCAATTGAAGCTCTTGAACTTGCAAAATCTTCAGGAGTAACTATTTTAATCCTCCATCCACATACAACAACCACTAGACGTTGGGCTGATTGGCCCATTTAAGACATATTACAATGCAGCAGTGGATTCATGGCTGTTGAGAAATCCGGGGCGACCTCTTACTATCTACAATGTTGCCGAGTGTGTTGGTCTTGCCTATTTGAAAGCGATGACTCCTGTGAACATTGTGAATGCATTAAAAAAATGTGGGATATTCCCATTCGATGATTGTATCTTTACGGAAGCTCATTTCATGCCCAGCACCGTAACGGATAGGCCGCTTATTGCACCTTCAAATGAGGCAGTAGATGGCCTAGTGGGAGCAGAAACAACTGTGCTCGAGAGTTCTGATCTACGAGAAATGTATAAAGACTGTACAAGGATTAATGAACAGGAGATATCTTCTACATCACCCTCTATTCTTCAGACTGAACCTCCATCTAAAAGTCCATATTATATAACTGCTCTAAGTCCAACTCTTAATCCAACCGAAAAATAACCTCATGATGTTAACTGGCAGCTCAATCCTTTCACAAACCGAGATAACAATATCACGCTACGAATAATACATACAGGGGCGGGCATTCCATAGAGTGATAAAGACAGTGTCTACCTCGTAACACTGATCTAATATTACATAAGTAAGTCAATAAACAAAACTTAACAAAATATTAAAATTCTTAAATCATAAATCAGCTCCACCTACCGAGCGTCGGTAGTATTATTAAGATTTGACTAATTTCGGAAACTTGATTCGCGCTGCAGTCGCGCCACCACACAATCTCAACGGCGAAGACACAAACTATTCGTCACTAAATGTTTAGATGTGTGCTCTCGCAGTCAGTCGTGCTCATACGAGTTTATGAGTGTGTGCGCGCCTATAACTACGTGGCACACAATGAAAAAAATAACGCACACAACTGCGATAATAGACAGTGTCTTTGCTGTAGTTTTTCATAGAGCAGAACACGAAAACTGCCGAGGAACAGGCGAACTCGCACCGAACTTGCCCGAACCGAAGTTGGCTACGCAATGCAAGTACCTATTTTAAAAAGTAGCATTAGTTCATTTCAATAAACTTTTTTTTTTTGTGTGTTTGTGTTGCAATTACTCCGCCAATTGTGGACCGATTTTCAAAATTCTTTTTTTGTTTGAAAGGGTATACTCTCGAGGTGGTCCCATTATCATCAAGTTGGAAACTGATGAGAGGATCCCATGGAAATCGAGGGAAACCCTCAAATTTTATAGGCAAAGCTATAACGATTTGGGTATTTTTTAAAATAACTTGAGCATTTGCTCTCGGAAATCATCATTTGGTAAAGTGGAGCTGATGAAGAAGACCACAGATGGCCATTGGAACTACTCAATGACAAATATTTCACGGGTTGCGATTCGATTACTTTATTAAGGTTGCTTAGCAATTTATGCTCGTCACAAAGCGTATGGTGAGTGGTTGTTGAGGAGTTCTCCTGGTAAGAACCAGGAGAACTCCTCAACAATTAACGTCCCAACATCGGGAAAAGCAATATTTTGTAACAAGTGATGAGCAGTTGACATTAGGCTATTGTAACTTAGATAAATTACAAACGGACCCACTAAAAAGTGAAAAATAAAAACTTTTTACGAAAAAAAAACAACCGACTTCCAAAAAAAAACACTACAAATTGAAAAATAACTTTAATTTCGGAAGTCGGTGTCAATAAACGAAAATGCGGAACCAAAGACTCCGACTTCCGAAATTAAAGTTATTTTTCAATTTGTAGTGTTTTTTTGGAAGTCGGTTGTTTTTTTTTTTTGTAAAAAGTTTTTATTTGTCGTAAGTATAATATCCTTTTTGTTCGCGTCAACTCGGAACTACGAGCGACAGAGACCCAATAAGCGTCAATCTATGGATATTTAAGCTGGCATTTGGCAATTACCTACATCATCGATCGACAAGACGACGAACCGAAACCAAAGTGCAGTATTTTTTTGAGATTTTTTTTTTGCCTACCTTCTTTGAAAAATCTGTGCACGCCCCTGAATACATACTCCCTATTCGCCACCACAATCATCAGTTCGTACTCAAGCCGAAAGTGAACCGTTTCAGCCAAATCCTTCCGATCTAATGATCTTACGCCACCAACGATAGAAGCTGCCAATTTGGCGGTTCCATGTCCAGTATTTAATCCAGCTGAAAATAACTGTCGCAATAATATATATTTCCAACCGACTCCTTCCACAAGCCGAAACTTTATTTCACCCAGGGAATTTATGCCACCAATAAAAGCGACATCTCGCAATCCTAAAAGAGATAGAGTTCCAGGAAGAAGCATGATCGCGACAGACACGCCCGAAAAGAATGCTATTGAAGAGAAGAAGAAAAAGAAGAAAGAAACTAAAAATCAAATTAAGCAAAGCAAGATCTATTTAAAGAGCATTCAATCAAAAATAGGACTATGAAGACTAAGAAGAAAGCTTATATTACAGAAAATTAATGATTCCTCAGATTCTGACGAGGAAGAATTTGTAGCCAGTGGATCGTCGTCTGGCGGAGAAGATTTAATGAGTGAAAATGAAGTTGACGATGGCGGAATCATCCTCGATGGTAACTTTTTACCACTAGCTCGAGATCCAAAAGAGCAAGAATTCGTCATAGTATTATTTCCATTTAAGAAAACTTCTGTCTTTTACGTTGCTAAAATATTAGAAATAATAGACGACAACGACGAAGATTCAGACTTTTTTGTGAGTTTTTTAAGGCAAAAAAATAGAACACGTCAAACATTTTGTAAGCCTCTCGTACCTGATACTGCGGGAATACAGGTAAAAGATGTTAAATATATATTACCAAAACCTAAAATTACTGGCAGCAGCCGAAGGCAAGCGTCTTTTTCATTTGACGTGAATTTCAACATGAGTTACTCTTTGTTTAACATTCCTACAATAATAACATTTTCACATGTTCGTAGAACAAATTAAAACATCAAAAATTCTGATTGATTACATTTTCACTATACTAGTTCTTAATTATCTCCTAATTTGACTTCAAAATCGTTAAGATATCTCAACAAACAAAAAATCACATTTTCAAGTTGCTTTCGTAATTATCCACGTCCGACAAAATAGCAATGCTTTAAACCAGCCATTCTTGTTGTTCACTATTCGAAACTTACTAATATTACGCGCGCGCGAGCTCTGCGCGCGAGCGGTGACAACCGACTGGCGGAGTGGCCGCGACGCCACGCGAAAGTGTAGGCATTTATCGCTGTAGGTACGGCCGAGTGAAGGAGGCCTGACCTTACTGTAATTGTATAGGGGTGGCTAAATAATAACAGCCGCACAGGTCAATCGATCTGGTTAAGCCACGCTTGCCGCGGTTGGCAGATGGGTGACCATCTTTACATACCGAGAGCCCTCCGTGCCTCGGAAAGCACGTTAAGCCTTTGGTCCCAGCTGTCATTCGTGGATCTTTGACAGTCGTTACGGGTAGTCAGAAGCCCGAAAGTCAGACAACCAGTCTTATCAAGGGGTATACTCATCATCAGGGGTATACAATTACCCAGTAACTGGGTTGTGGAGGTCAGATAGGCAGTCGCTCCATGTAAAATACTGGTATTCAGCTGCATTCGGTTAGACTGGAAGCCGACCCCAACATAACTTTGGGAATAGGCTAGGCAGATGATGATGAGGACCTTGACATTATATACTTTTTGACATAATTTCTTTATTACATATTTGACATTATATAATTTATATACAGACACTTGAAATTTTTCACCTCTTTATTAGTGGTTTTAGTGAGAATCATAACACTTGGTTTTAGTAGGTTTTTATTATTATTTTTCTTTTTTTATTATCTATCCTTTTGGTAGATTCTTATTTTGTAAATGTGAGGAATTTGTAGGCCTTATAGATTTTAGATCTGTAGACCATTTTCTATTTTATTGGTACTTGTTGACAGGCCTGCGCTGTCCTCCCATACCTACTGTAAACTGGAAACATTGTAAAAGCCAATTATTTTTAAAAAGACTAACCATGGAGTTTCTTGCCGGTTCTTCTCCATAGGAAACGACCAATTGGAACCGTGCACCTAGCTTCTGACGTTTCATAAGTGCCCACGTAGGTTTATGTGAAATAAAACATTTTAATTTTGATTTTTGAACTCAATTTATTTTCATTCAACTTTTAAAGAGATCAAGTTAAGGCTCTGCCACAGAGATATTTTTTACTGCAAATAATCCTAACTATCGCCCATTTGATTCACGATTTTTTACCCACCTGTATAGTATCGCTAATTACCCAAGCACATATTTTGTATAAGTATGTCCATATTATTTTCGATTCAGAGATTTAATGTGACATGCTGTCTAGCATTGTTTAGCATTTTAATACAATAGAAGTTCATCCTTGTTGCAATTCGAGAGACCATATAGATGTAAACCATTTCATAAGGATTAAAAATTTGAATGTTTGACGTGCTCATGATATTACTAAACTTTAATACTATGAACAATATAAACTGACTATACAGGGTTATTGGTAAAACATTTACAACCTCTTAAGCGGTCATTGTACTCATCAGTAGGTATCACCAGTATCAGTGAACAACTTTTACTATGGGACCAAACTTGAAATCCCGAACAAAAATCAGCTGTTCCCTACATTTTAACGAGTTAAACGAACATACCTAAATGTAGGGAACGGCTAATTTTTTTTCGCGATATCAGGTTTGGTCCCGTAGTAAAAGTTGTTCATAATGATGAGTACAATGACCTCTTAAGAGGTTGTTGGTGTTTTTCCAATAACCCTATATATCATTTAATATTTTTGTGTTAGAAACCATCCAATCTCTTTCGGAGTTGTTCACTTTAAAAACTGCCATACAAAGCAAGTTTCGCAATCACGGAGCTTAAGAAATCTAGACTTTTGAATTGCTAAAATAAAATCCATTTTTACTGTGGCTCTAGAAAAAAACACTCTTCCCACCGTTCCAATAAATTATGTAGGAATTGATAGATTGAATTTAACTGTAGGTACTTATTAATAAAAACGGTAAGTAATTTAGATAATAGATTGATAACAAAAACTTAAATTTAATCAAGGCAATGTTTTTTTCCAAATTTGGCTTGTATAACACTTGCGTAAACCTCTTGAGAAAAGTCACACTTGGAGAGAATCGAATTACGTGGTACTTAGATATAACTATCACACTGTGTTCCACATCTCCAGTGTGATGACTGACCGTCTGATTAGACACTGAAACATTGTACAACTTTTCGTTTGTTCTTGATAAAAACTTCAATGAAAAATCTTGGTAAAAATTATGTTAGTCATTCGACAGGATTTTTTTCCAGTAACTAAATCGATGACATAGAACAAGGAATACCCAATTGTTCATGAATCACAATATTTATGAAAACCTAAATCTCCAAGTCATTCTGCGTTACAATGCAATGTTTCCATGTAAACAATGACATTGTGTAAATGTGTAAAACATTTACAAAATTACATCCAACAAATCAGAAACAAAAAAGAATAGCCATCTGCTTACTAATACGCACATGAACAATTCTAACCCAAGCGGATGAAGAAAAGTAGATTAATAGTACACAGACAAATTAAAAGAATAGCCGTGGATAGTACTCCGACAATGGCCACAGAGCATGTACCTACTCGTATCACTTTAACAGTGGCCACATCTGCCAAATAACAGACATAAAACTAAATGCATCAATCACGTGTCACCGACACTTGCCGATTGTTCTACATGAATTGTAACAATCCTAGACAATCTAAACCAGGCCATGTCCGTTACTGGGTCACTATATCGAACAACTAACGATGCCTTCAGTATAAAATGTGGTGTTCCCATTACTCTCACGCATGTGATATACATTGACGGTAATGATCACTCAGTAAAGAAAAATAAACGAGTAGAAGATGATATGGATGGTGTGGACAGCGATGTTGTAGATTGAGGCGGAGAGAGCTATCTGGATGTTATCACGCAAACAGAATTTCCAATGAAATATGTAGCAAAAAGTCGACTTCGCATTAGCGGCGGGTGCGATGAAGTACTACCCGCATGCATTGGAGATCTGATCAAGGTACACAATGAGACAAAATGCGGATGTCTGGGTGATGCAATGAAAGTGAACGGATCGCGTGCGGTGAATACAAATATCTGTGTATCTATTGAAGAGCACATTAATCACTTATTGCGATTAAGTGTGAGATAAATTTTAGTTCCTTGTTAAATAACAGTTAAATAACTGCTTTATTGCTTATGAAAATCCGAGAAAGAATCTAAACGAAGTGCTTCTACTGATTACGCTGCTTAATGACCATTTCAAATATCTGTTGGATAACTAGTTTTTAACAACGTTAACTACTTTTGAGGTGCCTACGTAAATATTTTTCTTTATAATTTCTTTAACATATTTAAAAAATATCTTTTTATAGCCTTGTGCTTATCTTCACTGTCACAATATCGCATAATTTTTATCTTAAGTTGTCAAAAAAGACAAATATATATATATATACCTACCAAGCAGCTGATCGGCTAATCGGCTCACCTCTTGGTTTCGACTCGCCTACTTTAATCTAGTATTTGCATCACAACACAATGCAACTATGCCTTTCACAAGGAACCGATGTGACCTCATGCCCAGAGATCACTTGTACATGAACAATCCCATGCATACCTGAATAACCTACTGCAGAGTGCAGATAAGCTTTTATCCTCAATTTCACTTCCTTGAATACCTCTGACACTGTTTGACATAATTTAGTTTTTTATTCAAAGATTATGTCTTTTTACCAGGTTTTAGCATAACGCACGTGGAGCCCAGGATGCAGCCTGCTAGTCATCATAAAATGAAAACAAATAATACAAAATGCGTCATCCTCTAAAACCCGAAGGAAAAAACCAACTTAACTTCTCGACACCAATACAATGTGTTTTTATTATGATTTTATTTACGCCGAAGTTTCGGGATGACCCGACTAGGTCAATCAAAAAGACTCATCATGAACTTGCAGTGTTAGCTCTTGATTAAATGATTTGTTTGTGACTTTGTGATAATGATAACATCATCATGGTTTATTAAAGTTAATAAAAGTAAGTGCAGCTGTTGATGTTCTTAATTTTAAGAGAGACAATGGTCAAACATTGCACTGCCAGAATTATGACAATTTCTGACAAAACGAATATACCACCTTACTTGCGGTATCCTCCAGGTTTTTTCAGGTTCCCTTGTCCTCCTAGTTTTCCTAGTTTTTCTTTTTTCTGTAGGTATCTTTATCCTTAACTCCGTTATTTTGCTATTTATAAACAGCTTATCATCATCCTTAACAGCTAAGATAACCAGACAGCAATAACCAGGCGCATACGCATCGATCCGCGTAACGTTTACATAACAAGACTGGTTCTTTAGGTTGACCTTAAGCACCCCTTTCACAGTTAGCCGCCTACCGACTGCTTACGTAAGAGTTCTGTTACAAGTGTTACACCATACGATTATTAAATGGGACCTGCTGTGATAAAACAATGGAATTGGAAATTACTTAAAAATCATCGTTGGCATTTTATTCTTATGTTAGCGTGTGGTATCGTTGAATGGCCTCAAAATCTGTGTTTTCTGTTATAACATTGAGGATGTTCAAGAAAACGTTACAGGGACACAACGCACTCCTGCCATCCAGAATCTTAGTATAATTATCATTGCTAGAAGTTCAGGTCTCTCTCAGCCTCAGGTGAGAGAAATTGCTGGGTAGTACTTTCTATGATGGAGAAAAGTAGAATCGAGCAAGTAACATTTCCTTGCAGTAAGTACTCTAAAACGTAGGTGTCTATAGAAAAATAAATAGGAAAGAAACTTACCCTAACGATATGCATGAAAATCTTCCACCTCGGGACCCCTTTAGCAAAGGCGCTCTTCACAGAGAGGGGAATGCAGACGCCCATGATCCAGAGAAAGGCAGGGAACACCAGGTCGCCAGCCACCAGGCCGTTCCACGTTGCATGCTCCATCCACCAGTAGCCGCCTGCGCCGTCGTTCACGAATATCATAAAGACGATAGCCATTCTGCAGAAAGTCATTTCTTTTTAGAATATTGAAGCAAATTCTAAAACTCTCCAGAGTACTGATAGCAATAATAATAAACAGGATTTAGTTTGGTAAGACAAATCTTAAGGATTGGAATTTGATTGGGATTACGGGTGACGACCAGTGTCGGTGGTGTCAGCCAGTAAAGATGTATGGCAGAAGAAGATATGCTGCGTCGACCTAAAATAAATAGGGATAAAGGCAAGATGAGGATGATAATGATGATGAAAGCAAATTACCTATTAACAGAAACTCATGACCAATGATGTTGGAAAGATTTCTAAAATTCGGTTTTTACTATCAGTTTATGCGGTAATCACATTATTGCACTGTGCTAAGTAACCCAAAACTTCGAGATACAGCCCAACAAAAAATCGTGTGAACTCTAGCACGACCAGAAAGACTATGCGTGTGAACAGCCCTGTTCACACGCATAGTCTTTCTGGTCGTGCTAGATTCCAAATTAACACAGATGTTATGTAGGCCCCCGCGCCTATGAAAGTCTTTCTAATTCTGCTAATTTCATTTTTTTTCGTAGGCAAATGGTGGGCAAAGCATTAATTGTAACATTAACATGACAAAGATTATTGAAATTATTAACGGGCGGGCCCATTATCACAATATTTATTTTTTAAAAGTAAAAAATCTGCATTTAATTTTATCGTAGATTCTAAATACTGTTTAAAAAAAAATTGAACGTCATAATAAATACATGTTTTCACTCACCCTCTAAAAGTATCAAGCGCTCGTAACCTCTGTTGTATAGCCAGCTCCTTGTCCCCATACCGCAGCTTGCCAGTCCTCCTCACCCGTGACATGATCAACTTCACGATGCCGTAAAGCACCCATATCGCCAGTAACACGCCCAGTAACAGCAGAAGAGCTGGTGGAAGAAAAGGTCTATAAACAGCGGATCTTTAGGTTCTTATTGCCTTACGTTTCTTTCATGAATGTCCATCACTGAACATGGATTTCTAATAAGTAGACATTCTAATGGAAGACCCAAAGAGATGATTGCCAATGCCTACCGGGCTTAACAAAAAGATTAGTAATCTTCGGCCGATCTCTATTTTCAGGCAGAAGGATGGTGCTACATTTCCTTCATACGTATTCCCTAAGTCACTATCACCATAGCCACAAACTTCGAGAAGGAATGGGGCTACATATTCCCAAGCCTCGAACTACAAACACGTTTGCTGTGACTACCAATCTTATACATAAAAATCACACATTGCACTTGTTGAATTATCAGCTAATTTCCCTTAATCAACTCGCAAATCTTGGTACAATACACACACACATTGTGGTTTTCATCCACGTATCAACAGGGGGCCTAAAAAGGCCACTTTGGCAGAATCATAAAAGGATAACAGAATGGACAGTTAATCGTATCAAATCCCATTGATGAAGCATTTTTCAGTTATTTTTTTTGTCTGTGCTAAAATACCAATCAATCCAATCCAAATCCAATCCCAATCTCTTTGATTGTACCTACGTAGTGCAGCGAAAAAAAAGAAAAACACGGACTGTCTTCGCCATTTTATAATTCCTTTTATGATTCTCCAAAGTGGCCTTTTTAGGCCTCCAGATCATTGTCTGCGATTGTTTCTACACCTGCATTGTAAAGTCTAAACATTTCTTTGAATTCATAGTTCCCTTAGGTAAAGTTCAGGATGCGATTATTCCATATCGCCATCATCGATTTTTTTGACAATGCGGCCCATTTGTCATTCTCCCAAAATCCTTGTTTTTCGAAATGAGTGAACCGATATTAGTGAAAATTCATACGCATAAGCAGGAAAAAAAGGTCTAAAAAGTTACTTAAGATAATTTTATAAAAATATTGTTACAGCCAAATTAGACCGATTTTAATTTTTTCATAGGAACAGGTCTCCTAAAAGGTTCGCTTTTTTAAAAACTACGAGGCAAGGGGTGGAGTGTTGTAATTGTATTGTGTTGTTTTTTAATCTTATGGGCCGTTTACACTTTTTATGTTTTAAATTCAACCTTTAGAGTTTCCACCAAAATTGTCCATTGACTCTTTTAACATATTATTATTGCACACTCATTGATTGAACCACATGAATAAAGATGTTTATCAAAAATTCGGCCAAAAAACCTTGCATTTGTCCACACCCTTGCCATTGAACTATTGTCGATTCAAACGTTTGTGTCATCAACATGGTCGACATTTAGAACGGCCTAAATACACCTTATATTTTGATTATTTTCATAATATATAAGGTATCCTATGGCTTTACCTGAATGCTCAAAACTGGTTTCTGTGCCAGGGCCAGTTCAGTCGCAACCTGCATATATGCAGATATTCAAGACCGATAGTAATATCAATAAAATTGTTGAATTTATGAAGGTCGCATTACTGTTTGGTCATGCAAATGAGGCTGACTTCGTATTGGCATTATGTAATGCCGTACTGATAAAGGTTGGATTAAGATATCTTGATAATAATGTGGCAGATAAAGTTACCCTTCCGTTTGAGTTTCTTGTTACTGTGTTACTTGTAAGGTATGTTATTAGTCGCAACAATGTCGGATGAAGTGCATTGCTATCAGGTCAAAACTTATTATTTACAGGAGATTTAAAGATCGTTTAATTTTCAGCTGAAAAAGTAAAACAGCTATGTAGATTTATTTATCAGAAGCATTTTGATTTTATCCCGACATAGCGAAGCCGCTCCACTTATCCGATAAATGTAATCCGTATTCATCTCATCGAAAACGTCTAGATAAAATAACTATATAACGATAAACTCTCGTATTTGTCATCAGTATTTGTACGATACTCGAAATAAGAAGAATTTTATTATATCAAAATGGAGAAGACCCTCTTGTGTGTATTGTTTTTTGTGACAAATGTGTTTGGTGAACCGAAGGTTGATCCTTTGGTCCTGGTCAGCAGTCAAGGGTTGGTCAGAGGTTATAAAGCGACCGATGGTGATTATTCCATGTTTCTGGGAGTGCCGTACGCTCAAGTGGACCCAGAAAACCCTTTTGGCGTAAGTTGAATGTTTAAACTTAAGACTTTGGCACTAACGCCTCGCCGATGTTATCAGCCGTTCAATGTCAGGCCCAGAATATAGAAATAGGATAGAGAACGTCGCTATTTTATTTGTGTTTGAATTCCTTCCATACCAGCTAGGTTATTGAGAATCTATTTTGGAAACCAAGTAAAAGCAAAAAGGATAATATCGGGAAATCAGGAAGTATAGACAAGATCTTTTCCAAAATAATAGATCCGGCACTTAAACCGTTTTCAATAACTTATCTGACTAAAAATATAGCAAAATAACTAGCAGCCTAGTTCTATAAAACCACCTTAATGATTACCTAAGCTGTGATTATAATCCTCCGCTTCATTAGCCAAAGGTGTTGACATAACTGACAATACCTAAATACGACATAGGATTTTTGCGCTATTAATAACATCATTATCGATAGCCGTGATGAAGTCATCGAACCCACTGCAATGGAAAGTGTTTGTTTTTTAATTAAAAACTACACACAAGACTACAGTCTTGTGTACATTGTCGCATTGTTTTTGTGATATAGGTACTTACTGGATTTTATGCTAGTTTACAAGCTAGCTATTTACAAGTTGTAAACAACAAATACTTAAAGTAACTGCTTATTCGGAATGTATTTAAAATAAAATTACGTAATGAATAACAGAATCAATAATGTTGCCTTATTTTATTTATTTAAAACCACCACTACCCATCGTCGAACGAATAAAACCATTCAAGGAAAGGATTTCATTTATACATATAAAGGGTTATTGGTAAAACATTAACAACCTCTTAAGAGGTCATTGTAGTCATCATTATAACTCAGCATTTATATTCGTCATAGGCAAAATTATCATTTTTTGAGTCAAAAGTTATTTCAAGGTCCCGTTTACTTTAGTTTACATTCCTTGAATGATGACGTTATTCCACTCGACACAGTATCAGTCAATGATAGTAAGCAGCTGATATCTACAGCTAAGAAAATAAAAAATATTTCTCCGAACACTCACATTAATTAGATAGATAAGTTTGAAGTCATCGATCTAGTTCATAGTTAAGTAAATCTACATAGAAAGAACAAAAACTGAGTTATTCTTTTTTTTTAATAATTTTCATGCAAATAAATTATTTTAAATAGAAAAACACCAATTAGTGTTTACAAACTCCTATAATGCCAAAAATTCCTGTGAAATAATATGATGTAGGTACCTAACAGAATTATTTTTTCCAGCCCTCTCTTGCCCGGCAACCATTCAAAGAAATAATCTTCAATGCTAACGACGGGACTATCAAATGCCCACAAATGGGATCCTTAAATAGTGACTCCGAGACCATTGACTGCCTCCGTCTGAACATCTTCGTACCATTCAAAGCCAGTTCCAACAGCCCTCTACCAGTTTTAGTTTGGATTCATGGTGGTGACTTCGTCCGAGGAAGTGCAGGAGATTATGGAGTCAGAAACTTAGTCAGACATGACGTGATAGTCGTCACTGTCAACTATCGTCTCGGCCCATACGGCTTTATGTGCTTAGACAACCCTAGTGTACCTGGTAACCAGGGTCTGAAAGATCAATATGCTGCTCTGGGCTGGATCAGACAGAATATTGCTTCCTTTGGTGGCAATCCTTATAATGTTACTATTACTGGTCAAGATGCTGGAGCCGCATCAGTCTTATTACACTTGTATGCTGATAATGCTAAATTGTTCCATAAAGCTATTGTACAGAGTGGCACACCACAGAGTGAAGGTATGTTTGTTAACGCTGATATAAATGCAGCTATCATGATAGCTCAGCATTTAGGAGTAAACACGACTGACACTGATGAAGCCCTTAGGTTCCTCGTAAGCTCTCCTCATGGTATAGTAACAGCTGCTGCTCACGAATTAAACTTACAGCTGAGACCATGCAAGGAGAAATCGTTCAGTGGTCTTGAAAATTTTGTAGAAAACGATCCTTACTCGTTAACGAACATAATCAAAGTAAGAAACACGCCTGTGCTGATTGGTTACACTAGCCAGGAACGTGACTCACTAAGAAACGACTACTTTGATTCAGATCCATTTTATGAAAAATTGAGAAACAATTTCAATCTCAACGGACTACAGTTAGAACAAGCCGCTACTTTTGTGAGGCGGTTCTATATAGGATATGACCCTGCATCAGAAGATGTAGCAACAGAATTAAAGAATTTTGAATCTGATTTTGTATTCGGTCACCCATCACAAAGAGTAGTATCAAGGCTGTTCGAAGAAAATGTTGGGTCAGTCTATGAATATATGTTTAGCTATGGTGGAAGTTCAGGTGCTCAAGGTGCAGGACATTCAGATGAACTTAATTACTTATTCGACATTGAAGGTGGCAACTTGAAGAGAAATGAGGACGATCAATTGATAACTGACCGAATTACAACTTTATGGACCAATTTTATTAAATATGCGTAAGTTACTTTTTTTAGAAGCTAGCCAAAAATATTGTACTTAGAAGCTAGCCAAAAGCCATTCAATTTGTATCGAAGATTAACACGTACGTACGAGTACATTTCTCAATAACATCTAAAATTCTATATAATTATGTTACGCCACAGAGTTACGTTCTACATGCATATCCAAGTAATCTTTAAAACACAAATACGATTACAACGAAATTATTTAGATTCTGTGCCTATAGAACCAAAGTAATTTCCTTAAAATATTTGCTTTACCTGGTGTATTAGTATTCTTCTCCCAGATTACAGAATAATAAAAACATGCTAATATTAGAAAATGTACTTGTTTACAGAAACCCAACCCCACAACCGTCAGACTTAGTCCCAGTGAGATGGACACCAGTCACTGCCACCTCCAGGTCGACCATGGTCATCGACACCGACCTCAGGATGGACAGCCGGGTCGAGAACCAGAGGATGGCTTTCTGGGACCTCTTCTACTCAATATATGGGAGCTATAGCACCTTATCCAGAGAGTGTGTCTTCACCAAGTGATGTTAAATTAATGAGTATTGTGATTTTTATTTGTTTTAGTAAAGTAATAAGTTTTGACATATCGATAAGTATTTGATTGTTGTGTAAATAATGTAATTATATATTGAATTAGGTACTTATGTAAACTTTCATTTCAATTTTATTCATTTTATGATGAATAAAATAAAACTTTAACGTGTCAAAATGATCATTGATACCTATTGATATTTAAATGCCAAAACGAAGTGTCAAGATCAAAAACATCAACATTTATATTCAAAGCGGTATTTACTTGATACATTTAATTCACTAGTACAATGGCAAGTCAGTGGCTCTTTTCTGGGTCGCTCCTCTCCAACGGATGATGCTCATCAAGACAAACCGACTTTACAAAGGATTTGGGCCAGCTTCGCCTCCCGCCCACTACAACCCACTTAGGTTCACTTGATCGCGTGTCGTGATTCGTTTTTTTTATTAACTACATCTAATATGATGATAGCTTGCAGAAATTGAGGATGCTCCAATGAACGTGGATCCGTTGCCAATTTTGTTTTGAGATACAAGTTTTATAGATCTTCAAGGTTTAAGTAGTATTTTAGGTGTTAAGCGTACAGATCGAGTTAGAAACACCACGCTGCTCTCAACTCAAGTAGCGGATATTGGAGAAAAAACAGCAAGAGTGGGCCGGACACGTCTCACGAATGTACCCGGAGAGTTGGGCAAAGATCGTCACTCACTGGGCGCCTGAGGCAGGACATCGCCGTCGAGGTAGATCAACGCGAAGGTGGCGTGACATAATGTCATTTGCAGAGCCAACATGGCCAGAGATCGCACAAGACGGAGGTTTGGAAGAAAAAAGGTGAGGGCTTTGCCCAACAGTGGGACACAAAATAGGCTAACAAAAAAAAAATGTGTCTGTCTTGTATTTGTCTAGCACTTTTTCCTTAGGTTAACCTAACCCGAAGTCCGTGACTTACCTTGCATTTGAATCTGGTCTAGCTGCTTGTAGATTGGAGGTAAACAACACAAATTGTAGATATCAATCTACAATTTGTGTTGTTAGTCAAATTCGTATAATAGTCAATTGATCATATAGGTATTTGCTTTCCTCATTTTTTTTTCTTATAGTATTGTTGCGCGCCACAATTAATGCCTAGTACATGGCGACAGTAGTTACCACTAGCGCCATCTAGTATCGAGTAGCGGAACTAGTAGTCAAGACCCTTCTAGAAATTTCGATGCGAGAACTTTCTAGAACATTCCCGAACTTTCGACGTCTGGTCGATCGGCGCCTGTATGTACTCGAACATTCTAGATGTTTCCACAATGGAAGGTTCTAGAACTCTCTTTGGCGCTATATAAGGCCGAGACGCGCCACGACCGACACAGTTTGGATAAAGCGATCGAAGTGAAAGCATCGAAGCGATATTCAAGTGCGACTTAAAGCGATCAGTAGTGTAATTGTGTTTTGTAATTAGTGTGTTTGAGTTGTAATTAGTGTTGATAATTAAAGTGTCAATTTTTGGTTATTAAATCGGCAGTTTTTATTGTCACGAACCCGAAGCTCGTAACAATTGGTGTCAGAAGAGGGGATTAAAAATCATGCCGGTTTTACCCAAAGACGACACGGAGGGTATCCGTACCCGGAGTCAACGCCAGCAGGAGACGGACCAAAGGCGATTCGGTGGCACAACGCCAATGGGGTCGGAAGGCCAGATACCGACCGCGGAGGCCGGCCCGTCCACAGCTGCTCCAGCATCATCAGCGCCAGATTTTGCTGCCCTGATGATAATGCTGCAGGAACAGGCCCGCCGACAGGAGGAACAGGCCCGGCGACAGGAGGAACAGGCCCGCCGTCAGAAGGAACAGGCTCGTCGACTGGAAGAACAGCTCCAACGGGACAAGGAGGAACAGGCCCGTCGGTTGGAAGAACAGCTGCTGCGTGACAGGGAGGAACAGGCTCGTCGACAGGAGGAACAGGCTCGTCGTTTGGAAGAACAGCTCCAACGTGATAAGGAGGAGCAGGCGCGCCGTCAGGAAAAGCAGATGCTCCTTATGAAGGACTTTCACGCTACCTTCGGGAAAGACATGAAGGAGGTGAAGGATAAGGTTGTTCAACATGACAACCGCCTGTCGGAAGCTGAAACCCGAATCGACCAAGTAAATAATCGGGTTGACAACGTGATGGCTGACGTGAAGCTAACCGTGATGGCTGACGTGAAGAAAACGCTGGATTACCTTAAACTTGGGGATGGAATCGCAGCTCCCGTAGCTACAACACCTTCGCTACGTGGATTCAAAGTGCCACCGTTCGACGGAACTACTTCCTGGTCGGCCTACAAAATCCAGTTTGAGGCTGTCATGAAGGCGAACGGGTGGAATAAAAGTCAGGCCATGACTGCTCTCACCCTAGGCCTGCGCGACCAGGCCTTAACTGTCCTGGAAGCTCTCGGTAAGGAAGTGACTTACGAGCAGCTCCTTGAGGCATTGGAGGCTCGGTATGGCGACGCTCACCTGGAACACGTGTTTCGTGCGCAGCTCAAGGATCGCGTGCAACGCAGTAACGAAAACCTGCAGCAGTGGGCCCTTGAAGTGGAGAAGCTGGTTCGTAAAGCTTACCAGTCCGTACCTGCGCTTATTGATGGAAACCTGGTGCAGGCATTTATCGACGGCATCCGCGACCTTGAAGTGAGAGCTACTGTGAGGCTCGGGCACCACGGGACGCTTAAGGACGCTTTGGCCCATGCACTGGAGGTGGAAGCTGTGCGGCAGGATCATCGTTCCCATCGCGTCAGGGAGGTTGCAGCAGCTACAGTTCACGAACGCAATAAAGGATACAGCCCTAGGTGCTACGACTGTGGGGAAAAGGGCCACCTTCGATCCAGTTGCCCTAAGCGAACTGCAGAAAGAGAAGTCGACCGATCTACAGAGGGCAGTGCGACTACAGTTCGCGACCGCAATAGAAGTTACTGCCCTAAGTGCTACGGCTGTGGGGAAAGGGGCCACCTTCGATCCAGTTGCCCTAAGCGAACTGCAGAAAGGGAAGATGGCTGGTCTCCAAAGGGTAGTGCGGCTAACAGCACCGCCCAGCAGCAGCAGCAATACGACTTTGTGGTCAAACATCGCAGCGGGAAATCTCATGGCAAGAAGTCAATTGTCAAGAAGACCTTGTCCTGAAGACCGCAAGCATTGTACTAGGCAAGAGGATAAGGAAGTGGTACCTGTGAGGATGCTCAGGACAGACCTGAGCAGCGAGTGGAAGGAAAGCGTACAACGTGCACAGCAGGAAGATTCGGACATCAAGCCGATTCTGGAGTGGATGAAGGCCAGAGCTCCTAAGCCCAGGTGGAGCGACGTCTCAGCGATGAGTTCGATCACAAAAAGCTATTGGGCTCAATGGGACAGCTTGGTGATGCAGGATGGAGTCCTGTGCCGCAAATGGGAAAATGCTCGGGGAGACAGCTGTCATTTGCAAATACCGGATGTACCGGATGTTCTACAGCTGTACCATAATGGTTGTTCAGGAGGTCATCTGGGAGTAAAACAGATTCTACTGAAGATACGAGAACGGTTTTACTGGGTTCACTGTCGGGACGATGTCGAGGACTGGTGTCGCAAATGTACAAGTTGTGCAGCTGTAAAGGGACCTCAGACTCGTAGTAGAGGTGCATTGAAATTGTACAATGTTGGTGCACCATGGGAGAGGATAACCCTTGACGTTGCGGGGCCGTTTCCGGAAAGTGAAAGTGGTAACAAGTATTTCATGGTTGTGATGGATTACTTCACTAAGTGGCCGGAAGTCTTCGCCATTCCAAACCAAGAAGCTTCAACAGTTGCAGATAAACTGGTTCATGAAGTCTTCTGCCGTTTTGGAGTACCCTTGGAGATTCACAGTGATCAGGGAAGGAATTTCGAGTCCCAAATATTTCACGAAACTTGCCGAGTAATGGGTACTCATAAAACGAGAACAACTTCTTACCACCCACAATCGGATGGAATGGTGGAACGATTTAATCAGACACTGGAGAGATACCTAGCCAAAGTTGTGGAAAATCGGCAGTGTTGCGCGCCACAATTAATGCCTAGTACATGGTGACAGTAGTTACCACTAGCGCCATCTAGTATCGAGTAGCGGAACTAGTAGTCAAGACCCTTCTAGAAATTTCGATGCGAGAACTTTCTAGAACATTCCCGAACTTTCGACGTCTGGTCGATCGGCGCCTGTATGTACTCGAACATTCTAGATATTTCCACAATGGAAGGTTCTAGAACTCTCTTTGGCGCTATATAAGGCCGAGACGCGCCACGACCGACACAGTTTGGATAAAGCGATCGAAGTGAAAGCATCGAAGCGATATTCAAGTGCGACTTAAAGCGATCAGTAGTGTAATTGTGTTTTGGAATAGTGTGTTTGAGTTGTAATTAGTGTTGATAATTAAAGTGTCAATTTTTGGTTATTAAATCGGTAGTTTTTATTGTCACGAACCCGAAGCTCGTAACAGTATCTTTGTTTAACCAAGGCGCTACACTAGCGTAAACTACGGGTATCATAACTTCTACTTTCTTCCGATATTGTACACGCACCTGACACCAAAGAAAGTATTGGAAAACCGCTAGCATTCCCTATAATTGTATATTTACATCCGAATCATTATATCTATCTGCAGATCGTGATGTGGTTTCCTTACCACTTTCCTCGCTATATCGGAGATAGAACTAATCAAACATCATTATGACTTCGGCACTTGTAATCTAAACTTTCACTCGCAGGGCCATCGTCGCCAATACAGAATATTAGTTACGCCATTTTCACAATTTTCTCCAAGTTTCGGTGCGTGACTGTTTCGATCTGAGCTATCAATTTACACTACTTCATAAATCTGCGGTGATCACCACCTGCTGTTTTGCTTTCGTTTTAAAAAACGAAATTAAATTTATATTGAAATTGAATTAGTACCTACAACTTATTTTTAGCGTGTGTAGAAGTCAAATCTTCAACACTGTATTTACGCACGCAATTATACTTAAGTAGGTAATGAATATTGACTGAGGAGCATGTAACTAGAAAAGTATTAAGAAAGAATGTGGATGTCTATAAAAACCAAAGAAAAGATGTATGGATTCTGTGAAAGATGATAATTATATTGCTAGGAAAAGTGAAAATGAAGACTGATAGAGATTTATGGAAGAAAAAGATGTAAGTAGCAAAAATTTTTGCCATGTATACGATATCAAAGAATTTGTTTTCTAATTCCCTGAATTTCGTCAAGAATTTCTTAGTAGAATTGGATTAAACAAGGATGACAGATAGTGCAACGACTACAAGTTCTTAATAGTGACCTATTTTCTCCAATTGACTTTAGATTCATTGAAATATCTCACCCAATCGTCTTCCGTTACCATGATTCAGAATCTACATGATTCTGGACCCCCTTGCGTTGAATTTTTCGTCAGTTATTAAAATGTTATTCTAACATGAGGATAAAATTACATTTCGTACATATGAACTGGCCCGCAATAGTAGTCGACAGACGTGTGTGTAAAACGGTAAGGGAGGCCTTTGCCTCATTAATTCAACTCAAATGGGTAAATGGTTTACTGGTAATTGACCTTGATATTAGCATATTGAGGAAAATAGAGAACATTCAGCATTGCAACCTTACAATGACAAAGGGCTTGACAAAGACAGACAGACATTACAATATAGGTGGTTACTATATGTTGAATAACTGAGTGATATTCCGCATATCATATGCTTTCATTTAAATTCCACAAAAGTTGTATGTTAGATATGTGTATAGTAATATAATGTTACATAATATTATTGTTTATGTTTATTGTATCTGATAACTTTGGCATTTATATAATAAGAAATATCGCTAATATACAGAGGTAATTTGACAAATGAATCCTTTTTGAAATATATACGTAACAATGTACTTCTACGTGGGTACAAGTTTACATCCACTTCCAATGAGAACAACACTCAATTGAACGCAAACAATAACATCACAAGATGTCATTAATAATAATAAGAATGATACCACCAGATAAGTACATCAACTTTCGAAGGAAAAGGCCAATGAGATTACATTGTATGTCAAGGGTTTTATACTGATACAAAACATTGTTGGTTTATTGATTCCAAAGTTTTATTATTCAACACTTTATTGGATTTTTAACACAGACTTAACAAATATTGACTTTTGCAAAACTGCATAATCGTCCTCAAATTTTCTATTCGCATGTTTCTATTAGAGCCAAGTAATAAAGAGACTACACAAAATTATAAATCTGACTACTAATGAAAACAAAAGGCGATCGCCACTAATTCTAAGTACATAATATTTAAGCGAATAATTAAATAAACAACATTAATATGTATATCAATTAATACAAAATATTGTGTTTTCAACGGCCAGAATAAGTCATTAACGACGGTAACAAAAGTTCTGCAAAAGAATAATTATCCATCCTATCTAATGCAGATGGTAGCTAAGCTTCAGCTAATGACAAAAATAAGAATAGCATGATACTTACGCAAGTAAATGTCGACGGGTTCCCTGGCGGTGCGGATGTCGCATCCCTCGGAAGACGCGTTCAGCTTGTACACCCCGAACTCTCCCATCTCCGGCCTGAGCTGGCACAGCAACCCTCTACACAACAGACATAAGGAAATGTACAAGATGTAATTGGAAGACTGAAAAGGGGTCATCATGAAAACCTTTTACTATAGGGCCAACACAGAAATCACGAGTGACGCGAGCACGGCAAACATAAATGTATGAAAGAGCCGAAAAAAGGTTAAAAGTTGGACACCGAGCGACACTAAATAAGTTATCCGAATCCGCTCCGAACGGTTAGGTACCTAGGTATTAATCAATGAACGCAAGACAGCGCGGCGCGGGTGAGCATGTTATTGTACGGACAAACAGGCAACTTAACAAGCTTTTAACTTTGTGATTTTTCATGATACAGTTTTGAAATTTTGTACATAGATTCTTTACATAAAAGTACTAGACGCGTGTTTCGGGTTTCGCATATACTAACAATCATGTTGTATATGTACCTACGTCAAGAATACTTCCATGAAACGATTAGGGATATTTTTTTGCACGCACAGAACTAACGCTCCAAATCGTTCTTTCGAATATTAAATAAATTGGTAGTGGAGCGAAACAAAACATTCCCAGAAATCTCTCAAAATTACCCCGAAATTACAGACAGGCAGAGGTACTGAATTATCTCTGGCAGTTTGTCTGCCAACGTTTGACGATGGAAATATCTTTCTAAGATCGTTTCAAAGCATATTTAATTACCAACGGCACTATCAAGCTTTAGAAGGATAATTTGCATGTGCATACAACAGTAGGCACCCACGCGGCCTCGACATGAGGTAGCTGGCGTAAATCGTAAATGCCTGTGCTGCGCCGGAGTCTCATACGCAACATCCTTTAGACATAAAACTACATCCAAGTAACGCGCCTAGCCATCACACTTGTTATTATTTATGATATTCTTCCAATGCAGAAGACAGTATCGAAATTAAGTAATTTTATATTAGAACAGAAATTAGACATTCTTTTATATTCTGCATTCATGAAACAATAGCTTTTGCCCGCGGATTCATTCTCGTGGAGATCGGAAATTTTTCCACAGGAACGTTCCGCTTGTGTGCCAAATTACATCGAAATCCGTTCAGCTGTAAAGCGTTAAGGCGTGAAAAGGTGACAGACAGACTTACTTTCTCTTTCATAATATTATACTCGTAAGTATGGATGGATGACACAAGACAACTGATAAGACAGGTCAGTACTGACTACTGACTTATTCATATGCGCAAACTGATAGTATCTTCCCAATACCTCACTGTCGGCAACAAGCATTGTATTTAAAATTTTCTAATTATGCACTATTGAATGACAAGTAAGTCCATCGCTCACAAAGCCGTAGCAATTGTACCTACCTTCAATCAACTCCCACGATTTGCTGATAATTAAGCAATTATTAGTACACTATGCTACGTATGTTTTTCTCCTACACTTAGGTCAAGGTTCATAGTTACGTTATATTTATCCAGAGCATGGTTTTCTCACGTTTTCTTTCTTCGTTAATGGTAATTGAATCTAATCAAAGGTTGTTAATAATTTAAAGAGTTTAAATACATTGCTGCAATATGCGCTATTTCAAACTGGCCAGCAGTGCCTAATGTTTAGTTAAGATGAACCTTTCAAGTCCCAGGTAAACTAAATTACCCCTAAGCACGCCACTTTAATATCTATAAAAGTGCGACCACTTATCCATTTACCGAACGTAATGATTTGATCATAATGATCTCAGCTTTTATGCCATTCATTGTGCTAACTCTAGGTCATTTGGCCTATTGTGTGTTTATATTTTACAGGATGTTTACGTTTCACGATTGGTAAGGTGGCTAACGATATCGGAAAGCGTATTATGGAACTTAAATGGAGTTGGGCAGGGCACCTGGCAAGCAGGCCCGCCGTAAGCGGGCGTGCAAGGCGTGCACCGCACGCGGGCGGCACGTCCAGGGGGGCGGCAAATCGAACGACTCATCACGTAATATTCAAAATCATTGTCATAATACCCGGGGTGGGTATACCTACAGAATAAGAAATGTCATCGCATGGAAAAAAAATCCGACTGGCGATGGCGGCGCGCACCAGCTCCACAGGTGAAAGCCTGTTAAAGTTTGTTTGAGATTTATTTTCACAATGAAATCTCAAAATTAAAAACTAACTTGGTCAAGGTTATGATAATGGTTCTAATATGCGTGAAAACACAATGGATTACAAAAAAAAATTGGAAATCAATAACCGCGCATTTTACGTCCCATGCTCGGCTCAGTCTTAATTTGGTAGTGAATGATGCAGCAAATATTACGCACGAAACTGTGAATTTGTTTAATATAATTGAAGATATTTACGTTTTCTTTTCATTATCTACAAAAAGGTGGTCGATAATTTGCAAACATTTACCAAATTTAAAATTAAAAGCTTTAAGCGCCACGCGATGGTCTAGCAGAATTGATGCAGTTAAACCATTACGGTATCACCTCGAAAAAATATTTGATGCTTTGCTGGAAATATCTGGTGATTCGTTGAAATGGGATTGTACTACATCTCACTTGCTCTGAACATTCAAAATTATTAAAATTAAAAAATTAAATAATAATTAAATAATATTAATTAATAATTAAATTATAAATTTATTTGCTCGGTAATTTGGTTCGATATTTTAAACGAAATTAATACTCTGAGCAAAATGATGCAGAGCCTTACAATTAATAATCAAATCTGCATAAATTTGTTAAATAAGTTGATTGGTAAGATCACAGAATATCGCACGGATGAACACTTTGAAATGGTGTTAGCAGAAGCTTCCAAAGTGGCTCACGAGCTCAATGTAGAAACAGATTTCCCACAAATAAATACAATTCGTCCAAGAAGAAAACCAACACAATTTCAATATGAACACAGTGATGAAGTTTTAGTAGACCTCAAGTCAAATATAGAGTAGAGTTTTATTTTAGAGTTCTAGATCAGGCAATAACATCTTTAAAGGATAGATTCGAGGAGTTAAAAACATTTACCGATGTATTTGGCTTTTTTAGCAATAATTTATTTAATTACTCCAATGATGAGTTACTTAAATTGTAAAGATTTAAATCTGAAGCTTAAAGATGATATAGGTAGTGAAACAGATATTGACGGTATTGATTTGTTAAATGAAATCATTGCATTAAAGTTGCATTTTGCAGAAAACCAGTCTAATGATCCACAAACCCTCTTACAATATTTACAAATGACTAAATTTTCAAAATTTCCAAACACAGCAGTAGCGCTAAGAATATTACTTACACTGCCGGTTTCAGTTGCATCTGGTTAAATATCCTTTTCAAAATTGAAAATTATTAAAAACTACATACTCGTATTTAAGATCAACAATGCTCCAGCAAAGACTAAGTTATTTAGCTATAGTTTCAATGGAACATGAAATCTTAGACAGCTTGGATACAAGAAAGTTGATTCAAGATTTCGCAAATATAAAGGCAAGAAGAGGTAAATTTTTGTAGATACGAAGTACCTAGTCAAAATAAATGTTTTATCTTCGTTAAGATTCTTTTTTTTCCCCACCAGCCTTTTTTTGACGAAACTCAGCTTAGGTAGTCGTAGGGCGGCTTAGTCGGTATTGCACGCGGGCTACTAAACAGCTAGCGGCGGGCCTGCTGGCAAGGCGCAATGATGACAGATGGAGTAAGGCTGTGACAGATTGGCGTCCACGGGCTGAAAGACGAGATGTCGGTCTTCCGGCGGCGAGATGGGCAGACGACATTGTTGCCATCGCGGGCTAAACCTGGATGGATGAGGCTGGCACAGGAGCGTGGGGATTGGCACAAGAACAGAGAGGGCTATGCCCAGCAGTGGGTCAAGTCAGGCTGTGGATGATGATCACAGATGTAGATACTTCTAGATAACGCAAGTACTACGATCTGTATGAAAATCAAGCTTGCCATTTTTGACTACCTACCTACTATGACGTCACAAGCATTATTTAGTGATGGGAAAATCAAATTGATTCAAAGACGCCGCCGCGTGCGGCCCCACTCCCGGGGCCTAGCGCCAGCGCTCACGCTGACCCAGCCAGCAGTACACAGGAATGAGCGCGGAAGTGGCGGCTTACGATTTTTGTACTTACGTAAGCTGGTGCGATTTTTGACACGCGAAGTAATTGCTCTTGCGTTATCTAGGTGTATCTATATCTGTGATGATGATGATGATGAAGGTAGGTAACGAAATAACGACCGCCAATGGTACCTGCTCAAACTGGTGATTCAGAGAGAGGTGAAAAGATTATTGTCAACACGACAAACAAAAACTACAGAAGCCATTTCCATTAAGAGGAAATGCGGTCAGAGAGACTTTTGAAAAAGCTTAAGTAAGAAGTCATAATTCGAGGCCAAACCTCGAATTATGACTTTTTACTTAGGCTTTTCATTAATAGTTGTCAAATTTGTACACTAGGCCTCTGTTGACAGCGGCAATGTATCATCAAAAAGGAAAACATAGGGGCATACAAGTAGTTAATACACACATCAAAAGTGTCTAGGGATCAAGCATTTTTATGCGGATTTCTTGAGATTGAGATGTGGCTTTGTAATAAATTTATGATTTTATAAATTTATATGGATCCTTTTTGGTGCATTTCATAATTTGAATCAGGAACTGTGAATCAAATTCGAGTAAAAGATGAAAATCAGCTGTCAATATTTTCCCTATAAAAACATACAACGCATTGAAGACATTATTAGTGCTACTGTTTCCCTACTACTGATTAAAACCAACGTTATTATGGAGCGGCGACGTCATTTAAGCAGGGAAGAAATGCTCAGAGCCGTGGGAATGATAGAAGCTGGTTCCCGGCAACGTACTGTGGCTTTAGCTCTGAATACAAGTCAGAGTGTTATCAGTCGACTTTGGACACGTTACCGAAGCACTGGTACCGTGGCTGAGCGCCATGGAGGACGGTATCGCTGCACCACACGGAGACAAGACCGATACATTCAAATCTTAACTCGAAGAGCTCCAACAATAACCGCCATGATGTTAGCCGTGAGGCTTCATCACTCTTCAGGGAACTTAATTAGCGACCAAACAGTCAGAAACCGCTTGCATGAAGTGAACCTTCATTCCCGAAGACCGCTACGGGTACCACCTATAGCAATGCACAATCGTAGGATTCGATATCAATGGGCTCTTGAACACAGAAATTGGGCAGAAGAACAATGGCGTTTCGTGTGCTTTTCTGATGAGTCTCGTTTTGGTATGAGACCGGATACAAGACGTATACGACACTGGAGAACCCCTGGACGCCAACAGCGATTAAAATCCTGCCAGGAAGTCCATCCTTATAGTGGTGGAACCATCATGGTATGGGCGGGTATTTGGATCGGCGGAAGAACTGAGTTGATTTGGATCAGAGGCAACCTCAACGCTCAAATTTATGCTGAGACGATTGTATCAGACGTCATCGTTCCTCTACAAGTGCAAATCGGTTCCTTATTTCAGTTAATGCATGATAATGCACGACCGCACACCGCAAGAGTTGTAAGACAGACTCTCGCCGCAGCTAACATCAATGTCCTGCCCTGGCCTGCTCAGTCGCCAGACTTGAACCCGATTGAGCATGCATGGGATATGCTACAGAGAAGAGCTCTGTCGAATATGGAGGGTATCCAGTCGCAAGAAGACCTTTTTTTGTTGTTGCAACGAACATGGGCGGCCATTCCACAGCGTGATTTGGATGAACTCATTTTGAGTATGCCAAACCGATGTTCTTGTGTTGTTAGTGTTCGCGGTAGAAACACGGATTATTAATTGTTTAAGTTACCCAATAAAATTTTAAAGAAAACTGTTATTTCAGTCTTTTTTTCGAACTTTTGTGTTAGTGGTTCAAATGTCAAAAATCCCTTTATTAGGAAAATGGCAAATTTCTTTATTAATGCAAAGGTGACTTGGTTTATCGTTACTGTGACAAACGAAAACACTTTATTTGATGAATCCTTAAAGAAAATTTTAATTAATATCAATCAGGAGAAAAGTTATTGCAAAAATATATGTTGATCCCTAGACACTTTTGATGTGTGTATTTATTATTCTGTAAAAAAAATATTGCTTTATGATCAGAAAAAAAACAGGCGAGAGCATTTCTATGGAGAAACGACCACCCTAATTCTGTATTATCAAATGACTGTACAAAGTGACAGACAATTTTAGTGACTGCTGTGACAGACAAGTTACATATTATAGTGTCGCTCGTAAGAGACTACTGTAGTGAACTGCCTCGTTGGTCTCGTGGTTGCAAGCGGGTCCTAGGTTCGATTCCCGGGTCGGGCTAAGTGTTATTGAGTTTTTCCATTAGGCATTTCTTAGTAACGGCCCGGAACTTGGAAGTTGGCGGTTTAACATCCTCGTGTCTCGGAAAGCACGTAAAGCCGTTGGTCCTGCGCCTGATCTCTCCCCGGTCGTGGCGGATGGCCGTCCCATCGGTCTATGAGAGTAAAGGAACAGAGAGTGCACCTGTGTTTATGCACACACTTGTACACTATAATATCTCCTACAGCGTACTATCGGCCAACGATAAGCATGCTCACTTAAGAAAATATTTCTGCGGAAGCGCAGCTAGTGTACCTGGCTAATCTCCGTTGAGATTGGCCACCGTGACCGAAATCTGTCGGGAGGCTATCTATTATTTTTTTTATTACTGAAGTGAATATGAGTTAATTATGATTGAATATGAATTTGATTTATCTAATTTATGTGTTATATGTTTATATTTATATTGTACTTATTGATGTGCGATTTTGTATTTATTATTGAATAATTTAAAGATTTTTTCTAATATATTATGTGGTAGGTAACTACCTACTTACCTGAAATAAAGAAAAGATAAATAAATAAATTTATTTTATTTTAAAGTTCTATTCAATTTCAAGTCGATTACTTGACGCTCGACTTATAAAGCAAGTGTGATACCCAAAGATGGAACCAATAACTGTTCACTGATCTGTACTTACATTAGGGCTACATAACAGTTCGCTTTTGTAAATATTAACCCAACGGCAACATCTCGTTTTCCTGTCTCGTTCGTTGTCACTTCAAACATACGTAGGTAAAGACCGTGTCTCACTTTCTTAAGGACGTATGTTGTGAATAAGTTATCATGTCCGGCAATAATTCGGCTCAATACGTGTTTCTGTTTAGTCAGGCGTCCATTATCTAACCAGAGAAAATTCAACAGGATAATGTTCACAGCTCAGAATAAAGGTTCACAGATTATTGCGTAATAGACTCTCGCTTTTACTTGCGCGATTTAATATTTTTACGAAGAACTAAGTAGGAACCCACAAAATATGTTGCTCGTATAGTCGAAGAAACGAAAACTACTATAAAAGTTTATGGAACTGCCCCAAATGACGCGGGAGGACAAGAATCTGCATGGTTAGAAAGAATCAGATTTCTTTGGTTTTGATGATAGGTCAAATTTTTTGACTAAGTTTGCAGGGATAATACCACTCAATGTGGAATCAGCTGAACTTTGAAATTCATGCTAACGACGAGTACCAACATTCGAACCGAAAGACGTCAACTGCTGAAAACAAGCCACCGCCAAGGACCGCCCCACAGCATCGACGACCAGCGGATTCCCACGACCTTCACCATCTTCGTTCTTGCTCCATCTGGGTCTGCCCACGTTACGCCTTTTAGGTGTGAGCATGATACCATGCTCTCCCCAGTGTTTAAATAAATGAATGCTACTTACGAAGTGTCTCCAGCGGTCATGTAATTATCTGTAGCGTTGGCATAGACCCTCCATGTTGACCGACGAGTTGTACTGGCCACCCAGGACTTCACCTCACCAGTTGATATGTTCTGCTGCAGATGGAAGGGACACTGGAAAGAGAAGGTGCAATTAGACATGTTTAAGTTAGTACATGAACATAAGGATATTTCTGCTGATTTCAGAACGTAAATTTCCTAAGTATTATGGAACCAAAGCTTTTGCCTGGAGGCCTTAGCGTTCCTTCTGAAATAAATCAAACAGGATTGATGACGACAGGTCAACACTACATAGGTAAGAATAAAGTGCAGTTATCACTTTTTCAGTGTAAGGATGAGTCCATCCGCTACTATCCTACATCCCACTAAACGCGAAAGTTTGTGAGGATGAATGGATATTTGTTACTCTTTCACGCAAAATCTACTGAACGGATTTTGATGAAACTTTACAGTAATATAGCTATACATCAGAATAACACAGGATACTTTTTATCTCGATATTCCCACGGGATCGACACTAATGCGGGTGAAACCGCGGGACGCTGCTAGTCACACTAATATTATAAAGGCGAAAGTTTGTGAGTGTGTTTGTTACTTCTTCACGCCAAAACTACTAAACGGATTTGGACAAGATTGTTTATAACTAGGATTAGGATACTTTTTTTATCCGGATATACCCACGGGATCGAAACTTTTGCGGGTAAAACCGCAGGGTGCTGCTAGTAATCTACATATATAAATATCCAATTATCCTTATCATCATCATTTCAGCCGAAAGACGTCCACTGCTAGACATAGGCCTCCCCCAATTTTCAGGGGGGTTTGCCATAATCGCCACGCTTGGCAGGCGGGTTGGCGATCGCAGTATGGTATGATGGTGTAATGCATAGGGAACGCTGCTGCCCATTCTCCGGTCTGCCTTAGTCGCCTTTTACGACATCCACGGGAAGTATGGGGTGGTGCTATTCTTTAAGTCAGACATATTATATTAGTATCCTTATATACCTATATACCTACACTAAATAATAATTTCAAAAGCAAATTATTTAAAAGGCATTTAAAAGGCTTATTATTCGATTCGCACGAATTTACTCGCCCAAAACGTGCGAATCGTCATTTTTAAATAATATTATTTTTTCTATAGGCGACTCGCACGATGTTAATTTATTTGTGAATTTTATGCAATGAAGTTTAGATAAAAGTACACGTTGTTGTCTCGCCTACAAATAAATTAACTTCGTGCAAGTCGCCTATAGAAAAAATAACATCAATCCGTGCGAATTTACTAATACCTAAGCCATTTAAATCCACCGAGCACCAAGCGTTTTATGTTACGAACTAATAAACTCTGTGTTTTCATGTTTTAACCGTAATTCGTAACCTATTAACCTCTCATTACTTAAACCTTAAAATTACCTACCTCCGAACACAATTCTTATATAATGCAGGAAATGAATATTTAAATTTTGTAACCTTCATTACCCCACACGAATACTTATCACAAAATTAATGTGCGAATTTCTTAATTAAAATGTCTGCATAACAAAACATATAAGTTTAAAGTATGATTAAGTAGATGCTTTGCTATTTTTGAATTAACGAATTATGAAATACGTTTTTTATGACTTCATTAATTTCATTCACAGACAATAGTTTCCTATTATAAATTTAAAAAAAACCGGGCAAGAGCGAGTCGGACTCGCGCACCGAGGGTTCCGTAACATCCGGGTTTATGCATAAGGTTTATGTTTATGATTTTTTTTATATATTTGAGTTGATTGAATGAAAGGTAAATTGCGGTTTACGATTTATGAGGTATTAAAAAAAACTACTTACTAGATCTCGTTCAAACCAATTTTCGGTGGAAGTTTACATGGTAATGTACATCATATATTTTTTTTAGTTTTATCATTCTCTTATTTTAGAAGTTACAGGGGGGGGAAAACACATTTTACCACTTCGGAAGTGTCTCTCGCGCAAACTATTCAGTTTAGAAAAAAATTATATTAGAAACCTCAATATCATTTTTGAAGACCTATCCATAGATACCCCATATGGGTTTGATGAAAAAAAAATGTTTGAGTTTCAGTTCTAAGTATGGGGAACCCTCAAAATTTATTGTTTTTTTTCTATTTTTGTGTGAAAAATAGTGAAAATCCTAATGCGGTTCACAGAATACATCTACTTACCCAGTTTCAACAGTTAGTTCTTATAGTTTCGGAAAAAAGTGGCTTTGACATACGGACGGACAGACAGACAGACGTGACGAATCTATAAGGGTTCCGTTTTTTGCCATCTGTCTACGGAATCCTAAAAAGACAATTTTCTTGACAAGACGGTTTCGAAAAGCTTTTAATGTCTAGTCCAAATAGAGATAGACAGATAGATAGATAGACTCTTTATTGTGGACACCGTAAACATTACAGATACAAATAGAAGACATTTTCTATACAGGGCAAAACATTAACAAACTCTTAAGAGGTCATTCTACTCATCATTATGAACAACTTTTACTATGGAACCAAACCTGAAATCGCGAAAAACAATCAGCTCCCTACATTTATGTTCGTATCGTCAAAATGTAGGGAACAGCTGTTTTTTTTTCAACCTCTTAGTTAAGAGGTTGTTAATGTTTTACCAATAAACCTGTACATATTACATAGGTGACGTGTCACCATATGTAAAATTTCTACATTTATTAAGTAACTATGTTATGGGCGGTCTTATCGCTAAAAGCGATCTTTTAAAGACAATCTTTGGATGGATTAAATAATGAAAAAGAGACAATAGGTGGTCAGTAGTGTACCTACCATTTACATATACCTACAATAAATACACACAAACATAAAATTATACGTTTTATGTATGTTATTTACGTTACTACAAAACATAACGGTCATTTATTGTAGCCATAAAAGTGTAGTAGGTACTTGTATATGCAGTTACCTACTTGTGAATATCTTGTAAATTAAAACCCATATCACTTCTTGTGTCAGTGATTATTTCAACAAAAGTTTTTATTATAACTATAAAGAAAAGAACATGGTGACAACTGTAAATCTCAAATAGAAAAGGTTTCACATAAGAAATGGCGGTTTCTGTAATGTCATTCACGAGACTATCATGACACTGTGAATTAATAATTGTCGTGAAAATGACATGCAAAGAAAACCTTTAACTGTACCACTGTTTATTGGACCACTTTAAACTAGATCTAATGTGAGTTAAATGTGTCCAACGGCCGTTTTGTGTGGATGTGACGCATATATTTTCCCCAACTTGTTATTTTTTGTGTTTGTGTTCTGTCTTTGCGCCATGTTTACCGCAAATAAACGTATGTTCTTTATTCTTTTCTATCTAAATTTTCTATCTTTTCTATCTAAATTTTCTATCTTTTCTATCTAAATTTTCTATCTTTTCTATCTAAATTTTCTATCTTTTCTATCTAAATTTTCTATCTAAATTTCTACACACATCAAAAGTGTCTAGGGATCAACATATATTTTTGCAATAACTTTTCTCCTGATTGATATTAATTAAAATTTTCTTTAAGGATTCATCAAATAAAGTGTTTTCGTTTGTCACAGTGACGATAAACCAAGTCACCTTTGCATTAATAAAGAAATTTGCCATTTTCCTAATAGAGGGATTTTTGACATTTGAACCACTAACACAAAAGTTCGAAAAAAAGACTGAAATAACAGTTTTCTTTAAAATTTTATTGGGTAACTTAAACAATTAATAATCCGTGTTTCTACCGCGAACACTAACAACACAAGAACATCGGTTTGGCATACTCAAAATGAGTTCATCCAAATCACGCTGTGGAATGGCCGCCCATGTTCGTTGCAACAACAAAAAAAGGTCTTCTTGCGACTGGATACCCTCCATATTCGGCAGAGCTCTTCTCTGTAGCATATCCCATGCATGCTCAATCGGGTTCAAGTCTGGCGACTGAGCAGGCCAGGGCAGGACATTGATGTTAGCTGCGGCGAGAGTCTGTCTTACAACTCTTGCGGTGTGCGGTCGTGCATTATCATGCATTAACTGAAATAAGGGACCGATTTGTACTTGTAGAGGAACGATGACGTCTGATACAATCGTCTCAGCATAAATTTGAGCGTTGAGGTTGCCTCTGATCCAAATCAACTCAGTTCTTCCGCCGATCCAAATACCCGCCCATACCATGATGGTTCCACCACTATAAGGATGGACTTCCTGGCAGGATTTTAATCGCTGTTGGCGTCCAGGGGTTCTCCAGTGTCGTATACGTCTTGTATCCGGTCTCATACCAAAACGAGACTCATCAGAAAAGCACACGAAACGCCATTGTTCTTCTGCCCAATTTCTGTGTTCAAGAGCCCATTGATATCGAATCCTACGATTGTGCATTGCTATAGGTGGTACCCGTAGCGGTCTTCGGGAATGAAGGTTCACTTCATGCAAGCGGTTTCTGACTGTTTGGTCGCTAATTAAGTTCCCTGAAGAGTGATGAAGCCTCACGGCTAACATCATGGCGGTTATTGTTGGAGCTCTTCGAGTTAAGATTTGAATGTATCGGTCTTGTCTCCGTGTGGTGCAGCGATACCGTCCTCCATGGCGCTCAGCCACGGTACCAGTGCTTCGGTAACGTGTCCAAAGTCGACTGATAACACTCTGACTTGTATTCAGAGCTAAAGCCACAGTACGTTGCCGGGAACCAGCTTCTATCATTCCCACGGCTCTGAGCATTTCTTCCCTGCTTAAATGACGTCGCCGCTCCATAATAACGTTGGTTTTAATCAGTAGTAGGGAAACAGTAGCACTAATAATGTCTTCAATGCGTTGTATGTTTTTATAGGGAAAATATTGACAGCTGATTTTCATCTTTTACTCGAATTTGATTCACAGTTCCTGATTCAAATTATGAAATGCACCAAAAAGGATCCATATAAATTTATAAAATCATAAATTTATTACAAAGCCACATCTCAATCTCAAGAAATCCGCATAAAAATGCTTGATCCCTAGACACTTTTGATGTGTGTAGTTACAGGCCAGCTTGCCCTAAGAATAGTTATTTAAATATAAGTCCTCCATTGCCTGTAAATAACAAAATAACAATATATGACCCACAAACAGACGAAACATTAATTTATGTTTCCGAGACTATTAAAAACATCATCAATAAAACAATAACAATTAATAAAGTTATGAACAGTCATATGAACTTTCTTAAAACAAAAGAATAACAACTTAAATGACTCATAGGTTTGTACTGCATGTGCTCACAATATGACTAATTCCACCCTTTTTAATATGCAACGGTTTTACAATGTCATATGTGGTAACAATAGCAGAGCTGAAGCTTTGACTGGTAATAATTGACAGTTCATAAGATCAAATTATTTCGAGAACAGTTCTGTTATAATAATAGTCTTGCATTCCTTTGATCATTGAGAATCAATGAAAGTTTGACTCTGTTGACAGCAGCAATTAAATATTTCAAACTAGTGTTTTATAATAGAGGAAGTTTTTTTAGAAAATTAAAACTAATTGTCATTAGCATTTTCTCAAATAAGTTAAAGGAAATGTTAATATCCAGCATGTAGAAGTTGGACCATTTAGTTCAAGTGATTGGCCAAACAACAAATCGTACACAGAGCCATAACTTTACTTGTCAGCCTTCTAGCGAAGCATATGTTGAACGTTGCAATAGAGTCGTCTTCTTAGCATGTCGATGTCAATCTAAACAGTCGCAGGCTGCGCAAGTTAGAATTTAACTACGACTCAAATGAGTTTATCAACATTATCAGTAGAGTCATCTATAGTCGGACTTTTAATTAGCTGCAGTAAAATGATAGCTAATGGCGCCGATTCCCTTGTTCACAAACTAAACTAAATTTATGTTCATTGCATCTTTTTCTTTACATTTCATTAAGAAAAGGACAGAAGATAAATATTAGTTTAGTCCGACATGTAGTATGGCATGACGTCAAGTGTCCTATTATATCTATGGTCCTATACTCCTATCATTTGCAGTGATACAATGATACAATTCAATAGTAGATTATAATAGCTTCTTTCTAACTGTTCCATATTGTGGTATCAAGTTAACATCGAGTAACTTTTTCACTTTTGCAACAATTTAGTTGTCAGTCTTAGCGAGTAATGAACTCAGTCGCAGTAGAAGTATTTGCAACGCTCGTACGATTCGCTAGTAAATCACCGAGCGGTAATTTCTCTAACTGGCCGCGGTGCGCACGCGTCGAATACTTGACACACATAGCGCAATAGGTAACACCGAGATTTTCAATGTTTACTGCTGTTTTACATGTTGTTAAGTGATTAAGGTATATGCATAATATGTTTATAATAAGTTTGTGACCTTCAATTGTAACTGTTTATGCATAATGAGCCTATAATTTTCCCATTGCTGGGACTTGGGTCTCCTCTCTGAGGAAATAAGTCTATTTGGTTTCACCAGTGCGAGTCGGTGGACCTCGTCATGCCATGTCTTTGAGGTTTTACTAGGTACTGTTACAGTAGACTCTACTGTAACTCTACTGAGTAGAGTAACCTTATCCATCCAAACTTTATTATAATCTATATTATTATAATAATATATACGTAATTATTATTATTATTATAAAAATAAAGCTGAAGAGTTTGTTTTTTGAACGCGCTAATCTCTGAAACAACCAGTCGGATGTCGGATTTTTTTTTGGATTTGATAGCCCAATTCTTGATGAAGGCTCTAGGCTACTTAAAATCACGCTAGGACCTTTAGAAGCTCGAGCAAAAATATAAAAAGTTCGAAAGAACGCTGATCGAAAAAGTAATAGCGCGGACGGGCGATGCGACGCGACGGGGTGGGTCGGGGAAACAAGAAATTTCATGCGGAGAAAGTCGCGGCCAGAAGCTAGTAATATTATAAAGGCATAAGTAAATCTCGCTATCACCTTTTTACGCCTTAACGGTTGAACTGTAACGGAAACCTAGTTAAAAAGTAGATTGTTTGCCAAGGGAGCAAACAACTATTTTGAAGGCAATAAAAAATCAGTTGTTCCCTACATTTATGCTCGCATAACTCGTCAAAATGTACTAAGTACATTTCAAGTTTCGTCCCATAGTAAAAGTTATTCATAATGATGAGTACAATGCAGACCTCTTAAGAGATTTTGCGCACTTAACGTTACACGTTGTTTATAGGAAGATTTTTTGACTCTGAAATCACGAAAAAAATCAGCTGTTTCATACGTTTTGGTCAAGTAAGTTGTATTGAACTTTTGTATTAAACAGCTGAGTTTTTTTCGTGATTTCAGAGTTAGTCCCATAGTGAAAGTTGCTCAAATTCATAGGTAGAACACCCTGTAAAAATTTGGATAGTAGGTAATAAAAAAAAAAACTTCCTGTATAAATAAATTTATTTCAGAAAAATCATATTTAGGGAAGGGCGCCCACGAGCAACTTTTGTCTCAGCAACTAATTTGTGGCGTTGCTCGTCAACTCGATTCAACCTGCCATTAGAATCACTTATTATCTTTATCACAACATCATTAAACCCATTAAATTAGAGTAGCTACCTGCATGTCTTTTGCAGCTGGCTGCTACATGGTACGCTAGCAAAGTTCCTACTTACGTTCTACCCTACAATTACCTACCAACATGCGGGTACTTCCCTAGGAAATCCCGGTGACACGGAGGTGATCGATAGGCAGGCATATTGATGTTTGACGAATAGAAAACGGTAACTTCAAACTTAACACAAAGGTATTAAATTATGGGTTTATTTCACTGACAAAATAGAAATAAGATTTAATTGTTAATACAATAGTAAATTATTAAATAAGTATACTTACAACTATTTACACAAAAACTTACAGTATCTGATGAGTGATGACTTAACTAAAACCAAACAAAATAAAATATGACGTCGAAAAAAAAATCCTCCTCGTTTTTACTTAAGTTATTATTCCTTTTATGTGGATGCGGTATCTACCTGTGTGTTACAATTTAATGTTTTAATAATTAGATATTTTATTTAGTTTTTTGTTTGTTTCAGTAACCTACTAATCCAACAAGATCTACATAATTTAAGTTCTAACCTAAGATCAATCAAAGATTTTTATTCACGCCTATTTTCTTTTCTTTTTCATGTAGATGTAATGTAACATCATCGATAAATGCACAATTTGCTTTAGAGAAAAAAAATAGAACAGATATTAACTTCAAACAGTGCCATGCGCCGACAGAAAGTGTATTCTACGTACCTAAAGGCAGCTCTAGTTCAATCAATCACATGGCTACTTTAACTAATTAATTTATTCAATTATCTAGCTTTTATTGACCTCGCAACACGAATTGATCTAATCGATATTCAGATCTGATCATAATATACAATGCTGTATATTTTTATTTATTACATCACACTAATATTATGAAGGCAAAAGTTTGTGTGTGTTTTTGCATGTTTGTTACTTCTTCACGCTCAAACTGCGGGACCAATTTCGATAAAATTTTGTATGGAGGTAACTGACACCCTGGATTAACATATAGGCTACTTTTTATTCCGATATTCTCACGGGATCACAACTTACGCGGGTGAAACCGCGGGGTGCAGCTATTATTCAATAAACATTTTATTTAAGTACTAGCTGCGCCCCGCGGTTTCACCCGCATAAGTTTCAATCACGTGGGAATATCGGGATAAAAAGTAGCCTATATGTTAATCCAGGGAGTCAGCTACCTCCATACCAAATGTTATCAAAATTGGTCCCGCCGTTTGAGCGTGAAGTAGTAACAAACATAAACACACACACACACTCACAAACTTTCGCCTTTATAATGTTAGTGTGATATATATGACACACTAACTGTTTACACTAGATACCCAATTATAAGCCTAACTATCTTCAAATACATATCTAAAACAACAGGATACTTTGACGTCGAAGTAGGTATTCGTCCGCATCGCTGTCATTCGGAAACGTGCCCAGAAGACTGACTATATAAAATACTTATTTGTTAACCTGTTATTTTGATCGTGTTTGTATATTTAGGACACGATACTAAATTATATTAGGAAAACGAAAGCAATTGTCACTTATCAACATTATTTTAATTGAAATTGTAAATTAATTCTCTACAAAATTCCTGATTTTGCTTGCTGCTGAGAATCTAGTTAATCTCTCAAGAGTGGATAAATGAATAGATTAACATTATTTACTAAAAGAGATCAATAAACTTAAAAGTACCTCTGTATCTCAGTTTCAATAGGTAGTGAAAGACTATCATAATGTAACTACGAAATAAGTAAATAATAGTCTGGGAAACGAATAAAAGTCTTATAGACACGACAAAAGACAAAAAGTCGCGACAAAAAGTTGTAGTAATTACGCTACAGTCACTGCATTCGCTACCATAAATATAAATAGCACTTTATATTATTTATGACTATGTCCTTCCCAGGGATGCAATCTATCTCTCTGCCAAATTTTATCGAAATCCGTTCAGTGGTTTAGGCGTGAAACGGTAACAAACAGACAGACAGAGTTACTTTCGAATTTATAATATTAGTATGGATAGCTTCCGCCCGCGACTCCGTCCGCGCGGATGTCGGTCTTCGCGTGGATGGTTTATTTCTCCATTTTGAGTAACTCTGACAATGACATCTTATAAATATCTATTGGACCCAAATACAGCTAAGCCTATAATAATTAAGGAGATCCCTCTATTGAGCTACTGCTGTTGAGCTCGCGTTCTGTAGTAAATATTTTTTTCATAGTAATTCCGACCTTGATAAGTAGCATGTAGCAGTAAATTACTGACAGTGACGAAAAGTTTGCAATAATAAAAAAGTGATTGTGACAATGCGACAGAAAGTTAATTGAGAGCTTACACAACATTGTTAGTGAGCTCGTCCGGAATATGAACATGAAGATTTCTTGGACTGCTCACACGGGAAAGAGCTACGTAAAGTTGCCCGTGTGAAAAACAACTCGCGGTAAGATCTACGCCAGCAACTCCTAGGGTCTGACCTTGAGCCTTATTTATTGTCATGAAAGCTACAGGAAACTGTATTCTCTTAAATTGAAATGGAAAATTATCCACTACGGGTAATGCAACGTGTGTTCGCGGATCTACAGAACAACGTCTATGAATAAAACCAAAAATAAGATTTTTTTTTCTACGTATTTTTCCAGGATAAAAAGTATCCTATTTTATGCCCAGGATAATAAGGTATAGTTATACCAAGTTTCATCGAAATCGAACGGTTAGTTTTCACGTGATGCCTGCATATACAGACAGACAGACAGACAGACAGACAGACAGACAGACAGACAAAAATTTTTTTAATCACATATTTGGGTTTGGTATCGATCGAGCAACACCCTCCGCTATTTATTTTTTCAATATTTTCAATGTACAGAATTGACCCTTCTACAGATTTATTATATGTAGGTATAGATTGACAATGATAAATGAGCAAGTGAATGCTGTCGATTAACACTGTTTATAGTTATTACCAGTTTAATAGGTATTTGTTCATAACATCCACACTAATATTATAAATTCGAAAGTAACTCTGTCTGTCTGTCTGTATGTTACCTTTTCACGCCTAAAACACTGAAAGGATTTCGCTAAAATTTGGCAGAGATATAGATTGCATCCCGGAGAAGGACATAGGATAGTTTTTATCGACATACCTCGCGGGCGAAGCCGCGGGCGGAAGCTAGTTTATTATAATAATATCCTGCCGACAGAATTTCGGTCTCAACGGAGATAAACCAAGTACGCAGGAGATATTATAGTGCACAATACAAGTGTGTGCCCAAACACAGGTGCAATCTCTGTCAGGTCCGATGGAACAGCAATCCGACACGACCCAGAGATCAGGCGCAGGACCAACGGCTTTACGTGCTTTCCGAGACAGGGAGTTTCACACCACGAACTTCCAAACTCCGGGCTTTTACTGCGAAATTCCTAATAGAAAACCCCAATAACACCGCGATCTGGGAATTGAACACAGGACCCCAAGCTCAGGAATCGCGCATACGGCATACATTATCAACAAACTGTCATTGTTTCGCTGCAGTACAAAGGATAGTCCTCATACTAATTAGCTAAGGTAGCAGCTAGTTTATTTTCTAATAGGCTATATAGCCACTCAAATATTTGAAGTTCATGTTTCCGTACTTTTCATACGTACTTTTCCATAACTGTAAATCATAAAGTATTTAAAAATAACTCAGAATTAAATAGGAAAACATCGTGAAGAAACGGCATGTCCAAGAACCTGAAATTCGAAGACATGTGAAATCTACCAAACTGCACTGGGCCCGCGTGGTAGATTACGGCCCACGCTCTCTCACAGAGGGGCCCAGCAGTGAGAACATTATAGGCTGATTGTGTGTGTGTGAAAGTCATATTGATCCCTTTTCAGAACCCGCAAAGATCAGTGCCCTAACAAGACATAGGCCTCTTCCAAACTGCGCCACAACACCCTGTCCTTTCGCATCCAGTCTGTCCAAGCCACGCTTAAGGTCGTCAGCTTTTCTTTTTTTTGGGTGGGAACAACCCGCGACTGGTAGGCGTCGGCCCTACCGGACCCCGACAGTTAGTGCTGACATCTCTTTGAGGCGCGCGCGGAACACAACGCGCCGTCGCTTGCTCGCCATCCGCTAGCCCGCATCTACAGTGGCCGGGAATCGGCTATCGATTCCCGACGCCCAGGGCATCTTCTGACTAGGGGTGTGAGGGCGCAAAAATTGCCTCTCCCTCACGCGCTCCGCCTCCTTCTTCGCAAGCATTACTACTTCGCAGAAGGAGGCGACAGCCTCCCATGCACTCTCGCTCCGTACCATGGCCTGGACTATAGGGCCGGACGCGAGAGATCGCCGCCGCCGATCGCCGCCCAAGCTGGGCAGACCTCCACCGTATACTCCACCATGCCCTCTGGTCTATCCACACAATGGTGACACCCAGGCGTTTCCTTCCGCCTTATCCGGAACAGGAACCTCTCGAAACAGCCGTGTCCGATAAGGACCTGCGTTAGGCGGAAGGGGAGGACAACGTGGCGCCTCTCCAGCCACTCCTCAAAGAGGAGACTTATCACCGCAATTGTGGCGTGCCCAGAAATAAGGTCGTCAGCTTGTGGTCTTTTTATTGTCCTTCTATCCACAGATAATATAATACTCTACGTTATAACCAAGGTCAATTGTTTATTGTAACTTTTGTCACTCTATATTTCACATGTACCTACTCAATATAACGATAATGCTCACATTATTTCAAAACGAAAATTAAAATTTTGAAATAAAAATATTCATTAAAGTTAGTATTACATTACATGTATAAGTATCAGCTAAATTACTTATTGCACTATTACAAGTGTTCAGTATATAACTTAGATTCTATAAAGATAAATGTAGCGAGAAATTGGAAAAAAAAATGCTTTAGAATTTATTTATTAAACGTCTTATGTAACGTCCGTAATTCGAATGTACCGTAATACCAGCTTTTTCCGCGGCTATGCTCGCGTGGAGGTCAGAAATTATCCTACGGGAACGTACTACCGGAATTGAAAGTACCCGATGTGTTAATCCAGGTTATCCATACTAATACATAAATTCGAAAGTAACTCCGTCTGTCTGTCGGTCTGTATGTTACCTTTTCACGAACACCGAACGGATTTCGATAAAATTTGGCAGAGAAATAGATTGCATCCCAGGGAAGGGCATAGAATAAATTTTATCGACATACCTCGCGGGCAAAGCTGCGGACGGAAGCTAGTTAACTATGTGTGCTAAATTTCATCCAAATCCGTTCAGCCGTTTTCGCTTCACTCCGGAACATATTATACAGATTCCAGCACATCAAGCTACGCGAAACTGTCAAATTTTCCCAATCAACATGCCTTAGCAATAAAATTGAAAATCTATTAAAGAAATTTGACAGATTGTAGTAGCTTGATGTGCTGGCGTCTGTACAATTGTACATCCAGGCAAACGAACAAGTTACTAAAAAAATTATTTTAATTAAAGGTAGTTTATTCTTTCCGCGTTTTCATAGAAAGGTGTTAATAGCCTTCAAAAGGCACTTTGTGATGCGTAATTGCGTATTGCTTTGTAAAGAAAGCCTTGGCATAATTAGATAACAATTAATTGCGTTTATTTTGATTAGTAACAGCTAATATTAGAGATTTGGAGCTGATGAAAAGCCTTGGTAATAGTGCGCTAAATGTAGGTAGGTAATACTTATGTATCTATAAAAAAACTGGCCAAGTGCGAGTCGGTCTCGCACACGAAGGGTTCCGTACCACAAGGCAAAAACCCCGTAAAAAAACACATTTGTTGTATGGGAGCCCCCCACTAAATTTTTTTTTTCTGTTTCTGGTGATAAACGGACTGCGCGGCAGCAGCGTCTTAGTAATAGGGTCCCGTTTTACCCTTTTGGTACGGAACCCTAAAAACAGTTCCGTGACTGGCAAACAGACAAAGTACAGAAAAGAGTACAAGTTATGAAATTAAGAAGATTCCTAGATGTAGAGGTGCACTTTTAAGAGAAGAAATAGATAGAATACTCTTTATGCACCATACTTATTACAGATACAAATATAGAAGTTTTACAAGGGGTGAGGCGTTTTAATAACAATCTAAGAGATTTTAATTTCAGGGTTTTTTTCCAATTTACAAGACTGCACGTCAAACGGGGCGTTTAAGTTTGTATGTGAAAGAAATCGCGGGCCAGCTACCTTATGAATAAAAGTACTACTGTATTTTTTTTATCGTTTGCTAGACGCGTGATGTTTGGAAACAAACGTTTTTCAACGTGCAAACACTTTGTTAGTACATATATAATGTTGTGAAAGGGAGCAATGACCTTTAATAAATGGTAGGGCGCGAATTTTTCATAAAAGTTCAAAAGTGATAGGTACTAGTTTGGAAACCCGAAACGGAAATGGATCATACGTCGCATAACGTTCCACTGAACATACACTCGAGAGCAATGAATCCGGGTCACTTAAAGAATGTTAAGAATCTCGGAAACTAAAAATGATAGGTTAATGCAATAAATTGTATTTAATAGACAATGTAATACTCCTTAAATGAAAGTAAAAAAAATATGAGTCACCATACATTTTATTAACACAAAATTACATAAAGAAAAAAACTGCTGATCTCTCCTTAAAACAAAAATAGGAAACATGAAATTTTTGAACTTTATTACGATTTTCTTGAATTTTAATACTTCGTATTGCCTCCTCGTGCTTCCATTACTGCGTTTACGCGGTTTGGCATGCTGTACACCAAGTTCCTTATACGATTTTGGGGAATATTCTCACATTCCTCTGTGAGAGCAATTTTGAGCTCACGAAGCGTGATTGGGGGAGGGTTTCGTTGTTTTACGCATCTGCCTAGCTCGTCCCAAGCATGCTCGATCGGGTTGATATCCGGGCTGCGCGCTGGCCACTCCATACGAGTAATGTTCATCTCTTGAAGGTAGTCATTCACAATCCTACCTGTATGAGGTCGGGCGTGCATAAATATAGCATCCTCACCTAAATTGACCATAAATGGACCAACGTGATCATTGAGGATTTCTTCCACATATCTTACGCTAGTTAAAGAGCCGTTTTCTATGATCACCAGCTCTGTGCGACTTTCAGAAGAAATTCCGGCCCACACAAGTACAGACCCACCACCGTAGGCTACTTTTTCTTCGATGCATGCTTGCTTGAATCTTTCCCCTGGTCTTCGATACACTCTGTGTCTTCCATCGTGCTTGTAGAGCATAAATTTTGATTCGTCGGAGAACATAACTTTTGACCAATCTTCAATACTCCAATTTACGTGGCTCTGGGCATATCTTAGTCTTGAAATACGATGCCCACGCTCCAGTTTAGGGCCGTTTGCAGGTCTAAGGGGTTTTAAGTTAGATTCAGCAAGCCGACGTCTTACTGTCCATGCACTTGGGTTACTTCCTCCGAGGCGTCGAAACTGATTTGTGAGTTCAGTTCCTGTGAGAAAGCGATTTCGAAGCATGGTGTTCACCAAGTATCGGTCTTCTCGTGCTGTGGTACACCTGGTTCTGCCCGTTCCTGGTCTGCGTAGGTTAGAACCAGTTTCTTCGTAACGTCGGAGAACTCTTTGTACTGTTGACAGCGACACACCGACAGTCCTGGCTGTATCGCGCTGACTCCGGCCGGTTTCCAGCATTGTAAGTATTCTGGTGCATTCTTCAGGCGTAAGCGACATAATTTCAGCTTGAATAATGAACATAGAGCACTATCAACATGGTTTATGTACCCACATAAATGACAGATTACAAACAAAAGCAAAACCAAATGCTGTAATTTCGTAGTTCCATCTTCGAAAGTGGCCCTTTTTCAAATTTGATTTTTTTATGATATAACTTTACAATAACTAAGAAGTTTTAATACCTTCATTTAAGGAGTATTACATTGTCTATTAAATACAATTTATTGCATTAACCTAGCATTTTTAGTTTCCGAGATTTTTAGGATTCTTTAAGTGACCCGGATTCATTGCTCTCGAGTGTATATAAAACTAGCAGCACCCCGCGGTTTCACCCGCATAAGTGTCGATCCCATGGGAATATCGGGATAAAAACTATCCTATGTCCTTTCCTGGGATTCAAACTATCTCTATACCAAATTTGATCTAAATCGGTTCAGCGGTTTAAACGTAAGGAAGTAACAGACAGACAGACACACTTTCGCATTTATAATATTAGTATGGATTGATCCAAGATATTCAATACACACACAAATAAAAACACAACATCATCATTCATCATTTTTTCCCATTTTTAATACTTTTTCTATCATTATTTCTTTCAAACAAAGCAGCTAGTTATACATATAATTCATGTAAACTCATTAGGTCATTACCTATTGTGTTTGTGTACCGCGAATTTGCAGTCAAAATAACGGTGATCAGGAAAAACCAGTAACAAACATCACTGGAACTCGTTTCGCAACCGCAGCATTTACATAAATAATAATAAATCAGGTTTAGTCACCCTTTTGACAAACAGATTACCTAATAGGTTTAATAGCAAAAAAAAATGCAGTAAACTCTCCACCTTAAAAGTAATCATCCTAAGGGCTGATTTTTCCAACGTCAGTTAATTTTGTCCGAGGAATAATTTTGAATTTTTGACAGTTCTTCCATACAAAATCTGTCAGACGTCAATTTTATTCCACGAATAAAAATAACCTGTCGATTGAAAAATCAGCCCTAAGAGCTGTAGTAGCTATTAGTCAAGAAACATGATTGAAAGTTTAACATAACTTCTATACAAAGCTGTCAACCCGCAATATTTAATCCTCAGATAAAAATTGTCTGACTATTGAAAAATCAGACCTTAATTAATTCCAGTACTCACTCGAAAGCAATCATCAGAAACGGAATAAACTCCAACATCGATTTCCGACACCCCGACCATGTAAGCCTGGTCCATCTTCAGGGCCGTCATGTTGAGCCCCTCGAACTCCGCCACCCCTGGATCCTCCAACCATGATCTGATCACTTCCCGGTACCACTGCCAAGTGTCATTCGATACTCCCACTGTATCATTCATTATTACACAGTCCAATATACGTTTCAGACTTCTTCAAAGAGCGAAGTAGTCAAAACTTCACTATTCAAAATCGAATATCATTTTATAACTTAACTTTTTTTTGTTTGCAACCAGTACGCACGCGTCTTTCTGCCTGTCCGGCTTGTGTGTGACTGAGCGAGCAACCGCCAACCGGTGCGGCGTCGCGTCTCCATACAAGAGCATATAAATATTAAGCTTTCTGCAACGCGATCTGGAAATCTTCACAACAATTAGATGAAAGCGCGACAGGCTGCAGTGCGTTTACCTGCACATCATTAGCTTCCCACGATTTGTTTGTTTTAATTACCTGTTGGTGTTGATTTACCTACAAACTTGTACTACGGGCCTCTAAATCCACCAAGTTGTACAGAGTTGCCGTGACTTTTTTTTTTACTTTTAAGTAATATTCACCCCGATTCCCAACTTTATCTAATCCTTTACTAAAAAAAGACAAAATAACTGCTCAGCGTTTTCGAAATGTTTACTATGAAGGTACGTCCGCTAATCGCATCTATAATATAATCTGACCATTGAGAATGAGTAAAAGGTGCGAAAGATTTAGGACAATGAGTGACAGTCATTAATTCAATTAGAATGTTTGGCCGATGACGGAGAAGATTAGATGGTTAAGATCATCAATGTTTTGTACTTCTTAATTGACTTAAATTCGTATACATACGCGTTAGTCCTCTTTAGACGACTCTACCAATTAACCAATTGGTGTGTGTATTTTAGTTTGTGCTAAATAAATTTATTTTCTTTATTTCTTTCTTTTCCTCACAAGAAGTTCTCTCCCATACACAATTTCACCAAGACCTGCCAATGCCCTGCAAAGCCTAAGGTCAGTGCTCCTCGTCCAAAAAGGGCACAATCTCATGAACAGGTCCCACCTCTTGGTTCTTCGAACTGTATGAAACCTGCATGCTGTTACCTGAACCGTTTCCTTCACTTCCTCTGTTAATTTTCTCAAGGCTTCCCTTTCGCATGCTTAAGATAGTTTCTCATGTGAACGAGCTTCAAGGAAAGTCGTCGATACGTGTTTAATTAATTTATGCTAAGCGAATTAATCGAATTCTTATACATGACTAGCTTCTGCCCGCGACTTCGACCGAGTGAAATTTCTTATTCCCCCGACCCACCCCGTCGTCGGCTTTATCACTTTGCGTTCTTTCTGACTTTTTTTTTCTTTTTGCTCGGTTTTTAAGGGTGCTAGCGTAATATTAATAGCCTGTAGTCTTCCTCAAGAATTAGGCTAACAAATGCAAAAAGATTTTTTCAAATCAGACTGGTAGTTCCAGAGATTAGCGCGTTCAAACAAACAAACAAACTCTTCAGCTTTATTATTAGTTTATTTATGATAAACCAAGAAAATGTTTTGACTTCAAAAGAGACCAGTGAGTTTGTTACGTTGTACGTTTGTACCGACCTCGTCTTGTTTTAAAATTATTTGGATGCGTGTGTAAAGCCAATTGACAGAATAAACATAATTTATCTTTTATTTATGATAAAAAGCACTTCCTCTCTCCTTAAACATCATCATTATATTTTTCTTTGCTCCTGTTTCATGTTTATTGTTATATGTATATATTTATTTAGATTAGTATAATATACTTTACGTATGTATTTATTGTATTATGTAAATGGTACACCACAGACTACCTGCAGTATTTGTCTGTCCTTCCCCTTTTTAATCCATCCAAAGGTTGTCTTTAAAAGATCGCTTTTAGCGATAAGACCGCCCATTGTGTCACCCTTTGTACAGTTTCTATACCTTATGTCTGTAATTAATGTGGTGTACATAATAAAGAGTATTCTATTCTATTCTATTCTATTCTATTTATTATACATACAAATCTGTAATTCTGGCGACAAACAAAAACCTAAAAAAAAATGTCAAAAAATATAATACACACCTAATAATCTCTGTTCCGGTAATAAATATTTGTACCTAATATTTGCACGACACCTTGGCAGAATGTAATAATGATGATTAACCAATTAATGCCCTTTATGACAAAGCCTTGGTAGTCGAAGCCAAGAGCTTCAGCAATCACGTTTTGGTACCTTTTTTTCTGGGGTTTCAAACGGCGCCTTGCTTTGGGGATAAGCCCAGGGAGTGTGGAATTTTTTCGTCACTAAAACCACCTCGATGGTCACCAACTGCACATGGAAGGGGCACCGTTACCTCTCGTCAAAAGACCAATCTGAAACCCCCCCTCTCTGCAACGCCTGTTCGGGCACATCTCAGGGGAGACTGTAAAGGGGCCTCCCCAAAACCAAACTGTGCAAGGCAACGCGTGACCTCTGCGCGCCATCTTAACTGGGCTGAGGTCACTATGTTTTGCTACCTACTGATTTCACCAAAGACGATTCCATAGCTTAGAGCATAATATAGCTAGAGTAATTTAAGCGACTCCAATTAAAAACTACTCTACCAAACTTATGAGGAAATAAGATATCGACAATATTTCTATAGTACCATCTGCCTGAATAACATTCTACAACAAGTCCCAAGTAACTTGTCGAACTACTAATCATTCTAGTACGGTAGTAAGTACCTAGTATTATTAGATAGAAGAAAAAACAGTAGGTATGTACCTATTTGATATTATTACCTTATACATTTTGTTGGAACCATTTAGGTACCTACCTGACGGTCTGAGTGGAATTTTGCACAATTTTCTTTGTCTATTCTTAAAAATATAGGTGTATTTACGTCAACTTGATGATAAATAACATTTTATTTATAGTACACTAGCAGTGCCCCGCAGTTTCACCCGCATAAGTGTTGATCCCGTGGGAATATCGGGATAAAAACTATCTATCCTATGTCCTTCCCCGGGATTCAATCTATCTCTCTGCCTATCGAAATCCGTTTAGTGGTTTAGGCGTGAAAAGGTAACATACAGACCGACAGAGTTACTTTTGAATTTATTATATTAGTATGGTTCCATCATGCCTTACTAGATGTTATTTTAGGTACCATTAGCGTTAAACATTTTTATTATTATTAACCCGCGGGGTAATTGCGTAACACACCAACAGTAGCAGTTGCTTTCATTTTGACAGTTCAACAACATTCATTGCGTTATTCACGATGACACATTCGAACATATTTTGAAGCAATGGATTAGCAATATCGTTCAAAATGATTCAGATTGTGATTGATAGTGTGTTAGGTACGCAATTAGGGTGCAGTTTTGATCCCTGGGGGCCTAAAAAGGCCACTTTGGCGGAATCATAAAAGGATAATATAATGGACAGTTAACTGTTAAGTTAATCGTATCATATCCCATTGGTGAAGCATTTTTCAGTTTTTTTTTTTTTGTATGTGCTAAAATACCAACCAATCCAATCCACATCCAAACCCAATCTCTTTGATTATACCTACGTAGTGCAGCGAAAAAAAGAAAAACACGGACTGTCTTCGTCATAATCTAATCCATAATGTTATCCTTTTATGATTCTCCAAAGTGGCCTTTTTAGGCCCCCTGATGACTACTTCCAATAGTTCAAGTGCAATGTATCTTTTACTATTCATTGGACGTTTGCCCATTTGCTCGCGGTCGACAGCTCACTTTGTAAACACTAGGTCGAAAATGCGGAACCATAAAAAGTTCGTTTTAAATTGTCTAAAAACAAAATCAGGTTTCTTAAAGAAATGTGACCTTTACTGTGCTCATTGTCACAAAAAAATGAAATTAGTTCTTGATTCTAATGGGGCATTTACACTAGGTCGATTTTTGCCGTGCGGCGCGAGCGGGTCGCTTACCAAATCGCCTCACAACCCGAATCGCCACCCCATTTACACAAGCCTTTAAAAATCGCAGGTAACTACTTAGTTCATTTTGCATCAAACTGTCGACCTTCATGCGGGGGGCGATCGCCGGCGACTGAGAATTTTCACGGTAGATTTTAGTCACCCGTCGCTAGCGACCTGTCGCCGCACGACAAAATTCGAAACCTGCTTACTTTGGAACTTGCGATTTTAGTCACCTGCGGCCAGCCGAATTGCCACTTACAGTCGATTTTTCTGTGCTGTGAAAATCGTGCGAGTATAGTTCCCTGTGTGAAGTCTGCATAATTTAGTACAGTTTCAATTTTACGCCGAAACAATTAGGTAAGCCAATTTCGAATTAATGATGAATGATTGATAATAGAGGTTCTGTTTCTAGTCCTTCAAATTTAAAATTATTGTGTCATTAACTAACAGAATCAGAGGTTCATACAGGATGCACTAACAAGCCTATAATTAAGTACGCAAGTAAACCAATCGTACTAACAAAGTAATTAACGCATCGGATTCCAATTAATGTTTCAAAGGTACGCCTCAAAAATTCTAAGTTCTCTATAGCAAACTTTCAAAAATACCTATAAAATGGCATCACACCTAATACATATTATTTAAAAGCATAAAGTCTCTTTTGTTTCTATTTTTTTGTTGTCATGAAACAACAAAATTTGTGTTACGGGAGGCCACTGCATGGTGCTACAATCCTGCAACAAAGTTATAACTAGCGCAGGAGCTGACTCCTGAAAATGATTCAGCACCCTAATTGCGTAACACACTGTTAATCTAAATCTGAATCATTTTGAAGGATATATTGCTAATCCATTCCTTCTTATGTTCGAAAAATGTGTATGCTGAACAAAGTAAACGCAATGTATGTTGTAGAACTGTCAAAATGAAATCCATTTCTACTGATAGTCTGTTAAGCAATTAGCCCGCAGGTTGTGGTCGATAGTGTGTTACGCAGTTACGGTGCAGTAGTGCGATTCTGTAACCATCTCACCGTGAAAACTTAGGTGCAGTGACCGTGGAGTGAGCTGTCAATAGTGTCAATTCCTAGCAAAAACAAACTCACTTCACCTAAGTTTTCACGGTGCGATTTTTACAGAATCGACCGGCAGGTCCTCGCGACCACAACACTATCGAGACTGGTGAATTATTCAACGTTTATAACTGTACTGTAATAAATAAACCTGTTTCAATGATAAACAGTATTGTTATGGGCACCTATTAATACCAACAATCAGTGTCACGCAAACTTTGCGTTAATTATTGTAATAATAATAACTTATACAGGATGTAGGTTTTTACCTTAAATGAACTTCGAATGTTTGTATAATTGTTAGTAAATCTATAGCTGTTAGTTCTGTAGATAAATTAAAACATAAAAATGAAAAACATGAGCGACTTTTCAGAGATCCAAGAGGGTTGGTTGGTAACGAACCAAAAATACGGCTGAAATTAACTTCGAAATTAAATATAATTTACTAGCTGCGCCCCGTGGTTTCACCCGCATAAATGTCGTTCCCGTGGAAATATCAGGATAAAAAGTAGCCTATATGTTAATCCAGAGTGTCAGCTACCTCCATACAAAATTTTATCAAAATTGGTCCAGTCTTTTGAGCGTGAAGAAGTAACAAACATTTAAACACACACACACACACACAAACTTTCGCCTTTATAATATTAGCGTGATTATGAGCGTGATGAACATTTAAATTTGAATTAAAATTTAAAATTATTCCAAGAATAAAAACAATAACAAACTACAATAATTTTGATTAACCCTATGTTTAATTTAAAAGCAAAAAAAAATTTTGCAACTACCGAGAAAATTCGGACAATATTATGGGAAATAAGAGCCGTCTCTGCATGACATGGAAAGTAAAATAGCTAATCTGACTGATTTAAGGCATTTTGTTAAATACGGCACTCTCCTATTGTTTTGTCCATCTACAAGATATACCAATGGAAATGCGGTGAATTCTTTTGGAAAAGCAGGAGATATTTCGACATGGATGGCAAATAATCTTATTTGACTATTATATTGGTGTCCACATCACACATTTAGCCTATAATATTGTCATGGTAGTATAAAAATTATCTCGAAAATTACGGTCATGTAATTACTATGACATCACAGTGCACCACTGTTCTATTGCTACGACATGACATCACTACGTGTCATGTCTACGTCATAACTGCTACCACAATACTACGCGCCATTGCTACAAAATCACTACGCGCTATTGCTACTCCATCACTGCGCGCCATTTCTACGCCATAACTGCTACTACATGACTACGCGCCATTGCTACGCGCGTGCTATATCTACGTCTTTTAACCCTTAGTATGTCGGAGCGTAGATCTACGCGAGACACAATGGCTTTTTAATTGTGTCTGTAATTCCGACATACGAGGGGTTAACCTAAGACATAAAAGAGCTTCACTTGTTGAACACGACATGCCCACACCTAAGACCGCTGTTGAGGTAACAACCAATACTTTCGCACCGCATTATTCTTTACGACTAAACTTTGAGTTGTAAACCGTCATAGAAACGCTCCCATTAAATTACGTAACGACACGAAATAAAACGAAACATTAAAACTTTAAACCAGCATTTCATTTTATTATCACGTTTCTAAAATGTTTGCTACGTTGCTGCCATGATCCATTCATTTAGCTGGAAAGGATACAATAATTGCTTAGTATCAAGCAAGAGCCCAGACTTGCCGATCCTTCGGAAATTAAATTAACTGACTGGTTAGATTAGATCTGGTTTGTCTGTCAAGAAAACGACCGTTGCACTGGTATGGTAGTGGTCTCCTTTTTTCTATGTATTTGATAGATAAGCTAGAGTCTTTAAGCCTCTTCGTCCATTTCAAAAGCGTATTTTTTTTCAAACCCCTTTATTCTTGTTTTTTTATTGGCGATTGTTTAACCATACATTGAGTATGTATACTTTTGTAATATTTATAACCATTTAAATTGCAATGCCTTAACAGGCAACTAAGTTCTAAAAACCTACATATTGTTAACATCTTCAAAATGTGGGTTGCATCAGGAGCAATGAAGAATTTGAATTTGAATACATTTTTGACGTTTAAACGTTAAACGTCACTTAATTTTAATCTTCTTTAATATATAAATAAAAGAAAGTCGTGTTAGTTACAATATTTATAACTCAAGAACGGCTGAACGGATTTGGCTGAAAATTAATGGGGAGGTAACTTAGAACCAGGAGATGGACATAAGATACTTTTATCTTTTTTTTTTAGTTATCGGAGTAGGGTAGGAGTAGTGTAGGAGTAGGTTGGGAGTAGGTTAGGAGTAGGGTAGGAGTAGGGTAGGAGTAGGGTAGGAGTAGGGTAGGAGTAGGGTAGGAGTAGGGCAGGAGTAGGGTAGGAGTAGGTTAGGAGTAGGGTAGTAGTAGGGTAGGAGTAGGGTAGGAATAGGGTAGGAGTAGTGTAGGAGTAGGGTAGGAGTAGAGTAGAAGTAGGGTAGGGTAAGGAGTAGGACGACACACGAACGAAGTAGCGCCGGGTAGCTAGAAATAGTTTATGTGGCAAAACAACGTTTGCCGAGTCAGCTAGTTATTTATAAATAAACCCATTTAAGTATTATAGTAGTATTAATAGTATTAGTAGTATTATACTAGTATTGATTATTCTTGTCATTATTTCCTGTCAGATTATCTAACCTCTGGCCTTCTTCTCATTGTCTGTTATTCAACAGAAATTATTTTAAAATATGTAAGTCACCATAATCACTATACGTCATAAAAACGCTTCAAGTTTTTAAAAAAGCCGTTCTAAATTCACGTACCTACTGCAATTCAACAATCCCAGAATTACGTTTTAAGGCAAGCAATTCTACTTCACAGTCATTAAAAAAATCGCTATATACTCGGTTCATTTTATGATGCCCGATTTGACACATGTAAAATGCTTATTCGTTGTTAGGCATCACAGAAATCGAACAGCAGTTATTGTGTTATTGATTATTTAAAGTCTAGCTTAAAAGTTGTACCAAGCGTAATCGATAGTATGTTTGCAATGTCAAATGAATCATTAATAACTGAACAGAGTACAGTGATTATTATTTACGTGTATTCATTACCACAACTCCTTTTAGCTCGTAGGTCAATTATATGCACGACTATAATTATTATTTTGGCCTTAGCAAAGGAAACTAAATACCTAGCCGAGTTAGTTCAATGATCATCTATCTGGTAGTCGTGTCACACGCACATAAGTTTGTGTTATCAATATGTTGATTTAGTATTAATTTTGTTGGTGATTATGAAAGTGTTGGTGTTTTTTACCATATGTTGGTTTTGTGTGGTGGCAGAGGATACTGGACAGCCGGCTGGGCTGATGGCTGATTGTAAGTTTGTTTTCAAATATTTTTTTTGACAGTTAAGTATTTTAAATTAATGAATTTAAGTTAAGTTAAGTTTTTGAAATTGATTTTTTAAATTTAAAGATTAGTAATACTGTAATTCCCAGTGAGCAGTTTCATTGTTTACTTATCTTTGAATATCTTCATCGATAATTTATACTACACTACTTTTTAAAATCAAAATTACGTTAATCAATTAATAAACGCTGAAAAACTTTCTATCTACTGATTTAAACTGATTTTTATTTACAAAAATTATATGCAACAAAAAGGCAGGAGGAGGTCGGATAGGCAGTCGCTCCATGTAAAATACTGGTATTCAGCTGCATCATCATCATCTGCCTAGCAACTACGTTGGGAAAAGGCTAGGCAGATGATGATGATGATGATATGCAACAAAAATAATCAAACCAAGAACCTTGTCTCACTACCTGTTCAAATGATTAAGTACCTACAGAATTGAGTATGGGTTACAAAAAATTCTGTAGTATTTATTAATTACTTAAAGCAGTGCTCATAATCTTCTATCTTCTATCTATCTATTTATATATAAAAGAAGAAACTGACTGACTGACTGACTGACTGACATATCAGCGCACAGCCGAAACTACTGGGTCTGTGAAATTTTGCACACGGCTTCCTTTTATAGTGTAGGGGAGCACTAAGAAGGGGTTTTTGGAAATTCAACCTTTAAGGGGGTGAAAAGGGGGGATTTCGTTTGTATGAAAAATCTTATTCCTTGAGTTAATAAACTTGAAACTGTGCAAGAATACTTATAAAACAATTTGACACCCCCAATCCCCCTTTAGGGGGTACCCTAAAGGGGGATTGGGGGTGTCAAAATGTTTATGGAAGAATTTTAACACGCAGTCTGATTAACTCGAAACTCGGTATTTATACTTAAGACCAAGAATAAAGAATAATATGTGTCAGGGTTTTTCGAAAATCTACCCGTAACGGGGTGAAATGGGGTAGTTAATTACACAGGCGAGGATTTTACTGCGGGGCTAGATTAACTCGAAAATTGGTATAAATAATTTTTGAGTCAAGTAATAAACACATCCCAAACGATTTTCAAAATTACACCCCTGTGGGGGTGACAAGCGGGGATACAGTTTATTTGAAAAATCTGATTCCTTTGATCTATAAACTTAAAAATTAGCCCGAATACTCATCTATCTAAATAAATGATAATAATCATAAACATACATTTTCGAAATTTTTAGAGGAAAGTACTAATTTCACGCGGACGAAGTCGCGGGCAAAGTGCTAGTCTCAAATAATTTACATTCCATCGCCACTTAATCAGTTATCTATTTTAGTGAAAATATTATAAGTTGATTTTTCAGTGACCATTTTTAACAAAAACAAAAATGTCCTTATCAGTTTTTGGTTGCATAGTAATTTTGACATTCAGTATGTTGTTCCTTATCATGAAAATTATCTCAAATTCTTTCCTTATCTTTAACTAGGTCCAGGAATGAATCGTACAACAAAATTCTCAGAGGAAACGAGGAGATCCTTATCAGTGGTGGTAGCATCTCCATCTTCTGGTCTCTTCGGCTACAAAGAGACGAGATGTAAGCTGAGCATAGAGGGCGCTGCCTGCGCAGCCAAACATCTCAACCTCAGGAAGGGGAAAACGCAGGTATTTTTTATAATGATTAAGGTTTTACACGAACTAGCTACTGCGTAACGGCAAGCGTGTAAGTGTGGAACGTGCGCCCCCCAGCTAGATGGACCGACGACCTTAAGAATGTGCGGAGGGCAGGGTGTTGAGGCTCAGCCTGGACAAAGCCTATGTCCAGCAATGGACTGCGATAGGCTGAGTAGATTTGACACGAACTACCCAGTTCAATGCCAGGAAGGAAAAAAATAATATTTTAGAGATGGTTAAATCGAGAACACCGTTATTTTGCTGCTCTTTGGTAAGTTCTGTATTTTTTGCTCAAAAATAGACCTCAGCGTAAAGTACTTACTGTAAGGTATCATTAAGGAAAACTCGATTGCATGTAGGACACAATGTTAAATAACTAATAAAGATCATGGTGTCGGTGACTACCGTAAACGTTACCTGATACCTACATAGGAAATACCGCTAAGTATTAGGTACCTCTCATGGTTTATATCGACGGTAGAAGTCCAAAAGTCTTCCAACCAGTCTTACCAAGCGGTATCGTGTTACCCAGTTACTGAGTTGTGGTCGCTCCATGTAAAATACTGGTATTCAGCTGCATCCAGTTAGACTGGAAGCCGACCCCAACATAGTTGGGAAGAGACTAGGTACTTAGATTGATTGATTTCAGGAAAAAGAGGCTTGGTATTATGACTTGTTATGATAGTTTTATCTTAACAAAACTTGAATAAAATCGAAATCGTTAGCTACATTGTTAACACACGGCCGTGACTCTAATTTGGTAGATAAACTATTAATAAGCTAATGTTCATTCACGTTAACGATCAAGGCTTTACCTACTTAATTCAGCAAGATTGCATAATTCCGTAACGATCAGTTTTGATAAATAAATAGGTAGATACTTATAAAATAATATCTTCGTCATAAGCTTGCCTTATGTCGTCTTTCAAATAGCCTTTATTTCTTATACTGTACATACATGCAATTACTTAGGTACATTTCCATCATTTATGAAATACAAATTGTGATTTACCTAAGTACCTACTTACATTATTACAAGTTTTTACTTTATTTAGGTACCTACTTGCTTCATTTACATTCCATGCATTTGTAAACTATGTTACCGGAAATGTATGAAGTACACAATTCCAAGGAAATATAAGTATGCAATTCCGAGCCTACTTAGGAAATGTGTAAATTAATATTTCAAAGTTTCTTAAATTCACACATTTCCTGTGAAATGTACCTATGTATGACAATGAAAAAAATCAAAAAACGATAACTCTTCCGTTATCAACTATAATAATTTAGATTGCGTGTATTTGTTAATTATTTTTATTTAGATAAATATTACATATTATCTAAATTAAAATAAATACTGATATACACTCGAGAGCAATGAATCCGGGTCACTTAAAGAATGTTAAAAATCTCGGAAACTAAAAATGATAGGTTAATGCAATAAATAGTATTTAATAGACAATGTAATACTCCTTAAATGAAAGTAAAAGAAATATGAGTCACCATACATTTTATTAACACAAAATTACATAAAGAAAAAAACTGCTGATCTCTCCTTAAAACAAAAATAGGAAACATGAAATTTTTGAACTTTATTAAGATTTTCTTGAATTTTAATACTTCGTATTGCCTCCTCGTGCTTCCATTACTGCGTTTACGCGGTTTGGCATGCTGTACACCAAGTTCCTTATACGATTTTGGGGAATATTCTCCCATTCCTCTGTGAGAGCAATTTTGAGCTCACGAAGCGTGATTGGGGGAGGGTTTCGTTGTTTTACGCATCTGCCTAGCTCGTCCCAAGCATGCTCGATCGGGTTGATATCCGGGCTGCGCGCTGGCCACTCCATACGAGTAATGTTCATCTCTTGAAGGTAGTCATTCACAATCCTACCTGTATGAGGTCGGGCGTGCATAAATATAGCATCCTCACCTAAATTGACCATAAATGGACCAACGTGATCATTGAGGATTTCTTCCACATATCTTACGCTAGTTAAAGAGCCGTTTTCTATGATCACCAGCTCTGTGCGACTTTCAGAAGAAATTCCGGCCCACACAAGTACAGACCCACCACCGTAGGCTACTTTTTCTTCGATGCATGCTTGCTTGAATCTTTCCCCTGGTCTTCGATACACTCTGTGTCTTCCATCGTGCTTGTAGAGCATAAATTTTGATTCGTCGGAGAACATAACTTTTGACCAATCTTCAATACTCCAATTTACGTGGCTCTGGGCATATCTTAGTCTTGAAATACGATGCCCACGCTCCAGTTTAGGGCCGTTTGCAGGTCTAAGGGGTTTTAAGTTAGATTCAGCAAGCCGACGTCTTACTGTCCATGCACTTGGGTTACTTCCTCCGAGGCGTCGAAACTGATTTGTGAGTTCAGTTTCTGTGAGAAAGCGATTTCGAAGCATGGTGTTCACCAAGTATCGGTCTTCTCGTGCTGTGGTACACCTGGTTCTGCCCGTTCCTGGTCTGCGTAGGTTAGAACCAGTTTCTTCGTAACGTCGGAGAACTCTTTGTACTGTTGACAGCGACACACCGACAGTCCTGGCTGTATCGCGCTGACTCCGGCCGGTTTCCAGCATTGTAAGTATTCTGGTGCATTCTTCAGGCGTAAGCGACATAATTTCAGCTTGAATAATGAACATAGAGCACTATCAACATGGTTTATCTACCCACATAAATGACAGATTACAAACAAAAGCAAAACCAAATGCTGTAATTTCGTAGTTCCATCTTCGAAAGTGGCCCTTTTTCAAATTTGTTTTTTTTATGATATAACTTTACAATAACTAAGAAGTTTTAATACCTTCATTTAAGGAGTATTACATTGTCTATTAAATACAATTTATTGCATTAACCTAGCATTTTTAGTTTCCGAGATTTTTAGGATTCTTTAAGTGACCCGGATTCATTGCTCTCGTGTGTACATTATTTGATTTCATTCATGTTATTGATTTTAATTCATTATTTATTTATTAAATTATTATTAATCATCGACATTGGTACCATTAATTACAGCTTGCCCTTTGGCAAAGGCCTAGGTCTTCATATGCTCATTCAAAAGTCGACATTTTCATTTTTTTAACAAACAATAGCTGTCCCGACGAACTTCGTACCGCCTCAAATTTTTTTTGTTATTTTTTCCCATGATTTAATAATTAGAAACCCTCACGGGCGACCCCAGCAGAACACTCTACCAAAGTCTCATCACAATCTGACCAATGGTTTCGGAACGCATAGAGGACAAACATACAAACATTGATTTTTAATAAGTAAGTAGGTATCTAAGTTTATCGAAATAAAGTCCATCGGGCTTATTACAAAACAATAGAACATACAGTCGTCGTCGTCGTCGTCGTCGTTTCAGCCGATAGACGTCCACAGCTGGACATAGGCCTCCCACAATTTTGGGAGGGTTTGCCATAATCGCCACGCTTGGCAGGCGGGTTTTATTCTGTAATTACTTAAACTCACACCCTGACTTATTACTTGTAATTTTTATTTTAATGAAAATCATTTATTTTTACCATGTTTGTAAATATGTGAGCACCATGTATCTATTAGATAATTAATTTATGTCATGTTTTCATTTTTAATTCTTTTACCTATTTTGGTATAGTAATTTTATTTTATTTTAGGTGCATCGTCTTCACATATTATTATAGGTACATATAATTAATGTATACAAAATATTGTAAAACATTTTAAAAGAGTAACGGTGGAGTTTCTTGCCCATTCTTCTCCATACGAAAACTACCTTTTGGAATGGGCGACTAGAATCAATTCTATTTTTTCGTAATTTTTGACGTTCAAAAGTGCCTTTTAAGTGCCTACTTGAAATAAATGTTTTGACTTTGACTTTGACTTTGGTTGGCGATCGCAGTATGGTATGATGGTGGAATACATAGAGAACGCTGCTGCCCATTCTCCGGTATGACCCTTAGTCGCCTTTTACGACACCCACGGGAAGTAAGGGGTGGTGGTATTCTTTAAGTCCGGCACCACACAGACAACATACAGACAATGATAAAATTCTGGATACAAAAGCTGATTCTAAACCCAAATCTTTCAATTTTATTAAGAACTAGCACTTTGCCCGCGACTTCGTCCGCGTGTATTTCGTACTTTCCTCTAAAAATTTCGAAAATTTATGTTTATCTTTATCATTTATTTAGATAAATAAGTATTTTATTTATTTACTCAAAACAAAGGATTGTAGAACACGTTAAAAATACAGGTTTACAAAAAAAGTACTATTTCTACAAGCGTGTGGGTGAGCACTGCTCTCCTAGCTAGGTTATGGAAACCTGTGTTAAGGAGAAGCAGTCCGGTCCCCTAAGGTACAGTGACGTAAAACTTACATAGTGCTTCTGATGTTACTGTTACAATTTCGAAGAATTGAGTTAGACAAAAGTTTGTTATGGTTACAATAAAATAATTAGAGATAAATATTTATGTGTTGTGAGTGTGTGTGTGATTGGGTGTGTGGTGTGTGCGTGAGGGTGGGTGTGTGTGAGTGGTGTGTGCGTGAGGGTGGGTGTGTGTGTGTGTGGTGTGTGCGTGAGGGTGGGTGTGTGTGTGTGTGTGAGGGTGTGTGGGGGTGTGTGTGTGTGTGCGCCTGCCGATGTTCATCACCTTATGTTAAAATCTTTTCAGTTTCGTCATAAGACTTATCTTGGAGGTACGATTGTATAGTCTTTTTGCATTTGTAGTATGGTAAACCGTAGATTTGACACTCTTCGTTTATTTTGTTGTAGAGAAACGGACCAAGAAAATGAAAAAATCTCTTGACAAAAGTTGAGCGTACACGCGGCACGGTGCATATCCCATCCTTTCGACGTTTACTACGTTTTTTATTTTCTATTATTCGGTATGGGGTGTTGCGGTGTTGCAGAATGACTGTCTGTAGTATGAAGTGTTGCCGAACATTTAGCACTTTGCAGTCATTGTATAGTTGATCGGTTGGAAACAGAATAGGACGAAAAGTGGCTACTTTTAATATGGCCCTATGTGCTACTTCTAGCGGCTTGAGGGTGGTTTTAGCTGCGCCACCCCAACAAGAAATGCAATATGTTATGATGGATAGGCAAAGTGCAAAATAAACATTACGTATTATAATGGGATTGGCAATACGCCGGAGAGTTTTAAAGATGTATATCAGTTTGCGAACTCGTCCAGTTAGCAGACCGATATGAGACTTGAAATTGAGATTCCTGTCCAAGACTATTCCCAGATATCTGATGCTTTCAACAGAGGTTAAAAGAGGACATTGACAGTTTGAATCCTGTATCTGTGGATGACCAGTGTGAGCTTTGATCAAAATTAGAGTCTTTGGTTGAGAGACCGAGCTGTTAGAATATGTCAGAAATTTGTTTTTGGAGGTATTAAGGGTTAGAGTGTGGGAATTAAGCCAATTTAACGCCACGTCAAAGCCAAGCTGAGCTTGTTGCTCTAGTTGTGACCAGGAATCCGCGATGAAGGTTATTGCTGTGTCATCCGCAAAGGATATTACCTTAGCATTAACGATATTGAGATCACACAGGTCATTAATAAAGATTAAGAAAAGAGTGGGGCCTAAGATGCTTCCTTGTGGAACCCCATAGTGAATTGAAAGCTCGTCGCTGTTATAGCCATCGATCCTGACTCTTTGCGAACGATTGGAGAGGTAGCTTCGGAAAAGATCCAGTTGTAGCCCCCTGACGCCTATTTTCTCAAGTTTGATTAAGAGTGTGGAAACGGGAACAGTGTCGAACGCTTTCGCGAGATCTAGAAATATAGTAAGAACCTTTTTATTTTTATTTATATGATCTATGACATAGCTGGTTAGGTCATGAACTGCGTCACATGTTGACTTATTTTTGCGGAAGCCATATTGTTGTTGCGAGATTATCTTGCAATGCTCAAGGTAACTAACCAATCTTTTGTTTATCAAACGTTCAAGAACTTTGGATAAAGCGGTTAATACAGCAATAGGACGGTAGTTATTCGACAAAGCTCCATCACCCCCCTTGAAGATTGGATAGATTATTGCCTTTTTAAAGGAAGTTGGAAAAACAGCTGTTTCAAAACAAATATTGAATATATGGCATAAAATAGGCGCCAGAGTGGTGGAAAATTTCTTCAGTATAGTAGGTGAAATGCCATCCCAACCAGTAGCAGCGTTTGGCCGCAGTGAATTTATGGTGGATATAATTTCTTCTGGGTCAGTTTTATCCAGGACAAAGGATGAAGTTGGTATAGAACTGCTTTGTGGGATAGGTGGTTGTTGTAAGGACCTCGTTTTTATAATGTCATCTGCAAGTTTCTTGCCAATATTGACAAAAAACACATTGTTACATGACTGTGTGGGTGTGGGTGATGAAGATAGCAGTTGTGTGGACAAGTGTGTAGTTTTTGTAGTGTTTGTTATTCGTTTTAAGGTATCCCAGAGTAATTTTGGGTCATTACTCGCTTTGGTGAGTTCTTCCGCATCGAAGAGCCTCTTCGCCTGTTTAAGAATTTTGGTACAAAAGTTTCTGTATCGTTTGTAGGTTATATTTAACGTTTCGTTATCTGGAGACTGCTTGAGTTTTCTGTGCATGGCATCTCTGTTTCTCATGCACCGTAACAAGCCAGGAGTTATCCAGGGCTTAAGAATCTTCCGTTTTGCTGTAACTTTTTTAATTACAGAGTTTTCGGCTATGGCTGAGGTCAGTTTTTCAATGAAATTGTCTGTAGCGGTATTTGCGTCAGTTGTACTAAGAATAGGGTCAAAATCTATGTTCAAAATTGACGCACCAAGTGCCTCATAATTGATTTTTGTTATGGTAGACGTAGTGGTGACAGGAATACGTTTCCTATCCAGACAAAGTAGTGAAGAGCCATGGTCGGTAACCGTAGACTCATAGACAAATGTGAGTGCGGGCGACCTTGTTCTAAGGATAATATGGTCCAGACAATTATTGCCCCTGGTTGGGAGAGTATGAGCTGGGAGAAAACCATGAAAAGCGAGACAATTCAAATATTCGTGGGACCGTGTATCAAGTGAAGAAGGTTTGATGTCGAGATTTAAGTCACCCGCTATCGCAACGGTTCCGAGGCCATGGAGCGATGGAAGTATACGATTAAGGGCGGAAAGGAAGTTCTGTATGTTGTCTGTAGATGGTGAGCGATATATACAGAGTAAAGCCACGTCAGGGTTAATTTTCATTATCAATCCTGAGGCAGATTGGTACAGGTCTGGTTCCTCACCAACCGCTATAATTTCTGACTTAATATAGACCACGACGCCATCACTTTGGTTTATGTGCTTGGTTGTTTTAAATATCGTATAATTTGGAAGAATTGGAAGAATTGAGTTACTAGAACATGGAAGCCAACATTCTGTCAGGACTATAACGTCACAATCAAGTGAGATACGATGCAATAGAGTCTGTAAGTTTATGAAGTTACAATTTATTGATCGAATGTTTTGTGAAAAGACTTTCAGATATTTATTTGGGTTTATCAAAAACGATTGAGTTTGCTCCGGAGTGTAGGTATGCGTCACCGATACAGAGAGTTCATCGATGTTATTGATTAAGTGAATTGCGTTATTAGCCATTTGTAGGATTTTATAGTTAAGAGGGCGACGACGAAAGTTTGCAAGCTGTCAGTATATGTAATAGTGGTGTGCTAGGGGTGATGTGGATGTATGTGTGTGTATAGAATTTGTGATTTTGAGACTGATTGTGTGTGTTTTGTGTGACAGTCTTTTGTTATGATTTCTGGGATTTGTTCGTGTGTTTGTAAATCATGAGCGCAGTGTGTGAATGTTGTGTTTTTTGTGTTTGGGTGTATAATTACCTCAATGGTGTAGTAAAAATATGTTATTAAAAAATCAGTTAAAAGCAAAAACAGTAAAAACAATGTTAAAATCAAAATTAAGAATAAAACTAGAGTGAGTAGAAAGCTATGGAATATAACATCTAGTCATTTCCCTAGCTCATTTTTATCAAGGTCTGCCTCGCTTTTGATCAAGAAATGTTTTTTTCCCACGGCTTGACGAAGAAATACTCTGCCCAGTGAAGTCCAGCAAAACTTAAAATCATTTTCGGTTGCAAATTTCCGTGCCAAATAAAAAAGCCGTTGCGATTTGGGGGTGAGACTCTCTGAGAGGTAGATCGGTTTTGCAGCACCGGCTAGTTTTAGATGGTTTGTATTTAACTTGTTATGACTATTCTTTTGATTGAAGTTCCGTAGATTTTGCAGAATATTATCTTTTGTAGTGACACTGACAAAGTCAACTATGATTGGGGATGTACCATTTTTCTTATTTATGCGGTAAATATCTTTGATTTCCTGGCGTTGCAATGAAATATCAAGGACGCTTGTTGTTTCCGTGATTAATTTACAGAGATCTTCTTTACTTTCTCCCTCCTGTTTTGGTATATTTCTAACCTCCATCTTGGATAAACATAATAGCCGCTCCATATTTTCAACTTTGTCCTCAAGTTGACTTATATAATTACGGTCAGCTTTACGTTCGGACTCAATTTGATCAATCTTGGTCACCATATCATCATACTGTTTTGTGGTAAAATCTAAGGATTTCTTGATTTTTAAGTTTGTAGATCAAAGGAATCAGATTTTTCTGAAAAATCGTTTGGGATGTGTTCATAACTTGACTCAAAGACCGATACCTACTCATTTTCGAGTTAATGGCAGCAAGCAGTAAAATCCACCCGTTCTTCTTCTTAGCGTGTCGAGAGCAATCTAAATGTCCCAGAATTCGGCTACTTGTTTGGCGCTATTACCAGCGTCCACCAGTTCCTATAACGTGCAGCTGGCAGGACATGCAGGACACGATAATAAGTGTCCCATCGTTTGTGGAACAGCACCATATTTACACTCCAAGGCAGAGTCGTCTATGAATCTCCACCTGAACAGGTTTTCCTTGCTTTGGCCAACCTGGGTCCGGAGTCGGTTTAAAGACTTCCAGGTTACCCAAGGTTACTCATGTCCAGATGGGAGGTCTTCAGCGGGTGAAACTAACGGTTTGGGTAAGGAAGCACTATCTCGCCACAGCTTCAGTCTTTCTTGTGATGGTTCACCAGTGAGTGGGACGAAACACTTTAAAAAACTGTTTTGGTTTTTCAGCCTTTGTGCAAAGGGTCGTGTGTCGGAGACCATTTTGGCTCTTTCGCTGGAGCCAGTGCCCTGCGAACCACTGGTGGCGCTATTCCTGCTAGTGGATACAGCATTTCCTACTATATTTCACAGCAATCCACCCTTAAACTTTATTACCCTTTTCCACCTTGGTAGGAGTCGATATTTGAAAAACCCTAAAACACATACCTACTTTTTTAATTTAGTAGTAACTACCGAGTTTCGAGTTAATCCGACAGCGGGTTTTGGTTTTTAAAACTAAAAGTGACATTATTTATTATTTACTGAGCCAAATATTGCCAATTTTCAAGTTTATTAACCAAATGAATAAGAATTTTCCTATAAACTGTATCCCCTCTTTTTATCCCCATAGTTTTGAAAATCGTCTGGGATGATAGCAAGCTATAGTACTTACTCGAAGATTTATTGATACCAATTTTCGACTTAATCAAACCACGCAGTAAAATCATCTCCCGTAAAATTAACTACACCGTTTCACCCCGTTAGGGGTAGATTTTCGAAAAACCCTTTTACATGTTATTCTTTATTTTTGGTCTTAAGTTTAATTACCGAGTTTCGAGTTAATCGGACCGCGCGTTAAAATTCTTCCATACAAATTTTGTTCCAATACCCCTTTAGGGGGTAGTTTAGAAAAACAAAAAATGCAAAACTTCATAATTTACTTAGATACATATTCGTGCCAAGTTCATTAACCAAATGAATAAGATTTTTCATATGTGGGGGTCCACAGGGGAGGAATTTCGAAAAATCGTTTAGGATGTGCTCATTACTTGACTCAAAGATTATTTATACCAATTTTCGAGTTAATCAAGCCACGCCGTAAAATCCTCCCCTGTAAAATTAACTACCCCTTTTCACCCCGTTAGGGGTACATTTTCGTTAAACCCTGATACACGTTATTCTCTATTTTTAGTTTTAAGTATAAATACTGAGTTTCGAGTTAATCGGACCGCGCGTTAAAATTCTTCCATACAAATTTTGCCACCCCCCAATCCCCCTGTACGGGTTAGTTTAGAAAAACAAAAAAATCCAAACTTCATAATTTACTTAGATAAGTATTTGTGCTAAGTTTCAAGTTTATTAACTCAAGGAATAAGATTTTCATACAAACGAAATCCCCCCTTTTCACCCCCTTAAAGGTTGAATTTCCAAAAACCCCTTCTTAGTTCTCACCTATATTATAAAAGGAAGCCGTGTGCCGTAGTAGTTTCGGCTGTGCGTTGATATGTCAGTCAGACAGTTTCTTCTTTTATATACCGTAAAGATTTCGGAATATGGTTCAAAATACAAAAAACTGGCCAAAAAGTTTAAGCTTAGACCAAAGATAATACTCGTTTCGTACTGAGACGGAATATGTCTATGAAGTTTTGCCAACAATTTTTTTTACTTTTGTTTGTATTAATTACTAATTAATTGTTGCTGAATCTTCTTAGGTGATGATCAGCGGCTATATGGATGGCTCCTTTTCTCCGTTGGTGCGGTCCTTCATGGCCCTGTACTTGGGTCTTGGGCGAAACGTCATCGTGTTGGAGATATTCCCTATATTGGTGCGAACATATCCTATGTAAGTATAACGGATAAGTGACATTTAGTCACGTAAAAGTGTTGTAAGTAAATAAGAACTTAACCTATTTAAGATAATAATGAAACGCTGTTAGAAGCTAAACTCATAACTTGAGAACGGCTGGTCCGGTTCGGCAATCTTTTTTTTAATGTTGTTACCTAATAGGTAGTTTGCATGGGTTAGGGGGCAACTGGCCTCTGGTCCGCGGCCCACATTCCACGGAGTAGGGTAGGAACAGTAGTGGAAAAATAAGGCGTTTACGGAAAGAGAAACTGGAAAAAAATTGTCGGGAAAATTAGTGCATTTTTTATGGGAATTTTGTATGAATTATTGAAATTTGGACAGGACGTCCGTCTGTCGGCTCAGCTAGTTTGAAATAGATCATGAAGTGGTAACAAATAAGCAAAAAGTCAACAAGGTGCAGGCTTGAAGGCTGACTGCTCAATCAGAGCCTGTTGGTAAATCTTGGTTATTTTTATCAGTATTTGTTGTCATTGGTGGATATTGTGGTGGAAACACTGCCATCATCATCTGCCTAGTCTTTTCCCAGCTATGTCAGGGTCAGCTTCCAGTCTAACCAGATGCAGCTGAATACCAGTATTTTACATAGAGAGACTGCCAATCTGACCACCATAACCCAGTGACTGGGTCAAACGACATCCCTTGGTAAGACTGGTTGTCAGACTTCAGAATAAAAAAATTAGGTAGCGGTTTAAACACTACCGCTACCCTAATTTGTAATTGGATCGAATCAGTTTTTTTCTTAGGGTAAGTCAGTATGATTATCATACTCATTATTAGTCTGTGTGGTTCCGGACTTAAAGAATAGTACCACCCCATCTTCCCGTGAGGGTCGTATAAGGCGACTAAGGGACGTACCGGAGATTGGCACCAGCGTTCTCTATGCATTTCACCACCATACTTCGATCGCCAACACACCCTTTGGGGGAGGCATAAGTCCAGCAGTGAACGTCTTTCGGCTGAAATGATGATGATGATGACTCATTATTTTAACATAAGCATGGTTGTAAGTATAGAGTAGCAGTATCATTTAAAAGATAATCATTATAAATCTGAAAGTAACAAAGCCTGCCTGTTGAATAACATACTCGTAGCAGCTTCTCGCAAGTTTCATTAAGGAACACTCCATATAGGGAGCGAGCAAGGGAAGCAGTACAAGTCATTAGCCAATACCTACAAACTGGTTGAGTAGGTACTGGCTGATTTTCCTGCTTAAGTTTTTTTTTATGCTAGCCTTGGCCATAGCTTTCTTGTAACACTGGTGGTGATAAATACTCATACATAAGAGGTGGGAAGAAGGCTTATTTATGACTTTTTACAGACATTATAATACCGTACGTGTATCAGTGACAAAAATATGGGATCGAATCTATTCGCTTCAAATGAATACATCGAAAATAATAATGTATATTATAGGTAAATGAGTTTAACCAATAACCAACCAATAACTGGGTTGTGGAGGTCAAATAGGCAGTCGCTCCATGTAAAATACTGGTATTCAGCTGCATCCGGTTAGATTGGAAGCCGACCCCAACATAGTTGGGAAAAAGCTAGGCAGATGAGTGAGGTAAATCAGTATAAAAAAACCTGGCATCCACTCAAATATCAATAAAATATATAAATTATTATTTATATTAAAAATATATAAATTATTGTTTATATTTATAAATTATTTGCCAGGATACGGACTTGCCACCATAAACAAGATGTTAATGTTTTATTTCGATTTTAAAACTTTAACCGAATAAAAAACGCAATTTATATATATATTGTAAACCCGTTATTTATGCCTCTACTTACTACAACACAATTGATATGGCAAACCAGTGCACACATTATTTTTACGCTGAATTCCGCTATAAAATCTGCAAAATTGAAATTAAAGTAAACAAAATTAAAAAACTAATTTATATTGTTTTGTATTTAATAATAATAATACGCACAGGCATAAAAACCGCACTATTTTTTATTCGACAACAAAAAGTCGATAGTTGATACCATAGATCCATTAAATTAAAGTGTAATTATCGATATGTGTGTTATAGTACCTATACATAGTTATAAAGTTGCTGCTATCACTAGTTCCATCTGTCAAAAAACGGTTAACTTAGTGGGCAAAGTGTTCAGTTATTTTATAGCCTATTAGGGGGCGAGCCTAACACGACCCGGGAATCGAACCCAGAAGGAGGATAAATAAAAGAAATAAAAAAACTGGCCAAGTGCGAGTCGGACTCGCACACGAAGGGTTCCGTACCACAAGGCAAAAACGCCGAAAAAACACGTTTGTTGTATGGTAGCCCCTTTAAATATTTATTTTATTCTGTTTTTAATATTTGTTGTTATAGCGGCAACAGAAATACATTATCTGTGAAAATTTCAACTGTCTAGCTATCACGGTTCATGAGATACAGCCTGGTGACAGACAGACAGACAGTGGAGTCTTAGTAATAGGGTCCCGTTTTTACCCTTTGGGTACGGAACCCTAAAAATATTATTAGGTGGCGATTTTCAGGGTAGTTCTGGTTATGCTAGTTCAAAATCAAAATTATTTATTTACATACTTATTTGGTACAAGAGATATACGGAACCCTTATAGATTCGTCATGTCTGTCTGTCTGTCTGTCTGTACGTCCGTATGTCACAGCCACTTTTCTCCGAAACTATAAGAACTATACTGTTGAAACTTGGTAAGTAGATGTATTCTGTGAACCGCATTAAGATTTTCACACAAAAATAGAAAAAAAAAACAATAAATTTTAGGGTTCCCCATACTTAGAACCGAAACTCAAAATATTTTTTTTCATCAAACCCATACGTGTGGGGTATCTATGGGTAGGTCTTCAAAAATGATATTGAGGTTTCTAATATCATATTTTTATAAACTGAATAGTTTGCGCGAGAGACACTTCCAAAGTGGTAAAATGTGTGTCCCCCCTGTAACTTCTAAAATAAGAGAATAATAAAACTAAAAAAAATATGTGATGTACATTACCATGTAAACTACCACCGAAAATTGGTTTGAACGAGATCTAGTAAGTAGCTTTTTTTTAATACGTCATAAATCGTAAACCGCAATTTACCATTCATTCAATCAACTCAAAAATAAAAATAAACATTTAATTTGATAAACATAAACCTTATGCATAAACCCGGATGTTACGGAACCCTCGGTGCGCGAGTCCGACTCGCTCTTGCCCGGTTTTTTTTAACATCATGGAGATTTAAATGCGTTTAAAACAGGTAAAGTGCTAGGGGTAATAGTCAACCTTTTACCGTATCACCAAGGTCAGAATTTTACAGACGACCTCTCAGTTCAACTTTCGTATTTATCTATCTGACGTTGGACAAAAATAGTGATGCGACACATTCCTAAATCTGTTCAAATAATTTCTTCTGCTAAGGGGCACCTGTCGTCTGTACTCAAGTTTCTAATAATAAAAATAACATTTACATTCCCATGGGATCTCAATATGGTAATAACTTGTCACTGATCCTACTGCGGGCGAGTAGCGATTTGAGAGAGAAAAGATCAAACGTTAGCTAGCATTTAAAGTGAAAAGCTTCAAACGCTCTTGGAGAATTCTATGCTCATTGCGTAATGGCATCGCTCTCAGGATATGTTATTACCAGTGTTTGAAACAATTTTATCAAGAAAGGCCTCGCTTTTTTCCTTTAGCACAAAGAGTCGATTAAATGTGGCTGGAATATAGCTATTCTTACCGCCACGTTATTCATCATCATAATCATAATCAGCCTATAATGTTCCCGCTGCTGGGACACGGTCTCCCCTCGGTGAGAGGGAGTGGGCCGTAATCCACCACGCGGGCCCAGTGCGGATTGGTAGATGTCACATGTCTTCGAATTTTTGGTTCTGGGACATGCCGGTTTCCTCACGATGTTTTCCTTCATCGTTTTGAGAGCAGTGGTGATGAAATAATTTACACAAAGTAAAGCGCGCCTGTCTGGGTTCGAACCTACGACCTACAACTCGTAAGTCGCGGCCGTTACCACTTGGCCACCACTGCTGTCAAGACTATTGTCCAGCTGTTCGGCCTGTCCGACCCCTCATATCAAAATGATCTGAGGGGCAATTCTCGTATTCTTTTATGAACGTTCACAGTCAGATCTCAGTCTCAATCTGTCAAAATGCCCTCTATTTCCCTACATTTTTGACAAGTTTTTGAGATTGATTGTTGCTGAGATGAGATTGCTATTAGGTATACATATAATACTAGATTTTGAATGTTTTCCATTACGAAAATTGGCCTTCTGATCATTCACCATCTAACTATGTACGTATTAAAAAAATCAATTGAGTGAAATAAATTACGGAATAAACCGTATTGTTAAAAATAATACTAGTCTTTATACCACAGAATAAATAGTGTTTATACTCGCTTACATTGAGACTAAAACTTCATATAAGTGTCGATGTCGTTCGCACATGCGGGCGGCGTATCTCCCGGTTGCCCGGTTGGTGGCGCGCTACTTTTTGCTCCCCGAGCGCACACGCAAAAGGAAACGCGTAATTTGCTGTCTCGAGGCACTTGGAACTTGTATTGAGATGGATATGCATATTTAGTAACAGTCGCCGATCGACGATATTCATTGATATACGAGAGTTTTTAGTACCTAACTATCGTGTGGTCGCATCTATCGTGATTCGTGGAGGTCGGTAAAAAAACACAACGGCTTCACACGATATGAGAGAGTTTTAAGGAAAAACTTAGGTAAGTACTCTTTTATTTATTTATAGAGGAGGAGACTCACGAACATGCACACCATACGTAAAAGCAGATGCAAAGAAGCAGAGAAGCAGATGTCTTATAATGACACGCATTCTTTTCAACCTCAAATTTAATAATAAAGGATGTAAATTAAAACAAATGCGTATCCGAGAGTCACTTGTTTTTCTCGTCATTGTGTTCTTTTTTTTTATACTGAGCCATACGTCTACAACCTTTTGGTTTGGGTTAAAGTTCTAACTTTTTTTATTTTTTTGACGAAATCAAGTTTTAAAATGTTATAACTTCCTAACGGCGGTTATCTGATTTTGCCTGTTTTAGAATCAGCAAATTAGTGTAGGTATGTATTTATTTTTATCCAGAAAAAAATGTATGTCATAGATACATTCTAGTTTGAGGGAAATTGACGGTTCAAAACACGATAAATTGCAATGTGCTCATACAAACAAATGAAACAAACATGTTTCGAAACGAAATGAAATGAATTCATTTCGTTTTCAGCGCAAAATAATATGAAAATTGCATGTCCCATGTATGTTAGGGATTTAACGGTACCTACCTAGTATTTTTGCCCCTACAACTCCTGGACCGCTTGTAGCTCTAACTGCCGTAGACAGTGACTTTTCACACCCAAAATAAAAGTCGTTTTTTAATGTACTGTTGGTACTTACAGAATGGATGGATTACGGTATTGTGATTGCTCTTTTTACACCCTGTATACTTCTTCAACTTTCCAGAGCCGCCCGCATCACGAAGCCGCTGGGCGACTTGCTGGGCGAGTTCTTGGCCTCGCTGACCTTCAAAGGCTTATCTCCTCGGAGGATGGAGCTGGTGGGTGCCAGTTTGGGCGCCCACATCGCGTCGTACGCCGCCGACACCTACAAACAGCTGACCGGACGACGACCCGCTAGGCTTACTGGTTTGTACGATTGTAAACAATGTGGCAGGCATCGACGTGCAAACTATAACCATGAATTCAGCACATGATTGTAGCGTAGAAATTTTTAGTCGATTATTTCTTTTAAATCTGCAGTTTCAGAGAAAGTGTGTAGAAAAGTGCTATACCTACGCGGTTTGGTACCTGTTGCACGGCGTTTACCTAGCATTAATAATTAACAACAAACATAAAATTTTATTTTATTACTAGCTGTGCCCGCGACTTCGTCCGCGTGGAATAGTGACTTTTCGGGCAGCATATTTTGAATTACATAATATACCGTCTATAACAGACCGGGCATGTGCTGTCCGAACCCTTTGAGAACTCAGGCGAATTTCCCTATCAGTGAAAGTCTCAGACTCAGGCGATAGTGCTTGAGCTTCACGATCGGCAGTGAGACGTATTTCTCGTTCTTCCTGTGTTTCCCGAGACCGAACATTTGCTGTCCGAACCCTTTGAGAACTCAGACGAATTTCCCTATCAGTGAAAGTCTCAGACTCACGCGATAGTGCATGAGCTTCACGATCGGCAGTGAGACGTATTTCCCGTTCGTCCTGTTTCTCCTGGGATCGAGCATTTGTTGTCCGTACTCTCTGGGAGCTCAGGCGGGTTTCCCTGTCAGCAAAAGTCTCAGACTCACGCGATAGCGCGTGAGCTTCGCGATCGACAGATAAACGTGCCTTACGTTGTTCCCCGTTTTCCCTACTTCGAGTTGTCATCATTCGAGAACGATTTGAACTCAGTCGAGAGTCTCGCTGAGTCGAAGTTTCTGCAGCACGAAACCTAGCCTGATGTTCCCGAGTTGCAGAGAGCCTTGCCTCAGGACCTTCCTCAGATTCCTGTGATCGAACTAATCTCATCCTTTTAGCATTTCTGCTACATTGGGAGAGGTTGGATCTTCTTCGAGGCATTCTTACAATAAAATAGTACTTACTACTTAACACACAGTTATTTAGTAAACACGTACTATCGTAAACAATTAAATTATAAATACTTACAGATTATTAAACAGTCTAAAATTATCACAGTTTAAGTAATAAGTGTTAAGACGTGTAAACCAAACGTACTAACTTTATAAAACAAAAGAATTGCTAGAAAAATTATTTACTAACCTGAGCTAATGAACTTATATTTAATAAAGAAAACCAAGAAAAGAAATGCCTAACCTATACCAAATACTTATAATATTTATATACAAACCCTAAATACAAATTAAGATAAGTATACCGAAAATCAGGGAAAGAAATACCTAACCTTTATTAAATGCTTACAATATTTATTTACAAACCCTAAATACAAATTAAGATAAGTAAATACCCAAAAATCAAGGAAAGAACCGCCTAAACTAAGTATACCAAATACTTACAATATTTATTTACAAATTTTTAAAGACTATTAAGAAAAAGAACCCTACAAATCCTAAAATATAAATAAATGGAATATGCAAACAGTCAATATTCAAGTGAATCGCAATAATCGAATGCAACTATTCGCCTATACTCTCCAGGATACGTGCGTTCGCTACGAATAACTGAATCCTTAAATTATGGCAGCGGCGCGGCCGGCCGCGTTTTTTTTTTTGGGGGAATGGCATCTCGCAGTTAAACCTGGGAGGTTGTCTACTGCTTAACCGGACTTTCCTGTGGATACCACAATAAATTGAGGCCTCCAGCCAGGGCTTAAAACTAACTAAAAACTAAGCGACTACACGCTAAGGGCACCCCCCGGGGGGGGTTCGGACCTCGGCTTAGGGCGTCGCTGGGAGAGGACAGCAAGGGACAGGCTGGATCGGAATTATTTTGGGACGGATTTAGAACTACAGGCTCAGCGGCGCGGGCTGGCTCGAGCAAGGGTCGGGGCGGGCATGGTATGGGGTATCGCGACGTGCCTCGACGGCGAGGGCGGAAGGACGGATGACGGGGCTTGTACTTCTTGAGAGTACTGGTGGTCTTACTACTCTCCTGGAGGAGGGTAGTGGCGTCGTCGGGGGTGGTGAGGGTATGCCTTAGTCGGTGAATCGAGCTTATGCGGGAGGGGGAGTGTAACTTGAGGCCGCTACTATCAGGGGATTGGGGTGCTTAATAGCAGAATCGAAGAAGCGCTTGGAGAGGTGCTTCATGAACTGCTGGACGGTGGGAGCTTAGCGGCCGGCCGCGGCTCTCAGCGCGCTTTATATAGCCACGGACGCGCAGGCGCGCGAGGCGTGTAAGTACGTACTCTGATTTAAATTGACTTAACTTTTTTATTTATGAACCGATTGACATGAAATAAACACCAAATGTTAAGTGAAGCTTACTACAATATATTAGTTAAAACCGCATCTAAATCGAATAAGCCATTTCTGATATTAGCGTGCACAAACACACAGACAAACAGACAAAAAAATGTAATTACAATTTCGGGTTCGGCATCGATATAATAACAACCCCTGCTACTTTTTTTTTAATATATTTCCATTGTAGTCTGTACAATGGAAATACTACAATTTTATTATATGTAGGTATAGATTAGGTAATCAACAAACAGCTCATTTATCAAATGAAATTTCAGTCGACAACATCCATCGGTTTCTTACTAAACTTCAACTATATCCGACAATCCTGCATACTTATCTCTTTTGTTGACTGTACCTACTATTTTATAACCGACGAAAAAATTCTAATTTAGAATCTTGTCACAAAATCAGATAGTACAGAAGTCAATCTACATACAAAGTGCGCTCGAGCAACGCACACATAGACACCGCTCACGGACAAGTTATCTCAGACGGGTTGGGAGTAGTGCGAGCGGGAGTGGCATCCGCTTGAGACACGCGTCTGTGAAGTGCAAAAATGGAGCAACAAAAAATGGCTATGTAAGCTCGAGTTTCCTATTTTGAATCAGTCTAAACGAAGTACCTAACTTTTTTGTAAGGTAAATTCACGCCACCAACTATTACGTAAGTTGAAAACATGATTTTTTGATTGTGTAGATATTGTGTTGTTTTTAGTGCCATTTGTTAGGTTTAGGTCTAAAACGGATAGGGCAAAATAAATTGCGTAAATAGGGTAATCCGTTTTGAAGTTGTTAGGGATTTTCGATAGTGCAAATTTACAAATGTAAAATTTTATACGTTTTGTTCTGTAAACTTTTTCTATTGTAATAGTATGTTTATTGTTTTATTTTAATATTTTAGAATAAGCTCAACAATAAATCAAACAACTAGATAAGAGTGCTACTACCACGATGGTTTTTTGTGCATAAGCCAAAGTTGACGACCCTAGCGCGACCGCCGAGCGTAGGTATGATAAAAACTTTTTTACAAAAAAAAAAACAACCGACTTCCAAAAAAACACTATAAAGTGAAAAATAACTTTAATTTCGGAAGTCGGTGTCTTTGGATTTGTATTTTTGTTTTTTGCCACCGACTTCCGAAATTAAAGTTATTTTTCACTTTATAGTGTTTTTGGAAGTCGGTTGTTTTTTTTTTGTAAAAAAGTTTTTATTTTTCACTTTTTAGTGGGTCAGTTTGTAATTTATCTAAGTTACAATAGCCTAATGTCAACTGCTCATCACCTTTTACAAAATATTGCTTTACCCGATGTAGAGACATTAATAGAGATAAGTAGATGTAGAAAGTTAAAATGAGTGGACTGTATAAATATGACGATCACGTATAATTAATAACATTAAACGGTTAAACAAGTAATAGTTTAGGATGCGCGAGCGCGACCGGTCGACGTAGCGTGTTGTTATGGCACTGGCGGGGCGCGGTGACGCAGCTGTTGCCGCGCCGCTCTCGCCTCGTTCCCCTCCTGGTCCGCTCGTTCGTTCCGTTGAGTCGATGACTCAACATACTCCCCCCGTTGAAGTGTCTTCAACAGTAGTAACTACTGGTAAGGGACAGATGGTGTTGAAGGCTCGCCGAATGATACCCTTGCGTGTACGGATGTCAGCAACTCGAGCGATACCATCTCTGCCAGGAAGAACCTTGACGATGCGTCCTAAAAGCCATAACAGAGGATGTGAGGTCTTGTCCTTAATTATTACCAGAGTTCCTTCTTTTAGTTCGCCTGATGATCGGCACCACTTTGTCCTTTCCTGAAGCCACAGAATGTATTCGTGGGAAAAGCGAGCCCAGAAGTGTTGTTTCAGGAATTCTATGCGGCGAAATCGTTGCATGTTGGAGACGTTAGCATTCTGCACCTGTGGATAAGGCAGCATGATGAGCGAACGTCCAATAAGGAAGTGTGCAGGAGTAAGCGGAGTAAGGTCTGAAGGATCATCGGAAAGTGGGGTTAAGGGCCTTGAATTTAAGATAGCCTCCACTTGAATTAAGCAAGTTGCCATCTCTTCAAAAGTTAAATTGGTTAAGCCTAAGATACGTCTGAGATGGTGTTTTGTCGACTTGACAGCCGACTCCCATAGTCCACCAAAGTGTGGAGTGTATGCAGGAATAAAAGAAAAGTTGATGCCAGGATCGACCGTACTGAAATCTAAGTCCTGTGAAAGAAGGTTGGCCAATTCGTTGAAAGCGCCTACGAAAGTTGTTCCGTTGTCGGAAAAGATGTTACGTGGTTTTCCCCTACGAGCAATAAAGCGGTTCATGGCAGCCAAGAAAGCCTCTTTTGTAAGGTCTGACACTAGCTCCAGATGTACGGCTCTCGTAGCTAAACACACAAACACACATATGAAACATTTGATTAATCTGCATCCTCTACCTTTACGGTCAGCTATCATAATTGGGCCAGCGTAGTCGACTCCTGAGTCTAAAAAGGGAAACTCTAAGTGCAGACGCTGCTCTGGAAGGTTGCCCATGATAGGTTGTACGGTGTTAGCCTTCATCCTACAACATTTCACGCATTTATGAGTGACCTTCTTTGCCAAGGCCCTACCCCCGATAGGATAGTAGTGGTGACGAATCGTAGCGAGTAGGAGCTGAGGTCCTGGATGCAAAAGTCGCAGATGACACATATTAAATAAGAGTTCGCAAATTCTATGGGAAGTAGATAAAAGAATTGGATGTTTAACATTAAAATCGTAGAAAGAATTATTTAACCTGCCTCCCACACGAATCAGACATGAGGTTTTGTCAAAGAACGGACACAGTGATAAAAATTTATTTTTTGCAGGTAAATCTTTGCCCTTTGAAAGAAGGTTGTATTCTTCAGGAAAAGACTCCTGTTGACTAAATCTAAGTAAAACGTTTATTGCACTATTTAATTCTTTAGAAGTCAGCGGACCAATACTAGTTTGTTTTTTACATTTAAAGTTTATAAATCGTATAAGATAGGCTGTCATGCGCTGTATTTTATAAAGATCGGAATATTTTAAAATTAATTGTGATATGAGACCTTCTGTATGATCGGAAGCATCGACATGGTAAGACGTCACTATTTCTGGCAAATTTGTGAGTTCTTGTCGATGGGATTCAGGAAATTGAGGCCATGAAGAAGGGTCCTTGTGAAGGAACCGTGGTCCCGACCACCATAACGTAGAAGTCAATAATTTGTCAGCTCTGAGTCCACGCGAAGCGAGGTCTGCGGGTTTTTCAAGCGAAGGAACATAGCGCCAAGTCCTCCCCCCTGAAGTTTCTTGAATCTCAGACACTCGATGGCGAACAAAGGTCTTTAACTGAGTTGAAGATGCAGACAACCAGCCCAAAACTATGGTGGAGTCACACCAAAAGTAAACGTCATCAATATGTATGGTAAGTGACTGACGCACCTTCTGGTACAATCTCGATCCTAATAAGGCAGCACAAAGTTCGAGACGAGGTATGGTAGTTGCTTTAACCGGAGCTACCTTACTTTTAGCGGTAAGTAAATGGACGTGAAGCTTCCCATCCTGCGATACACTGCGGATGTAAACACAGGCACCATATGCTCTCTCCGATGCATCAGTGAAAACATGCACTTGTACAGAAGAAGGTGAATCACAAGTTATCCACCGCGGCATCGTAAACTTGTTTAAGTAAGGTAGGCTATTTTGAAAATGATTCCATGCTTGTTGAATATTTTCAGGAGTAGGTTCATCCCAAGAACACTTTGCAAGCCACAGTTGTTGCATAATGATTTTGGCTTCCACAATGCATGGAACAACTAACCCAATCGGGTCAAATATTTGTGCAATGACTGACAAGATTTTACGTTTCGTTGCAATGTCACGGACGGTGGAAGTCAAGTTTATGGAGAATGAAAATGTATCACTTGAACACCGCCAGTTCAGCCCTAAAGTTTTAGACATGTCATTGTCGCTAAGACTAACAAAGTCAGAATTGACATGATCTTTGCATAAAGCTTGAATTACTTCATCCGAATTAGATTGCCACTTGCGGAGATTATACTTGGCTGACTGAAGAACAGCGATGACTTGACGACACTTACCCAATGTTTCATTGACAGATGATCCACCAGACAAATAGTCATCCACATAAAAATCATGCGCTATTGAAAATCGCGTTGACAAATCATCGCACTCCTCAGCCAGCTGAATCAAACACCTAGTAGCCAAGAAAGGCGCCGATGCAGTGCCGTACGTCACCGTGTTTAGTGTGTAAGTTTGTAATTGATGAGTAGGTTCTTCCCTCCAAAGAATCATTTGTAAAGGTCGATGAATGTTATTTGTAAGTGTTTGACGGTACATCTTTTCGATGTCCGCACTGACTACAATTTTATGTTGACGAAATCTAAGGAGGATTGAAAGTAAATCATCTTGGAGAGTAGGACCAACCATCTGAATTTGATTAAACGATTTTCCAGAAGTGGTGGCGGCTGAAGCATCGAAGACGACTCTTAATTTGGTTGTAGTTCTCGACTCCTTTAAAACACCATGATGTGGTAAGTAATTTGAAACAGTCGAGTCTGATGTTTGATGATTGTGTTTAGACATATGTCCTAAATTGATGTAGTCGTTCATGAAGTCGACATATAATGTTTTTAAATTAGGATCTTTAGCTAAACGGCGTTCGAGTGATAAGAACCGACGCTTAGCCATTATATAAGAGTCACCTAATACGTCCGGTGACTTCTTTAGAGGAATGCTTACTACAAACCGTCCGTCCGAATCTCGAAACGTAGACTTTAAGAAGAGTTCCTCACAAGATCTCTCTTCGTGAGTGAGTCTGTGCTTTGAAGACACCGAATCTAACTCCCAAAAGCGGTCTAAGTCTGGCTGTAACGTTTCAGCATGCATACATAGATTAGTAGAGGAGTTTGAATCATACAATGCGCCCGATATGAGCCAACCTAATTTTGACTCAAATAAGGTGGGCATGAGTTTACCTAAAGGAATACGACTAGTACCCATGATGCCCCAGAACACTTCCGCGCCGACAAGAATGTCGATCGAAGACGGAACATAGAAGTTAGGGTCGGCAAGTATTATGTTTGAAGGTATATTTAAGTTGTCTATGTTGATATATGTGTTCGGTACGGAGGATGCAATCTTGGACAAGACGTGGCATTCAATATCAAGTTCATAGTCATTTCACCATACGCATTGTAACGAGCATAAATTGCTTAGCAACCATATTAAAGTAATCGAATCACAACTCGTGAAATATTTGTCATTAAGTAGTTCCGATGGCCATCTGTGGTCTTTATCATCAGCTCCACTTTACCAAATAATGATTTCCGAAAGCAAATGCTCAAGTTACCATAAAAAAAAAAAAAAAAATCCAAATCGGTTCGTAAATGACGGAGTTATTCGCGAACAAAAAACGCAATGCAGAGTAAACGAAAAGATCGTATGTAGATATTTTTTTAGATTTTTGTTGATTTTTCAAAAACCGCTTGTCCGATTTCGATAAAATTTTCATGAGACCATTTGGGAAGTATACCCTTTCCAAAAAAAAAAAGAATTTTTAAAATCGGTTGGCAAGCGACGGAGTTATGCGCGAACAAACATAAAAAAAATACAAACATCCGAATTGAGAACCTCCTCCTTTTTTAGAAGTCGGTTAAAAAGTGAAGTACATATCTACATGTGATTGGCCTCTGTACTATCTGTATTTTGTGATCTTGTGCTGAATTATTATTCTTGGTTACAGTTTGCGCGACTATGTCCACCCCAACCTGTATGTGTACCTAGTAATTATCTTTTCTATTAGTCTGTTGGCTGTTTAACGAAGAGACTAAAGCTAAACCAGTAAAGTAAACACACCTATTTATCTAGGCCTAGATCCAGCCGGTCCGTGCTTCCGCAACGTGCCGCCCACAGCGCGACTGAACGCCGACGCGGCGCACCATGTGGACGTGCTGCACACGAATATCGACGGGTTCGGCATAGCAGACGCGCTGGGACATGTCGACTTCTATGCTAATGGGGGTAAGTTGTGTAGCTTGGATCATGATGCTTGATATGTTAGGGCTTACGCATAGGGTAGATAGGTACCATACGCGTGCCTTATATCGCCTGCCAACATTGTAGAAGTCCTTCGAATGCTATTTATTTATTCTGGTCTGGTCATAAAGAACTTGCGGAACATGACTGTATGACTATGTAGACGTACCTACCCGTCCCATTCTTTCCAACAATTTGCTTAAAACCTGTTACCACGTAGCATAGATTTAAATGCCATCAGCTTCCAAAGACTAGACCAGCTAATGCAAGGATTTCTGCCATCACAACACGTGTAATATGATTGTATCCAACTTTTAAAACTACATTTTCTTAACATTTTTCAGGTGAATATCAGCCAGCAATCAAAGGAGACTTCATAATGCCGTGTTTCCAATTATGCAGCCACGTTCGATCAGCGTTCTACTGGCTTCTGTCCTACAATAACCCCGACAAATTTGTCGCAGTTCAGTGCGACTCGGTCGCAGATGCAAGAGTCGGCAATTGCTATGAAGAAATAAGGACAAATTCATTAGGACCGAAAACTAACTTTAGTAAACCGGGGGTGTATTATTTACCGACGAATGCTAAAGCACCATATTTTATGGGGTTAAATGGATTGAAGAAACGGAAGTTTGGCGTCAATGATTACTTGATTACGCCGGCGCCTGATGAAGATATGACCATATGAATGAGGTTGTTTAATAATATATTGTTGGAAGATGACGTATAATATTCTGTCTACGGACTAGGCGGATGACGGGTGATGCAACTATGCAGCCAAGGTTTTTGTGTAAGATGATGATGATCTCCAGTTTCGCACTTCTTCTTCGTGTCGCTGGCACGACTATTTCAGATCTTGTTGGCCCAAAACATCGCCACTTCCACGGCGTCGTCAGTGGCACTTCAGAGGCACTGACCTCTATAATACAATGTATTATAGAGGTCAGTGTACAGAGGTCACTTTGATTGCATGTTTTGGGACACAGAGGGCAGGATAGGAGGTGGAGTTTCGTTTACTTCCTCACCATTTTCAAATCAGCGGCACTTTGAAATAAATACTTTTATGGTTACTACTACAACTAATAGTATATTTTTTATAGTAGTAAAATGATGAAGCAGTACACTCCGCTACTTGACTTTTGTAATTTTTTTGGATAAATTAACAAAAAACATACTAGGGATTTTTAAGGACTCCAAACAAATCGGATAACTTTTTCCAACTCCGAGTTTTTCTGATCTCGTAAGAGTATATTCCGATTGTATTCATCAAACAAGTGTACGATCTAAGTATGGAATTGGTAAGTACTTTCTATTGGTTATGACTAGAGATCGGATATTCGGACGCATATTCACGTAAAGTTGAGATGTTGGCTAATATGGAATGCGCTTTTGTATGGAAAAAATCACGCGATTCCGGGATCGACATATTTAGGTTTCTGATTATAGAATCGGATGTATCTTTACTTATTCTCAAATGTTGGCTTATATGGAAAGCACTTTTGTATCGATCGTAAAAATCCCGCGATTTCGGATTTTTTTTTCCCGACTATAGAATCGGATGCATATCTACCTACCTAATATTGTAAAGTAGGTAGGTAGATACCAAAATGCAATAGCAAACAACGTCAAGATAACGGACTAAATAATTATATTTAGAATCATTTTATTTAGGTATGTAGTTCCTTACTATACACCCGACTAGTTATGCATTTCCGGTGTTCCTGACATCCCGGGATATTTACAGAAAAAATATTTTAAGAAGCCGCTTCCATATTATCAGAGCTAAAAATTCACTTTAGGTAAATATGCATTCGAATATTTGATCTCTAGTTATGACAGTACCAAGTGAATGTATGTAAAATAATGTGTAATTGGCGTGTGTGTATGCTTTGCATCAATTTGTGTATGTGTTACCTTTGTTGTAAGTTCAAACATAGGTACTAAATAAAACCAAAAACTAATACAAGAGCAATTTTATTGTAAATTTCATCACAATACGCATTAACAACAACTAGTTATTATGTTCCAGTTAGGCCGACAGACTGCTTCGGTACAAAATCTATCTACGAAGGTATTATGTACAACACGCTGCTTTAGTTCATCCGAACTCGTTGCGCATACGCAACTTTGGAAGCCATTCATACTAATATTATGATATAAATACTACTATGAAATTCGTGTATTACATTAATTGATATTACCTTACAAGCAACTGGTTGATTATCTGTAAAATTCATGATTCAAAAAGTACACAGACAAACAAAAATGTTACTATTATTTTGCGCAAATCATATACGGATAAAAAAAATAATATCATAGCACTCACGTAAAAATATATCTTAAATACATCGGTCATTATTACATTTTCCAATAAATAGTTAATCTATAAAAAATAACCTATTAAGAATAACGATCAAATAACACAGGTATATATGGATATTGTAAAGCATTATATTTTATTGAAACCAAGCGGATAGTGACCGTAACAATCCATTCAGATCTCTAAAATCATATTACAAAAAAAAAACTGTGTTAATACGATATAATTGACGTAAATAAATTTTAGTCGACGCACAAGCACCAAACGCAACATGTTCGTTATAAAAGCTTTATAAAGTAATCTAAAAATAGGTTTTTATTGGAATGTGACTATAATAATAGATGCCAAATATGCAAATTTTATTTATGTACGGCGGGCTGCATCAATTGGGTACCCCAATTGTATTAAAATTTTCATACAACTGGGGTACCCAATTGATGCAGCCCACTGTACAACACGCGGAATAAAAAGGTTAAACCGTTTTCGAATATAATTCTTTCCCGCACCAACATCAAACTTTATGGACGCTCTGAATTGCGCTACTCGCTGCGCAGTAAACACCCCCCCCCCCCCCTCTGGCCCATATATTTGTTACTGCGCAGCGACTCGCCTTATGTTCCGAGTCGCCACAAAGTTTAAGTAGGGATGTAGTTTTTCAAACTGTAATTTTCATTTACAACTCCAGTAGTATATAATCGTCCAAAAGTGCGTAACCTTCACATTCCGCGACTGTACCTTACATTTCATTCCCACTTTTATTTGTATGAAATAGGTATCTTAAAAATTGTAGAAAAGAAATATGTATTAAGTATCAAAATGGGAATACACAAATTGGGATTTCTAACTATAATACCTATAGGGGGACTGGTCCCAAGAAAAACTTTATTCGAATATGCTTATTACATGGATATGACATTGAATGTTTTTCTTTGTCTAAGTTGACAGATGTCAGCACTAAGGGGTGGCTGATTATACTAACTTGAGAATACTTAAAGTGAGGTGTATTTCAAAGTTATCACTCGGCACTCGCTATTGTCGTACAATTCAGCGATACAAATTGATACATTATACGCGGCTTAAATACTTGTTATATGATATGTGCTTTATATTTAGACAGACTAGTCTCCGTCTGCTTTAGGCCAACATTATACAATTTCATGAACACCAGTCAGTGTTTATTGATGTACAGTCGCGGAACGAAAAGGGGCACATGTCAGCTTATACACGCTGTTATTTTAGTAATGAGCAAACATAGACTGTGCTCAAAATTTTCATTCGGCGACTGTACTTTAACATCAAACTTAAAATCTCCAGGACTCGTCAGAAAAATAGGCCTTTTATGGTAAATATTTGATAATATTATGTCCAATACAATAAGCAATTAAACGGTAAACCTTTCAACTAGTCAACTATAAAGTTTTAGAGCTATCATTTTACTGGCGCGTAAAAGAGACAGCACTATATAAATGCATACTTCCCTTTCTTTCTTTACCACGGAACAATGATAATTCTAGACCTTTCTTTACTCAATTCAGACTAATGTCTCACTACCTTTGAAGCTTCACACCAAAAGGCATTTTGGCACTAACATGTATTAGTATAAAATATATTTACAAATTATTTATATTCCAGACAGACGGAACTACTAAATACTGAGGAATAATATACATATATTATTGAAGCTTTACTTTTTTCTTTTAATATTGAAAACGGAATACTGAAAGCTGTGAATATTTTTATACAACGATGGTTATTGAGGATCCTTTACATTGTTTTTTTATGTGTTAATGGGGAATATATTCCTATTTAGTTGCCAACATTAAAATTTATTTATAGCGAAGAAAATTGCCTTTGCTTGATGATTTTCGTATTTAAACAAAAAGGCAAAATGCGCATGCGTAGTCTTAAATGCGCTTTAAAATAAATGAAACCGTGTGGTTTATGATCCACCCTTTATTTTTACGAAACCCAGGTATCCTTATTGAATTCGGAATACTTATATTTTATTTCACCGCCCCGGTATATTGTATTGTCTTTAAAAAACACACCAAGCCATTGTCTTTAGATACAACCGTCAAAATTTATAAAGGAACATGATTATATCGGTCGTTAAAGATTAGAAGACACGTCGTGTTTTCCACAAAATACTTTTATAGATGTTCCATACCACAAGCGAGCTATATTTATTTAATTTTAAACCTTACATCTATGTTCATAAGAGTCATTACACAGGCGCTCGTGATTTGGAGCATCTATAATAGCTGGATCACACTAAATGCAACTGCAGTACGGGTGCTACACGACCGAAGTTCGACATGAAGTATTCAACGAGCTATTTCACGTGGCAACTGTGTGTAGCTGCATTCAGTGTGCTCCAACCTCAAGTGAAGTCATAAATTCGGCTCAATTGACCTATCACATTATGGGGAACTCGGTGCTCCAAAGGGCGGAGCGGGAAAGCACTAGCTACCGAGGTATATACTCCAGCGGGTACCACGCAACGGTCTCCTGTCGGAGCGGCAACGTGTTGAGCGGAATGACAACGCCGCCTAGAAACTGGTTCTCCTGCAAAGAGTCGTAGTTCCATACTGTCGCTTGAAGACTCCTGTTGGTGACTACTTCCATTGGAAGTCGGTATTCTAACATTTCCATGAATGATGGATGCGAGTTTCGTTTTAGGACGCGTGTTTTTCTTTTTGTTTCTTTTGATGGGTCTGGTACTAGATACACCTGCAGAAGAGAACAAATCGAATATAATTTTAAATCTATACTAACTTGTTTTTTTGTTTGTTTGAACGCGCTAATCTCTGCAACTACCACTCCGATTTGAAAAGTTATCTTTGCCTTTGATAGCCCAACCCTTAAGAAAGGCTATATATAGGCTATTTAACACCACGCTACGACCCTTAGGAGCCGAGAAAAACGAAAAGTCAGAAAACGAAGTATCCGCGTGGGCGGGCGATATGACGATGCGACGCGGATGGTCGGGGGCCGAAATTTAACGCGGACAAAGTGGCGGGCATAAGCTAGCGTTGTATAATTTAGGTATGCATTCTGTAATTTTTGACTGGATTACCATGTCATATTGCACACATGGGAAAAAGAAAGAGTTAATCTATACTAATTTTATAAAGAGGTAAAGTTTGTGAGGTTGTAGGGGGTAATTTCTGGACCTACGGAACCGATTTTGAAAATTCTTTTACCTATAGAAAGCCACATTATTTGTCAGTGTCATCGACTATATATTATTATTATTTGTATAAATGAATATCTTAGAAGATATTAGGGATTTAAAAAGCGGAGGCGGAGCGGCTGGCGGGGCGGTACGAAGTTCGCCGGGTCAGCTAGTGTATTTAATAATTCGGCGGCAGTCCCCTTCCATTAGCTTCAGTGGAACATAGCCACTATTCTCAACTACATAGGTGTTGTTTTACCTTAACGTAAGGGTTAGGCCCAACTCTTGCGGCCGCAAAACACGTGATTGTGCGTGCAATGTTAGCTTCAGTGGAGCATAGCCACTATTCTTAAATAGATAAGTGTTGTTTTACCTTAACGTAAGGGTTGGGGGGCAGTCCTTGCGGCGTCATCGCGAGTGACTGCGCGTGTAATATTAATACGGATAATACGCCGCCTGCGTACTGCACTGATAGCTTCAATGAACCCGATCCGGTATTTTCTGGTTCTACTGTTTCACCTGTAAATGAAAAATATTCATTAGTAAGTATTTAAGTCGACAAACGTAGTGTGGGCCGCACGCCCCCCAGCTAGACAACCTAAATAAACTGGCTGGGATGGACTGGATGCGGAAGGCGGAGGACAGGGTGTTGTGGCGCAGCCTGGGAGAGGCCTATGTCCAGCAATGGACTGCAATAGGCTGAATTGATTGAAGTATTTAAGTTACACCCGAGGAATGAAAAGTTACTTAATGTATACTAATAATGAAGCTGAAAGAGTGTGTTTGCTTGAACGCGCTAAACTCTGGAACTACCAGACGGATTTGAAAAATTATTTTTTATCATATCTATTCAAAAAGAGCTAGTGTATTCTTCGCAAACAGGGACTAAAATAGCTCTTTAATCCCTAGGGACTAAAAGTGATTTGAATTTGGAATGTGGATTGTTAAGTAGTAAAAGTTCCAATCACCAAAGAGATCCAATCAGAATCATTGTATGAAAAAGTAACAGGCTGTATGATAAAGAAAAACGCTTACTTATTTTTTCATAGAGGGTGATAAATAGTGTTCACCTCGCGAACAACACTATTTTCAGCTCGAGTGGCATACTTTGAATCCGCGCGAAATCCTGCGCTCATGATTCAAAGAAGCACTCTCGCCTTCAAAATAGTTGTTTGCTCCGTTGGCAAACAATCACACGCATTTGCATTTGATAGCCCAATTCTTGAGGAAGGCTATGACTAGGCTTTAATATTTATTACACGATGACCCTTAGGGGCCGAGCGAAAAGAAAAAAGTCAGAAAGAACGCGAAAACAAAGTAATAGCGCGGGCAGGTGATGCGATGCGACGGGGTGAGTCGGGGGATCAAGAAATTTCAAGCGGGCAGAAGCTAGCGTTGGTTCTAATCTTAAGCCATAAATTGATACTTCTTTATTAAACGACGACGTCTGTAGCTGCTGTGGTCAAAAAACTGGCCAAGTGCGAGTCGGACTCGCACACGAAGGGTTCCGTACCACAAGGCAAAAACGCCGAAAAAAACATGTTTGTTGTATGGGAACCCCCCTTAAATATTTATTTTATTTTAATTTTATTATTTATTATTAAAGTTAAAATACAACTGAGTATTTTGTGAATATTTCAAGTGCCTACCTGTTGCCATTTTTGATACCGAGCAAAAAAGGGCAAGAAAATCGCGTTTGTTGTATGGGAGCCCCCCTTAAATATTTATTGTTGTTATAGCGGCAACAGAAATACATAATTTGTGAAAATTTCAACTATCTAGCTATCGCGGTTCTGGAGAACCAGCCTGGTGACAGACAGACGGACAGACGGACAGACAGCGAAGTCTTAGTAATGGGGTTCCGTTTTTACCCTTTGGGTACGGAACCCTAAAAAGGTGAGGCCGCGACGACACGAAAGAGCTTTGAAAAATCTAATGACTTCTAAACGACTATGCCGCTGGGTTAATATACCAGTGCCACCAGCGTCACACTATCAATCACAATTTGCATCATCTTGAAGGATATCGCTAATCCATTGCTACATATGTTCGAAAAATTTGTCTGCTCAACAACGTAAGTAACGCAATGAATGTTTACAAAATGAAAACTATTGGCGTTTATTAAAACAAACACTAATTTAATACTGACCTCTCCTCCTCTGTGGCTCCACATCCTGCTGGTCTCTCAGTAGCGGGTGGAAGAACGTATACACAAGGTCTGAGTGTGCGATCTCATCAGCTAGACTGAACAATGACGTAAGGAACGCTTGCACGTCGCCGAAGCGCCGGTCGGCTACCTGACGGATGTTTGAACGGCCCACGTAGACGCCTGATGGTAGACTGAAATCATAAGAAAGTCATACATAATAGGTTTTGTGGTCTATAGTGCCGGTGTCATTACAGACACATAAGACGGCTATTTGTCTCTGGGATGACCTCTGAGATTGCAAAGTATCAATACCAGTAACATAAAAATCAACTATCTTACATATACTTGAAGTAACTGCCAATGTTCACAAACTGAACTTTTAAGTTCATTGCATTTTTTTCTTTCTATTTCATTAAGAAAAGGACAGAAGATAGACAAGTTTAGATGCGATTAAAAATTTTACTAATAAAAATACGTCAATTTACGTCAGGCGCTGACTAATTTGACAGGACTAAACTTCGATTTATCTTCTGTCCTTTTCATAATGAAATTTAAAGAAAAAGATGCACTGAACTTTTTAGTTTAGTCTGTGAACAAGAGAATCTGCGCCAATGTCCTTTTTTGAAAGAGGATAGTGACAGTTTTAGGCAAAGTTTGTAACTAAACTACGAGGGATGGAGGAAAAAGATATCAAAACTGAAATATCGCCTATTTTAGAATTTCGGCAAGATTTTTTTTTATTTATCTATTCATTTATTTTTAATTTTATCATGTTTAGATATCGATACCCATTCGTAATACCCATCACGACAGCGAAGTTTCGTTATCTAATATAATTTGACCCTGTAGAGACCAACGGTGGAAAGTTCAAGTGAATAACTTCTTCTCTTTTGTAAACGTAATGTATTTGGAATTTTGTTACCTAATGCCTTTAAAGCCCATATCGATAAGTTCGTAGTCTTAATCTATCAAGTGTCAAACATATCAGTATAGAAAAGATACCCCAATCAAACAATGAATAATGTATTAAAGGAAAATAACAATAAAAATTAAATGTTATACAATTATCTGTATTCCTAAATACAAATAACACGGTATGTTTGTTTCACGTCAACAATATCGATTATCTTCGTGTCATGTTCAGCCAAAATTAATCCCTTGATAGTCCTGTCGTAAATTAACGTACATTAGTCTACTAAATATTTAGATAAAACAGTATTTAGATTGTCCCACATACCTATTTCCCTTTTGACCTGTCTCAAGTCAGCCTATGATCGAATTTGTACAAGTTTTAGTCTGACAACCAAACCACATCCAAGAACCAATCTGTTACAAAAAATCTTTTACTAAATCTTTTACCAATTTGTTCTAAAAAATCTTTAAGGGTAAAGGTAAAGGGGTTACTGCCGAGATGCAACTAGTATAGAAGTATGAAGAAAAAGTCATGTTGCGGTTCAGGGTATGCACATGCCGAAGATGCCACACTGCGATATCTCGCAATGCGTGCATGTCTATTAGCGATTTATTCCAGAAATCCCCACCGACAGATCCCCACCAGTGAGGATTGTTTTTTTTTTTTTTCAGAAATCCACACTAGTTAAATAAACTCAGCCTAGTGGGGATTTTCGGAAAAATAATCCCCACCAGGTGTTGTTCTTTCTAACAAAAAATTCGTTAATCAATACGTGCAAATTATCTAGATATTTATTTATATTATTTTGATTTAAACAAAAATTATTTAAACATTATAGGATCACGTAAATCGCGATTGCGAATTTATCAAATTCTTTCCAAAACAAAGTGGCACTGTAATGCTGCCATGCATTAACTATAGTTGTGCATCTAAGATTAAGTGCTCTTTTTCTTTGCTTCTTTATGATCGCGGGTTCCGACGGTGACTTTCGTTAGCACTTCTTTCATAAAACAAAGCGTCTTCATGCAAAAAATGTAGGAGTTTCAGTAAACTTGGTTTTTTCTTCTATTTAGCTGCATTAAGCTTATAATGAAATACCTAGCTAATAAATAGCTTATTTATTAGCTAGAAACAACAACACCTGGTGGGGATTGTTACTTATTTTTCCAAATATCCCCACTAGGCTGAGTTTATTTAACTAGTGGGGATTTCTGGAAAAAAAAAAAACAATCCCCACTGGTGGGGATTTGTCGGTGGGGATTTCTGGAATAAAACCTATTAGCGTACATTTGTTTTACATGGAGGTGACATCGAGGTAGCCAGCTAAACCGCGATCGCGAGGTATACCTCTACTCTCATAGCCATACACATTCATACGCACAACTTCCCCTCACGAATTTTCCTCATTCCATCACAAACCTACCAAATGCTGAATATGTTGCTTTAACTTTTTGATGTGCCTATGTATTTGTAAGATGGCTTTTAATTTAATGGATTTGTCATGCCAAAACTTATTTATAAATTGACTTCCTTAGCAAATAAACTGATAAACAATATTTATTTATTAATTTTATAAAAACGGTTTCTTCGCCTACCGCAAACCACAACTCAATATGATACAAACGATAACAAATACATAGAAAATGACAGTAACCGTAACGAGAATTCCCATCAACCATTATACCTCCATATCCGAACAGTTGATTACATAGAATAATTTGAGTGTGATAAGATTACAGTCATTATTCGAGGCTCTCACCTTATCTTATCTGGTAACACAGCCGTATTGATTTAAACAGTAATGGCTGACCGAGTGTTGTCACCACTTACTCTGTTTATTTGCTTTTAGAATTAAAGTTTGTTTTAAATTATAAAGCTGTTATTGGAAACTGTGAGACACGTAAGTGAATTTGTTGCATTTTTGTAATTTTTCCTTATAATACGAGTTGGAATTGCAATAATTAATTCAGTATAACACCCGGCACATGATTATGATTCATTGTCATATCTAATAGTAATACAGCCTTATCTATTCGCTATCCTTTTTCAAAATTCTTTCAGTTGACAACACAGTGAGTTACATAGCAACCCTAGTGTTCTCGTGTTGTTTCGTGCGACAGTGCAATGTTCGGGTTCAGGCATTCTCTCAACTTCTTCAATGGAGCCAAACGGAAGAAGGAAAAAGATGATATCGGCTCGATCGTTTCCATCAGGGGCGCGTATAGAACTAATAGAGATGAATTCTTTGGTACGTATTTTTATACATCCTATTTTAAATTAATTGAATAACTCCCGGTTGATGACTAATATTAGAAATGTTCGAACAAATAATGTAAGTAATATCTTTGAAAGCATAGTAAAATTACATAATCGAAAAAAATCAGTAGGTACTAGTTAATCCATTAATATCCATTTATATTAGATCCATATAAATAACAAGCAATGCCTCATACACCACATATCATAATGTTGATACAATTTCCAGGATACAACTACCCTGATGTTCAGAGCAAGCCAACACCAAATGCGAACAACAATATGCCAACCACAAGTATAGGGCAACAAACAAGACCTTTACGACAAGCGAAAAGCACCAGTGACTTAATTATGAACAAAAACCTCCCGCCGAACTTACGACCAGAGATCCCTGGGGTGTCACAAGACCCCCGCGGGGCCGAACTAGAACGTAACAATAGAACCCAAGACATCCCCATACGTCCGGAGAGGAAACTAGACGCACAAGTACGAGTAGAGAAACAAAGACTCGAAGAACAAAAGAAGCTAGAAAAGCGACGGTTAGAAGAGCAAAAGAAACTGGAAAAGCAACAACAAGCAGAACAGAAAAAGAGGGAGAAAGAACAACTAAGACAGGAAAAGTTAAGAAAAGACAGAGAGAAGAAAGAAGCTCAGATGGTGAAGAAGAAAAAGCAGGCGCCACAGCGTCCTGTCGCGAATCCTTTAGCACAACCAAGTGGGAGTGCATTAAATCCTTTAGCTTCAGGGTCTGGACAGATGGCACATTCGACAAACACTCTAGATAGTTCCATTAGTAAGACAAGCGGGCCTCCGCCGTATTCTGCCTCGAAACCAGAAGGAGAGAAAGATACTACTGGCAACGTGACTTATACTAAGCCTGTGGACACAGGCAGTTGGGACATGGTTTCCAAACATAGGGAGAATATAAACCGGCCGAAGACTGCGGCGACCATGCCACAAACTAAGCAAACGGTGATGGATTTGAACTACAAAGTGGATGAAGATAATAAGAAAAATAGTGAAGCTTGACGTGGTATGTGCGTCAAACTTTAGTTTATGATATTTGTAAGATTGTTATGAGTCGTTGATATGTTTGTTTTATGTTGGTTAAGTAATAAATTTATATTTTTATAGTTTGGTGTCGTCACTATTCTAAATCTTGTTTCTGTATGGGGATTATGTACAGACGCCAGCACATCAAGCTACTACAATCTGTCAGATTTCTTTAATAGATTTTCGACTTTATCGCTAAAGCATAAGGTCCAAAGTTGATTGGGAAAATTTGACAGTTTCGGGTAGGTTGAAGTGCTGGCGTCTGTACGTTGGTTTGTGTCATTGGTCTATGGTCGCAAGCGCTACTGGGCATGAGGTCCTGCGATTCGAATCTTAGGTCGGCCAAAATGTTACTGGGTTTTTCTATCAAGAATTTCTCAATAGCAGCCCGAAGGTTGGATTGGTGCCCGGTTGATGGTAACAGGCTCGCCTCCTATTACATGGGACTTAAACATAACTGACGAAATGTGGGTTTTGCTATCTAGGTACACCCTTCGGAGATTACATGCGTGAAGCTGCTTTTGTTTTTATGTTCGAATAAGATATCACGTATTTATCAATAAAATGAATTGCATGTAAAACCCAAGCGGTTTTAAAGTTTTGTTTTGAATCTAATCGTCTTTACTGATACTAACAACTTTAATCTAATCTTTAACATTGTTTACGTAACAAGAATTTTTAAGGCCAGGAAACAGGTAATGTGATGCGCTGGTTAAAAAGATGAAGGACTTTTAAAAAATCAATCATGACGCCATATTTAAAGCGGGCTTTACACAAGTGACTATAGCCGATATAGCTAGGCCGCAGGTGACTAAAATCGCAAGTTCCAAAGTAGAGTAGGTTTCGACTTTTGTCGTGCGGCGACAGGTCGCATGCGGCGGGTGACTAAAATCGACCGTGAAAAGACTCAGTCTAGAGATACATATATACATAAAACACAGAATCAAAATCTGTGAGAGTATGAATGATACACATCTCATTTGGTATCTCTTTCTGACTTGTGTAGATTGTAATTATGTCGCCCGCTCACTCGCGACTCTATAGTTAAGTAACTCAGTGTATCTCAGTCTCCCTCTCTCGCTCGCACACTGCTCAGTCGGCTCGAGAGTGACGCGTCGCGCGGAATGAGCAGAGAGCAAAGTAATGTTTCAGATCCAAATGATGCATTTGAAACGTTGTTACTGAACCAATCTTTTGAATAATTTCAATGATCCGGATCAGTGAGTCGGTTCCGTAAAGAGTTACTCGCCCCTAGCTCGGTCGCACGCGATCACCCGCAGCATGAAGGTCGTCGTTTCGTTGCCGAATGAACTAATCACCTGCGATCTTTATCGACCTTTGTAATGGGGTGGCGTTTTGGTTAGCGACCAGCCGCACGGCGAAAATTAACCTAGTGTGAATCCTCCCTAAGAGTATTTGGGATCGATTTTTCTATCTTATCATGCAATTTGGAAAGATAGAGAAAGTGTTAATACGTTCATACGCTAAAAATCAAGTCCTAAACGGGGCATTACTTATAATGCCCGTTACCCGCAAACTTGTTGCAACTACAGTACGCCACGAGATCATTAGTATCCTAAGAAAAGAGGAAAATGATAATACAAATCAGCAATCGTATTTAAATGACTAATTATCAATAATTATATCGACACGATAAAAAGAACGATAATTATGTAAAATTTAATTTACAAGAAAAATCTTAATCCTAACTAATGAGCTCGCTGTACTGACCTACTATCGCCAACTATTGAAGACACGCTGGATTATGTACTTATTTATTTTTACTGTCTTTTTGGTCTCTAGGCCCGTGTTCGAATGCCGAGTGAGGTAAAAAGAAGTTATAGGGTTTCTTTTTCAAGGAAATCTCAATAGCAATCATTTAAATGATAAATGATTTTATTTTTGTAAGTAGGTTTGTACAAACACTTATACACGTCAATCATGTTTTTTTTAAAACTCGATGAGGTCGGCGTTTCCTATCTGACTACTCTGAGAAGAAAGGCCGAAACATACAAACTCAGAGGTCACAGTCTCTTTTAAAGTCCAGACATAATCAGGTTATATGAAGACCATGTAGATCGATGTCTGGGATGGCCTTTTGAGGAAAGAACCACAAAGATTGAGAGGACCTGTCCAGTCAGTGAACGCATTCGTGCAGCTCAACTCATGACATAAGGAGCTCAACGATTCGACGAACAATACCAAAGAAAGGACATTTGGGTAGGCCACATAAAAATAATAATTGGATTCCAATTGTGTCGGATTGCCGTCCCATTGGACTACGAGAGTGAGCGGAGAAAGTGCACCTGTGACTGTGCACATTCTTGCGCATTATAATATCTCCTGCGTATTTGGGTAGTCTAAGTTGAGATTGCTCAGTGTGACCGAAAATGTATATTATTACAAGCCGAGCGCCGGTTCCCATCGGCAAAATGTTGAATTAGCTGACTACTCATCCGCAAAATATTTCATCCACGGATGAAACGTTACCCTTTTAAATTGTAACGCGACGAATCATCCGCAAGTTCGGATGAGTTGTCGCATAGTTAATATTGATGTGGTCATATCGGCCAAATAGACAAACAAACATTTGTGTATAAGAACAGTGTCTGTTCTTTGGTTTCGCCGGTTTCGCTAGCAGCTATGTGTAATAATATCGTGGTGGTGTGAATAGTCACATAAGTCAAAATGTTGAATTTCTATACTTTTTTCGTATTTAACCAGTTTTTACTGGGATAAATTTTTAAAAATCCATCCATAATGCTCACTTCTTTATATAAGGAACCCTTGTGCAAAGTTTCATGCTTCTAGACCCGGCAGTTTAGGCTGTATGTCCTGTCTGTGAATCATCACCATCATCATCATCGTTTCAGCCGAAAGACGTCCACTGCTGGACATAGGCCTCCCCCAAGCACCTCCACTTCGACCGGTCCTTGCTTCCCGCATCCAACGGGTTCCTGCGGCCTTCACAAGGTCGTGAATGAATTTATTAAAAAATTAATTTATTTAATAAATTCATTCACCCTGTCAGTGAATGAATTTAAGAATTTTATAAAATAGATTATTCTTACCTGTGAACTTTAGCCAAGGGGAAGTGCAGACAGATCTTCTGGTACAGTTCCGTGAAGTGCTTGTAAGAGCGGTACAGCACGAAGGGCGTAGTCTGTCCTTGTCTAAAGATGCGAAGTGCGTATACGTAGTGCTTTTCAGGGTCGTAGCGCTTCTCGAAGCCGAGGCATTCCACGCTTACTAGGCGGCCTTCTTGTGCCATGCTGTAGAGAGGATAACCAGATTATAGATAACAATGGAATTGGTCAAAATGGAGATTCAGTATTTTATTTCTGAACTTAACTTTATGACAAGAGTTTTAGAATCTGAATAGACCCCTACATTAATTGATTTGCATGCCCATCTGACGGTAGAACAGGGATGACTCTTATAATAAAACATCTATGTCCTTTAAACCTATGTTTGCAAACCAATTAATAATTTAATATAATTATTTTCGAAATTGTTCCAACACAAAGCCTATAGGTACAAGTAGGTAAGTCGTGATTGAGTTCAAATTATAAGGATCTTACATCTAAACCATCATTAGTCGACCCAGACATTGATAATATTAGAAGGACTATAAAATTAATATTCGTATGGTTTCCAACTTACGTGTAAGTCCGTGGCATGAACGATAGTAATTCAGAAGTATTGTTGCTTTGATCACCACTCGCGCGCAGTTGTGCCAAATTGTGTAGGAAGAAGTTTATTGGTGTGAACCTGATAAAAAAACCGAGTAATAATAAATAAAAATACATATACAAAGATATTTTCCTCATACAAATAACTCTGTCACTGATTGACTATACAGGGAAAAAGAGTTTTCTACAGAAACTTTCGCAGAAACTAAAATTACATGAGGACGAGAAGACGCTGTGATCTTTCATGCAATTTGAACAGAGTTGTTTAAAAATCTGATGATTTCCTTTTATAACTAAAGTTATTGAAAATTAATTCCCTAAAGGGGTGAAATACAGTTTACAGATGAGAGTTTCTTCCATACAAAGTCTCATTTGTAATTTTGTTCAAAGGAAAATTCCATCTGGCACACGGCTCGTCCTAAATATTTACATACAAGCGCTACATACTTGCTCTTGAGTGAGGAGTGTATGAGCCGGGCGAAGGCCGCGGCCGCCTCGGCGTTGGTCGCGGCCGGCAGCAGCGCCGCGCGCACGTAGCTCACGGCCGCGCTCGTCACTCCCGTCACGCCCGACATCGCCATCTGAACAGAGATACGCGTTTTAAAAATCTTCCTTTAGAGACTATTCAGGCTCCGGGCTTGGGGACTGTAGCGGTATCTACAACGCCACATGCGTACAACGCGTCGTACTGACGTCACGCAAAATTCTGCATCTCGCAAGCAGAGTTTACCGCGCAACTAGCATAGATACAACGGCAACGGCCCGACATGAATCATCGGGCAGTTGCCCGCCAGACACAACACTCGTCTGGTCGGAGGATCCTCCCTTTTCTATGGAGGATGAGTGAACTTTACACCCTGTTTCTCATACCTCTATAGGACCATAACCAGTCATGGACATATTGGACATACATCCAGAACTTTCCCGGCCCCAAGTGTTTCGGAGTACTTTCCGAAACTATTGCAATACGCTCTTTATTTCTTTACTTGTCTTCGTTGGCAAAAGAATACAGCGTATCTTTTGAAACATAGACAGTTCGAGAACTATCGAATAAACCACTGAAGCACATAACATAATCAGTCTATACTGTTCCCACTTCTGAAGCTCAAGCTTTCTCTTCATGAATGGGAGTAGGCCGTAATCCACAAAGCGGGCGCAGTCAGTTTTGATGGGTGCCATATTATTATTATTATCTGCCAGCTGTATCCCTTCCCTTCTTCCTATCTACCAGTGGCGAAGGTTCCATACAACTCGATCCCTACCGGCTTCCCTTTGAAAAATGGCACAGTCAGAATTCTATAGACAAATAATATAATCATTATGTCAACTGTCAGTCAGGACGACACATCAAAATTTTCCGTTTTTACAAAAAAATAATATTTATTTTGAAAAATTCATTCAGTCTCAAAAATTCGTAAAGAATGTGCGCAATTTGGATGGAGTACCAATGGAGATGTGGAGTTGACGCTATGTGAGCATGCGTGTTCCATCGCGCCGCCCGTTCGATGTCCACCGCGCACAGGATGGATAAGCACATGAAGTAATTTTTGCTCCGTTGGTGTAATTGCTGTATGGCGTTCCAGCAGGAGGATAAATAAATAAATAAATAAATCATATAAAAGACATCCACTTCGGCTTACCTCTTACAAAAATTTACCCTTCGCTACTGCTATCTACTCCTCTCTGCAGCCTATCCTTAAGAAAAGAGTCCAGTTCGTCCCTCCACCTCTTCCTCTGTTTTTTTTTTATTCTTGGACTTGCAGGAAGTTTTCCTCAAATGTTTTTAGGTTTAGAGAGTAGTTGAAAACTTAAAAGCTAGACTTACCAAAGCAAACAAGTCTAGTATATGGTCGTGATGCGCTCTGACAACGTTGAAGGCCATACAGCACAGCTCTACGAAGTGCTGGAAGCGCTGCGTGGGTCTCTCGCCGCCGTTGATCACGTACACCATGTCATGAGTTAGCACGAAGGGGGCTCGGTCTCTGTACACAAAATAGAAGAGTTTTAAAATTTTAAGTACGTATTCAATATTTTTTCAGTCTACTCGTCATCTGCCTAGCCTTTTCCCAACTATGTTGGGGTCGGCTTCCAGTCTAACCGGATGCAGCTGAATACCAGTATTTTACTATCAGTTGTAGTGAAGAGTTCTTAACCTAGGTGCCAACACGTGTCGTATTTGAATATCAGTTCTTCTCCATAGGTACCTACGCTTTGGAATGGGCTTCATATTTTCTGACTGACCGACTTCTTGAAAATTCAAAAGTGCCTGTAAATGGTTTAATTGAAATAAATGTTTTGAGTTTGAGTCTTACATAGAGCGACTACAGTAACTGGGTTGTGGAGGCACACAACCCAGCTGGCTGGCTTGTGGGTGGGCAGTTACTGTGTAATACGATACCCCTTGATAAGACTGGCTGACGACCCGTAATGACTATCATATCAATGATCCACGAATGACAGCTGGAACCAACTACTTAACGTGCTTTCCGAGGTATTGAGTAATATTAACGAAAAGTCGGGAAAAACTCTGTTATTTCCCGACTTTTCAGTAAATACGACGTCTGCATCGCGGCTCGCCAAAGCCAATTGCTAAATAGACAGAGAGTAGGCAAAGATGTAAAAAAGTTCAACAACATTCATTGATTTTAATTTAGAATTTTTTTTTAAGATGACGAGTTTGTAACAATGGCAATTACCTATTTACAAGGATTTTCTCTATCGGACAGACTATTGAACGTCGTAAAAAAAAATTACTGGCATTACGATAGTACTCGTTAATGGTTGATTTCAAATAAAAACTTTGAATATATGGAGAGTCATCAATACCATACCTAACTTAAACATTATAGTATAAATCTCATTAATTAGGAAACTTTTAGATCATACCTTTTAAAGTTTCCAAACATTTGCGCATCTCCGAGGAACTTGCCGAAGTCTATATGGAACAGGTGTCCCGACGTCTTCAACATAATGTTGTCGTTGTGACGGTCGCAGATACCCAGCAGATACGTGGCTACGCTGTAGCCGGCACATGACGCTAAAGGAGAGAGAAATAAGTTTCACTATACATAAAATATGAACTTGTGAATAGACTTATGTCTGAGACTCTGCCGAAGAGGCAAGAGCGTTTAAATTCTAATCTGACAAACGTACCTCTAGTTTTCCTACATTTTTTGACAAATTTTTGACATTGCTTGGCGATGAAATGAGATTGCAACTAGATTTTGAACGGAGATTCTAGAATAGGAACATTATCCTTAAAATGCGCATAGTCTTTTAGGAAGATCATCAAAACCCTCACGCTCAGAAGGTAAAAGTACTAGAACATCTAAATCATATCTAATACAGGTACTAGAATAACCAAGATTATCTCATACAATATTTTTTTATTTCTATAAAGGCTCGGCGTCAGATATCTATTTCTTTTATTACCTGCACACTATTAAAATAAATGAATAATAATATGTTTAGAAAGGGGGTAACTACCGAAATGACGACTTAAGCTTAGTATACACATGCCTGTAAATTGCACAAAAGTATGCAAGTAGCTTCCATGTCGTGTGCCATAACAACTTCTGATTGGTGAACCATACTGGTATGCCAGCTACTTGCATACTTTTGTGCAAGTTGCAGGCATGTGTATTCCGGGCTTAATAGAGAAGTAGGGGAAGTTGCGCCGGCCCCTAATAAATTGGGATAAGGGCAGGAGAATGATGACCTTTACATAATTAATAAAAATACAAACAAGACAATGGTCCCGATTCCCTTGTCCACAAACTAAACTAAATTTAAGTTCAGAGCATCTTTTTCTTTCTATTTCATGAAGAAAAGGACAGAAGATAAATTTTAGTTTGGTCCTGTCAAATTAATCAGCGCGGTGCCTGAAACTACTCCATACAAGTTTAGACGTGATTAAAAACTTGCCTACTAAAATTACGTCAATTTACGTCAGGCGTTGATTAATTTCAACATTATATTACGGTGTATCAGGAGCAGACTGGACTGCTTGTATGTGAATCGCGGCTGCAAACTATCCACCATAACCACATCGGTGTTAAGCTTGTAGCAGGGATTTGCATGAACAATATTGCAGTGTTAGGTTAAGTGTGTAGTTATTAACGAAATATAATTACTAACATATTTGAGCCCTTTGTTACTTATAATTAAATATAAATAAATAAATGAGCTCACCAGTAAAATTATCCCTTGCTCGTTGGTATTCTAATTCAGAGGGGTTGTGTTTCGCCAGCCACTCCGCGATGGGTTTGTCCTTGAAGGACCCTGTTAGTCCCCACTCCGTTTGTATAGCGCGAAGAGTTTCCGCTTCGGAGACTATTTCGATCATACCTGAAAATTAAAAATGTATTGTAGAATATGAATTATGGGACATGATTTTTTTCTTGCGCCCGCATTACTCGCAATAACAAAATAAACGGGACCGCATGCGGGCGAGTAAATTATCCTCATTAAGAGCGGCCAACCCGTCGTAATTTTCATACAAACGCTCGTGCGTGGTTATGTCGTTATAAGACATCTATCTTTGATTTTTTTGAATTAATAGATATCTTGTGCACCATATCTAGGCTTCTATCGAAGCAAAAATAAAAAATTGGAAGAAACAAATTCAGTATGAGCCTCCAAAAATCAGCTTTTTTGCATAAATTTTACCTGAACTTTGACCGTTCATAATGTACTCATAAATTGTAAAAAAAAAGAAATCATTTCGATAGAAGCCTTGCACATGTAATGGAAATTCTAAATGACAAATATTTTTTCCAAAAACTTGTAAGGCTTGTTCAAAAAAACGTATATCCTGGAACAATTTTTCGTAGTCAAGGCGGTATGAGGTGCGAGGGGGCCGAGTCGTGCGGGGTCGGGGCGGGTGACAACCGAATGACAACCGAGCGTTCAAACGCTATCCCTTTCTTTTAGCTTTGCCTCTTTTTCAAACATTGCGTTGGATGAAACAACAAGCTTTTCGGCCGTGCTCGCGTTGACGATAGACGCGCCGGGAAGGGCCCTCTTAAACCTAATAGTTTTCTAGGAGACACTAAATGAAAAGAGCCTAATAAGTATAATAATAATAGTCCTCTGTAATCTAATAGGCCAATCTCAACGGAGACTAGCCTTCGGCGCAGGAGATATTATAGTGCGGCCCCGACACAGGTGCACTCTCTCTCCGCTCACTGTGCCCTCAGGGGCGGCCCGCACTCGCGGGCAGCAAGCGCACGCGCACGAGGCACGCCGGTATCACCGGCAACTTCCAAACTCCGGGGTGTTACTGAGAAATTTCTATAGGAAAACACTTTGCCCGACCTTGGAATCGAACCAAGGACCAAAAGTTTAAGTTTTAAACCTACTTGTAATGCAAAGAAATTGCATTATTATGAGGCTTTTAAAACTCTGAGGTAGTTTGTGACCCTTAATAAATTCTTCTTACCTCTCTTGTCGCTTGTAGGCAGGGCTTGGAAGGTGACTATTCGAAGATCTAAGCCGGCTCTCAACCACAAACTGTCCATAACTTTGATGACTTGCAAAACCAATGCATCCTGACGTAAATCATCGCCAACCTAGTAAATAATAAAAATTAAAACCGGCCCAGTGCGAGTGAGACTCGCGTACCGAGAGTTCCGTACATTTGTAGATATGTAACTACAAATCTACGGTTTTCGGATTTTTTCCTTTACTTGTGCTGCATGACATTGCTTCTTGCCAAATTTCTTGATTCTAGGTCAACGGAAAGTACCCTATTAATTTTGATTCCCTTGAGAGTGTCGAAATATACGTTTTTTGCGGCATAAACAGCAGTGTCTTTTTTTACGTTAACTTAGAAGTTTGAAGGAACTGTAGACCTGAGTATATGGTTTTAATTTCAACTCGATACCTCCACGCGTTCCCGAGATAATGACTCTTGACGGACAGACAGACGGACAGCAAAGTGATCCTATAAGGGATCCGTTTTTTCCTTTTGAGGTACGGAACCCTAATCAATCATAGATGAATTCTGTAGCGACTCTAAAAGGAAATGCCTGCTCTGTGAAAATAGAATAAACTGTTTGAAATCATAACATTGTCTTGCAGAAATAAATTATTGGATGTAATATATCTAACAAACATGCCAAATGATGCGGTATACGTATAGAGTGTGTGAGATTTTTTTTTTCTTACCTTGAACATAGCAGGAATGATGGCGTTATCACTGCCGATGAAGTTTATCTTGAGTGGCAGCGTATTCGAAGCGAAATACATGCATGACCTAGTAAAAAAACAACTTGTTAGTTAAACAGAATTAATTGTACACGGATGCGAAGGCCCATTAATAATTATAGACATAGTTACTAAGTCACCGATAAGACTGACTGGACTCTGCAAGCGTTTTCCTTACCATTTTTTTTTTGTTAGAAATTCATCAAATGACCCCTCCCGCTCTGGGTGGAGCGGAAGGGAGTGTCAGCCTCTCTGCCTATCTGGCCTCTCTGTTATCGATGTTTTCCTTACCATTGACATCGATAACAGAGACGCTAGATTTTTTTCGCTATTTCTGATTGGTCGTATAATAAAAGTTTTTCATGTTAATGAGTACTAGTCCTCAAAACATTTGACACTATAATAGGCATGACGAATGATTTTCAAATCCTCTTCCGTAATGTACGTACACATTTACTATTTACGAAAACACCTATATTTCGGTAATAAACTAAAGTATAACGAAGTTTGAAGCCATTTTTCTAATATTTTTTCAATAGGGCGCGAAAACAGCTCACAGTGTCATGGCGTCGGATCTGATGTCACGCCTAGGTAAACATCAAATGTTGTCAGTATACTATCTATAGTGCACTCTGTGAACCACAGTGATGTTTACATAAGCGTGACGTCATGCGCTGTGATTGGTGTTTCAGTCAAAATGGCCGACTGCAGTATTTTAATCTTTTATTTTAGTGAAAATCCGATTAATCTCAAGTTTTTAAATTAAACTAAATCACTGTTTTAAATCCTTTTAATATGTATTTTCCCCTAACATCATTAAATTTTTGATTATTTGATACTGTCGTCACGCCTATTGTTATACCGCCACTACTCACTTGACATCCACGTCGTGTACATATTTGTGCAACGCGAGCGGCAGCGCGGCGGGCTGCTGACGTAACAACATGGCCAGCTTGTCGCTGCCCGCGCTCAGGGCACGCTGCCGACCTGTGTCTTTGGCGTCCTTTACTGCTTGTGCAACTTCAGATAGTGTCTGTGGATGGGTTATAAGTAAAGGGAACGGAACCTGAGCGCACAAGGTTGTTTTCCTTCGGCGTATAAAGCTGGCTTTATACGCCGAAGCTGACTTTATATCACTCGACGCGTCGTAGGAAGCCACGTTAGGACGAATGCAACATGAAATGTATTGTATTACATTTCATGTTGCATTGCACAAATTTGGACTTCTTAAGAAGGGGATTCCCTACACTTACTGATAGATGATAACGGGACAATTTAATAATACCAACCGCCGTGAATTTTCGTTAAACACTGATTTATTAAAATATATTTTGATACATTATTTGTAATAATAGATCCCACCAAAAACATAATGTTGAAAAAGAATGCCAAGTTCCTTACTACATGTAAATGTTTGACCAGCAAAAGAATTGAAATCGAAACCAACGCCAAGTTTTAAACCATTTTCTTTGCACCGGCCTTATTTTGCAATTCTGTTGTAAGTAATTTGTGTTTGAAACTTTTTAGATATCAATACAATAATATTTTTCCATTTAAACTTGGCGGGTTTTCAGTAAACCATAAAATAATATGCATGAAAAAAAACTATAACATAACGAAAACCCGCCAAGTTTAAACGCACGGATCTTTTTGTCCTTAATTCATTTCGCTTGTCACATGCAAAATTTGTTCAATCAAAATGCACTAGATGGCCTCCAAATTATCGATTTAATGTTCTTTTCTCGTACGCATTGGTTTATGAATTACATTTTTAAAGTCAATTGAAAATTTTAACATGAGCCGCTACCTATGTTTGTCATACTCATACCTACTAAACAATCGAATGAGAAAATTTTAACATGAGCCGCTACCTATGTTTGTCATACTCATACCTACTAAACAATCGAATGAGAAAATTTTAACATGAGCCGCTACCTATGTTTGTCATACTCATACCTACTAAACAATCGAATGAGTAGGTACCTATTTTAATGTCTTTTGACTGACAAAAATACTTGTTTTTATTTCCGAGAAGTACCTACAGTAATTAACATGAGCCGCTACCTATGTTTGTCATACTCATACCTACTAAACAATCGAATGAGTAGGTACCTATTTTAATGTCTTTTGACTGACAAAAATACTTGTTTTTATTTCCGAGAAGTACCTACAGTAATTAACATGAGCCGCTACCTGTGTTTGTCATACTCATAGCTACTAAACAATCGAATGAGTAGGTACCTATTTTAATGTCTCTTTGACTGACAAAAATACTTGTTTTTATTTCCGAAAAGTACCTACAGTAATTACGGTGAAGTAAAGAGTTATTTATTGACAGAAAACTTGCAGAAAACTCAATGTATTTACGTACCTTTTCGATGACAGTTTCAGAATTCACATAATGATAAAAGAACACTTATCATTAACCATTTACAAAATCATAGGAAATGACATCAATATTTTTTTTAAATAATTAAAGTAATTCTCAAAGTATTCAAAACTTCAAAACAATAACAATTTGAGTCGCGTCGCGTCAACGCGCCACAGTCACACGCACGTGCATTGCTTTCGCATTCGCTATCTCACTTCACACGGTCAACGCGGTTAGTGCATTTGCGCGAACTTAATACCTCTCAAAAGCCTGACTTTTCATTTCATAGAAATCAGTGATAAGAACCAATATATCAACAAATGTAAACGTTTCTATAGCAATTTGTAGGCAAAAACTGCGAGACAGAGAAAGGAAAGGCAAGCCAGGTAAAAGCCAGACTAAGTGTGAGCGAGACAGCGCATTTGTACGCATTGTATAGAGTTTAGAGGCGAAATTGGCGCGAAACTAACCAAGTGCGCGTAAGTTCGGATTTCGAAATTGTATTATTATTCCTATGACATGAATATTTGAGTTCGAGCTCACTGACTGGTATTTTTTTAATATATTTTTTATTGATAGGTTTAAGTACGTTTGTTGTTGTGAATTATGATTTTATTAGGGCAAGCCGGGCTTTTTGGCTTCTATGAAGGTACCGCCACTGGGTATAATGCTCAGTTAAGTTGAGACGGCAAAACTGCGTGAAATGTAGGTAAAAGACATCTGAAAACGAGACGAACAGTAGAATAAAGTAAATGATTACAGACCTTCACAAGTAGCTGCTGCCTCAAGAGCGTGTTCTGCAGGTTCTCCCCGCAGACGGCCAGCAGCGCGCGCAGCAGCAGGCGGTAGCGCCACGTGGCCGCGATGCCGGCGTCGGCCGCCTGCCCTTCTGCGGCTGCGTCCTCGAGGCTGATGCCGAGGTACTCTTGGTTTGGGTCCTAGAGGATGATAAATAGAAATCGCTTATTTTGTTTCTCGTTCGACTTCGTTTTGCATTTAGGCCTCTGCCTTGAATTTTGCGGGCAGCAGGGCGGCGGTGCGGGAGCGGCGCGGGCAATGCAGACCCGTTCTCGAAACCAGCGGGCAGATCGCGCGGCAGTATAGCGGCGTAGTGTTGTGTTCGTGGTCGTGTCGTCGAGATATTTGTTTATATTCGCGAAAGAAATGTCTGAACAACAGCGAGAACATCTTTTTGATTCATATTTACATTCGATATTTCGACACGTCACAACAATAAATTGCACAACACTGCATGCAGACGCGCGGGCGGTCACCGCTTGACTGGCGTGCGCTCGTTGCCCGCTCCCGCGCCGCTGCTGTCGAGGGCGGGTCCATTTGATTTTACGCATTAGATCCTGCCGCTCCCGCGCCGCCGCCGCCGCCCCGCTGGCGCAAGATTCGAGGCCTCTGCCTCGAATCAAAGATAAAACCACCCATTGTGTCACCCTATGTAATATTTCTACATACATATCTGTAATTTTTATGGTGTACACAATAAAGACTATTTTATCTATACAATTATACATCTATCTATAGTTGTCAAAAGCTAATAGGCCCGTTTTGACATTTGTCATCGCGACGTAACTAGTGTAGTAACCATACGACTCGGTACTCTATACTCACGATAAATCGATTCAAGTTTGTATGAGTATTTGATCGATTTGATTATGTATTGTAAAGTGATATTAGTCTTTTTTTCGAGTCTAAATCACTATCTTTAAATCAATGTCCAAAATAGAAGAGCCAAGGTTAACGTGATAGTGAACAAAAGCAAAGCCGTGCCGCTTGGTCAGAGACAAGCCATTCTACAGAAACCAGCGTCGCTAATTTAAAATTTTATTTACGGCTTTGAGCGCCAAGCTCATTCTTTTCAGTAAAGATCACTACACAATATTTAATTACTATTAAAATCGAATGAAGCTGGTGAAATTCAGTAATTAATTGGTTACAACACTGGTATTTAAAAAAAAAAGACTGAGAACGTAACTGTTTTTGAGACGTGTCGTAATAATTACAAATTGCATGCTACTATAAAGTAAACGTAAAAAGAATACTCGCAATATATTCCATCATATTAATTAACGCGCCAAAAAAATTATGTATTTTTTTAAAACACTATAAGTAATTACTTATTATTTTATTGTTTCTTTCAGTTTCGTTCCAAGTTACATTCTAGGTTCTTTCTCAAATGTCAAAACGGGCCTATTATTTTTTGACAACTTTAAATAGTGAATAAATCGAGTATGCCCACTACACACACATCATCTCGCCCTTGTCCCTTGTTATTTGAGGTCGGCGCAACACGGCTTCCTTTACAGCCGTCTCTATCATCCGCTCCTTTTTCATTCATATCATTCCTCACATAATCCATTCGTCTTTTGTTTGGTCTTTCTCTCCCTCTCCATCTATATAAAAGGGAGGTTCATTACTTACTTGAGGCACGTTTGGTAATGAATGGACCAGGAGCCAGAACAGCCGATGTGCGACCGCTGGCCCGGAGAGAGCGCGTGATAGTAATAATTCTGTAAGAGGACAAAAATATACAATTTACACAAGGGGCTTACGGGACCTTATCATAAAAAACGCAAGTTTTAGAAACAATAAAAGTATATGATCGGCTACAGTAAACAAAATCAGAAAATATTTGATATTTTTCAGGATATATGCTAGGTAGATAGTGTATTGAAAACATAATAGAACTAATTTGGTTCGATAGAAAAAAATCATGAAGATACCTCTAAAAACTTTCTTTTTACCATTAAAATTATACTAATATACATACAATCATTCTGATTTTTTGTTAGATTATTCTACAAGCAACATACTAAAATACTAGTGTTTTAATTGTTTTGTCCAAACAATAGATTTTTTGTAATTAAATAATTGCTTCATATTTTGCAATACATGACCAGCGTTGTGTCATCGCGCTTCTCTTTCTTTTCTTTGCAGTCCGACAGTGACCGCGCTTTAGGTCATGTAAGCCCCTCAATATAGGCATAAAAGAAGATGAAGCAAGATGCAAGATGTTCCAATGGGTTAAGCTAGAAACTGCTGTCATCCAACAATAAATAAAAATTGGTTAAAATCGTTTTTAAAACAAGCTTTAAGTAATTAACTAACTAAAAGTCTACACCTTGTAGTCCACAAATACAAACGGGGTTTTTTGTTTAGTTGAGGAGTTCCTATGGCCACCTTCCGGCTGCATCATCAGACCATCGTAGTACCATAACATTGCATTGTCATCTAAGTTACATAGGTATGCCAAGTTTTAAGACTGATTGGATGCCAGGAAATGCTTGAAAAGTGGATTACTAATTTGTAACCAGAAAGGTAGGTAAGAATTAAGTGAGTTAGTAAAAAGCTTGAAAAAATGGTGACGGTATACCGGGAATTATGTCGTAGGGTTAATAGGGTTAATAACCTTAATCAAACATAGTGAACAGTTAAAGTACTGACCGGCAACAGGACTAGCCTCGTAAGTCTCATGTCGTAACGCCTGTATGAGTTGCGGCATGACGCGACATAGATCGTCGTCCGACATCTCGTTGATCAGCTGTGTCGCGGTCTCACGGACTGCATTGTCCGGGAAACTGAAATATAACGAAGTGCAATCAACACTACGTTTCGTGGCGTAGATAACATATCGAACGTGAATTTGTTTGCGTTTAGACTTCTTGGTTCGTCGGTTTGGCATCGCGCACAGCGCTTTAACTTAGCATGCGCACGCGTATAATTTTATACAATTAGTAGATGATCCAAAGTACACTAACCCGTCTAACACATAGGTATTTTAAAAAGAGTCTGTTAATGAGGGATTTTCTTTTTCTTTTTTTTTTAACGCTTCCCTAGTCGCTGGATAGATGGCGCTGAACTTGGTAAGTTACTGCAAGGAACGGAAGTTACATAATTTTTTTATTAATTCACTTGGATGTAATTTTAAGATCGTAAAACGAAAGCAAACGAAACTGTCACTCAACTAGCGTATATGACGTGACGCAATGTTTTTTTTCCAAGCGTTTTGACTCTGGCATCTAGTAACATAGTCAGTTCAACGCCATCTTCAGGGTTCTTGGGAACTATTTTTTTTTTTTAATACTGAAAAGAAAAACCTCTCATTAGTCACAGAGGCCCCAGAAAACTAAACTTTTCCATGAGCTCGTGGTTCCATATTTAGGGCCGGATACTGCGACCAGGGGGGCCTAAAAAGGCCACTTAGCAGAATCATAAAAGGATAACATTATGAATCATAATGGACAGTTAACTGTTAAGTTAATTGTATCAAATCCCATTGGTGAAGGATTTTCAGTTATTTTTTAGCACAGACAAAAGTCTGTGCTAAGAAATAACTGAAAAATCCCAATGAACTGATAAAAACCCAATCAATCCAATCCAAATCCAATCCCAATCTCTTTGATTATACCTACGTAGTGCAGCGACAAAAAGAAAAACACGGACTGTCTTCGCCATATTATGATTCATTATGTTATCCTTTTATGATTCTGCCAAAGTGGGCTTTAGGCCCCCAGGAGGTGAACTGCAGACTGTTTCTTAATAATTATTTTTTTCAGCACACATTATCAGAAACGTTAAAATTATGATCTAATGAAACTTACCAGGGTAAAAGCAAATGCATGGCGTTTAAAGGTGAAGGTTTCTCCCACAGCTTCAACAGCGCGATCAGCTGTTCTCGATGTTCTCCGTACCAGTTGGTGGCCGCCATCAGTACTAGCGGCAACGCTCCGGCCAGTTGGACTAGGTACTGGCGTTTTTCCCACATTATCTAAGAACAAAAATATTTTATGTGAATTTGGTCTCTAAAACTAAGGCCTTTATTTTAAACTAGCAGCGCCCCGCCGTTTCACCCGCGCAAGTGTCGATCCCGTGGCAATATCGGGATAAAAACTATCCTATGTCCTTCCCCGGGATGCAATCTAACTATCGAAATCCGTTCAGTGGTTTAGGCGTGAAAAGGTAACATACAGACAGGCAGAGTTACCTTTGAATTTATAATATTAGTATGGATAATAAAACATTTCATTTCATAGATCTCTCGTATCGGCCCGAACAATAAATGCCTCTTGCCGTTGTAAAAATATGAGCCAGTCAGCAAGATGGCATATGGAGGCTGTCTGTCCAGGGTGCCAGAGACTATTCAAAAGACACCAGTCTGTTCTTGTCCCATAAATGCCACTTCTTATACAGAGATCTTATGTATTAGCATCTCACCTCCCGACATTCACTCGGCATCCTCTGGTAGGCGCCCTGCTCAATAAGATGCAACAGCTGCGACTGCGTGTGTCCGTCCAAGCTGTCAAACTTTGGCAACTCGTCTTGGGTCAACGGCCTCTGTCGCCCTTCCTCGCCGTTCGTCCATTTCACACCGTTGTGAGCATATAAGGGAATTTCTGGAAATATGTTTTGAACCGGTTATGTTGTTTTCTTAACGGTAAGGTGTTTTAATAAGCAACGTCAAATGGACAACGCAAGCTGACGTGTGTTCCGAAGCAAACCTCTAGTCTTCCACAGCCATACAACGGCACAAATTAGCACGCGGTATGGTGCGTTGAAGCACTCTGTGAAAGCTAGGTTAGGTTAGGTTAAGTTGCCCCTAAACCTTGTGTAACGCGCGTTAATGAGCGATAGATTTTTCACAAGGGTGCTTGGTTCAAGAATATTTGGCGTAAATTATTTCATCATAAGTCGGTCTCGACTATGTTCGTTAAATCCAAACACACCAATATTAACGACGGGGAAGGTCCCCGTGGGCGAGTGCATGGGATGCGGCGCGGGCCCGATGCGACGGTCGCAGTACGTCGGCCACAGAGGTAGCACATAGTTGCCTGATGCTAGCATGCTGGAATTAAAACAAAATCGCGTTGCGTTATTATAAGGAGAAATAACAATTATTATTAATATTAATAATTTTTCCGTGAGGCACGCACTATTGTTGTTTGAAACATTATTTTTATTTTGTTAAGTTTGAATTTTGTGTTTCACAAACTGTGTCCAAATAAACTTTTTTTCATTCTTTCTTATAAGCTTCTGTAGGCTTCCTCTAAAGTTTAACCCAGAGAAGTCACTGAATAATTAAACCTTACAGGAATTTAACACAAGTTTTAATCGTTATCAAATAAATTGCCACCTCCTCTACAATAGATTGAGGAATACAGGGCGCTCATCATTATGCCACACGGTGGGAAAGCATGTTTATATAAAGGGATTTTTTAAATAATCGACTACTTATTACAGTATTAAAAATCCTTCGCAACATGAAGTCCGTCACAGGAGATAACGATGATGAGCCTTGAATACTAATCGTTTTTTCGTTTCAGCCGATAGACGTCCACTGCTGGACATAGGCCTAATCACTAATCACCAGTTTATAATTGAAAACTTACTATAATTTAGTCAACATACCCATCAAAATCAAACATCTGTATAGCGGCCCAGCCTAATTCTGCCAATTCGTACTGCACATCACCATTCTCCTCATTTTCCTGGTTATTTGTCTGATTGTTCTCATTGTTCTGGTGTTGACTGTCCACCGTACGTTGAGAACGTCCGTACAGAGTAATGACTAGCCGAGATTCTCGAGGTAAATTGTTCACGGGAAGATCTTCTAAGTTGAGCCTGAAACAAATGAAAACGTTTAATATGCTAGAATGCGAGAAATGGCGCCAAGGGGAGGTCTATGCCTAGTTGTGGACGTCTTTTATCTGAAGTGATGATATTATTTCTTTATTATAAAACGGGTATTACACCCGTTTTACGTATGCAACAAGGCTACCAGCATCAAATAGGATTTGGCAGGTCACATCAGCCGCATGCACGTTGACTGCAGGGCAAAAGTCTATACACAATGGTTGCCTGAAGGCGGACGGCGCCGCCGAGGTCGGCCTAGAAAATGGTCGCGAGATGACCTACCGCGAGGGCTGGTTCGATAACAAATAATACACAACATTAAATAACAAAAAACAGTCAAATAATATACTTAGAGGAACAGAGTGGAAAGTTCTTCAACCTGTACAGAAAAGGGTGGATAAACTGTTAAAACCTTCTCTTTACACCACAATATCATTATTCTACAGAACATGATAATAAATTGAATATTTTGTTTGTCTATTTACTTATTTAATCACATTTTTAAATATTTCTTAAAATATAAAAAATACATTACAAATATAAAAAAATTGTGATCCACCGATGTCAGGAGCAGGGTCCAAGCTACCGGTGGTTACCGGTGGCGGTGGTGGTGGAGGTTCCTGTCTCTAGCGCCCGGTGGTTAGGGCTCTAGAGACAGAAACCTCCTCACAATGCGAGCCGTATCGAGGAGTACTGCCTTTTGAATCAGGCCCTTGATCCAACCGCCTAACGAGTGCCTCGATAGATGTTGATCGAGGCTTTCGGCCATCAGGCCATTGGCTGATACGACATTCGGCACAATTATAACCGAGCTTACATTCCACATGTCCACAACCTCGTGTGCTAATTGTGAATATTTTATTATTATTATTATTATAAATATTGGTTGAATATAATACTTTTAATTAGTGGTGTTGTGGTGTAAAGAAAAGGTATCACTTATTAAAGTAGTTCGTAGAAAACAGGCTAAGTAAGGGTTCCCGAAAACCAGAGGCGCTGCTCTTCAAGTGTTTATTTAGTCAATAAACTCAATTAATACTATTAAAAAAATATATTAATATTATTTTTAAAATTTGCAAGTAAATTATGTGTTTATTTGTGTTTATTTCAACAAAAAAATATCCTCAACGACGAGCCACATGACTGAGTTTTAGTACCTGTGTTGCAACTAGATGGCGTTGGCGTCGAATTAGAAGTCGCTATGGTTTCGTTACCGCTGATAGTACTAGTTCGCCGAGTGAAATGTTCACGGCCTGCTAAATTGCCCACAAAAGCTGGACAAAGGCCTTTCCTAAATATTATTTTTGTTATAGCGACTCGCACGAGAGTGACGATAGCTATTTTATAAACCAAAGAAAACCCAAAAAAAATAATGAAATGTTTACATTTTCACAATATTTAGAGAATATTCATAAATTCGATTCGATCTTTATTATTTTATTTATTTATGTATTTATTATTTTACCATTTATGTACACACATATATAAACAGACAAGAAAAAACAGAACAGAAAAATAGGTACAAAGGTGACAATCTTTATCATTGTAATTGAATAATACTCATCTAATAGTTTTTAACAATACTCATAATTTGTTTGTCAAAATCAATCTGCCTAGCCTTTTCCCAACTATGTTGGGGTCGGCTTCCAGTCTAACCGGAATACCGGATGCAGCTGAATACAAGTGTTTTACATGGAACGACAGCATAGCGGACCTTCACAACCCAGTTACTGGGTGACACGATACCCCTTGGTATGACTGGTTGTCAGATTTTCGGGCTTCTGACGACCAGTAACAACTGTTTAAAGATTGTATGTCAATATTGGCAAAAAATACCGCATCTCATTTTTAAAATATTTGTATGTAATCAGTAAATACTAATCTTTCACAAATAAATGATTCTTATTCGTCGACATTCGTTTTATTTAGTTCCAACGACGATTTATTATACACAAGAGAATGTTTTTGCAGAAAACACAAAAAGCGACACTTACACGTATTTGATTACGTCCAGTAGTAAAAAGAAAATATTTCACTCTTCGCCAGATAAGATAAAGTCCATTGTTATAGGGACAAGCCTATTATCATCAACCGGGCACAAATCCAATATCCAGGCTGCTACTTATAAATTCTGACGGGTATTTATACTCACCAAGTATCAAATATGATCCTAGGATAGAAGCCTGCGCTTTCTATCTTCGACGCCTGAGTGACGTGCAATGATTTCAGCGGTCGGGTTCCGTAGAACACTTGTGCTTGGAACAAATAGTCCTCGTAGACGGAAGGACCCCAACATAGGGGTAAGCAGTGGACCGCCTCGATGCAAAATAGCGTTGTCTCTGATATTGTGTGTGCTGCGACCGCTTCTGGAAATTAATATTTATGAGGATATTAAAATTTTAAGTCACTGCTCTATGGTGAGTGAGAACTGGTACTAAATTAACAAAGCCATGTCATCGACTAGCTTTTGTGTGGAAGAAAGACAATATCCTACTCTCTGCACTTCGCAATATAACTAATGTTATACGTTAATACGTATGTTGTTACGTTAATATGTAGCGTAAGTGAATGATAGAAAAATCCCCATGTATCCACGCCGTGTGTTATCTGTCACAACCATTTAGAGACTATTGAGACTATATTACAGGGGTCCGTGGAAATGATACTGTCTCGGTACGAAGCGACTTGTGATATCACACGCCGTGTGAAGCTATAGACATCGGCCGATCTATTATGTTAAAATCTCACCGTGAAAACTTAGGTGAAGTGAGCTCGAAGCGAGCAGCTGTCATTCAACCTGATGCTAGGGATTGACACTATTGACATCCCACTCCACCTGTTTTCACGGTGAGATTTTTAGAAAATAGACCGAATATACTGGCTGTAATAATTACTTTGCGTATTATTGGGCGCGAGGAAGTGAGTCTCGGTGAGTTTGAAGTCTAGAAGCCGCGTGCGTCCGTACAGAGCGAGTAGCGCACGCACGGCGTCACGTACTCGCGCGCACTGCTGTGCCACTACCTCGCGTCGTGTTGAACCGCGGAGGGATACAGAGCAATAAGGACCGTTGTCTGCCTCGATTTCTGGAGTCATGCCGTTGTTGTTGCCCTGGAAATATGCAAGCATTTATGGTTGGTATGCAGGGTAAGTAGTAGTGTTTGATGTAACTTTTTCATGTTATGTATTTTTGGTGTACAATAAAGTATATATAAATAATATAAATAATAGTAAGTTTTCGAATAACAGCTATGCTACCTGTTAGCAATAATAAGATATTATGAAGTTGGAAATGTATTTAAATTTTTTAAATAGTACCAAACAGCATTTATAGACAAAATAACAGTTTATTTCGCGTGTTTGCAACCTATAGAGGACGATCAAATTAATTGTATACCACCCAATTTTATGAAACGGTTAAAAACCGATAAAAATAAATATATTGGTTTCGAAAAGAAGACAGTTTATTCTTTTAGCCGGAAATAGAATCTGCCTGAGTTGGGTGAACCAGAACGCGTAGTCGCGTCGACAGAGGGCGTTTTCCGGGGATATCGAATAAAAAATGACATGCACGCGACGATCGCGTATTCGCGCCGCGATCGGTTTTATATATGACGCAAGGTCCAGGCCCATCACCAATGAGTACAGTGATAATACTATACAAAACTTCTTAATAATGAAGTTGTCTCCTACCTGTGCCGTACAAGCTTGCGCGAACGCATTCAAAGTATGCGTGACATGCAAGGTCTCAACTCCGCCGGCGAGCGCACAGATAGCCTTGACCGCTTGGAACACGGCTTTAGGAGAACAGCTGCCTTCTGCGTTTGTGATGCCTATAGCGCGGGATAACTCGCCTTCTAGCGTTTCTGGAATTTGAGATTGATTGATTTTTTAACGAGATTTCTTGTTAATTACTATTTCATTTGAGCATGATTTTGCGACCAGACGGCGACAAAGAAATCAGAAGGCCAATTCCCGTAAACATTCAAAATCTAGTTGCAATCTCATCTCAGCGACAATCAACCTCAAAAACATGTCAAAAAAAAATTAAAGGTACTTTTGACAGATTGAGATCAGATTGTGAACATTCTTAAAATTACGAGAATTGCCTCTCTGGTATTGTGTTTGTTTAAAATCGACAACACAAAGGGATCAATGGTCTTTATTCCTGTGTACGAAAATTAGACTAACTTGCAATGAGGCATTTTTCTTCTGGATGTCAACAGACGGTTGAAATTAGGTTTTTTTCGAAACGGTATAGTCCATTTTCATACATCTACAGTCACGAGCATAAATATGCATACACTTGGCTTTATTCAAATGCGATTATCTCGTTTATTTTTGAAAGAAATTTTATGTTATTACGAACATAGTATTTTCAAACCTATAGGTTTATGTAGAGTGTCGTATTTCAACTTTGCATTCCTTATTTCGTGAAAAAATCACAATTGAAAGTTGCCAAGTGTTGACATATTATTGCTCGTGACTGTACATAAGGTAACTTACCTAACAATATAGACAGATTATCAAATGACAGCTGCGACGTGGCTCCGTGACACGGCAGCAGATCGTCGAGCGACAAATGAGCGTCTCTTGCGTCGTCACGCTCAGTTCGTGCTAGCACGTTGTCTTTGCCTTCGGTCAAACTTAGCGTGACATCTTTCTCTAGACGCACGCATTCCCGTATGTAATCGTATTCACTAAGGCAACTGCCGGGTGTTAGGTATTCTTTTGCTCCCCATACCTGGAAAATAGGAAAATTAAATGTATAATCTCTTGCCCGTTCTTCTCCAAAGAGATCTACGTTTTGGAATGGGCAACTAGTTTCAACTTTCTGACTAACTGACGGACTCTTTGATAATTCAAAAGTGCCTGTAAATAATTTATTTAAAATGAATGCCTTGAGATTGAGTTTGACAAACCTGAAGCAATTCTTAGGATTATAGTAAAAATAATCCTAACAGGGTCGAGCCTATAATAATCTTCTGTGTTAGTAAATGTGGGAAAGTTCAATTCAGAAGCAACAGGCAGCAGAAAGCAGTAGATCGGCAAAAAATTAGAAGAACAAAATATCAGTCTTACCCGCAACATATATTCAGACATATCTTCTCTAATGTCCTCATCAAGAGAACACACTACAGTTAATATCACATGTTCCACTGTCGATTCCACTGAAAACCAAAGACGGAAACGTAAGGATAAAGTAAAACTCATTTTAAAAACATGAGGGATCAATATAAATTGTAAACAAAACGAGATTATACAAATAATTCTGCTGAACTCTTGAACTGAACTCGTCCGTCAAGCATGGGATATTCTTGAGAACGAAAAACTGACAAATAGGTCTGTCTGCGTCTCCTAGTGCTTGTACGGAACTAATGAACGCTGGCGCCAAACTCATATAGTCAAATTCTAGGTCGAATCATTTTTTCAAATTCAATCAC